>JASDDO010000031.1:171806549-173288824 GCA_030015575.1 Agapanthus africanus | reverse complement strand
ATCACTATTGTTTCCCCCATTCAGAGCAAAGCTCTGCTGGAAATTCAAAATTTAAATTTTGAAGCAAAGCTTCAAATCCCGGGCGCAACGAGCCACGTGTCAGGCGCAGATGCATCAGCGCATCGCCCAAGGCAGTGCACCAAATCAGAGCAAAGCTCTGTTTTAAACAAAATTAAGGGAAGCAACGCTTCAGTTGCGCAGGCGCTGCGCTGCGCGACACGTGTCAGCGCAGATGCGCTAGCGCAGTTGCGCTGCGCTGTGCGCTGCGCGACACATGTCAGCGCAGTTGCGCTGTGCTGTGCACTGCGCGACACTTGTCTGCGCAGTTGCGCAAGCACAACTACGCAAGCGCTGCGCGACACGCGTCACGCGCTGGGGAGTTGCGCAAAACAGAATTGAAATTTTAAAGGAATCTTTTCTGTTCTTGTTAAAACAAGAAGATTTTCTTCTTTAAAACAGGAGCCTTTGGATCAAAGATCCAACGGTGGGGAAAATTCCCCAAATCACTCAAAGAAAGATCTCTTTAACAAATTTAACTAATTTATGGGCACTATAAAAAGGACCCTAGAGCTCAATTCAAAAAGAGGAACATTTTGTGAAAAATTAAACAGAGAAGACTCTGAAGAATTGGAGAGAAATCCTCAAGAAAAAAGAAAAAGGTAAAAACCTTTAGAAAAAGAAAAAATTCTCTTATGAACAGATCATTGATCTGAGAGCAAGATCTAGGATCTTTAATGAAAAGAAAATAAATTAAAAAAATAAAGAAACAGTGCCTTGCACTTCTTTTTAAGAACCATTGGTTCTGAATCTAAAAGATTCTCAAGATAACAGTGCCTTGCACCTTATATGAACCACTGGTTCTTTAGAAAACAAGAAAAAACTTGTTTTCTCTGATCTGAAATTGATCCAAAAGAATAAGAACAGTGCCCAGCACTTGCCAAAACTGCGCTATTGAGCAAGCCGCCAGGAAGCGCCACGTGTCAGCAGTGCAACAGCGCAGCGCACTAACGCAGCGCACTGCGCGGTTGCGCTTGCGCTCACCAGAACGTGACACGTGTCACCTCCACGAGCGCTTGCGTTCATTAATTGCGCAAAGTACCTGACAAGCCATGTGGGACATGTAGGGTTCCTAGGCATACTAATGAGGTCTCACAAGGCATCAACCATGCCAATTTCAAATTTTACACGTGCCGAGAAACCCTAATACGGATTCGTTAACTAGAGATTAGGCGAAATATGCAACTAGTTAACAACTTAACTAAGCGAACGGAAAATACAACCTTTGTAGATCCGGTCCTCCACCTCCATAGCTCCGTGATGATTTCTCCTCGCTGTCCAAATCGAATCCATGACTCTAGCATCGGCTTCATCGGAGAAATGGGCGGGCTAGGTCGTCGACTTCGATGCCGAAAATGATCTACGTCGAGGCAACACAAGATCAAGCTTCCACTTCACCAAGTCATGAAACTTGTGAAGAAAACACCCTATACTACTTGGCAAGAGGTAGAGGATGAAGAAATAGGAAGTGGATTCACTTTAGAATTGGATTTCTCACGTTTTTCTCAAGATGCCATTAATGGTTGCAAGCTTCTTCTTTGTTGAAGAAGAAGAAGAGGAGGAGAATATGATTAGTTCTTTTTAAAATAAAAAATAATATGATACTTATCATAATGGCAAACATAGTTAAGTGTAGAGAATAAACTAAGGTTAGTTGAATGGTTAGGTTAGGCAAAAGAAACAAAAATGGTTGAACTTTTCAAAGCTTCATGAAGCTTCAATGTAAATCCAAAATAAGCAACCATTTCTTTTTCCTTTGCCAAAAAGAATAAAGAGAATGAATAAATAAATAAATAAGTAAATAAACAAAACCCTAACCATTAACATAACCATGGTTTAGACTAAACATACACCCAAACATTCATGTATCATCAAACATGATACAATCTTGTGCACAAAAAAATATATCGCATATACAATGTGCATTTCAAGTGAGAAAATCCTTTTAAGTGAACCAATATTAGTTAATGCAAAGTAATATATCAAATATATAATTATGCATTAAATCATTAAATCAACACTTGATTTAACAATCCGGTCATATCTCATATAACCGACTAATATCCAATGTATCGGCTTATCGAATCAATCCTTGAATCGATAACTAGGTTATATCGCATACAACCAATCGATACATTCATCGCGAGAATGGAATACAGTATCACATACACGCATTATTCTCGGTCTCGCACATATCTCATATGCGCTCCTATTTCGTTTCGCTTGAACCAGGAAACCTCTGTGTAGGACTCTAAAGACTCGTCAATACGCCGGCAGCAGGTGATGATCATATCAAACACCCACAAGCCGCAAGCGGTCTGCTAAACGTAACGGCCACCCGGGTATTGAGCGATCAGAAGATCGACGAGCAAGCCCTCTCACACTCCTGTGAATCCAACCAGTAACACTTACCGTACAGTCCGGTCTCGTCGACTGATATGTTGCATATCTCACCTAGGGGTAGTAAACGTCAGACCCCAATAGCTCGATAAGTCGTGTCGACATGAGGTTATAACAGTTCGATAAACTACTGGTAACACTTACCAGTAAATCTCAGCAACCCTGGCCAGGGATTTCCGGTTATAGCCAATCGAACACAGCGCAACATCAACTCCCTATACCGGGAGAGACGAATCCCCTCCTATCGCTCATTGCCTCCATGTGATTCGGGACTGTACCCAAAAACCACCGTTTTGCACGCCCTCTTGGATGTGGTAAGGTGGAAATCAAAGCACAGTGGGAACCACACAAGACTCTATGACGATCGCGGGTCTACAGACTAACCTGTACCAGTGTCACCAGAGAACTGCCATCTGACGTGAGGTATAATACCATCTGGGAGTTCTTGGCGAGTCCGTCCAGTATACCCAGTCTCTACTGAGCACCCGTATATGATCTCTGATGTCAAACACCAATGGATATGGGATCATCCATCTCCCATCTGTATGGGTCGAAAAGGTATACGCTAGTCTACTCTGGTATATCGATGCCCCGTCTCGATACACCCACGACTAGGGACCTTGAAGGATGTACTTATGGACTACCATGTCCCCACTAGTATGATCCGCATCATAGTCCAGGTAGTCAAGTACACATCCTAAGGGCTTTACCAACATGTATCAGAGAGACAATCAGTGTACAAGTTAAGATAAAGAGCAACCAGATAGCATACTATCATGTCGAGCAAGAAAGTTCTCTCTATATATGTCCAAGCATCCACTACAATATACATCCTATGTACAGTAATGGCCTCTAGGGCATACATATAACTAACAATCTCCCACTTGCACTAGGGCCATCTGTAGCAGTGGTTGAAGTATCTCATACTCAACCATCCCATAAAAGTCTCTCTCTGGGAAAAGGCCTTTGTGAGTGGATCCGCCGTGTTGTTCTCTGAGTCTGCTCTCCTAACCTCGATCAACCTGGAGATCAACCATCTCCATGATCAGGTGATACTGCCTTAGATTATGTCTGGATCACTGATGGGACGGACGTTCCTTGGCATAAGCCACAACTCCATTGTCACACAATGGGAGGAACTAAGTTCATCTCATGAACAAATATACATCCAGACTGCCTCTTTGGTAGTATCTTAAGTATCGATGTATCCAGCCTTTATCGTCTAGTATGCCACGGTATCTAGCTTGGAACTCTTCCAACATACCGTCCTTTTACTGAGGGTAAAGACAATGCCTGCGACTGACATTCAGTCGTCTTTATCACCCTGGAACCTTTCCAGTGATTCTCCCCTGGATCAATTGATACCATCACACTACAGCTAGTGAGTATTCTAACACCCAAATAACATCTATCTCATAGATGAAGACTCAGGATTTAGGAGGTATCACTTTGATCCTATTTGGAGAATCCATGTGATAGGCGGAGATTGACCGAGCGTAGCATAGGAAACTGCTTTCTTATCAAGAGTATGTCATCCACGTACTCTACGAGGATCGCCACCATACTCCCTACTACCTTTTTGTATATACAAGGTTCATCTACCATTTTGATAAAGTCAAACTCTTTGACTACTACATCAAAACAGACGTTCCAACTCCGCGATGCCTGCTTTATCACATAAAACATCTTGCACGCGTTTCCGCTGCTCCCACTGTTTACGAAGCCCTCTGGCTGTGTTCTTATAGACGTTCTCTTCTAAATCATTATTTAGAAAAGCAGTCATGGCACCCAACCACCAGATATCGTAGTCATGGTATGTAGCCGTGGCAAGTAGGATCTGGATAGACTTAAGCATAGCCACTGGAAAAAGGTTTCATCATTATCCACGCCTGGTCGATGACGAAAACCTTTAACAAGTCTAGCTTTGAAAGTCTCAACTTTTCCATCTACACCAAGTAATCTTCTCACAATATACTTGCTCCTGATGGGGATTTAACCCTTCAGATATTGCAACCAAAGTCCATACTTTGTTGGTGCATAAGGATTCCATCTCAGATCGATAAATATCCAGCCATTCTTACAGAGTCTCACTCTTGATGGCCAGCTCGAAACTAGTTGGGTCATCATTTCATGATGCAATCCTCGCTCCCACTGTCATAGAGAAACCGAAGTATCTCTCAGGTGGGTGAGGAACCCTACTAGATCGGCGGAGAGGCTGAGGTTCGTTGGAATCTACTGAATCCTTTGGCTCTGTCAAATCATCAGCTGCAATTTGTATAGCTGGAACATTTCCAGTTCTACATAACAGATCTTGCCTCGAGCTTGTCCTGATTTTGTTTTTAGACATAGGCCGGACAACCCCAAATCTTAACCAACTTATGATATGGGCTCTTCCCTTTCCATATCACATATGAAGTGGTAGGCAACTGATTTGATCGGAACCCTATTCAATAGGTATGCAACTTCATAAGTGCATAACTCCCAAAAGGAAAAAGGTAACTCAGCAGTACTCATCATAGAGCACACCATATCAAATAGGGTGTATCTGCTCCGCCCCGATATACCATCGTACTATGGTGTATACGGAGGAGTAATTCTGAGAGAGAATCTCATTCACCTTTAGAATAGTCCAGGATTTCCATGCTCAAGTATTCTCCTCCTCGATCACATCAAAGGACATAATACTTATACCGTATTTTGTTTCTCTACTTCTAAATCATATTCTGTGAATATCTCAAAAGGTTCGGACATGTGTTTCAATAGGAACATGGGTCTGAATCTCGAAAGATCATCAGAGAATTTAATGAAGTACAAAGAACCAGTCTTGGCTTGTGTAGACAGGGGACCTTCATACATCAACATATATCATCCCAAGAGTTCAGTAACTCTTTCTCTGCTTCCAATAAACAGAGCTGTGGTCATCTTATCTTTGTGACATGACTGGCGAGTTTCATAAGATGTAAATTCAAACTAATTTAAATATGCATCTTTATGTAACTCCAGCTAGTCGGGTCGCATTGATATGACCTAGTCTACAATACCTCAAGAAGGATTCGTTCATTTCTGAACTCTTCCTCTTGTGTGTGTTCTATATACTAAGAACCGTAGTTTGATTTAGAACATCAATGCTTTTAGATAACGTGCCTGAACCGATCAACTTTTGATATAGGAAATGTTCAAAACATTATCCAACAATACAAAATTTTATCATTTCATTACTAATAAAGAGACTGATATGATTTTGTATATCAGGTTCGGTATCTAATAGCATTTGTTCAGAATCAATGTACTGATAATACAGGGTGACAGTGACCAACAGACTTGGCTGCAACACTTGCCCCGTTTTCTGTCTCATGAAACTTATCACCCGTTCTCAGTTCTTTACCTATCTGTAGCCCATGTAACATATTACATAGCTGGGATCCTGATCCGGTATCATATACCCAGGACGTAAAGGACATTGAGAAACAGTTCTGTATAATGAACACACCCGAAGATGATGCATCAGCATGCACTCTCTTCGTTTGGGCGGCATGGGAATCTTGGTATTCCCCTATTTCCTGCTCTGTCTTATAACTATTATAAGTTGGAGCGGGACCAACGTTCCCCAGCTCAGAAAAACAAGCGGGTTCGGTCAATATTCCGTATTATTATCTTGATTAAGGCGTGATATGGTCGCTACCTGGAGAGAGAGAGAAGAAAACACTCAGCGTGCGCTCTTGCAAGAATAGATTGGTTATTATTTTATCTAATCAGGACGGCTCCCACTGTTTTTATCAAATCTTCTTTCAAACCCTAAAAGGAAAGACTAGCCGGGATTAATTACACACTACAAGTTCGCCAATCTTTCAGCCAGACCAGTGTCGGTACTTTGAGGGAGGTGCCCCGTGCTTTCGCACGGACCTAATTAATGTAAACCTCATTTTCCCAGAGGCGTAACCCCGTTGACATCTTTCTAGACACCTACTTGATCGGCTAATTGTAATGTGTAAAACTCTCCTAGGAGTAACAATTACTCGCAGCGGGTATCGGGATCCAACTATCTCATAGAAGGTATGCAATCTCATTGCAAATTTCAACACTTGAAATTCCCGATAATATTTTGCCCCTAGCGTGCTATGACCTTGACGCATGCCAAACAACCCATAGTCCGCTAGTCAAGTTCAACCCGTATATTTCTTGATTGAATTAAACCCACCCGCACGACCCTTGACGCATGCCAAACAACGCCGTACGAATACCCTAATCCAATCGCATCGTATGCTAGCAGATAAGCACTAGTTAGCTACCGTACACTACGCCTTGACGCATGCCAAACAACCGCAGCACGAATACTAACTAGTACTTATCTGAAATGACGGAGGGCTACGGCAGGTTTTTCTGAAAACCTATTCCGTAATGAACTTGATATCGTTGTAGGATCGAATGAATTTTTTGAAATGGAGTGTTTCTGAGGCTTTTCTAGTTTTGCTAAAGGAGTCACTCCCGGTGAAGGGATCGTTTGTTCTTTCCTCGTCGAATGAGGTGCGGGATATATCATATATATCACTGTGCAAAGCAGAAACTATAGAAGCTATCAAAAGACAAACCGGGAGTCGTAGCATCTGCCAGTTATTGCTAAAGGAGTCGCTCCCGTTGAAGGGATATCGGTCCTTTCTTCGTCGAATGAGGTGCGGGATATATCATATATATCACTGTGCAAAGCAAGAACTGTAGCTACCTGTTTTTATTTTGAAATTCGATTCCACAACATCTTTAGGTTTCCTTTTCTTTCATTAATCACATTAATGAAGTCCCATCATTTAAATCACCTAAACATCACAGATAAATACGACGTACACTTATGCCATCCGCATTCACCTTGATGTCCCCTCGTGCACCGTTAGGTTAGGTAACTAACGGCAGAGCGGGGCAGGGCTAGCGCGGGTGTAAAACATAAGTAACGTCTATATAATATATCATATATACTATATACAGTATCTATCACAGAACACATCACATGATCACATCACAGATATCGCAGCAGAAGAAACATATGAAATATTGGATATACTAGGACGTCCGTGTTTTCAATACGAGCCAGTATAAAACACGGATTCCACGGTCGCGATGAATAGACAAAACCCACACCCCTAGACCCTTACGATAGCGGCAAGCAACCCTACCAATTCTAGAGTTAGGAGACCCGGACTCGACTCCTCGAGTTGGTCTCCCACTGGACTCCAGAACCCGGTTACTTGTGCCCTCCTCCTTGGGTCTATCCTAGTGCGGAAAAGTAAATAATATACATCAACGGTGACAACTTCCGCAACCTTGAAATGCCCCAATAAAAGAATATTACATACAAGTTTTTACATGAATGAAAATGAAAAACACTCATCTCACATAAAAACCCCCCGGCTATTCAAACACGACGATCCAATATAACATATCCAGCAACACATAACATCACATGTCATCAACGTAAGTAAACATGCGTATCCCAATTGTCGTTGACATATAGCAACGAAACCGGCGATATCACATATTACACTTACGGTCAAAGAAAAGAATGTGTAAAACTACAACAGTTGGAATCCGCAACTTGCATAGACATCGCATGTCTAATCAAATGAATTCCTTAGACATCACATGCCTAACGATTACAAACCCCGCATTTTAGTCTCTTTATCGAAAACTCTTTTCAATATCAAGTCGGGCAATTCAACAAGATTCCCGAAAAACTGATCGAATGCTCGTCGCAAACTTTAATAGGCAGCCGCACCCCCGATACCGTCGACGAAGTGCACCAAGGCGGAACACCGCTGCCGCGAGCACCCGAACGGATGCTTTCGGTGACAGGGTTCTCCTACAGTCACTTGGTCGGGGCTATGGGGTGTAGCTGTCTATTAAGTTTATTCGGCGAGTATGCGCGTACGCTACGTGATTGCGACGGACTTTTGATCGCATCAAAATTCCGTGGCAACCGATCAAGTGAGACTAAAGTGCTATGTTTATAACATTCAAATCAGTTATCACATAACTGCTTGTGGATTCCAAATATTGTATCCCATTCCAGATAAATAGAAAATGTTAAACTTTCCGATCGAACATTCAAACACCCAAGTTTTCCCGAAACAAATCAACACATGAAATAGGTTTAAAAACATCCAGTTCATGCCTCAGTACCAACGGTCCAGCCGTAGAAGGGTTAAGCCAACGCCTCACATGTGGCACGCCGTACTGCCCAAAATCCTAAGGTTCAAAGGGCAGGTTAAGACGGTCACATAATCGAGTTAAGGTTTGTTGTCTTCTAGAGGGACCATCGCGTTACTTGCACTACTTAGAACATCATTAAACCACGGAAAGATCCAACACTTGGAAATTTCCCGACAGGGGAAAAATTGGGTATTTATATCCGGTCGAACTTTTTAACATATTCTAAAAATACCCGGAAAACACATAGACAAGATTAGACAATCCAATCGAATCCACGAAGCTCCAAAACACCCCAAAAAAACTCAACTCTTGAGTGAAAATTAAAAATTCCCAGAAAACTCAGCACCACAAAATAGGAATTACTGTGCAAAAATGGAAGGCTGACATCATCATATTGCCGCGTAACCGCCGCAGAAGCCAGGCTTCTGCCGCGGTTCCGCCGCGTTTTGGACGTATCACTTAGTCAAATTTGCACCGTAATTCTTAGAATTTCCTGCTGAGTTTTTTAAGCATTTTTAATCTGGAAAAAACCCAGTTTTTGAAAAAAGTCCAGAGAGCATGGAAAAATTAGGGTTTCGGGTTCGATCGGGTTTCTAACATCGTCTACGCATCGCCTAAGGCTCTAGCTAGGCTCTGATACCACTGTAGGGTTCCTAGGCACACTAATGAGGTCTCACAAGGCATCAACCATGCCAATTTCAAATTTTACACATGCTGAGAAACCCTAATACGGATTCGTTAACTAGAGATTAGGCGAAATATGCAACTAGTTAACAACTTAACTAAGTGAACGGAAAATACAACCTTTGTAGATCCGGTCCTCCACCTCTATAGCTCCGTGATGATGTCTCCTCGCTGTCCAAATCGAATCCATGACTCTAGCATCGGCTTCATCGGAGAAATGGGCGGGCTAGGTCGTCGACTTCGATGCCGAAGATGATCTACGTCGAGGAAACACAAGATCAAGCTCCCACTTCACCAAGTCATGAAACTTGTGAAGAAAACACCCTATACTACTTGGCAAGAGGTATAGGATGAAGAAATAGGAAGTGGGTTCACTTTAGAATTGGATTTCTCACTTTTTTCTCAAGATGCCATTAATGGTTGCAAGCTTCTTCATTGTTGAAGAAGAAGAAGAAGAAGAAGAAGAAGAGAATATGATTAGTTCTTTTTAAAATAGAAAATAATATGATACTTATCATAATGGAAACCATAGTTAAGTGTAGAGAATAAACTATGGTTAGTTGAATGGTTAGGTTAGGCAAAAGAAACAAAAATGGTTGAACTTTTCAAAGCTTCATGAAGCTTCAATGTAAATCCAAAATAAGCAACCATTTCTTTTTCCTTTGCCAAAAAGAATAAAGAGAATGAATAAATAAATAAATAAGTAAATAAACAAAACCCTAACCATTAACATAACCATGGTTTAGACTAAACATACACCCAAACATTCAAGTATCATCAAACATGATACAATCTTGTGCACAAAAAAATATATCACATATACAATGTGCATTTCAAGTGAGAAAATCCTTTTAATTGAACCAATACTAGTTAATGCAAAGTAATATATCAAATATATAATTATGCATTAAATCATTAAATCAACACTTAATTTAAGGATCCGGTCATATCTCATATAACCGACTAATATCCAATGTATCGGCTTATCGAATCAATCCTTGAATCGATAACTAGGTTATATCGCATACAACCAATCGATACATTCATCGCGAGAATGGAATACAGTATCACATACATGCATTATTCTCGGTCCCGCACATATCTCATATGCGCTCCTATTTCGTTTCTCTTGAGCCAGGAAACCTCTGTGTAGGACTCTAAAGACTCGTCAATACGCCGGCAGCAGGTGATGATCATATCAAACACCCACAAGCCGCAAGCGGTCTGCTAAACATAACGGCCACCCGGGTATTGAGCGATCAGAAGATCGACGAGCAAGCCCGCTCACACTCCTGTGAATCCAACCAGTAACACTTACCGTACAGTCCGGTCTCGTCGTCTGATATGTCGCATATCTCACCTGGGGTGGTAAACGTCAGAACCCAATAGCTCGATAAGTCGTGTCAACATGAGGTTATAACAGTTCAAGAAACTACTGGTAACACTTACCAGTAAATCTCAGCAACCCTGGCCAGGGATTTCCGGTTATAGCCAATCGAACACAGCGCAACATCAACTCCCTATACCGGGAGAGACGAATCCCCTCCTATCGCTCATTGCCTTCATGTGATTCGGGACTGTACCCAAAAACCACCGTTTTGCATGCCCTCTTGGATGTGGTAAGGTGGAAATCAAAGCACAGTGGGAACCACACAAGACTCTATGACGATCTCGGGTCTACAGACTAACCTGTACCAGTGTCACCAAAGAACTGCCATCTGACGTGAGGTATAATACCATCTGGGAGTTCTCGGCGAGTCCGTCCAGTGTACCCAGTCTCTACTGAGCACCCGTATATGATATCTGATGTCAAACACCAATGGATATGGGATCATCCATCGCCCATTTGTATGGGTCGAGAAGGTATACGCTAGTCTACTCTGGTATATCGATGCCCCGTCTCGATACACCCACGACTAGGGACCTTGAAGGATGTACTTATGGACTACCATGTCCCCACTTGTATGATCCGCATCATAGTCCAGGTAGTCAAGTACACATCCTAAGGGCTTTACGAACATGTATCAGAGAGACAATCAGTGTACATGTTAAGATAAAGAGCAACCAGATAGCATACTATCATGTCGAGCAAGAAAGTCCTCCCTATATATGTCCAAGCATCCACTACAATATACATCCTATGTATAGTAATGTCCTCTAGGGCATACATATAACTAACAGGACATTGTCAGGGTATCTAATGCAATGCATTATTAAAGGGCAGAGCCCAATCAAAGGTCCAAGGGACCAAATAAAAGTGCTGCACATTATTTTAAAAAGGCAGAGCCCAATTAAAAAGGCTAAACAGACCAAAAATAATGCTATGCATTATTTAAAAGGGCAGAGCCCAAACAAAGTAGATGCTCTGCATCATTTATAAATGGGCAGAGCCCAAAACAAATTTATGCTCTGCATCCTTTCTGGACAGAGCCCAAATAAAAATAAAAAGAAATGCAATGCAAAAGCAAATAAAATGTTGAACATTTTCAACTTGACTTAGCCCAATTTTGGCCGTAAGTCCTCAAATTAAATTGACTGAGCAAGATTGCTCTCTTAAATCAATTTATATCCGGTTCGAGGGTACATCTCCGAACTCCTCTGACACATGTCGTTGTAATCATTCAACGTCGTCAGAGAGGTGACGGGTCCCGACAATCACACATCGATATGGACTGCGGGGTCCTTAAACTCGTGGACCGAAACGTCCCTAAACTAATATTGGACCGAAACGTCCCTAAACTAACGATGGACCGAAACGTCCCTAAACTAATATTGGACCGAAATGTCCCTAAAATAACGATGGACCGAAACGTCCCTAAACTAATATTGGACCGAAACGTCCCTAAACTAATATTGGACCACCACGTCCCTAAACTGGCCGTGGACCACCATGTCCCTAAACTGGAACAATAGAGCATCCAAATGCTCTTCTGGATCTAAACGGTCCCGTTTAAGTTGATCTTAGCCCCAAATACGGCTAACGTATCCTTAAGCATTTAAATGAACGATAAAACTCCAAATCAACCTTGGTTCAAGGGTACATCTCCGAACTCCTCTGACATCTGCCGTTGTAATCCTTCAACGACGTTAGATAGGTGACGAGTCCCGATGGCCAGATATTAAATGGATTATCACGTTAAGTTGATCTTAGTCTCAAACAGGACTATCGTATCCTTAACGAATGTTTAAGTTGATCTTAGCCGCAACGTGACTAAAGCATCCTTAAACTAAAAGCACCAAACCCAAATCTAAGTAAATACGGATTTGGAATAATCCACGTCCTACGGACGACGACATTACTCAGTCTCCGTATACAATCCATGGGCAACCACAAACAAAACAAACACACACGACACGAAGTGAAATTCTGGAGATGGAGAAAGTTGTTACCGCGATGCGGTAGCGTAATTAACTGCAGGGGCTTGCGCCTGCAGGGAAGAGCGTCCCCACAATCAAAAACCCCTCAAGTGAGGGGGAATCTGACGAAGTCTGCTACATCGGCCGCATCCGTCTAAACCTCCGATACATGGTGCCATAAATCAACTTGGCATCTTCGGAGAGGTGGACGGATAAAACCAAATAGCATCTGCCCCGAACCTCAGGCCCAGACGTCCTCGCGTCTCCGTCGCCATTCGGAGGGGTACAACTACCATCATATCACACAATCTAGGATACAAGTCTAAGTATAGTATCATCGATACCATCTATATAAATATGAATGCAGGGTAAAACACATGCCTAAAGGCCCGCTAAAACCATCATGTCGCATCTCAAATACGAACTCTGTCATATCGCCGAATCTCACGGCCTCAGATCAAATCTCATTGACTCGTCGTAATCCCATGTATCATCCTCAAATCCCGTATATGAACACATAGTCCCATACCCATGTGTAGATATACACACCTCCAAATGCGCACGGACAAAAAGAATGTATGCAAGTATATGTGTACGTGTATGTGTGGGTGTGCAACCCCTACTCTAGGGTTTTACAGTACTAAACCAATACATCCTTGTCATCAATAATCCATTATTACCATCAATAATCTTTACCAACACATAATAAATATATGTGTGTATACGTATTCGTATACATCACCACGGACTGCGGGGGTGCTATACGCCATCCACCCGACTTCCACTTTAGATATAATCTACTCACCTTGCGTCTTCATTGTCGACGTCACCACGCGTTTTCTTGTCGTCCCGAAGTCTTCATGGGGTATCTACACATTAACGTATCACAAATGCGTATCAAAACCAAATCCAAGCTAAAACGGCATACGAAAATCAAAACGATACGCTATGGGGCCTATAGGTTAGAACCTCTGGATACGCCTCCCAAAACCATCAACAACCCTCGATATCGTCGTATAAACGCCAAGTAGTCGAGTTCGCAAACTCAGAATTCACAATACAGAAATACGGAAACACGAATCCAAAGCAGCAACTTAAGAAATAGGCTCCAGATTTCACCCTAGGTCAAATTAGACAAATCTATACATGCCAGGAGTCTAGTCTACACATGTAGGAGCTACAGAACCAAAACGACCCAAAATAGGGTAGGTCTGGCCGCAAATTGTGGCCAAACAGAATAAATCTGCGGCCGGGTCTTGGAGTTAGGGTCTGGGGTCTTGTGTGGTGGTTCTAGGGTGCCTGCACATCTCATTGTCCAATCAATTTTATTTTCAGGTGTCTCGGGTTAAAGCAGATCAATAAAAACAGTGACAGATTTCCAGTTAATCCCGATATCGATTCCGTAAATCCGTATTCTGGGTTAAAGCTTCAGGTTAAGGTCTAATATAACATCACACCCAAATTCTAAGGTCACAACAAGTCTCAATTTCACATTACAACTCAATTTTTTCTACCATAAGCCTCTCTAGGTAGTCCAAAGTGCACAAAACTTCGTCGAAACGACATCAAACTTTAAAAGTGGCTTAATCATTAGAAATGATACAACAATTGTGAAGGATTTACCTCAATAGAGACTCATGAATTCTCAACAGCGCCAAAACACAAACTTTCTTGGTCCAAATGGTTGCTTGAGGGCTCGTGCACACTGTTTGTGAAGAGGGAGTGAGGTTTCGGAGTTGCTTTGAGTGTGATGGAGATGATTTTAGTGAGGAGGGAGAGCAAGGGGGCAGCAGCAGTAGCAACTGAAGAAGAGGGAGGGAGAAATGAGTTGAAGAATGATGGAGGAATGGTTCAAGTCAACACACCTCACCTACTTTTTCTCTCTCTCACCATGCTTCATAATATATTCCCTTTTCCTTTTTCTTTTCTTTTCTTTAACCCTAATTCCTTATCACTCCAATAGTGAACCCAAATGAACAACCATGGCAAGAAAAATGTAGCACAAGTGTAGGAAAGATATGTGCATGTTTTGCACAAAAATGCCAAAAATCCGATTAGCGATTTTTAATCGCGATTAACACTAAATTAGTGTCAAACAAATCATAAAAACTTTAAAATGGCATAATTCCATAAAATACCCTATTGTAGAATTTTCCATAATTTTTCCCCATTTATTTGTATTTAATTATACCGGAATATTAGAACATTCATTAAAATAATATTAAATTATAAAAATTCCTAAAAATAATATTTGATTATTTGGAAATGTTACAATCTACCCCCTTAAAGAAATTTGGTCCCCGAATTTAAATTTAAACCCCAAATACTAAAACATTTCGATACAAATTCCAAGTCGTCGGGGCTCCGAATCATCAATACATATAACATCATAGCGCAATGCATGCGCATGAGTACTGAGCAGATAACTCAAAAGAAAAACTCCGTCAAGCATCCCGCAATCATCGGAGTCATGGTAAAGACACAAATGTCAAATCCAATACAAAACCAATATGATATAGATCAGAACTATACATGTAGACATCCAATCTAAACATGTGAATAGCTGATGTAAATGCATGCCAAATCTTTTTAAGTCAATGTACGATGCGCATAACACTACACAGTGGCGGACGTTTTTCATAAGAAAATAACCATATATGTATATATCTTCTGTTTACTATGTTCGTTCCGCCGTTTTGAAAACAATTTAAAAGGGTTTCCTTGTTTTTAAACGTTTCGTGTCATATCGGACACGTACGTATATATATATTGAGACTATAGCTCGCTTTTTGGAAATCCCTTCGATAACTATCAATGCATGCAAAAATATATCCAGGTACCGTCCTCTGACTAGTCCTGCTCAGTACAAAACGAATATCAAATATCATAAAAATGTACTGCTCCAAAAGGAATAAATCCCAAAAATGCACATAACACCACCCTGTGCGTCTGGTGCGCACGGAAATCAAAATCCATATATGTGCCATACAGGTGCACAAAACAACATCTAGGTGCAACGGGTGTGCACGAAGTATCTGTCATAGGCAACGGGTGTGCCTGACAGCCAAAACAGGTGCATCTGACATGTACAAAGAATCTCGATTTAGTGCATCTGGTGTGCCATAATCGTATCTCAAAACATGCGCCCAACATGCGTGAAAATCCAAATCGGTGTATCCATCGTGCACGAATGAAAATCTAAACCCTGCGCACTCAACATGCACGAAATCACAAAATCCAATAGCAACGCCGAACATGCGTAAGTCCAATCAAAGCACGGAGTGTAAGAATCAATCATCAATATCAGGGTCAAAATCGACATATCGAATGCCATCAAATCGAAGTCAGGTGCAACCGTAGTGCACAAAATATAAATTAGATGCGATAAACGCAAGAAACAAAAAACTGGTGCGACAAACGCACGAAGTATAGAACTGGTGCATCCCATGCACAAATACCAAGCAATAACTCAAATGCGTAAGCAGCAATACCAAGTGTACCCAGGTATAAAGAAAATCATAAACGTGTGCAACTGCGTGTACAAAACACATATCAATGCACTACAAGCACATATAGCTATACCAAGTGCAAAATCAAATCGTGTGCGTAACGTAGGCACAACATCAAATCAACCGTATGAAATCCATGAAGTCATAAGCAGGTGCATCCAAGGCACAAAACGATATACAATGCGGCTTAATCAAAATCAGGTGTACCGCGATGGAAAATCTCACAACCGCGTGCATCAGCGTGGACAAATCAAATCAAAACATTAAAAGTATATGAAAATTATGCTGGAAGCGTAAATCAAATCACCGGCATAAAATAGGCGTGAAATCACAATCAATACCTCAAAAGTAATAACTATGTGTAAGGTATAAATACCCAGTAGGTGCAACCATGGTGCAAGAAAATAAATACCATGAAACTCAGTCATCAAGACTAAACCATGCAAATAGATCGCCCAAAATACCGAAATCCAAAGTGACGGATACGTGATAGTCAAATCACAAAATCACAAATCATAAATACCGTCGTCGGTATATCCTCCTTCGAAGCCGAGAAGGTGTCGGTATATCCAATGCTAGCG
Source organism: Agapanthus africanus (assembly GCA_030015575.1). Classification (NCBI taxonomy): domain Eukaryota; kingdom Viridiplantae; phylum Streptophyta; class Magnoliopsida; order Asparagales; family Amaryllidaceae; genus Agapanthus; species Agapanthus africanus. The sequence continues at coordinate 173,272,038 of JASDDO010000031.1, read as the reverse complement.
GCGCAAGATATCTACTAGCCTCTTGCTCGCGGCTGGCGTCCTCTGCCACTGGTTCCTTATCTTCCATGTGGATTACCAATCTCGCAATCCATCGGCTCATCGGCCCGGTCAGGTGTACTAACAGGAACGATTCCGTTCTGGCACTTCTCTGGTCATCTCTCGATCAATCCCCACGACCGCTCGTTAAGCAGCACATCTCTGGTGCCGACATCTGGTCCTCTGAATACACATCACACATCTGATCCTGGGTGCAAACATCATTGCAGTAGTGTCAAGGAATCCCGCTCAAGGTCTCTTCTGATCTTGCCTATGCCGAACTGTACGGAGGCTGGTACTCTTGCTTAATCTCTTCTCGCTCAATGGACATCTGTGTCCTCAGCACAGCATCTCCTCGGAAGCTGGTCGCGTCCCAACGCCTCTGTAGACATATCCGACCTTTAATCTTAACGGGGAGTAGTAACAACTCGTCTGCATCACGCACGAACCTCTTGTACCGCTTGTCTGTAGAAGATGTATGGCCGAACAGGTCCTCGGGAACATGTCCCAACCATCGGATGAATACTCAATACTCGTCCGTCCTCGATCAACTCGCAACGCACCTGGGTAAGGTCCTTTATCCGAACCTGGTCAACTACCTCGTCGACGATGTCGAGCTCTGGCCTGCTGAGTGTGCTCAATATGACCCCCCTTGGGTTCTTGGTCTTCTCGTATAGTATTCCAGAAAGTTCCTGTCGAGGTCTCTCTCAAATCTCATTCCTGCTGAATTGCCCGGAAGTCATCGTCCTTTATTGAAGCAAATTCTTATTCCAGAACGGCTGCATACTCGTCGCAACTCCTTCTGGAAGGTATATCCATATATAACGCCTCTGCGTGCGTATCGCATCTCTGATGTCAGCGGAGGGGAACGTCATCTCGTCGAAATCTCTAGTGAACTCTTTTCTTCACTCTGCTTCAATGTCGACTGATTCGGACTCGTCTCATCGTGGCTGCATGGACTGTGCTCCAACGGCTATACTCGTATCTGGAGTCTCCTAAGCAATGCATCTCATCACATGATATCCGAATGATGTCGAATCATTCGATCGACTCGTCAGAACCTCATAATCCCGCAAGAGATCAACATCTTGAGTACAGTTTAATAGGATCGAGTACATGCCACAGCGTCGGTGGTCCAGCCATAGAAGGGCAAACCCAAGCCTCACTAATGGTGCCGTGGAACTGCCGCAAACCCTAAGGTTCAAAGGCTTTCACACGGTCATTAAGCCGAGTTAGGGTTTCATTCTTCTAGAGGGTCCATGGAATCGCATGCATGTCTTTCCGTATACTTTAAACTTGGAAAATGGGCTCCTGACATTCAATCGTCTCTGTCGACTCTCAACGTCTCCGCGTGAAGTCGTCTCTAGCTGGAAGCAATCTATCTTATGACCTCGCATCGGGGTAAGCGAACGAACCACATGACCTAGTCATTCATCCTCAGGTGACTAGCGACTCACCATCATCACTCTAAGTATACACTCATGCTGCAGTAGCTCCAATCATCTGGATGATATCTCGTCGTTTGCAACAACAACTGGCTCATTCGTCTGTACGCTGAACAGCGCCTCAATCCTCCAGGAAAAGCAATACATTGGCGGTCATCTCTACATCGGTCTGCTCTAGATCTAAGTAAGATTCTCCACACTGGAAATCTTCAACTCAACTGGGCCTGCTCCGGCGCATAAGTCGGACGAATCACCTTCGTCTCTCAAATCGTGTAGACAAGCTATCATCTGTCTTATACCGGCCTGGAAGCTCCGGCGATCTCAGCTCGTAAGCTCCAGAAGCGACATCCTGTCAATCTCAGCAATAGCTGGTCCATCTGTCTGCATGGTAGGCGACATCATAATCTCTGAGGTATACTGTACATCAACAGTCCTCTCTCAACTGGCAGCTCTAACAATGGCCCGATCATCCGGCGCAAAACCAAGCACTTGCCTCCATTAGAGGTCACAATCACCAATACTAACTCGAGACGTTCCCATGTCACCAGAAAACACAATGGTCAGCCCTCGTACCAGACGAGCTCGCCCTGACCGTAATCCTAGCAGCAGCCCAAACTGCGCTCAAACATGGCGACAGGAACCTCAATCGAGTATCGAAGAGAGCAGATCAATGACAAGAAAGAAAACAACAAATCCAGAGTGGATACATGTTCATAAGAAGGAACAACATCAATGAAGGTATGATCATGAAACTAATAGAATTGAGGATCTCAAATGGATGTATAATCGTGGATATGAAGAGAATCACTGATCTCAAAAATATGTACATCCTAAGGTTCCTTAAGCGGAGTGGCGTGTTGTAAGTATGCCGCGGAACATACCCACGGTACGTCACTCTACTTTATTCACCTATTCCATCAACCAAGGGTTATCCTACACGACGAAAGTTCGGGTCTAACACCCCCTCGACTAAGTCTAAGTTCTGTAAGGTCAAGCCTATGTTCCGTATATATAGACGCCCTAGGCTCCACATAGTCAAACTTAGACTTGAACCAAGGTTAACCTAGCGCTTTGATACCAACTTTGTCATGACCCGAAAGAGCACGTGACTGGACCTTGAACCATATGAAGTCTATAGGACCCCATCTGATCCAAGTAATCCAAAAGCCCAAAAATCTAAAACCATTTTAAGGAGTAAATAAGGAAAATTGATTTTAAGAAGTAAAGAAATCATGTTTTGAAAATCAAAGTTTTTAAATAACTAAGCCGAATATGTGTTTTAACAATGTGTAGTCTTTTCTGAAAATTTCGGCAGAGTTTCCTTTGTAAAAACTGGCCCCGAACGGGGTACAACAAGAAATATATATATAAAATGATAAAAGGCATCCCCAAGCGGGAGCTAGCTCTTCGTCAATCGACGGTCACAACCACGCAAGCAATAATAATATACAACGCCAAAGCGCGAGGATCAAAACTCAAAAAAAAGAAACTCAAAACAGCCAGAAAACCATAATACTACAAGCGCGAATCTAAGGTCGAAATAATACATCACTGTCTCTAAGTCTGAAACAATATACATGTTTTGGTTGATGGAATTTCTAGATACAATGAATAATACAGGAACAATGGCGGTTCTGATACAAAAGAACCCACCTACCAAAGCAAGTCACCACTATAGAAGTAGTGTGCCAGAAATGCCGCTATGGAATCTGTACGGCAAAAACCTGCAAGAACTGTAGCACTACGGGGTGAGTTGCCAACTCGTGAATATAAAATATCTACAAGTAGAGATCGAATGTATGACCCATCCTAGGTCAATACAATCAGATATAAATAAACCTCAATATGAATAAGTCTGCAGCATGCTAAACTGGCAATGTAATCTCTATACATGAGTGTAGTGCCAAGTGCTCGTGCCAGTGCCTCAGGTAATAGCATATCATTAATGTGAGGTATGATCAATGTAATCAAATCTGCATATACATGGATCCCGTCCACTCGTCACCCAATGACAATAACCATCATGGATGTAAATATCATCAGCATATGCATGGAAATATGAGGATATAAACCACCTGTGACCCTCGCGACACGTCAAAATCATGGAACCGGAGTGTCCAGCATCGACACTCGAAAACATCATGAAAACTGTGCCCAGCATCGGCACGTAAATCCTCATATAACGGGCTCAGTCAGTCCGGACCAGCCCACGGGTTCCATCTGCGGAATCGGCCCTCGGCCCCAGCAGTACGCCCATATCCATCTATCGACTCCGGTCGGAATCCTCCGGATAACCGCCAGGTCCAACTAATCACCGGTAGGTAGTAGTCCCTCTGCCAGGCTCACCGTCTACTACACAGCGAAACCGTTCTCGCCCCTGGGTACCATACCGGGTCCACCATGTACCAGCAATCGGCCTCATCCGCCTCCTCGAATCGGGTTTCACATGTCGCTCTCAGCACCAAGAAAACACATGGTGCACGCACGAAAATATCATATCAAGGGTAACCGGGTTTTTAAAACAATTACATATTCTCTTTTGAAATACCCACGGTTCCGAAATCCAGAAATATCATGGAAACAACATATCTCAATGCGTATAATCAAACATGATGTATGCGACATGTAAAGAAAGGTAAGCATATCAGTAAGTCATGCAACATGGAATAGTAATGTGCATATGTCGAGGGAAACCGCTCTTTTAGAATGAATCGGTTTTAAAGAATATCTTGCGGTCCTCAAATCTCTAATCAAGTCAGAATCATCTATGTATGTGTACAGGTATAAGTGTACCATATGCCATGCAAGGATCATATCTGGAATGCAACAGTACTACAGTGTAGTGGCATGGCAATTATCGATGATGATGTGTGTGAGCCGGCAAATAGTGTACGTGGAACATACGCATCATCGATAATGGTGCTGGTGTCCTAACAGCATGATGGTAATATAGAAATAAGCACAAGTAATGCGATGCAAATAATATGAATATGCGCAATCGAATAATCAACGCAACAGTAAAGAATCTACCTCAATAACTATATCATGCAGCCTTGCCTTTTGAAATAAGGCGAATCGGGGTTTTTGGTAAAATAAGGGCTACGGTGTTTTAAGAACAGATGCTACATTTGAAAAAATCCGTAGAATCCCTTTTGCCTATCTTTAAAATATCCCTGATTCGTTAGTTTTAAAATAGGTATGACTCGGGTCTAGTCTAACGCCTACAATGCGAACTACGGACCCAACTATCAAGTTAATCGGCAGGGATATGAAAACCACCTAAATCTGAGTCGATATACATATAAATATATTCAATAGTCGGTGATCTCGCCTCAATAGTATCACGTACGCTACGGTATATCATATAACATCCTCGAGTCATGTGTGCGGATCTAACATCAATGTAAAGCTCGTACGGTAAATCTTCGTGCGGCATCCCAATAGCTGGGTACGGTCAATATCACATTCATCTCATCACATATCAGGTATCACTACCATCATATCACACAATCTAGGGTACAAGTCTAAGTCTAGTACAATCGATACCATCTATATAAATATGAATGCGGGGTAAAACACATGCCCAAAGGCCCGCTAAAACCATCATGTCGCATCTCAAATACGAACTCTGTCATATCGCCGAATCTCACGGCCTCAGATCAAATCTCATCGACTCTTCGTAATCCTACGTATCATCCTCAAATCCTGTATATGAACACATAGTCCCATACCCATGTGTAGATATACACACCTCCAAATGCGCACAGATAAAAGAAAGAATGTATGCAAGTATATGTGTACGTGTATGTGTGGGTGTGCAATCCCTACTCTAGGGTTTCGCACTACTAAACCAATACATCCTTGTCATCAATAATCCATTATTACCATCAATAATCTTAACCAACACATAATAAATATATGTGTGTATACGTATTCGTATACATCACCACGGACTGCGGGGGTGCTATACGCCACCCACCCAACTTCCCCCGTAGATATAATCTGCTCACCTTGCGTCTTGATTGTCGATGTCACCACGCGTTTGCTTGTCGACCCGAAGTCTTCATGGGGTACCTACACATTAACGTATCGCAAATGCGTATCAAAACCAAATCCAAGCTAAAACGGCATACAAAAATCAAAACGATACGCTATGGGGCCTATAGGTTAGAACCTATGGATACGCCTTCCAAAACCATCAACAACCCTCGATATCGTCGTATAAACGCCAAGTAGTCGAGTACGCAAACTCAGAATTCACAATACGGAAATACGGAAACTCGAATCCAAAACAACAACTTAGGAAATAGGATCCAGATTTCACCCTAGGTCAAATTAGACAAATCTATACATGCCAGGGGTCTAGTCTACACATGTAGGAGCTACAGAACCAAAACGACCCAAAATGGGGTAGGTCTGGCCGCAAATTGTGGCCAAACAGAATAAATCTGCGGCCGGGTCTTAGAGTTAGGGTCTGGGGTCTTGTGTGGTGGTTCTAGGGTGCCTGCACATCTCATTGTCCAATCAATTTTATTTTCAGGTGTCTCGGGTTAAAGCAGATCAATAAAAACAGTGACAGATTTCCAGTTTTTCCCGATATCGATTCCGTAAATCCGTATTCTGGGTTAAAACTTCAGGTTAAGGTCCAATATAACATCACACCCAAATTCTAAGGTCACAACAAGTCTCAATTTCACATTACAACTCAATTTTTTCTACCCTAATCCTCTCTAGGTAGTCCAAAGTGCACAAAACTTCGTCGAAACGACATCAAACTTTAAAAGAAGCTTAATCACTAGAAATGATACAACAATTGTGAAGGATTTACCTCAATAGAGACTCATGAATTCTCAACAGCGCCAAAACACAAACTTTCTTGGTCCAAATGGTTGCTTGAGGGCTCGTGCACACTGTTTGTGAAGAGGGGGTGAGGTTTCGGAGTTGTTTTGAGTGTGATGGAGATGATTTTAGTGAGGAGGGAGAGCAAGGGGGCAGCAGCAGCAGCAACTGAAGAAGAGGGAGGGAGAAATGAGTTGAAGAATGATGGAGGAATGGTTCAAGTCAACACACCTCACCTACTCTTTCTCTCTCTCACCATGCTTCATAATATATTCCCTTTTCCTTTTTCTTTTCTTTTCTTTAAACCTAATTCCTTATCACTCCAATAGTGAACCCAAATGAACAACCATGGCAAGAAAAATGTAACACAAGTGTAGAAAAGATATGTGCATGTTTTGCATAAAAATGCCAAAAATCCGATTAGCGATTTTTAATCGCGATTAACACTAAATTAGTGTCAAACAAATCATAAAAACTTTAAAATGGCATAATTCCATAAAATACCATATTTTAGAATTTTCCATAATTTTCCCCCATTTATTTGTATTTAATTATACCGGAATATTAGAATATTCAATAAAATAATATTAAATTATAAAAATTCCCAAAAATAATATTTGATTATTTGGAAATGTTACATATTCATATTGCCATACTTATGCTACCAGCTTACATGTGACTGTTTATTGCTGTTAGTGCGTACTTGCGATTACAGTATGATGTTATTTTCTATTCACGAGTTGGCAACTCACCTCCGTTGTGCCACAGTGTTTGCAGGACTTACCCTCTGTGTAGTCGCGGCAGGGCGCCTTCTTATTTATACTTGTGGATACCGCTACAGTTGCATGTAAGGCCGTTGCTATTAGGTGGGTTCGTGGTTATCTGTTTATGTACTTTGGATATCTTTTTTTGTTGGATCTAGTATTCTCCATCTACCACTTTTTGTATTTGACTTAGAAACGAGTTGTGAGGTTTCGGTATTGTATATATTTTGGTGACTTTGGGTGCCATGCTCATGGGAGCCGGTCTTGTTGTTATGTTTTACCTCCTTATGTTGTTTTCATTTATTTTTCTTCGCTACGGCGTCGTATATATGCTTGTGGTGGTTGTCTCCGCTGTTGGGCGTGAGTTGCTCCCATTTGGGATGCTTTATTTATATTCTATGTTGTACCCGATTTCGGGGTTAGTTATTACAAAGGAGGTGCTGCCGAAATTTTCAAGAACGAAAACTAAAGTTAAAGATTTTCACTTGAGATTTTCCGAATATTTTAAAACTATGTTTTTCTCTGCTTATCCAGTTTTCGGTGGTTTAGATTTCTGGGTTTCGTCTTACTTAAGTTGCGTATGCCTGTTGACGTTACGTAGTTTAAGTGTCGGTTACGGGCCTAACTTTTGGGTCATGACAAAGTCGATATCAGAGCACTAGGTTTTACCTTTCGGAGTGTAGGATGAACTTGGTATGATGTAGTAGGTAGCTTAAGTAGAGTAAAGTAGCGTGCGTATGTTCCGCGGCATACTTACGACACGGTACTCCGCCTAAGTGACCTTGGGACTTATTGATTGAAATTCCTTCAGTGATTATATACATCCTTGTGATTCGATTTTTGTATCCTTATTGAATATCGTTTCAATTTCCAGCTTATATGTCACCGATGACTACGAGGGCACAGAGAGCGGCCGCGAGGGCCAAGGTCAGAGTTGACTTGTCTGAGACGAGGACTGACCAGGGCGGTATGCCTGTTGTACCGTAGCAGATTTCTATGCTTGGGGCTGGTATTCAGGACTTGCGCCAGATGATGGGGTCTTTAGTTAAGGCCATTCGAGCGCAGGGGCAGACGGTTGTTCCATCCATTGCGGGGGTCGCGATGGTACCTACTGTTCCGGCAGTCGCTGCTACAACTCCGGAGGTTATCACCGTGTCACTGTCAGAGTTCATGAGGCTGAGGCCTCCGGTTTTCACTGGTACAAATGCAGCCAAGGATCCACAGTCGTTTATCGACCGGGTGGCCAAGATTTGTCGTTCGCTCCGATGCTCCGACGTGAGATGGGTAGAGTTCGCGAGCTTCCGTCTGGAGGGTCTGTCCCAGAAGCGGTGTGAGTCCTTGGAGAGGGGCAGAGCCGCAGGTCTTGCTCCTATGACCTGGGCTGAGTTTATGACGGTGTTTCTCGCCAGTTTTCTTCCACCGAGCGTCAGGGATGCGTGAGCGCACATATTCGAGTCGTTATGCCAGACTACGGGGATGACGGTGGCTGAGTATGATGTACTGTTTACCGAGTTGTCTGTGTATGCTCCGTACTTGGCAGCGACTGAGGAGATGAGGGTGAAGAGGTTTGTTCGAGGCCTTCTTACCCAGTTGTTCCTAGCTATCAGCATACAACATTGTGACACGTATGCAGCAGCGGTGGACGCGGCCCTTTTGGTATAGGTGCATCTTTCTGAGTGGTCGGTTGCTCCGGAACCGAAGAAGGTTCGTACTGGTGATTCAGCGGGGAGGCGGGCATTTAGACGTCGTGACAGTTCCCGTTAAGATACTGGGGGTAATGGAGGTTCTGGACGAGGTCGGCTTTTTAGCTCTTATCCTCAGGAGAGTCAGAAGTTTGGTTCTGGATGTTACCAGTGTGGGAGTCAGGGTCATCGGGCTCGAGATTGTGTTGAGCCACGTGTGAGTGAGGCGATTGTACTGCAGGTTACCTTACCACCTTCTCCACCTCAGAGGGCGTTTCCCCTTATGCCTGTTGTTGCTCCGCGTCAGACTCATATGCAGAGAGGTCGGGGTCGCGGTGGTTTTGTACCGAGAGGGCGGGGTGGTAGAGGCGGAGGTCATCCAGTCACCGGTAGAGGACAGGCTCGGGTGTTTGCCTTGACTCATCAGGACACACAGGTGTCCAATGCCGTGGTTTCAGGTATCCTTTCTGTATGTTCTTTTGATGCACATGTTTTTTTTGATCTGGGATCTACGCATTCGTATGTTTCTACGCACTTCGTGCCGAGGTTAGACCGAGAGTCGTGTTTGCTAGATCATCCGCTTGTAGTGACTGCCCCTGTTGGAAAGTCGTATATTGCGGGACACGTGTTCCGGTCGTGTGATGTCCGTTTAGGAGATAGAGATTTGTCCGTCGACTTGATCCTTCTTGAGATGTTGGACTTCAATGTTCTCCTGGTCATGGACTGGTTAGCTACTTGCTACGTGTGCGTGGACTGCCGCGAGAAGACAGTTAGGTTTTGTTTTCCGGGCGAGTCAGTGTTTGTTGTGCAGGCGGACCATGGTGCCGCCCCTCAAGTTTGATTTCTGTCGTTTGCGCTAGTCGGCTTTTGAGGAGGGGATGTCGGGGATTCTTGGCTTTCATTCATGATACTGGAGCCATAGTGGAGCCATTGGACCAGGTTCCTACTGTGCGAGAGTTTCCCGACGTTTTTCCCGATGAGTTACCTGGGTTGCCGCCAGAGCGAGATATTGAGTTTTGCATTGATCTGATTCCCGGCGCGGGGCCTATTTCTATATCGCCTTATCGGATGGCTCCAGCGGAGCTTAAAGAGCTTAAAGATCAATTGCAAGAGTTGATTGATAGGGGACTTGTGCGTCCGAGTGTTTCACCGTGGGGAGCTCCTGTTCTGTTCGTCAAGAAAAAGGACGGCAATTTGAGGTTGTGTATGGATTATCGTCAATTGAACCGAGTTACGGTGCGGAATAGGTATCCTTTACCTCGCATTGAAGATTTATTTGATCAGCTCCAGGGTGCGAAACATTTTTCTAAGATTGATTTGCGTTCGGGTTATCATCAGTTGCGGGTTCGGAATGATGACATTCCGAAGACTGCTTTTCGTACGCGCTATGGGCATTATGAGTTTTTGGTGATGTCGTTCGGACTCACCAATGTGCCAGCAGCGTTCATGGATCTGATGAACCGGATTTTCAGGCCGTTCCTCGACCAATTCATTATTTTGTTTATTGATGACATTCTGGTCTACTCTAGGAGTCGTGGGGAGCATGAGAGGCACTTGGGGATTGCTTTGCAGACATTGAGAGAGCACCAGCTCTATGCTAAATTCTCAAAGTGTGGATTTTGGATTGATAGAGTGGATTTCCTCGGTCATGTGGTGACTGGAGATGGTATTCTTGTGGACCCAAGGAAGATCGAGGCTGTGCAGCTTTGGCCCAGACCTGTATCTGTGAATGAGGTCCGCAGCTTTTTGGGCTTAGCTGGTTATTATCTCCGTTTCGTGCAGGATTTTTTAGTATAGCTGCACCGCTGACCGGACTGACCCGGAAGGGGGTTCCTTTTCTTTGGACTGATGCGTGCGAGCAGATTTTTCAGCAGTTGAAGACTCGGTTGACGATAGCACCAGTTCTATCTTTGCCTTCTGGATCGGGCGGCTATGTTGTTTACTGTGTTGCTTCTCGAGTGGGGCTCGGTTGTGTATTGATGCAGTATGATAGAGTGATTGCTTATGCTTCTAGGCAGCTGAAGAAGCACAAGCAGAATTACCCCACTCACGATCTTGAGATGGCCGTGATGGTCTTTGCGTTGAAGATTTGGAGACACTACTTGTACGGGGAGTCGTGTCAGATCTCCACGGATCATAAGAGCTTGAAGTACATCTTCCAGCAGCGGGATCTGAATCTGAGACAGCGCCGTTGGATGGAGCTTGTGAAGGATTATGATTGTGAGATCCTTTATCAACCGGGGAAGGCGAATATGGTAGCTAATGCTTTGAGTCGTAGGCCCGGGGGTAGCTTGTCCCAGTTGAGTGCAGTTCAGCGACAGTTTTCTGCAAATTGGCAGTTCTTGTGCGATTGTAGAGTACAGTTTGAGTTCACTTCCACTGGGGGACAGCTTGCTCATGTTCGTGTCCGTCCACTACTTTTTGATCATATCCGTGAGGCGCAGCCCAGTGATGCGCATTTGTCTGAGATTCTTGAGCTTGTTCGGCAGGGTACAGTTTCGGAGTTCATGATTGATGATCAGGGTGTGCTACGATGCGGGATTCGCTTGTGTGTACCAGATGCTGATGGGTTGAGACGCGAGATCCTAGAGCAGGCACATCAGTCAGCCTTTAGCGTTCATCCAGGTTCCACCAAGATGTACCATGACTTGAGAGACTTTTACTAGTGGGAAGAGATGAAGCGCGATAATTTGAACTTCGTTTCGAGGTGCCTGACTTGTCAGCAAGTCAAGGCTGAGCATCAGAGGCCGGCAGGTGAGTTGCAACCTTTACCCATTCCGGAGTGAAAATGGGAGCAGATTTCCATGGACTTCATGGTGGGTCTACCCAGGACCAGTCGAGGGTATGACTCCATTTGGGTGATTGTTGACCGGTTGACGAAAGAGGTTCACTTCCTTCCAGTGAAGACCACTTTCGGTTATGCTCAGTTGTACATAGATGAGATTGTGCATTTGCACGGTGTTCCCACATGCATCGTATCCGACAGAGGCACCCAGTTTACTAGTAGTCTTTGGCAGAAGCTTCAGGAAGCTTTGGGTACCTGGTTTTAGCACCGCTTTTCATCCACAGAACGAGGGTCAGTCGGAGCGGACTATACAGACTCTGGAGGATATGCTTCGGGCGTGTGTGCTTGATTTTGGTGGCAGTTGGGATTGTCACTTGCCGTTTTTTGAATTCTCCTACAATAACAGTTATCAGGAGATGATTCGGATGGCGCCTTTTGAGGCTTTGTACGGTAGGAAGTGTCGATCGCCAGTCTGTTGGACCGAACATAGCGAGAGTGGGGTTTTGGGACCCCAGCTAGTTCAGGAGACTATGGAGAAGATCCAGCTGATTCTAGATAGGATGAGAGCAGCCCTGTGCAGACAGAAGTCTTATGTCGACCGTCGTCGTCGCAGACTTGAGTTCGCAGTGGGGGATCATGTATTCCTGCGGATTTCTCCGATGAAGGGCGTTATGAGATTTGGGAAGAGGGGGAAGCTAAGTCCCAGATTTGTTGGTCCTTTCGAGATCCTTGAGCGAGTGGGTTCTGTTGCTTATCGTTTGGCGCTCCCGCCCAGTTTTCCGGATGTTCACCCCGTTTTCTATGTGTCGATACTTCGTAGATACCTTTATGATCCTTCTCAGATGATTCAGCACCAGACCATTCAGCTTGAGCGCGATCTTTCGTTTACCGAGCAGCCGGTAGTTATATTAGATTGGTAGGTGAAGAAACTTCGGTCAAAGTTCTTGCCATCTATGAATGTTCTTTGGCGTGGCCCTACTAGTGAGGAGATCACTTGGGAGACCGAGAGCAAGATGCGGAAGAAATTCCCTCATCTTTTCGAAAGTACGCGTAGTTAAATTTTTTAATTCGGGGACCGAATTTCTTTAAGGGGGGAGATTGTAACGTTTTAGAAATCGTTATGCAAATTTTTCCGTTTTAGGGTAAAATAGTCGATGTTTCCCGTTTCAAACCCATATGTGATCAAATTTCAGTACAGACTTGACTGCGCCTAGTTTAACTAGAATAGTGCTAGTGCGCGGGCTTTGGGGTCAATTGGAAGTTTTTGGTTCTCAAAGAATTTTTCCCTAATTAAATATTATTTTAAGTTGTTAATTATGTACTTATTAGTGGTAATTACAATTTTTGTTTGGGTTAATTACTTCTAGTGTAAATCTATGATAAACTAGTCACTAGAATTAGTCTTAATCCATTCTTGCCAAATATCTAGATATTTTGTGATAAAGAAAATTAGTTTTAAAAGAAAAGAAAATGTGGCATAAGACTTAATGAGCATTTATTGCAACTTTAAGCTAGAAAACTTCACACACTTCAAAAAATCCCCCCACTTCAAGCCTTGGCCGAGCCCTCCCCAATTTCTGCCCTTGATTTTTCTTTGCCCAATTTCTTCATCTCCAAGCTCAATAATTCTCCAAAAGTCCTTAAATAATCCCACAAAACTCATAAACAAATAATAACCCATCATTATTTTTCACTAAACTTGCTTAGATCTTCATGAAAAACATGATTTTGGAGGCTAAGGTGATGGATCTAGTTGATCTTTTGTGTTCTTGAAGAGATATAATTTCAAACCATAATTCTTAATTGTTAGGATTAAATCATTATGCTAGCAATTTGATTGTTTAAATATAGCTTTAAATTCATGTTTAATTCATTCATGATAATTGCGTAAAAATCAAGTTAGGGTTTGTGTTGGATAATGGTTAAATTGAAGACTTTGAAAGCTTAACCGAGTGGGAATATGATAATTGTTGTTAATTCCTAATTTGTCTAATTGTGTTTTTAGCAAACTAAGTTTTAACAAAGCATTTTTAGGTGAGATTAAATTTATGGAAATGGTTTGGATAACTTAATTAAGCTACTTTGCGATGTTTGTGATCGCTAGATTTGTGTTAGGTTTAGACTTGTGCTAATTTATGCGATAAGTTGTCTACTAGGTTTCGGTGAATTTTCGACATGGGTTCAATTGGTCGTTGCGATGTTATATATATTATCTTTCTCGTATTTTATTGTGTTGTGTTTGCGCGATCGGTATGATAGGAGTCTAGACTGGGTGGTTGCGTAGTTTAGCGACCCTAGCTAGGGTTTTTGCCGATGTCGTGCGCGTTTTGTGCACTGGGTGCACAGTGTAATTTTCTGGGCGTTATCCTTACGTTTCTTTATCTTTGTGTCGGCGTAGGATATTTAACTTATGTGATGTGTTTGTGAAATTTTAGGGTCGCAAGCGGGGACTTCGGACGCTGTGAATAAAGGGAAGCAGGCGGTCGTATTTTCGTAGCTCGAGATCATCGGTGAGTAGATTTAACATCTACGGGGAAATCGCCTGTATGGCGTTATGCGTCAGGGCTGGATATGATATGATAGCTGCATGTTATTCGCATATGAGTTGATTTCATATGAACTTCATAGCATATAGTTACTTGTTGTGCCTGAACCTGTACCTATTGTACACTGCACTATTATTGACAGTCCATGTTGCACGAGCACCTATTGTATGCTACACACCCACTACCGGTAATTGCCATGATACGCACAACACAGATATTCGTATGATATACCTTGCTATTGGTTAGCGACATAGAAGCATTTATTTTTGTGAGATGGCGCATATGACATATAGTATGCCTTGCTATACCTACATGCTCACACATATACTTTGCTATTGTTACATATTCAGTTTTATGCGATATATATCGGTGGTATGAGCTGTTGTTATATATGTATATGGGATTCAAATACTTAGGAACCACGTGATATATTTAATGACTTGATGCATTTAAATAGCGGACTTTTCCCGTGATATGCTCATATTATTGTTCTATGTTGCATATGTTATATTACATGGATTTACGCATTTGAGATATGTTTTCATGCGATTTGGGAATTTCGAGTGTCGATGTTAGGCACATATATTCCGAGATATTTATGGATATTGGAAACCGATACGTGGAACACGAGTGTCGAGGTTGGACACTTGGGTTTCGAGGAACGTATGTATATCAGAGCAACCGATATGTGGAACACGAGTGTCGAGGTTGGACACTTGGGTTTTGAGGAACGTATGGATATCAGGAAACCGATAAATGGAACACAAGTGTAGAGGCTGGACACTTAGGTTTCGAGGAACTTATGGATACGAGTATTTATGTGTCGATGCTGGGCACCAGTTTTCATTATATTTCGGGTGTCAATGTTTGACACTCAGGTTACTTAAGATTTACAGGGCCGATCTGAGGATTTTGGGATTTGGGGTGTTGTTAATTTACACCGGGTTTTTCCATCCTTATGATTTGTGCATGAGATTATTTATTTTTCCTACACTCAGTATATTGTTGATATGCATTGGATTCATGTAGATATAGTACCCTGGTGGTGTACCTTGATCATGATAGATGTATATTCATTTTGCCATACTTATGCTAACAGCTTACATGTGACTGTTTATTGCTATTAGTGCATACTTGCGATTACAGTATGATGTTATTTTCTATTCATGAGTTGGAAACTCACCCCCGTTGTGCCACAGTGTTTGCAGGACTTACCCTCAGTGTAGTCACGGTAGGGCGCCTTCTTATTTATACTTGTGGATACCGCTACAGTTGGCTGTAAGGCCGTTGCTATTAGGTGGGTTCGCGGTTAACCGTTTATGTACTTTGGATATCGTTTTTTGTTGAATCTAGTATTCTCCATCTACCACTTCTTGTATTTTACTTGGAGACAAGTTGTGAGGTTTCGGTGTTGTATATATTTTGGTGACTTTGAGTGCCGTGCTCGTGGGAGCCGGTCTTGTTGTAATGTTTTACCTCCTTATGTTGTTTTCATTTATTTTTCTTTGCTACGGCGTCGTATATATGCTTGTGGTGATTGTCTCCGCCGTTGGGCGTGAGTTGATCCCATTTGGGATGCTTTATTTATATTCTATGTTGTACCCGTTTTCGGGGTTAGTTTTTACAAAGGAGGTGCATCCGAAATTTTCAAGAACGAAAACTAAACTTAAAGATTTTCACTTAAGATTTTACGAACGTTTTAAAACTATGTTTTTATCCGCTTATCCAGTTTTGGGTGGTTTAGATTTCTGGGTTTTGGCTTACTTAAGTTGCGTACGCCTGTTGACGTTACGTAGTTTAAGTGCAGCTTACGGGCCTAACTTTTGGGTCGTGACAAATTTGGCACTTCCGCCCAAATTTTTGAGTATTCACCCCGTATTCTTGGTGTTGATACTTTGCAGATACCTTCATGACGTTTCTCACATGATTCAGCACCAGACCATTTAGCTTGGACGTGATCTTTTCGTTCACCGGCAGCCGATAGTGTTAGTGGATCGGCAGGTGGAGAAACTTCGGTCGAGGGTCTTACCATCTGTGGAGATTTCTTTGGCCTAGCCATATAGTGAGGAGATCACTTCGGAGGTTGCGAGCGAGATTTTGGAGTTTTGCACTCATCTCTTTGAAGGTATGCATTGTAAGAATTTTAATTCGGGTACGAATTTTCTATAATGGGGGAGATTGTAACACCTTAGGATTTCGATTAGTGTTAATTAAGCGATAATGAGGGGTTTTGGTAAAACTTTTACCAATTTGGTTTTCTCCCATTTTATAACATTTAATTAATAATTTATTTTTATTTGTTATGGCTTGCACACACTTGTGCATGTAATGTGAGGGTGTGTTTATGTTAATCTTGTTTAGTGGCCATGACAAATTAACCTAATCCCTTTCTTGCTTAACCCTAAACCCTTGATATTTCTTGTGAGCGATATTTCCTTTTCTTATTTTGGATTTGGGAGGAGGTGGCATGGTGAGTCATGAGAGGCATGGCTTTCTTTAATGAGTGAGTTAATGCAATGGTGCACTCACCCTTATTCTCACCTCTTTCTCTCTCTCCTTAACCCTCACACACTCTCATTCACTCATTTTTCTATCCCTTTTTCATCTTCTTTCATCTTCCCTCAACCCCCAACTGAACACTCACTCATTCTTCACTAAATCTACACTAAACTTCATCAAATCTCACCAAAATCACATCTTAAGCCTTGTTTTGCCTCTAGGATCCCTTGGAGCTTGGAAAGCTAGGATCTTTGAGCTTTTGTGGTTAGGTAATGATCTCTATCTATTAAATAGAATGTTATAGTGTTGTGTAGCTCTTTCGTTTCAGTTTAGAACGCTAAAAGTAATGTTTCGTGCACATATCGTATTTTTGGTGTCTTTATGTGATATCTGTGATCTGCTGTGACCTAAGATTTTTACTGTAAAATCAAACAATGTGATTGCGTTGTACTAGAGACCCTAAGCCTTCACCTGAAACACGAGACCCACCTGCTCGGATTTGGCCGGCGACATTCGTGGGAAATCCGGAGACCTTGGCTTTGTGGGGGAGTTTGGGTTTGGGTTTTTCAGGGTAGCTGTCTGCAATTGTTTTAAAGTGTTTGGTACTGTTTAATTTTTTTGTTTTGACAGTATACAAAATCTAGGATCACTTTGCTTATTTCTGGTGTTACGAATACGTGTGTTACGTTATCCGACACGGTGCGTGTACTTTGTGTAGCTTTTTCTCTTAAGTTGGTTTTGTAGTGTCGCTACACACGTTCGCCACTAGACGAACACTTGAGAGTATATTTGGAGTTGGTGCGTCGGTCAACGTAGTGGTTACGTATTATTGGTCGATTGCTAATATAAACTTTTTATATTGTTGTTTTATGATCTTAGGGTCGCAGGCGAGGACTTCGGATGCTGCGAAGAAGGGAAAGCGAGTGGTTGGCTTTACTTAGCCCAAGATCATCAGTAAGTAGATTTAACATCAACAGGGGAATCTGCAGCATGGCGTTATGCGTCTGGGATATATATGATATGATATTAGTCTCATGTTTATATTGCACATATAGAGTTTGCACACAAACTTCATTGCATATTATTACTTGTTTTGCTTGGACTTGTACCCATTGGACACTGCACTGTTAATAACGGCTCATGTTGCACGAGCACTGATTGTATGCTACACACACCGTCGATAATTGCCATGACACGCACAACCCATATACATACGAGATATAGTTGACACCTGTACATACGTGATATTGTATGGTTAGGGACTTTGAGACATTGATTTAGATTCCATTATGCATATGACATATAGCATGCATGTATACCTACATACTTACACATATGCATTGCCACGCCTACATGCTAGCTACCCATATACCTATATGGTATTGTACCATTAGAGATAGGTATATACACATATGAGATATAGCTACATGTACATCTCGCATACATACTTATATGTTCACCCTTATATGATGTTGCGTTGGATTTCGGAGAAATTAGGAACCGCATGATATATTTAATAACTTGTTGCAGTTAAATAGCGGTTTTTCCTTTATATGCTCATATTACTGTTTTATGTTGCATATTATATTTCATGGATTTCGCATTCATATATGGATTTCATATAATGATTTCTGGATGTTTTACTGCTGGGTATATTTATCAGTGGTATGGGACACGATATATATACATGTATATATATATATATATCAGTGGTATGGGACGATGTTATATATGTACACCTATTTAATATATATATCATCATAATGATCTATGCAAGTATTCTTATTCATTACTTGATATGAGGGGCATTTGTGCCCGATGTGAGGGGCATATGTGCCCGATGTGAGGGACGATATGGGGGCCGATCTGAGGAATTTGGGATTTAGATTGTCTTGATAGACACTGGTCCTGCCACGGTGAGGATTCAGTGAGGATGACATGTTTTATTCCGTACTCCGCATTTATTTGATATGCATTGCTTCATGTATTAGTAGTACCTGATAGAGTACCTTTCATGACTATTGCATATACATATTGCTACTTATTGCTATGAGCTTGCATGCGATAGATTAGCGCAGTACGTGCATACTTACGATTACCTGCATATGTTATTTACTATTCACGAGTTGGCAACTCACCCCCATTGTGCCACAGGGTTGTACTGGTTGTCCGTCAAAGCAGTCAGAGGCAGGGCTTTCTTCTTCCTATCGTATCATTTTTTGCAGCGGATACCGCTACGGCTGACTGGGTGCAGTTTTGCTATATGTGGGTTTTGCGGTTATCTGATATTACTCATTGTATATTCGTTGTATCTAGTACTCTCCATCTATCACTTTCATGTATTGACTTAGAGACGAGTTGTGAGGACGATATTGTATATTATCTTTTGACTGAGTGTCATTTATGCTGTTTTTATTTATACCGTCTTTTTCTTCGCCACGGCGACTTATATCTATTGTGGTGGTTTTTTTCCGCATTTGGGCGTGGATTTGCTCCCGTTTGAGGATGCTTTACTTATATCTTTTGTTGTACCCTTTTTGGGGGCTTGTTTTACAAAAGAGGTGCTGCCAAATTTTTAAAGGAAGTAAATTTGGACTTTAAAGAATTTTCATTGAGATTTCAAAAGTTTTAACAATGTTATTATCACTTACTACTTTTGATGGTTTAGATTGCTGGGTTTTCGGCTTACTTGAATTACGTTACGCCTGGAGACGTTACGTAGTTTAAGGGCTGTCACGTGCCAAATTTCGGGTCATGACATACTAGTACATTTGTTTCCATATGCTAGTTTGGTATCGCATTTCTTACTTAGACACTTTGTGCATGTATATGTATATTCATTGTTATGCAATATTATGGGGCTTTATGCCGATAATTCACTGTTTATTTACTCTTGAGATTGAGATTTCAGATTTCCATGAGATTTCTGGATTTGGAGAAACCGCAAGGATTTTATAAAATCATTTTCATTTCTAAAGATAGAAATTGCGGTTTTCTCGTGATATGATGTGAGATATGTCCACCATGAGTTTTCTCGGCTCTTGAGCGGTATCATACACCCGATTCGAGGAGGAGGAGGAACCGTCTATGGGTGCATGGTGGACCCGGTGCGGTACCCCGGGGCAAGATGGTCGGAGATGATGGCGTTGAGCCCGGAAGGGGAGGATTACCGACCGGTTATTTTTGACACGGCGGATATCCGGAGGATACCGACGTAGTCGTGAGATTTGATGATTTGGGTCAGTCCGGATTGCCAGAGCCCGGGGCCAGTCCGGATTGCCGGAGTCCGAGATATTGAGACACAGAGATATTGATATTTTATGATAGGGGCCAGTCCGGATTGCCGGAGCCCGAGATATTGCGATATTGGGATTTACACATTTTGTGTCGATGCTTGACACGGATTCTCTATTGATTTCATTGATGATACTTCGATTTTTATACAGAAATCTCACTGAGATATGAAAACAGTTTTCTCATTCAGTTGCATTCTGTTTTCATGCATTCATACATCATATATGTATTATGTTGCTACCTGAGGCACTGACACGAGCACTTGGTATTACACTTCTGTTAGATGTTTACCCTTGCCATTATTCAGATGTTTCAGGTTATTTATTATATGGATATTATGGTATGACCTAGGATAGAGTCATACATACAATTTCTGCTCGGTGATGTCTTCTACTCACGAGTTCACAACTCACCCCCGTTGTGCCATAGTTTCTTGCAGGTTTTGCCGTACAGGTTTCTTTGCGGCTTGCGGGCAGACTGCTTCCTTCCGAGTGATTGCTTTGGTAGGTGGAGTCACTTAAATTATGACCACCGTTGCCCTTTATTTGTTCAGTTGTATCTAGTAAACTCCATCAACCAGACTTGTATTATTTGTTGACTTAGAAGACCAGTATGTATATTCTTTCGGCCTTAGAGTCATGCGCTGTATTATTATGATTTTTCTTTGGTTTCTTTCTGAGTTTTGATCCTCGCCCTTCGGCGTTGTATATTATATTGCATTGCGTGGTTGTGTCCCCGCTTGGGGATGCCTTTATATTATGCATGTTTGTACCCGTTTGGGGCCAGTATTTACAAAGGAAACTCTGCCGAAAATTTTGGAAAGGGCTTGATGTTTTTAAATGCTTACTATGACTTTCAAATGGATTTATATGTAAACTCTTAAAAAAGTTTTCCTTCACTTCTAAATTTAAATGGTTTAGATTTCTGGGATTTTTTTCTTACTTGAATTAGATGGGGTCCTATAGACTTCATATGATTCAAGTGCCAGTCACGTGCCATTTCGGGTCGTGACACTGAGTTTAGCTCATCACCAACTGAGATACTACTGTTCAACTATCATTAAATCTCCCCTACCGTGGCCACGGATTTTTGGTGATAGCCAACCGAACACTGCGCGATATCGACTCCTAATACAGGGAGAGACGAATCCCTGACAGTCGACCACTGCCTCCATGTGGCTCGGGATTGTACCCAACTAAAACCTGTTTGCATGACTCCATTGAGCCATGGTAGGGTAGTAATCAAAGTACCGTGGGAACTCACACGATACAAATGACGACTTCAGGTTGAAGGACTAACCTGTACTCATGCCACCTGAGAACTTCCATCTGACGATATGTATAATAACATCTAGAAGTTCTCGGCGAGTCTGTCCAGTGTACTCACCTACAGTGAGCACCTGTATACTATCTTAGGTGTCACAACACTAATAGCCTGTGAGACCGGCCACCACCCCTCATCGAGGTCTCGAAACATATTTACTAGTCTACTCTGGAATATCGATGCCCGGTCTCAATACTCCTACGACTAGGGAAATTTAAGGATGTGCTTATAGACCACCCAAATCTCACGTATATGATCGCCATTATAATGATGGTAGTAAAGTAAGAATCCTACGGGCTTCATCATTATGTATTAGCGACACGTAATAACAAGTAATACGTGTACACATTGTTGGATATGTATGCCCTAGAGGCCATTATAGTATATGTATACATGTGGATGCTGGGGATATGTATGTACAGGACATTCTTGCTCAGTTATATAGTATGTTGTTTCAGTTGTCTTTTATCAGGATATGTGTATTTGTTTTTATTGATGTTTTATCCAGCTTTCACATTTTGATAAAGACTTGATACAGTAGTATACTATTATGGTTTGACTTTATCTTAACATGGCATATGTTATACACATTATTACATATTGCGGTTACATGTTGATAATGTAAGTCCACGTTGCTCACCCCGGTTCTTACGGGGAGGCGGAAACGGCGAAAAACAATTTATTTAGGCGCAAGGCAACATGGACTAAAAGCCGGGATCTTGGCTAAACTAGAAACTAGCAAACAAGTAGAGGCTTTAACTACTATGCTGTAGAAAATATACCTCACGAAACCGGTCCTTCGGGTCTTCTCTCCGCTGTCCGGCTTGTCCATCCACGCTCCGAGGGTCGATCCGGATCTTGGTCACCTCCGCGGCCTTCTTGAGTCGAAAAAGATCCACCCGAGAGTTGTACACCGAGCTCCACCTCAAGCCGAGGCAACTAGGGCAACGAGATCGCTAATCTAGATGCCCTAGATTGTGTAGAAGAGAAAGATGGAAGTGTTTGTCTATGTGGATTCTTTTTCTCTCAACACATGAGATAAAAAGAATTTATCAAGAGGAGGAAGACGGAGGAGATCAAGCAACCATGGAGCTTTTCTTTTCTTCTCACTTTCAAGAGAGAGAATGAGAAGAGAATAATGAAAAGATTAACTAAAGAAAATCAACCATGGTTGCAATAATACACCCAAAACCATCATTACTAATCCTATCATGATAAAGTTGATGGCACAAATGACTTGACCATTTTTATACCTCAAGAAATAAAAAGAAAATCAAAGAAGAGTGTAGACCTCTCTTGAAGGTCAATGGTCAACTCCGGTCAACGGGTCAACAAAGTCAAGAGAGGTCAAGGTGGTCAAATGGTCAATGCAATTAGCCATCACTAAACTATCACTAAAAGGATTAGTAAACAATGTCTCCGGCTCATAATGGTTTTGACCAAACGAATTGCCAAAACCCTAATGAGCCAGCCACATAATGGTTTTGGCCGAACCAACTGCGAAAACCCTAATGAGGCACCTCCTCCTTCATCACTCCTCAAAACTGTGCATACACACCCGCATCCGCATTCCGTAGAATGCGAATGCACAGAAGACAAAACAAATCCATCCGTGCAATACTAGGATCTGGCTTAAACCAAATCCCACTAGTATTGCCTGCCCGAACAGCTTACGCACACAAGTGTACGTAAGTGATCGTAGTCCTGCCGTAAAACCATACGGCCTCTACACGTTTCGCTCAGTGCAGGGAAACTCTCTGTGTGGGACTCTAAAGACTCGACACAACGCTGGCAGTGGGTTTAACCACAGACCGCAAGCGGCACTAGCTGTACGTAACGGTCCCCAGGTAGATGTCGATAAGAAGGCCGATGAGGTAAACCCATCCGAACTCCTACTGAGCCTGTATGTGACAATCTCCGTACAGTCTGGTCTGTTCGTCTGATACATCGCATGGCTGTTAGTGTATATGCCCTAGAGGCCATTACTGTATCATACTAGTATGTATATTACTTGATGGAAGCTTGGGATATTCACAGTTGTACAGACAATCTTGCTCAAAATAGTAGTATGCTACTTGGTTTGTCTCTGCTTCAATGTGTACATGTGTGTTTATTATATCACCTATACGCATTAGTAGAGCCCTTAGGATCTTTTCTTGATTACCGGCGTTGTGATGGCGATCACACTCGTGGGGGCTGGGTAATCTACAAGCACATCCTTATACACGTCCCTAGTCGTGGGAGTACCGAGATAGGGCATCGATACTCCGGAGTAGACTAGCGTATGCGCTTCTCATCCCAGCACGGGAGACGGTCTGTCCCACAGCCGTCGGTACGTCGTACTTGAGATAGTATGCGGGTGCTCGTTAGGTTACGAGTACACTGGACAGGACTCGTCGGGAACTGATGGTTGGTATTATACCTATCGTCAGTTATCAGTTCCCAGGTGACATGAGTACAGCTTAGTCCGCTGACTTGACACTGTCACTTCGCCTCAAGTGTGTTCCCACTGTTCTTTGATTACTACCCTACCACGGCTCTACTGAGTCGTGCAAACAGGTAGTAGTTGGGAGCAGTCCCGAAGCACTTGGAGGCAGTGACGGTTAGACAGGATTCGTCTCTCCCGGTATTGGGGGTTGACATCGCGCTGTGTCTAGGAGAGCCATTACACGAGTAGTCCCTGGCCAGGGCAAGCGAGATATACTGGTAGGTTCCAGTGTTATCTCAGGGTGTTTTGGGCTTCACTCCGGCACGACTTGTACCGCTATTGGGGGACTGACGTTTACCGCCCCCTAGGCCCGCCATGCGATGTATCAGACGAACAGACCGGACTGTACGGAGATTGTCACATACAGACTCAGTAGGAGTTCGGATGGGTTTACCTCATCGGCCTTCTTATCGACATCTACCTGGGGACCATTACGTACAGCTAGTGCCGCTTGCGGTCTGTGGTTAAACCCACTGCCAGCGTAGTGTCGAGTCTTTAGAGTCCCACACAGAGAGTTTCCCTGCACTGAGCGAAACGTGTAGAGGCCGTATGGTTTTACGGCAGGGCTGCGATCACTTACTTACACTAGTGTGCGTATGATGTTCGGGCAGGCAGTACTAGTGGGCTTTGGTTTAAGCCAGATCCTAGTATTGCACGGATGGATGTGTTTTGTCTTCTGCGCATCCGCATTCTACGGAATACGGATGCAGGTGTGTATGCACAGTTTTCTGGAGCGATGAAGGAGGAGGTGCCTCATTAGGGTTTTTGGCAGATGGTTCGGCCAAAACCGCTATGTGGCAGGCTCATTAGGGTTTTGACAGTTGATTCGGTCAAAACCATATTGAGGCGGACTCATTAGGGTTTCGACAGTTCGTTTGGTCAAAACCATAATGAGCCGGGGACATTATTTACTAATCCTTTCATTGATAATTTTGTCATGGCTAATTACATTGACCATTTGACCATCTTGACTTTGTTGACCTTTTGACCAAAGTTGACTTGGACCTTCTTAGAAGATCTAAAGTATTCTTTGGTTTTCTTTTTATTTAGTTATGATAATGGTCATGTCATTGTAGCCATCACCTTTATCTTGATTGGATTTGTAATGATAATGTTTAGTGCATTATTGCAACCATGGTTAGATTTTCTTTGGTTAAGCTTTTCATTTGCTCATTCTCATTCTCTCTCTTGAAATGAGAAGCTCCATGGTTGCTAGATAATCTCCTTCTTCTTCCTCCTCTTGATCTTCTCCTTTGATCTCATGTGTTGAGAGAAAAAGGATTCTACTTGACAAACACATCCATACACCCTCTCTACACAACCTAGGGCTTCTAGATTAGCAATCTCCTTGCCCTAGTTACCTCGACTTGAGGTGGAGCTCGGCGTACATCTCTCGGGTGGATCGTCTTCGACTCAAGGAGGCCGCGGAGGTGACCGAAGTCCGGATCAACCTTTGAGCAAGCCATGAAAAGAACAACTAGAAGAGAAGAACATCAAAGAAGAACAACAACAAGAAGTGAAGGAGTTCAAGTTGAGGTATAACCACTTTGCCGAGTAGTTAATTCTTCTTTGCAAGTATGCTAGTTTAGTTTAGCAAAGATCCGGCTTTTACGGTCCATGTTACAAAGTTTAGAAAAAATTTTGATTTACCGTTTCCGCAACCCCGAAAGTACCGGGAGAGGTAACGTGGACCTAACAGTGGTATCAGAGACTAACTAAACTTAAACTAGCTTGGTAGTGAAGTGTAACGAAGTTCGGAACCGTAAAAAACCCAAAAAACCGTATTTTTCAAAACCTGAGTTTCTGTTGAAATTTTTTGGGCTCAAAATGAAAAAATTTATATTTGTAAATTCATCTCAGGGTTTTTTAAAAACACCCATGAAAAACGACACAGAGATTCATCCAAACCGCCGCGCTTCCGCCGCACGAGGTAGGCTCGTGCCGCGGAAGCGCCGCGGTTTGATGTCCTCTCTGCATCGTTTTTCGTGCAGTGTCTTTCTGTGTTGATTTTGGGATTTTTAGGATATATATTATATGCCCAGATTTTCCAGAACTAAAATTTACTTTTAGGGGCCTATAATTCCGTATTTTTCCGAACTTCACTGCATTTTGACTATGATGGTTATATCTGTAAAGTTTGCATGTATTGAACGTCGACTAATCGCTATAAGACGATTAGTCGGGGTTATACATGATCTGTAATGTGCTGGAATGTGTATATGAATGTGTTGGACTGTCGCGGGTGAATAGCCGGGGTGGATGTGAGATGAGCTTTTGTTTTTCTTTCATTCATTGTAAATGTAAATTGATGTAATAATATTATTTGTTTGGCCGCACAACCGGGTCGGGGTTGTAGCCGTCATTGTATAATTCTTTTACTGTTTTTGCTCCTAGGATAGACCCATGGAGGGGTGCACGAACTACCGGGTATGCCGAAGTGTCGAGTGGCCTACTCATGGAGATGAGGGAGGTTGCTACGCTTCGGGTACTTGGCGGGTAGTTTGCCGCACCCGTAGGGGTCTTGGGTGGGGTATTTGGCTATTCACCGCGACCGTGTTATCCGCTTTTCGTTTCAGGCTCGAAAGAATTGCGGATTGCTAGTATATCCAATGTATTCATCTGTGATCTGTAATGTCTATCATTGCTTTCTATTTAGGCGTTGCTTATGTTTTACAGCCGCGCTAGCCCAGCCCCCGCTCTGTCGTTAGTTAAGTAACCTAACGGGTGATGACGGGGCCCCGTGGCGAATGCGAATGGCATAAGCGTACGTCATATTTTGGTTGTTTTCTGCAATGGTAGGTTTTAAATGATGGGACGCATTAAAAGAACTAATGCAAGAAAATAAACCTAAAAGACGTTGTTGGAACAAGTTTTTCAAAAAGCTGTTATTACAAGGACGTTCATTTTTGTTTTGCATAGCGGTATTCGGTTCTGAATGCCCAGCACCTCAGTCGACGAGGCAAGGGCCGAGATCCCCTCACCGGGAGTGACCCCTTGAACAAAAGTTTGCGTCAGGGTAATAACTTCACTATAGTCGATTATTCTTGCTTTGCATCGAGGTATTCATTTGGAATATCCTGCACCTCATTCGACGAGGAAAGAGCCGAGATCCCTTTGCAGGGAGTGACCTCTTTAGCAAAAAGTTTTCGCTACTATATTTTCAAAAACCTGTATCATATTCCTTCAACGATATCAAGTTCATTACGTTAACGGGTTTTTTCGCCAAAAACCCAGCCGTAGCCCTCCGTCGTTTCGGATAATTAATACTAAGTATTCGTGCTGCGTTTGTTGATTATTCGTCAAGACACAGTGAACGGTAGCTGAGTAATAATTCTCTGTTGCACTGATAGATGCGATTGGTTAGGACGGTCGCATGATTTTGTTGATTATTCGTCAAGGATCATGCGGGCGGGTCTAATGCAATCCTGGATAACGACGGGTTGAACTTGACTAGGACCTTTTGATTTGTTGATTATTCGTCAAGGTCACTTGGGTCCTAGGGGCAAAAACCACATCGGGAGTTTCAAAAGAACTGAAACTTGCAGATTTAGCATACCTTCTGGAGTGTGGTGACTAGAGTGGATTCCATCTAGGTTATCACACAATGACAGTTGGATCCCGATCCCACTGATGAGTTGGTTTACTCTCGGGAGATTATTTCACTTAACGATCAATGCTATAAACCTAGTAGGTGTCTAGAAAGGTGTTAGCGGGGTTACGCCCCCAGGGAAAAGAGGTTCTTTAATTAAGGAACTTCGCGAAAGCGTTGGAAAACCTCCCTCGAAGTACCGACACTAGCCTGGCTGAAAGGTTAAGCAAGTATTGTGACGTGAATTAAAACCCGGCTAGTTCTTCTTTTAAAAAGGTTTTAAGAAGAATTTGAGGAAACAGTGGGAGACATCCTGGTTAGATAAATCAATAAACCAATCTAATCTTGCAAGAGCATACGCTGAGTGTTTCTTTTCTCTCTCTCCAGGCAGCAACCTTTTCACGCCCTAATCAAGATAATAAAATGTATCGCTTGACCGAACCGAATTCTTATTCGGGACTGGGGAAAGTTGGTTCAGCTCTAACTTGTGACAACAGTCATGAGTATGAGAATGGGAAAGAGGAAAGTATGGATTTCCAGGATACCCAGTTGAAGAAGAAGCATGGTTTTGCATCTACTTCAGGTGTTCTTGTAATTGAGAACTGTTTTACGGTCAGCCCTACCTCCTGGGTACTTGATACCGGATCAGGATCTCATATCTGTAATTTATTGCAAGGACTGAGAAAAAGTAGGAAAGTTGCACCGGGTGATATGTCGCTCAGAGTAGCGAACGGAGCACAAGTTAATGCGGCAGCCGTCGGTGAATATCACCTAGTATTGCCGAATGGCAAGACTATGATTTTGAACGATTGCTACTATGTACCCTCCATGGTTTGCAACATCATATCAGTTTCTTTACTCGATAAAGATAGATATAAGTTTGTTCTTGAAAAGAATATCATGAACATTTACCTTGATGAGGTACTGGTTGCAGAGGGTACACTGTTTAATGGTATCTACGTTCTAAATCAGAATACAGTTCTCAATATACAAAACACACGCAAGAGGAAGAATTCAGATACGAATGAATCCTACTTGTGGCATTGTAGACTTGGTCATGTCGGAGAGAAAAGACTGAGTAAGTTGCATAAAGATGGACTCTTGGATGCGTTCGAGTTTTCATCTTATGAAACTTGTCATTCTTGTCTCAAAGGAAAGATGACCAAATCTCCGTTCACCGGACATGGAGAGAGAGCAGCAGAGCTCTTGGGACTCGTACATAGTGATGTATGTGGTCCGATGTCTATACATGCAAGGGGTGGGTTCTCGTACTTCATCACATTCACTGACGATCTCTCTAGGTTCGGATATGTGTATCTGATGAAACACAAATCTGAAGCTTTTGAGAAATTCAAGGAATTCAGAAAGGAAGTGGAGAACCAGACAGGCAAAAGTATCAAGATCCTCCGGTCTGACAGGGGAGGGGAGTACTTAAGCACGGAATTCCTAGATTACTTAAAAGAGAATGGTATTCTCTCTCAGCTTACTCCTCCTTATACACCACAGCACAACGGTGTATCGGAGCGGAGGAATCGTACCCTATTAGATATGGTTCGCTCCATGATGAGTAGTGCTGAGTTACCTCTTTCATTCTGGGGACATGCGCTTCAGACAGCGGCATACCTATTGAATCAAGTTCCGTCCAAATCTGTGCCTAAAACTCCGTATGAAATATGGAGCAGTAAGAAACCATGTCTAAAGTTTATTAAGATATGGGGTTGTCCGGCCTATGTAAAAACACAGAAACCGGACAAGTTAGAGGCACGGTCAGTTCTCTGTAAATTTGTGGGATATCCTAAAGACTCACTAGGATATCTGTTCTACCACACTGAGGAACAGAAGGTGTTTGTATCTCGCCACGCCACCTTCTTAGAAAGGGAGTTTCTTGCAAAAGAAACTAGTGGGAGTTCGGTAGAACTGGAAGAAATTCAGCGACCACAAAATGTAACTGAAAATTTGGAGGAACCGCTAGATTCTATAACCCCAGACGAACCTCAGCCACTCCGCAGATCTGGTAGGATTTCTCATCCGCCCGAGAGATACTACGGTTTTCTCATAGACGGGGATCGAGAGGATTGCATCTTGGAAGAAGATGACCCTACCAGTTTCAGGCAGGCCATTATCAGTAGGGACTCTGATAAGTGGCAGGAAGCAATGCAATCCGAAATGGAGTCCATGTACGCCAATAAAGTGTGGACCTTGGATATTGCTCCACCCGGGGTAAAACCCGTTGGATGCAAATGGATCTACAAAAGGAAACTTGGTGTAGATGGGCAGGTGGAAACCTATAAAGCTAGACTCGTTGCAAAAGGTTTTCGTCAAAGACCTGGTTTGGACTATGACGAGACTTTTTCTCCGGTGGCTATGCTCAAATCCATTCGGATCTTACTTGCCATTGCTGCCTTCCATGACTATGAAATCTGGCAGATGGATGTTAAGACGGCTTTCCTAAACGGTTGTTTGGAAGAGTGCGTTTACATGGATCAACCAGAAGGTTTCGTAGACAGTGGGAGCAGCGGAAAGGTGTGCAAGTTGCTTAAATCCATTTATGGATTAAAGCAGGCATCGCGGAGCTGGAACATCTGTTTTGATGAGGCAATCAAGGAATTTGATTTCATCAAGAACGAAGATGAACCCTGTGTTTATAAGAAGATTGTAGGACGAACTGTCGTGTTCCTAGTCTTGTACGTGGACGACATTCTTTTGATAGGAAATGATATTCCTATGCTACAGTCGGTCAAGCTGTTTTTGTCACAAAGGTTCTCCATGAAGGACCTGGGTGATGCCTCGTACATTCTGGGGATCAAGATCTATAGAGATAGATCCAAGAAACTGTTGGGACTTTCACAGTCCAGGTACATAGAGACCGTACTAAAGAGATTTAGTATGGAGGGTTCCAAGCGCGGTAACATACCCGCATTGCACGGAATTACCCTCTCCAAGAAGATGTCTCCTAAGACTGACGAGGAGAGGGTTCGCATGAGCACTATACCCTACGCTTCGGCGGTAGGATCTATAATGTATGCGATGCTATGTACAAGACCAGATGTAGCTTACGCGTTGAGCGCGGTGAGCCGGTATCAGTCAGACCCAGGGGAGGACCACTGGACAGCAGTGAAGAACATTCTCAAGTACCTGAGAAGGACTAAGGAGATGTTCCTAGTTTACGGTAATGGAGACCTCAGGGTCGAGTCCTTTACCGATTCAAGCTTCCAGAGTGACAAAGATGACAGCAAGTCTGTCTCGGGTTTTGTGTTTACCCTCAACGGAGGGGCGGTATGTTGGAGGAGTTCCAAGCAGGATACCGTCGCAGACTCGACGATGGAGGCTGAATACATTGCTGCAAGCGATGCCGCAAAAGAGGCGGTCTGGATAAAGAAGTTCATTAGTGAACTTCAGGTGGTTCCGTCCATTGTTGACCCAATACCTCTGTATTGCGATAACAATGGGGCTATAGCTTTAGCAAAGGAACCAAGGTCCCATCAGAAATCCAGGCACATCTTAAGGCGGTATCACCTGATCAGGGAGATCATTGATCGACAGGAGATCGAGGTGCGGAGAGTGGACACAAAGGACAACACTGCGGACCCATTCACAAAGGCTTTACCCCAGACTCAGTTCGAGCGGCTAATCGAGATGATAGGTCTTCGATACGCCAGTACATGGCCTTAGTGCAAGTGGGAGATTGTTAGTGTATATGCCCTAGAGGCCATTACTGTATCATACTAGTATGTATATTACTTGATGGAAGCTTGGGATATTCACAGTTGTACAGACAATCTTGCTCAAAATAGTAGTATGCTACTTGGTTTGTCTCTGCTTTAATGTGTACACGTGTGTTTATTATATCACCTATACGCATTAGTAGAGCCCTTAGGATCTTTGCTTGATTACCGGCGTTGTGATGGCGATCACACTCGTGGGGGCTGGGTAATCTACAAGCACATCCTTATACACGTCCCTAGTCGTGGGAGTACCGAGATAGGGCATCGATACTCCGGAGTAGACTAGCGTATGCGCTTCTCATCCCAGCACGGGAGACGGTCTGTCCCACAGCCGTCGGTACGTCGTACTTGAGATAGTATGCGGGTGCTCGTTAGGTTACGAGTACACTGGACAGGACTCGTCGGGAACTGATGGTTGGTATTATACCTATCGTCAGTTATCAGTTCCCAGGTGACATGAGTACAGCTTAGTCCGCTGACTTGACACTGTCACTTCGCCTCAAGTGTGTTCCCACTGTTCTTTGATTACTACCCTACCACGGCTCTACTGAGTCGTGCAAACAGGTAGTAGTTGGGAGCAGTCCCGAAGCACTTGGAGGCAGTGACGGTTAGACAGGATTCGTCTCTCCCGGTATTGGGGGTTGACATCGCGCTGTGTCTAGGAGAGCCATTACACGAGTAGTCCCTGGCCAGGGCAAGCGAGATATACTGGTAGGTTCCAGTGTTATCTCAGGGTGTTTTGGGCTTCACTCCGGCACGACTTGTACCGCTATTGGGGGACTGACGTTTACCGCCCCCTAGGCCCGCCATGCGATGTATCAGACGAACAGACCGGACTGTACGGAGATTGTCACATACAGACTCAGTAGGAGTTCGGATGGGTTTACCTCATCGGCCTTCTTATCGACATCTACCTGGGGACCGTTACGTACAGCTAGTGCCGCTTGCGGTCTGTGGTTAAACCCACTGCCAGCGTAGTGTCGAGTCTTTAGAGTCCCACACAGAGAGTTTCCCTGCACTGAGCGAAACGTGTAGAGGCCGTATGGTTTTACGGCAGGGCTGCGATCACTTACTTACACTAGTGTGCGTATGATGTTCGGGCAGGCAGTACTAGTGGGCTTTGGTTTAAGCCAGATCCTAGTATTGCACGGATGGATGTGTTTTGTCTTCTGCGCATCCGCATTCTACGGAATACGGATGCAGGTGTGTATGCACAGTTTTCTGGAGCGATGAAGGAGGAGGTGCCTCATTAGGGTTTTTGGCAGATGGTTCGGCCAAAACCGCTATGTGGCAGGCTCATTAGGGTTTTGACAGTTGATTCGGTCAAAACCATATTGAGGCGGACTCATTAGGGTTTCGACAGTTCGTTTGGTCAAAACCATAATGAGCCGGGGACATTATTTACTAATCCTTTCATTGATAATTTTGTCATGGCTAATTACATTGACCATTTGACCATCTTGACTTTGTTGACCTTTTGACCAAAGTTGACTTGGACCTTCTTAGAAGATCTAAAGTATTCTTTGGTTTTCTTTTTATTTAGTTATGATAATGGTCATGTCATTGTAGCCATCACCTTTATCTTGATTGGATTTGTAATGATAATGTTTAGTGTATTATTGCAACCATGGTTAGATTTTCTTTGGTTAAGCTTTTCATTTGCTCATTCTCATTCTCTCTCTTGAAATGAGAAGCTCCATGGTTGCTAGATAATCTCCTTCTTCTTCCTCCTCTTGATCTTCTCCTTTGATCTCATGTGTTGAGAGAAAAAGGATTCTACTTGACAAACACATCCATACATCCTCTCTACACAACCTAGGGCTTCTAGATTAGCAATCTCCTTTCCCTAGTTACCTCGACTTGAGGTGGAGCTCGGCGTACATCTCTCGGGTGGATCGTCTTCGACTCAAGGAGGCCGCGGAGGTGACCGAAGTCCGGATCAACCTTTGAGCAAGCCATGAAAAGAACAACTAGAAGAGAAGAACATCAAAGAAGAACAACAACAAGAAGTGAAGGAGTTCAAGTTGAGGTATAACCACTTTGCCGAGTAGTTAATTCTTCTTTGCAAGTATGCTAGTTTAGTTTAGCAAAGATCCGGCTTTTACGGTCCATGTTACAAAGTTTAGAAAAAATTTTGATTTACCGTTTCCGCAACCCCGAAAGTACCGGGAGAGGTAACGTGGACCTAACAATGGCGGGCCTAGAGGGTGGTGAACGTCAGTCCCCAAATAGCGGTACAAGTCGTGTCGGAGTGTAGCCCAGAACACCCTGAGATAACACTGGAAACCTACCAGTATATCTCACTTGCCCTGGCCAGGGACTACTTGTGTAATGGCTCTCCTAGACACAGCGCGATGGCAACCCCCAATACCGGGAGAAACAAATCCTGTCTAACCGTCACTGCCTCCAAGTGCTTCGGGACTGCACCCAACTACTACCTGTTTGCACGACTCCTTTGAGCCGTGGTAGGGTAGTAATCTAAGTATAGTGGGAACACACTCGAGGCGAAGTGACAGTGTCAAGTCGGTGGACTAAGCTGTACTCATGTCACCTGGGAACTGATAACTGACGATAGGTATAATACCAACCAACAGTTCCCGATGAGTCCTGTCCAGTGTACTCTTAACCTAACGAGCACCCACATACTATCTCAAGTACGACGTACTGATGGCTGTGGGACAGACCGTCTCCCCCGCTGGGATGAGAAGCGCATACGCTAGTCTACTCCGGATTATCGATGCCCTGTCTCGATAGTCCTACGACTAGGGACCTGTATAAGGATGTGCTTATGGATTACCCAGCCCCCACGAGTATGACTGCCATCACAACGCTGGTAATCAAGCAAAGATCCTAAGGGCTCTACTAATATGTATATAAGCAATATGCTAAAAGAAACACATGCACATATTGAAGTAGAGATAAACCAAGTAGCATACTACCATTTTGAGCAAGATTGTCTATACAACTGTGAATATCCCAAGCTTCCATTAAGTAATATACAAGCTAGTATGATACAGTAATAGCCTCTAGGGCATATGTACTAACAATCGCCCACTTGCACTAAGGCCATGTACTGGTGTATCGAAGACCTATCATCTCGATCAGCCGCTCGAACTGAGTCTGGGGTAGGGCCTTCCTGAGTGGATCTACAGTGTTGTTCTCCGTATTTACTCTCTTCACCTAGATCTCCCGGCGATCTACGATCTCCCTGATCAGGTGGTACCGCCTCAAAAATGTGCCTGGACTTCTGATGGGACCTGGGTTCCTTCGCTAAAGCTATAGCGCCGTTGTTGTCGCAATACAGCGGTATTGGATCAACAATGGTAGGAACCACCTGAAGCTCCGTGCGGAACTTCTTCATCCAGACAGCTTCCTTTGCGGCATCGCAAGCAGCTATGTACTCCGCTTCCATAGTTGAGTCTGCAACGGTCTCCTGCTTGGAACTCTTCCAGCAAACCGCCCCTCTATTGAGGGTAAAGACATAACCCGACATGGACTTGGAGTCATCCTTGTCACTCTGGAAGCTGGAGTCAGCAAAGGCCTCGAGCTGGAGGACTTTTCCGCCATACACCAAGAACATCTCCTTAGTCCTTCTCAGGTACTTGAGAATGTTCTTTACCGCTATCCAGTGTTTCTCCCCTGGGTTTGACTGATACCGGCTTACAACGCTCAATGCGTATACTAAATCTGGTCTGGTACATAACATCGCATACATTATAGAGCCTACCGCAGAAGCGTAGGGTATAATAGACATGCGATCCCTTTCCAAACCAGTCTTGGGAGACATCCCTTTGGAGAGGGTGATCCCGTGACAAGCCGGTAAATTACCGCGCTTGGAATCTTCCATACTGAATCTTTTCAGTATGGTGTCGATGTACCTTGACTGTGAAAGTCCCAACATCCTCTTAGATCTATCACGATAGATCTGGATCCCCAGAATGTAGTTGGCATCGCCGAGGTCCTTCATGGAGAACCTCTGCGACAAGAATCCTTTGACTGACTGTAGCATAGGAATATCATTTCCTATTAGGAGAATGTCATCCACGTACAAGACGAGGAATACCACAGTTCTCCCTACAATCTTACTGTAAATGCATGGTTCATCTGGGTTTTTGATAAAGTCGAATTCCTTGACAGTATCATCAAAGCAGATGTTCCAACTCCGCGATGCCTGCTTAAGTCCATAAATGGACTTGAGCAACTTGCACACTCTACCGCTGCTCCCACTCTGAATGAATCCCTCCGGCTGATCTATATAGACGCACTCTTCCAAATTTCCATTTAGGAAAGCCGTCTTTACGTCCATCTGCCAGATTTCATAATCGTGGGAGGCAGCAATGGCAAGAAGGATCCGAATGGATTTCAGCATAGTCACTGGAGAAAAGGTCTCGTCATAGTCCAAACCAGGTCTTTGACGAAAACCCTTTGCAACAAGTCTAGCTTTATAGGTCTTAACCTGCCCATCTACACCAATCTTCTTTATGAAGATCCATTTGCAGCCTACGGGTTTTACCCCTTCTGGAGCAAAGTCCAAAGTCCAAACTTTGTTGGTGTACATGGACTCCATCTCGGCCCGCATTGCATCCAGCCATTTTACCGAGTCGCCGCTCTGAATGGCTTGCTGGAAGCTAGTAGGCTCACCATAATCCATAGTGCAATCCTCTCTATCCCCGTCTATGAGAAAACCGTAGTATCTCTCATGCGGATGAGACAGCCTACTACTCCTCCGGAGTGGCGCTGGGATGTCCTGTTCTTTAGAACCCTCTGGTTCTACTAAGCTTTCAGTAATAGCTCGTGGTTCTGGAATTTCTTCCAGTTCTATTGCGCTCCCACTTATCTGATTTTCCAAAAACTCAGTTTCCAAGAAGCGGGCATGACGAGAAACAAAAACCTTTTGTTCCTCTGCGTAATAGAAAAGATACCCTTTGGAGTTCTTTGGATATCCCACAAACTTACACTATACTGAGCGTGCCTCAAGCTTGTCCGCATGCTGCTTTTTGACAAAAGCTGGACATCCCCATGTCTTAATGTGATTAAGATAGGGTTTCTTCCCACACCACATCTGATATGGTGTAGTAGGCACAGTCTTAGTTGGAACTCGGTTCAAAAGATATGCAGTTGTTTCTAGTGCATAACCCCAGAAAGATCGCGGTAACTCAGCCTTACTCATCATGGAATGAACCATATCCAATAGGGTTCGATTCCACCTTTCCGATACACCGTTGTGTTGTGGTGTGTATGGAGGAGTAAACTGAGAGAGAATTCCATTCTCTTTTAAGAAGTCCAGAAACTCGGCACTTAAGTATTCACCACCTCGATCAGATCTCAGTGTCTTGATACTTTTGCCTGTTTGTTTTTCAACTTCATTCTTGTGCTCCCGAAATTTCTCAAAGGCCTCGGATTTGTGCTTCATCAAGAAGACATGCACATACCTAGAGAAATCATCTATGAAAGTAATGAAGTATGAATAACCACTTCGCGCATATGTAGACATTGGACCACACACGTCACTGTGTATGAGTCCCAAGAGCTCGCTCGCTCTTTCTTCGTGTCCAGTGAACGGAGTCTTTGTCATCTTTCCCATGAGACAAGATTCACAAGTGGCATAAGACTGATATTCGAACGGATCCAAGTATCCTTCTTTATGTAACTTTGTCAACCGTGTCTCATTAATGTGACCCAGTCTACAATGCCATAAGAAAGCCTGATTTAATTCCGGAGACTTTCTTTTAAGTGTGTTCTGGACACCGATGACCTGAGCTTGATTCAAAACGTATATACCATTTTTCAATGTACCTGACCCAATCAGAACTTGATTTAGGTGGATGTTTACAACATCGCTTACAAAAGTAAAGTTATATCCTTCCTTAGAAAGTAAGGATACAGATATGATATTACAAGTCGCACCTGGTACATAAAAACGGTCACGCAGAATCAATATCTGCCCAGTTGTCAGTCCTAGATGATATTCCCCTACGGATTCAGCATACATGCTCATTCCGTTATCAACCCGGAGAGTCATATCACCTTTCTTGATAACCCTACGGTTTCTCTGAGCCTGTAAGGAATTACAGATATGAGATCCTGATCCGGTATCCAATACCCAGGAAGTAGGGTTAACTGACATACAGTTCTCTATTACAAACACACCCGAAGCCGAAGCCACAACATGCTTCGAATTCTGGCTACTGGCTATACTAGCCCTGTAATCCTTCTGCCAATGTTCATTCCTGTAACAATAGGAACCTCCCTATTTTACTACATCCAGTCCCGAAACTTCTGCCCTTCT
Source organism: Agapanthus africanus (assembly GCA_030015575.1). Classification (NCBI taxonomy): domain Eukaryota; kingdom Viridiplantae; phylum Streptophyta; class Magnoliopsida; order Asparagales; family Amaryllidaceae; genus Agapanthus; species Agapanthus africanus. The sequence continues at coordinate 173,234,734 of JASDDO010000031.1, read as the reverse complement.
CTTTCTTTCTACTTCCCTGGTTTCCTTCAGGGTAGTAGGTAGAGACTGTTGAACTAAGTCAGCATCTGACCCGTTCTTCAACGTGGTCTTCAGGTCCGTGAGCTCAAAAGAGCTGGTCTCTGTAAGGACGTTGCCCCCTACAGATGACCCAATAGCCAACCTCGCTGGAAGCAATTTGTTCGAGGTCTCATATCTTGCGATACGAGATTGCTCTCGATATAAATCTTTGTTATGGAGGAAGATAGAAACCGAGTCCATCTTCTCGTGCTGCCTCTAGTTTGCACCATCAACTAAGGCTAACATGAGGCACTTGGCTTTCGCATAGTCTTCTTTCGATGTCTCGCGGATATAAATATCCGTGACAGGGGAAACTGGACCTGAGACGGCAGGGGTTAGATCAGTCAAGAGGTGTCCCAGCTTGTCATGGGCAATGGACATCTGGACAGACCTTTGCCAGTTATAACAGTCAGATTCAGTCATTTTATTATCTAGATGTAACCTAGGTGCGGTCACTGGGTCGCTACAATTAAGAGAGAGAGAAGAAAACACATAGCATGATGCTTTTGCAAGTTTAGATTGGTTTTTAATTTATCTAAACAGGATGGCTCCCACTGTCTCTCGAATCCCTCCTCAAACCATAAAGGAAGAATTAGTCAGGATCAATCTCACTGTACAATACTTGCTTAACCGTTCAGCCAGGCCAGTGTCGGTACTTCGAGGGAAGTTTTCCAACGCTTTCACGAAGTTCCTTAATTAAGTAACCTCTTTTCCCTGTGGGCGTAGCCCCGCTAACACCTTTCTAGACACCTACTTGGTTTATAGCATTGATCGTTAAGCGAGAAAGTTCCCGAGGAGTAGCATATACTCACAGTAGGATCGGGATCCAAATATCATCGCGTGACAAAACTGAAGAAATCCTACCATAATCATCACACTCCAAATGGTATGCAACACTAGCAAGTTTCAGAACTTTTGAAACTCCCGATGTGGATTTTTGCCCCATGCTCTTATGACCTTGACTAAGGCCAACAAATCATAAGTCACATGTCAAGTTCTACCCGTCGTTGTCCAGGTTGATTTGATCCCACCCGTATATACCCTTGACTATGGCCAACAAAGTAATACGACTGTCCCAAACCAACGCATTCTATCTATGCAATATATGAATACCCACCAGCTACCAAACACTGTGCCTTGACTAAGGCCAACAAACACAGCTTGAATACTGTTGAATATTCATATGAAACGACAGAGGGCTACGGATGGTTTTGGCAAAACCGTGAACATAGTGAACTTGATATAATCGATGGAACGAGATAGCTTTTAAAAGGAGTGGTTCATGCTCCGCGTTTAAAAAGCTGGTTTTTGAAAAGTACCGAGTGGTTTTGAAAGTGTTCCAACGACTTTTACTTGGTTTATTTTCTTGCATTAATTCCAATGTGTCCCATCATTTAATCCTACCATTGCAAAAAACAACCAAAATATGGTGTACGCTTATGCCATCCGCTTTCGCCACGGGGCCCCGTCATCACCCGTTAGGTTACTTAACTAACAACAGAGCGGGGGCTGGACTAGCGCGGATGCAAAATATAAGCAACACCTAAATAGATATCATATATAGATATATAGCAATGATAGCCAATCCAGATCACAGATGAACACTTTGGATATACTAGGAATCCGCGATTCGTTCGAGCCTGCAACGAAAAGCGGATTACACGGTCGCGATGAATAGCAAAAACCCCACCCTAGACCCCTACGGGTGCGGCAAACTATCCGCCATGTACCCGAAGCGAAGCAACCTCCCTCAACCAGTGAGTAGGCCACTCGGCACTTCGAGATACCCGGTAGTTTGTGCACCCCTCCTTGGGTCTATCCTAGGAGCAAAAACAGTAAAACGAAATTATACAATGACGGCTACAACCCCGACCAGGTTGTGCGGCCATACAAATAATATTACATCAATTTACAAATTTTACAAGGAATGAAAGAAAAAGAAACTCTCATCTCACATCCATTCCCGGCTATTCATCCGCGACAATCCAACGAGTTCATATACACAAACCATCAACATTACAGATCACAGATATGTATAACCCCCACTAATCGACGTATAGCGATTAGCGGACGTTCAATACATATATCACATCACAGAAAATATTCATTAGCCAAAGTGTACGGAATGTCGATCAAAATACGGCTTTTTAACCACCCCAAAAGCCAATTTGCTCTCTGGAAAATCTGGGTAGAAAAAACATGTACTAAAAATCCCAAAACAGTCAAATAAAAACTCTGCAAAAAACCCGGTCCACGACCGAATCAAATCGGCCGCGGAACCGCGGCAAGAAGCATGCTCTTGCCACGGAACCACGGCGGTTTGAACGGTTCAGTGGACAGTTTTTCTGCGGTGGTTTTCGAAAACCCTGAGACGAATTTTCATATATGTTAAATTATTTTTTGTACAGTATAAAAATTCGACAGAAACATGGTTTTTTTTCGGACTTGTTTTGCAACTTTTTCTGATCGATATTCTTAACACATTGCTAACTTGTTAGTTTATGTTTATCTAGGCTCTGATACCACTGTAAGTCCACGTTGCTTACCCCGGTTCTTACGGGGAGGCGGAAACGGCGAAAAACAATTTATTTAGGCGCAAGGCAACATGGACTAAAAGCCGGGATCTTGGCTAAACTAGAAACTAGCAAACAAGTAGAGGCTTTAACTACTATGCTGTAGAAAATATACCTCATGAAACCGGTCCTTCGGGTCTTCTCTCCGCTGTCCGGCTTGTCCATCCACGCTCCGAGGGTCGATCCGGATCTTGGTCACCTCCGCGGCCTTCTTGAGTCGAAGACGATCCACCCGAGAGTTGTACACCGAGCTCCACCTCAAGCCGAGGCAACTAGGGAAACGAGATCGCTAATCTAGATGCCCTAGGTTGTGTAGAAAAGAAAGATGGAAGTGTTTGTCTATGTGGATTCTTTTTCTCTCAACACATGAGATAAAAAGAATTTATCAAGAGGAGGAAGAAGGAGGAGATCAAGCAACCATGGAGCTTTTCTTTTCTTCTCACTTTCAAGAGAGAGAATGAGAAGAGAATAATGAAAAGATTAACTAAAGAAAATCAACCATGGTTGCAATAATACACCCAAAACCATCATTACTAATCCTATCATGATAAAGTTGATGGCACAAATGACTTGACCATTTTCATAACTCAAGAAATAAAAAGAAAATCAAAGAAGAGTGTAGACCTCTCTTGAAGGTCAATGGTCAACTCCGGTCAACGGGTCAACAATGTCAAGAGAGGTCAAGGTGGTCAAATGGTCAATGCAATTAGCCATCACTAAACTATCACTAAAAGGATTAGTAAACAATGTCTCCGGCTCATAATGGTTTTGACCAAACGAATTGCCAAAACCCTAATGAGCCAGCCACATAATGGTTTTGGCCGAACCAACTGCTAAAACCCTAATGAGCCACCTCCTCCTTCATCACTCCTCAAAACTGTGCATACACACCCGCATCCGCATTCCGTAGAATGCGAATGCACAGAAGACAAAATAAATCCATCCGTGCAATACTAGGATCTGGCTTAAACCAAAGCGCACTAGTATTGCCTACCTGAACAGCATACGCACACAAGTGTACGTATATGATCGTAGCCCTGCCGTAAAACCATACGGCCTCTACACGTTTCGCTCAGTGCAGGGAAACTCTGTGTGTGGGACCCTAAAGACTCGACACTACGCTGGCAGTGGGTTTAACCACAGACCGCAAGCGGCACTAGCTGTACGTAACGGTCCCTAGGTAGATGTCGATAAGAAGGCCGATGAGGTAACCCATCCAAACTCCTACTGAGCCTGTATGTGACAATCTCCGTACAGTCCGGTCTGTTTGTCTGATACATCGCATGGCGGGCCTAGGGGGGTGGTGAACCTCAGTCCCCTAATAGCGGTACAAGTCGTGTCGGAGTGTATCCCAGAACACCCAGAGATAACACTGGAAACCTACCAGTATATCTCGCTTGCCCTGGCCAGGGACTACTTGTGTAATGGCTCTCCTAGACACAGCGCGATGTCAACCCCCAATACCGGGAGAGACGAATCCTGTCTAACCGTCACTGCCTCCAAGTGCTTCGGGACTGCACCCAACTACTACCTGTTTGCACGACTCCTTTGAGCCGTGGTAGGGTAGTAATCTAAATACAGTGGGAACACACTCGAGGCGAAGTGACAGTGTCAAGTCGGCGGACTAAGCTGTACTCATGTCACCTGGGAACTGATAATTGATGATAGGTATAATACCAACCAACAGTTCCCGACGAGTCATGTCTAGTGTACTCGTAACCTAACGAGCACCCGCATACTATCTCAAGTACGACGTATTGACGGCTGTGGGACAGACCGTCTCCACCGCTGGGATGAGAAGCGCATTCGCTAGTCTACTCCGGAGTATCGATGCCCTGTCTCGATAGTCCTACGACTAGGGACCTGTATAAGGATGTGCTTATGGATTACCCAGCCCCCACGAGTATGACTGCCATCACAACGCTGGTAATCAAGCAAAGATCCTAAGGGCTCTACTAATATGTATATAAGCGATATGCTAAAAGAAACACATGCACATATTGAAGTAGAGACAAACCAAGTAGCATACTACCATTTTGAGCAAGATTGTCTATACAACTGTGAATATCCCAAGCTTTCATTAAGTAATATACAAGCTAGTATGATACAGTAATGGCCTCTAGGGCATAAGCACTAACAGATAAAGCCCGTAGGATCTTTCTATACTACCTGCGTTGTGATGGCGATCATACTTATGGGAGCATGGTAGTCCATAAGCACATTCTTAAATGGTCCCTAGTCGCGTGAGTATCGAGATTGGGCATTGATACTCCATAGTAGACTAGTGTATACATTTCTAGCCCCGACAAGGGGCAATGGTTGGTCCCGCAGCCATTGGTCAGATGCACCTAAGATCGTATGCAGGTGCTCACTGGATGTGAGTACACTAGACGGACTCGCGGAGAACTTCCAGATGGTACTATACTTATCGTCGGATGGAAGTTCTCAGGTGACATGTGTACATGTTAGTCTTCAGACCTGAGATCGTCATTTGTCTCGTGTGAGTTCCCACTGTGCTTTGATCACTACCCTACCACGACTCTACTGAGTCATGCAAACAGGTTTTGTTTCGGTACAGTCCCAAGCCACATGAAGGCAGTGAGCGATTGTTAGGGATTCGTCTCTCCCGGTATTAGGAGTCGATATCGCACTGTGTTCGATTGGTTAAGACCATAAGACCTTGGCCAAGGAAGTTGGGATTTACTGATAGGTTGATCAGTAGTTTCCCGAATTGGTTCTAAGCCTCATCATCAGCAAGAATTATCGGGTTATTAGGGTCTGACGTTTACCACCCGGTAGACCCAGTTTGTGATACTCTTAGACGAAGAGACCGGACTGTACGGATATTGTCACGGATAGGCTCAGTAGGGAGCCGGATGAGTTTGCTCGACGTCTTTCCCTTTCGACAGGTACCTAGATAGCTGTTAAATACAGCTAGTTCCGCTGACGTGCTTGTGGTTAAACCCACTGCCAGTGTACTGTCGAGTCTTTAGATTCCCACACAGAGGGTTTCCCTGCTTTGGGAGAAACGATATAGAGGCCGTATGGTTTTACGACAGGGTTCGATCACATACGTGTACTTGTGAACGCATGATGTTCGGGCGTATAATACTAGCAGGCTTTGGTTTAAGACGGATCCTAGTATTATATTCTTGGATTAATTTTGTCTCTTTTGTATTTGTATTTTTCGGAATACGGATACGGATATGTATATACAGTGAGGGGTATTCTTGTAATTTGTTACAAGAGTGCTTTTAGAAGAAGAATCCTCATTATTTGTTTTAACCATTTAGTTAAATGGTTAATGAGGTGGAGGTATGAGGTGTTGACTTTTCTTAAGTGAACCATGGCTACTTGTTAACTCACTTGGTGAATTATGTGTTACTATTGAGGCAAGGTGGCATCTAGATATTTTGGACAAAAAATCTAGATATTTTGTGATGGAAATAATTGTTTATTATTATATTGGCATGCTTGCTTTATTAGTAAAAACATTTAGCCATTCTTCACTTAAGTTTTCTTGAGTTGCTCTCTACAACACTCTCATCTCCTCCAAGATTCTCTTCTTCTACCTCAAGCCCCAATAGTCTCATGTGTTGAGAAACCTAGGGTTCTTGAGACAAAACATTCCATCATCACTCTCTACATCACCTAGGTTACTTAGATTAGCAAACCAAGTGACCTAGTTACCTTGGTTTAGAGGTATGAGCCCAAAGTAGACACTCTCGGGTGGATCATCTTCGACGTGAAGAAGTCGTTGATCAAGCTCGATCATGGAGGCCACTAGGAGCATGCTAAAGTAGAGGAGTGAAGACCCGAAGGACTCGAGTCTCATGGTATAAGTCTTCTCATAGTATATAGCTTTTCTTTTTTCTAGTCAAGTTTATGGTAAATACGGTTTAGGGTTATTCTAGCGCTAAGTTTTGATCGATTGAAAAAAATGTGTTCCGCAATTTTCCACGGAAGTTGGCCGGGGCGCTAGCGTAACCTTTCATGGTATCAGAGCCAACCCATAAAACCTAAACTAGCTTGTTCTAACGTGTTTAAAATATCGATCGACCGAATTTTTCAAAACCGCATTTCCATTATCATGCTTTCTGCCGATTTTTAAAAGTGGTCTAAAAATTATTTTCAGTGTATCGGAAATTCGTGCAGGCATTTCTTAGACCCTATAAGAAATTTGATATCACGATCCCTTCATAACACCACGGAACCGCGGAATAAATGTCATGTTTGTCGCGGTTGCGCGGTGGTATTGGGGACTCAGTGCACAATTTTTCTTATGGGTGTCTATTTTTTGTAATTGTGGTTTTTGGAATATTTAGTTCGTGGGCCCAGATTTGTTTGAGTATTGGATTAGCACTCGCGGCCTATTCGGAAAAGTTTGGTCGATCAAAATTTTAAAATACATGTGATTATCAGTACTTAGTTTACCATCTGCGACCGTGAATGTCATTTGATCGGTATATCCCGTCTATCTGCTATATGTTCTTTTATACAGGTTTGCGAACATGACATTCACGTTGATGTTCTGTGTTTATGCTGATATTGTGGTCGGATGTCGTAGTGGATAGCTTGTGGTGCAATGTTAGTAGTACAGTTATGATTCATTTGTATATTCATATTGCGGGGCGAGCGTCCGACATGTGGACCGCCGTCTTTGCCGGGTTGTATATTATTTTTTTGGGGCACGACCGGGTTGAGGTCAATGTCACCATTGTACATATTATTTTTCATTTTATGTACTAGGATTACCCCGCGGTGGAGTGTACGAATAGTCGGGTTCTAGAAGGCAACAAGCCCGCATCTCATGGTGTTGAGACGGAGGGGGATTCATTCTAGAATTGGCAGGCTATTCGCTGCACTCGTAGGGGGTATAGGCTGACCCACGGAGGGGCGCCCAAGTTACTGGATTCCGTGGAGTGCCGGGTGGCCCATTCACCTTGTTGATTGGGGTTGCCTCACTTCTGGGATTGGCGGGTAACTTTCCGTGCTCGTAGGGGTCCTGGTCTTCATTGCACAGGCTATCCACACAACCGAGAACGTCGGGTTTTAATTGCGGCTCAAATGAAACCCGAGGCTCCAAGATTGTCCACCATTCTGTATTGTTGGCCGAGATTCTGTGATGTTGATTATATCTTGCCTGGGACAAATGTTATATATATTTATAAATATACTGGTAGATGTTGTATATGTTTTGCACCCGCGCCAGTCCAGCCTCCGCTCTGTCGTTTGTTAAGTAACCTAACAGGTGGTGACGGGGCCCAGTGGCGAATGCGGATGGCATATACGTACATCATATTTTAGTTCTTTTCTGGTGTGATGGGTTAAATGATGGGACCGCATTAATTTTGATTAATGCAAGAAAAGAAACCTAAAAGGATGTTGTTGGAACAAATTTCGAAAAACTACAGTTATATTCTTTCACTTTGCATAGTGGTATTCGGTTATGAATATCCAGCACCTCATTCCACGAGGCAAGAGCCGAGATCCCTGTAAGTCGATGTTACAAACCCCACGGGTTTGCGGGGAGGCGGAATAGGTAAAAATTGATTTTTTCTAACAAGGTAACATCGACTATGCATAAGGATCTTTGCTAAATCCTAACTAACAAACTAACTAGGAGTTGTAACTACTATGTAAAATGATTATACCTCAAGCTACAAGTCCTTCTTCTCCTCGCGGTCCTCCTCCTTGATGTAGCTCCTTGGAGTGGTGGTGGATGCGCCTCCTCGTCGGCTTCTCGAAGTCAAAGAAGATCCACCCGAGAGTTCTAACTTTGAGCTAAACCTCCAAGTTGAGGCAACTAAATCTCTTGGTGTGCTAAACAAAGTAACCTAGAGTGAGTAGAGAGTGATTTGAGTAGCTTAGTCTCACTAACCCTTGATTCTCAACTCATGAGACATGAGGGTTTTTTAGAGGGAGAAGGAGAAAGTGAACTTGAGGAAAAAGAAATGTTTTTGGATAATGATAATTGATAAATGGAATGGCTCCTAGATATAACAATAAGCATGGCATAAAAATAATATTTTAACAAAAATATCTAGGTCTCAAAAATATCTCCCAAAAAATATCTAGAGTCAAAAAGTCAATCCAAGTCAAATGGTCAACCTAAGTAGCCATGCCACAAAATTATCATTTACCAAAAATAACAAATACTTTTCTTCACCTCATATTTGTTTTGACCAAGTCAATGGTCAAAACCTTAATGAGGTGTCTCCTTCTATACCCTTTCTCATCCGTATATACATACCCGGATCCGTGTTCCGAGAAACACGAATACTATGAGACGAAGCTAATCCAATAATCAAATACTAGGATCCGGCTTAAACCAAAGCCCACTATTATTGTTCACTCGAACACCACACGCGCACAAGTACACGTATGTGATCGAAACCTGTCGTAAAACCATACGACCTCTACATCGTTTCACCCGAAGCTGGGAAACCCTCTGTGTGGGACTCGAAAGACTCGACAGTACGCTGGCAGTGGGTTTAACCACAAGCACGTCAGCGGTACTAGCTTCACGTAACGGCTACCCAGGTACCTGTCGATAAGAAGGCCGACGAGCAAGCTCATCCAAACTCCTACTGAGCCTGTCTATGACAATCTCCGTACAGTCCGGTCTATTCGTCTAAGAGTGTCGCATATCGGTCCTAGGTGGTGGCAAGCGTTAGACCCCTAATAGTTCAATAAGTCGTGTCGGAGTACAGTCCAAAATACCCTGAGAAACTACTAGAGTACCTACCAATAAATCTCACTTGCCCTGGCCAGGGACTTTGTGTAATGGCTTTCCGAACATAGCGCGACATCAACCCTTAATACCGGGAGGGACGAATCCTATCTAACCGCTACTGCCTCCAAGTGCTTCGAGACTGCACCCAACTACTACATTTTTGCACGATTCAATAGAGCCATGGTAGGGTAGCAATCTAAGAACGATAGGAGCACACATGAGGCGAAGTAGCAGTGTCAAGTCAACGGACTAAGTTGTACTCATGTCACCTGGAAACCGCTACCTGACGATAGGTATAGTACCAACTAGCAGTACCCCATGAGTCCGTCCAGTGTAACTCATAACCTAATGAGCACTTGTATACTATCTCCAGTACGACGTACTGATGGCTGTGGGACAGACTATCTCCCCTGCTTGGATGAGAAGCGTATACACTAGTCTACTCTGAAGTATCGATGCCTTGTCTCGATAATCCTACGACTAGGGACCTGTATAAGGATGTGCTTATAGACTACCCAGCCCCCACTAGTGTGACTGCCATCACAACGCCAGTAGTCAAGCAAAGATCCTAAGGGCTCTATCAATATGTATTAGAAATACGTCAAAAGAAACATATACACATATTAAGATAGATACAAACCAAGTAGCATAGTACCATATTGAGCAAGACTGTTATAAATCCGTGTATATATCCCAAGCTTCCAAAATGTAATATACAAACTTGTACTATACAATAATGGCCTCTAGGGCACATTACAATAACAATCCCTTCACGGGGAATGACCTCTTGAGCAAAAGTATATACTGTAGATTACTCGGTTTTTGAAAACAAGAAGTTTTCAAAAGCGGGGCTTAAACCAATTCTTTTCAAAACTGCTCAGGTTCCTTCAACGATATCAAGTTCATTATGTTAGCGGGTTTTTCGCCAAAAATCCAGCCGTAGCCCTCCGTTATTTCTTATGAGTGTTGCTTAGTATTCGTGCTGCGTATTTTGACCTAGTCAGGACGTAGTGTTCGGTAGCTGAGTAGTGCTTATTTGTTGCAGGTATTGCGATTATTTAGGATAACCGTATAACCATTTTGACCTAGTCAAAGGTACATACGGGTGGGTCTAAGTTAATCTAGGATAATGACGGGTTGAAATTGACTAGTGGCATATGATATGTTGACCTAGTAAAGGTCATAAACCGTTAGGGGCAAAAACCACATAAGGAGTTTCAATTATACAGGAAACTTGCAGATTTAACATACCTTTTGGAGTGTGGTGACTAGAGTGGATTCCATCTTGTGCATCATACAATGATAGTTGGATCTCGATCCCACTGATGAGTAGGATAACACTCGGGAGATTATTTCACTTAACAATCAATACTATAAACCAAGTATATGTCTAGAACGGTGTTAGCGGGGCTACGCCTCCAGGGAAAATAGGTTATGTAATTAAGGAACTTCGCGAAAGCATTGGAAAACCTCCCTCGTGAAGGGTTGCCTAGCATGGCAGCAAGGTTTCGGGAGGCATCTTTCATGCCATATTAAAATTTTAGCCGTTCTAGCTAACCCTAACATAGAATCGTATACTAGAAATCCGACGAAATAAAATGCAAACACTTTGCAACTAAAAGAGAATAAGGAATACAACCTTTGTAGACCGGTCCTTCACTCCATTAGCTCCGTGTAATCATCCCTTCAATGTGATAATGAACTTCCGGACTCTAGAGAGGCTCCCATAAAGAAATGAACATGCTTGCATCGAATTCTTCGAGGCCGAAGATGATCTATATCGAGGAGACACTAACCCAAGCTATCTCTTCACTGATTGTGGAATTAGTGAAGCAAACACCTTATACTAAATGGCAAGTAGTAGAGGATGATGAAGTAGGAATTTTGTTCACTTTAGAAATCATTTTCTCATATTATTTTCTCACTTATCTAAAAGCCAGCAATCTTTTCTCAATGAAGAAGAAGATGAATAATGAGCAAGAGAGAATGAACTCATGAGGTGAGAGAATGAACCATGGAGAGTATATGAAACACACTAACCCTTGTAGAGAGTTAACCATGGCTAGGTATGATGGTTGGGTTTATAAATATCTTAAGCTAAATAAAAATAGAAGACTAAGTCAATGCATCCATAAGCTTCTTAAAGCTTCTTGCCATGACAAAGTCCAACTCATTTTTGAATAACTTTAAATAAATAAAACCCTAGATAATCCCTAGCATGGTGTAAGTCATACACACACCCATGTCCATGTATCATCAAGCATGACACAAAATAATGTACACCTGCATATATCGCATATATACAATGTGGACAAACCAAGTGAGAAAAGAAATCTTAAGTGAATTAATATTAGTTAATGTAATTTAATATATCAAATATATAATTATACATTAAATCATTAAATCAACACTTGATTTAATGATCCGGCTATATTATATATAACCGACTAATATCAAATGCAACAACTTATCGAATCAACACTTGATTCAATAACCCGGCTATATCACATATAACCGACCTATGTCACATGTTGCGAGAATAGAATACGGTATCATATATTGTATTAATCTCGGTCCCGCATATATCATATATGCGCTCCTACTCCGTTTCGCTTGAGCCAGGAAACTTCTGTATAGGACTCTAAAGACTCGTCAATACGCCGGCAGTAGGTGATGATCATATCAAACACCCACAAGCCCTAAGCGGTCTGCCAAACATAACGGCCACCCGGGTATTGAGCGATCAGAAGATCAACAAGCAAGCCTGCTCAAACTCCTGCGAATCCAATCAGTAACACTGCCGTACAGTACGGTCTCTTCGTCAGATATGTCGTATATCTCGTCTAGGGGTGGTAAATGTCAGACCCTAGTAACTCGATAAGTCATGCTGATATGAGGCTCATAACGGGTCGAGAAACTACTGATAACACTTACCAGTATATCTCTGAAGCAGCCCTGGCCAGGGACTTCCTGTTATAGCCAATCGAGCACAGCGCAACATCAACTCCCAATATCGGGAGAGACGAAACCCCTCCTATAGCTCATTCCTTCCATGTGATTCGTGAATGTATCCAAAACCCAACATTTTGCACATTCTCTTGAACGTGGTAAGGTGGAAATCAAAGCACAGTGGGAATCACACAAGACTCTATGACGATCTCGGGTCTACAGACTAACCTGTACCAGTGTCACCAGAGAACTGCCATCTGACGTGAGGTATAATACCATCTGGGAGTTCTCAGCGAGTCCGTTCAGTGTACCCAGTCTTTACTGAGCACCCGTATACTATCTCTGATATAAACCACCAATGGATATGGGATCATCCATCGCCCATCTACATAGGTCGAGAAGCTATACGCTGGTCTACTCTGGTATATCGATGCCCTGTCTCGATACACCTACGGCTAGGAACATTTGAAGGATGTACTTACCGACTACACTGTCCCCACTAGTATGATCTGCATCATAATCCTGGTAGTCAAGTACTCATCCTAAGGGCTTTATCAACGTGTAACATAGAGACAATCAGTGTACATGTTAAGATAAAGTACAGCCAGATAGAATACTATCATATCGAGCAAGAAAGTCATCCCTATATATGTCCAAGCATCCACTACAATATACATCGCATGTACAGTAATGGCCTTTAGGGCATACATATAACTAACAATCTCCCACTTGCACTAGGGCCATCTGTTGTAGTATCCAATACCCAACAATCAGCAGTGGTTGTAGTATCTCATACTCAACCATCCCATAATAGTCTATCTTAGGAAAATGCCTTTGTGAGTGGATCCGCTGTGTTTTCCTCTGTAGTTTACTCTCCTATCCTCGATCTCCCTGGAGATCATCCATCTCTATGATCAGGTGATACTGCCTAAGAATATGTCTGGATCACTGATGGGATGGAGGTTCCTAGGCATAAGCCACAACTCCATTGTCACACAATTGTAGGAATGAAGTTCATCTCATGAACTTTTATACATCCAGACTGCCTCTTTGGTAGCATCGTTGGTAGCAATGTATCGAGCCTTTATCGTCTAGTTTGCCACGGTATCTAGCTTGGAACTCTTCCAACATACCGTCCCTCCACTGAGGGTAAAGATAGTACCTGTGACTGACATTCAGTCGACCTTAACACTCTGGAAGCTTTCTAGTGATTCTCCCTAGGATCGATTGATACCATCTCACTACTCCTAGTGAGAATCCTAACATCCACTAAGATCTATCTCATAGATCCAAAACCCAGGATTTAGGAGGTATCACTTTGATCCTCTTAGGGACAATCTTTGTGATAAGAGGAGATTGACCGAGTGTAGCGTAGGAAACTCCTTTCCTATCAAGAGTATGTTATCCACGTACAATATGAGGATCACCACCATACTCCCTACTACCTTTTTGTATATACAAGGTTCATCTACTATTTTGATGAAGTCAAACTCTTTGACTACCACATCAAAATAGATGTTCCAACTCCGCGATGCCTGCTTTAACCTGTAATGCAACTTGCACACGTTTCTGCTGCTCCCACTGTCTACGAAGCCCTCTGGCTATGTACTTATAGACGCTCTCTTCTAAATCACTATTTAGAAAAGCTGTCATGACACCCAACCGCCAGATATCGTAGTTATGGTATGTAGCAGTGGCAAGTAGGATCCGGATGGACTTAAGCATAGCTACCAAACAAATGGTTTCATCTTAATCTACACCTGGTCAGTGACGAAAACCTTTTGCAACAAGCCTTAGCTTTGAAAGTCTCAACTTTTCCATGTACACCAAGTAATATTCTCAAGATATACTTGCTCCTGATGGGGATTTAACCATTTAGATATAGCAACAAAAGTCCATACTTTGTTGGTGTATATGGATTCCATCTCAGATCGCTTAGCATCCAGCCATTCTCACAGAGTCCCCACTCCAGATGGCCTGCTCGAAACTAGTTGGGTCATCATCTTATGATGCAATCCTCTCTCCCACTGTCAGAGAGAAAACCAAAGTATCTCTCAGGTAGGTGAGGAACCCTATTAGATCGGTCGAGAGGCTGAGGTCCGTCGGGAACTATTGAATCCTCCGGTTCTATCAAATCATCAGCTGAAGTTGTTATAGCTGGAACTTCTTCCAGTTTTATCTCATGACCACTAATATTTTCACAAGAAAATCCTTTTCTAAAATGGTGGCATGCCGAGAAATAAAACACTTTTTGTTCCTCGGTGTAGTAGAAGATATTCCCTTGCGAATGCTTCGGATATCCAACAAACTTCCACAGAACTGACCTTGCCTCGAGCTTGTCCGGATTTTGCTTTTAGACATAGGCCGGATAACCCCAAATCTTAACTTTCTTAAGAGATGGGCTCTTCCCACACCATATCGCATATGGAGTGGTAAGCACCTGATTTGGTCGGAACCCTATTCAATAGGTATGCATCTTCTCAAGTGCATAACCCCCAAAAGGAAATAGGCAACTCAGTAGTACTCATCATAGAGCACACCATATCACATAGGGTGCAATTTGCTCCGCCCCGATACACCGACGTGCTGTGGTGTATATGGAGGAGTAATGCTAAGAGAGAATCTCATTCTCCTTTAGAATAGTCCAGGATCTTGTAAGTCTACGCTAGCGCCCCGGCAGTCTACAGACGCCAAATGCGGAACAAAAAACTTTTAACTGGCGCTATCGTATACTTTAACCCGGATCTGCCATTATTGCTAAACTAACAAACTGTAAAGAGTGTAGGAAGATTGTACCGAACGATCCGAGTCCTTCGTTCTTCAACCATCATCCCACGCTCCGTTGCGGCTACTCCGATCTCGTCGAACTCCGATATCCTCGTCGAGGTGGCACCACATCACCGATTCTTTAAACGGGCTCCCGCCTCTGACTCGAGGCAACTCGATCGTCAAGTTTGCTAAAAGAGACGACCAAGAATGATGTAGAGAATGAGTAGATGACTTTGTCTCACTTCGTCCAAGTCCGTGGACGATCGGTAAATGAAGTTGCCGAGGGAATCGGGTGATGGAATGAAATGAGCTGTGAATTCCATACACCCCGAAAATCTATCATATCCTTTTTACAACCATGAAAAACTATCAAGTGAGAGAGTGAGAGAGAGAGGAGGCCTTCCACTCATTATGAAGGAGGAGGGTGAGTGTAGGAGCAAGTGGTGACCTTAAGCAAAAAGCTTCTCACTAAATATCCTAAGGAAAACAAGAAGCTTTAATAACAAAGCATGAATCACTAATAACACCTCATCAAGTAATAAATGCAACCAATTAGAACACAACACCAATTAGCCTAGTCACCTCATCTAGAATCTTCTAGAACACTGACTCACCTTAACTGAAGAAAAGATAAATCCGCCTTTAACCGAATGTTAAAAGACGGCTGATAGAAAACTGGAAACTGGCAACTTCCAAAAGTGACCTGAAACAACTTTCAGGATAACCCCGAAACTGTATAAATATACCCGCATTTGTATTACGACCGAATACAAATGCAACTGAGACAAAGATATTATACCTACTCAATATAATACTCGGATCCGGCTTAAACCAAAGCCGACCAGTATCATCTGCCCGAAAACTGACACGTGCGTAAACGCACGTGCATTTTCCGAACCCTGCCATAAAACCATACGGCCTCTACAACGTTTCGCCCGAACTTGGGAAACTGTCTGTGGGGGACTCTAATGACTCGTCAGTACCCTGGCAATGGGTTTAACCACAAACCGTCAGCGGCACTAGCAATGCGTAACGGCTGCCCATGGACTGACCTCAAGGGATGCCGATGAGCGCACTCATCCGGAAAACTCTACTGAGCCTAACAGTGACAATGTATATACAGTCCGGTCCGTTCGTCAATGAGTATCGCATATCTGCCTAATAGCAGTATAAGTCGTGTCGGAGTATAGCCCAATAACACCCTGAGATACTACTGGAGTACCTACCAGTAAATCTCCTGCCATGGCCATGGACTTTGTGTAATGGCTCTCCTAGACACAGCACGACCTCGCCCCCAATACCGGGAGAGACGAATCCCCTGCCGATCCGCTCGCGTGCCTCCATATGGCTCGGGACTGTACCCAAAAACTACCTGTTTGCACGACTCCTTTGAGCTGTGGTAGGGTAGAAATCAAAGCACAGTGGGAACTCACACGAGACAAATGACGACCTCAGGTCGATGAACTAACCTGTACACATGTCACCAGGGAACTGCTATCTGACGGTAGATATAATACTAACTAGCAGATTCCCGGCGAGTCCTGTCCGGTGTACTCATAACCCAATGAGCACCTGTATACATCTTAGGTGATCCAACTGACACCAGTGGCTTGTGAGACCGGCCACCGCCCCTCGTCGGGGTCTCGACTGTACACACTAGTCTACTCCGGAGTATCGATGCCCTGTCTCGAAACTCCCACGACTAGGGACCATAATTAAGGATATGCATATAAACTACCCAACTCTCACGTATATGATCGCCATCATATTGTTGGTAGTAAAGAAAGATCCTAAGGGCTCTATCAAAGTGTAACATGCAATCAGTCACCTGAACATGTACACGACTGATAAAGGCAAACCAGATAGCATACTATCATCTCGAGTAAGACTGTGCTACCGGGATAGGTCCTCCGCAATCATTGCAATCACGTGCCTGCGATCCAATAATTGACTATGAGGGAACTATCTCCAACAATCTCACACTTGCACTCAAGGCTAATATTGCGATGTCGACTACTCACAGCCCGTGTGAAACCGAACATCCAACTCCTCTACTAATCTGTTTCACAAAGCCCGTTTGTAAAACTATTGTGTTCGAGAAATAGCCTCAGTGAGTGGATCCGCCTAGAAGTTTCTTTCTATATCTCTCTAAATCTCAAGTTCGCGGAGAAAGCCATCTCCCGAATTGAGTAATACCTGTCTTAGAATATGTCTGGATATCTGATGGGACCTTAGTTCATAAATGAACTCCATATCCAAACTTCTTAGACTGTATGGATCACTGAACCTAATCAGTATCCGGCACCATGCCACCCACAGTATCCTCTTGAACAACCTGTCCATAATACTGTCCCTCTTCGTCAGAGGGGAAACTATAACTCTGACAATCACTCTGTCATCCATGTCACATTTGAAGCCTGGAATGATAACCGTCTCCCGAAGGAGGCTGCCGTCATCAAATCCGTAGAACATGTACTTATGTTCTAAAACTGCTTCCTTATATTTCTCCAGGATTGGATTAATACAAACTTATTGCATCTAGTGCAAAAACAACATCTGGTGTGGTACTTGACATCTCATGATTGACTCAATTGCCTAAGCAAGTGATCTGCCAATCATGCACATCCCTCTCCCCTTTAGTCTATACGAAACCTTTAGAGAGGGTGACTCCATCACCTGCAGGTACACCACCATGCTAGGAGTCAACTATTCTAAAAACCATTAGAATATCTGTCAAAGTACTCACATTGGGAAACTACCCAAATCCAGATCTAAAACCATAGATCCCGAAACCAGAATGTCAAATATTATATCCATATCCTGTCTGGAGAAACAACTGTGTGACGACCACAGTACAACCGATCGTAGTATAGGAATTTTACTTCCTACTCTGTGTATGTCATCCAGATACCATGACATCATACCCTACTACCTTCTTAACAGATCAATCCCCTATTCTGATTGAAGTCAAAACCATGACTGTCACATCAAAATTAGATGATCTATCTCCGCTATAACTGCTCAAGTCTATAAATAGATATAAGCTACTTGCCCACTATGCTTCCGTTGCTCCCACTGACTACGACAACCCTCCTACCGGGTCTCATATCCTGGAACAACAGTAGTGTCAAGTCTGGGTAGATAAGAACCTCCCTGTCACCGTCCTTGAGCCTACCGAAGTACCTCTCGGGTGTCTGAGGTTACCTACCATACCTGCGGAGTGGCTATTGGAATGTCAAACCTGATTGAATGTATAGGTCCTATTAAATTTTTCCGTAATCGTTCGCGGTTCTGGAATCACTTCCAGTTCTACCAAACTCCCACTACTGTTTTCTGAAAAAGATCCATTTTTACTAAAACTGTGGCGAGTCAAGAACAATATCACTATTGATCTTCCAAATGGTAGAATATCAACCCTCGTCATAGCCAGGGTCAACCCACAAACAGTCATTACAGAAACGTGCCCTGAGTTATCCAGTCTCTGGTTTTAATCATAAGCTGGACAACTCCCCGTACCTTAATTTCTTTTAAGGTACGATCCATTCTATATCCAATACAGAAACTTTGGCACTTATTTAATTGGAACCAGATTCAATCCATGCAGCTGTCTCCAGTGCATATCAACTTAATGGAAAGAGGCTAATCAGCATTACTCAACTTAGGAATCCATCCAATTATGAGTAACATGAAAGAGAAATACGTTTCTCAAAACCATCACTATAATCTGAATACCAATCACAAGAATCTACATCTTCGATCTCTTTGAAGAATCCCGATACTTGTGATACCTGGTTCTCTACTTTATTCTTATACCCACAACTTCTCAAAACTTAGACCTTGTATTTCTACGAAACACTCGTCTAAATACTAGAGAAGTTATAAGTAAATAGAACATAGTACGAGGACCTACCCCTTTGTCCTGATGGATACTGGACAACATACAATACTCTGTATAAGTCCGCTGAGTTTGAACAACTCAAAACCTGTGCGTTGTAGGTGGAAAACCGTACCCTGGCGATTTCCTCAAATATCACCAATTACAACGAATTCCGATATAATGAGGATGATCACCTAATTCCCAATATCTTACTCCCACTCATCATCTGTAAAACCATACAGATATGAGAATGAAACCTGGTAAATACATACCCTTGGAGTAAGTGTCTAATCGGGAAAACAGTTTTTCTTTTAACAATGCACTGAAACATGAAAATGTTTCGTAGGGGTATCCTGGTATTCATAGTAATGCCTCTTCCATAATCCAATTCATGACTTCAACCGTATATTTTATTGCCATCTCTCCAAATCCCTTTATTTGTCTTTAGTCGTTACCTTCTGTACACCATCGTTAGGCTAAATGGTTTTCTTCCTTCCCTACCGTTCGGCACCAGCCTATGGTTTGGAAGAAGACTATCCAGTAAGCATAATAGGTGTACCCTCCTAAACCAAGGAGTACTCGCAACTGAGAGAAGGTGATGATAAAAGACAACTGAATAATACCTTATTCTTTTAAAGGTGAAATAGTAGCGGCGATGAAGTACGCGGTTTTGGTCGTGAATGATATCAGTCGCAATTTACTTTGCCCTCTTTCTAATCCCTTTATTTTGTTTTTACATATTACCTTCTGCACACCCTACTTAGGCTAATTGGTTTTCTTCATTCCCTACCTTTCGGCACCAGCCTATGGTTTGGAATAAGACTATCCAATAAGCGTAATAGGTGTATTCTCCTAAACCAAGGAGCTCTCGCAACCTGAGAGAAGGTGATAATAAAAGACAACTGAATAAAACAATTCTATTTCTCCTGAACCTGGATCCATCCCCGAAGAAGTCCCTTCGAGTTCGTATATAACCATACGATGGATCTATCCAATGGAAGTGGATATCCGTAGTAATACGGGTGTTCTGAGAAATTCAAAGGGTAAAAGAAGGAGTGGCAATGACTTATGCAACTCAGACAATCCAAAAGCCAGTATTTTAAGAAGGTTCGGTCAACCTGATCACTGAGTCATAGTCTAGGGTCGGTCAAAGGTCGCTGCCAAAGAGAGAGAGAGAAAAGAAACACTCTGCGTGCACTCTAACCTAGATCAGAATGGTCATCACTTTATCTAATCCGGAAACCTCCCACTGTCCTGTCAAATTCTCCTCCAAACCTAAAGAAGAATCAATCGGGATCACCCGAAGAGTAAACCAACTCATCAGTGGGAATCGGAATCCAACTCTCATTGCATGATAACGTGATGGAATGCATCCACGTTACTCATACTCCAGAAGGTATGCGCATACTTGGCAAGTTTCAGTTTCTTTAGAAACTCCCGATATTGTTTTTGCCCCATGCTCTTATAACCTTGGCGTTAGGTCAAAATGTCATAAGTCACATGCCAAGTTATACCCATCACTATCTTGTTAATTTGAACCCACCCGCACATGCCCTTGGCGTTAGGTCAAAATGGCAGAACGGCTGTCCCAAACCAACTCATCTATCTATGCAACAATTGAATACCCAGCAGCTACCAAACACTATGCCTTGGCGTTAGGTCAAAATATATAGCTTGAATATTACTGAATACCCAAAAGAAGTGACGGAGGGCTACGGCTGGTTTTTGGCGAAAAACCTTTAGCGTAGTGAACTTGATATCGCTGAAGGAACCTGATAGCTTTTTAAAATATAGTGGCGAAAACCTTTTGCTAAAGAGGTCACTCCCGGTAAAGGGATCTCGGCTCTTTCCTCGTGGAATGAGGTGCAGGATATTCCACTGAATACCGCTATGCAAAGAAACATGTAATCGACTATAGTGAAGTTATTACCCTGACGCAAACTTCTGTCCAAGGGGTCGGTCCCGGTGAAGGGATATCGGCCCTTGCCTCGTCGAATGAGGTGCAGGATATTCTATTGAATACCGCTATGCATAACAAAAGGAAACGTCTTTGCAATAACACTTTTTAAATTTGTTCCAACAACTGAAAACAGGTTTGTTTAACTTTGCATTGATCAGAATCAACGCAGTCCCATCATTCATCACACCAGAAAAGAACGAAAATAAAATGTACGTATATGCCATCCGCATTCGTCACTGGGTTCCGTCATCACTCGTTAGGTTACTTAACTAACGACAGAGCGGGGACTGGACTAGCGCGGGTGTAAAACATATACAACATCTAATAGTATATAAACCAATATACAATTATCGCTCCAGGCGTGATAGTATGCAACATTACAAAAAAGTAATAAGCATCACAGAACAATACAGATAATCTGGGATCCCCGAGTTTCACAGAGCCGCTGCTGAAACTCGACGTTCCCCTGTCGTGGGAATAGCCTGTGCAATGAAACCTAGACCCCTACGGGTGCGGCAAGTTACCCGCCAAAACCTGAAGCGAGGCAGTCCCCCACAGCATAGTGAATGGAACACCCGGCACTTCACGGAATCCGGTAATCTTGGGCACCCCTCCTTGGGTCAACCTGTACCCCCTACGAGTGCGGCGAATAGTCTGCCAATTCTAGAGTGGGACCCCTCTGCCTCTCAAAGCCATGAGATGCGGACCCGTTGCCCCCAGAACCCGGCTATCCGTGCACTCCGTCGCGGGGCAAAACCTAGTACAGTAATGAAAAATAGTACAATAGGTACATCGACTGCAACCTGGTCGTGCCCCAAAAGAATATTATACAACAGGCAGTGACGGCAGTCCACAAGTTGGACGGTCGCCCCGCAATATCAAATGTACAAATAAACACAAACTGTACTACCATTGCACACTGCTATCCACCACAACAAATCCGCAACATCACAGCACAACACAGAACATCAACGCGAATGTCACGTTCGCAAACCCGTCTAAAAGAACTATAGCAATCAAACGCGGTTTACCGATCAAATGACATTCTCGGTCGGAGATATAATGTAAGCACTGTAAACTAACGTGTTTAAATTTCGATCGACCAAAGACCAAATATCAAAAAGTGGGCCCCACTGCTTACTGGTGAACAGTAACAAAACCTGGGCCAAAACGATATTTATCAAAAACCCCAAAATCAATCACAGAACCCACTTACGAAATTTGGGAGCACGTGCTCACCACATGGCCGCGGATGCGCGGCCAAACCATGGGTTTGGCCGCGTTTCCGCGGCAGCTTGGAGGAATCACGACCCCAAAATTTGTCGTGGCTCTTAAAAACGCCTGCACAGATTTTTAAGATATACAGAAATAATTTTTGAGACCGTTTAAAAACAACAGAAACTGTCAAGCAAGGATTTTGCCGTTTTTGATTTTCGGTTCGATCGATGTTTTGAACGCGTTAGCACAAGTTAGTATAGCAAAATGGTTAGGCTTTGATACCACTGTAAGTCTACGCTAGCGCCCCGGCAGTCTACAGACGCCAAATGCGGAACAAAAAACTTTTAACTAGCGCTATCGTATACTTTAACCCGGATCTGCCATTATTGCTAAACTAACAAACTGTAAAGAGTGTAGGAAGATTGTACCGAACGATCCGAGTCCTTCGTTCTTCAGCCATCATCCCACGCTCCGTTGCGGCTGCTCCGATCTCGTCAAACTCCGATATCCTCGTCGAGGTGGCACCACATCACCGATTCTTTAAACGGGCTCCCGCCTCTGACTCGAGGCAACTCGATCGTCAAGTTTGCTAAAAGAGACGACCAAGAATGATGTAGAGAATGAGTAGATGACTTTGTCTCACTTCGTCCAAGTCCGTGGACGATCGGTAAATGAAGTTGCCGAGGGAATCGGGTGATGGAATGAAATGAGCTGTGAATTCCATACACCCCGAAAATCTATCATATCCATTTTACAACCATGAAAAACTATCAAATGAGAGAGTGAAAGAGAGAGGAGGCCTTCCACTCATTATGAAGGAGGAGGGTGAGTGTAGGAGCAAGTGGTGACCTTAAGCAAAAAGCTTCTCACTAAATATCCTATGGAAAACAAGAAGCTTTAATAACAAAGCATGAATCACTAATAACACCTCATCAAGTAATAAATGCAACCAATTAGAACACAACACCAATTAGCCTAGTCACCTCATCTAGAATCTTCTAGAACACTGACTCACCTCAACTGAAGAAAAGATAAATCCGTCTTTAACCGAATGTTAAAAGACGGCTGATAGAAAACTGGAAACTGGCAACTTCCAAAAGTGATCCTGAAACAACTTTCAGGATAACCCCGAAACTGTATAAATATACCCGCATTTGTATTACGACCGAATACAAATGCAACTGAGACAAAGATATTATACCTACTCAATATAATACTCGGATCCGGCTTAAACCAAAGCCGACCAGTATCATCTGCCCGAAAACTGACACGTGCGTAAACGCACGTGCATTTTCCGAACCCTGCCATAAAACCATACGGCCTCTACAACGTTTCGCCCGAACTTGGGAAACTGTCTGTGGGGGACTCTAATGGCTCGTCAGTACCCTGGCAGTGGGTTTAACCACAAACCGTCAGCGGCACTAGCAATGCGTAACGGCTGCCCATGGACTGACCTCAAGGGATGCCGATGAGCGCACTCATCCGGAAAACTCTACTGAGCCTAACAGTGACAATGTATATACAGTCCGGTCCGTTCGTCAATGAGTATCGCATATCTGCCTAGGGGGCTAGCAACGTCAGACCCCCAATAGCAGTATAAGTCGTGTCGGAGTATAGCCCAATAACACCCTGAGATACTACAGGAGTACCTACCAGTAAATCTCCTGCCATGGCCATGGACTTTGTGTAATGGCTCTCCTAGACACAGCACGACCTCGCCCCCAATACCGGGAGAGACGAATCCCCTGCCGATCCGCTCGCGTGCCTCCATATGGCTCGGGACTGTACCCAAAAACTACCTGTTTGCACGACTCCTTTGAGCCGTGGTAGGGTAGAAATCAAAGCACAGTGGGAACTCACACGAGACAAATGACGACCTCAGGTCGATGAACTAACCTGTACACATGTCACCAGGGAACTGCTATCTGACGGTAGATATAATACTAACTAGCAGATTCCCGGCGAGTCCTGTCCGGTGTACTCATAACCCAATGAGCACCTGTATACATCTTAGGTGATCCAACTGACACCAGTGGCTTGTGAGACCGGCCACCGCCCCTCGTCGGGGTCTCGACTGTACACACTAGTCTACTCCGGAGTATCGATGCCCTGTGTCGAAACTCCCACGACTAGGGACCATAATTAAGGATATGCATATAAACTACCCAACTCTCACGTATATGATCGCCATCATACTGTTGGTAGTAAAGCAAGATCCTAAGGGCTCTATCAAAGTGTAACATGCAATCAGTCACCTGGACATCTACACGACTGATAAAGGCAAACCAGATAGCATACTATCATCTCGAGTAAGACTGTGCTACCGGGATAGGTCCTCCGCAATCATTGCAATCACGTACCTGCGATCCAATAATTGACTATGAGGGCACTATCTCCAACAGATCTCCGTGCTCAAGTATTCTCCTCCCTGATCACATCAAGGGACATAATACTTATACCCATTGTGGTTCTCTACTTATGACTTATATTCTTTGAATTTCTCAAAAGTTTCAGACTTGTGTTTCAACAGGAACATATGTCCGAATCTTGAGAGATCATTAGTGAATGTAATGAAGTACAAAGAACCGGTCCTGGCATGTGTAGACAGGGGACTTACATACATCTTCATGTATCAATCCCAAGAGTTCACTAACTCTTTCTCTTTTTCCAATAAACAGAGATATGGTCATCTTATCTTTATGACATGACTGGCAAGTTTCACAAGAAGTAAATTCAAACTGATTTAAATATGCATCTTAATGTAACTTAGGCAGTCGGGTCGCATTGATATGACCTAGTCTACAATACCTCAAGAAGGATTCGTTCATTTCTGAACTTTTCCTTTTGTGTGTGTTCTGTAGGTTAAGAACTGTTGTTTGATTTAGAATGTATGTGCTTTTAGATAACGTTCATGAACCGATCAACTCTTGATATAGGAAATGTTCAAAACATTATCCAATATTACAAAATTATATCCTTCTTTACTAAATAAAGAGACTGATATGATATTGTATATCAGGTTCGGTATCTAATAACATTCGTTCGGAATCAATGTATTTAGTAGTAAAGGGTGATAACTGCCAACAACTTGGCTGCAATACTTGCACCGTTTCCAACTCTTGAAACTTATCACCCTTTCTCAGTTCTCTACCTATCTGTAGCCCATGTAACATATTACATATGTGGGATCCTGATCCGTTATCTCATATCCAAGACGTAGAGGATACTGAGAAACAGTTCTCGGTAATGAACACACCCAAAGAAGATGCATCATCATGCACTTTCTTCATTTGGGCGGCTCGGTCTTATAACAACTATAAGTTGGAGCGGAACCAACGTTCCCCAGCTCAGTATAACAAGAGGGTTCGGTCAATACATCTATATTATTATCTTGATTAAGGCGTGACATGGTCGCTACCTGGAGAGAGAGGGAGAAGAAAACACTTTGCGTGCGCTCTTGCAAGATTAGATTGGTTATTATTTTATCTAATCAGGATGGCTCCCAATGTTTTAGTCAAATCTACCTTCAAACCCTAAAAGGTAAGACTAGCCGGGATTAATTACACCCTACAAGTTCGACAATCTTTCAGCCAGGCTAGTGCCGGTAGTTTGAGGGAAGTTCCCCGTGCTTTCGCATGGATCTAATTAAAATAAACCTCATTTTCCCATAGTCTTAGCCTCGTTGACACCTTTCTAGACACCTACATGATCGACTAATTATATAGTGCAAAACCCTTCCAGGAGTAACTCTTACTCGTAGTGGGTATCGGGATCCAACTATCTTATAGAAGGTATGCAATCTCATTGCAAATTTCAACACTTGAAATTCCCGATAATATTTTTCCCCTAGCATCTTATGGCCTTGACGAAAGCCAACAAACCATAGGCTGCTAGTCAAGTTCTACCTATACATTTCTTGATTGAATTAAACCCACCCGCACGACCCTTGACTAAATCCAACAAAGTCGCACGACTACCCTAACTCGATCACATCATATGCTTTTTGCAAATAAGCATAAATAGCTACCGCACACTACGCCTTGACAAAAGCCAACAAACATAGCACGAATACTATTAAGTACTTATCTGAAATTGTTAGTGTATATGCCCTAGAGGCCATTACTGTATCATACTAGTTTGTATATTACTTAATGAAAGCTTGGGATATTCACCTTGTATAAACAATCTTGCTCAATATAGTAGTAAGCTACTTGGTTTGTTTCTACTTCAATGTGTACTTGTGTTTATTTTAGTATATCACTTATACGCATTAGTGGAGCCCTTAGGATCTTTGCTTGATTACCAGCGTTGTGATGGCAGTCATACTAGTGGGGGCTGGGTAATCTATAAGCATATCCTTATACAGGTCCCTAGTTGCAGGACTATCGAGACAGGGCATCGATACTCCGGAGTAGACTAGCGTATGCGCTTCTCATCCCAGTGTGGGAGATGGTCTGTCCCACAGCCATCAGTACGTCGTACTGGAGATAGTATACGGGTGCTCGTTGGGTTACGAGTACACTGGACAGGACTCGTCGGGAACTGACAGGTTGGTATTATACCTATCGTTAGTTATCAGTTCCTAGGTGACATGAGTACAGCTTAGTCCGCTGACTTGACACTGGCACTTCGCCTCGAGTGTGTTCCCACTGCACTTTGATCACTACCCTACCACGGCTCAAAGGAGTCGTGCAAACAGGTGGTGGTTGGGTGCAGTCCCGAAGCACTTGGAGGCAGTGACGGTTAGACAGGATTCGTCTCTCCCGGTATTGGGGGTTGACATCGCGCTGTGTCTAGGAGAGCCATTACACGAGTAGTCCCTGGCCAGGGCAAGCGAGATATACTGGTAGGCTTCCAGTGTTATCTCAGGGTATTTTGGGCTTCACTCCGACACGACTTGTACCGCTATTAGTGGACTGACGTTTTACCGCCCCCTAGGCCCGACATGTGATGTATTAGACGAACCGACCAGACTGTACGGAGACTATCACATTCAGACTCAGTAGGAGTTCAGATGGGGTTTCACCTCGTCAGCCTTCTTGTCGGCATCTACCTGGGGACCGTTACGCACAGCTAGTGCCGCTTGCGGTCTTTGGTTAAACCCACTTCCAGCGTAGTGTCGAGTCTTTAGAGTCCCACACAGAGGGTATTCGCCTCTGGGCAAAATTGAGTAGAGGTCGCATGGTTTTGCGACAGGGTTCGTTCTCATCCGTGCACTTGTGCACGTTTGGAGTCCGGACGGATATTACTGGCTGGCTCTGGTTTGAGTCAGATACTGGTATATGTTTTGGGGTTGCTTTTATCTCTCAGTATTCATGTTCCTCGGAACAAGAATGCAGGTGTGTATGCACAGTTGTTTGAGGAGGAGGAAGAGGACTTTCATTAGGGTTTCGGAACGAGTGCGTATGCACAGTTGACAGTCGTCTTTTTCCAAACCCTAATGGATTTATGTTATATCAATTAATAATATTAATAAAATAAAATTGTGTCATGGTTGGTTTTTGTTGACTAGTTGACCATGGTTGACTTGTTGACCATGGTTGAAGATTTGACCATCATCATTACAAAAGCAAGATGCTTTTTGATTCTTGCAAAACCATTTAATGTTTGAAATGATAATGGTCATTCCTAAACCTTCCATCAAATATTTCATTTTCATTATTATTATTAATTTGATAATTCTTTTTCTTTTGTCATATGGTTGCAAGAAAGAAAAAGATACCTCATTCTATCATTTAGCTTCTCTCTCCTCACTTCATCTTCTTCTTCCTCTAGCAAAAGGAGAAACCTTCTCATGTGTTGAGAATCCCTCTCCTTTAAAAGAAAAACACCCCAAAGACACTCTCTACTCACTCTAGGATCAAAGGTTTAGCAAGCCGAAGATTCTAGTTCTCTCCAAGTTCGAGAAAGAGCCCGAAGGTTGAACCCTCAGGTGGATCCATCTTCGACGGAAGAAGGCGACGAGGAAAGAACCATCAACCTCTACAAATGTTTGAAGAAGAAGGAGTTCAAGTTAGGTATAACCACTTTGCCGAGTAGTTAACTCTCCTTTGCATGTTTGCTAGTTTAGTTTAGAAAAGATCCCGACTTATGTTAGTCCATGTTGCCCCTTGCGCTAAAAATTTGATTTTTATACCGTTTCCGCCTCCCCGTAAGAACCGAGGGTCGCAACGTGGACTTACAGAAATGACGGAGGGATACGATAGGTTTTTAAGAAAACCCTTTGCGTAATGAACTTGATCTCGTCGTAGAATCAAGTGATTTTAAATGGAGTGTTTTTTAGGCTTTTACTAGTTATGCTAAAAAGGTCACTCCCGGTGAAGGGATCTTGGCTCTTTCCTTATCAAATAAGGTGCAGGATATTTCACAAATACCACTATGCAAAGAAAAAAATATAAAAACAATCAAAAGACAAACTGAGATTGTAGCATCTACTAGTTTCGCTAAAGAGGTCACTCCCGGTGAAGGGATCTCGGCTCTTTCCTTATCGAATAAGGTGCTGGATATTCTACAAGAAATACCGCTATGTAAAGCAAGAACTAGAGCTACCAGTTTTATGCAAGTTTCTACAACATCTTTAGGTTTCTTTTCCTTTATTAATCTCGTTAATGAAGTCCCATCATTTAAGTTACATAAACATCACAGATAAATACAACGTACGCTTATGCCATCCGCATTCGCCTCGATGTCCCGTCATGCACCGTTAGGTTAGGTAACTAACGGCAGAGCGGGGCAGGGCTAGCGCGGGTGTAAAACATAAGCAACGTCTATATAATATATCACATATACTATATACAGTATCTATCTCAACATATAAAGTGATCACGTCACAGAATATCGCAGCAGAAATCAACATATCAAATATTGGATATACTAGGATTTTCGGGTTTTAAATTAAGCATGTATAAAACACGGATTCCACCGTCGTGATGAATAGCCAATCACACATCCCTAGAACCCTACGAGAGCGGCAATAAACCCTACCAATTCTAGAGTTAGGAGACCAGGTCTCGACTCCTCGATAAGGTCTCCCACTAGACCCTAAAACCCGGTTACTTGTGCTCCCTGCCTTGGGTCTGTCCTAATGCAGAAAAGTAAATAATATACAATAGTGACATCATCCTCAACCCGGAAGTGTCCCAATAAAAGAATATTACATACAATGAATTTTACATGAATGAAAATGAAAAACTCTCATCTCACAGGGGAAAAACCCCGGCTATTCAAATCACGACGATACAATATAACATATCCCAGCAACACATAACATCACATGTCATCAACGTAAGTAAATATGTGTATCCCAATTGTCGTTGACATATAGCAACGAAACCGGCGATACACCATATATTACACTTACGGTCGCAGAAAAGAAAGTGAAAAACTACAACAGTTGGAATCCCCAACCTTCTTAGACATCATAAACCCAACGTATCACATACTTTGGAT
The DNA here is from genome assembly GCA_030015575.1 of Agapanthus africanus. Classification (NCBI taxonomy): domain Eukaryota; kingdom Viridiplantae; phylum Streptophyta; class Magnoliopsida; order Asparagales; family Amaryllidaceae; genus Agapanthus; species Agapanthus africanus. The sequence continues at coordinate 173,205,146 of JASDDO010000031.1, read as the reverse complement.
TTCATGCCTAACCATATGAATTCCTTGTTAGTGTATGTAACACCCGAGCCCAATAATACTATTTATATTACAAGTTGAGGGTTTTATATTGCTCATTTCCAATTATTCTGTTTTTCTGGGGTTTATTGCTAAATTTTAACCGGTTAAGTCATTTTGGCACCTAACAAATTTTAACTCCTAAAATGAAATTAAAAGTGTCCATGTTGGCCTACTCGTCGCCACTAGTCGCGTGGTAGCGTCCGCGTGTCGAGATTCTGTCCCGTTTGGCTAAACGGGCAAGTTTGGACGACTACGCGCGCGTGCAAGTGTCCGACTTGGGGGCATGCATTTTAATCATTAAACACCTCTTTTCAAAATTTGGAAACCGCTTAAAATCCTATAATTTGAATTTGGAACATTTGGGCGCAACCCGGGCGCGATTTGGAAATGTTTCATTTCGCGCCAAAAAGGCCCATTTTAATTTAATATCATAAAACCATATTTATACGAATCTATTTTTCCTTAACTGTTTAATCTCTTAAACCCTCTCAAATCCTTTTAAATTTTTCCTGGCAGCCAATCGCGTGGCTCCTTTCCTCTCGTGTGCCCCGCCTTTCCTTTCCCTATCTCTCTCTCTCTCTTCCCTCATTCTCTCTCTTCCCTCATTCTCTCTCTCCCTCTAACAACTCTCTCTCTCCTCTATATAATCTTCGCATGCAGCCGCCCCCTTCTCTTCCCCACCACGAGAAAACCCAACGAAACCCTAACCCTAGCCCTCGTACTCACACCGTCGACCTCCCCGCGACCTCGCCGTCGCCGCCCTCGCCACCGCGAGCCCAGCCGCACCCTCTTCCTCGTTCCTCCGCTCCCTTCCCGTGACTGCACCCAACCCCGACGCCTCCACTCGGCCGCAGAGCCCGACGTCGACGCCGCCTCCCGTCGCCGACGACTCCCGCGACTCCCTCTCCTCCTCCTCGTCGCAACCTCGTCGTCGCCTTCCTCTTCCCCTCGCCGAAACACCTTCAGTCACGCAGCCCGACCCTGCACCATCCCCGGGTCGCCGGAGAACGCGCCGTCGACCCTCATCGACGTCACCCGCGCCACCTCCGACCACCTCCTTCTCCCCTCGACCACCAGAGCCGACCACCACCCTCCTCCACTAGTCGCAACACCCTCTCCAGCGAACCCCGAGGCCATTCAAGTCTTCGCAGCCGCCGTCGCTGCCTCGCCGGCGTTCCAGCGCCGTCGAGCCCGCCGGGGTCGGCCTGGTATCTCTCTGTAAGCATCCTTATCTCTCCTTTGTTCAAAGTTCCCCCCCCCGCTGATCTTGTATGTATATCATTGTGCTAACCTCGTTGCCGTGACTTTTGCCGGAACCCGACCGTGCCGTCTTGTGAACCCGACGCTCCAGCGAAGTACCCTGGTCCGTGTGATCCCGTTGTTCTCTGTTGGGACTCGATACGTGTCCCGTGCACCCATCTCATGTTTTCTGCCGATTTTGCATCCGTACTTTCCGGTTTGCGAAACCGTCGAGGCAAGTATCTGAATACTTGCTTTAACATGCTAGCGTGCGAGATCTAGTCTTGCCACGCAGTTGAATTCATACTATATAATACAACAACTTAATGATGGTAATTGATATTATATTATAAGTTAGAATTGACAGTTGCAGTTATCTTTAACATGGAATCGTTATAATAGTTTCTCGTAATTAATCAACCCACTATCAATCCATATTTCAACTAAATAAAACAAATGGATCACATCTGCTTTAATTGTTAAATCATTCACGAGACAATTATTATACTTAGTGTAAATTCATGTAGCTTCATTACTTTATGATTGTGGATATTGCTTCACCTTATGGCTATTGCACCCCAAAGGTGCGTGAACCTGTTAATAAGAGAATACAAAACATCACTGTGCTTACATGGAAAACATTGTTATTTATTGTTTTCTGCTGCTGTTCATTATTTGATTGTATACCTGTTGTGAGCACATACTCGATTGAACTACATATTGGCCTGACCCTGCTACACATGACATATACATACATACCGAATCATCCTTTTGTACCATGACATGACTTGTTTCATGATTTCATGCCTAATGCCGACAAACCCGGCCATCCCTGCTGTCTATCCAGACGGACCTACTTTTACCGGACTTTCTGTTGGCATTAGTCCTTGACTACTGAATACCTGACCTGACATACATAGCTTGGGGGTATGGGGAAATCAAAGGTGAAACCGACTTGTAACTCAACAGTTCGATACATGTTCTGATCAGTCTTACGGGCTTGGCCAGCCCCGGAGTGTTGATGCTGACATCACTCGCCCATCCTACTACCTTTTACTGCTTAGCGGCACGTCTCGGATTTAGCCCCGAGGGCTTTGACCGTGGTCCCGGGCACGCACGGGATACTATTGAGTTACATCGACGATTCATCAATTGATTTTAAAGACTATAGAGTAGAAACCCGACAGGATAGTTTAGTCACCATTGCACATTACCCTGCTCTGTTATTTCTTAGTACTGCTTTATTCATGTTCATATTTGCATTGCTTATCACCATGTTTATACTATATACTTGATGTCATGACGCGCTGACGTCTGGGTTTTGCATGGCCTAGATTCCGTACCACTGTCGACGACCGAGCAGGAGTACTTCAGCCAGCAGGCTGAACTGTGAGTTCCTTAGGGTTTAGTTTATTTATTTCATTTCATTTCCAGATGTGAGCCCGCATTATGGGACGTACTGTTTATTCATTGTATTGGATCATTAGCTTCCGCACTTATTGTTTATTGATTCTTGTTATTATGGATTTGGACATGTATTAGATTAGCTTATTATCTTGTTCTTGATATCCTTACAACCGTAATGTGAATGTGGATAGATACTTCCTACCCACAGGTAGCATGGTTGGCTATGTCACGTGCCCAATCTTGCGTACTCTGGGAAGCGGGGCGTGACATGGTTCTTTTTGGTATCAGAGCCATAGGTTAATTGGGTTGATTCTTTGTAGTTGGGTATTGCACCCGATACACGAATCATAATACCCGTGATCAGGAAACATGTCCTGCCACCTTGACCGCTTTACCATCCTTGAATCATTCTTCCGGATCATGTCGACATGCAAACTTACTTTGCATTGTCAACTCGAAAACCTAATTTCTTGTTATCTCTAGGACTTAGGCGACTTGGGTGGAGTTAAGTAATTGCGGCTATGATACCGCGGCATAGCTACAATGCAGCACTCTATTTAAGTATCTTGGAGTTCTAGCCTTGATTTATATATTGAATCTATCATCACGCTAATGTTGTTTGTTTTGATTTCAGGACCATGGCAGATAAGAATTTCAAGACGTATCAGAGGCGTGTGGATGAAGCCGCCATGTTAGGAGTGATATGTGGGATGTTGGAAAATCAGAAGAGGCAGACTGAGCTGATCCAGCAGTAAGCAGATTCGTTTCAGGAGGGTTTGCAGGCTATTCAGCAGTCTGTAAACACCGCTGTAGCGAAGCCAGTTGACCGAGTAGGGACCGTGGCAGATTTCAGACGTTTGGGTCCTACTACTTTCACTGGTTTGGAGGAGCCGTTACCAGCCGAGCAGTGGCTAGTGGACACGGAGAATTTACTGATTGCGGCACAGATCCCAGACGACAAGAGAGTTGATGTGGTGCGCATTCAGCTGGTGGATTACGCCCGAGAGTGGTGGCATGTGGAGGAGACCCGCTTGTCCAAGCCAATCAGTTGGGCGGATTTCTCTAAAAGTTTCTTGGAAAAGTTCTTCCCGCGGACTGCACGGGAGGAAATGGAGGAGAAATTTTTTGGGCTGAGGCAAAATGGAGCAGCTGTGGATGTACATGCAGCGGAGTGGACGAGACTCAGCCGTTTCGCTGGACCCTTAGTCGCCAAGGAGGAAGACAGGGCGCGAAGGTTCTTGCGCAGTTTGGATGTGGAAATCTAGAGGCAGATTGTCTCCCTGGGTTTGACCACTTTCTCACAGGTTCTTACGGCAGCCAGAGAGCAACAGAGTTTATCAGGATCGAAAGGGAACCTTCACCAGACAGCAGTTGCGGCCAGGAAGCCTGCATTTGTACCTAACCGAGATCATGGGCGCAGAGGTATTCCAATGGACCGTCGAGGTGTAGCGCCAATGAAGAAGCCTGTGATCATTGATCGAAGGAAGAGCGTGACTTGTGATTACTGCCGACTACCTGGGCACGTGCAGAAGGAGTGTCGAAGGACACTGGGACTTTGTCTGGTTTGTGGAGCAGCCGATCACGCAGTTGGTGCTTTTCCGTCGAAGCTTCGCACGAGAGATGATATACGGAAGCCTCCGCAGAGACCGTTCCAAGGGCAGAAACAGCTGACTCAAGGACCGAACCAGGGTCGAGCTTTCACGTTGACAGCTGAGGAAGCCAAGGCATCAGGAGAAGTGGTTTCAGGTACTTTGCTCGTTCATGGTTTTCCCGCATTGGTATTATTTGATTCCGGAGCATCCCACTGTTTTATGTCATCCAAATTTATAACTACACACTCGATCACCTGCATGACCCTGTCTAGTTTTTGGGACATACACACTGGGAATGGGAAAATCATAGCTAGTAAGGAATATAAAGATTGTACAGTTGTTGTTTGCGGACGGGAGCTTTTTGCAGATTTCTTGGTGATAGATACGGGCAGTTATGAGGTTGTCTTGGGGATGGATTTTCTTGGCACTTTCCACGCACACATTGACTATAGGGCAAGGAAGGTAATTTTCCAGATTCCCGGACATCCTAAGTTTACTTTCATTGGAGGAAGCAGTTCTGTCGGGCCAGTCGAGTTTAGGGCTAGGCCGACGAACAATGTTCTTGCGGCTATGGTTGTTGATAGTAATGAAGAGCTGGCAGTTGTCCGCGACTTTATAGATGTGTTTGAAGATATTTCGGGCTTACCGCCGAAGCGAGATGTGGAGTTTGCGATTGACCTTATTCCTGGTGCAGCGCCAGTATCAAAGTCTTATTATCCGATGGCACCGGTGGAATTGGAAGAAGTTAAGAAACAAGTGGGTGAATTACTCGAGAAGGGATGGATCCGAAGCAGCAACTCACCTTGGGGAGCTCCAGTTCTTTTAGTAAAGAAGAAGGATGGCATGAGAAGGATGTGCATTGATTACCGAGAATTGAACCGGGTGACTATTAAGAACAAGTACCCGATCCCTCGCATTGGAGAACTTTTTGAGCAGCTTAGTGGCGCGAGGGTATTCTCGAAACAGGACTTGCGATCAGGATATCATCAGGTCCGAGTGAAAGCAGAAGACATTTGCAAGACGGCGTTTCGAACTAGATATGGACATTTCGAGTATCTAGTGATGCCCTTCGGAGTGACTAATGCGCCAGCAATATTTATGGATTTGATGAACAGGATCTTTTCACCGTTCTTGGACCAGTTTATTGTGGTATTCATTGACGATATTCTGGTGTACTCGAAGAGTCCGGAGGAGCATGCTGAGCATTTAAGGATCGTACTGCAGACGCTGAGACAAGAGAAGTTATTTGCGAAGATGAGTAAGTGTGAATTCTGGCTGGAAGAAATGAAGTTTCTGGGGCATGTCGTGTCGGGCGATGGAATCGCCGTTGATCCCGAGAAGATTACAGCAGTTCGAGATTGGCCTATTCCAAAGAATGTTGCGGAGATAAGAAGTTTTCTCGGACTCGCCGGTTACTACAGAAGATTTGTGGAGAACTTCGCTCGTTTAGCTGAGCCGTTAACCAAGCTTACGCGTAAGGAGGTACCGTTTGTTTGGACGGATGGATGTGCATTGGCCTTCGAGACGTTGAAGCAGAAGTTGATAACCGCCCCGATCCTGACCGTACCGGATGATTCAGGAGGACTGGGTGATTCACAGTGACGCATCTGGAAAAGGATTGGGATGTGTTTTAATGCAGAATGGGAAAGTCGTCGCTTACGCATCGAGACAGCTGAAGACTCATGAGAAGAACTATCCGACTCATGACTTAGAGCTTGCAGCCGTGATCTTCACCCTGAAGATTTGGAGACACTACCTTTTGGGCGAGAGAGTTGAAGTCTTTACAGATCACAAGAGTTTAAAGTATGTGTTCACTCAGAAGGAGTTGAACATGAGGCAACGCAGATGGTTGGAGCTGATGGCCGACTATGACCTTGATCTTAAGTACCATCCAGGAAAAGTCAACGTCGTGCCGGATGCGCTGAGTCGATTACCAGCAATTCAGATATTGACTGCACAGAGGGAGATCATTGCGGATTTTCGGAGATTCGACTTGGAGGTTGTGCTACCCCATGCTATAGGAAAGTTGATGCAGTTGCAAGTACAGTCGTCCTTAGTTGAGAAGATTAAAGCGGCACAATCGCAGGATCCTAGACTGCAAAAGTTTCGAGAGCAGGTTGAAGACGGACTACGAACCGATTTACTGATCCATGAAGACGGTTCGTTGAGATATGGTAGCCATGTGTGTGTGCCAAAAGGAGATGTGCGTGAAGAGCTTATGAGGGAGGCACACAGTTCAGCTTACTCTGTACATCCAGGAGGGACAAAGATGTACCGAGATATTCGACAGCATTTCTGGTGGGAAGGTATGAAACGGGAAATTGCTCGCTTCGTGGCTAAGTGCTTGGTGTGTCAGCAAGTCAAGGCTGAACACCAAAGGGTTGCTGGTTTGTTGCAACCACTTCCGATTCCTCAGTGGAAGTGGGAACATATAACCATGGATTTCGTGACGGCTTTACCGCGGAGTCCAAAGGGCAACAATGCAGTATGGGTGATTGTCGATCGGTTGACCAAGGCAGCTCACTTTATTCCTTTTCGGGTTGGTCAATCGACAGAGACTTTGGCAGAGCGGTACATGCAGGAAATTGTCAGATTGCATGGAGTACTGGTGAGCATCGTGTCCGACCGGGACACTCGGTTCTTGTCGCACTTTTGGAGGAGTTTACAAGAAAGTTTGGGGACTCGATTGAAGTTTAGCACAGCTTATCATCCTCAAACTGATGGACAATCAGAGAGAACGATCCAGACCCTTGAAGATATGTTGAGGGCTTGCATGTTAGACTTCAAAGGTTCATGGGAGGATCATCTACACCTGGTGGAGTTTTCGTACAACAATAGCTTCCAAGCGACAATTCAGATGGCTCCGTTTGAAGCGTTGTATGGTCGTAAGTGCCGTTCACCTGTTTGTTGGGATGATGTTGGTGAACGAAGGTTACTAGGACCAGATTTGGTGGTGCAGACAGTCGAGAAGGTGAATACAATCAGGAAGCATATGAAGGCAGCTCAAGACAGACAGAAGAGTTGGGCCGACACGTCAAGAAGACCTCTAGAGTTCGCCGTGGGTGATTTGGTATTCCTGAAGATATCACCGACTAGAGGGGTGATTCGCTTTGGAAGTCGGGGAAAGCTTAGTCCTCGATTCGTTGGACCCTTCGAGATATTGGAGCGTGTTGGAGAGGTAGCGTACCGGTTGGCGTTACCGCAGTCATTAGCAGGAGTTCACGATGTGTTTCATGTGTCTCAACTACGGAGGTATGTTCGTGATGAGACTCATGTCTTGGATCATTCGGAGTTGACTGTACGGGAGGGCCTAACCTTTGAGGAGCGACCAGTTGAAATCAAGGATCGAAGAGAAAAGGTTCTTAAGAACAAGGTTATCCCTCTTGTGCTAATTTCTTGGGGTAATCGATCGCATGGAGAATCCACTTGGGAGCGAGAAGACGAGATTCGGCAGAAATTCCCTCACCTTTTCCAGTAGTTAGCTATCTTGTACTCTTGGAATTTCGAGGACGAAATTCTTTTGTAGTTGGGTATGATGTAACACCCGAGCCCAATAATACTATTTATATTACAAGTTGAGGGTTTTATATTGCTCATTTCCAATTATTCTGTTTTTCTGGGGTTTATTGCTAAATTTTAACCGGTTAAGTCATTTTGGCACCTAACAAATTTTAACTCCTAAAGTGAAATTAAAAGTGTCCATGTTGGCCTACTCGTCGCCACTAGTCGCGTGGTAGCGTCCGCGTGTCGAGATTCTGTCCCGTTTGGCTAAACGGGCAAGTTTGGACGACTACGCGCGCGTGCAAGTGTCCGACTTGGGGGCATGCATTTTAATCATTAAACACCTCTTTTCAAAATTTGGAAACCGCTTAAAATCCTATAATTTGAATTTGGAACATTTGGGCGCAACCCGGGCGCGATTTGGAAATGTTTCATTTCGCGCCAAAAAGGCCCATTTTAATTTAATATCATAAAACCATATTTATACGAATCTATTTTTCCTTAACTGTTTAATCTCTTAAACCCTCTCAAATCCTTTTAAATTTTTCCTGGCAGCCAATCGCGTGGCTCCTTTCCTCTCGTGGGCCCCGCCTTTCCTTTCCCTATCTCTCTCTCTCTCTTCCCTCATTCTCTTTCTTCCCTCATTCTCTCTCTCCCTCTAACAACTCTCTCTCTCCTCTATATAATCTTCGCATGCAGCCGCCCCCTTCTCTTCCCCACCACGAGAAAACCCAACGAACCCCTAACCCTAGCCCTCGTATTCGCACCGTCGACCTCCCCGCGACCTCGCCGTCGCCGCCCTCGCCACCGCAAGCCCAGCCGCACCCTCTTCCTCCTTCCTCCGCTCCCTTCCCGTGCCTGCACCCAACCCCGACGCCTCCACTCGGCCGCAGAGCCCGACGTCGACGCCGCCTCCCGTCGCCGACGACTCCCGCGACTCCCTCTCCTCCTCCTCGTCGCAACCTCGTCGTCGCCTTCCTCCTCCCCTCGCCGGAACACCTTCAGTCACGCAGCCCGACCCTGCACCATCCCCGGGTCGCCGGAGAACGCGCCGTCGACCCTCGTCGACATCACCCGCGCCACCTCCGACAACCTCCTTCTCCCCTCGACCACCAGAGCCGACCACCACCCTCCTCCACTAGTCGCAACACCCTCTCCAGCGAACCCCGAGGCTATTCAAGTCTTCGCAGCCGCCGTCGCTGCCTCGCCGGCGTTCCAGCGCCGTCGAGCCCGCCGGGGTCGCCCTGGTATCTCTCTGTAAGCATCCTTATCTCTCCTTTGTGCAAAGTTTCCCCCCCCCCCCCCGCTGATCTTGTATGTATATCATTGTGCTAACCTCGTTGCCGTGACTTTTGCCGGAACCCGACCGTGCCGTCTTGTGAACCCGACGCTCCAGCGAAGTACCCTGGTCCGTGTGTTCCCGTTGTTCTCTGTTGGGACTCGATCCGTGTCCCGTGCACCCATCTCGTGTTTTCTGCCGATTTTGCATCCGTGCTTTCCGGTGTGCGAAACCGTTGAGGCAAGTATCTGAATACTTGCTTTAACATGCTAGCGTGCGAGATCTAGTCTTGCCACGCAGTTGAATTCATACTATATAATACAACAACTTAATGATAGTAATTGATATTATATTATAAGTTAGAATTGACAGTTGCAGTTATCTTTAACATGGAATCGTTATAATAGTTTCTCGTAATTAATCAACCCACTATCAATCCATATTTCAACTAAATAAAACAATTGGATCACATCTGCTTTAATTGTTAAATCATTCACGAGACAATTATTATACTTAGTGTAAATTCATGTAGCTTCATTACTTTATGATTGTGGATATTGCTTCACCTTGTGGCTATTGCACCCCAAAGGTGCGTGAACCTGTTAATAAGAGAATACAAAACATCACTGTGCTTACATGGAAAACATTGTTATTTACTGTTTCATGCTGCTGTTCATTATTTGATTGTATACCTGTTGTGAGCACATACTCGATTGCACTACATATTGGCCTGACCCTGCTACACATGACATATACATACATACCGACTCATCCTGTTGTACCATGACATGACTTGTTTCATGATTTCATGCCTAATGCCGACAAACCCGACCATCCCTGCTGTCTATCCAGACGGACCTACTTTTACCGGACTTTCTGTTGGCATTAGTCCTTGACTACTGAATACCTGACCGGACATACATAGCTTGGGGGTATGGGGAAATCAAAGGTGAAACCGACTTGTAACTCAACAGTTCGATACATGTTCTGATCAGTCTTACGGGCTTGGCCAGCCCCGGAGTGTTGATGCTGACATCACTCGCCCATCCTACTACCTTTTACTGCTTAGCGGCACGTCTCGGATTCAGCCCCGAGGGCTTTAACCGTGATCCCGGGCACGCACGGGATACTATTGAGTTACATCGACGATTCATCAATTGATTTCAAAGACTATAGAGTAGAAACCCGACAGGATAGTTTAGTCACCATTGCACATTACCCTGCTCTTTTATTTCTTAGTACTGCTTTATTCATGTTCATATTTGCATTGCTTATCACCATGTTTATACTATATACTTGATGTCATGACGCGCTGACGTCTGGGTTTTGCATGGCCCAGATTCCGTACCACTGTCGACGACCGAGCAGGAGTACTTCAGCCAGCAGGCTGAACTGTGAGTTCCTTAGGGTTTAGTTTATTTATTTCATTTCATTTCCAGATGTGAGCCCGCATTATGGGACGTACTGTTTATTCATTGTATTGGATCATTAGCTTCCGCACTTATTGTTTATTGATTCTTGTTATTATGGATTTGGACATGTATTAGATTAGCTTATTATCTTGTTCTTGATATCCTTACAACCGTAATGTGACTGTGGATGGATACTTCCTACCCACAGGTAGCATGGTTGGCTATGTCACGTGCCCAATCTTGCGTACTATGGGAAGCGGGGCGTGACAGTGTATATGCCCTAGAGGCCATTACTGTATCATACTAGTTTGTATATTACTTAATGGAAGCTTGGGATATTCACCTTGTATATACAATCTTGCTCAAAATAGTAGTATGCTACTTGGTTTGTTTCTACTACAATGTGTACATGTGTTTATTTTTGTATATCACCTATACACATTAGTGGAGCCCTTAGGATCTTTGCTTGATTACCCGCGATGTGATGGCCGTCACACTAGTGGGGCTGGATAATCTATAAGCACATCCTTATGGAGGTCCCTGGTCGCAGGACTATCGAGACAGGGCATCGATACTCCGGAGTAGACCAGCGCATGCGCTTCTCATCCTAGTGTGGGAGACGGTCTGTCCCACAGCCGTCAGTACGTCGTACTTGAGATAGTATGCGGGTGCTCGTTAGGTTACGGGTACACTGGACAGGACTAGTCGGGAACTGACTAGTTGGTATTATGCCTATCGTCAGTTATCAGTTCCCAGGTGACATGAGTACAGCTTAGTCCGCTGACTTGACACTGTCACTTCGCCTCGAGTGTGTTCCCACTATACTTTGATCACTACCCTACCATGGCTCAAAGGAGTCGTGCAAACAGGTAGTGGTTGGGTGCAGTCCCGAAGCACTTGGAGGGAGTGACGGTTAGACAAGATTCGTCTCTCCCGGTATTGGGGGTTGACATCGCGCTGTGTCTAGGAGAGCCATTACACGAGTAGTCCCTGGCCAGGGCAAACGAGATATACTGGTAGGCTTCCAGTGTTATCTCAGGGTGTTTTGGGCTTCGCTCCGGCACGACTTGTACCTCTATTGGGGGACTGACGTTTACCGCCCCCTAGGCCCGCCATGCGATGTATCAGACGAACAGACCGGACTGTACGAAGAATGTTACACTCAGGCTCAGTAGGAGTTCAGATGGGTTTCGCCTCGTCGGTCTTCTTATCGGCATTACCTGGGGACCGTTACGCACTGCTAGTGCCGCTTGCGGTCTGTGGTTAAACCCACTGCCAGCGTAGTGTCGATTCTTTAGAGTCCCACACAGAAAGCTTTTCGCCTTTAGGCAAAAGAGTAGAGGTCGCATGGTATTGCGACAGGTCGCATAGTTTTGCGACAGGGTTCGGTCACATCCGTGCACTTGTGCACGTACAGTGTCCGGACAGTTTACACTAGCGGGCTTTAGTTTAAGCCGGATCCTAGTGTACCTTATGGGATTGGATTTATCCAGGTTGCATTCGTGTTCCTCGGAACGCGGATGCGGGTGTGTATACACAGTTGACAGGGAGGCAGAGGCAGCGGATTCTCATTAGGGTTGTTGACAGTTGACCGTTGACTATTTGACTTTTTGCTCAACCCTAATGAGAATATGATATGTGATTAACTATTAAATTAATTAAGTATTATGGTGACATGGTTGTTGTCTTTTGTTGACTTTGTTGACTTGTTGACTTTTGTTGACTTGTTGACTTTGTTGACCGGTTGACTAGGCTTGACTAGTTGACCATCATGTTAACCATTGCCATCATTTCATGGCAAAGACTTTTACTTGCTTGCTCATTTGTGTAAAATGAGTGCATGATATGATATGGTTATGGTTGCTTCAACCATCACATAAGACTTTTTTGATATGATGAGTTATCATGACTTTGGATTATGAGAGGGTGAGAGACAAAATACTTGCTCATTTTTTCTTGCTCATTCTCTCTCTTGTTCTTGAGCTCTCTTGTTTTTGCTCTAACCCTCAACCTCTTGCTCCCTCTCTTGACTCTATGGTTCATATCTCTCATGAGTTGAGAATCAAGAACCATAGATAAAATCCCATTCTAATTCTTCTCTACTCATTCTAGTTCACTAGGTTTAGCAAACCAAGTGAACTAGTTTCTTCAAAGAACGAAGAAGGAGCTAAAGGTTGGAGCTTTCAGGTGGATCTATCTTCGGCGTACGGAGACGACGAGAAGAAGCCAATCCGGACCACCATCGGAGCTTGAAGACGAAGGAGTTCAAGACAAGCAAGGTATAACCCCCTAACCGAGTAGCTAGAAACTCGTAGTTAGGTTGTTAGATAGATGTTTAACCAAGATCCGGGTTATAGGTCCATGTTACCACCTCCATAAAAATCGTTTTTTACCAAATTCCGCATTCCCGAAAGTACCGGGAGAGGTAGCATGGACTTACAGTGGTATCAGAGCCTAGTTAAACTCTATCTAGCAAGTTAGCAAGTAACTAGAAGATCGATCAAAGAAAATGTCCCGAAAACGAACCCCAAAAATTCGAGTTTCTTTCGATTTTTTTACTGTTCAAAAGTTGATTATTTTAACACCTAAAATCGGCTCAGGGTTTTTAGAAGCCACTGTAGAAAAATCACCAAGTGATCCCTCTAAACGACCGCGGAAACGCGGCAATAGCTTGCTATTGCCGCGGAAACGCGGCAATAGCTTGCTATTGCTATTGCCGCGGTTCCGCGGCCTCCTTGGCGCCTCTCTGGTGTTTCTTTGCTACAGTGTGCATCTGGGGGTATTTTGGGAATTTTGGTACATGTATTTTCAACCCAGATTTTCCAGAACGAAAATTTTATTTTGGGGTCCCGAAAATCCGTATTTTTGATCGAACTTCTAAAAGACTTAAGCTAACGGGTTTTTCTGTAATGTGATATTTGTATTGAACGTCTACTAATCGCTATATGTCGATTAGTGGGGGTTATACAAATCTGTGATCTGTAATGTGCTGGAATGTGTATATGAATATGTTGGATTGCCGCGGGTGAATAGCCGGGGGTTGTGAGACGAGAGTTTTCTTTTCTTTCAATTCATGTAAAATTGTAAATTGATGTAATAATTATTTGTATGGCCGCACAACCGGGTCGGGGTTGTAGCCGTCATTGTATAATTTCTTTTTACTGTTTTTGCTCCTAGGATAGACCCATGGAGGGGGTGCACAAACTACCGGGTATGCCGAAGTGTCGAGTGGCCTACTCATGGAGATGAGGGAGGTTGCTACGCTTCGGGTACTTGGCGGGTAGTTTGCCGCACCCGTTGGGGTCTTGGGTGGGGTATTGGCTATTCACCGCGACCGTGTAATCTGTCTTTCGTTACAAGCTCGTACGAATTACAGATTCCTAGTATATCCAATGTATTCATCTATGATCTGAAATGTTTATCATTGCAGTATATCTATATATGATATTATTTAGGCGTTGCTTATGTTTTACAGACGCGCTAGCCCAGCCCCCGCTCTGTCGTTAGTAAAGTAACCTAACGGGTAATGACGGGGCCCAGTGGCGAATGCGAATGGCATAAGCGTACGTCATATTTTGGTTATTTTCTGCAATGGTAGGATTAAATGATGGGACGCATTAAAAGAACTAATGCAAGAATATCACGCATTAAAAGAACTAATGCAAGATAATAAACCAAGTTAAAGTCGTTGGAACACTTTCGAAAAACCACTCGGTTCTTTTCAAAACCAACTTTTAAATGCGGAGCTTGAGCCACTCCTTTTAAAAGCTATCTCGTTCCATCGACCAAATCAAGTTCACTACGTTCACGGTTTTGCCAAAACCATTTGTAGCTCTCCGTCGTTTCGTATGAATATTCTATAGTATTCAAGCTGTGTTTGTTGACCTTCGTCAAGGCATAGTGATTGGTAGCTGTTGGGTACTCATATGTAGCATAGATAGATGCGTTGGTTTGGGACATTCGCATTACCTTGTTGACCTTCGTCAAGGGTATATGCAGGGTGGATTCAAATTAACCTGGATAATGACGGGCAGAACTTGACATGTGACTTATGATTTGTTGACCTTCGTCAAGGTCATAAGAGCATGGGGCAAAAATCCACATCGGGAGTTTCATAAGTACTGAAACTTGCTAGATTTTCATACCATTTGGAGTGTGATGATTCTGGTAGGATTCCTTCAGTTTCGTCACGCGATGATATTTGGATCCCGATCCTACTGTGAGTATATGCTACTCCTCGGGAAATTTCTCACTTAACGATCAATGCTATAAACCTAGTAGGTGCCTAGAAAGGTGTTAGCGGGGCTACGCCCCCAGGGAAAAGAGGTTCTATAATTAAGGAACTTCGCGAAAGCGTTGGAAAACCTCCCTCGAAGTACCGACACCGGCCTGGCTGAACGGTTAAGCAAGTATTGTGCGGTGGGATTGATCCCGACTAATTCTTCCTTTATGGTTTGAGGAGGGATTCGAGAAACAGTGGGAGCCATCCTGTTTAGACAAACTAAAAACCACTCTAAACTTGCAAGAGCATCATGCTGAGTGTTTCTTCTTATCTCTCCTAATTGCAGCGACCAATCAACATGACTGGACTTAAGTTACTCCTAGATAAAAACAAACTGACAGGGCCAAACTACAAAGATTGGCTCAGGAATGTCAAGATAGCAATCACTTACGACAAGCTGGGGTATCTTCTTACCACCAAAGATCCCCCTGTCCCTGGTCCCACTTCCAGCGTCGCGGATAAGGAAATCCGCAAGACTTGGGAGATTGATAGCGCGAAGGCCAAGTGCCTCGTACTTGCCTCGATGGACAACGAACATCAGAGGAGGCACGAGAATATGGACCTTGAATCCATATTTCTCCATACAAAAGAACTGTATGGAGAGCAATCACGTATCGCAAGATACGAAGCGTCGAAAAAGTTATTTTCGGCAAAGATGGCCGTCGGATCATCAGTAGCCGAGCACGTGCTAAAGATGATCGGCTACATTGAGGAGCTCGCGGACCTAGGGACCACATTGGAGGGTGAACTCTATACGGATATAGTTCTCCAGTCCCTTCCTTCCACTTACGCCCAGTTCATACTGAACTTCAACTTACAAGAAAAGGAGGTTGAACTTTCAGAGCTCCTCAACATGCTGAGGAGCGCAGAGGGCACCCTACAGAAAGGTAGGGAAACATCCACTTTGTTTGTAGGAGGATCATCTTCTTCTAGGTCCAACGCGAAAGCCAAGGGAAAGAAGAAGAAAGCCCCCGCCAAACCAAGTGGCGGTGTTAGTAAAGTGGATACGAAGGGAAAAGCAAAAGCAACAAAGATAGCGGGGAAGCTTGTGGATAAGGAAGAATGCTTCTATTGTCATAAGAAAGGACACTGGAAGAATGATTGCAGGGCTTGGAAAGCCAGGACACAGGAATTGAAGCAGGTTGCAGCTTCAGCTTCAGGTGTGTATGCTATTGAAAACTGTCTTTCAATAAACTCTACTTCCTGGGTATTGGATACCGGATCAGGATCTCATATCTGTAATTCTTTGCAGGGGTTGAGAAACCGTAGGGTTTTGAAGGCAGGTGACATGACCCTCAGAGTTGCGAACGGAGCTAGCATGGATGCTAAAGCCGTGGGGGACTATCACCTGGGAATGTCAGATGGACATGTTTTGGTTTTGCGTAATTGCTTTTTTGTACCCAACGCAACTTGTAATATCATTTCTGTATCTTTAGTTTCTAAAGAAGGTTATGAATTTGCGTTTGTAAGTAATGTTGTAAACATTCACCTTAATCAAGTTTTGATTGGGTCAGGTACATTGAGTAATGGAATATACGTGTTAAACCAACCACAGATTTTTAATGTCCAGAATACACACAAAAGAAAGTCTCCAGAAATAAATCAGACTTTCTTGTGGCATTGTAGACTGGGTCACATCAATGAGAGAAGGTTGACTAAGTTACATACAGAAGGATATTTGAATGCGTTCGAATATCAATCGTATGCCACTTGTCAATCCTGTCTCAAAGGAAAGATGACAAAGACTCCGTTTACTGGACATGGAGTAAGAGCGAGCGAGCTCTTAGGACTCGTACACAGTGACGTGTGCGGTCCAATGTCTACACATGCGCGAAGCGGATATTCTTACTTCATTACTTTTACGGATGACTTCTCAAGGTACAGTTATGTCTTCTTAATGAAATATAAGTCCGAGGCCTTTGGAAAATTCTAGGAGTATAAGAATGAAGTAGAGAAACAGACCGGCAAAAGTATTAAGATTCTAAGATCGGATCGAGGTGGAGAATACTTAAGTTCCGAATTCCTGAATTACTTAAAAGAGAATGGTATTCTCTCTCAGCTTACTCCTCCATACACTCCGCAACATAACGGTGTATCGGAGAGACGGAACCGAACCCTATTGGATATGGTTCGGTCCATGATGAGTAACGCTGAGTTACCGCGATCATTCTGGGGATATGCGCTAGAAGCAGCTGCGTATCTCTTGAACAAGGCTCCCACCAAGACTGTGCCTACCACCCCATATGAGATGTGGACTGGGAAGAAACCCTGTCTTAAGTATCTCAAGGTATGGGGATGTCCAGCTTTTGTAAAAAAGCAGCATGCGGACAAACATGAGGCACGTTCAGTACAGTGTAAGTTTGTGGGATACCCAAGGAACTCCAGGGGGTATCTTTTCTATTCCGCTGAGGAACAAAAGGTTTTTGTTTCTCAGCATGCCCGCTTCTTGGAAACTGAGTTTTTGGAAACCCAGATAAGTGGGAGCACAATAGAACTGGAAGAAGTTCCAGAACCACAGACTGTTACTGAAAGCTTAGTGGAACCAGAGGGTTAAACAGAACAGGACATTCCTACGCCGCTCCGCAGGAGTAGTCGGCAGACTCATCCGCCCGAGAGATACTACGGTTTTCTCATAGACGGGGATAGAGAGGATTGCATCATAGATTATGATGAGCCTACTAGCTTCCAGCAGGCCGTTCAGAGCGTTGACTCAGTGAAATGGCTGGATGCAATGCGGACCGAAATGGAGTCCATGTACACCAACAAGGTATGGACGTTGGACATTGCTCCAGACGGGGTAAAACCCGTAGGATGCAAGTGGATCTTCAAAAGGAAGATTGGTGTAGATGGACAGGTTGAGACCTATAAAGCTAGGCTGGTAGCAAAGGGTTTTCGTCAAAGACCTGGCCTGGACTATGACGAAACCTTTTCTCCAGTAGCCATGCTGAAATCCATTCGGATCCTTCTTGCCATTGCTGCCTTCCACGATTATGAGATTTGGCATATGGACGTAAAGACAGCTTTTCTAAATGGAAATTTAGAGGAGTGTGTCTATATGGACCAGCCAGAGGGTTTCATTCAGAGTGGGAGCAGCGGAAAGGTGTGCAAGTTGCTTAAGTCCATCTATGGACTAAAGAAGGCATCGCGGAGTTGGAACATCTGCTTTGATGAGACGGTCAAAGAATTTGGCTTTATCAAAAATCCAGATGAACCATGCAACTATAGTAGATTTGTAGCGAGAACTGTAGTATTCCTCGTTTTATACGTGGATGACATTCTCTTAATAGGAAATGACATTCCTATGCTACAATCTGTCAAGGGGTTCTTGTCACACAGGTTCTCCATGAAAGACCTGGGTGATGCCTCGTACATTCTGGGTATCCGGATCTACCGTGACAGATCCAAGAGGATATTAGGACTTTCACAGTCCAGGTACATCGACACCATACTGAAGAGATTCAGTATGGAAGATTCCAAGCGCGGTAACCTACCGGCTTGTCACGGGATCACCCTCTCTAAAGAGATGTCTCCCAAGACTGATTTGGAGAGGGATCACATGTCTATTATACCCTACGGTTCTGCGGTAGGCTCTATAATGCATGCGATGTTGTGTACCAGACCGGATGTAGCTTATGCACTGAGTGTGGTAAGCCGGTATCAGTCAAACCCTGGGGAGAAACACTGGATAGCGGTAAAGAACATTCTCAAGTACCTGAGAAGGACTAAGGAGATGTTCTTGGTGTATGGCGGAAAAGACCTCCAGATCGAGGCCTTTGCTGACTCCAGCTTCCAGAGTGACAAGGATGATTCCAAGTCCATGTCGGGTTTTGTCTTTACCCTCAATGGAGGGGCGGTGTGTTGGAAGAGTTCCAAACAAGAAACCGTTGCAGACTCGAAGATGGAAGCGGAATACATCGCTGCATCTGATGCCGCAAAAGAAGCTGTCTGGATGAGGAAGTTCTTGAAAGAACTTCAGGTGGTTCTGTCCATTGTTGATCCAATACCTCTGTATTGCAACAACAACGGGGCTATAGCTTTAGCGAAGGAACCCAGGTCCCATCAGAGATCCAGGCACATCTTGAGGCGGTATCACCTGATCAGGGAGATCGTGGATCGCCAGGAGATCGAGGTTCGGAGAGTCGCTTCAGAAGATAACACTGCAGATCCATTCACCAAGGCCCTGCCCCAGACTCAGTTCGAGCGGCTGATCGAGATGATAGGTCTTCGATACGCCAGTACAAGGCCTTAGTGCAAGTGGGAGATTGTTAGTGTATATGCCCTAGAGGCCATTACTGTATCATACTAGTTTGTATATTACTTAATAGAAGCTTGGGATATTCACCTTGTATATACAATCTTGCTCAAAATAGTAGTATGCTACTTGGTTTGTTTCTACTTCAATATGTACATGTGTTTATTTTTGTATATCGCCTATACACATTAGTGGAGCCCTTAGGATCTTTGCTTGATTACCAGCGATGTGATGGCCGTCACACTAGTAGGGCTGGGTAATCTATAAGCACATCCTTATGCAGGTCCCTGGTCGCAGGACTATCGAGACAGGGCATCGATACTCCGGAGTAGACCAGCGCATGCGCTTCTCATCCCAGTGTGGGAGACGGTCTGTCCCACAGTCGTCAGTACGTCGTACTTGAGATAGTATGCGGGTGCTCGTTAGGTTACGGGTACACTGGACAGGACTCGTCGGGAACTGACTAGTTGGTATTATGCCTATCGTCAGTTATCAGTTCCCAGGTGACATGAGTACAGCTTAGTCCGCTGACTTGACACTGTCACTTTGCCTCGAGTGTGTTCCTACTGTACTTTGATCACTACCCTACCACGGCTCAAAGGAGTCGTGCAAACAGGTAGTGGTTGGGTGTAGTCCCGCAGCACTTGCAGGCAGTGACGGTTAGACAGGATTCGTCTCTCCCGGTATTGGGGGTTGACATCGCGCTGTGTCTAGGAGAGCCATTACACGAGTAGTCCCTGGCCAGGGCAAACGAGATATACTGGTAGGCTTCCAGTGTTATCTCAGGGTGTTTTGGGCTTCGCTCCAGCATGACTTGTACCGCTATTGGGGGACTGACCTTTACCGCCCCCTAGGCCCGCCATGCGATGTATCAGACGAACAGACCGGACTGTACGGAGAATGTCACACTCAGGCTCAGTAGGAGTTCAGATGGGTTTCGCCTCGTCGGTCTTCTTATCGGCATTACCTGGGGACCGTTACGCACAGCTAGTGCCGCTTGCGGTCTGTGGTTAAACCCACTGCCAGCGTAGTGTCGAGTCTTTAGAGTCCCACACAGAAAGCTTTTCGCCTTTAGGCAAAAGAGTAGAGGTCGCATGGTATTGCGACAGGTCGCATAGTTTTGCGACAGGGTTCGGTCACATCCGTGCACTTGTGCACGTACAGTGTCCGGACAGTTTACACTAGCGGGCTTTGGTTTAAGCCGGATCCTAGTGTACCTTATGGGATTGGATTTATCCAGGTTGCATTCGTGTTCCTCGGAACGCGGATGTGGGTGTGTATGCACAGTTGACAGGGAGGCAGAGGCAGCGGATTCTCATTAGGGTTGTTGACAGTTGACCGTTGACTATTTGACTTTTTACTCAACCCTAATGAGAATATGATATGTGATTAACTATTATATTAATTAAGTATTATGGTGACATGGTTGTTGTCTTTTGTTGACTTTGTTGACTTGTTGACTTTTGTTGACTTGTTAACTTTGTTGACCGGTTGACTAGGCTTGACTAGTTGACCATCATGATAACCATAGCCATCATTTCATGGCAAAGACTTTTACTTGCTTGCTCATTTGTGTAAAATGAGTGCATGATATGATATGGTTATGGTTGCTTCAAACATCACATAAGACTTTTTTGATATGATGAGTTATCATGACTTTGGATTATGAGAGGGTGAGAGACAAAATACTTGCTCATTCTTTCTTGCTCATTCTCTCTCTTGTTCTTGAGCTCTCTTGTTTTTGCTCTAAACCTCAACCTCTTGCTCCCTCTCTTGACTCTATGGTTCATATCTCTCATGAGTTGAGAATCAAGAACCATAGATAAAATCCCATTCTAATTCTTCTCTACTCATTCTAGTTCACTAGGTTTAGCAAACCAAGTGAACTAGTTTCTTCAAAGAACGAAGAAGGAGCTAAAGGTTGGAGCTTTCAGGTGGATCTATCTTCGGCGTACGGAGACGACGAGAAGAAGCCAATCCGGACCACCATCGGAGCTTGAAGACGAAGGAGTTCAGGACAAGCAAGGTATAACCCCCTAACCGAGTAGCTAGAAACTCGTAGTTAGGTTGTTAGATAGATGTTTAACCAAGATCCGGGTTATAGGTCCATGTTACCACCTCCGTAAAAATCATTTTTTACCAAATTCCGCATTCCCGAAAGTACCGAGAGAGGTAGCATGGACTTACATTCCTTAGACATCACATGCCTAACAATTATAAACCCCGCATTTTAGTCTCAATATCGAAAACACTTTTCAATAACAAGTCGGGAAATTCAACAAGATTCCAGACATCCTGATCGAATGCTCGTCGGAAACTTTATTAGACGGCCGCACCCCCGATGCCATCGACGAAGTGCACTAAGGCAGAACACCGCGGCCGCGAGCACCCGAACGGATGCTTTTGGAAACGGAGTTCTCCTACAGTCACTTGGTCGGGGCTATGGGGCGTGGCTATCTTATAATGCTACCCGGCGAGTATCCGCGTACGCTACATGGTTGCGACGTACTTTTGATCGCATCAAAATCCCGTGGCAACCGATCAATTGAGACTAAACTGTTAGATTTATAAAATTCAAACTATTTATCTCATAACTACACTTGTGGATTCCAAATATTGTATCCCATCACATGATACCCGGACGACGTTAAACTTTTTGATCGATTCATCAAAGTCCCACAATTCCCGAGGGCTCAACACTTGAGCACAGTTTAATAATACCCAAAATATGCCACAGTACCTATGCACCAACCGTAGAAGGGATGACCCAAGCCTCACTCATGTCACCACGGAACTGCGGCAAACCCCAGGGTATGACCGCGGTTCCGCGATCCAAAAAGTCGAGTTAGGGTTTCATTCTTCTAGAGGGTTCACAAAATTACTTGCATGTTTTTCCGAATACCCTAAACTTGGAAAAATAGGTTTTTGACATTCAATCGAACTTTTTGACTTCGCCTAGACAACATGTGAAAACCCCGAAACAATGTTAAAACTACGAATACGAAACAATCCGAATTGCTTATAGTGTAAGTTTAAATCACATGCAAAATTAGCAAAAACAAACAACACCTGAAACACCGAAACCCAGTCTCTGGAACACACCAAAAAATTCAACCCCAGAATGCACTAAGTGGCCGAGCAGGCCGGACTTTATGAGCATGTGGCCGGCCATTTTCCGAGGTGAGGGGCTAAATTTTCTTGTGTGTTCATGTTGCATCCTATACAACATTCTGCAGTTGTTTAAAAAAAATTTAGAGGACTTTTTAAAATCGACAGAAACTAGTGTTTAGCATTGCAAGTTTCGGAGTATTTCGGTTTCGTAATCTTAACAAAATTTATCTAATTTTCTAGTATGGCTCTGATACCACTGAAGGGTTGCCTAGCATGGAAGCAAGGTTTCGGGAGGCATCTTTCATGCCATATTAAAATTTTAGCTGTTCTAGCTAACCCTAACATAGAATCGTATACTAGAAATCTGACGAAATAAAATGCAAACACTTTGCAACTAAAAGAGAAAAAGGAATACAACCTTTGTAGACCGGTCCTTCACTTCATTAGCTCCGTGTAGTCGTCCCTTTGCTGCGATAATGAACTTCCGGACTCTAGAGAGGCTCCCATGAAGAAACGAACATGCTTGCATCGAAGTTTTCGAGGCCGAAGATGATCTACGTCGAGAAGACACTAACCCAAGCTATCTCTTCACTAATTGTGGAATTAGTGAAGCAAACACCCTATACTAAATAGAAAGTAGTAGAGGATGATGAAGTAGGAATTTTGTTCACTTTAGAAATCATTTTCTCACATTATTTTCTCACTTATCTAAAAGCTAGCAAGTTTTTCTCAATGAAGAAGAAGATGAATAATGAGCAAGAGAGAACGAACTCATGAGGTGAGAAAATAAACCATGTGTAACATTTCAGAAAAATAAAATATTATTTTTGGGAATTTATATAATTAAAAAATAAATATTATGAATATTATAGTGTGTGGAGATTAGTTTTAAATGTTGCGGTATAATTAAATACCGATAAATTGGGAAATGTACGGAAATTACATTTTGAATGTTGATTTTGAAAGAATGTTATATGATTTAGAACATTATAAATTTTTTATGATTAATTATATTCCATTTTAATGCTAATCGCGATTAAATATTGTAGGGTTAGCTTAGCACCTTGTGAAGGTTTTGGCAAGTATCAATCATGCTACTTTAAAATTTTGGGGTGCTAAACTAACCAACCAAGTAATCGAACTAGAGAATTAGGGTTAAACAAGATATGTAAACTCTTTACTTCTAAGTGAACAAGGAATACAACCTTTGTAGACCGGTCCTTCACTTCAATAGCTCCGTGTAGTAGTCCCTTCGCCGCGATCACAAACTTCCGGACTCTAGAGAGGCTCCCATGAAGAAACGAACAAGCTTGCTTCGAAGTCTTCGAGGCCGAAGATGATCTACGTCGAGGAGACACTAGCCCATGCTATCTCTTCACTAATTGTGTAGATTAGTGAAGCAAACACCCTAAACTAAATGGCTAATAGTGATGATGATGAAGTAGGAAGTGGGCTCACTTTAGATTTATTTTTCTCACAAGAAATCATCACTTAGAAAAAGCTTTGCTAGCTTTTTCTCTTGATGAAGAAGAAGAAGTGATGAAGAGATGAATCAACACATGGGGTTAGAAATGCAACCATGGTTTGTGTATGTCATCCACTAACCATTGTAGAGACTTAACCATAGCTATGAGTTAAGGGTTGGGTTGAAAAATATCTTAAGCTAGACAAACAAGTGGACTAAGTCAATGTTTTCCACAAGCTTCAACCATGACTCATTATCCAAGTGTTTGAATTACTTAAAACAAATAAAACCCTAACTTAACCCTAGCATGGTGTGATTCTCATACATACATGTTGCATGTGTAACCTAACATGACACAACAATATATATCATATATATATTTTGTGCAGAAAGAAAAAAATACATTTAACATATATCACATATATATCAATGTATCATAAAGTGAGAAAAGAAATCTTAAGTGATCTAATATTAGTCAATGTAATTTAATATATCAAATATATAATTATACATTAAATTATTAAATCAACTCTTGATTTAATAATCCGGCTATAATACATATATCCGACTAATATCAAATGAATCAACTTATCGAATCAACACTTGATCCGATAACCCGGCTATATCACATATACCCGACCGATATCACATATCGCGAGAATAGAATACGGTATCACATACTCGTATTAATCTCGGTCCTGCGCATATCATATATGTGCTCCTACTCCGTTTCGCATGAACCAGGAAACCACTGCGTAGGACTCTAAAGACTCGTCAATACGCCGGCAGTAGGTGATGATCATATCAAACACCCACAAGCCGAAAGCGGTCTGCTAAACGTAACGGCCATCCGGGTATTGAGCGATCAGAAGATCAACAAGCAAGCCTTCTCATTCTCCTGCGAATCCAATCAGTAACACTGCCGTACAGTCCAGTCTCTTCATCTGATATGTCGAATATCACAGCCTGGGGGTGGTATAACGTCAGACCCCAATAGCCTGATAAGTCATGCCGATACAAGGTCCATAACGCTTCGAGAAACTACTGGTAACACATACCAGTAAATCTCAGCAACCCTGGCCAGGTATTTCCCGTTATGGCCAATCGAGTATAGCGCAACATCAACTCCCAATACCGGGAGAGACGAAACCCCTCCTATCGCTCATTGCCTCCATGTGACTCGGGACTGTACCCAAAAGCCACTGTTTTGCACGATCTCTTGACCGTGGTAAGGTGGAAATCAAAGCACAGTGGGAATCACACAAGACTCTATGACGATCTCGGGTCTACAGACTAACCTGTACCAGTGTCACCAGAGAACTGCTATCCGACGATAGGTATAATACCATCTAGGAGTTCTCTACGAGTCCGTTCGGTGTACCCAGGCTTCACTGAACACCCGTATACCTTCTCTGATGTCAAACACCAATGGATATGGTATCATCCATCGCCCATCATATGGGTCGAGAAGCGTATACGCTAGTCTACTCTGAAGTATCGATGCCCTGTCTTGATACTCCCACGACTATGAACATTTTAAGGATGTACTTATCGACTCCCCAGTCCCCACTAGTATGATCTACATCATAATCCTGGTAGTTAAATACTCATCCTAAGGGATTTATCAACATGTGATCACAAAACAGTATTTGTTAACATGTTAAGATAAAGTGTAACCAGATAGCATACTATCATGTCGAGCAAGAAAGTCCTCCCTATATATGTCCAAGCATCCACTACAATATACATCACATGTACAGTAATGGCCTCTAGGGCATACATATAACTAACAATCTCCCACTTGCACTAAGTCCATCTGTTGTAGTATCCAATACCCAACAATATAGAAGTGGTTGTAGTATCCCATACTCAACCATCCCAAAGAAGTCTCTCTAGGGTTAAGGCCTTTGTGAGTGGATCCGTTGTGTCTTCCTTCTGGTCTACTCTCCTAACCTCGATCCCTTGGAGATCAGCCATCTTCCTGATCAGGTGATACTAGCCTCAGAATATGTATGGAACGCTGATGGGACCTGCGTTCCTAGGCCTAAGCCACAACTCCATTGTTGTCACAATAACAGTTATTGGACACTCAATGGTAGGAACCTTGTTCATCTCATGAACAAGTAATGTCCAGACAGCCACTTTGGTAGTATCATTAGTAATAATACATTCAGTCTTTATCTGTAGGGTTACTAGGCACTCTCACAAGGGTCTATAAGGCATCAACCATGCCCGATTCAAAATTTAGACGTGCCGAACAACCCTAAACAAGATCTTAGACTAGAGATTAGGTGAAATATATAGCAAGTAAACAACTTTACTTCTAAGAGTTTGGGATTACAACCTTTGTAGTCCGGTCCTTCGCTTCATAAGCTTCGTGTAGAAGTCCATTCGCTGCGATCATCAAGTTCCCAGACTCTAGAGAGGCTCCACGAAGAGAAAGATGCAAGCTTGCTTCCGATCTTCGATAACAAAGATGATCTACCTTGAAGTTTCTTTAACACAAACTCTCACTCACAAATGAAGTGAACACCCTAATCTAAATAGCTAGGATAGATTAGGATGATGAAGTAGGATTTTAGCTCTCATTTGTTTTCTTAATCTCACTCATTTTCATCACTTCTCAAAAAGCTAGAAAGCTTTTCAAGCAAAGAAGAAGAAGAAGATGATCAATTTCTTTTGTGATGAATAATGAATCCATGTGAGGTTAGAAATGCAACCATGGGTTAAGTATGATAACTTAACCCATGTAGAGAATGAACCATGGTGAAGGGTTGGTTGGGTTAACAAATATCATAACAAAATATCTTTAGAAAATATCTTTGCAAAAACAAAACAAAAAGTTTCTAGAATCTTCTAGAAAAATTAACCCAAATCAAACATTAATCATGTTTAATCTCCACTAATCATGTTGCATTAATAACCCTAACATGTTATAATATTATATATCACATATACAATATTTATTGTAACAAAATAAAATTATATAATTAACATATATCGCATATATATCAATGTATTACCCGAGTGAGAAAAAGAATCTTTTAGTGAGCTTATATTATTTAATGTAATTTAATATATCAAATATATAACTATACATTAAATTATCGAATCAACACTTGATCCGATAATCCAGCTATTTCACAAATAACTGACTAATATAATATGTATCAGTTCATCGAATCAACACTTGATCCGATGACCCGGCTATATCACATATACCCGGCCGATATCTCATATCGCAAGAATCTAATACGGTATCACATACACGTATTGTTCTCGGTCCCGCACATATCATATATGTGCTCCTACTCCGTTTTTCCTGAGCCAAGAAATTTCTGTGTAGGACTCTAAAGAATCGTCAATACACCGGCAGTAGGTGATGATCATATCAAACACCTACAAGCTGCAAGCGGTCGGCTAAACGTAACAGCCACCCAGGTATTGAACGATCAGAAGATCAACAAGCAAGCCTGTACATTCTCCTGCGAATCCAATCAGTAACACTCACGTACAGTCCGGTCTCTTCGTCTGATATGTCACATATCTCGCCTAAGGGTGGTAAACGTCAGACCCCGGTAGCTTGATAAGTCGTGTCGATATGAGGTCCATAACAGTTCGAGAAACTACTAATAACACTTGCCGGTAAATCTCAGCAACCCTGGCCAGGGATTTCCAGTTATAGCCAATCGAACACAGCGCAACATCAACTCCCTATACCGGGAGAGACGAATCCCCTCCTATCGCTCATTGCCTCCATGTGATTTGGGACTGTACCTAAAAGCAACCTTTTTGCACGCCCTCTTGGACATGGTATGATGGAAATCAAAGCATAGTGGGAATCACATAAGACTCTATGACGATCTCGGGTCTACTGACTAACCTGTACCAATGTCACCAGAGAACTGCCATCTAACGAGAGGTATAATACCATCTGGGAGTTCTCGGCGAGTCCTTCCAGTGTACCCAGTCTCCACTGAGCACCCGTATTCCTTCTCTGATGTCAAACACCAATGGATATGTGATCATCCATCGCCCATCATATGGGTCAAGAAGCGCATACGCTAGTCTACTCTGGAGTATCGATGCCCTATCTCGGTACTCCCATGACTAGGAACATTTGAAGGATGTACTTGGCGACTACATTGTCCCCACTAGTATGATCTGCATCATAGTCCTGGTAGTTAAGTACTCATCCTAAGGGCTTTATCAACATGTAACATAGAGACAATCAGAGTACATGTTAAGATAAAGAGCAACCAGATAGCGTACTATCATGTCGAGCAAGAAAGTCCTCCCTATATATGTCCAAACATCCACTACAATATACATCGTATGTACAGTAATGGCCTATAGGGCATACATATATCTATGTAACGTTTTAGAAATCGTTTTGCGAATTTTCCCGTTATAGGGCAAAATTGTCGGTTTTTCCCGTTTTAACCCGATTTCGATCAAACAACCGTATAAGCTTACCGACACCTAGTTTGGCCAAAATAAAGCTTGTGCGCGAACTTTGGGAGTATTTGGGAGGTTTTGGTTCAGATAGATTTTTTTCCAAATAAAATATTATTTTAAGCGGTATTTTGTGCACGTAAATCGAGAAAATTTTTCTTTTGTGAATAAATTAATTTTGTCACTAGAATTATTTTAGAAGGTTCTTTTTAAATATCTAGATTTTTTTTGGTGACTAATGGTTTCTTTTTAAAAAGAAAAGAAAAGGGTGTAAAGGTGGCATTTTTCATTTAATATTGCTTTTATTGCTTAAGACTAGAAAATTCTTCATTTTAATTACACAAACCCCCCCCCCCTCTCACCCTTGGCCGAGCCCCATCCCCCCCATTTCTGCCCTCAAAAATTCCAAGCTCATTTCTCACTCTTTTTCAATCAAAAACACAAAAAGAATTCCAAAAATAAATCCAAAAATTCCTATATAAAAATTAAACCATTTTTCCTTCACTAATCCTTCATTGATCTTCATCAAAGCTTGATTTTTGGAGGCTAAAATGATGGATCTAATTTCATTTTGGTGTTCTTGAGGAGGTATAATTTCTTACCTTAATCCATAATTAATTGCTTTAATCTTAGACTAGCTAATTTAGTTAGCTATTTATGTGCTTAGTTTAGCTTTTAATTCATGATTAATTCATTATATTTGGTTTAAGAAATTCATGTTAGGATTAAATTTTGATTAAGTGATTAGTGTTTATTTGAAGTGTTAAATTGTGTTTTGAAAAAGATTAATCTAGTAGAAAATGTTAAAGTTTGCTAATAAGCATTTTGGTTAATTAAGCAAAGTTGCTTACTAGATTTTTGCTAAAACAAAATTAGTGAGTGTTAAAAATATAGGATTGGTTTAGATAGCTTAGTTAAGCTATTTTAATTTATTTGTAATTGTTAGATTTGCGTTATCTTGAATCTAGTGCGATATATTGCAATAGGTTGCTTACTAGATTTCGGGGGTTTTCCGACGTAGGGTTCGTTTGGTAGTTGTGAGGTTATATCTAGTGTACTCCTCGTAATTTTTGTGATGTGTTACGCGATCGGGACGATCGTGGTCCAGAATTGGTGTTTTGTAGTTTAGCGACCCCAATTAGGGTTTTGGCCGGTATCGTGCGCGATAGATGCGCTAAGCGCGCAGTGTAATTTTCTGGGCGTTTTCGTTGCGTTTCGTTGTCTTTTCGTCATTATAGGATATTTATCTTATGTGTTGTATTTATGAAATTTTAGGTTCGCAAGCAGGGTCTTCGGGTGCTGCGGAAAAGGGGAAGCGGGTGGGCGGATTTTCATAGCTCGAGACCATCTGTGAGTAGATTTAACATCTACGGGGAAATCGCCCGTATGGCGTTATGCGTCGGGGCGAATATGATATGATAGCTGCATGTATTTGCATATTAGTTACTTTCATATGAATGTCATTGTATAGCATTATCTGTTGTACTTGACTCGTACCTTTAGATATAACACATTACTGACGGTTCATGTTGCACGAGCTCTAAATTGTATGCTACACCCACACCGTCTGTAATTGCCATGACACGTACAAACACCTACATATGTGATATAATAGTGGATAGGAATGATTGGAGTAGTAACTCTTATTCTATTGTGCATATGAAATACTGTAGACACATACATACGTGATATTGCATTGGGCAGGAATAGTTATCTTGCTATATTTACTTATACATCATGCATACATATTGACATGTACACACTCGTACTTGATTACATGTATATACTTAAACCTTGCTACACTTACATGAACACTTCATATGATACTGCATTCATTTTCGAAGGAATTGGGAACCGCATGAGATGTTTTAAAGCTAGATTCAATTTAAAGAGCGGTTTTCCGTTTATATGCTCATATTAATGTTTTATGTTGCATATATCAGTTTTATATGGATTTTACGCATTGAGATATGGATTTCAGATGATTTATGGATTTGAGAACCGTGGGGGATATTTTCAAGAAAACTATGTATTGTTTGAAAACCCGGTTTCTCTTGATATGATATTTGATGCGTCCACCATGTGATTTCTCGGTTCTGAGATTTGGCTTGTGATACCCGATTGGAGGAGTGGGACGCACCGTCTGCGGGTACATAGTGGACCCGGTATGGTACCCCGGGGTGAGTGGTGATTTCGTGGTGTAGACGATAAGCCTGACGGTGGGACCACTACCTACCGGTGATTGTATTTGGACTCGGCGGTTATCATGGAGATACCGACCGGAGTGAGGTATGACATATCGTCAGGGCCAGTCATGGTGACAGCGCCTGAGTTATGAGGATTTACATTTCGATGCTAGACACGGGTTTCATGATGTTTCGAGTGTCGGTGTTTGACACTCAGGTTTTCGTGAGACATACAGGATGTGAGGGCCGATCTAAGGATGTGGTGCCTGAGGATTTAGGATTTGATGTGTCAGTGAGGGACACTGGTGTTTTTCCATGCTGATGATTTTTGCATGAGATTTTATATTATATCATCCCACACTCAGGATTATGTTGATATGCATTGTTTCATGTAGTTGTAGTACCCTGATGATGTACCTTTACATGATTGTTGCATATTCACCTATCATACTTATACTATCGGATTACATGTGATAGATAGATCGTTGTTCGTGCATACTTGCGATTACTGTATGATGTTATTTACTATTCACGAGTTGGCAACTCACCCCCGTTGTGCCACAGTGTTGTGCAGGACTTACCCTCTGAGTAGTCGCGGCAGGGCATCTTATCATCTCTACTTTTGCGGATACCACTACGGTTGGCTGTGAGGCCTTGCTTTTAGGTGGGTTGCGGTTATCTGTTTGTACTTTGTATATTTTTTGTTGGATCTAGTAATCTCCATCTACCACTATTGTATATGACTTAGAGACGACTTGTGAGGATTCAGTGTTATATTTTGTGGTGACTTTGGGTGCCGTGCTCGTGGGAGCCGGTTTTGTTGATAAGTTTTACTTCTTTATTCAGTTTTCTTTTATATTTTCTTCACTTCGGCATCGTATATATGTTGTGGTGGTTGTCTCCGCCGTTGGGCGTGATTTGCTCCCGTTTGGGATGCTTTTATTATTATTTATGTTGTACCCGTTTTCGGGGTTAGTTTTAACAAAGGAGGTGCTGCCGAAATTTTTAAGAATGAAAATTAAACTTAAAGATTTTTAATTGAAAAATTCCGAATGTTTAAAACTATGTTTTCTCCGTTGATCCAGTTTTGGGTGGTTTAGATTTCTGGGTTTCGGCTTACTTAAGTTGCGTACGCCTTTAGACGTTATGTAGTTTAAGTGCCGGTTACAGGCCAAATTTCGGTCGTGACAAAGTTGGTATCAGAGCGCTGGGTTTTTACCTTTCGGAGTGTAGGATGACCTTGGTATGATGGAGTAGGTAGCTTAAGCAGAGTGACGTAGCGTGTGTATGTTCCGCGGCATACTTACGACACGGTACTCCGCCTAAATGACCTTAGGACTTATTGATTGAAATTCCTTCCGTGATTGATATACATCTTTGTGATTCGATTTCCATTTCCTTATCGAATTTTGTTTCAATTTCCAGCCTATATGCCGCCGAATACTATGAGGGCACAGAGAGCGGCCGCGAGGGCCGAGGCCAGAGTCGACTCGTCTGAGGCGAGGGTTGACCAGGGCGATACGCCTGTGATACCGGAGCACATTGCTATGATTGGGGCTGGTATGCAGGACATGCGCCAGATTGTGGGGACTTTAGTAGAGGCCATTCGAGCACAGGGGCAGGCTGTTGTTCCACCCGTTGCTGGGACCACGATGGTACCTACTGATTTAGCAGTCGTAGTTGCAGCTCCAGAGGTTATTACCGTGTCACTGACGGAGTTCATGAGGCTGAGGCCTCCGGTGTTTACTGGCACAGATGTAACTGAGGATCCGCAGTCGTTCATCGACCGGATGGCCAGGTTTTGTCGCTCACTCCGATGCTCTGACGATAGATGGGTAGAGTTTGCGAGTTTCTGGCTGGAGGGTATGGCCCAGAAGTGGTGTGAGTCGTTGGAGAGGGGCAGAGCCGCTGGTCTTGCTCCTATGACCTGGGCTGAGTTTGTGACGTCGTTTCTTGCCCGTTTTCTTCCACCGAGCGTCAGGGATGCGCGAGCGCACAGATTTGAGTCGTTACGTCAGACGCCGGGGATGACAGTGTCGGAGTATGATGTACTGTTTACTGAGCTGTCGGTGTATGCTCCGTACCTGGTGGCGACTGAGGAGATGAGGGTGAAGAGGTTTGTTCGAGGCCTGCTTACCCAGTTGTTCCTAGCCATCAGCATTCAGCATTGCGAAACGTATGCGGCAGCTGTCGATGCAGTCCTATTGGTGGAGGAGCGTCTAGCTGAGTCATCGGTTGTTCCAGAACCGAAGAGGACTCGTACGGATGAACCAGCACGAGGACCGAGGTTTGTCCGCAGAGGCAGAGTTCCTTCAGACTCGAGGAGTAGCAGTGACGTGGGACGTGGCCAGTTATTCAGTTCTTATTCCCAGGAGGGCCAGTGACCGTCTTTTGGATGCTTCGGTTGTGGCAGTTTGCATCATCTTGTTCGGAATTATACTGTGGTGCGTCAGAAAGGGCCAGCAGTACCGTAGGTTACCTTACCACCTCCTCCGCCTCAGAGAGCATTGCCTCTTATTCCTGTTGTTGCGCCGCGTCAGACTCCTGCTCAGAGAGGTCGTGGTCGCGGTGGTTTTGTGCCGAGAGGACGAGGTGGCAGAGGCAAAGGACAGCCATCAGCCGGTAGAGGGCAGGCACGGGTTTTTGCCTTGACTCACCAGGATGCTCAGGCGTCCAATGATGTGGTTTCAGGTACCCTTTCCTTATGTTCTTTTGATGCACATGTTCTTTTCGATCCGGGATCTACGCAATCGTATGTTTCTACGCACTTCGTGCCGAGGTTAGGCCGAGAGTCATGTTTGCTGGATCAGCCGCTAGTAGTGACTACTCCTGTGGGAGAGTCATTTGTTGCGCGGCACGTGTTCCGATCATGTGCTGTCTGTTTAGGAGACAGAGATCTGTCCGTCGACTTGATCCTTCTTGAGATGTTGGACTTCAACGTTCTGTTGGGCATGGACTGGCTAGCGACTTGCTATGCGTCCGTGGACTGCCGCGAGAAGACAGTTAGATTTTGTTTTCCCGGCGAGCCAGTGTTTGTTGTGCAGGGAGACCGTGGTGTCGCCCCTCACAGTTTGGTTTCTGTTCTGTGCGCTAGTCGGCTTTTGAGGAGGGGATGTCGGGGATTCTTGTCTTTCATTCATGATACTAGAGCTACGATGGAGTCGTTGGACCAGGTTTCTACCGTGCGAGAGTTTCCCGATGTCTTTCCCGATGAGTTGCCTGGGTTGCCGCCAGAGCGCGATATTGAGTTTTGCATTGATCTGATTCCTGGTACGGAGCCTATTTCTATACCGCCTTATCGGATGGCTCCTGCAGAGCTTAGAGAGCTTAAAGATCAATTGCAAGAGTTGCTTGTTTTAGGACTTGTGCATCCGAGTGTTTCGCCGTGGGGAGCTCCTGTTCTGTTCGTCAAGAAGAAGGACGGCAGTTTGAGGCTATGTGTGGATTATCGTCAGTTGAACCGACTTACGGTGCGGAACAGGTATCCTTTACCCCGCATTGACGATTTATTTTATCAGCTCCAGGGTGCAAAACATTTTTCGAAGATCGATTTGCGTTCGGGTTATAATCAGTTGCGGGTTCGGAATGATGACATTCCGAAGACTGCTTTTCGTACGCGCTATGGGCATTATGAGTTTTTGGTGATGTCGTTCGGACTCACCAATGCGCCAGCAGCGTTCATGGATCTGATGAACTGGATTTTCAGGCCATTCCTCGACCAGTTCATTATAGTGTTTATTGATGACATACTGGTCTACTCTAGGAGTCATGAGGAGCATGAGCAGCACTTGAGGATTACTTTGCAGATTTTGAGAGAGCACCGGCTGTATGCTAAATTCTCAAAGTGCGCATTTTGGCTTGATAGAGTTGACTTCCTGGGTCATGTGGTGACTGGTGATGGTATTCTTGTGGACCCGAGGAAGATCGAGGCTGTACAGCTTTGGCCCAGACCTGTATCAGTGACGGAGGTCCGCAGCTTTTTGGGCTTAGCTGGTTATTATCGCCGTTTTGTGCAGGATTTCTCGAGTATCGCTGCACCACTGACTGGACTGACCCGGAAGGGAATTCCTTTTCTCTGGACTGATGCGTGCGAGCAGAGTTTTCAGTAGTTGAAGACTCGGTTGACGACAGCACTAGTTCTTTCTTTACCTTCTGGATCAGGCGGCTATGTTGTTTATTATGATGCTTTTCGAGTGGGGCTCGGCTGTGTTTTGATGCAGCATGATAGGGTGATTGTATATGCTTCTAGGCAGCTGAAGAAGCACGAGCAGAATTACCCCACTCACGATCTTGAGATGGCAGCGGTAGTCTTTGCGTTGAAGATTTGGAGACACTACTTGTACGGAGAGTTGTGTCGGATCTTCATGGATCACAAGAGTTTGAAGTATATCTTCCAGCAGCGAGATCTGAACCTGAGACAGCGCCGATGGATGGAGCTAGTGAAGGATTATGATTGTGAGATCCTTTATCACCCGGGAAAGGCGAATGTGGTAGCTGATGCTTTGAGTCGTAGGCCCGTGGGTAGCTTGTCCCAGTTGAGCGCAGTTCAGTGTCAGTCTTCTGCAGATTGGCAGCTCTTGTGTGATAGTAGAGTGCAGTTCGAGTTCACTTCCGCTGGGTGACAGTTTGCTCATGTCCGCGCCCGTCCACTTCTATTTGATCGTATCCGTGAGGCGCAGCCCAGTGATGCCCGTTTGATTGAGATTCTTGAGCTTGTTCGGTAGGGAAGAGTTTCGGAGTTCATGATTGATGACCAGGGTGTGCTACGATGCGGACTCGCTTGTGTGTACAAGATGTTGATGGGTTGAGACGCGAGATCCTAGAGCAGGCACATCAGTCGGCCTTTAGCGTTCATCCAGGTTCCACCAAGATGTACCGTGACTTGAGGGACTTCTACTGGTGGGAAGGATGAAGCATGATATATCGGACTTCGTTTCTAGGTGCCTGACTTGTCAGCAAGTCAAGGCTGAGCATCAGAGACCGGCTGGAGAGTTGCAGCCTTTACCCGTTCCAGAGTGGAAATGGAAGCAGATTTCCATGGACTTCATTGTGGGCCTACCCAGGACCAGTCGGGGGTATGACTCCATTTAGGTTATTGTAGACCGGTTGACGAAAGCGGCTCACTTTCTTCCAGTGAAGACCACTTTCGGTTATGCTCAGTATGCTCAGTTATACATAGATGAGATTGTGCATTTGCACGGTGTTCCCTCATGCATAGTATCCGACAGAGGAACCCAGTTTACTAGCCGTCTTTGGCAGAAGCTTCAGGAAGCCTTGGGTACCCGGATGAGTTTTAGTACCGCTTTTCATCCACAGACCGATGGCCAGTCGAAGCGGACTATACAGACTCTAGAGGATATGCTCCGTGCATGCGTGCTTGATTTTGGTGGCAGTTGGGATCGTCACTTGCCGTTGATTGAGTTCTCCTACAACAACAGCTTTCAGGAGACTATTCAGATGGCACCTTTTGAGGCTTTATATGGTAGGAAGTGTCGATCGCCAGTCTGTTGGACCGAGCTTAGTGAAAGTTTGGTTTTGGGACCCCAGCTAGTTCAGGAGACCAAAGAGAAGATCCAGCTGATTCAGGATAGGATGAGAGCAGCCCAGTGCAGGCAGAAGTCTTATGCCGACCGTCGTCATCGCAGACTTGAGTTCGCAGTGGGGGATCATGTATTCCTGAGGATTTCTCCAATGAAGGGCGTTATACGATTTGGGAAGAGAGGGAAGCTCAGTCCCAGATTTGTAGTTCCTTTCGAGATCCTTGAGCGAGTGGGTTCTGTTGCTTATCTTTTGGCGCTCCCGCCCAGTTTTCCGGATGTTCACCCTGTTATTCATGTGTCGATGCTTCGTAGATACCTTCATGATCCTTCTCACACGATTCAGCACGAGACCGTTCAGCTTGAGCGCGATCTTTCGTTCACCGAGCAGCCGGTAGTTATTTTGGATCGGCAGGTGAAGAAACTTCGGTCAAAGGTCTTGCTACCTGTGAAGGTTCTTTGGCGTAGCCCGACTAGTGAGGAGATCACTTGGGAGGCCGAGAGCGAGATGCGGAAGAAATTCCCTCATCTTTTTGAAGGTACGCTTAGTATGAAATTTTAATTCGGGGACCGAATTTTTATAAGGAGGGGAGATTGTAACGTTTTAGAAATCGTTTTGCGAATTTTCCCGTTTTAGGGCAAAATTGTCGGTTTTTCCCGTTTTAACCCAATTTCGATCAAACGACCGTATAAGCTTACCGACACCTAGTTTGGACAAAATAAAGCTTGTGCGCGAACTTTGGGAGTATTTGGAGGGTTTTGGTTCAGATAGATTTTTCCCCAAATAAAATATTATTTTAAGTGGTATTTTGTGCACGTAAATCGGGAAAAATTTTCTTTTGTGAATAAATTAATTTTGTCACTAGAATTATTTTAGAAGGTTCTTTTTAAATATCTAGATTTTTTTTGGTGACTAATGGTTTCTTTTTAAAAAGAAAAGAAAAGGGTGTAAAGGTGGCATTTTTCATTTAATATTGCATTTATTGCATAAGACTAGAAAATTCTTCATTTTAATTACACAAACCCCCCCCCTCACCCTTGGCCGAGCCTCATCCCCCCCATTTCTTCCCTTAAAAATTCCAAGCTCATTTCTCACTCTTTTTCAATCAAAAACACAAAAAGAATTCCAAAAATAAATCCAAAAATTCTAATATAAAAATTAAACCATTTTTCCTTCACTAATCCTTCATGGATCTTCATCAAAGCTTGATTTTTGGAGGCTAAAATGATGGATCTAATTTCATTTTGGTGTTCTTGAGGAGGTATAATTTCTTACCTTAATCCATAATTAATTGCTTTAATCTTAAACTAGCTAATTTAGTTAGCTATTTATGTGCTTAGTTTAGCTTTTAATACATGATTAATTCATTATATTTGGTTTAAGAAATTCATGTTAGGGTTAAATTTTGATTAAGTGATTAGTGTTTATTTGAAGTGCTAAATTGTGTTTTGAAAAAGATTAATCTAGTAGAAAATGTTAAAGTTTGCTAATAAGCATTTTGGTTAATTAAGCAAAGTTGCTTACTAGATTTTTGCTAAAACATAATTAGCGAGTGTTAAAAATATAGGATTGGTTTAGATAGCTTAGTTAAGCTATTTTAAGGTATTTGTAATTGTTAGATTTTCTTTATCTTGAATCTAGTGCGATATATTGCGATAGTTTGCTTACTAGATTTCGGGGTTTCTCGGACGTAGGGTTCGTTTGGTAGTTGCGAGGTTATATCTAGTGTATTCCTCGTAATTTTTGTGATGTGTTGCGGGATCGGGACGATCGGGGTCTAGAATTGGTGTTTTGTAATTTAGGGGCCCCAATTAGGGTTTTGGCCGGTATCGTGCGCGATAGATGCGCTAAGCGCGCAGTGTAATTTTCCGGGCGTTTTCGTCGCGTTTCGTTGTCTTTTCGGCATTATAGGATATTTAGCGTATGTGTTGTATATATGAAATTTTAGGTTCGCAAGCAGGAACTTCGGGTGCTGCGGACAAGGGGAAGCAGGTGGTCGGATTTTCATAGCTCGAGACCATTTGTGAGTAGATTTAACATCTACGGGGAAATCGCCCGTATGGCGTTATGCGTCGGGGCGAATATAATATGATAGCTGCATGTATTTGCATATTAGTTACTTTCATATGAATGTCATTGCATAGCATTATCTGTTGTACTTGACTCATACCTTTAGATATAACACATTACTGACGGTACATGTTGCACGAGCACTAAATTGTATGCTACATCCACACCGTCTGTAATTGCCATGACACGCACAAACACCTACATATGTGATATGGTAGTGGATAGAAATGATTGGAGTAGTAACTCTTATTCTATTGTGCATATGAAATACTGTGGACACATACATACGTGATATTGCATTGGTCAGGAATAGTTAAGGTAGTGAACCTTATTCCACTTCACTTATATCTTGCTATATTTACTTATACATCATGCATATATATTGACATGTACACCCTCGTACTTGATTACATGTAGATACTTAAACCTTTCTACACTTACATGTACACTTCATATGATACTGCATTCATTTTCGAAGGAATTAGGAACCGCATGAGATGTTTTAAAGCTAGATTTAATTTAAAGAGCGGTTTTCCCTTTATATGCTCATATTGATGTTTTATGTTACATATATCAGTTTTATATGGATTTTACGCATTGAGATATGGATTTCAGATGATTTATAGATTTGAGAACCGTGGGGGATATTTTCAAGAAAACTATGTATTGTTTGAAAACCCGGTTTCTCTTGATATGATATTTGATGCGTCCACCATGTGATTTCTCGGTTCTGAGATTTGGCTTGTGATACCCGATTCGAGGAACGGGACGCACCGTCTGCGGGTACATGGTGGACCCGGTATGGTACCCCGGGGTGAGTGGTGATTTCGAAGTGTAGACGATAAGCCTGACGGTGGGACCACTACCTACCGGTGATTGTATTTGGACTCGGCGGTTATCATGAAGATACTGACCGGAGTGAGGTATGACATATCGTCAGGGCCAGTCATGGTGACAGCGCCTGAGTTATGAGGATTTACGTATCGATGCTAGACACGGGTTTCATGATGTTTCGAGTGTCGGTGTTTGACACTCAGGTTTTCGTGAGACATACAGGATGTGAGGGCCGATCTGAGGATGTGGTGCCTGAGGATTTGGGATTTGATGTGTCAGTGAGGGACACTGGTGTTTTTCCATGCTGATGATTTTTGCATGAGATTTTATATTATATCATCCCACAATCAGGATTATGTTGATATGCATTGTTTCATGTAGTTGTAGTACCCTGATGGTGTACCTTTACATGATTGTTGCATATTCACCTATCATACTTATGCTATCGGATTACTTGTGATAGATAGATCGTTGTTCGTGCATACTTACGATTACTGTATGATGTTATTTACTATTCACGAGTTGGCAACTCACCCCCGTTGTGCCACAGTGTTGTGCAGGACTTACCCTCTGAGTAGTCACGGCAGGGCATCTTATCATCTCTACTTTTGCGGATACCGCTACGGTTGGCTGTGAGGCCTTGCTTTTTGGTGTGTTGCGGTTATCTGTTTGTACTTTGTATATTTTTTGTTGGATCTAGTAATCTCCATCTACCACTTTTGTATATGACTTAGAGACGACTTGTGAGGATTCAGTGTTATATTTTGTGGTGGCTTTGGGTGCCGTGCTCGTGGGAGCCGGTTTTGTTGATAAGTTTTACTTCTTTATGCAGTTTTTTTTTATATTTCTTCGCTTCGGCGTCGTATATATGTTGTGGTGGTTGTCTCCGCCGTTGGGCGTGATTTGCTCCCGTTTGGGATGCTTTTATTATTATCTATGTTGTACCCGTTTTCGGTGTTAGTTTTTACAAAGGAGGTGCTGCCGAAATTTTTAAGAATGAAAACTAAACTTAAAGATTTTTACTTGAAAAATTCCAAATGTTTAAAACTATGTTTTCTCCGTTGATCCAGTTTTGGGTGGTTTAGATTTCTAGGTTTCGGCTTACTTAAGTTGCGTACGCCTTTAGACGTTACGTAGTTTAAGTGCCGGTTACGGGCAAAATTTGGATCGTGACAATCTAACAATCTCCCACTTGCACTAGGGCCATCTTTTGTGGTATCGCATACACAACAATCAGCTGTAGTTGAAGTATCTCATACTCAACCATCCCATAAAAGTCTCTACTGGGAAAAAGGCCTTCGTGAGTGGATCCGCGCTGTTGTTCTCTGTGTCTACTCTTCTAACCTCAATCTCCCTGGAGATCAACCATCTCCATGATCAGGTGATACTGCCTTAAGAATTATATCTGGATTTATGATGGGACGGGGGTTCCTAGGCCGAAGCCATAACTCCATTGTCACACAATGGTTGGAACGAAGTTCATCTCATGAACTTATATATATCCAGACTACCTCTTTGGTAGCATCCTTCGTTACGATGTATCTTGCCTTTAATTGTCTAGTAAGTCACGGTATCTAGCTTGAAACTCTTCCAACATACCGTCCCTCCACTGAGGGTAAAGACAATGCCTGCGACTGACATTCAGTCGTCCTTATCACTCTAGAACCTTTCCAATGATTTTCCCCAGGATTGATTGATACCATCTCGCTACAACTAGTGAGAATCCTAACATCCAATTAGATCTATCTCATAGATCCATAACCCAGGATTTAGGAGGTATCACTTTGATCCTATATGGAGAATCTTTGCGATAAGAGGAGATTGACCGAGCGTAGCATAGGAAACTCCTTCCCTATAAGGAGTATGCCATCCACGTACTCTACGAGGATCACCACCATACTCTCTACTACCTTTTTGTATATACAAGGTTCATCTACCATTTTGATGAAGTCAAACTCTTTGACTACTCCATCAAAACAGACGTTCCTACTCCGCGATACCTGATTTATCACATAAAGAAACTTGCACACGTTTCCGCTGCTCCTACTGTCTACGAAGCCCTCTGGTTGTGTACTTATAGACGCTCTCTTCCAAATCAACATTTAGAAAAGCTGTCATGACACCCAACCGCCAGATATCGTAGTCATGGTATGTAGCCGTGGCAAGTAGGATCTGGATGGACTTAAGCATAGCTTTGAAAGTCTCAACTTTTCCATGTACACCAAGTTATCTTTTCAAGATATACTTTCTCCTGATGGGGATTTAACCCTTCAGATAGAGCAACCAAAGTCCGTACTTTGTTCGTGTATAAGGATTCTATCTCAGATCGCTAAGCATCCAGCCATTCTTACAGAGTCCCACTCCTGATGGCCTGCTCGAAATTAGGTGGGTCATCATCTCTTGATGCAATCCTCGCTCCCACTGTCATAGAGAAACCGAAGTATCTCTCAGGTGGGTGAGGAACCTTACTAGATCGGCGGAGAGGCTGAGGTTCGTTAGAAACTATTTAATCCTTCGGTTCTACCAAATCATCAGCTGCAGTTTGTATAGCTGGAACTGTTTCCAGTTCTACCTCATGACCACTAATTTCTTCACAAGAAATTCCCTTTCACAAAGGTGGCATGTTGAGAAACAAAACATCTTTTGTTCCTCGGTTAGGTAGAAGATATTCCCTTGCGAATGCTTGGGATATCCAACAAACTTCTACAAAACTGACTTTGCCTCGAGCTTGTCCGGATTATGCTTTTAGACATAGGCTGGACAACCCCAAATCTTAACATACTTAAGATATGGGCTATTCCAATTCCATATCACATATGAAGTGGTAGGCAACTGATTTGATTAGAACCCTATTCAATAGGTTTGCAGCTTCTCAAGTGCATAACTCCGAAAAGGAAATAGGAAACTCAGTAGTACTCATCATAGAGCGCACCATATCACATAGGGTATGTTTGCTCCGCCCCGATACACCGAGGTGCTGTGGTGTATACAGAGGAGTAATGCTGAGAGAGAATCTCATTCTCCTTTAGAATAGTCCAGGAATCCCATGCTCAAGTATTCCCCTCCTTGATCTCATCAAAGGACATAATACTTTTACCTATTTTTGGTTCTCTACTTCTAACTGATATTCATTGAATTTCTCAAAAGGTTCAGACTTGTGTTTCAACAGGAACACATGTGCAAATCTTGAGAGACCATCAGTGAATATAATGAAGTATAAAGAACCGGTCTTGGCATGTATAGACAGGGGACCTTACATACATCATCATGTATCAATCCCAAGAGTTCACTAACTCTTTCTCTGTTTCCAATAAACAGAGTTATGGTCTTCTTATCTTTGTGACATGACCGGCAAGTTTCACAAGATATAAATTCAAACTAATTTAAATATACATCTAAATGTAACTTCAGCTAGTCGGGTCACATTGATATGACCTAGTCTATAATACCTAAAGAAAGATCCGTTCATTTCTGAACTGTTACTCTTGTGTGTGTTCTGTATACTAAGAACTGTAGTTTGATTTAGAACATCAATGCTTTTAGATAACGTGCCTGAACTGACCAACTCTTGATATAGGAAATGTTCAAAATATTATCCAACAGTACAAAATTTGTAATGTTTTGAAAATCGTTTCGGTGAATTTTCGGAAAAATCAGTAAAATAAGGGGGTTTTCTATAAAAAGTCAAAATACAAATATCTTTATTATAAAATTAAAAATACATATTCTAGATATGTAATTGCTAGTATTTGTTGTTTATTGAGCCACTAGTAAAATTTCTAATTTTCTGAAAAATTTTCCGAAATTAATTATTTTAATATTATTTTAAGCCGTCACCAATACATTTAATCAGGGAAAATTACAAATTGGAATGAGTTGAAACAAATTTTGTGCATCATAACACATTAAACAAAATTTTAACATGTGGTTTTTGAAATGAAATGAAGTTGTTAATTAGTGTTAGAAAATATCGAAGAAAAAGGCTTAAATAGTGAAATTAGTGTAAATGGATGTTGGGGTATATCAATTATCATTTTCCTTCACCCCACACTCACACACCCCCACTTTCCATCACTGGCCGAGCCCATGGTAGCCCCACACCCACACATCTCACACTTCTAGTTTAGTTTGAAATAAAACAATATGAAAAGAAAAAGGAAATGAAAGAATATATATGTTTAGGTATGGGCTTGATTGACTTTGGTCAATTCTTGACTTCATAACCTCACCACACTCTCTCTTTCCTCCCCCCCCCCTCTTCAGGCCGAGCCCCATCCCCCCAACAGCAGCAGCCCCTCTCCCAAATCCCACTCCATTTTTGCATAACAAATCCACAAAAATCACTTCAAAATCCATACAAATTCAAATCTAATTCCAATTCCAAGCCTTACCCATTATTCTTTGATCAATCCTACTTGAATACTTGGAGCAAAGAGAGCATTTTGGAGGCTAGGTTGTGTGTTTGATCATGGATTGTGAGGTATAATTCTTGACCTTTTGTTAAATTGTTGTTGAATTACTTCCAATCTAGCTAATTAGGAGTTAATTATGGTTTTGATATTAAAGATTTAACTTTCAAGGAAAGGATTTGAATGCAAGTTAGGGTTTTGTGTAATGAGATTGTGGTTGTGTGCTATAGTTAACATGAAGTGGGCATGCTAACTCAAATTTAGTTACCAGTTTGCACTTTTGCGTTTTTTGTTAATTTAATTTTGTAATAACTATATAAATTGCAAACTAGGTTTTAAATATATATATATATATATATATATATATATATATATATATATATATATATATTAGTGAGATAAAATTCTAATTAGCTTATTCATGGCATTATTAACATTTTAAATTGTAGTTTAATGCTTTAGATCATGCAAATCCAAGCTAAATTGTTGTTTGTGTATTTTTGCTATAAAATTGTTAAAATTTGATAAATTGCAAAACTAGAATTTTTAGTTTTATAAAAATTGATGAGATTAATTGTGGAAATGGTTTATATGACATAATTATGATATTTAGTGGATATTATGGCCATTAGTTTTGTTAAAACATCAAGTTTCGAATTAAAACGAAAATTAAGTACTTTCTAGGTTTTCGGAAATAAATAGATTTGAATTATTTTGGGGTTTGGGGTTTTGATGAGTTGCATTCTACTTAATATTATAATTAGTGAGTTTTGAAATCACGATTGGTGTGTTTGGGTTTTTCTCGATGGGTTGATGTTGGCACATCGACATCGAGGGTTGGTTTGACTATTCTTGCATGCGTAAGGATAGGTTTTGACCTATACGTGATACGCGTGCCGATTTGGTTTCGTATGCCGTTTCGATTTCGAATTTGGTTTTTATGCGACACAATACGTTATGACATGTAGGTAACCCCATGTGGACTTCGAGATGACAAGCAAGCGCGTGGTGACGTCGGCACTGGCGAGCGAGGACAAGGTGAGCAGATTTATATCTACGGGGAGAAGTTGGGTGGATGTCGTATAGCACCCCCGCAGTTCGTGGTGATGTATGAGAATACGTATACACACATATATTGATTATATGTTTATGGAGATTATTGATGATAAAGATGGATTCTAGGTGTGATTGGATTGGTTTAGTGTTGCGAAACCCTAGAGTAGTGGTTGCACCACACATACACACACACCCGTAATTGCATACATTCTTCTTTTATATGTGCATATATGGGAATATATTTTTATGTGTTCACATGGGTATGGGACTATGTGTTCATATACTGGATTTGAGGATAGTATTTGGGATTTGAGGTTAGTCGATGAGATTTGATTTGAGATTGGTGATATGGCAGGATTTGTATTTGAGATACGTCATGATGTTATAGCGAATCTTTGGACGATGATGCCATGTGAATGGTGATGTATATAGAATAGTTGACTTGTGATCGGGACATGAGATAAGATATGTTAAGATAGCTATAATGGGTCGCATTGGGCGATGTATACTTCTTTATGATGATACGTGCTGAT
This sequence comes from Agapanthus africanus, assembly GCA_030015575.1. Lineage (NCBI taxonomy): Eukaryota > Viridiplantae > Streptophyta > Magnoliopsida > Asparagales > Amaryllidaceae > Agapanthus > Agapanthus africanus. Next base: position 173,160,486 of record JASDDO010000031.1, on the reverse strand, counting down.
GATATCGGTTGGTACGAGACTGTCGATCAGTTGTCAGATCATGATTATATTGATGAAATTAGTATTGTACTAGACGTAGGTCAGTACCCTAGATTATGATCTTTGATAAAGGGGATACCAGATGAATAGTGTGATGAATGTGATATTGACCCGTACCCAGATTTGGGATGCCGTACGACGGATTTACGTATGAGATTTATATTGATGATAGATCCGCACTCTTGACTTGGGAATATCTGATTATAGATATGGTATCGGATGTGATATTATCGAGGCGGGATCACCGACTAATATATATATATATATATTTATATATATGTATCGACTCAGATGTTAGGCGGTTTTCTCACCTTTCATTTAGCCTGTTAGCTCAGCCCTATAGTTTAGTGTAGTTGTTATACCATATTAGTTATCGTTGTGTCTAGTATTCAGCTCCCGCACATTATTGCTGTTCGCTCCGCATCGCATACTTATGTTGTGATTTCATATTCCACTGTTGATATCATGTTGTTAGGACACCAGCACCATTACCGATGATGCATATGTACCACGTACACTTACTTGCCGGCCCACACACATCTTCATCGGTAATTGTCATGTCACGTACACTTTAGAGAATACTATTACATTGACATAGCTTGTTAGCTAATAGTTTCGACATGATATTAGTGTACTTGCCTTATATGCCAGTTTAGACATTGCAGTTACTACTTGCTACTTTATGCAAATTGTTATCCGCTGTTATGCTGCATTCATGGATTTTTATGCCTATATTCACTGTTTACATGCCATCGATGATTTGGATTCAAATTTTCATGAGATTTCCTGGATTTGGGGGAAAACCGCAAAAACATTTATAAACTTCTTTTCTCTCTCTTTTTAAATGAAAAGTGCGGTTTTCCCATGATGTATGAGTCGTCCACCATGAGTTTGCTGATGGATTTCGAGACCCGATTCGAGGAGTTGGATGAACCGTTTCGGGTACATGGTGGGCCCGGTGCGGTACCCCGGGGCGAGAAGGTCGCAGAGGATGGCGTTGAGCCAGGCAGGGGAGCACTACCGACCGGTGATTTTACCCGACGCGTCGGATATCCGGAGGATACCGTCGTGGTCTTGTGATGGATATTAAGGGCCGGTCTGGACTGAAGGCGCCCTAGATAGTGATATTGAGACACCGAGATTTTTGAGATATTGAGGTACCGAGCCTGAGACATCGAGATTGAGATTTATGTTTTGTGTCGATGCTAGACACTGTTTATGCTGATTTCATTATGATACCTCGTTTTTAAATATACAAAAATCTCACTAAGTTATGAAAGCAGTTTCTTCGTTTTCATGCATTCTGTATTCTTGCATTCATACCTCACCCATATGATATATTGCTACCTGAGGCACTGACACGAGCACATGGGATTACAATTGGGTTAGATATTTACCCTTGCCACCTTTTCATGCTCCAGACTTATCATATTTGAGGATTATATGTATCTAATGATCGTATGACCTAGGATTGCGCCATACATGCGAATTCCGTTCATAGATGTATTCTATTCACGAGTTGGCAACTCACCCCCGTTGTGCCACAGTTTCTTGTAGGTTTTGCCGTACAGGTTTCATTACGGCTTTGCTGGCACTACTTCCATTTCCAGGTGATTTGCTAGTAGGTGGGTTCACTTGTATCGTGACCATTGGTATATTTTGTATATTATTATTCAGTTGTATCTAGAAGTTCCATCAACCAAACATTTATTTATTTCAGATAGAGACCAGTGTTGTTTATTTTTTTTGACCTTAGAGTCGCGCGTTATATTTCTATGGATTTCATGCTGTCTTGAGTTTCTTTTTCTGTTTTGAACCTCGCCCTTGGCGTTGTACATTATATTACTTGCGTGGTCGTGACCGTCGATTGATGAAGAGCTAGCTCCCGCTTGGGGATGCCTTTTTATTCATTTCATATACTATTCATGTTGTATCCCGTTTGGGAGTCAGTTTTTACAAAGAAAACTCTGCCGAAATTTTTAGAAAAGACTTGTGATTTTAAAATGCATATTTCGGCGTATGTTGCAAACTATTTGATTTAAATTGGTTTTTCCTTCACTCTACTACTTTTCTTGGTTTGGATTTCTGGGTTTTCGGCTTACTTAGATTACGTACGCCTCGAGACTTTTCATAGTTTAAGTGCCGGTCATGTTCCGTACTTTCGGGTCGTGACAAAGTTGGTATCAGAGCGTTAGGTTTTACCTTCGGAGTGTAGGATGATCCTTGGTTGATGTAGTAGGTAGCTTGAGTAGAGTGACGTACCGTACGTATATTCCGCGACATATTTACGATACGCTACTCCACTTAAGAAGCCTTAGGATGTACATTTCTTTGCTCATTATTATATTCATTCATGATCTAGCCTCATCGGTACCAGTTATGGTTTTGCTGCCACGATTACGGGAAGGGAGAGCTACGGCTAGAGTTGCGGTCAGCATGAGCTCGTTACGAACGAGGACTGACCAGGGCGTAATTCCGGCGACACACGATTGCAGAGATGTGTCTTTTTATTGTGTTTTCATGCCACATGCATTTGATGGATCACTGTATGAGATTACTCGGACGTGCAGATCAGCACCAGAGGATTGGGCCACAGACAGAGGCCAGCCAGATTTTTATGACCGTTGATGTATTGCTTATTCATGATGATTGAGGCACTGTTCAGCGTGCAGACGAGTGAGCCAGTTGTTTCTACGAACGAAGAGATATCGCCCCAGATGTTGGAGCTATTGCAGTACGAGTGGTACTAAGAGATGATAGAAGGTCGCTAGGCACCGAGGATGAATGATTAGGACATGTAGTTCGTTCGCTACCCCGATGCGAGGTCATCAGATGGATTGATTCCAGCTAGAGACGACTTCACGCGGATACGTTGAGAGTCGATAGAGGCGATCAAATGTGAGAAACCTATTATTCCAAGTTTAAAGTATTCGGAAAGACATGCAGGCAATTCTATGGACCCTCTAGAAGAATGAAACCCTAACTCGACATAATGACCGTGTGAAACCTTTTGAACCTTAGGGTTTGCGGCAGTTCCGCGGCGCCATTAGTGAGGCTTGGGTTTGCCCTTCTATGACTAGACCATCGATGTTGTGGTACGTACTCGATACTATTGAACTGTACCCAAGATGTTGAGATCTTGGGGGATTATGAGGTTTTGACGAAATGATCGGATGTTTCGACTTCATTCAGATGCTAGGTGGTGAGATGCATTTCTTAAGAGACCACAGATACGAGGATAGCCGTTAGAGCTCAGTCCATGCAGCCACGACGAGACGAGTCCGAAGCAGTCGACATTAGAGAAAAGTGGAGTAAGAGGTTCGTACCAGATCTGGATGAGATGACGTTCCACTCCGCCGACATCAGTGATGCGGTACGCATGCCGAGGCATTATACTTGGATATACCTTCCAGAAGGAGTCGCGATGAGTATGCAGCCGTTCCGGAACAAGAAACATATATATTAATGGATGATGACTTCCGGAAAGTTCGGCAGAGACGAGATTTGGGAGAGAGCTCGACAGGACCTTTCTAGAATAAATTACGAGAAGACTTGGACCCGGGAGTGGTCATGTTACGCATACCAGCAGGCCAGAGTTCAGGATCGTCGACGAGACATGCTATGAGTGACCACGACAGTTGGCCAGAGATTCTTAGAGGATGCGTTTGAGCAGGACTATTCCGCCATACTTGATTTCGGTATTTTCGGCGATCTATTCGCATGACTGATTTTGATGATTGAGTTTCATGATACTTGTTTTCATGCACCATGGTTGCACCTACTGAGTATTTACGATTCTACACAGTTGTTGCGCTTGATATCGTTTTTGTGCCTTGGTTTCTCATGTTTATGATTTTATGGGTTTCATATAGCTGAGTCGATTTTATGCATATGTACGCACACGATTTGGTTTTTGCACTCGGTATAGTTCACATATGCTTGCAGTGCAGTGATTCGTATTTTGTGCACTTAGTTGCACTGGACATCGATTTCGATTGTGATGTTCGATATTTATTTTGTGCACCTCATGCACTTGATTGGATTTTTGCGCATGTTCGGCGCTTGATATTGGATTTCATGATTTCGTGCATGATGGATGCACCTGATTTGGGTTTTCGCGCATGTTGGGCGCATGTTATGAGATGCGATTTTGGTGCACACCAGATGCACTAAATCGAGATTCTTCATGCATGTCAGATGCACCTGTTTGTGCTGTCAGGCACACCTGTTGCCTTGACAGATGTTTCGTGCACACCCGATGCACTTAGATATTGTTTCTGTGCGCATGTATGGCACATTTATGGATTTGATTTCCGTGCGCACCAGACGCACGTAGTATTCATATACACATTTTGGGATTGATTTCTTATGGAGCAGTACTTTTTTTATGATGTTTATTATTATTTTCGTACTGAGCAGGACTAGTCAGAGGACAGTACCTGAGTATATTTTGCATGCATTGATAGATTTCAAAGGGATTTCCAAAAAGTGAGCGATAGTCTCAGTATTTACCTACGTGTCTGATATGACACGAAACGTTTAAAAACAAGGAAACCCTTCTAAATTGTTTCCAAAAAGGCGGAACGTACACATTAAACAGAAGGTATATATGTATATGGTTATTTTCTTATGATAGACGTCCGCCACTGTGTAGTGTTGCGAATATCGCACGGCGATTTGAAAAAGGTTTGGCATGCATTGCTTCTAGATGTTTTAATGATGTATATCATGTTGGTTTTCGTATTGGATCTTGACATTGATGTCTTCCCCATAACTCCGATGATTGCGGGATGCTTGACAGAGTTTTGATTTTGAGTTATATGCTCATTTTTCGTGTGCATGCGTTGCGCTACGATTTGTTTTATGTATTTATGATTTCGGAGCCCCGACGATTTGATGGTTTTGCTTAGATGTTTTAGTATTTGGGGAAAATATTAATTTAAATTCAGGGACCGAATTTCTTTAAGGGGGAAGATTGTAACGTTTTGAAAATCGTTTCGGTGAATTTTCGGAAAAATCGGTCAAATAAGGGGGGTTTCTGTAAAAAGTCAAAATACAAATATCTTTATTATAAAATTAAAAATACATATTCTAGCTATGTAATTGCTAGTATTTGGTGTTTATTGAGCCACTGGTAAAATTTCTAATTTTCTGAAAAAATTTCCGAAATTTATTATTTTAATATTATTTTAAGCCATCACTAATACATTTAATTAGGGAAAATTACAAATTGGAATGAGCCGAAACAAATTTTGTGCATCATAACACATTAAAAAAAATTTAACATGTGGTTTTTGAAATGAAATGAAGTTGTTAAACAGTGTTAGAAAATATCGAAGAAAAAGGCTTAAATAGTGAAATTAGTGTAAATGGATGTTGGGGTATATCAATTATCATTTTCCTTCACCCCACACTCACACACCCCCACTTTCCATCATTGGCCGAGCCCATGGCAGCCCCACACCCACACATCTCACACTTCTAGTTTAGTTTGAAATAAAACAATATGAAAAGAAAAGGAAATGAAAGAATATATATGTTTAGGTATGGGCTTGATTGACTTTGGTCAATTCTTGACTTCATAACATCACCAAACTCTCTCTTTCCCCCCCCCCCCCCCCCTCTTCCAAATCCCACTCCATTTTTGCATCAAAAATCCACAAAAATCACTTCAAAATCCATACAAATTCAAATCTAATTCCAATTCCAAGCCTTACCCATTATTCTTTGATCAATCCTACTTGAATCCATGGAGCAAAGAGAGCATTTTGGAGGCTAGGTTGTGTGTTTGATCATGGATTGTGAGGTATAATTATTGACCTTTTGTTAAATTGTTGTTGAATTACTTCCAATCTAGCTAATTAGGAGTTAATTATGGTTTTGATATTAAAGATTTAACTTTCAAGGAAGGGATTTGAATGCAAGTTAGGGTTTTGTGTAATGAGATTGTGGTTGTGTGTTATAGTTAACATGAAGTTGGCATGCTAACTCAAATCTAGTTGCTAGTTTGCATTTTTGCGTTTTTTGTTAATTTAATTTTGTAATAACTATATAAATTGCAAACTAGGTTTTAAATAAATATATATATATATATATATATATATATATTGGTGAGATAAAATTCTAATTAGGTTATTCATGGCATTATTAACATTTTAAATTATAGTTTAATGCTTTAGATCATGCAAATCCAAGCTATATTGTTGTTTGTGTATTTTTGCTATAAAATTGTTAAAATTTGATAAATTGCAAAACTAGAATTTTTAGTTTAATAAAAATTGATGAGATTAATTGTGGAAATGGTTTATATGACATAATTATGATATTTAGTGGATATTATGGCCATTAGTTTTGTTAAAACATCAAGTTTCGAATTAAAACAAAAATTAAGTGCTTTCTAGGTTTTCGGAAATAAATCGATTTGAATTATTTTGGGGTTTGGGGTTTTGATGAGTTGCATTCTACTTAATATTATAATTAGTGAGTTTTGAAATCATGATTGGTGTGTTTGGGTTTTTCTCGATGGGTTGATGTTGGTACATCGACATCGAGGGTTGGTTTGACTATTCTTGCATGCGTAGGGATAGGTTTTGACCTATACGTGATACGTGTGCCGATTTGGTTTCGTATGCCGTTTCGATTTCGAATTTGGTTTTTATGCGACACAATACGTTATGACATGTAGGTACCCCCATGTGGACTTCGAGATGACAAGCAAGCGCGTGGTGACGTCGGCACTGGCGAGCGAGGACCAGGTGAGTAGATTTATATCTACAGGGAGAAGTCGGGTGGATTGCGTATAGCACCCCCGCAGTTCCTGGTGATGTATGAGAATACACATACACACATATATTGATTATATGTTGATGGAGATTATTGATGATAAAGATGGATTCTAAGTATGATTGGATTGGTTTAGTGTTGCGAAACCCTAGAGTAGTGGTTGCACCACACATACACACACACTCGTACTTACATACATTCTTTTTTCATATGTGCGTATATGGGAATATATTTTTATGTGTTCACATGGGTATGGGACTATTGTTCATATACTGGATTTGAGGATAGTATTTAGGATTTGAGGTGAGTCGATGAGATTTGATTTGAGACCGTGAGATCGGTGATATGGCAGGATTCGTATTTGAGATACGTCGTGATGTTATAGCGGATCTTTGGATGACGATGCCATGTGAATGGTGATGTATATAGAATAGTTGACTTGTGATCTGGACATGAGATAAGATATGTTAAGATAGATATAATGGGTCGCTTTGGGCGATGTATACTTCTTTATGATGATACGTGCTGATGATATCGGTTGGTAGGAAACTGTCGATCAGTAGTCAGATCATGATTATATTGATGATTTTAATTTTGTACTAGACGTAGGTCAGTACCCCGGATTTTCATCTTTGATAAAGAGGATACCAGATGAATAGTGTGATGAATGTGATATTGACCCGTACCCAGATTTGGGATGCCCTACGACGGATTTACGTACGAGTTTTATATTGATGATAGATCCGCACTCTTGACTTGGGAATATCTGATTATGGATATGGTATCGGATGTGATATTATCGAGGCGGGATCACCGACTAATATATATATATATATATATATATATATATATATATATATATATATATATATATCGACTCAGATGTTAGGCGGTTTTCTCACCTTTCATTTAGCCTATTAGCTCAGCCCTATAGTTTAGTATAGTTGTTAGACCATATTAGTTATCGTTGTGTCTAGTATTCAGCTCCCGTACATTATTTTTGTTCGCTCCGCATCACATACTTATGTTGTGATTTCATATTCCACTATTGATATCATGTTGTTAGGACACCAGCGCCATTACCAATGATGCAAATGTACCACGTACTCTTACTTTCCGGCTCACACACATCTTCATCGGTAATTGCCATGTCACGTACACTCTAGAGAATACTATTACATTGACATAGCTTGTTAGCTAATAGTTTCAACATGATATTAGTGTACTTGCCTTATATGCCAGTTTAGACATTGCAGTTACTACTTGCTATTTCATGCATCTTGTTATCCACTGTTATGCTGCAATCATGGATTTTTATGCCTTTATTCACTGTTTACATGCCATCGATGATTTGGATTCAGATTTTCATGAGATTTCCCGGATTTGGGGGAAAACCGCAAAAACATTTATAAACTTCTTTTCTCTCTCTTTTTAAGTGAAAAGTGCGTTTTTCCCATGATGTATGAGTCGTCCACCATGAGTTTGCTGATGGATTTTGAGACCCGATTCGAGGAGTTGGATGAACCGTTTCGGGTACATGGTGGGCCCGGTGCGGTACCTCGGGGTGAGAAGGTCGCAGAGGATGGCGTTGAGCCTGGCAGGGGAGCACTACTGACCAGTGATTTTACCCGACGCGTCGTATATCCGGAGGATATCGTCGTGGTCTTGTGATGGATATTAGGGGCCGGTCTGGACTGACAGCGCCCAAGATAGTGATATTGAGACACTGAGATTTTTGAGATATTGAGGTACCGAGCCTGAGACATCGAGATTGAGATTTATGTTTTGTGTCGATGCTAGACACTGTTTATGCTGATTTCATTATGATACCTCGTTTTTAAATATACAAAAATCTCACTAAGTTATGAAAACAGTTTCTTCGTTTTCATGAATTCTGTATTCTTGCTTTCATACCTCATCCATATGATATATTGCTACCTGAGGCACTGACACGAGCACATGGGATTACACTTGGGTTAGATATTTACCCTTGCCACCTTTTCATGCTCTAGACTTGACATATTTGAGGATTATATGTATCTAGTGATCGTATGACCTAGGATTTGTTAGTTATATGTATGCCCTAGAGGCCATTACTGTACATTGGATGTATATTGTAGTGGATGCTGGGACATATATAGGTAGGACTTTCTTGCTCGACATGATAGTACGCTATCTGGTTGCTCTTTATCTTAACATGTATACTTTCTGTCTCTCTGATTACATGTTGATAAAGCCCTTAGGATGTGTACTCGACTTCCAGGACTATGATGAAGATCATACTAGTGGGGCCTAGGTAGTCAATGAGTACATCCTTCATTGTTCCTAGTCGAGGGAATATCGAGACGGGGCATCGATATTCCAGAGTAGACTAGCGCATATCTTCTCGACCCATGTGATGGGCGATGGATTATCCCATATCCATTGGTGTTTGACATCGAAGATGGTATGCGGGTGCTTAGTGGAGACTGGGTACACTGAACGGACTCGCCGAGAACTCCCAGATGGTATTATACCTCACGTCAGATGGCAGTTCTCTGGTGACACTGGTACAGCTTAGTCTGTTGACCCGAGATCGTCATAGAGTCTTATGTGTCTCCCACTGTGCTTTGATTTCCACCCTACCACGGCTCTACTGAGTTGTGCAAACAGGTGGTTTTTGGGTACAGTCCCGATTCACATGGAGGCAATGAGCGATAGGAGGGGATTCGTCTCTCCCGGTATTGGGGGTTGATGTTGTGCTATGCTCGACTGGCCATAACAGGAAATCCATGGCCAGGGTTGCAGTGATATACTGGTAAGAGTTATCAGTAGTTTCACACATGTCATGGACTTCACGTCGGCATGACTTATAGAGCTATTGGGGTCTGACGTTTACCACCCTTAGGCGAGATATGCGACATATCAGACGAACAGACCGGACTGTACGATAAGTGTTACTGGTTGGATTCACAGGAGTGTGAGCGGGCTTGCTCGTCGATCTTCTGATCGCTCAATACCCGGGTGGCCGTTACGTTTAGCAGACCGCTTGCGGCTTGTGGATGTTTGATATGATCATCATCTGCTGCCGCCGTATTGACGAGTCTTTAGAGTCCTACACAGAGGTTTCCTGGCTCAAGCGAAACGAAATAGGAGCGCATATGAGATATGTGCGGGACCGAGAATAATGCGTGTATGTGATACCGTATTCTATTCTCGCGATGAATGTATCGATTAGTTGTATGCGATATAACCTAGTTATCGAATCAAGGATTGATTCGATAAGCCGATACATTGGATACTAGTCGGTTATATACGATATGACCGGATCGTTAAATCAAGTGTTGATTTAATGATTTAATGTATAATTATGTATTTGATATATTACTTTGCATTAACTTGTATTGGTTCACTTTAAATGGATTTTCTCACTTGAATTGTGCAAGTTGTATATGTGATATATTTTTGTGCACATCATTGTATCATGTTTGATGATACATGTATACTTAGTTAAGTGTATGATTAAACTATGGTTGTGTAATGGTTAGGGTTTTGTATTTATTAACTATTTATTCATTCATTCTTCATTTGGAATGAAAATAAAATGCTTGATCTTTTTGTTCTTTTCTTTGAAGCTTCAAGAAGGTTTGACCATTTTGTCTTCATCTACAAAACCTAACCATTCACTAACCCTAGTTGATTCTCTACACTTAACTAAGGGTAAGATTATGATAAGTATTGATTTTATTATATATTTTAAAATAACTTATCATATCTTCTTCTTCTTCTTCATCTTCTTCTTCCATGAAGAAAGCTTGCTACTCCAATGGCAAGTGATGAAAACTAGTGAGAAATCCAAAACTAAAGTCTACCCACTTCCTATTTCTTCATCCTCTACCTCTTGCCAAGTAGTATAGGGTGTTTCCTTCACAAGTTTTCATGGCTTGGTGAAGGTGGAGCTTGATCTAGTGATGCCTCGACGTAGATCATCTTCGGCACGTCGTCGATGACCTAGCCCGTTTTTCCTCCGATGAAGCCGACGCTAGAGCCCAAGATACGATTTGGACAGCGAGGGGACTTCATCACGGAGCCTAGGAGGTGGTGGACCGGATCTACAAAGGTTGTAGCCCCTTCCCTTTAGCTATATTTCCGTTTACATGCTTACTTCGCCTATATATTTCTAGTTAACGATCCGTTCTAGGGTTTCTCGGCACCGTAATTTTTAGAAATTGGCATGTTTGATCACTTGTGAGACCCCACTAGAGTGCCTAGGAACCCTACAGTGGTATCAGAGCATTTTATCAGAGCCTAGCTAGAGCCTTAGCCGAAGTCCTGACGGAGTTAGAAGTCCGATCGACCCAAAACCCCGACTTTGAAAATGCTCTCTGGACATTTCTGTAAAATGTGGATTTTTTGGAATTAAAAATATGCAGAGAAATGTGCAGGAAATTCTAAGAAAAACTGCATAAAACGACAGCCTGATTCTACAGTACGACCGCGGAACCGCGGCGTTGACCCCCCTTCTGCGGCGGTTCCGCGGCCGTCTGTGATGATCAGGCTGTGAGTTTTCTTCAGTTGTTTCTTTTGGTGTTTCTTGTGTGTTCTGGATGCTTTTAATATTTATTCCAGAGTTGTATTTTCTGAGTTGTATTGGGGACTCGGTGTATTCGATCGGACTGTCTAATTTTGTAGGTGTGCTTTTCCGGGTATTTTTAGAATATGTTAAAAAGTTCGACCGGATATAAATACCCACTTTTTCCCCTGCCGAGAAATTTCCAATTGTTGGATTTTTCCGTAGTTTAACGACGTTCTAAGTAGTGCAAGTAACGCGATGGACCCTCTAGAAGACAACAAACCTTAACTCGATTATGTGACCGTCTTGAACTGCCCTTTGAACCTTCGGGTTTGGGGCAGTACGGCGTGCCACATGTGAGGCGTTGGCTTGACCCTTCTACGGCTGGACCGTTGGTACTGAGGCACGAACTGAATGTTGTTAGACTTATTTCATGTGTTGATCTGTATCGGGAAAACTTGGGTGTTCGATTGTTCGATCGAAAAGTTTAGCATTTTCTATTTATCCGGAATGTGATACAATAATTGGAATTCACAAGTAGTTATGAGGTAACTGAATGAATGTTATAAACATAGCAGTTTAGTCTCACTTGATCGGTTGCCACGGAATTTTGATGTGATCAAAAGTCCGTCGCAATCACGTAGCATACGCGGATACTCGCCGGGTAAACTTAATAGACAGCTTCACTCCATAGCCCCGACCAAGTGACTGTAGGAGAACCCCGTCGCCGAAAGCATCCGTCCGGGTGCTCGCGGCAGCGGTGTTCCGCCTTGGTGCACTTCGTCGACGGTATCAGGGGTGCGGCCGCCTACTAAAGTTTGCGACGAGCATTCGATCAGTTTTTCGGGAATCTTGTTGAATTGCCCGACTTGATATTGAAAAGTGTTTTCAATAATGAGACTAAAATGCGGGGTTTATAATTGTTAGGCATGCGATGTCTAAAGAATTCATTTGGTCAGGCATGCGATGTCTGAGATGGTTGCGGATTCCAACTGTTGTAGTTTTACACTTTCTTTTCTGTGACCGTAAGTGTAATATGTGATATCGCCGGTTTCGTTGCTATATGTCAACGACAATTGGGATGGACATATTTACTTACGTTGATGACATGTGATGTTATGTGTTGCTGGATTTGTTATATTGGATCATCGTGTTTGAATAGCCGCGGGGTTTTTTTATATGAGATGAGTGTTTTTCATTTTCATTCATGTAAAAACTTGTATGTAATATTCTTTTATTGGGGCACTTCCAGGTTGCGGAAGATGTCACCGTTGATGTATATTATTTACTTTTCTGCACTAGGATAGACCCAAGGAGGGGGGCACAAGTAACCGGGTTCTGGGGTCCAGTGGGAGACCAACTCGAGGAGTCGAGTCCGGGTCTCCTAACCCTAGAATTGGTAGGGTTGCTTGCCGCTCTCGTAGGGGTCTCGGGGTGTGGGATTGGCTATTCATCACGACCGTGGAATCCGTGTTTTATACTGGCTCGTATTGAAAACACGGACGTCCTAGTATATCCAATATTTCATATGTTTCTTCTGCTGTGCTTTATCTGTGATGTGATCATGCGATGTTTTGTGCTCTGTTCAGATAGATGTAGTATATAGTATATATGATATATTATATAGACGTTACTTATGTTTTACACCTGCGCTAGCCCTGCCCCGCTCTGCCGTAAGTTACCCAACCTAACGGTGCACGAGGGGACATCGAGGCGAATGCGGATGGCATAAGTGTACGTCATATTTATCTGTGATGTTTAGGTAATTTAAATGATGGGATATTCATTAATGAGATTAATGAAAGAAAATAAACCTAATTGATGTTGTGGAATCGAATTTCAAAATAAAACAGGTAGCTACAGTTCTTGCTTTGCATCGTAGTGTTCCTTGTAGAACATCCTGCACCTTATTCGATGAGGAAAGGACCGAGATCCCTTCACCGGGAGTGACTCCTTTAGCAATAACTGGCAGATGCTACAACTCTCGGTTTGTCATTTGATCGCTTCTATAGTTTCCGCTTTGCACAGTGATATATATGATATATCCCGCACCTCATTCGACGAGGAAAGGGCCGACGATCCCTTCACCGGGAGTGACCCCTTTAGCAAAACTAGAAAAGCCTCAAAAACATTCCATTTAAAAACCATTTGATTCCGCAACGAGATCAAGTTCAAAGCGTTAAAGGTTTTCACAAAAACCATTCGCAACCCTCCGTCATTTTAGGAAGTAGAGTACTTAGTATTCGTGCTGTGTTTGTTGACTTTAGTTAAGGCACAGTGTACGGTAGCTAAGTGATGTCTTCCTACACCGCATATGATGCGATTAGTTAGGACAGTCGCGTGACTTTGTTGACCTTAGTTAAGGGTCATGTGGGTGGGTCTAATTAATCACGAAATGACGGGTAGAACTTGACCAGTACTTATGATTTGTTGACCATAGTTAAGGTCATAGGTGCTAGGGGTAAAAACCTTTATCGGGAGTTTCAAGTGTTGAAATTTGCAATGAGATTGCATAACTTCTATATGATAGTTGGATCCCGATACCCACTGCGAGTAATTGTTACTCCTGGGAGAATTTTGCACTTTGCAATTACCCGATCAAGTAGGTGTCTAGAAAGGTGTCAACGGGGTTACGCCTCTGGGAAAACGAGGTTTACAGTAATTAGGTCCGTGCGAAAGCACGGGGAACCTCCCTCAAAGTACCGACACTGGCCTGGCTGAAAGATTGGTGAACTTGTAGAGTGTAATTAATCCCGGCTAGTCTTTCCATTTAGGGTTTGAAGGAAGATTTGATAAAAACAGTGGGAGCCATCCTGATTAGATAAAATATATAACCAATCTGATCTTGCAAGAGCGCACGCAGAGTGTTTTCTTCTCTCTCTCTCCAAGTAGCGACCATATCACGCCTTAATCAAGATAATAATATGGATGTATTGACCGAACCAGCTTGTTATACTGAGCTGGGGAACGTTGGTCCCGCTCCAACTTATAATTGTTATAAGAGGAGCAGGAAATTGGGGAATACCACAATTCCTATGCCGCCCAAACGAAGAAAGTGCATATGATGCATCTCCTTCGGGTGTGTTCCTTACAAAGAACTGTTTCTCAGTATCCTCTGCATCCTGGGTATATGATACCGGATCAGGATCCCAGATATGTAAGCTGTTACATAGGGCTACAAAAAGGTAGAAAAACTGAGAACGGGTGATAAGTTTCATGAGACAGAAACCGGGGCAAGTGTTGCAGCCAAGTCTGTTGGTCACTGTCACCCTATATTACCAGTACATTGATTCTGAACAAATGCTATTAGATACCGAACCTGATATACAAAATCATATCAGTCTCTTTATTAGTAAAGAAATGATATAATTTTGTATTGTTGGATAATGTTTTGAACATTTCCTATATCAAAAGTTGATCGGTTCAGGCACGTTATCTCAAAGCATTGACGTTCTAAATCAAACTACAGTTCCTAGTATACTGAACACACACAAGAGGAAGAGTTCAGAAATGAACAAATTCTTCTTGAGGCATTGTAGACTAGGTCACATCAATGCGACCCGACTGGCTGAAGTTACATTTTAGATGAATATTTAAATCAGTTTGAATTTACATCTTGTGAAACTTGCCAGTCATGTCACAAAGATTAGATGACCATAGCTCTATTTATTAGAAACAGAGAAAGAGTTAGTAAACTCTTGGGACTGATACATAATGATGTATGTAAAGTCTCCTGTCTACACATGCCAGGACTGGTTCTTTATACTTCATTATATTCTCTGATAATCTCTCAAGATTCAGTCATATGTTCCTGTTGAAACATAAGTCCGAACCTTTTGAGATATTCACATAATATAAGTTAGAAGTAGAGAACCAAAATACGGGTATAAGTATTATGTCCTATGATAAGATCAGGGAGGAGAATACTTGTGCATAGAATTCCTGGACTATTCTAAAGGAGAATGAGATTTTCTCTCGGTGTTACTCCTCTGAATACACCACAGCACAACGGTGTATCAGGGCGGAGCAATTGCACAATATTAGATATGGTGTGCTCTATGATGAGTATTACTGAGTTACCTATTTCCTTTTGGGGTTATGCACTTGAGAAGCTGCATACCTATTGAATTAGGTTTGAATCAAATCAGGGCCTACCACTCCATATGAGATGGTATGGGAAGAACCCATCTCTTAAGCGAGTTAAGATTTGGGGTTGTCCGGCCTATGTTTAAAGAAAAATCCGGACAAGATCGAGGCAGGATCAGTTCTGTAGAACTGGAAAGGTTCCAGCTATACAAAACTGCAGTTGAGGATTTGACAGAACCAAAGGATTCTATAGTTCCCGACGAACCTCAGCCTCTCCGCCGATCTAGTAGGGTTCCTCATCCGCCTGAGAGATACCTCGGTTTCTCGATGACAGTGGGAGCGAGGAATACATCATGAGATGATGACCCAACTAGTTTCGAGCAGGCCATCAAGAGTAGGGACTCTGTAAGAATGGCTGGATGCTTAGCGATCTGAGATGGAATCCATGTACACCAACAAAGTATGGACTTTAGTTGCTATATCTGAAGGGTTAAATCCCCATCAGGAGCAAGTATATCTTGAGAAGATTACTTGGTGTAGATGGAAAGGTTGAGACTTTCAAAGCTAGACTTGTTAAAGGTTTTCGTCATCGACCAGGCACGGATAATGATAAAAC
Source organism: Agapanthus africanus (assembly GCA_030015575.1). Lineage (NCBI taxonomy): Eukaryota > Viridiplantae > Streptophyta > Magnoliopsida > Asparagales > Amaryllidaceae > Agapanthus > Agapanthus africanus. The sequence goes on along the minus strand of JASDDO010000031.1, from coordinate 173,144,410 downwards.
CTTTTCCATGGAATATGCTTAAGTCCATCCAGATCCTACTTGCCACGACTACATACCATGACTGCGATATCTGGTGGTTGGGTGCCCTGACTGCTTTTCTAAATACTGATTTAGAAGAGAACGTCTATAAGAACACAGCCAGAGGGCTTCGTAAACAGTGGGAGCAGCGGAAACGTGTGCAAGTTGCTTTACATAATGAAGCAGGCATCGCGGAGTTGGAACGTCTGTTTTGATGTGATAGTCAAAGTGTTTGACTTCATCAAAATGGTAGACGAACCTTGTATATACAAAAGGGTAGTATGGAGTATGGTGATGATCTTCGTATTGTACGTAGACAACATACTCTTGATAGGAAAAGAGTTTCCTATAATACGATCGGTCAATCTCCTATTATCACTAGGATTCTCCAAATAGGATCAAAGTGATACCACCTAAATCCTGAGTTTTCATCTATGAGATAGATGTAATTGGATGCTAGGATTCTCACTAGATGTAGTGAGATGGTATCAATCGATCCTGGGGAGAATCACTGGAAGAGTTCCAGGATGATAAAGACGACTGAATGTCAGTCAAAGGCATTGTCTTTACCCTCAGTAGAGGGACGGTATGTTGGAAGAGTTCCAAGCTAGATACCGTGGCAAACTAGACGATAAAGGCTGGTAACATCGCTATTAAAGATACTACCAAAGAGGCAGTTTGGGTGTATATTGGTTCATAAGATGAACTAGGTTCCTGCCATTGTATGACAATGGAAGTGTGGCTTCGGCCCTGGAACCCTGGTCCCATCAGTGACCCAGACATATTCTGAGGCAGCATCACCTGATCATGGAGATAGTAGATCTCCAGGTTGATCGAGGTTAGGAGAGTAGACTCAGAGGACAACACGGCGGATCCACTCACGAAGGCCCTTTTCCCAGAGAGAGACTCATATGGGATGGTTGAGTATTAGATACTGCAACCACTGCTACAGATGGCCCTAGTGCAAGTGGGAGATTGTTAGTTATATGTATGCCCTAGAGGCCATTACTGTACATTGGATGTATATTGTAGTGGATGCTGGGACATATATAGGTAGGACTTTCTTGCTCGACATGATAGTACGCTATCTGGTTGCTCTTTATCTTAACATGTATACTTTCTGTCTCTCTGATTACATGTTGATAAAGCCCTTAGGATGTGTACTCGACTTCCAGGACTATGATGAAGATCATACTAGTGGGGCCTGGGTAGTCAATGAGTACATCCTTCATTGGTCCTAGTCGAGGGAATATCGAGACGGGGCATCGATATTCCAGAGTAGACTAGCGCATATCTTCTCGACCCATGCGATGGGCGATGGATGATCCTTGTTTACCCCAATCGGAGCAAAGCTCCGATCAGATTCCGAGGTGGAAGATGAAACGACTCCCCAATCAGAAACAAAGCTTTGCTTTGGAAATTTAAACTTCAATAAAGGAAGCAACGCTTCAGTTGCTCAGGAACTGCGCTGCGCGACATGTGTCAGCGCAGATGCGTTGGCGCAGCCGCGCTGCGCTCTGCGCTGCGCGACACGTGTCAGCGCAGATGCGCTAGCGCACTTGCGCTGCGCTCTGTGCTGCGCGACACGTGTCAGCGCAGATGCGCTAGCGCAGCCGCGCTGCGCTGTGCGCTGTGCGACACGTGTCAGCGCAGATGCGCTAGCGCAGAAGAAGGGGTTTAAAACCAAAAGCAATTTATTCAAGTAAAATTACGTACGCTTGATAATAACAAGTTAAAATCATATGATGCACGAACACAACAAAGAACTAAAATAAAAGAACCCTTAACAGGCAATGAAATACTTGATTAAAAAGAAAAATGCTTATTCATTATTATTAATATTACATTTAAAAAAGATCACCGAATACGGGATCAGAAGGACAAGGATTCGCAAAAAGAAGAAGAAGATTCCCCAGCTCCCTCTCTGTCTTCTCCACCACATCGAAGCGGCGATCTTCCCGAGGGGTGGCCATCCAACGGTCAACGCCACACTCCTGGAAAAAAGTGGCGATGACAACCCGACGATCCCGTATCTGGTTCAGCAAATGGAAGGAGCAGTCCCTCAGGGCTTTGGTGATCAAGTGCGCTTCGAGAAGGCCCTCGATCTTGTCCTCGGCTGCATCCAGCATTGCCGGGGACATCTCTGCCGGAGGAGGGGGAATGGCGGAGAGCACCGAGGCAAGGGCCATCCGAAGCCAAATGGAATTCGGAGGAAGAGGAGACCCCACACGAGTCAAAAGCTCATGCATTGCAGCGTCGCATTGCTCGTCCGAGAAAAAAGGGTCCACCAGGCGCGCAGCAAAACGGGGAACGATGTCCCGAATCGGAACCTCCCATGGTTGCCGACGGGCATGAGGGCGGTTGCAAGCCATGATCGAAAAAGTTCTCTGAAGATAAGAGAATGAAAGGCTTGGCCTTGAACTATATATAGACCCAAGCACAAAAGATTCTGTGCACAATGGAATTATTTCCAAGACCCGGGAAATCAAAATCTTGGAAATACAAGTTTGACTTGGAAAAGGGGAGATGAAAAGAAATCTCAGGTGAAGCAACGCTTCAGATCCTCTGCGCTGGGCGCAACTTGCCATGTGTTTGGCGCAACGCGCCGAGCGCAGCGCCCAGAAGGCGCGCCCAATCAGAGCAAAGCTCTGTTTAAAGGAAGCAACGCTTCAGTTGCGCTGCGCTCTGCGCTGCGCGACACGTGTCAGCGCAGATGCGCTAGCGCAGTTGGGCTGCGCTCTGCGCTGCGCGACACGTGTCAGCGCAGATGCGCTAGCACACTTACGCTGCACGCTGCGCTGCGCGACACGTGTCATGCGCTGGGGCATCTGCGCCAAACTGAATTAAGATTTTTATGAAATCTTTTCTGTTCTTTCCAGAACTAGAAGACTTTCTTCGGCCTTTGGATCAAAGATCCAACGGTGGGAAAACTCCCAAAAATCATTCAGGAAAGATCCTCTTAACAAATTCAATAGATTTGTGGTCACTATAAATAGGACCCTAAGCCTCAATTCAAAAGGATCAAGAATTTTCTCGAAAAATCAAGAACTCTAAACAGAGAAAACTCCGAGAAGATTTTAAAAAAAAAAGGGTAAAGAAACTTCATGAGGTAGAAAAAAGGCCTTCTAATAGATCATTGATCTAAAAATAAGATCAATGATCTTTATATAAAAAAAAACAGTGCTTTGCACTTCTTGTGAACCTTCGGTTCTGTAAAAACAATAAAAATAATGAAATAATAAAAGAATAGTGCTTTGCACTTTTTAGAGCCTCTGGTTCTTCAAATAAAGAAAAATCTATTTTTCTTTTTCTTTGATCTAATTTAGACGAAGAAATTAAACAGTGCTTTGCACTTGAATCTAAAAGATTCTTAGTGCTTTGCACTTCCAAGTTGCGCCGTTGCGCTCTTAAGAGAGCGCCACGTGTCGGCTATAAAACCACTTGCGCTAAGCGCCCTTAAGATAGAGCTTTGCTCTCTGGAATTAGCGCAACTCGCTGAGAGCGCGCCACGTGTCAGCAGCACAATAGCGCAGCGCAACGCGCTGCGCTAGTACGCTTGCACTCATCAGAGCACGACACGTGTCATCACCATATGGACTTGCGCTCATTACTTAGTGCAAAGCGCATATGTATTAAAAAGGGCCAAGCCCAATTAAGAGAAGGCCTAACAGGCTCAATAAAGCGCAAATGCATTATTTTAAGGGGCAGAGCCCAAATCAAAACAGATGCTTTGCATCATTTATAAATGGGCAGAGCCCAAACAGAATCTCCAGAATGCTATGCGTTTTACAAGGGGCAGAGCCCAAATCAAAACAGATGCATTGCATCATTCATAAATGAGCAGAGCTCAGAATAAATTGATGCTCTGCAGAGCCTAAATGCAATGCATTGCTTAATAAAGATGTTGAACTGTACTTAGCCCAATCGTGGCCATAAGTCCTTAAATTAAATTAACTGAGCAAAATGGCTCTCCTAAATCAACTTACATCCGGTTCAAGGGTACATCTCCGAACTCCTTTGACATCCGTCGTTGTAATTCCTCAACGACGTCAAAGAGGTGACGAGTCCCAACGACCACTCATCTAATATTGGACCGAAACGTCCTTAAACTAATATTCACTCCAAAATGAGAATATCGGACCGAAACGTCCCTAAACTAATAACGGACCGAAACGTCCCTAAACTAATATCGGACCGAAACGTCCCTAAACTAATTTCGGACCGAAACGTCCCTAAACTAATAATGGACCACTACGTCCCTAAACTGGCGACGGACCACCACGTCCCTAAACTGGAATATGGACCACTACGTCTCTAAACTGGCGACGGACCGAAACGTCCCTAAACTAATAATGGACCCCCACGTCCCTAAAACTGGCGATGGACCGCCATGTCCCTAAACTGGTACAATAGGGCCCAAATGCTCCTTTGTTGGATCTAAACGGTCCCGCCTAAGTTGATCTTAACCCCAAATACGGTTAACGTGTCCTTAGACATTTAAATAAACGATAAAACTCCAAATTAACTTTGGTTCAAGGGTACATCTCTGAACTCCTCAGACGCCTGTCGTTGTAATCCCTCAACGACGTCAGAGAGGTGACGAGTCCCGACAACCAGATAATTAAATCAATCACTACGTCAGGTCGACCTTAGTGTAAAACAGGACTAACGTATCCTTGACGAACGTTTAAGTTGGTCTTAGCCGCAACGCGGCTAATGCATCCTTAAACTAAAAACACCAAACCCAAATCTAAGTAAATACGGATTTAGACCAATCCACGTCCTACGGGTGAAGACATCACTCAGTCTCCGTATACAATCCACGGGCAATCACAAACAAAACAAACACACACGACACGAAGTGAAATTCTGGAGTAGGAGAAAGTTGTTACCGCGATGCGGTAGCGTAATTAACTGCAGGGGCTTGCGCCTGCAGGGAAGAGCGTCCCCACAATCAAAAACCCCTCACCCTGAGGGGGAATCTGACGAAGTCTGCTACATCGGCCGCATCCGTCTAAACCTCCGATACACGGTGCCATAAATCAACTTGGCATCTTCGGAAAGATAGACGGATAAAACCAAATAGCATCTGCCCCGAACCTCAGCGCCAGGACATAGCAGTCCTGTGCGGCCGCCGTTCGGAGGGGAACAATCCTATATCCATTGGTGTTTGACATCGAAGATGGTATGCGGGTGCTCAGTGGAGACTGGGTACACTGAACGGACTCGCCGAGAACTCCCAGATGGTATTATACCTCACGTCAGATGGCAGTTCTCTGGTGACACTGGTACAGTTTAGTCTGTTGACCCGAGATCGTCATAGAGTCTTGTGTGTCTCCCATTGTGCTTTGATTTCCACCCTACCACGGCTCTACTGAGTTGTGCAAACAGGTGGTTTTTGGGTACAGTCCCGATTCACATGGAGGCAATGAGCGATAGGAGGGGATTCGTCTCTCCCGGTATTGGGGGTTGATGTTGTGCTATGCTCGACTGGCCATAACAGGAAATCCCTGGCCACGGTTGCAGTGATATACTGGTAAGAGTTATCAGTAGTTTCACACATGTCATGGACTTCACGTCGGCATGACTTATCGAGCTATTGGGGTCTGACGTTTACCACCCCTAGGCGAGATATGCGACATATCAGACGAACAGACCGGACTGTACGGTAAGTGTTACTGGTTGGATTCACAGGAGTGTGAGCGGGCTTGCTCGTCGATCTTCTGATCGCTCAATACCTGGGTGGCCGTTACGTTTAGCAGACCGCTTGCGGCTTGTGGATGTTTGATATGATCATCATCTGCTGCCGGCGTATTGACGAGTCTTTAGAGTCCTACACAGAGGTTTCCTGGCTCAAGCGAAACGAAATAGGAACGCATATGAGATATGTGCGGGACCGAGAATAATGCGTGTATGTGATACCGTATTCTATTCTCGCGATGAACGTATCGATTGGTTGTATGCGATATAACCTAGTTATCGAATCAAGGATTGATTCGATAAGCCAATACATTGGATACTAGTCGATTATATACAATATGATCGGATCGTTAAATCAAGTGTTGATTTAATGATTTAATGTATAATTATGTATTTGATATATTACTTTGCATTAACTAGTATTGGTTCACTTTAAATGGATTTTCTCACTTGAATTGTCCAAGTTGTATATGTGATATATTTTTGTGCACATCATTGTATCATGTTTGATGATACATGTATACTTAGTTAAGTGTATGATTAAACTATGGTTGTGTAATGGTTAGGGTTTTGTATTTAATAACTATTTATTTATTCATTCATTCTTCATTTGGAATGAAAATAAAATGGTTGATCTTTTTGTTCTTTTCTTTGAAGCTTCAAGAAGGTTTGACCATTTTGTCTTCATCTACAAAACCGAACCATTCACTAACCCTAGTTGATTCTCTACACTTAACTAAGGGTAAGATTATGATAAGTATTGATTTTATTATCTATTTTAAAATAACTTATCATATCTTCTTCTTCTTCTTCATCTTCTTCTTCCATGACGAAAGCTTGCTACTCCAATGGCAAGTGATGAAAACTAGTGAGAAATCCAAAACTAAAGTCTACCCACTTCCTATTTCTTCATCCTCTGCCTCTTGCCAAGTAGTATAGGGTGTTTCCTGTTGGAGATAGTGCCCTCAGAGTCAATTATTGGATCACAGGCACGTGATTGCAATGATTGAGGGAGGACCTGTCCCGGTAGGACAGTCTTACTCGAGATGATAGTATGCTATCTGGTTTACCTTTATCATCGTGTACTGCTTTAGGTGACATGACAGGTCGCTATTGCACGTTGATAGAGCCCCTAGGATTCTTGCTTGACTACCGGCAGTATGAGGGCGATCATATACGTGGGAGCTGGTAGTCTATAAGCACATCCTTAAAAGGTCCCTAGTCGTGGGAGTTTCGAGATAGGGCATCGATACTCCAGAGTAGACTAGTGTATACAGTCGAGACCCCGACGAGGGGCGGTGGCCGGTCTCACAAGCCACTGGTGTCAGTTGGTTCACCTAAGATGTATACAGGTGCTCATTGGGTTATGAGTACACCGGACAGGACTCGCCGGGAACATGCTAGTTGGTCTTATAACTGACGTCAGATAGCAGTTCCCTGGTGACATTTGTACAGGTTAGTTCATCGACCTGGGGATCGTCATTTATCTCGTGTGAGTTCCCACTGTACTTTGATTACTACCCTACCACGGCTCAAAGGAGTCGTGCAAACAGGTTTTAGTTGGGTACAGTCCCGAGCCATATGGAGGCAGTGAGCGGATCTTCAGGGGTTCGTCTCTCCCGGTATTGGGGGTGAGGTCGCGCTGTGTCTATGAGAGCCATTACACGAAGACCTTGGCCAAGGCAGGAGATTTACTGGTAGGTATTCCAATAGTATCTCAGGGTGTTCTGGGCTACACTCCGACCCGACTTGTACCGCTTTTGGGGGTCTGACTTTTACCAACCCCCTAGGCCCTACATGCGATGCTCATAGACGAACGGACCGGACTGTACGGATATTGTCACTGACAGGCTCGGTAGGGTGTCAGGATGAGTTCGCTCATCGATGTCCCTTTTAGTCAATAGCTGGTGGCCCGTCACGTATTGTCTTATACCTCTGACATGCTAGTGGTTAAATCCACAGCCATAGTATTGACGAGTCTTTAGAGTCCACCACACTTTCAGTTACTCCAGCTTTCGGGCGAAACGCTGTAGAGGCCGTATGGAGATATGGCAGGGTCCGATCAGATACGTGCGGTATTGCACGGATCAGGATCGGACGGTTTGTACTAAAGGCCGTATTGTTATATGGCAGCGTTCGATCAGATACGTGCGGTATTGCACGGATCAGGATCGGACGGATATTACTAGCCGGCTTTGGTTTAAGCCGGATCCTAGTATAGTACAGTGTAGATTTTGTCTCATTGCATTTGTATCCAGACGGAATACAGATGCGGGTGTGTGTATGCACAGTATCGGGGTTTTCCTGTAATTTATTACGGGACCAGTTTTCTGGAGTTGCCAGTTTGCATTCCGTTCCGGCCGGTTTTCCTTTGTTCTTTCCCGGCCGGACTTTTCCGATGGAGGGGGTTATTTGCAAGTTTGCAAATAACACATTGTGGAGGTTTTTTTTCTTGCAAATGAATTTATTATGAAAGCTTCTTTTGATACCATTCTTATCCATCATTATCACTTGCTTTTTGTTGATTAGAAGTGATTAGAGTTTGATGTGAGAGGGTTATGATGATGTTTTGGATGTGGTCACCACTTGAGCTCCTACCATCACCTTCCTTCGTGCTTCATATTCTTTCCTCCACCATTTCTAAGACAAGAAGTTTTTTCATGGTTGAGAGAGAAGAAGATGAGAGCTTCATTTTTGAGAGTGTAGCATTTTGATCTCTTTTCATGTTAAGAAAAATGCAAGCACCATTTTTCTTATCCTGTTTCCTCCATCATCTTCAAATGGAAACGAACCCAAATGAGACATAGCCTCTACACTACACTTCCTACAGCAAATCTTGGACGCGTCGACTCGCCAGCTTCGCGCCCGAGTTGCCTCGGTATTGAGGTGGGAGCCTGTAAAAGATGCAGGCGATGTGGTGCCCTTCCGGCGAAGAGGCGACAACGAGGAGATGAAGGACGAAGCGTCCGCGGGAGATCGGAGTGGAGACGAAGACCGAAGGACTCGGATCATTCGGTATATCTCTTCCCCTTCTTGTACTTTGCTAGATCTAGTTTAATGGCCCGATCCGGGGTTTAGTGCGCGGTGGTGCCGGTTTCTGAGTCCGCAAAATTAAAGTTTATCACCGCTTCCGCATTCCGGCGTCGGATTGACGGCCGGGGCGCCGCCGTGCACTTACATTGGTATCAGAGCCTCGCCATTAACTTCGTCTAGCTTTGTTTGATGTGTTTTGCATTTCCGATCGACCAAAATTCCAAAATCTACATTTTTCCTCACATCAGTTTTCTGTTGAATTTTTTCTTGCTCGAAAAATTTTTCAGGTTGTAAAAAACTAATGTACTGGAAATTCTAAGACTGCTGTAAAAATTCGACGCAGTGACTCGATCAATGAAGCGCGGAACCGCGGCCAAACCCCCCTTGGGCCGCGGTTCCGCCGCGCATTGGTGTCCTCACCGAATCAAGTTTTTCCAGTGGGCTTCTGGGCTGTTTTTAGGGGTTTTGGAATATTAAAATTGGGGCAATTATTTCTGTGAGTACTACAGTATTGCTTGGGGGCCCACTTGTTAATTATTTGATCGATCGGATATTTTAAACACATTATTTCACAGTATTTACATTATATCTGCGACCGTGAATGTCACTTGATCGGTAAATCCTATCTAACTGCTATAGCCCGGTTAGACGGATTTGCGAACGTGACTTTCACGATGATGTTCTGTGTTATGCCGTGTTGTTGCGGATCGGTCGTGGGGGATAGCCTGGATGCAATGCTAGTACAGTGTTGTTGTATTGTGTACATTTGATATTGCGGGGCGAGCGTCCGACATGTGGACTGCCGTCACTGCCTGTTTGTATTATTCTTTTGGGGCACGACCTGGTTGCGGTCGATGTACCCGTTGTATGTATATTTTACTTTCTGTACTAGGATTACCCTGCGGAGCGGTGCACGGATAGCCGGGTTCTGGAGGGCAACAAGCCCACATCTCATGGCATTGAGATGGAAGGGGCTTCACTCTAGGATTGGCGGGCTATTCGCCGCACTCGTAGGGGGTACAGGTTGACCCAGGAGGGGTGCCCAAGTTACCGGATTCCGTGAAGTGCTGGGTGGTCCATTCACAGCGCTGAAGGGGGCTGCCTCGCTTCAGGTTTTGGCGGGTAACTTGCCGCGCCCATAGGGGTCTAGGATTTCATTGCACAGGCTATCCACACGACCAGGGGAACGTCGGGTTTCAGTAGTGGCTCTGTGAAACCCGGGGATCCCAGATATCTGTATTGTTCTGTGATGTTGTACATTTCTGTGATGTTGCATTTTTATCACGCCTTGAGCGAAATATAATATATTGGTATATATATTAGTAGATGTTGTATATGTTTTACATCCGCGCTAGTCCAGTCCCCGCTCTGCTGTTAGTTGGCTAACCTAACGGGTGATGATGGGACCCAGTGGCGAATGCGGATGGCATATACATACGTCAGTATATTTTCGTTCTTTGTGGTGTGATCAATTGATAGGACTGCGTTGATTCGGATCAATGCAAGTTAAACAAACCTATTCTGATGTTGTTGGAACACTTTTCAAAAAGCTGTTATTGCAAGGACGTTCACTTTTGTTTTGCATCGCGGTATTCATTTGGAATAGCCTACTCCTCAGTCGAAGAGGCAAGGGCCGAGATCCCTTCACCGGGAGTGACCCCTTGGACAGAAGTTTGCGTCAGGGCATTAACTTCACTATAGCCGATTACTTTTTTCTTTGCATCATGGTATTCATTTGGAATATCCTGCACCCCATTCTACGGGGAAAGAGCCGAGATCCCTTCACCGGGAGTGACCTCTTTAGTAAAGGTTTTCGTCACTATATTTTCTAAAAAGCTATCAGTTCCTTCAACGATATCAAGTTCATTACGTTAAAGGTTTTCGCTAGAAACCATTCGTAGCCCTCCGTCGTTTCATATGGGTAGTCAATAGTATTCAAGCTGTGTTTGTTGGCCAAAGTCAAGGCACAGTGTTTGGTAGCTGTTGGTTATTCATATGCAGCATAGATAGATGTGTTGGTTTGGGGCAGTCGTATAGCCTTGTTGGCCAAAGTCAAGGGCTTGTACGGGTGGGCTCAAATTAACCTGGAGAATGACGGGCAGAACTTGACATGTGACTTATGATTTGTTGGCCAAAGTCAAGGTCATAAGAGCATGGGGTAAAAATCACATCGGGAGTTTCAAAAGAACTGAAACTTGCCAGATATGCGCATACCTTCTGGAGTGTGATGACGTGAGCGGATTCCGTCACGCTATCATGCGATGAGAGTTGGATCCCGATTCCCACTGATGAGTTGGTTTACTCCTCGGGTGACCCCGACTAATTCTTCTTTCAGATTTGGAGGAGAATTTGAGGTACAGTGGGAGGTTTCCAGATTAGATAAATTGATAACCATTCTGATCTAGGTTAGAGTGCACCCTGAGTGTTTCTTTTCTCTCTCTCTGGCAGCGACCATTGACCTGACCCTAGACTTTGACTCAGTGACCAAGTTGACCGAACCTTCTTAACACTGGCTTTTGGATTGTCACAGTTGCAGACCTCATTGCCACTCCTACTTTTACCCTTTTCTCCAGGACACCCCGCATTACTGCGAACGTCCACTTCCATTGGACAAAACTATCGTATGGTTATATACGAACTCGAAGGACTTCGAGGATGGTTTCCGGTTCTGGAGAAAACGGATAGGATTATTCAGTTGTCTTTTCTTTTCACCCTCTCTCTGGTTGCGAGTACTCCTTGGTTTAGGAGTAGTACACCTATTACGCAAATTGGATAGTCTTCTTCCAAACCATAGGCTGGTGCCGACCGGTAGGGAATGAAGAAACCCAATTAGCCTAAACGGTGTGCAGAAGGTATTAAGATTAAGACAAAGCAAGGGATTAGTAAGAGGGCAAAGTAAATTGCGACTGATATTCACGACCAAACCAAGTATTTCTTCGCCAATCCTAAATCACCTTTGTATTTCTCCAGGACACTCCGTATCACTACGAAGATCCACAGTTTATTTGGATACTCCATCGTATGGTTATATACGAACTCGAAAGGAACTTGTTCCAGTTCGGGGATGGATTCTGGTCCAGGAGAAATAGGAATAAGGTTTATTCGGTTGTCTTTTATCTTCACCTTCTCTCGCATTGAGAGTGCTCCTAGGATTAGGACAGTACACCCATTATGCTTATTGGATAGTCTTCTTCCAAACCATAGGCTGGTGCCGAACGGTAGGGAAGGAAGAAAACCATTTGGCCTAAGGGGTGTGCAGAAGGTAATGACTAAAGACATATAAAGGGATTTGGAGAGGTGGCAAAGAATTATATGGTTATAGTTGTGAATCTGGATAATGGAAGTGGCATTGCTAGGAATACCAGGATACCCCATCGAAACATTTCAATGTTTTAATTCAACTGTGTACTGTTAAAAGAAAACTGATTTCCCGATTAGACACTTGCTCCAGGGTATGTATTTACCAGGTTTGATTCTCACATCTGTATGGTTTTACAGATGATGAGTGGGAGTAAGTTATTGGGAATTGGGTGATCATCCTCATTATATCGGGATTCGTTGTAATCGGTGATATTTGAGGGGATCATCTGGCCTGTTTGCCGGTCGGCAAATATTTGGTTTTGAATATCCGCTGTTGTGCACCAATTTCAAATTGATATATCTATACGTCTATTTTCATAGAGTGAGATATACCTTTTGATATTATGTCGATGACATTTACCTATATCAATGGATGGTTAGGTAAGGAGCATTAAACAGCGGTGTAATTCTTCTTAACCATAAGTACAGTTTTCAACCTACGACACACAGTGAAAGAGTTGTTAGACTCAGCGGACTTATACAGAGTATTGTATGTTGTCCAGTGTCCATTAGGACAGAGGGGTTGGTCCTCATACTATATTCTGTTTACTTTTAACTTCTCTAGTTCTTAGACATGTGTTTCGTAGAAACACAGAGTCTAAGTTTTGAGGAGTTATAGGTATTTGAATAGAGTAGAGAACCAGGTGTAGCAAGTATCGGGATTCTTCAAAGTGATCGAAGATGTAGATACTTGTGAATGGTATTCAAGTTGATAGTAATGATAAAGAGAAATTGCTTCTCTTTCAGGTTACTCATAATTGGAAGCATTCCTAAGTTGAATAACGCTGATCGGCCTCCTTCCATTTAGTTGACATGCACTGGAGATAGCTGCATGATTTGAATCTAGTTCAATTAAATCAGTGCCTCTGGTTCTATATTGGATATAGTACAGTTCATATCTTAACATTGTTAAGGTACGGGGAGTTGTCCGGCTTATGATTAAAACCAGACACTGGACAACTCAAGGCACGTTTCTGTAATGGCTGTTTGTGGGTTGACCCAGGCTATGACGAGGGTTGATTTTCTACCATCTGGCAGATCAATAGAAATATTGTTCTAGACTCGCCACAGTTTTATTAAAAATGGATTTTTTCAAAAACAGTAGTGGGAGTATGGTAGAACTGGAAGTGATTCCAGAACCGCAAACGATTACTGAAGATTTGATAAGGAACCTAAGGATTCAATCTGATTTGACATTCCATTGGCCACTCCGCAGATACGGTGGGTAACTTCAGGCACCCGAGAGGTACTCCTGTAGCCCCAAGGACGGTGATAGGGAAGTTCTTGTTTACCCACACTTTCCATTGCTGTTGTTCCAAATTGTGAGACTCGGCAGGAGGATGAGTATAGCGTCATTCTAAACTAGTTTTAGAAGTGCATATCTATATGACTCTGGCAGAGGGTTGTCGTAGTCAGTGGGAGCAGCGAAAGCATTGGTGGACATCAGGCTTATATCTATTTATAGACTAAAGCAGATGTAGCGGAGATAGATCATCTACTTCTGATGTGACAGTCATAGGTTTCACTTCATCAGAATAGGGGATGGATCTGTTGAGAAGGTAGTAGGGTGTGATATCCGGATTTTGGATGACATACACAAAGTAGGAAGTGAAATTCCTATACTACGATCGGTTATACTTTGGTCGTCACACAGTGTTTTCTCCACATGGGACTTGGACATTATATCAGACATACTGGTTATTAGATCTATGTTTTTAGATCTAGATTTGGGTGGTTTCCCAATCAGGGTACCTTGACAGCATTCTAAGAGTATTTAGAATGGACGACACCTGGCACGGTAGTGTACCTGCAAGTGATGGAGTCACCCTCTCTAAAGGTGTTTTACAGACTAAAGGGGAGAGGGATGTGCATAATTGGCAGATCACTTGCTCAGGAAATTGAGTCAATCATGAGATGTCAAGTACCACACCAGATGTTGTTCTTGCAGTAGATGCAATAAGTTGACATTGATCCAATCCTGGAGAAACAGTCGGAAGCAGTTTTAGAACATAAGTGAATGTTCTAGGGATATGATAACGGCTGCCTCCTTTGGGAGACAGTTATCATTCCAGGCTTCCAAGGTGACATGGACGACAAGGAGGTTGTCAGAGTTATAGTTTTCCTTCTGACGAGGGGCAGTATTTTGGACAGGTGGTCCAAGGCAATACTGAGGGAGGCATGGCGCAGGATACTGATTAAGTTCAGTTGACGATACAGTCTAAGAAGTTTGGATTTGGAGTTCATTCATGAGCTGGGTCCCATCAGACATCCAGACATTCTAAGACTGGTATTGCTCATTTCGGGAGATGGCTTTCTCCGCGAACATGAGATATAGAGAGACATAGAAAGAAACATCAAGGCGGATCCACTCACTGAGGCTATTCCTCGACCGCAATAGTTTCACAAACGGGATTTGTGAGACTGACTCGTAGAGGAGTTGGGTGTTCGGTGTCACACGGGCTGTGAGTATGCGACATCGCAATAATTAGCCTTGAGTGCAAGTGGGAGATTGTTGGAGATAGTGCCCTAAGAGTAAATTATTGGATCACATGCACGTGATTGCAATGATTGAGGGAGGACCTATCCCGGTAGGACAGTCTTACTCGAGATGATAGTATGCTATCTGGTTTACCTTTATCATCGTGTACTGCTTTAGGTGACATGACAGGTCGCTATTGCACGTTGATAGAGCCCCTAGGATTCTTGCATGACTACCGGCAGTATGAGGGCGATCATATACGTGGGACCTGGTAGTCTATAAGCACATCCTTAAAAGGTCCCTAGTCGTGGGAGTTTCGCGATAGGGCATCGATACTCCAGAGTAGACTAGTGTATACAGTCGAGACCCCGACGAGGGGCGGTGGCCAGTCTCACAAGCCACTGGTGTCAGTTGGTTCACCTAAGATGTATACTGGTGCTCATTGGGTTATGAGTACACCGGACAGGAGTCGCCGGGAACATGCTAGTTGGTCTTATACCTGACGTCAGATAGCAGTTCCCTGGTGACATGTGTACAGGTTAGTTCATCGACCTGGGGATCATAATTTGTCTCGTGTGAGTTCCCACTGTACTTTGATTACTACCCTACCACGGCTCAAAGGAGTCGTGCAAACAGGTTTTAGTTGGGTACAGTCACGAGCCACATGGAGGCAGTGAGCGGATCTTCAGGGGTTCGTCTCTCCCAGTATTGGGGGTGAGGTCGCGCTGTGTCTAGGAGAGCCATTACACGAAGACCTTGGCCAAGGCAGGAGATTTACTGGTAGGTATTCCAGTAGTATCTCAGGGTGTTCTGGGCTACATTCCGACACGACTTGAACCGCTTTTGGGGGTCTTACTTTTACCAACCCCCTAGGCCCGACATGCGATGCTCATAGACGAACGGACCGGACTGTACGGATATTGTCACTGACAGGCTCAGTAGGGTGTCAGGATGAGTTCGCTCATCGACGTCCCTTTTAGTCAATAGCTGGTGGCCCGTCACGTATTGGCTTATACCTCTGACGTGCTAGTGGTTAAATCCACAGCCATAGTATTGACGAGTCTTTAGAGTCCACCACACTTTCAGTTACTCAAGCTTTCGGGCAAAACGCTGTAGAGGCCGTATGGAGATATGGCAGGGTCCGATCAGATACGTGCGGTATTGCACGAATCAGGATCGGACGGTTTGTACTAGAGGCCGTATGGTTATATGGCAGCGTTCGATCAGATACGTGCGGTATTGCACGGATCAGGATCGGACGGATATTACTAGCCGGCTTTGGTTTAAGCCGGATCCTAGTATAGTACAGTGTAGATTTTGTCTCATTGCATTTGTATCCGGACGGAATACAGATGCGGGTGTGTGTATGCACAGTATCGGGGTTTTCCTGTAATTTATTACGGGACCAGTTTTCTGGAGTTGCCAGTTTGCATTCCGTTACGGCCGGTTTTCCTTTGTTCTTTCCCGGCCGGACTTTTCCGATGGAGGGGGTTATTTGCAAGTTTGCAAATAACACATTGTGGAGGTTTTTTTTCTTGCAAATGTATTTATTATGAAAGCATCTTTTGATACCATTCTTATCCATCATTATCACTTGCTTTTTGTTGATTAGAAGTGATTAGAGTTTGATGTGAGAGGGTTATGATGATGTTTTGGATGTGGTCACCACTTGTGCTCCTACCATCACCTTCCTTCATGCTTCATATTCTTTCCTCCACCATTTCTAAGACAAGAAGTTTTTTCATGGTTGAGAGAGAAGAAGATGGGAGCTTCATTTTTGAGAGTGTAGCATTTTGATCTCTTTTCATGTTAAGAAAAATGCAAGCACCATTTTTCTTATCCTGTTTCCTCCATCATCTTCAAATGGCAACGAACCCAAATGAGACATAGCCTCTACACTACACTTCCTACAGCAAATCTTGGACGCGTCGACTCGCCAGCTTCGCGCCCGAGTTGCCTCGGTATTGAGGTGGGAGCCCGTAAAAGATGCAGGCGATGTGCTGCCCTTCCGGCGAAGAGGCGACAATGAGGAGATGAAGGACGAAGCGTCCGCGGGAGATCGGAGTGGAGACGAAGACCGAAGGACTCGGATCATTCGGTATATCTCTTCCCCTTCTTGTGCTTTGCTAGATCTAGTTTAATGGCCCGATCCGGGGTTTAGTGCGCGGTGGTGCCGGTTTGCTAAGTCCGCAAAATTAAAGTTTATCACCGCTTCCGCATTCCGGCGTCGGATTGACGGCCGGGGCGCCGCCGTGCACTTACATTTCCTTCACAAGTTTTCATGGCTTGGTGAAGGTGGAGCTTGATCTAGTGATGCCTCGACGTAGATCATCTTCGGCACGTCGTCGATGACCTAGCCCGTTTTTCCTCCGATGAAGCCGACGCTAGAGCCCAAGATACGATTTGGACAGCGAGGGGACTTCATCACGGAGCCTAGGAGGTCGTGGACCGGATCTACAAAGGTTGTAGCCCCTTCCCTTTAGCTATATTTCCGTTTACATGCTTGCTTCGCCTATATATTTCTAGTTAACGATCCGTTCTAGGGTTTCTCGGCACCGTAATTTTTAGAAATTGGCATGTTTGATCACTTGTGAGACCCCACTAGAGTGCCTAGGAACCCTACAGGATTGCGTCATACATGTGATTTCTGTTTGTAGATGTATTCTATTCACGAGTTGGCAACTCACCCCCGTTGTGCCACAGTTTCTTGCAGGTTTTGCCGTACAAGTTTCATTATGGCTTTGCTGGCACTACTTCCATTTCCGAGTGATTTGCCAGTAGGTGGGTTCACTTGTATCGTGACCATCATTATATTTTGTATATTATTATTCAGTTGTATCTAGAAGTTCCATCAACCAAACATCTATGTATTTCAGATAGTGACCAGTGTTGTTTATTTTTTTTGACCTTAGAGTCGCGCGTAATATTTCTATGGATTTCATGCTGCCTTGAGTTTCTTTTTCCGTTTTGCACCTCGCACTTGGCGTTGTATATTATATTACTTGCGTGGTTGTGACCGTCGATTGACGAAGAGCTAGCTCCCGCTTGGGGATGCCTTTTTATTCATTTCGTATACTATTCATGTTGTTTCCCGTTTGGGGGTCAGTTTTTACAAAGGAAACTCTACCGAAATTTTTAGAAAAGACTTGTGATTTTAAAATGCATATTTCGGCGTATGCTGCAAACTATTTGATTTAAAATAGTTTTTCCTTCACTCTACTACTTTTCTTGGTTTGGATTTCTGGGTTTTCGGCTTACTTAGATTACGTACGCCTCGAGACGTTTCGTAGTTTAAGTGCCGGTCGTGTTCCGTACTTTCGGGTCGTGACAAAATTATATCCTTCTTTAATAAATAAAAAGACTAATATGATGTTGTATATCAGGTTCGGTATCTAATAACATTCGTTCAGAATCAATGTATTCTGGTAATACAGGGTGATAACTACCAACAGACTTGGCTGCAACACTTGTACCGTTTCTATCTTATGAAACTTATCACCCGTTCTCAGTTCTCTACCTATCTGTAGCCCATGTAACAAATTACATTTGCGGGATCCTGATCCGGTATCTCATACCCATGACATAAAGGATACTGAGAAACAGTTCTTGGTAATGAACACACTTGAAGAAGATGCATCGGCATGCACTTTCTTCGTTTGGGCGGCACGGGAATTCTGGTAATCTCTTATTTCCTGCTCTGTCTTATAACAATTATAAGTTGGAGCGGGACCAACGTTCCTTAGCGCAGTATAACGAGCGGGTTCAGTCAATACATCCGTATTATTATCTTGATTAAGGCGTGACATGGTCGCTACCTGGAGAGAGAGAGAAGAAAACACTCAGCGTGCCCTTTTACAAGATTAGATTGGTTATCAATTTATCTAATCAGGATGGCTCCCACTGTTTTAGTCAAATCTTCCTTCAAACCCTAAAAGGAAAGACTAGCCGGGATTAATTACAACATACAAATTCGCCAATCTTTCAGCTAGGCCAGTGCCGGTACTTTGAGGGAGGTTCCCCGTGCTTTCACACGAACCTAATTAAAGTAAACCTCGTTTTTCCAGGGGCGTAACCCCGATAACACCTTTCTAGACACCTACTTGATCGGCTAATAGTAATGTGTAAAACTCACCCAGGAGTAACTCTTACTCGCAGCGGGTATCGGGATCCAACTATATCATAGAAGGTATGCAATCTCATTGCAAATTTCAACTCTTGAAATCCCCGATAATATTTTGCCCCAAGCGATCTATGACCTTGACTAAGTCAACAAACCATAGACCGCAAGTAAAGTTCAACCCGTCATTTCCTGATTGAATTAAACCCACCCGCACGACCCTTGACTAAGTCAACAAGAACGCACGACTGTAAGTCCATGTCACGCACCCCACGAACTTGCGAGGAGGCGGAATATATGAAAAACGATTATCAAAGCTTCGTAACACGGACTTGAGCGCATGAATCGTTTCTAAACCGTTACTAGCAAACTACGAAAGGTTTAACTAATCGGATTCGAAGTTATACCTCATGTTACATGTCCTTCGGGTCTTCATCGCGGTCCTCCACTCCTTGTAGGCTCCTTGGAACATTGGCACCTCAACGGCCTCCTCGAATCAAAGATGATCCACCCGAGAGCTCCTACTACAAGCTTTATCTCTAACTTGAGATAACTAAGTTGCTCAAAGTGCTAATCTAAGCTACCTAGGAGATATAGAGTGAGGTTATGGATGTATTAGTCTAGCTAACCCTTGATCTCAACACATGAGAGGTTAGGGTTAGGGTTTCAAGAATGAGAGCTTGAGGAGAGAGAAGGTGAGAAAGTGAATTACTTTGGATGAATGAAATCATTTGAGTATATATGAAACATATGATATTATTAAGTAAAAAATTAATAAAGCATTATCATCATGTTTCATTAATACCCTAAGTGATTCATCATATGAGTCATATAAATCATTAAATGAATCATTAACTCATTGCATGAATAACTACATGACTCACTAATCCAATTAATGCAAATGCCACCTTAGCCCCCAAGTCACCATGCTTCTAGAAGCATCCCGGAAAATTATGAGAACGCCCCTCCAATCCGTGAAAACACGGAAAAACTTTAGACTTTATAAATCCAATAACCTGATAGTAGAATCTGGCTTAAACCAAAGCCGGCTAGTAAAAACTGTCCGAACGCCGTACGTGCGTTTAAACATGTATGCGTCCGAACCCTTGTCGTAAAACCATACAACCTCTATATCGTTTCGCCTGGAGCAGAGAAACTCTCTGTGTGGGACTCTAAAGACTCGACACTACGCTGGCAGTGGGTTTAACCACAGACCGCAAGCGGCACTAGCTGTACGTAACGGTCCCCAGGTAGATGTCGATAAGAAGGCCGATGAGGAAAACCATCCGAACTCCTACTGAGCCTGATGTGACAATCTTCGTACAGTCCGGTCTGTTCGTCTAAGACTATCGCATATCGAGCCTAAGGGGCGGCAAGCGTCAGTCCCCTAATAGCTATATAAGTCGTGTCGGAGTTAGCCCATTACACCCTAAGAAACTACTAGAACCTACCAGTAAATCTCGCTTGCCCTGGCCAGGGACTTTGCGTAATGGCTCTCTGACACAGTGCGATATCAACTCCCAATACCGGGAGAGACGAATCTTGTCTAACCGCCACTGCCTCCAAGTGCTCGGGACTGCACCCAACTGCTACCTGTTTGCACGACTCCTTTGAGCCGTAGTAGGGTAGCAATCTAAGAATAGTGGGACACACTCGAGGCGAAGTAGCAGTGTCAAGTCTGCGGACTATGCTGTACTCATGTCACCTGGGAACTGTTAACTGACGATGGGTATAATACCAACCAATCAGTTCCCCTGCGAGTCCTGTCCGGTGTACCCGTAACCTAACGAGCACCTGTATACTATATCCAGTATGACGTACTGATGGCTGTGGGACAGACCATCTCCCCAACTGGGATGAGAAGCGTACACACTTAGTCTACTCCGGAATATCGATGCCCTATCTCGATAATCCAACGACCAGGGACCTGTATAGGATGTTGCTTACTGACTACCCAGCCCCCACTAGTGTGACTGCCATCACAACGCTGGTAATCAAGCAAAGATCCTATGGGCTCTACTAATATGTATAAGTGATACGTTATAAGAAACATATGCACATATTAAAGTAGACACAAATCAAGTAGAATACTAACATTTTTAGCAAGACTGTATATACAACTGTGAATATCCCAAGCTTCCATTAAGTAATATGCATACAAGTATGATACAATAATGGCCCCTAGGGCATATACAGTAACAATCTCCCACTTCCATTAGGGCCATGAGCTGGCATAACGTAGACCTATCATCTCGAATAGCCTCTCGAACTGCGTCTGTGGAAGGGCCTTTGTGAATGGATCAGCAATGTTATTCTCTGTCTCTACTATCTTCACCTCGATCTCCCGGCGATCTACGATCTCCCTGATCAGGTGATACCGCCTTAAGATGTGTCTGGACTTCTGATGGGACCTGGGTTCCTTTGCTAAAGCTATAGCGCCGTTATTGTCACAATACAGAGGTATTGGATCAACACTGGTAGGAACCACCTGAAGTTCTGTGAGGAACTTCTTCATCCAGACACCTTCTTTTGCGGCATAGCAAGCAGCTATGCACTCCGCTTCCATCGTTGAGTCAGCAACGGTCTCCTGCTTGGAACTCTTCCAACATACCACCCCTCTATTGAGGGTAAAGACATAACCCGACATGGATTTGGAGTCATCCTTGTCACTCTGGAAGCCGGAGTCGGCAAAGGCCTCCATTTGGAGGTCTTTTCCGCCATACACCAAGAACATCTCCATAGTCCTCCTTAGGTACTTGAGAATGTTCTTTACCGCTATCCAGTGATTCTCCCCTGGGTTTGCCTGATACCGTCTTACAACGCTCAATGCGTATGCTACATCTGGTCTGGTACATAACATTGCACACATTATAAAGCCTACCGCAGAAGCATAGGGTATAATCGACATGCGATCCCTTTCCAAATTAGTCTTGGGAGACATCTCTTTGGAGAGGGTGATTCCGTGACAAGCCGGTAGGTTACCGCGCTTAGAATCATCCATTTTGAATCTCTTCACTATGGTGTCTATGTACCTGGACTGTGAAAGTCCCAATATCCTTCTTGATCTATCACGATAGATCCAGATCCCCAGAATGTAGGTGGCATCACCCAGGTCTTTGATGGAGAATTTCTGTGATAAGAATCTTTTGACTGACTGTAACATAGGAATATCATTTCCTATTAGGAGAATGTCATCCACGTACAAGACAAGGAATACTACAGCTCTCCCTACAGTCTTACTGTATATGCAAGGTTCGTCTGGATTTTTGATAAAGTCGAATTCTTTGACAGCATCATCAAAACAGATGTTCCAACTCCGCGATGCCTGCTTTAGTCCATAAATGGACTTAAGTAGCTTGAATACTTTACCGCTGCTCCCACTCTGAATGAATCCCTCAGGCTGATCCATATAGACGCTCTCTTCCAAATTACCATTTAGAAAGGCCGTCTTTACGTCCATCTGCCAGATTTCATAATCGTGGAAGGCAGCAATAGAAAGAAGGACCCGAATTGATTTAAGAATAGCCACTTGAGAAAAGGTTTCGTCATAGTCCAAACCAGGTCTTTGACGGAAACCCTTTGCAACAAGTCTAGCCTTATAGGTTTCAACATGTCTATCTACACCAATCTTCTTTTTGAAGATCCATTTGCATCCAACGGGTTTTACCCCATCTGGAGCAATGTCCAAAGTCCATACATTGTTGGTGTACATGTACTCCATTTCGGTCCGTATTGCATCCAGCCATTTTACTGAGTCACCGCTCTGAATGGCTTGCTGGAAGCTAGTAGGCTCATCATAGTCAATAGTCCAATCCTCTCTATCCCCGTCTATGAGAAAACCGTAGTATCTTTCGGGCGGATGAGATTGCCTACTACTCCTGCGGAGTGGCGTCGGGATGTCCTATTCTCCTGAACCTTCTGGTTCTTCCAAGGTTTCAGTAATAGCTTGTGGTTCTGGAATTTCTTCCAGTTCTATTGCGTCCCCACTCTTCTGATTTTCTAAAAACTCAGTTTCCAAGAAGCAGGCATGAAGAGAAACAAAGACCTTTTGTTCCTCTGCGTAATAGAAATAATATCCCTTGGAGTTCTTTGGATATTCCACAAATTTGCATTTTACTGAGCGTGCCTCGAGCTTGTCCGTATGCTTCTTCTTTACAAAAGCTGGACATCCCCATGTCTTAAGATAATTAAGACAATGTTTCTTCCCACTCCACATCTGATATGGTGTGGTAGGCATAGTCTTGGTTGGAACTCGGTTCAAAAGATATGCAGCTCATTCTAGTGCATATCCCCAGAATGAACGAGGCAACTCAGCGTTACTCATCATGGAACGAACCATATCCAATAGGGTTAGGTTCCTTCTCTCCGATACACCGTTATGTTGTGGTGTGTATGGAGGAGTAAGTTGAGAGAGAATTCCATTCTCTTTTAAGTAACCCAGGAACTCGGCACTTAAGTATTCACCACCTCGATCAGATCTCAGTGTCTTGATACTTTTGCCGGTTTGGTTTTCCACTTCATTCTTGTATTCTTGGAATTTCTCAAAGGCCTCAGATTTGTGCTTCATTAAGAAGACATATCCATACCTAGAGAAATCATCCGTAAAAGTAATGAAGTAGGAATTACCACCTCACGCATGTGTAGATATTGGACCGCACACGTCACTGTGTACGAGTCCTAAGAGCTCGCTTGCTCTTACTCCGTGTCTAGTAAACGGAGTTTTTGTCATCTTTCCTTTGAGACAAGATTCACAAGTAGCATAAGATTGATATTCGTAAGGATTCAAATATCCTTCTCTATGTAACTTAGTCAACCTTCTCTCATTGATGTGACCAAGTCTACAATGCCATAAGAAAGCCTGATTTATTTCCGGAGACTTTCTTTTAAGTGTGTTCTGGATACTGAAAATCTGATCTTGATTTAATACGTATATCCCGTTTTTTAATGTACCTGACCCAATCATAACTTGATTTAGGTGGATGT
This sequence comes from Agapanthus africanus, assembly GCA_030015575.1. Lineage (NCBI taxonomy): Eukaryota > Viridiplantae > Streptophyta > Magnoliopsida > Asparagales > Amaryllidaceae > Agapanthus > Agapanthus africanus. Next base: position 173,120,720 of record JASDDO010000031.1, on the reverse strand, counting down.
GAACTACATCACTTACGAATGTAAAATCATCCTTCTTTAGAAAGTAAGGATACAGATATGACATTACAAGTCGTACCTGGTACATAAAAACAGTTACGCAGAATCAATATCTGCCCAGTTGTCAGTCCAAGATGATATTCCCCTACGAATTCAGCATTCATGCTCATTCCGTTAGCAACCGTGAGGGTCATGTCACCTATCCTGATAACCCTACGGTTTCTCAGAGCCTGTAAAGAATTACATATATGAGTTCCTGACCCGGTATCCAATACCCAGAAAGTAGGGTTAACTGACATACAGTTCTCTATTACAAACACACCCGAAGTCGAAGCCACAACATGCTTCGTATCCTGGCTACTGGCTTCAAAAGCCCTGCAATCTTTCTGCCTATGCCCAATCCCATAACAATAGGAACGTCCCTCTTTTACTATATCCTGTCCCGAAACTTTTGTCCTTCTCTTTCCTTCTACTTCCCTGGTTTCCTTCAGGGTAGAAGGTAGAGACTGTAGAATCAGGTCAGTATCTGACCCGTTCTCCGACGTGGTCTTCAGGTCCGTGAGCTTATCAATATAGCTAGTCACTGTAAGGAAGTTGTCCCCTACAGATGACCCGTCAGCTAACCTCGCTTGAATTAATTCGTTCGAGGTTTCATATCTTGTGATATGAGATTGCTCTCCATATAAATCTTTGTTATGGAGAAAGATGGAAACTAAGTCCATCTTCTCGTGTTGATTCTGGTATACAACATCAACTGAAGCTAACATGAGGCACTTAGCTTTCGCTTTATCTTTTTCCCTTGTCTGACGGATATCCATATCCACGACAGTGGAAACTGGACCTGGGACGGCGGGATCTTGAGTAGTAATATGGTGGTCCAGCTTGTCATAGGCAATGGACATCTGGACAGACCTTTCCCAGTCATATAAGTCAGATTCAGTCAATTTGTTATCTAGATGTAACCTATGTGTGGTCACAAGGTCGCTGCAATTTAGGAGAGAGAAGAAAATACTATTAGCATGATGATCTTGCAAGTTTAGAGTGGTTTAATTTATCTAAACAGGATGGCTCCCACTGTTTCTCGAATCCCTCCTCAAACCATAAAAGAAGAATTAGCCAGGACTATTCTCACCGTACAATTCTTGCTTAACCGTACAGCCAGGTCAGTGTCGATACTTCGAGGGAGGTTTTCCAACGCTTTCGCGAAGTTCCTTAATTAAATAACCTCTTTTCTCTGGGGGCGTAGCCCCGCTGACAGCTTTCTAGGCACCTACTTGGTTTATAGCATTGATCGTTAAGTGACGAATCTCCTGATAAGTGGTATATACTTACAGTAGGATCGGGATCCAAAATATCATCGTATGATAATGTTGAAGGAATCCTACCAACATTCACCAAACTCCAAAATGGTATGCTCTCTCTGCAAATTTCAGTTTCTTTAGAAATTCCCGATATGAATTTTTGCCCCATGCTCTTATGACCTTGACTTTGGCGAACAAATCATAAGTCACATGTCAAGTTCTACCCGTCAATATCCAGGTTAATTTAAACCCATCCGTACATACCCTTGACTTTGGCTAACAAAGCAGTACGACTGTCCCAAACCAACGCGTTTATCTATGCTGCATACGAATATTCAATAGCTACCAAACACTGTGCCTTGACTTTGGCCAACAAACACAGCTTGAATACTATTGACTATCCATATGAAATGACGGAGGGCTACGACTGGTTTTGGCAAAACCGTGAACGTAGTAAACTTGATATAATCGAAGGAACCTGATACTTTATAAAAGGAGTGATTAAAGCTCCGCAATTAAAAATTCTGATCTTTTTAAAATAACCGAGTGGTTTCTTTTAAATTTGTTCCAACGATAAAACTTTGGTTTATTTTCTTTGCATTATAATAATGCGTCCCATCATTTATCTTATCATTGCAGAAAACAACAAAAATACCATGTCCTCTTATGCCATCCGCATTCGCCACGGGGTCCCGTCATCACCCGTTAGGTTACTTAACTAACGACAGAGCGGGGACTGGGCTAGCACGGGTGTAAAACATAAGTGACGTCTAATAGCTATCATATATAGATATTGTACATTCGTCTGACGCAATAATAAGCATTCCAGATCACTGATGAACTTTATTGGATATACTAGAAATCCGCATTTGCTTTGAGCCTGCAATAAAAGACGGATTACACAGTTGTTATGAATAGCCATTACCCCACCCTAGACCCCTACGGGTACGGCAAACTATCCTCCAAGTACCCGAAGTGAAGCGGTCTCCCTCAACAAAGTGAGTAGGCCACTAAACACTTCAAAGTACCCGGTAGTTTGTGTACCCCGCCTTGGGTCTATCCTAGGAGCAAAAACAATAAAAAAAATAATACAATGGTGGCTACAACCGCAACCTAGATGTGCCCCGCAAAAGAATATTACATTTACATCGAATGAATGAATATTAAATCCATCTCAAAATCCAGGCTAATCATCACAACAGTCCAATACAGTTCATATACACAAACAATAAACATTACAGAAATGTGCAACCCCCTGCCAACCGACATACTAGCAGTTAGGGGAGGTTTACGAACACATTAAACATTACAGCTAAAAACCCAATTAGCAAATATCTTAGAACATCGATCGATTACCATATTCCGTGTATACCCCAAAAGCAAACCAGCAAAGAAGCAACCTGGGTAGAAACAGAACATACAGGAAAACAGAAAACCACAAAATAGGAATTACTGAGCAAATCCGAGTCAACTCGGCGTTGACTCTGTTAGGTTTACCTAGCACCCTATGTAGAGTTTGGAAGCATCACATGTCACAAAGTTCAAGTTTTTATGGTGCTAAGCAAGCATACATAGGATCGATCCTAGAAAATTAGGGTTTCAAAATGTTAAAGGCAATAAAGACTAGGGTTTCGAGACTACAACCTTTGTATCTCCCTTCTCTAGACTCTTTGGCCTCTTGGGTGTTGGAGGAAGGTCCTCTTGAAGTCTTCTTATGTCCACGACGATCCACCCGAAGCTCCTAGTCCAAGCTTACAACTTCACTTTTCAAGAGGAGAAATGAAGATAACACTCTACACAAGTGGGGTAAACTTGTGTAGAATGATGTTGTGGTTCTAATTCTCACATCAAAAACCTTTCTTGATGTGTACTTTACTCACTATAAGAAACTAGAGAGCAAAGGAAAAAGGAGGAGGAAGATGATGGCTTTTCTTTTTCAAGAAGAGAAAGGATTAACCTTAGAAAAGAAATGAAAATATATCTATATATATTTATTTCTTCTCATCTCAAACCATGGTTAGGATATGAAGATATTATTGTATCATAGTTTAAAACACCTAAGGAAAAATAACCAAGGGTTAAAGAGTGGGTGAGCATGGTAAGATGAAGAAGAGTGTAGAAACAATCCAATAATTAACCCTTTTTCTTTCCTTTTTGTTTTAGTATAAATACAATAATAATCCATATTAAAAACCATGGTGTGAATCTTATATTGCCATCATATTCCATGTATAAGCAACCATGAAGGATGATGCATGTATGTATGTGTGTATGCACATCCATATGTGCATGAAACTAAAATAAAGAAAGCAAACATGCATGCATACATCCATCATGTACAAGGAAAGGTTTCAAGTGAGAAAACTAATGGTTAAATGATAAATCAACACTTGATTTATCAATCCGGCCATATCACATATGACCCCACCAAAAGAAAGCCGCCCGATCAATATACGGTATCCTATACGCGCATTTTAATCGGGTCCATGCGCATATCGCATACGCACACCACAATGTTTCGCCTGGACTAGGTAACTCCTTTGTGGGACTCTAAGACTCGTCAATACGCCGGCAGTGGGTGATGATCATATCAAGCACCCCCAAGCCGCAAGCGGTCAGCTAAACGTAACGGCCACCCAGGTATTGAGCGATCAGAAGAAAACAAGCGAACCTACTACAACTCCCGTCGAGCCATCCGGCAACACTACCGTACAGTCCGGTCTCTTCGTCAGATATGCTGCATATCGAGCCTAGGGATGGTCACGTCGACCCCAATAACTCAATAAGTCGTGCCGGTGAATGGTCTATAACAGATCGAGAAACTACTGATAACACTTATCAGCAATCTCAGCAGCCCTGGCCAGGGACTTACTGATATAACCAGTCGCGCACAGCACAACATCAACTCCCAATACCGGGAGAGACGAAACCCCTCCTTTCACTCATCGCCTTCGTGTGTCTCGGGACTGTACCCAACGGACACCTGTTTGCACGACTCAGTAGAGCTGTGGTAGGGTGGCAATCAAAGTACAGTGGGAGAACACACAAGACTCTATGACGATCTCGGGTCTACAGACTAACCTGTACCGGTGTCACCTGAGAACTGCTATCCGATGATAGATATAATTCCATATAGGAGTTCTCGGTGAGTCCGTCCAGTGTACCCAGTCACCACTGAGCACCCGTATATGATCTTGATGTCAAACATCGATGAATGTGGGAACATTCATCGCCCATCGTATGGGTCTAGTATCATATACGCTAGTCTATTCTGGTATATCAATGCCCCGTCTCGATATACCTACGACTAGGGACATTCCAGGATATGCTTATAGACTACAGATGTCCCACTAATATGATCTCCATCATAATCAGTGTAGTCAAGCCGATATCCTCAGGGCTTTATCAGCATGTATGAATGAATAAAAGTATGATCAAATCAACATGTCAGATAAAGAAGAACCAGATAGCATACTATCATGTCGAGCAAGAATGCATACTGAATATATATATATATATATATATATATATACATGTATAGATACATCCACTATCATATAATGGCCTCTAGGGCATACATATATCCAACAATCTCCCACTTGCACTAAGGCCAGTTATTGGCGTATCTCATACCCAACATCTCAAAAGGTTGCTCATGCTGCGGTTGAGGGAGGGCCTTGGTGAATGGATCCGCGGCGTTATTCTTTGTGTCTACTCTCCTAATCTCAATCTCGCGGCGATCTACAATCTCCCGGATCAAATGAAAACGCCTCAGGATGTGTCTGGATCGCTGATGGGATCTGGGCTCCTTGGCTAACGCCATAGCCCCATTATTATCACAATACAAAGGTATTGGATCAATAATGGTTGGAACAACTCCTAGCTCCGAGACGAACTTCTTCTTCCAGACGGCTTCCTTGGCGGCATCATTCGCAGCAATGTACTCAGCTTCCATCGTAGAGTCTGCAACGGTATCTTGTTTGGAACTCTTCCACCTCACCGCCCCTCCATTGAGGGTAAATACAAACCCAGAGATAGATTTGCTGTCGTCCTTATCGCTCTGGAAGCTCAAATCGGTAAAGGCCTCCATTTGGAGATCTCCATTACCATACACCAAGAACAATTCTTTAGTCCTTCGTAAGTACTTAAGAATGTTCTTCACAGCTGTCCAGTGATTCTCCCCTGGGTTGGATTGATACCTGCTTACAACACTAAGTGCATAAGCTACATCTGGGCGTGTACATAACATCGCATACATTATAGATCCTACTGCCGAAGCATAGGGTATAACACTCATGCGAGCTCTCTCTTCACCAGTCTTCGGGCAAGAATCCTTGGAGAGAGTGACCCCATGGCAAGCGGGTAAGGCACCCCGCTTGGAGTCTTCCATACTAAACCTTTTTAGGATGGTGTTAATGTACCTGGTTTGGGACAATCCCAATAACCTTTTGGATCTATCCCTATAGATCCTTATGCCCAGAATGTATGTGGCATCACCCAGGTCCTTCATGGAGAACCTTAGTGATAAGAAAGATTTGACCGACTGTAGCATAGGAATATCATTTCCTATCAGAAGAATATCGTTCACGTACAATACGAGGAATGTGACAGCTCTCACTACAGCCTTCTTATAAACACAAGGTTCATCTGGATGTTTGATGAAATCAAACTCTTTGATGACATCATCGAAACAGATGTTCCAACTCCGTGATGCCTGCTTTAACCCATATATGGATTTAAGCAATTTACATGCTTTCCTGCTGCTCCCACTGTCAATGAAGCCCTCTGGCTGATCCATATAAACGCATTCTTCCAAATTTCCATTTAGAAATGCGGTTTTAACGTCTATCTGCCAGATTTCATAGTCGTAGTGAGCAGCAATAGCAAGTAGGATCCGAATGGATTTAAGCATGGCTACGGGAGAAAAAGTCTCGTCATAGTCCAAACCTGGTCTTTGATGAAAACCCTTCGCCACAAGTCTTGCCTTATAGGTCTCCACCTGCCCATCTACACCAATCTTTCTTTTAAAGATCCATTTGCACCCCACAGGTTTTACCCCAGGGGGTACAACGTCCAAAGTCCATACTTTGTTGGTGTACATAGACTCCATTTCGGATCTCATGGTATCCATCCACTTCACAGAGTCTCCACTCGTGATAGCTTGCTGAAAACTGGTAGGATCATCATCATCCATGATGCAATCTTCTCCGTCACCATCAATGAGGAAACCGTAGTACCTCTCCGGTGGGCGAGAAGTCCTACCAGACCTACGGAGTGGCCGAGGTTCCTCAGTTTCTGTTGCAACAGCCGGTTCAACCAAATCGTCATTTGTAGTTTGTGTCTCTAGAACCTCTTCTAGATCCACCACCTTGCCATCATCTTTATCTGTAAAAAACTCTTTTTCCAAGAATGTGGCATGTTGAGAAACAAACACCTTTTGTTCCTCTTTGTGGTAGAATAGATATCCATAGGAATTCTTTGGATATCCTACAAAGTTACACATGACTGACCGTGTCTCGAGTTTGTCCGGATTCTGCTTTTTAACATAGGTCGGGCAACCCCAAATCTTAATTCTTTTAAGAGATGGTCTCTTCCCATGCCATATCTTATATGGCGTGGTTGACACGGCTTTGGTTGGAACCCTGTTTAGTAGAAACGCTGCAGTCTCCAATCCATGCCCACAAAACGAGATGGGTAACTCAGCGTCACTCATCATGGACCGGACCATATCTAATAGGGTCCTATTTCGTCGTTCTGACACACCGTTGTGCTGTGGTGTGTAAGGAGGAGTGAGCTGAGAGAGAATCCCATTCTCTTTTAGGAAGTTTGCAAATTCTCTACTGAGATACTCACCACCTCGATCAGATCGAAGCATCTTGATACTCAAGCCAGTTTGTTTTTCTACTTCTTATTTATATTCAATGAATTTCTCGAAAGCTTCGGACTTGTGCTTTAATAAAAATACATGACCGAATCTTGAGAAATCATCAGTGAATGTAACGAAGTATGAAAAACCGCCTCTAGCCTGTGTAGACATTGGCCCACATACATCACTATGTATGAGGCCTAGGAGCTCAGTAGCCCTTTCTCCGTGTCCGGTAAACGGAGTTTTGGTCATTTTACCCTTGATACAAGACTGGCAAGTCGCATAAGATTTATATTCAAAAGAGTTTAAATACCCATCTTTGTGTAACTTGTTTAGTCTTGTTTCGTTAATATGACCAAGTCTACAGTGCCAAAGAAAAGCTTCATTTAATTCTGAAAGCTTTCTTTTATTAGTGTTTTGTATACTGAAAACTGTGTGTTGATTTAGGACATATATTCCGTTATTAAACGTACCATACCCAACCAACATTTGATTCAGGTGAATGTTCATAACATTGTTCTGCATTACAAAATTATATCCTTCATTGTCTAACAAAGAAACGGATATTATATTACAAAGCATACTTGGTACAAAATAACAAGGATTCAAAACCAAAATACATCCAGATGGCAACCCCAAGTGATACTCTCTGATTGGTAGAGATTCTGCGTGTTCAAGTTTAGTTAATTACCGCAATCAAAACGGTTTCGCTTGTAGCTAGCCGGTTGAGTACGGGTCGTCCGCAGGGAGATGGGAATCTTTTTCTATGTGCTTTAACGAGTTAAGTCCAATTTTCCAGATTTGTTTGTGATTAACTAAGTGTTAAAATGATATGTAAAGAGAGCTTGTTAGGGTTAGGATTAGGTTAGTTTGAGTTAGGAGTCGCTCACCTCTTTCGTTGCCACTCTTAATATCGGTGTTACGGTAATCGGCAACAACGGGGATTAGCACGACTAGGAAGGAACTTGCGAGTATAAGCTAGGCTTTCCAACGCATAAATTCTTCCTTTTGGTTCTTGTCCGTCCGTTCTTGGCTCTTAGCCATAACCTCCGGTTAATTCAACCACAACCGGTCTCACTACGGAATCACCGCTATCATGTAGGATAGGGTACCGTAAGAAGCGGATTGTGGTTCAATTAACGGGAGTCGATTTTAAGATGTTGGGCAAGGAAAGAGTGAGAGAGATTTCCTTCTCTCAAACTTCCCTTATCCTACCCTAACAAGTATGAAACTACTCACACATCATAATGAAAAGAAAACAAAACAAAAGAGGAAGATAGAAAGAAAGAGATTAGAAGATAACAACCAGCTATTTGCGACCTCACCTTAGCAAGGATCAAGCGTAAGCATCATGGTTGTTTTAAGGATAAAGGAAAAGAGAAAAGAAAGAAACAACAAGAAATAACAACAACTAAGTTAACAAATGAAAATTACAAGCAATAATAAGAGAACAAGACAAGTATAATAATATAATGAACTTCTTTATTCACCATTCTTCACTCACAAAAGCTCACTACAAGTTTTAATGGAGAAGAGATGAGAAGAGGAAGAAGAAAAAGTATTCTAAAACCTAGAAAAAATACAAGATTATGCACCCTTGGCTTCACAAGTTCTGGACTATTTATAGGCAGGAAACTGAAAATATAGGGCAACCATCAGAACACAAATGAAAAGACCAAAGAGCCCCTAAAAACTTTTCTTCTGACAAGCCTAAACGGCCGCGGAACCGCGGCCTAGACCCCCTATAGGCCGCGGTTCCGCGGCCATATAGGAGAGTTAGGCCCTCCGGTTTTCTGTGCTTCCCTGGTCCTTTTTTGTCTGTAGTTTGGCATATGTCTTTTCTGATAATCTTTCCACATTTCTTCCAGAATTTTTGTTGATCAAAAAGATGATTTGATGTGGATCTTTTGCCATGATTGTCTCGAGCTCCGTGTAGATTTCTTGGATCTTGTGTTTCCATTGAGCCTTGTGCATGAAAATGACATTGATTTGCCATTTTGTCTCTTAAACTGGTGTGTGGAAACAGACGGATAAAGAGCGGAGATCCGTGTTTTATCTGTGAATGGCAGGAACCCGGATTTTTGTCGTGTTTTTCCATGAATTTCACCGTTTAGAGCCGAGAACCTGTATCCTGCAATTGACTAGCAAACACGGCTCAAGAGTACCTACCGATATTCAATGTGATAAAAATTGGGCGGTATGAAAATGCAGAAATCTGATATGAACACTCTCCCACTGCGACTGTCTGTACATTGGAACCATTTCCAACGCGGAGAGTATGGTCACCTGCCTTCAAAACTTTGCTATTTCTCAGCCCCTGCATAGAATTGCAAATGTGAGAATCTGAACCGGTATCCAATACCCAGGAAGCAGAGTTTATTGAAAAACAGTTTTCTGTCACAAACGCACCTGAAGCAGAAGCATCCTCATGCTTCTTCTTGAGACTTAAGTACTCCGTGCAGTTGCGCTTCCAATGTCCTGTCTTGTGGCAATGAAAACATTCGCCTTTCCCCGAGTCTCCAGCTTTGGACTTTTCCTTTCCTTTCACCTTTTTAACTCCACCCTTAGGATTGGTGGGCTTCTTCTTTTTCTTTCCCTTGGCCTTAGCTTTCGGGCGAGAAGAGGAAGACTGTCCAACAGTCATAACGGGAGTTTTTGCTGATTTCATAGTGCTCTCTGCACTCCTTAACATATTAAGGAGTTCAGGGAGTTCCTTCTCCATGCCGTGCATGTTGAAGTTCACTATGAATTGAGCAAAGGTGGAGGGAAGGGACTGTAGAATAATATCCGTATATTGTTCATTGTCTATTGTCCATCCAAGGTCCTCAAGCTCTTCTATAAGAGCTATCATCTTCAGAACATGGTCTCCTACTGGTATGCCAGGGGCCATTAGCATCTGAAACAATTTCTTTGATGCTTCATATCGTAATACGCGAGATTGCTCTCCATACAACTCCTTTGTATGGAGCAATATACCGTGAATGTCCATATCCTCATGCTGCTTTTGATGTGTGTTATCCATCGATGCAAGCGCGAGGCATTTTGCCATGGCACAGTCAGCGTCCCATGTCTTGCGGACTTCAATGTCCGCAACTGAGGATTTTGGACCTAGGACGGGCGGGGCTGAAGCCGTGAGGACATATGATACTTTATCATAAGTCAAGGCTATTTTCAGATTCCTCAGCTAGTCTTTATAATTGGTCCCATTCAGTTTGTTTTTATCTAGTAGAAGCTTGAGTCCAGTCATGGGTATCTGCCATTAAGAGAGAGAAAAGAATACACTCAGCGAAAGCTCTTGCATAGATCAGATTGGTTATTATCTTGTCTAATCGATGTTTCCTACTGCTTTTATCGAGTTTTTCTTTCAAACCTTTAAAAAGAAAAACTAGCCAGGATTAATTACAGTCTACAACTTCGCTAACCGTTCAGCCAGGCCAGTGTCGGTACTTGAGGGAGGTTCCCCGTGCTTTCGCACGGACCTAATTAGAGTAAACCTCGTTTTCCCAGAGGCGGAGCCCCGTTAACACCTTTCTAGACACCTAATGAGTTAGCTATTTGTAAACTGTAAAACTCTCCTAGGAGCAACTATTGCCCACAGTGGGATCGGGATCCAACCATCACATGGAAGGTATGCAATCTCATTGCAAATCTCAACTATTGAAATTCCCGATGTGGTTTTTACCCCTAGCACTCGTGACCTTGGCTAAGGTCAACAAATCACGAGTACTAGTCAAGCTCAACCCGTCATTTCTTGATTAATTAGACCCGTTCACATGACCCTTGGCTAAGGTCAACAAAGTCATATGCCCATCCTAATTAATCTGCATCATATGCATTTGTAGGAAGACATCACTTAGCTACCGTACACTACGCCTTGGCTAAGGTCAACAAACGTAGCACGAATACTAAGTACTCTACTTCCTAAAATGACGGAGGGTTGCGGATGATTTTTGAGAAAATCTTTAACGCTTTGAACTTGATATCGTTGTAGAATCAAATGGTTTTCAAAAGGAGTGGCTTAAGCTCAGCAGTTTTGAAATGTAGCTATTTCATAAATAACCGAGTGTTTTTAAATCCGATTCTACAACATCTTTTTAGGTTTATTTTCTTTACATTAATCACATTAATGTAATCCCATCATTTAAGTCCTTAAGCCAATCACAGAAAAGAAACGAAAATAATACGTACGCTTATGCCATCCGCATTCGCCGCAATGTTCCGTTATGCACCGTTAGATTACTTAACTAACAGCATACCGGGACAGGACTAGCGCGGGTGTAAAACATAAGCAACGTCTACTATATATCATATATAAATATGTCATTCGTCTCAGATATCACAGAACACAGGCAGCAGAAACATAGATATAATGTGGGATATATAGATATAATGTGGGATATACTAGGACGTCCGTATTTAGTATTTAGCCAGAATTGAAAATACGGATTCCACAGTCGCGATGAATAGCCAAGCCCACACCCTGGACCCCTACGAGAGCGGCAAGCGACCCTACCAATTCTGGAGTTTAGGAGACCCGGTCTTGACTCCTCGAGATGGTCTCCCACTGAACCCCAGAACCCGGTCACCTGTGCTCCCCTCCTTGGGTCCATCCTAATGCGAAAAAGTAAATAATATACAACACCGGTGGCAGCAATCTCAACCCGGAAGTTCCCCAAATAAAAGAATATTACATTACATTTGAATTTACATGAATGAAAATATAAAACTCTCATCTCACATAAAACCCCCCCGGCTATTTGATCGCGACAATCCTGCACATCATATCTCAGCAACACATAATATCACATATCATCAACGTAAGTAAGTATGCGTACCCCAATTGTCGTTGATGTATAGCAACGAAACCGGCGATATCAAACATACTACACTTACGGTCACAGAAAAGAAAGTATAAAACTACAATATTTGGAATCCACATACTCTTTAGACATCATAAATGCGAAATATCACATACTTCGTATTTCATGCCTAAACTATATGAATTCCACATATTGTATCACATTCCAGATAAACAGACAGTATTAAAGTTTTCGAACGAATAATCAAACACCCAAGATTCCCTAAAGCTCAACACTTGAGCAGAGTTCAAAAACCCGGAGTGTGACACAGTAGTAGCGGTCCAGCCGTAGAAGGGTCAAGCCAACGCCTCACATGTGGCACGCCGAACTGCTCCAAACCCTAAGGTTCAAAGGCAGTTCAAGACGGTCACATAATCGAGTTAAGGTTTGTTGTCTTCTAGAGGGTCCACCACAAGACTTGCACGTATCTCCAAAAGATTTAAACCCCGTGAAAAGTGAGCAAATGATAATCGTTCGAACACTTCAATACTTTTTAGTTTACTCCGAAAAGAAACGAAATGAAAATTCCGATCGAATCGTCGAGTCCAAAACCATCTCCAGAAAATACAGTACTATATTCAGATTAAACATACCTAAAACACTATACAAGCAGTTATAAGAATTAGTGAGCTAATTTGAAGCAATGATGCCTCTGTACGGCCGCGGAGCCGTGGCCTAAGCCAGGAATTGCCGCGGTTCCGTGGCTCTTTGTACGGATCAGGGCTTCGAATTTCACATAGTTTCTTAGTTTTTCCTGCTGTATTTTTTAAGTATTTTTAATTCTGAAAAATATCAGATTTTAAAATTTGTCCAGAGATGGTCTCGAAAAATCGTATTTTGATCCGATCGAGATTTTTACTTCGTAAAAGTGTCGCCTAATGTTCGAGGTCAGCTCTAATACCAATGTTAGGTTTACCTAGCACCCTATGTAGAGTTTGGAAGCATCACATGTCACAAAGTTCAAGTTTTTATGGTGCTAAGCAAGCATACATAGGATCGATCCTAGAAAATTAGGGTTTCAAAATGTTAAAGGCAATAAAGACTAGGGTTTCGAGACAACAACCTTTGTAGCTCCCTTCGCTAGACTCTTTGGCCTCTTGGGTGTTGGAGGAAGGTCCTCTTAAAGTCTTCTTGTGTCCACGACGATCCACCCGAAGCTCCTAGTCCAAGCTTGCAACTTCACTTTTCAAGAGGAGAAATGAAGATAACACTCTACACAAGTGGGCTAAACTTGTGTAGAATGATGTTGTGGTTCTAATTCTCACTTCAAAAACCTTTCTTGATGTGTGCTTTACTCACTATAAGAAACTAGAGAGCAAAAGAAAAGGGAGGAGGAAGATGATGGCTTTTCTTTTTCAAGAAGAGAAGGATTAACCTTAGAAAAGAAATGAAAATATATCTATATATATTTATTTCTTCTCATCTCAAACCATGGTTAGGATATGAAGATATTATTGTATCATAGTTTAAAACACCTAAGGAAAAATAACCAAGGGTTAAAGAGTGGGTGGTAAGATGAAGAAGAGTGTAGAAACAATCCAATAATTAACCCTTTTTCTTTCCTTTTTGTTTTAGTATAAATACAATAATAATCCATATTAAAAACCATGGTGTGAGTCTTATATTGCCATCATATTCCATTTATAAGCAACCGTGAAGGATGATGCATGTATGTATGTGTGTATGCACATCCATATGTGCATGAAACTAAAAGAAAGAAAGCATACATGCATGCATACATCCATCATGTACAAGGAAAGGTTTCAGGTGAGAAAACTAATGGTTAAATGATAAATCAACACTTGATTTATCAATCCGGACATATCACATATGACCCCACCAAAAGCAAGCCGCCCGACCAATATACGGTATCCTATACGCGCATTTTAATCGGGTCCATGCGCATATCGCATACGCGCACCACAACGTTTCGCCTGGACTAGGTAACTCCTTTGTGGGACTCTAAGACTCGTTAATACGCAGGCAGTGGGTGATGATCATATCAAGCACCCCCAAGCCGCAAGCGGTCAGCTAAACGTAACGGCCACCCGGGTATTGAGCGATCAGAAGAAAACAAGAGAACCTGCTACAACTCCCGTCGAGCCATTCGGCAACACTACCGTACAGTCCGGTCTCTTCATCAGATATGCTGCATATCGAGCCTAGGGATGGTCACGTCGACCCCAATAACTCAATAAGTCGTGCCGGTGAATGGTCTATAACAGATCGAGAAACTGCTGATAACACTTATCAGCAAATCTCAGCAGCCCTGGCCAAGGACTTACTGATATAACCAGTCGGGCACAGCACAGCATCAACTCCCAATACCGGGAGAGACGAAACCCCTCCTATCGCTCATCGCCTTCGTGTGTCTCGGGACTGTACCCAACGGCCACCTGTTTGCACGACTCAGTAGAGCCGTGGTAGGATGGCAATCAAAGTACAGTGGGAGAACACATAAAACTCTATGACGATCTCGGGTCTACAGACTAACCTGTACCAGTGTCACCTGAGAACTGCTATCCGACGATAGATATAATTCCATATAGGAGTTCTCGGTGAGTCTGTCCAGTGTACCCAGTCACCACTGAGCACCCGTATATGATCTTGATGTCAAACATCGATGAATGTGGGAACATTCATCGCCCATCGTATGGGTCTAGTATCATATACGCTAGTCTATTATGGTATATCAATGCCCCGTCTCGATATACCTACGACTATGGACATTCCAGGATATACTTATTGTTGGAGATAGTGCCCTCATAGTCAATTATTGGATCGCAGGTACGTGATTGCAATGATTGCGGAGGACCTATCCCGGTAGGACAGTCTTACTCGAAATGATAGTATGCTATCTGGTTTGCCTTTATCTGTCGTGTACATGTTCAGGTGACTGATTGCATGTTACACTTTGATAGAGCCCTTAGGATCTTGCTTTACTACCAACAGTATGATGGCTATCATATACGTGAGAGTTGGGTAGTTTATATGCATATCCTTAATTGTGGTCCCTAGTCGTGGGAGTTTCGAGACAGGGCATCGATACTCCGGAGTAGACTAGTGTGTACAGTCGAGACCCCGACGAGGGGCGGTGGCCGGTCTCATAAGCCACTGGTGTCAGTTGGATCACCTAAGATGTATACAGGTGCTCATTGGGTTATGAGTACACCGGACAGGACTCGCCGGGAATCTGCTAGTTAGTATTATATCTACCGTCAGATAGCAGTTCCCTGGTGACATGTGTACAGGTTAGTTCATCGACCTGAGGTCGTCATTTGTCTCGTGTGAGTTCCCACTGTGCTTTGATTTCTACCCTACCACGGCTCAAAGGAGTCGTGCAAACAGGTAGTTTTTGGGTACAGTCCCGAGCCATATGGAGGCACGTGAGCGGATCGGCAGGGGATTCATCTCTCCCGGTATTGGGGGCGAGATCGTGCTGTGTCTAGGAGAGCCATTACACAAATCCATGGCCATGGTAGGAGGTTTACTGGTAGGTACTCCAGTAGTATCTCAGGGTGTATTTGGGCTTCACTCCGACACGACTTATACTGCTATTGGGGGTCTGACGTTGCTAGCCCCCTAGGCAGATATGCGATACTCATTGACGAACGGACCGGACTGTATATACATTGTCACTGTTAGGCTCAGTAGGGTTTTTGGAGGAGTTCGCTCATCGGTCTCCCTTGAGTTCGCTCCTCGGCCACCCTTGAGGTCAGTCCATGGGCAGCCGTTACGCATAGCTAGTGCCGCTGACGGTTTGTGGTTAAACCCACTGCCAGGGTACTGACGAGTCATTAGAGTCCCCGACAGACAGTTTCCCAAGTTTGGGCGAAACGTTGTAGAGGCCGTATGGTTTTATGGCAGGGTTCGGAAAAATGCACGTGCGTTTACGCACGTGTCGATTTTCGGACAGATGATACTGGTCGGCTTTGGTTTAAGCCGGATTCGAGTATTATATTGAGTAGGTATAATATCTTTGTCTCAGTTGCATTTGTATTCGGTCGTAATACAAATGCGGGTATATTTATACAGTTTCGGGGTTATCCTGAAAGTTGTTTCAGGATCACTTTTGGAAGTTGCCAGTTTCCAGTTTTCTATCAGCCGTCTTTTAACATTCGGTTAAAGACGGATTTATCTTTTCTTGAGATGAGTGTGGAAGCTTCTAGAAGGTTCTAGAAGAGGTGACTAGGATTAATTAGTGTTGAGTTTTCATTGGTTACATTTAATGGTTCATTAATGCATGATGACTAGGTTTGTGAATCATGCATTATCATTAAAGCTTTTTGTTTACTTAAGGATATTTTCTTCTTGATCTTTTGAAGTGAGAAGCTTTCTTAAGGTCACCACTTGCTCCTACACTCAGCCTCCTCCTTCATATATGAATGGATGGCCTCCTCTCTCATTCACTCTCTCTCACTTGAGTTTTCATTTGCTAGAAAAGATTATGATAGGTTTTATCGGTGTATGGAATTTCACAGTCCATTTCATTCCATCACCCGATTTCCACGGCAACTTCATTAACCGATCGTCCACGGATTTGGACGAAGTGAGACAAAGTCATCTACTCATTCTCTACATCAATCTTGGTCGTCTCTTTTAGCAAACTTGACGATCGAGTTGCCTCGAGTCAGAGGCGGGAGCCCGTTTAAAGAACCGATCATGTGGTGCCACCTCGACGAGGAGATCGGAGATCGACGAGATCGGAGCAGCCGCAACGGAGCGTGGGATGGTGGTTGAAGAACGAAGGACTCGGATCGTTCGGTATAACATTCCTACACTCTTTACAGTTTGTTAGTTTAGCAATAATGGCAGATCCGGGTTAAAGTATACGATAGCGCCAAGTTTAAAAGTTTTTGTTCCGCATTTGGCGTCTGTAGACTGCCGGGGCGCTAGCGTAGACTTACAGTGGTATCAGAGCCTAACCATTTTGCTATACTAACTTGTGCTAACGCGTTTAAAACATCGATCCGACCGGAAAACTAAAAACTGCATTTTCTAACATGACAGTTTCTGTTGTTTTTAAATGGTCTCAGAAATTAATTCTGCATATCTTAAAAATCCGTGCAGGGTTTTTTAAGCGTACGGACAAAATTTGGGCACGCAATCTCACCAGAGCGCCGCGGATTAGCGGCCAAACCCATGGTTTGGCCGCTCATCCGCGGCCGTTCTAGGGGATCAGTGCACCAAATTTTTTCTGTGTGTTCTCTGTTGGATTTTGGGGTTTTTGGTAAACATCGTTTTGGCCCAGGTTTTGTTACTGTTCACCAGTAAGCAGTGGGGCCCACTTTTTGATATTTGGTCTTTGGTCGATCGAAATTTAAACACGTTAGTTTACAGTGCTTACATTATATCTCCGACCGGGAATGTCATTTGATCGGTAAACCGCGTCTGATTGCTATAGTTCTTTTAGACGGGTTTGCGAACATGACATTCGCGTTGATGTTCTGTGGTGTGCTGTGATGTTGCGGATTTGTCGTGGTGGATAGCAGTGTGCAATGGTAGTACAGTTTGTGTTTATTTGTACATTTGATATTGCGGGGCGAGCGTCCAACTTGTGGACTGCCGTCACTGCCTGTTGTATAATATTCTTTTGGGGCACGACCAGGTTGCGGTCGATGTACCTATTGTACTATTTTTCATTACTGTACTAGGTTTTACCCCGTGACGGAGTGCACGAATAGCCGGGTTCGGGAAAGCAACGGGTCCGCATCTCATGGCTTTGAGAGGCAGAGGGTCCCCACTTCAGAATTGGCAGACTATTCGCCGCACTCGTAGGGGGTACAGGTTGACCCAAGGAAGGGTGCTCAATTTACCGGATTCCGTGAAGTGCCGGGTGTTCCATTCATTATGCTGTGGGGACTGCCTCGCTTCAGGTTTTGGCGGGTAACTTGCCGCACCCATAGGGGTCTAGGTTACATTGCACAGGCTATCCACACGACAGGGGAACGTCAGGTTTCAGCAGCGGCTCTGTGAAACTCGGGGATCCCAGATATCTGTATTGTTCTGTGATGCTTATTACTTTTCTGTAATGTTGCATACTATCACGCCTGGAGCGATTATTGTATATTGGTTTATATACTATTAGATGTTGTATATGTTTTACACCCGCGCTAGTCCAGTCCCCGCTCTGTCGTTAGTTAAGTAACCTAACGGGTGATGACGGGACCCAGTGACGAATGCGGATGGCATATACGTACATTTTATTTTCGTTCTTTTATGGTGTGATAATTTGATGGGACTGCGTTGATTCTGATCAATGCAAAGGAAAACAAACCTGTTTGAGTTGTTGGAACAATTTTAAAAAGGTGTTATTACAAAGACGTTTCTTTTTGTTATGCATAGCGGTATTCGGTGTGAATATCCAGCACCTCATTCGACGAGGCAAGGGCTGATATCCCTTCACCGGGAAAGACCCCTTGGACAGAAGTTTGCGTCAGAGTAATAACTTCACTATAGTCGATTACATATTGCTTTGCATAGCGGTATTCAGTGGAATATCCTGCACCTCATTCCACGAGGAAAGAGCCGAGATCCCTTCACCGGGAATGACCTCTTTAGCAAAAAGTTTTTCGCCACTATATTTTTATAAAAAGCTATCAGGTTCCTTCAGCGATATCAAGTTCACTACGCTAAAGGTTTTTCGCCAAAAACCAGTCGTAGCCCTCCGTCGTTTCTTATGGATGGTCAGTAGTATTCAAGCTATGTTTGTTGGCATACGTCAAGGCATAGTGTTTGGTAGCTGCTGGGTATTCATTTGTTGCATAGATAGATGAGTTGGTTTGGGACAGTCGTATTACCTTGTTGGCATACGTCAAGGGTATGTACGGGTGGGTTCAAATTAACAAGATAATGACGGGCAGAACTTGACA
Organism: Agapanthus africanus; assembly: GCA_030015575.1. Taxonomy (NCBI): domain Eukaryota; kingdom Viridiplantae; phylum Streptophyta; class Magnoliopsida; order Asparagales; family Amaryllidaceae; genus Agapanthus; species Agapanthus africanus. The sequence continues at coordinate 173,101,825 of JASDDO010000031.1, read as the reverse complement.
TGTGACTTATGATTTGTTGACATACGCCAAGGTCATAAGAGCATGGGGCAAGAAAATGATATCGGGAGTTTCTAAAGAAACTGAAACTTGCCAAGTATGCGCATACCTTCTGGAGTATGAATAACGTGGATGCATTCCATCACGTTAACATGCGATGAGAGATGGATCCCGATTCCCACTGATGAGTTGGTTTACTCTTCGGGTGATCCCGATTGATTCTTCTTTAGGTTTGGAGGAGAATTTGACAGGACAGTGGGAGGTTTCCGGATTAGATAAAGTGATGACCATTCTGATCTAGGTTAGAGTGCACGCAGAGTGTTTCTTTTCTCTCTCTCTCTTTGGCAGCGACCTTTGACCGACCCTAGACTATGACTCAGTGACCAGGTTGACCGAACCTTCTTAAAATACTGGCGTTTGGATTGTCTGAGTTGCATAAGTCATTGCCACTCCTTCTTTTACCCTTTGTATTTCTCAGAACACCCGTATTACTACGGATATCCACTTCCATTGGATAGAGCCATCGTATGGTTATATACGAACTCGAAGGGACTTCTTCGAGGATGGATCCAGGTTCAGGAGAAATAGAATTGGTTTATTCAGTTGTCTTTTATTATCACCTTCTCTCAGGTTGCGAGAGCTCCTTGGTTTAGGAGAGTACACCTATTACGCCTATTGGATAGTCTTATTCCAAACCATAGGCTGGTGCCGAAAGGTAGGGAATGAAGAAAACCAATTAGCCTAAGTAGGGTGTGCAGAAGGTAATATGTAAAGACAAAATAAAGGGATTAGAAAGAGGGCAAAGTAAATTGCGACTGATATCATTCACGACCAAAACCGCGTACTTCATCGCCGCTCCTATTTCACCTTTAAAAAGAATAAGGTATTATTCAGTTGTCTTTTATCGTCACCTTCTCTCGAGATGCGAGTACTCCTTGGTTTAGGAGGGTACACCTATTATGCTTACTGGATAGTCTTCTTCCAAACCATAGGCTGGTGCCGAACGGTAGGGAAGGAAGAAAACCATTTAGCCTAACGATGGTGTACAGAAGGTAACGACTAAAGAAAAATAAAGGGATTTGGAGAGATGGCAATAAAATATACGGTTGAAGTCATGAATTGGATTATGGAAGAGGCATTGCTATGAATACCAGGATAACCCTACGAAACATTTTCATGTTTCAGTGCATTGTTAAAAGAAAAACTGTTTTCCCGATTAGACACTTACTCCAAGGGTATGTATTTACCAGGTTTCATTCTCATATCTGTATGGTTTTACAGATGATGATTGGGAGTAAGATATTGGGAATTAGGTGATCGTCCTCATTATATCGGAATTCGTTGTAATTGGTGATAGTTGAGGAAATCGCCAGGGTACAGTTTTCCACCGATAACGCACAAGTTATGAGTTGTTTAACTCAGCGGACTTATACAGAGTATTGTATGTTGTCCAGTGTCCATCAGGACAAAGGGGTAGGTCCTCGTACTATGTTCTGTTTACTTATAACTTCTCTAGTATTTAGACGAGTGTTTCGTAGAAATACAAGGTCTAAGTTTTGAGAAGTTGTGGGTATAAGAATAAAGTAGAGAACCAAGTATCACAAGTATCGGGATTCTTCAAAGAGATCGAAGATGTAGATTCTTGTGATTGGTATTCAGATGATAGTGATGGTTTTGAGAAACGTGTTTCTCTTTCAGGTTACTCATAATTGGATGGATTCCTAAGTTGAGTAATGTTGATTAGCCTCTTTCCATTAAGTAGATATGCACTGGAGACAGCTGCATGATTTGAATCTTGGTTCCAATTAAATTAGTGCCAAAGTTTCTATATTGGATATAGAACGGATCGTACCTTAAAAGAAGTTAAGGTATGGGGAGTTGTCCAGCTTATGATTAAAACCAGCCATTGGATAACTCAGGGCACGTTTCTGTAATGGCTGTTTGTGGGTTGACCCTGGCAATGACGAGGGTTGATATTCTACCATATACAAGATCAATAGTGATATTGTTCTTGAATCGCCACAGTTTTAGTAAAAATGGATCTTTTTCAGAAAACAGTAGTGGGAGTATGGTAGAACTGGAAGTGATTCCAGAACCGCGAACGATTACGGAAAATTTAATAGGACCTATACATTCAATCAGGTTTGACATTCTAATAGCCACTCCGCAGGTATGGTAGGTAATCTCAGGCGCCCGAGAGGTACTTCGGTAGCCTCAGAGACGGTGACAGGGAGGTTCTTATCTACCAAGACTTGACACTACTGTTGTTCCAGGATATGAGACCCGGTAGGAGGGTTGTCGTAGTCAGTGGGAGCAGCGGAAGCATAGTGGGCAAAATGCTTATATCTATTTATAGACTTGAGCAGTTATAGCGGAGATAGATCATCTAATTTTGATGTGACAGTCATGGGTTTGACTTCAATCAGAATAGGGGATGGATCAGTTAAGAAGGTAGTAGGGTGTGATGTCATGGTATCTGGATGACATACACAGAGTAGGAAGTAAAATTCCTATACTACGATCGGTTGTACTGTGGTCGTCACACAGTTGTTTCTCCAGACAGGATATGGATATAATATTTAACATTTTGGTTTCTAGATCTATGGTTTTAGATCTGGATTTGGGTAGTTTCCCAATGTGGGTACTTTGACAGATATTCTAATGGTTTTTGGAATAGTTGACTCCTAGCGAGGTGGTGTACCTGCAGGTGATGGAGTCACCCTCTCTAAAGGTGTCGTATAGACTAAAGGGGAGAGGGAAGTGCATGATTGGCAGATCACTTGCTTAGGCAATTGAGTCAATCATGAGATGTCAAGTACCACACCAAATGTTGGTTTTGCACTAGATGCAATAAGTTTGTATTAATCCAATCCTGGAGAAACATAAGGAAGCGGTTTTAGAACATTAGTACATGTTCTACGGATTTGATAATGGCAGCCTCTTTCGGGAGACGGTTATCATTCCAGGCTTCAAAGGTGACATGGATGACAGAGTGATTGTCAGAGTTTTAGTTTTCCCTCTGAGAAGGGACAGTATTATGGACAGGTGGTTCTAGAGGATACTATGGGTGGCATGGTGCCCGATACTGATTAGGTTCAGTGATCGATTCAGTCTAAGAAGTTTGGATATGGAGTTCATTTATGAACTAAGGTCCCATCAGATATCCAGACATATTCTAAGACAGGTACTACTCAATTCGCGAGATGGCTTTCTCCGCGAACTTGAGATTAAGAGAGATACAGAAAGAAACTTCTAGGCGGATCCACTCACCGAGGCTATTTCTCGAACACAATAGTTTTACAAACGGGCTTTGTGAAACTGATTAGTAGAGGAGTTGGATGTTCGGTTTCACACGGGCTGTGAGTAGTCGACATCGCAATATTAGCCTTGAGTGCAAGTGGGAGATTGTTGGAGATAGTGCCCTCATAGTCAATTATTGGATCGCAGGTATGTGATTGCAATGATTGCGGAGGACCTATCCCGGTAGGACAGTCTTACTCGAAATGATAGTATGCTATCTGGTTTGCCTTTATCAGTCGTGTACATTTTCAGGTGACTGATTGCATGTTACACTTTGATAGAGCCCTTAGGATCTTGCTTTACTACCAACAGTATGATGGCGATCATATACATGAGAGTTGGGTAGTTTATATGCATATCCTTAATTGTGGTCCCTAGTCGTGGGAGTTTCGAGATAGGGCATCGATACTCCGAAGTAGACTAGTGTGTACAGTCGAGACCCCGACGAGGGGCGGTGGCCGGTCTCACAAGCCACTGGTGTCAGTTGGATCACCTAAGATGTATACAGGTGCTCATTGGGTTATGAGTACACCGGACAGGACTCGCCGGGAATCTGCTAGTTAGTATTATATCTACCGTCAGATAGCAGTTCCCTGGTGACATGTGTACAGGTTAGTTCATCGACCTGAGGTCGTCATTTGTCTCGTGTGAGTTCCCACTGTGCTTTGATTTCTACCCTACCACGGCTCAAAGGAGTCGTGCAAACAGGTAGTTTTTGGGTACAGTCCCGAGCCATATGGAGGCACGTGAGCGGATCGGCAGGGGATTCGTCTCTCCCGGTATTGGGGGCGAGATCGTGCTGTGTCTAGGAGAGCCATTACAGAAATCCATGGCCATGGTAGGAGATTTACTGGTAGGTACTCCAGTAGTATCTCAGGGTGTATTTGGGCTTCACTCCGACACGACTTATACTGCTATTGGGGGTCTGACGTTGCTAGCCCCCTAGGCAGATATGCGATACTCATTGACGAATGGACCGGACTGTATATACATTGTCACTGTTAGGCTCAGTAGGGTTTTCGGAGGAGTTCGCTCATCGGTCTCCCTTGAGTTCGCTCCTCGGCCACCCTTGAGGTCAGTCCATGGGCAGCCGTTACGCATAGCTAGTGCCGCTGACGGTTTGTGGTTAAACCCACTGCCAGGGTACTGACGAGTCATTAGAGTCCCCCACAGACAGTTTCCCAAGTTCGGGCGAAACGTTGTAGAGGCCGTATGGTTTTATGGCAGGGTTCGGAAAAATGCACGTGCGTTTACGCACGTGTCGATTTTCGGACAGATGATACTGGTCGGCTTTGGTTTAAGCCGGATCCGAGTATTATATTGAGTAGGTATAATATCTTTGTCTCAGTTGCATTTGTATTCGGTCGTAATACAAATGCGGGTATATTTATACAGTTTCGGGGTTATCCTGAAAGTTGTTTCAGGATCACTTTTGGAAGTTGCCAGTTTCCAGTTTTCTATCAGCCGTCTTTTAACATTCGGTTAAAGACGGATTTATCTTTTCTTGAGATGAGTGTGGAAGCTTCTAGAAGGTTCTAGAAGAGGTGACTAGGATTAATTAGTGTTGAGTTTTCATTGGTTACATTTAATGGTTCATTAATGCATGATGACTAGGTTTGTGAATCATGCATTATCATTAAAGCTTTTTGTTTACTTAAGGATATTTTCTTCTTGATCTTTTGAAGTGAGAAGCTTTCTTAAGGTCACCACTTGCTCCTACACTCACCCTCCTCCTTCATATATGAATGGATGGCCTCCTCTCTCATTCACTCTCTCTCACTTGAGTTTTCATTTGCTAGAAAAGATTATGATAGGTTTTATCGGTGTATGGAATTTCACAGTCCATTTCATTCCATCACCCGATTTCCACGGCAACTTCATTAACCGATCGTCCACGGATTTGGACGAAGTGAGACAAATTCATCTACTCATTCTCTACATCAATCTTGGTCGTCTCTTTTAGCAAACTTGACGATCGAGTTGCCTCGAGTCAGAGGCGGGAGCCCGTTTAAAGAACCGATCATGTGGTGCCACCTCGACGAGGAGATCGGAGATCGACGAGATCGGAGCAGCCGCAACGGAGCGTGGGATGATGGTTGAAGAACGAAGGACTCGGATCGTTCGGTATAACATTCCTACACTCTTTACAGTTTGTTAGTTTAGCAATAATGGCAGATCCGGGTTAAAGTATACGATAGCGCCAAGTTTAAAAGTTTTTGTTCCGCATTTGGCGTCTGTAGACTGCCGGGGCGCTAGCGTAAACTTACACTTATAGACTACAGATGTCCCACTAGTATGATCTCCATCATAATCAGTGTAGTCAAGCCGATATCCTGAGGGCTTTATCAGCATGTATGAATGAATAAAAGCATGAGCAAATCAACATGTCAGATAAAGAAGAACCAGATAGCATACTATCATGTCGAGCAAGAATGCATACTGAATATATATATATATACATGTATAGATACATCCACTATCATATAATGGCCTCTAGGGCATACATATATCCAACAGACTCGGCGGCGGATCGGCGGCACAAGCACTCTATTGCAGCGGATCCGCGGCCGTTTTGCCGAGTTACTGGCTCGTATTTTCCCAGTATTCTTAAAAAAACCCTGCTGTGAATTTTTAGGTATGTCAAATATTTTTTCAGACACTTTTAAAATTAATAGAAACTATAAAGGGGTTAGGGTTTTGTTTGCGTGTTTTCCGTCGATCGAACTTCTAATTAGTTGCTAACAAGCTAGTTATGGTTTAATTGGCTCTGATACCATTGTAAGTCCATGTCACGCACCCCACGAACTTGCGGGGAGGCAGAATATATGTAAAACGTTTATCAAAGTTTCGTAACACGGACTTGAGCGTATGAATCGTTTCTAAACCTTTACTAGCAAACTACGAATGGTTTAACTACTCGGATTCGAAGTTATACCTCACGTTACATGTCCTTCAGGTCTTCATCGCGGTCCTCCACTCCTCGTAGGCTCCTTGGAACATTGGCACCTCAGCGGCCTCCTCGAATCAAAGATGATCCACCCGAGAGCTTCTACTACAAGCTTTATCTCTAACTTGTGATAACTAAGTTGCTCAAAGTGCTAATCTAAGCTACCTAGGGGATATAGAGTGAGGTTATGGATGTATTAGTCTAGCTAACCCTTGATCTCAACACATGAGAGATTAGGGTTAGGGTTTCAAGAATGAGAGCTTGAGGAGAGAGAAGGTGAGAAAGTGAATTACTTTGGATGAATGAAATCATTTGAGTATATATGAAACATATGATATTATTAAGTAAAAAATAAATAAAGCATTATCATCATGTTTCATTAATACCCTAAGTGATTCATCATATGATTCATATAAATCATTAAATGAATCATTAACTCATTGCATGAATCACTACATGACTCACTAATCCAATTAATGCAAATGCCACCTTAGCCCCCAAGTCACCATGCTTCTAGAAGCATCCCGGAAAATTACGAGAACGTCCCTTCAATCCGTGAAAACACGGAAAATCCATAGACTGTATAAATCCAATAACCTGATACTAGAATCTGGCTTAAACCAAAGCCGGCTAGTAAAAACTGTCCGAACGTCGTACGTGCGTTTAAACACGTATGTGTCCGAACCCTTGTCGTAAAACCATACGACCTCTATATCGTTTCTCCTGGAGCAAGGAAACTCTCTGTGTGGGACTCTAAAGACTCGACACTATGCTGGAAGCGGGTTTAACCACAGACCGCAAGCGGCACTAGCTGTACGTAACGGTCCCCAGGTAGATGTCGATAAGAAGGCCGATGAGGAAAACCATCCGAACTCCTACTGAGCCTGATGTGACAATCTTCGTACAGTCCGGTCTGTTCGTCTAAGACTATCGCATATCGAGCCTAGGGGCGGCAAGCGTCAGTCCCCTAATAGCTGTATAAGTCGTGTCGGAGCGTAGCCTATTACACCCTGAGAAACTACTGAAACCTACCAGTAAATCTCGCTTGCCCTGGCCAGGGACTTTGCGTAATGGCTCTCTGACACAGTGCGATATCAACTCCCAATACCGGGAGAGACGAATCCTGTCTAACCGCCACTGCCTCCAAGTGCTCGGGACTGCACCTAACTGCTACCTGTTTGCACGACTCCTTTGAGCCGTGGTAGGGTAGCAATCTAAGAACAGTGGGACACACTCAGGCGAAGTAGCAGTGTCAATTCTATGGACTATGCTGTACTCATGTCACCTGGGAACTGTTAACTGACGATGGGTATAATACCAACCAATCAGTTCCCCTGTGAGTCCTGTCCGGTGTACCCGTAACCTAACGAGCACCTGTATACTATATCCAGTACGACGTACTGTTGGCTGTGGGACAGACCATCTCCCCAACTGGGATGAGAAGCGTACACACTTAGTCTACTCCGGAATATCGATGCCCTATCTCGATAATCCAACGACCCGGGACCTGTATAGGATGTTGCTTACAGACTACCCAGCCCCCACTAGTGTGACTACCATCACAACGCTGGTAATCAAGCAAAGATCCTATGGGCTCTACTAATATGTATAAGTGATACGTTACAAGAAACATATGCACATATTAAAGTCGACACAAACCAAGTAGCATACTACCATTTTTAGCAAGACTGTATATACAACTGTGAATATCTCAAGCTACCATTAAGTAATATACATACAAGTATGATACAATAATGGCCCCTAGGGAATATACACTAACAACGACTACCCTAATCCAATCGCATCATATGCTTTTGCAGATAAGCATAAATAGCTACCGCACACTACGCCTTGACTAAGTCAACAAACGCAGCACGAATACTGAAGACTACTTATCTGAAATGACGGAGGGCTACGACAGGTTTTTAAGAAAATCCTTTGCGTAATGAACTTTATATCGTTGTAGAATCGAGTTATTTTAAATGGAATGTTTTTTAGGCCTTTTCTAGTTTTGCTAAAGAGGTCACTCCGGGTGAAGAGATCTCGGCTCTTTCCTCATCGAATATGGTGCAGGATATTTCCCAAATACCTCTATGCAAAGAAAGAACTATTAAAACAATCAAAAGACAAACCGAGTTTGTAGCATCTTCTAGTTTCACTAAAGAGGTCACTCCCGGTGAAGGGATCTCGGCTCTTTCCTTATCGAATAAGGTGCTGGATGTTCTACAAGGAACACCGCTATGCAAAGAAAGAACTAGAGCTACCGGTTTTTAAAAAAGTTACTACAACATCTTTAGGTTTCTTTTAGTTTCATTAATCTCATTAATGAAGTCCCATTTTATTTTGCTTCACAAGCATCTCATTTGAAACGAAATCTGCAATATAACATATATCTCATATATATAATATAAACATTCGTCTCAGGCAGTAATATGATCTCATCACAGAACATTGCAGCAGAAGAACATATATGAAATATTGGATATACTAGGATGTCCGTGTTTTAATACGAGCCTGTATAAAACGCGGATTCCATGGTCACGATGAATAGCCAAACCCACATCCCTAGACCCCTACGAGAGCGACAAGCAACACTGCCAATTCTAGGGTTAGGAGACCCGGTCTCGACTCCTCGAGATGGTCTCTCACTGGACCCTAGAACCCGGTTACTTTTGCTCCCTGCCTTGGGTCTACCTAATGCAGAAAAGTAAATAATATACATTAGTGACATCATCCTCAGCCCGGAAGTGCCCCAATAAAAGAATATTACATACAATTGAATTTTACATGAATGAAAATGAAAAACTCTCATCTCACATAAAACCCCCGGCTATTCAAAAACGACGATCCAATATAACATATCACAGTAACACAATATCTCATATCATCAACATAAGTAAATATGCGTACCCCAATTGTCGTTGGTGTATAGCAACGAAACCGGCAATACACCACATATTACACTTACGGTCGCAGAAAAGAAAGTGTAAAACTACAACAGTTGGAATCCACAACCTTCTTAGACATCACATGCCTAACCAAATGAATTCCTTAGACATCGCATGCCTAACAATTATAAACCCCGCATTTTAGTCTCATTATCTAAAACTCATTTCAATATCAAGTCGGGCAATTCAACAAGATTCCTGATATCCTGATCGAATGCTCGTCGGAAACTTTAGTAGACGGCCGCACCCCCGATGCCGTCGACGAAGTGCACTAAGGAGGAACACCGCTGACGCGAGCACCCAGACGGATGCTTTTGGCGACGGGGTTCTCCTACAGTCACTTGGTCGGGGCTATGGGGCATGGCTGTCTATTAAGTTTACCCAGCGAGTATCCGCATACGCTACGTGATTGCGACAGACTTTTGATCTCATCAAAATCCCGTGGCAAAGACTGAACTGCTAGATTTATAACATTCGAATTAGTTATCTCATAACTACTTGTGGATTCCAAATATTGTAACACATTCCAGATAAATAGATAATGTTAAACTTTCCGATCGAATAAACAAACACCCAAGATTTCCTAAATAGTTCTCAACACTTGAAATTAGTTTAAAAGCATCCATCACATGCCATAGTACCAATGGTCCAGCCGTAGAAGGGTCAAACCAACGCCTTACATGTGGCAACGTCGTACTGCCCCAAACCTTAAGGTTTAGAGGCGGTTCAAACGGTCACATAATCGAGTTAAGGTTTGTGTTCTTCTAGAGGGTCCACCGCGTTACTTGCACGACTTAGAACGTTCTTAAACTACGGAAAAATCCAATACATGGAAATTTTCCGGCAAGGGAAAAAGTGAGTTATTGATATCCGTTCGAACTTTTTAACACGTTCTAAAATTACCCGGAAAAACATAAACGAAGTTAAACTTTCCGATCGAATCAACGAGTTCCCAATACAACCCAGAAAACTCAACACTTGATTCGAATTAAAAATTCCCAGAAGCAATAAAAAATACCCAAGAATATAACCCAGAAGTAATAACTCCTAACTCCGTATGTTGGCCGCGGAACCGCCCCCAAACCCATGGTTTGGTCGCGGTTCCGCGGTCACATGGAGGAGTCAGGGTGTCGTACTTCACATTAATTCTTAGAATTTCCTGCTTATTTTTCTGAGTATTTTTAATACGAAAAAATCAACATTTTTAAAAAAAATCCAGAAACTAGGTTTTATCGGGTATTCGAAGTTCAATCGGACTTTAAACTTTGCCTAAAACTCTAGCTTGTCTCTGATACCACTGTAGGGTTACTAGGCACTCTCACAAGGGTCTATAAGATATCAACCATGCCCGATTCAAAATTTAGACGTGCCAAACAACCCTAACCAAGATCTTAGACTAGAGATTAGGCGAAACATATAGCAAGTAAACAACTTTACTTCTAAGAGTTTGGGATTACAACCTTTGTAGTCCAGTCCTTCGCTTCATAAGCTCCGAGTAGAAGTCCCTTCGCTGCAATCATCAAGTTCCCAGACTCTAGAGAGGCTCCATGAAGAGAAAGATGGGACCTTGCTTCCGATCTTCGATAACAAAGATGATCTACCTTGAAGTTTCTTTAACACAAGGTCTCACTCACAAATGAAGTGAACACCCTAATCTAAATGGATAGGATAGATTAGGATGATGAAGTAGGATTTTAGCTCTCATTTGTTTTCTTAATCTCACTCATTTTCATCACTTCTCAAAAAGCTAGAAAGCTTTTCAAGCAAAGAAGAAGAAGAAGAAGATGATCTATTTCTTTTGTGATGAATAATGAATCCATGTGAGGTTAGAAATGCAACCATGGGTTAAGTATGATAACTTAACCCATGTAGAGAATGAACCATGGTGAAGGGTTGGGTTGGGTTAACAAATATCATAACAAAATATCTTTAGAAAATATCTTTGCAAAAACAAAACAAAAAGCTTCTAGAAGCTTCTAGAAAAATTAACACAAATCAAACCTTAATCATGTTTAATCTCCACTAATCATGTTGCATTAATAACCCTAACATGTTACAATATTATATATCACATATACAATATTTATTGTAACAAAATAAAATAATATAATTAACATATATCGCATATATATCAATGTATTATCCGAGTGAGAGAAAGAATCTTTTAGTGAGCTTATATTATTTAATGTAATTTAATATATCAAATATATAATTATACATTAAATATCGAATCAACACTTGATCCGATAATCCGGCTATTTTATAAATAACCGACTAATATAATCTGTATCAGTTCATCGAATCAACACTTGATCCGATGACCCGGCTATATCATATATACCCGGTCGATATCTCATATCGCGAGAATCTAATACGGTATCACATATACGTATTGTTCTCGGTCCCGCACATATCATATATGTGCTCCTACTCCGTTTTGCTTGAACCAAGAAACCTCTGTGTAGGACTCTAAAGAATCGTCAATACGCCGGCAGTAGGTGATGATCATATCAAACACCCACAAGCTGCAAGCGGTCAGCTAAACGTAACAGCCACCCAGGTATTAAGCGATTAGAAGATCAACAAGCAAGCATGTACATTCTCCTGCGAATCCAATCAGTAACACTCCTGTACAGTCCGGTCTCTTTGTCTGATATGTCGCATATCTTGCCTAGGGGTGGTAAACGTCAGACCGCAGTAGCTTGATAAGTCGTGTCGATATGAGGTCCATAACAGTTCGAGAAACTACTGATAACACTTACCAGTAAATCTCAGCAACCCTGGCCAGGGATTTCCAGCTATAGCCAATCGAACACAGCGCAGCATCAACTCCCTATACCGGGAGAAACGAATCCCCTCCTATTGCTCATTGCCTCCATGTGATTCGGGACTATACCCAAAAGCCACCTTTTTGCACGCCCTCTTGGAAGTATTATGATGGAAATCAAAGCACAGTGGGAATCACACAAGACTCTATGACAATCTCGGGTCTACAGACTAACATGTACCAGTGTCACCAAAGAACTGCCATCTGACGTGAGGTAAAATACCATCTGGGGGTTCTCGGCAAGTCCTTCCAGTGTACCCAGTCTCCACTGAGCACTCGTATACCTTCTCTGATGTCAAACACCAATGGATATGGGATCATCCATCGCCCATCACATGGGTCAAGAAGCGCATACGCTAGTCTACTCTGGAGTATCGATGCCCTATCTCGGTACTCCCATGACTAGGAACATTTGAAGGATGTACTTGGCGACTACACTGTCCCCACTAGTATGATCCGCATCATAGTCCTGGTAGTCAAGTACTCATCCTAAGGGCTTTATCAACATGTAACATAGAGACAATCCGAGTACATGTTAAGATAAAGAGTTACCAGATAGCGTACTATCATGTCGAGCAAGAAAGTCCTCCCTATATATGTCCAAGCATCCACTACAATATACATCGTATGTACAGTAATGGCCTCTAGGGCATACATATAACTAACATTATCGTCTAGTATGTCACAGTATCTAGCTTGGAACTCTTCTAACATACCGTCCCTCCACTGAGGGTAAAGACAATGCCTGTGACTGACTCTAAGTCGAACTTATCACTCTGGAAGCTGGAACCAAGAACTTTCTTTTAGTGCTTCTCAAGTACTTAAGAATGTCCTACACAGCTTTCCAGTGGTTCTCCTAAGATCCGATTGATTCCTGATCATTACACCTAGTGGGTCATCTACATCTGGTCTGGTACATAACATCGCACACTCTGATAGAGCCTACTGCCGAAGCATAGGTTGTCCCTTGCACGCGAGCTCTCTTCAAATCAGTCTCGGGAGACTTCCTTTTGGAGAGAGTGATCCATGAGTAAGTGGGCGAACCGCCACGTTTAGAATCTTCCATACTAAACCCCTTTATGTACCTGGATTTGGGACACTCCCAATATCCACTTAGATCTATCACCATAGATCATAATCTACGAGATGCAGTAGGTATCATCCAGATCTTATATTGAGAATCCCCATGATAAGTGGAGCTTGACCGAGTGTAGCATAGGAAACCATTTCCTATCAAGAGTATGTCTTCTACGCACAATACCTGGAAGACAACTTTACTCTCTACAACCTTCTCGTATATACAAGGTTCATCTACCATTTTGATGAAGTCAAACTCTTTGATTATCACATCAAAACAGACGTTCCAACTGCCTGAACCCGGTTGGGCCATCATCTCATGATGCAATCATCGCTCCCACTGTCACCGAGAAGACCGTAGTATCTCTCAAGTGGATGAGGAACCCTATCAGATTCGCGGAGAGGCTGAGGTTCGTTAGAGACTATTGAATCCTTTGGTTTCACCAAATCATCAGCTGTTAGTTTGTCTAGCTGGAACCTCTTCCAGTTCTACCTCATGACCACTAATTTCTTCACAAGAAATTCCTTTTCTGAAAAAGGTGGCATGCTGAGAAACAAAAACACCTTTTGCTCCTCAGAGTGGTAGAAGATATTCCCTCACTAATGTTTGGGATATCCTAACAAACCTATACAGATCTGACCTTGCCTCGAGCTTGTACGGATTTTTCTTTTCAACATAGGCCGGACAACCCCATATCTTAACTCGTTTAAGACATGGGCTCTTCCCATTCCATATCTCATATGTAGTGGTAGGCCCTGATTTAGATGGAACCTCATTCAATAGGTATGCAGCTTCTCAAGTGCATAACTCCCAAAAGAAAATAGGTAACTCAACAGTACTCATCATAGAGCGTGCCATATCTCATATGGTTCGATACCTCCGCCCCGATACACCGTTGTGCTGTGGTGTAATAGAAGGAGTGAGCTGAGAGAGAATCACATTCTCCTTTAAGAAAATCCAGGAATTCCATACCCAAGTATTCTCCTCCTCGATCACATTGTAGGACTAAATACTTCTACCAGTCTGGTTCTTTAACATCAAAACTTATATTCCTTGAATTTCTCAAAATTTTCAGATTTGTGTTTCAAGAGGAACACATGTCCTAATCTTGAAAGATAATCGATGAATATAATGAAGTATGAAGAACCAAGCTTGGCATTTGTAGACATAGGACCGTATACATCATCATGCATCTGTCCCAAGAGTTCATTAACTCTTTCTCTGTTTCTAGTAAATGGAGTATCGGTCATTTTACCTTTGAGACAAGACTGGCAAGTATCATAAGATGAAAATTCGAACAGATTCTCATATTCATCCTTATGTAACTTAGCCGGTCATGTCGCATTGATATGACCTGGTCTACAATGCCCCAAGAAGGATTCGTTCATTTCTGAATTGGTCCTCTTGTGTGTGTTCTAGATACTTTGAACTGTGGTTTGATTTAGAACATATATGTTATTATATAATATGCCTGATTAAATCAACTCTTGATTTAGGAAAATGTTCAAAACATTATCCTCTAATACAGAATTATATGCTTCTTTAACTGAATAAAGAAACTGATGTAATGTTGTATATCAGGTTCGGTATGTAATAACATTTGTTCATAATCAATGTATCTAATACAAGGTGATATCTGCCAACTGACTTGGCTGCAATAATTGCACCATTCTCTATACTTAGAGACATATCACCCATTCTCTGTTCTCTATCTTTCTGCAGCCCATGTAACATATTGCTTATGTAGGATCCTGATCCGGTATCGCATACCCAGGACGTAGAGGATACTGAGAAACAGTTCTCGGTAATAAGGACACCCGAAGAATATGCATCAACATGTACTTTCTTCGATTGGGTGGCATGGGAATCCAGATATTCCCCTATTTCCTACTCGGACTTATAACGATTATAAGATTGAGAGAAACCAACATTCCCTAGCTCAGTATAATAAGCAGGCTCGGTCAATGCATCCATATTATTATCTTGATTAAGGAGTGACATGGTCGCTATCAGGAGAGAGAGAGAAGAAAACACTCTACATGCGCTCTTACAAGATTTAGATTGATTATTATTTTATCTAATCAGGATGGCTCCCACTGTTTTAGTCAAATCTTCCTTCAAACCCTAAAAGTTAAGACTATCCGGGATAATTACACCCTACAAGTTCGCTAATCTTTCGGCCAGGCCAGTGTCGGTACTTTGAGGGAGGTTCCTCGTGCTTTCGCACGGACCTAATTAAAATAAACCTCATTTTCCCAGGGGCGTAACCCCGTTAACCCCTTTCTACACACCTACTTGATCGGCTAATTGTAATGTGTAAAACTTTCCCAGGAGTAACTCTTACTCGCAGTGGGTATCGGGATCAAACTATCTCATAGAAGGTATGCAATCTCATTGCAAATTTCAACACTTGAAATTCCCGATAATGTTTTGCCCCAAACGTCCTATGACCTTAACAAAAGGCCAACAAACCATAGGATGCTAGTCAAGTTCAACCCGTCATTTCCTGATTGAATTAAACCTACCCGCACGAACCTTGACAAAGGCCAACAAGGTCGCACGACTACCCTAATCCAATCGCATCACATGCTTAAGCAGATAAGCACTAGTCAGCTACCGCACACTACGCCTTGACAAAGGCCAACAAACGCTGCACGAATACTAAGTAGAACTTATCTGAAATGACGGAGGGCTACGACAGGTTTTTAAGAAAACCCTTTGCGTAATGAACTTGATCTCGTTATAGAATCGATTGATTTTGAGAAAGGAGTTTTTTTTAGGCTTTTACTAGTTTTGCTAAAGAGGACACTCCCGGTGAAGGGATCTCGGCTCTTTCCTCATCGAATGAGATGCAGGATATTTCACAAATACCACTATGAAAAGCAAAAACTATAGAAGCAATCAAAAGACAAACCGAGTGGGTTGTAGCATCTGCTAGTTTCTCTAAAGTGGTCACTCCCGGTGAAGGGATCTCGGCTCTTTCCTTATCGAATAAGGTGTTGGATATTCTACAAGGAATACCGCTATGCAAAGAAAGAACTAGAGCTACCAGTTTTTAAACAAGTTTCTACAACATCTTTAGGTTTCTTTTAGTTTCATTAATCTCATTAATGAAGTCCCATCTGTTATGCTTCCTAAGCATCACATAAGAAACGAAAGCAGTAATATTTAATATATCTCATATAAATAATATAGGCATTCGTCTCAGAACATATCAAGTGATCACATCACAGAATATCAGCAGCAGAAGAATTAGATATGAAATATTGGATATACTAGGAATTCCGTGTTTTATTTATGCCAGTAAAAACGCAGATTCCACGGTCGTGATGAATAGCCAAACCCACATCCCTAGACCCCTATGAGAGCAACAAGCAACCCTACCAATTCTAGAGTTAGGAGACCCGGTCTCGACTCCTCGAGATGGTCTCCCACTGGACTCTAAAACCCGGTTACTTGTGCTCCCCGCCTTGGGTCTATCCTAATGCGGAAAAGAAAATAAAATACAATGGTGAAAACATCCTCAACCCGGAAGTGCCCCAATAAAAGAATATTACATACAATGAATTTTACATGAATGAAAATAAAAACCCTCATTTCACATAAAACCCCCGTCTATTCAAAACACGACGATCCAATATAACATATCCCAGCAACACATAACATAACATGTCATCAACGTAAGTAAATATGCGTATCCCAATTGTCGTTGACATATAGCACCGAAACCGGCGATACACCACATATTACACTTACGGTCGCAGAAAAGAAAGTGAAAAACTACAACAGTTGGAATCCGCAACCACCTTATACATCATAAGCCCAATGCATCACATACTTTGGATTTCATGTCCAACCAAATGAATTCCTTAGACATCACATGCCTAACAATTATAAATTTCGCATTTTAGTCTCGATATTGAAAACACTTTTCAATAACCTATCGGGTAATTCAACAAGATTCCCGATAACCTGATCGAATTCTCGTCGGAAACTTTAATATACAGCCACACCCCCGATGCCGTCGAAGAAGTGCACCAAGGAGGAACACCGCGTCCGCGAGCACCCGAACGGATGCTTTTGGTGACGGGGTTCTCCTATAGTCACTTGGTCGGGGCTATGGGGCGTGGCTATCCAATAAGGTTACGCGGCGAGTATCCGCGTACACTACGTAATTGCGACGGATTTTTGATCAACATCAAAATCCTATGGCAACCGATCAAATGAGACTGAACTGCTAGATTTATCAAATTCAAACTATTTATCTCATAACTATTTGTAGATTCCAAATATTGTATCACAATCACAGATAGCTAGACGAAGTTAAATAATTCGATCGAATCAATGAATTCCCAAAATTTCCAGAGAGCTCAACACTTAAGCAAAATTAAAAGTTCCCAGAAGCATGCCCCAGTACCTACGGACCAACAGCTGAAGGGCCCGATCCAAGCCTCTCAAGTGGCGGCGCGGATCCGCCGCCAAAACCATGTTTTGGTCGCGGATCCACGGTTACTTGGACGAGTTAAGATTTCGTTCTTCAGGTGTGTCCATAGAATTCCCTGCATGATTTTATGAGTATTTTTAACATGGAAAAATCCAACTTTTGGAAAAATTTCCAGAAAGGGGGTCGTTTCGGGCTTTCGGAGTTCGATTGGACTTTAAACTTCGTCTAGACAACGCCTAATGCTCTAGCTAGGCTCTGATACTACTGTAGGGTTAGCTTAGCACCTTATGAAGGTTTTGGAAAGCATCAATCATGCTACTTAAAAGTTTTGGAGTGCTAAACAAACCAACCAAGTAATCGAACTAGAGAATTAGGGTTAAACAAGATATGTAAACTCTATACATCTAAGTGAACAAGGAATACAACCTTTGTAGACCGGTACTTCACTTCAATAGCTCCGTGTAGTATTCCCTTCACTGCGATCACAAACTTCCGGACTCTAGAGAGGCTCCCATGAAGAAACGAACAAGCTTGCTTCAAAGTCTTTGAGGCCGAAGATGATCTACGTCGAGGAGACACTAGCTCATGCTATCTCTTCACTAATTGTGTAGATTAGTGAAGCAAACACCCTAAACTAAATGGCTAATAGTAGAGGAAGATGAAGTAGGAAGTGGGCTCACTTTAGATTTATTTTTCTCACAAGAAATCATCACTTAGAAAAAGCTAGCAAGTTTTTTCTCTTGATGAAGAGATGAATGAACTCATGAGGTTAGAAATGCAACCATGGTTTCTGTATGTCATCCACTAACCATTGTATAGACTTAACCATAGCTATGAGTTAAGGGTTGGGTTGAAAAATATCTTAAGCTAGACAAACAAGTGGACTAAGTCAATGTTTTCCACAAGCTTCGACCATGACTCATTATCCAAGTGTTTGAATTACTTAAAACAAATAAAACCCTAACTTAACCCTAGCATGGTGTGAGTCTCATACATATATGTTGCATGTGTAACCTAGCATGACACAACAATATATATCACATATATATTTTGTGCAAAAAGAAAACAATGCATTTAACATATATCACATATATATCAATGTATCATAAAGTGAGAAAAGAAATCTTAAGTGAGCTAATATTAGTCAATGTAATTTAATATATCAAATATATAATTATACATTAAATTATTAAATCAACTCTTGATTTAATAATCCGGCTATAATACATATAACCGACTAATATCAAATGAATCAACTTATCGAATCAACACTTGATCCGATAACCCGGCTATATCACATATACCCGACCGATATCACATATCGCGAGAATAGAATACAGTATCACATACTCGCATTAATCTCGGTCCCGCACATATCACATATGTGCTCCTACTCCATTTCGCATGAACCAGGAAACCTTTGTGTAGGACTCTAAAGACTCGTCAGTACGCCGGCAGTAGGTGATGATCATATCAAACACCCACAAGCCGCAAGCGGTCTGCTAAACGTAACGGCCACCCGGGTATTAAGCGATCAGAAGATCAACAAGAAAGCTTGCTCATTCTCCTGCAAATCCAATCAGTAACACTACCATACAGTCCGATCTCTTCATCTGATATGTCTCATATCACAGCATGTGGGTGGTATAATGTCAGACCCCAATAGCCTGATAAGTCATGCCGATACAAGGTCCATAATGGTTCGAGAAATTACTGGTAACACTTACCAGTAAATCTCAGCAACTCTGGCCAGGGATTTCCTGTTATGGTCAATCGAGCATAGCGCAACATCAACTCCCAATACCGGGAGAGACGAAACCCCTCCTATCGCTAATTGCCTCCATATGACTCGGGACTGTAACTAAAAGCCACCGTTTTTCATGATCTCTTGACCGTGGTAAGGTGGAAATCAAAGAACAGTGGGAATCACACAAGACTCTATGATGATCTCGGGTCTACAGACTAACCTGTACCAGTGTCACCAGAGAACAACTATCCGACGATAGGTATAATACCATCTAGGAGTTCTCGGCGAGTCCATTCAGTGTACCCAGTCTCCACTGAGCACCCGTATACCTTCTCTGATGTCAAACACCAATGGATATGGGATCATCTATCGCCCATCATATGGGTCGAGAAGCGTATATGCTAGTCTACTCTGGAGTATCGATGCCATGTCTCGATACTCCCATGACTAGGAACATTTGAAGGATGTACTTATCGACTCCCCAGTCCCCACTAGTATGATCTACATCATAGTCCTGGTAGTCAAGTACTCATCCTAAGGGCTTTATCAACATGTGATCACAAAACAGTATTCTTAACATGTTAAGATAAAGTGTAACCAGATAGCATATTATCATGTCGAGCAAGAAAGTCCTCCCTATATATGTCTAAGCATCCACTACAATATACATCACATGTACAGTAATGGCCTCTAGGGCATACATATAACTAACAATCTCCCACTTGCACTAAGGTCATCTGTTGTAGTATCCAATACCCAACAATATAGCAGTGGTTGTAGTATCCCATACTCAACCATCCCAAAGAAGTCTCTCTAAGGTTAAAGCCTTTGTGAGTGGATCCGATGTGTCTTCTTTCTGGTCTACACTCCTAACCTCGATCCCTTGGAGATCAGCCATCTCCCTAATCAGGTGATACTAGCCTCAGAATATGTCCGGAACGCTGATGGGACCTGCGTTTCTAGGCCTAAGCCACAACTCCATTGTTGTTACAATAACAGTTATTGGACACTCAATGGTAGGAACCTTGTTCATCTCATGAACAAGTAATGTCCAAACAGCCACTTTAGTAGTATCATTGGTAGTAATGTATTCAGCCTTTATCGTCTAGTATCATTGGTATATGATCACATCACAGAACCAAGTAGCAGAAGTCAACATATGAAATATTGGATATACTAGGAGGTTCGTGTTTTAAATTAAGCCAATAATGAAAAACACGGATTCCACGGTCGTGATGAATAGCCAAACCCACATCCCTAGACCCCTACGAGAGCGGCAAGAAACCCTGTCAATTCTAGAGTAAGGAGACCCGGTCTCGACTCCTAGAGATGGTCTCCCACTGGACTTTAGAACCCGGTTACTTTTGCTCCCCGCCTTGGGTCTATCCTAATGCGGAAAAGTAAATAATATACATCAATGGTGACATCATCATCAACCCGGAAGTGTCCCAATAAAAGAATATTACATACAAATTTTACATGAATGAAAATTGAAAAACTCGCATCTCACGCAAAAAACCCCGGCTATTCATTCACGACGATCCAATATAATATATCACATCAACACATAACATCACATGTCATCAACGTAAGTAAATATGCGTATACCAAATTCCGTATACATATAGCAACGAGATCGGGGATACACCACATATTACACTTACGATCACAGAAAAGAAATGAAAAACTACAATATTTAGAATCCACAATTACCTTAGACATCATAAACCCGGAATATCTCATATTCCGAATTTCATGCCTAACATATAAACACTGCATTTTAGTCTCAAACCGAAAACTCTTTTGAATAAGCAATCGGATAATTCAACAAGATTCCTGACTAAGTGATCGCGTACAATACGCGATTGCGACGGAGTTTTGACCCGAATCGAAACTCCGTAGCAATTGATCAACCGAGACTAAAACGCTAGATTTATAAAATACTAACTAGTTTTCATAAAACTAATTATTTTGGATTCTAAAAATTGTATCACATATCATCATAATCTATACGACGCTAAACATTTCGATTGATTAATTAAACACCCACAAATCCCAGAGATCTCAACAACTTGAGTCTCATTAAAAACACCCAGAAAGTGCCAAATATGATAATGGAGCAGCAAAAGAAAATTAATGCCAGAATGCAACAAAAGTGCGGCGGAACCGCGGCCAAACATGGGTTTAGGTCGCGGTTCCGCGGCTCTTTTGAGGAATTGGCATCTCAAATTTCTTGGGGCTCTACGAAATTCCCTGCATGATTTTCTACATATTTTTAATCACAAAAATTTCAACTTTTGAAAAATCGACAGAAACTTGCCAAAATCGGGCTTCGAAAAATCGATCGAACACTTTAACTCCGTAAAGACTTTCCCTAATGTCCTAGCTTTGCTCTGATACCATGAAAGTCTACCCTAGCACCACCACTTGGTCAAAACCGGCATCATGCATGCAACTTTAAAATATTTTGGGGTGCTAAGCTAGACTAACCAAAGATCTAACTAGATGATTAGGGTTTCTATGATGATATCAAAAGATTTACACTAAGAGAAAGAAAATACAACCTTTGTAGATCGTGTCCTTCTCTTCAAAAGCTCCGTGTAGTAGTCCACTCGACTCCACTAGGATCCACTTGATGTTGGATGAAGCTTCCTACGTAACCTTCGTGCCGAAGATGATCCACCCGAAGCTCCGCTAATCCAAGCTACCTCTTCACTAAACTTACTTTAGTGAAGGAAACACACTAGTTCAAATTTCTAATTCAAACTAGGATGGTGAGGTAGGGGTTCAAAACTCACTAAGGTTCTCACAAGCTCAAGGTTTCACAACTCATGTGAGGATTGAGCTTGGAGGTGAAGAGCTAGAGAGCAAAATAGCTCAAGTGAGAAAAATGAACAAGTGTGGAAAAAAGTGATGAATGGCTTAATCAAATACCTCACTTATTGAAGTATGGAATTAAAACCGTTAAAATATAGCAACCATACTTCTATAGTGACTACAAATGAATAAATAAAATGATCAAGCCATGCTTTCCCATTCCATAAATATCTCCTCAAATTTCCACCTCATTTTCTATTTTCTCAAAATAGAAAATCCAACCATACTTCTTAATATATATATATATATATATCAAATATATATCAATATATATATATATATATTAAGAAAATAATTAGTGAGCAATAATATTAGTTAATATATAATTATATCAAATATAAATATATATCTTATTATTAAATCAACACTTGATTTAATAATTCGGTTAAATCACATATAACCGACTAATATCATTTATCTGTATATCATATTATCAAATCAACACTTGATTCAATAATCCGGTTATATCACATATAACCTAACTGATATCAAATAACCGCTAGATTAGAATACGGTATCACATACTCGTATTTAATCAGGCCCCCCGCACATATCAGCATATGTACCCTACTTCGTTTCGCTTGAACTAGGAAACCTCTGTGTGGGACTCTAAAGACTCGTCAATACGCCAGCAGTAGGTGATGATCACATCAGTCACCCACAAGTCGTCAGCGGTTCTAGCTGGATGTAACGGCTACCCAGATAATGAGTGATTAAAAGATCAACAAGCAAGCTTGTCCAAACTCCCATGAAGCCTATAAGTAACACTTACCGTACAGTCCGGTCTCTTCGTCTGATATGTCGCATATCGAGTCTAAGGGTGGAATCGTCAGACACCAGTAACATGATAAGTCATGCAGATGTATGGCTCATAACGGTTCGAGAAACTACTGATAACACTTACCAGTAAATCTCATCAGCCCTGGCCAGGGACTTAGTGTTATAGGCAATTGAGCATAGCGCAACATCTGTTGGATATATGTATGCCCTAGAGGCCATTATATGTATAGTGGATGCTTGGACATGTATATATATAGATTACTTTCTTGCTCGACATGATAGTATGCTATCTGGTTTACTTTATCTGACATGTTGACTTGATCATACTTTTATTCATTTGCACATGTTGATAAAGCCCTAAGGACATTTGCTTAACAACTTTGATTATGATACGGAAAATAATAGTGGGACACGTGTAGTTTATAAGCATATCCTTGAACTGTTCCTAGTCGTGGGTGTATCGAGATGGGGCATCGATATTCCAGAGTAGACTAGCGTATACCATTCTTGTCCCATGTGATGGGCGATGGATGATCCCATATCCATCTGGTGTGCTGACACCAAATAATGTATGCGGGTGCTCAGTGGAGACTGGGTATACTGAACGGACTCACAGAGAACTCCCATGTGGTATTATATCTATCGTTGGATAGCAGTTCTCAGGTGACACAAGTACAGGTTAGTCTGTAGACCCGAGATCGTCATAGAGTCTTGTGTGTCCTCCTACTGTACTTTGATCTCCACCCTACCACGGCTCTACTGAGTCGTGCAAACAGGTGGACTTTGGGTACAGTCCCGAGGCACATAGAGGCAATGAGCGATAGGAGGGGTTTCGTCTCTCCCGATATTGGGGGTTGATGTTGTGCTATGCTTGATTGGCTATAACAGGAAGTCCCTGGCCAGGGCTACTGAGATTTACTGATAAGCGTTATCAGTAGTTTCTCGATCTGTTATTAGCTATACACCGGCATGACTTATTGAGTTATTGGGGTCGACGATACCATCCCTAGACTCGATATGCAACATATCTGACGAGGAGACCGGACTGTACGGTATGTGTTGCCAGATGGCTCGACGGGAGTTTTGACAGCTTTGATGGTTTTCTTCTGATCGTACAATACCCGGGTGGCCGTTACGTTTAGCTGACCGCTTGCGGCTTGTGGGTGTTTGATATGATTATCACCCACTGCCGGCATATTGACGAGTCTTAGAGTCCCACACAGAAGTTTCCTAACCCAGGCGAAAAGATGTGGTGTGCATATGAGATATGCGCGGGGACCCGATTGAATACGAATATGTGATACCGTATGTTAATCGGGCGTCTTTCTATTGGTCTGGTCGTATGTGATATGACCGGATTATTAAATCAATTATTGATTTAACATTTTGACTTTTAGTTTTATTCTTTATTCAAACCCTTTTTATTAAAGAGAAAGAATGCATGCATGTATGCACATGTTGATGTGCATGTATGCACATGTTGATGTGTATGGATACATACATGCAAAAGTATCATGGTTGATGATACATCTTTGAAGGCAATATAAGACTCAAATGGAACTATAATATATGGATATATATATATATATATATATATATATATGTATGTATGTATGTATGTATGTATGTATTTGTTTTAAAACAAAAGGAAAAGAAAAGGATTAATCCATGGTTATCTTTCTACACTCTTCCAAAAGTAAACCATACTTTACCTACCTTTTAACCTTCGATTAATCTTTTCTTTTGGGTTTTAACTCACTTACTAAATATCTAGATATTATTGAACCATGGTTTGTAATGAGAGATGGAAAATATATATACTATCTTTTCCATTTTCTCATTGAAGTTTTATCATTTCATTTTAGACAAAAGCTTCTGCCTTCATCTTCTTCTTCCTCCAAGCACTCTTGATTTTTCCAAAGTTAGAGAGAGTTAAAAAGAAAGGGTTTTGACAAAAGAAAACACACCACTTCATTGTTAGTCCATGTCACGCACCCCACGAACTTGCGGGGAGGCGGAATATATGAAAAACGATTATCAAAGCTTCGTAACACGGACTTGAGCGCATGAATCTTTTCTAAACCATTGCTAACTAACTACTAGAGGTTTAACTACTCGGATTCGAAGTTATACCTCACGTTACTTGTCCTTCAGGTCTTCATCGCGGTCCTCCACTCCTCGTAGGCTCCTTGGAACATCGGCACCTCAACGGCCTCCTCGAATCAAAGATGATCCACCCGCGAGCTCCTACGCCAAACTTTATCTCTAACTTGAGATAACTAGGTTGCTCAAAGTGCTAATCTGAGCTACCTAGGGGATATATAGTAAGGTTATGGATGTATTAGTCTATCTAATCCTTGATCTCAACACATGAGAGGGGAGGATTAGGGTTTCAAGAGAGGATGAGCTTGAGGAGAGAGAAGGTGAGCATTAGAATGAGAAGAAAAATGAACTCACTAGAATATAACAACCATAACAATTAATCAAATAAATAATATATATGATTAATCATCATGGTTGATGCATTCATCTTGTGTGATTCATCATATGACTCATTAACTCATTAATGAATCATTTAATACAAAGGATGAATCACACAAATGAGTCATTAAGCAATTAATGCTCATGCCACCTTAACCCCTTAGTCACCACTCATCTAGAAGCTTCCCGAAAAATTACGAGAACGCCCCTCCAATCGTTGAAAACACGGAAAAACTTTAGACTGTATAAATCCAAAAACCCGATACTAGAATCTGGCTTAAACCAAAGCCGGCTAGTAAAAATTGTCCGAAAAGTCGTACGTGCGTAAACACACGTACGCAGACGAACCCTTATTGTAAAACCATACGACCTCTATATCGTTTTGCCTGGAGCAGGGAAACTCTCTGTGTGGGACTCTAAAGACTCGACACTACGCTGGCAGTGGGTTTAAGTACAGACCGCAAGCGGCACAAGCTGTACGTAACGGTCCCCAGGTAGATGTCGATAAGAAGGCCGATGAGGAAACTCATCCGAACTCCCATTGAGCCTGATGTGACAATCTCCGTACAGTCCAGTCTGTTCGTCTAAGACTATCGCATATCAAGCCTAGAGGGCGGCAAGCGTCAGTCCCCTAATAGCTGTATAAGTCATGTCGGAGCGTAGCCCATTACACCCTGAGAAAACTATTGGAACTTACCAGTAAATCTCGCTTGCCCTGGCCAGGGACTTTGCGTAATGGCTCTCCGACATAGCGCGATATCGACTCCCAATACCGGGAGAGACGAATCCTGTCTAACTGCCACTGCCTCCAAGTGCTCGGGACTGCACCCAACTGCTACCTGTTTGCACGACTCCTTTGAGCCGTGGTAGGGTAGCAATCTAAGAACAGTGGGACACACTCGAAGCGAACTAGCAGTGTCAAGTCTGCGGACTATGCTGTACTCATGTCACCTGGGAACTGTTAACTGACGACGGGTATAATACCAACTAATTAGTTCCCCTACGAGTCCTGTCCGGTGTACCCGTAACCTAACGAGCACCTGTATACTATCTCCAGTACGACGTACTGATGGCTGTGGGACAGGCCATCTCCCCAACTGGGATGAGAAGCGTACACACTTAGTCTACTCTGGAATATCGATGCCCTGTCTCGATAATCCTACGACTAGGGACAAGTATAGGATGTTGCTTATAGACTACCCAGCCCCCACTAGTGTGACTGCCATCACAACGCTGGTAATCAAGCAAAGATCCTATGGGCTCTACTAATATGTATAAGTGATACGTTACAAGAAACATATGCACATATTAAAGTAGACACAAACCAAGTAGCATACTACCATGTTTAGCAAGATTGTATATACAACTGTGAATATCCCAAGCTTCCATTAAGTAATATATATACAAGTATAATACAATAATGGCCCCTAGGGCATATACACTAACAATCTCCCACTTGCACTAGGGCCATGAGCTGGCATATCGTAGACCTATCGTCTCGAATAGCCTCTCGAACTGTGTCTGAGTAAGGGCCTTTGTGAATGGATCAGCAATGTTATTCTCCGTCTCTACTCTCTTCACCTCGATCTCCCGGCGATCGACGATCTCCCTGATCAGGTGATACTGCCTTAAGATGTGTCTGGACTTCTGATAGGACCCGGGTTCCTTCGCTAAAGCTATAGCGCCGTTGTTGTAACAATACAGAGGTATTGGATCAACACTGGTAGGAACCACCTGAAGTTCTGTGAGGAACTTCTTCATCCAGACTGCTTCTTTTGCGGCATCGCAAGCAGCTATGTACTCCGCTTCCATCGTTGAGTCAGCAACGGTCTCCTGTTTGGAACTCTTCCAACAGACCGCCCCTCTATTGAGGGTAAAGACATAACCCGACATGGACTTGGAGTCATCTTTGTCACTCTGGAAGCCGGAGTCGGCAAAGGCCTCCATCTGGAGGTCTTTTCCACCATACACCAAAAACATCTCCTTAGTCCTTCTCAGGTACTTGAGAATGTTCTTTACTGCTCTCCAGTGATTCTCCCCTGGGTTTGCCTGATACCGGCTTACAACGCTCAATGCGTATGCTACATCTGGTCTGGTGCATAACATCGCATACATTATAGAGCTTACCGCAGAAGTGTAGGGTATAATCGACATGCGATCCCTTTTCAAATCAGTCTTTGGAGACATCTCTTTGGAGAGGGTGATTCCGTGACAAGCCGGTAGATTACCGCGCTTAGAATCATCCATACTTGTCACGACCCGCAATTTGGGTCGTAACCGGCACTTAAACCACGTAACGTCTAAAGGCGTACGCAATTAAAGTAAGCCGAACACCCAGAAATCTAAACCACCCAAAACTGGATCAACGGAGAAAACATTGTTTAAAACATTTAGAAATCACAATTAAAATCTCTAACTCTAGTTTTCTTTCTTAAAAATTTCGGCAGCACCTCCTTTGTAAAAACTAGCCCCGAAAACGGATACAACACAGATAATATATAAAGCATCCTAAGTGAGAGCAAAAATCACGCCCAACGGCGGAAACAAATCACCACAACAAGTATACGATGCCAAAGCGAAGAAATAACAAAGAAACGACTACAAAAGAAGTAAACTTTCCAACATAACCGGTTTCTACGAGCACGGCACCCAAAAACCATCAATATAATACAACACCGAATCCTCACAAGTCGTCTCTAAGTCATATACAACAGAGGTAGATGGAGAATACTAGATCCAACAAAAAGATATACAATGTACAAACGGATAACCGCAAACCCACCTAAAAGCAAAGGCCTCACTGCCTAAAGTAGCGGTATCCGCAAAAGTAGTGATGATAAGATGCCCTGCCGCAACAACTCTGAGGGAAAGTCCTGCAAAACACTTTGGCACAACGGGGGTGAGTTGCCAACTCGTGAATAGTAATTAACATCATACTGTAATCACAGGTATGCACGAACAGCGATCTATCTATCACATGTAATCCTATAGCATAAGTATGATAAGTGAATATGCAACAATCATGTGAAGGTACATCAGTAGGGTACTACAACTACATGAAGCAATGCATATCAATAATAATCCTGAGTGTGTGGGATGATACAATAAAATCACATGCAAAATCATTAGCATGGAAAAAACACCAGTGTCCCTCACTGAAACATCAAATCTGAAATCCTCAGGCACCGCATCCACAGATCGGCCCTCACATCCTGTAAGTCTCATGGAACCTGAATGTCTATCATCGACACCCGAAACATCATGAAAACATATACCTATAAGTATATATATGTAAGGATATCAACCACGTATGTCCACCGACGATACGTAAAAATCATGGAAAACCTGAGTGTCTAACACCGACACTCGAAATATCCATAAAACCCATGTCTAACATCGACACGTAAATCCACATAACTCAGGCGTTGTCACCACGACTGGCCCTGACGATATGCCATACCTCACTCCGGTCGGTATCCCCATGATAACCGCCGAGTCCAAATACAATCATCGGTAGGTAGTGGTCCTACTGCCAGGCTTATCGTCTACACCACAAAATCACCACTCGCCCCGGGGTACCATACCGGGTCCACCATGTACCCGCAGACGGTGCCTCCCGCTCCTCGAATCGGGTATCACAAGCCAAATCTCAGAACCGAGAAATCACATGGTGGACGCACTGAAATAACATATCAAGAGAAACCGGGTTTTCAAACAATACATAGTTTCTTGAAAATAACCCCACGGTTCTCAAATCCATAATCACATGAAAATCCATATCTCAATGCGTAAAATCCATGTAAAACTGATATATGCAACATAAACCATCAATATGAGCATATAAAGGGAAAACCGCTCTTTAATGGAATCCAACTTTTTAGAATATATCTTGCGGTTCCCAAAACCTCCGAAAAACAATGCAGCATCATATAATGTGTACATGTAATTGTAGCAAGGTTTAATTATCTACATGTAAGCAAGTATGTATGAGGCATGTCATAAGTGCATAGATCACAATTCAATATCATATATCAAAGCAATACCACTTGGGGTACATACAACTATAGCTAAAATATGCGATGTACATGTCAATATGAGTGCATGATATACATGTAGCTATAGCAAGGTATACGTAAAATGGAATAAGGGTTACTACCTCAACTATTCCTGCTCAATAAAATGTCACGTATGTAAGTGTCAACAATATCTCATATGCACAATGGGATAAGGGCTACTAACACACTATCCCTATCCACTACCGCATCACTTACGTAGGTGGTTCTGTGTGTCATGGCAATTACTAACGATGTGAGTGTAGCCTACAATTAGTTCTCGTGCAACATGAATCGTCAGTAATGTGTTATATCTAAAGATACGAGTCAAGTACAACAGATAATACTATGAAATGACATTCATATGAAATTAACTAATGTGCAAATACTATGCAGCTAACATATCATATTCGCCCCGACGCATAACGCCATACGGGCGATTTCCCCGTAGATGTTAAATCAACTCACATGTGATCTCCAGCTATGAAAATCCGACCACCTGCTTCCCCTTGTTCGCAGCGTTTGAAGTCCCCGCTTGCGACGCTATAATTTCACCAACACAAGAAAATAATGCGAATATCTCAGAATCGATCAAATAATGCAAAACTACGTATTTAAAACGCACCAACACACTAAACTAACTCACGTGTGCACGTCTAGTGGCTAACACGCGCAACAATACCTCAATACCAAACTGAGAACACAGCAGCACAAACACACGACTCGTGTCGCAACACGTATCACGCGGACTTAAAACACTAGATTTTAGGTAACCGATCCCAGATTTTGCATACTGAATTTACTAAAAACGTAAACAGTACCAAACAGCCCAAGACAACATCAGACAACAACCCACAGAAGCCCTACCCAAGTAGCCCCCTACTCCGCCGGCGTCGCCGGTCCTCGCCTTAGGGGTCGACGGCCCCGACCGGTGGGGTGACCACCGTCTCTCAGGTGGCGTCTCAGGTCCACTAGTACATCTCTCTAAATTTGTTTGTTCAAACACTAAAATTCCCAGGTTACAGCAGATATAGAAGCTCTAAAAAGACACTAAAACCCCGATATAAAAAGCGTTCTACGCAACAACCAACGAGCAAAACAATAAGAAAACTTTAATTTAACAGTAAAGGGGTTATACCTAACAACTTTTCTCACAAGCTCCTAGCTTTCCCTAGCTCCAAGTGATCCAAGAGCTAAGAAATCCAAAATTTATGGTATTTTGTGAAATATATCAGATTTTTGAGAATTTTTGTGATAGAATTGATATAAAATGAGAAAGGAATTGAGCAAGGGCATTAGGAATGAGGGAATTCTCGCCAAGGAGTGAGGTGGGTGATTGATGAGGGTTTCCTAGCAATTACCTACCATAAATGCATAGTTATTGCATTCATACACACATACACACACATGCATGCATCTACTCATTCTCTTTTCTTTTCTTTTCATTTAAATCCTAACTTAAATCCTAGTCCACACAAAAATCTAAGTAAAGTGAAAAGGATTTGGATTAACTCAACTTAATACAAAGAAAAGATCGCTCAGAGAAATTTCCCAGAATGTGAATACCGCATTAAAATAACATTAAAATTGGGAAAATTTTAAATTGAACCAAAACGTCCCATATACCCCCAAAGCTTGCGCACTAACTTTATTTTAGCTAAACAAGGTGCTGGCAAGTCTATATGGTCGTTCGTTCACATACGGGTTAAAACTGAAAATACCGACAAACTTACCCTAAAACAGACAAAGTCTCAAAAAGATTTCTAAAACGTTACAATCTCCCCCCTTATAGAAATTCGGTCCCCGAATTAAAATTTCATACTAAGCGTACCTTCAAAAAGATGAGGGAATTTCTTCCGCATCCCGCTCTCTACCTCCCAAGTGATCTCCTCACCAGTAGGACTACGCCATAGAACCTTCACAGAAGGCAAGACCCTGGACCGAAGTTTCTTCACCTGCCGATCCTAAATAACTATCGGCTGCTCGGTGAACGAAAGATCGCGCTCAAGCTGAACGGACTCGTGCTGAATCATGTGAGAAGGATCATGAAGGTATCTATGAAGCATCGACACCTGAAAAACGGGGTGAACATCCGGAAAACTAGGCGGGAGCGCTAAACGATAAGCAACAGAACCCACTCGCTCAAGGATCTCGAAAGAACCTACAAATCTGGGACTGAGCTTCCCTCTCTTCCCAAATCGCATAACGCCCTTCATCGGAGAAATCCTCAGGAATACATGATCTCCCACTGCGAACTCAAGTCTGCGACGACGACGGTCGGCATAAGACTTCTGCCTGCACTGGGCTGCTCTCATCCTGTCCTGAATCAGCAGGATCTTCTCCGTAGTCTCCTGAACGAGCTGGGGTCCCAAAATCAGACTCTCACTAAGCTCGGTCCAACAGAGTGGCGATCGACACTTCCTACCGTATAAAGCCTCAAAAGGTGCCATCTGAATAGTCTCCTGAAAGCTGTTATTATTGGAGAACTCAATCAACGGCAAGTGACGATCCCAACTGCCACCAAAATCTAGCACACATGCATGGAGCATATCCTCCAGAGTCTGAATAGTCCGCTCCGTCTGACCATCGGTCTGCGGATGAAAAGCGGTGCTAAAACTCAACCGGGTACCCAAAACTTCCTGAAGCTTCTGCCATAGACGGCTAGTAAACTGGGTGCCTCTGTCGGATACTATGCATGTGGGAACACCATGCAAACGCACAATCTCATCTATATAAAGCTGAGCGTACTGAGCATAGCCGAAAGTGGTCTTCACTGGAAGGAAGTGAGCCGCTTTCGTCAACCGGTCCACAATAACCCAAATGGAGTCATACCCTCTACTGGTCCTGGGTAGACCCACAATGAAGTCCATGGAAATCTGCCCCCATTTCCACTCCGGAATGGGTAAAGGCTGCAACTCTCCAGCCGGTCTCTGATGCCCAGCCTTGACTTGCTGACAAGTCAGGCACCTCGAAACGAAGTCCAAAATATCGCGTTTCATCCCTTCCCACTAGTAGAAGTCTCTCAAGTCACGGTACATCTTGGTGGAACCTGGATGAACGCTAAAGGCCGACTGATGTGCCTGCTCTAGGATCTCGCGTCTCAAACCATCATCATCTGGTACACACAAGCGAGTCCCGCATCGTAGCACACCCTGGTCATCAATCATGAACTCCGAAACTGTACCATCTCTAACAAGATCAAGGATCTTAGACAAACGGGCATCACTGGGTTGCGCCTCACGGATACGATCAAATAGTAGTGGATGGGCGCGGACATGAGCAAACTGTCCCCCAGTGGAGGTGAACTCGAACTGCACTCTACTACCACACAAGAGCTGCCAATCTGCAAAAGACTGACACGGAACTGCGCTCAACTGGGATAAGCTACCCACGGGCCTACGACTCAAAGCATCAGGTACCACATTCGCCCTGTCCGGGTGATAAAGGATCTCACAATCATAATCCTTCACTAGCTCCATCCATCGGCGCTGTCTCAGGTTCAGATCTTGCTGCTGGAAGATATACTTCAAACTCTTGTGATCCGTGAAGATCTGACACGACTCTCCGTACAAGTAGTGTCTCCAAATCTTCAACGCAAAGACTACCGCTGCCATCTCAAGATCGTGAGTGGGGTAATTCTGCTCGTGCTTCTTCAGCTGCCTAGAACCATATGCAATCCCCTTATCATGCTGCATTAAAACACAGCCGAGCCCCACTCGAGAAGAATCACAAAACACAACGTAGCCGCCCAATCCAGAAGGTAAAGAAAGAACTGGTGCTGTCGTCAACCGAGTCTTCAACTGCTGAAAACTCTGCTCGCACGCATCAGTCCAGAGAAAAGGAATTCCCTTCCGGGTCAGTCCAGTCAGCGGTGCAGCGCTACTCGAAAAATCCTGCACAAAACGGCGATAATAACCAGCTAAGCCCAAAAAGCTGCGGACCTCAGTCACCGATACAGGTCTGGGCCAAAGCTGTACAGCCTCAATCTTCCTCGGGTCCACAAGAATACCATCACCAGTCACCACATGACCCAGGAAGTCAACTCTATCAAGCCAAAATGCGCACTTTGAGAATTTAGCATACAGCCGGTGCTCTCCCAATATCTGCAAAGTAATTCTCAAGTGCTGCTCATGCTCCTCACGACTCCTAGAGTAAACCAGTATGTCATCAATAAACACTATAATGAACTGGTCGAGGAACGGCCTGAAAATCTGGTTCATCAGATCCATGGACACTGCTGGCGCATTGGTGAGTCCGAACGACATCACCAAAAACTCATAATGCCCATAGCGCGTACGAAAAGCAGTCTTCAGAATGTCATCATTCCGAACCCGCAACTGATGATAACCCGAACGCAAATCAATCTTCGAAAAATGTTTCGCACCCTGGAGCTGATCAAATAAATCGTCAATGCGGGGTAAAGGATACATGTTCTGCACCGTAACACGGTTCAACTGACGATAATCCACACATAGCCTCAAACTGTCGTCTTTCTTCTTGACGAACAGAACAGGAGCTCCCCAGGACGAAACACTCGGACGCACAAGTCCCAAATCAAGCAACTCTTGCAATTGATCTTTAAGCTCTCTAAGCTCTGCCGGAGCCATCCGATAAGGCGGTATAGAAATAGGCTCCGTGCCAGGAATCAGATCAATGCAAAACTCAATATCGCGCTCTGGCGGCAACCCAGGTAACTCATCGGGAAAGACATCGGGAAACTCTCACACGGTAGAAACCTGGTCCAACGACTCCACTGTGGCTTCAGTATCATGAATGAACGCCAAGAATCCTCGACATCCCCTACTCAAAAGCCGACTAGCGCACAGAACAGAAATCAAACTGTGAGGGGCGGCACTACGGTCCCCCTGCACAACAAACACTGACTCGCCGGGAAAACAAAATCTAACTGTCTTCTCGCGGCAGTCCACGGACGCATAGCAAGTAGCTAGCCAATCCATGCCCAGCAGAACGTCGAAGTCCAACATCTCAAGAAGGATCAAGTCGACGGACAGATCTCTGTCACCAATATGGACAATACAAGATCGGAACAAATAACGTGCAACAAACGACTCTCCCACATGAGTAGTCACGACCGGCGGCTGATCCGGCAAACGCGACTCTCGGCCTAACCTCGGCGCGAAGTGCATGGAAACATACGAATGCGTGGATCCCGGATCAAAAAGAACATGCGCATCATAAGAACATAAGAAAGGGTACCTGAAACCACGGCATTGGACGCCTGAGCGTCCTGGTGAGTCAAGGCAAAAACCCTAGCCTGTCCTCTACCGGCTACTGGCTGTCCTCTACCTCCGCCACCTCGACCTCTCGGTACAAAACCTCCGCGACCATGACCTCTCTGAACAGGAGTCTGACGCGGCGCAACTACAGGAATAAGAGGCAACGCTCTCTGAGGCGGAGAAGGTGGTAAGGTAACCTGCGGTACTGTTGGCCCTCTCTGACGCACCACGGTACAATCCCGAACAAGATGATGTAAACTGCCACAACCGAAGCATCCATAAGATGGTCGCTGGCCTTCCTGGGAATAAGAACTGAATAACTGGCCACGTCCCATGTCTCTGCTACTCCCCGAGTCTGAAGGAACTCTGCCTCTGCGGACAAACCTCGGTCTCCGTGCTGGTACATCTGTACGAGTCCTCTTCGGTTCTGGAACAACCGATGAATCATTTAGACGCTCCTCCACCAATAGAGCTGCATCGACAGCTGCCGCATACGTGTCGCAATGCTGAATGCTGATGGCTAGGAACAACAGGGTAAGCAGGCCTCGAACAAACCTCTTCACCCTCATCTCCTCAGTCGCCACCAGGTACGGAGCATACACCGACAGCTCAGTAAACAAAACATCATACTCCGACACCGTCATCCCTGGCGTCTGGCATAACGACTCAAATCTACGCGCTCGCGCATCCCTGACGCTCGGTGGAAGAAAACGGGCAAGAAATGACATCACAAACTCAGCCCAGGTCATAGGAGCAAGACCAGCGGCTCTGCCCCTCTCCAACGACTCACACCACTTCTGGTCCAAACCCTCCAGTCGAAAGCTGGCAAACTCCACCCATCTCTCGTCGGAACATCGGAGTGAGCGACAAATCTTGGCCATCCGGTCGGTGAACGACTGCGGATCCTCAGTAACATCTGTGCCCGTAAACACCGGGGGTCTCAGCCTCATGAAATCTGTCAGCGATACAGCAATAACCTCCGGAGCTGTAACTGCGACTACCGGAACTATAGGTACCATCGTGGTCCCTGCAGTGGGTGGAACAACTGCCTGCCCCTGCGCTCGGATGGTCTCTACTAAAGTCCCCACAATCTGGCGCAGATCCTTCATACCAGCTCCAATCATAGCAATGTGCTCCGGTACAACAGGAGTACTACCCTGGTCAGTCCTCGCCTCAAACGAGTCAACTCTGACCACGGCCCTCGCGGCCGCTCTCTATGCCCTCGTAGTCTTCAGCGGCATAAAGGCTGGAAATTCAAACAAGATTCGATAAGGAAACAGAAATCGAATCACAAAGATGTATATCAATCACGGAGGAATATTAATCATAAGTCCTAAGGTTACTTAGGCGGAGTACCGTGTCGTAAGTATGCCGCGGAACATACACACGCTACGTCACTCTGCTTAAGCTACCTACTCCATCATACCAAGGTCATCCTAGACTCCGAAAGGTAAAACCTAACGCTCTGATACCAACTTTGTCACGACCCGCAATTTGGCCCGTAACCGGCACTTAAACCACGTAAAGTCTAAAGGAGTACTCAACTTAAGTAAGCCGAACACCCAGAAATCTAAACCACCCAAAACTGGATCAACGGAGAAAACATAGTTTAAAAAATTTAGAAATCACAATTAAAATCTCTAACTCTAGTTTTCTTTCTTAAAAATTTCGGCAGCACCTCCTTTGTAAAAACTAGCCCCGAAAACGGGTACAACACAGATAATATATAAAGCATCACAAGTGGGAGAAAAAATCACGCCCAACGGCGGAAACAAATCACCACAACAAGTATACGACGCCAAATCGAAGAAATAACAAAGAAACGACTATAAAAGAAGTAAACTTTCCAACATAACCGGCTTCTACGAGCACGGCACCCAAAAACCACCAATATAATACAACACCGAATCCTCACAAGTCGTCTCTAAGTCATATACAACAGTGGTAGATGGAGAATACTAGATCCAACAAAAAGATATACAATGTACAAACGGATAACTGCAAACCCACCTAAAAGCAAAGGCCTCATTGCCTAAAGTAGCGGTATCCGCAAAAGTAGTGATGATAAGATGCCCTGCCGCAACAACTCTGAGGGAAAGTCCTGCAAAATACTTTGGCACAACGGGGGTGAGTTGCCAACTCGTGAATAGTAATTAACATCATACTGTAATCGCAGGTATGCACGAACAACGATCTATTTATCATATGTAATCCGATAGCATAAGTATGATAAGTGAATATGCAACAATCATGTGAAGGTACATCAGCAGGGTACTACAACTACATGAAGCAATGCATATCAATAATAATCCTGAGTGTGTAGGATGATACAATAAAATCTCATGCAAAATCATCAGCATGGAAAAAACACCAGTGTCCCTCACTGACACATCAAATCCCAAATCCTCAGGCACCACATCCACAGATCGGCCCTCACATCCTGTAAGTCTCATGGAATCAGAATGTCTATCATCGACACCCAAAACATCATGAAAACATATACCTATAAGTATATATATGTAACGATATCAACCACGTATGTCCACCGAGGATACGTAAAAATCATGGAAAACCTGGGTGTCTAACACCGACACTCGAAATATCCATAAAACCCATGTCTAACATCGACACATAAATCCCCATAACTCAGGCGCTGTCACCACGACTGGCCCTGACGATATGCCATACCTCACTCTGGTCGGTATCCCCATGATAACCGCCGAGTCCAAATACAATCACCGGTAGGTAGTGGTCCCACTGCCAGGCTTATCGTCTACATCACGAAATCACCACTCGCCCCGGGATACCATACCGGGTCCACCATGTAACCGCAGACGGTGCCTCCCGCTCCTCGAATCGGGTATCACAATCCAAATCTCAGAACCGAGAAATCACATGGTGGACGCACTGAAATATCATATCAAGAGAAACCGGGTTTTCAAACAATACATAGTTTCTTGAAAATAACCCCACGGTTCTCAAATCCATAATCACATGAAAATCCATATCTCAATGCGTAAAATCCATGTAAAACTGATATATGCAACATAAACCATCAATATGAGCATATAAAGGGAAAACCGCTCTTTAAAGGAATCCAGCTTTTTAGAATATATCTTGCGGTTCCCAAAACCTCCGAAAAACAATGCAACATCATATAATATGTACATGTAATTGTAGCAAGGTTTAATTATCTACATGTAAGCAAGTATGTATGAGGCATGTCATAAGTGCAAAGATCACAATTTAATATTGTCACGACCCGAAAGTACGGAACATGACCGGCACTTAAACTACGAACGTCTCGAGGCGTAAGTAATCTAAGTAAACCGAAAACCCAGAAATCCAAACCAAGAAAAGTAGTAGAGTGCAGGAAAACCAATTTAAAACAAGTAGTTTTAATAGCATATGCCGAATTATGCGGTTTTTAAGAACATCAAAATTTACTGAAAATTTCGGCAGAGTCTCCTTTGTAAAAACTGGCTCCTAAACGGGATACAACATGAATAGTATACGAAATCAATAAAAAGGCATCCCCAAGCGGGAGCTAGCTCTTCGCCAATCGACGGTCACAACCACACAAGCAATATAATATACAACGCCAACGGCGAGGATCAAAACTCAAAAGGAACTAAAAACCACCAGAAATATAACGAGCGACTCTAAGGTCGAAAGAATAAACAGCACTGGTCTCTATCTCAAAATAAATACATGTTTGGTTGATGGAATTTACTAGATACAACTGAAATATATTATACAAGGTAATATGATGGGTATGATACAAGAAAAACCCACCTACTAGCAAGTCACCCGAATGAAACTGAGCCCGCAACGCCGTAATGAAACCTGTACGGCAAACCTGCAAGAAACTGGGGCACAACGGGGGTGAGTTGCCAACTCGTGAATAGAAAAACATCTACGCACAGAAATCGCATAAATAACGCAACCTATGTCAATGATCATAATATATCCTCAAAAATATACATAACAAGCAGCCTATAACAATGGCTAGGGTAATATCTAACCGAGTGAAATCTCATGTGCCCGTGTCAGTGCCTCAGGTAGAAATATATCATATGAATGAGGTATGAATGCATGAAACCAGAATACATGTAAATGAAGAAACTGTTTTCATAAATTAGTGAGATTTCCTTCGTATTTTTAAACTGAGGTATCATAATGAAATCAGTATCAACAGTGTCTAGCATCGACACGAAACATAAATCTCACTGTCTCGAAATATCAATGTCTCAATCTCAATATCTAGGACGCCGTCAGTCCAGACCGGCCCATACCATCCATCTCAAGACCACGACGGTATCCTCCGGATATCCGACGCGTCGGGTAATATCACCGGTAGGTAATCTGTCCCCTGCCAGGCTCAACGTCAACACCACATTCATCTTGCCCCGGGGTACCATACCGGGCCCACCATGTACCCGTGACGGTTCCTCCACTCCTTGACACGGATCTCGAAAACCACAGCAAACTCATGGTGAACGACACTTACATCACTAGAAAACCGCAATTTACATATTTTAAAAGGTTAATAAGTTTAGAAATTTTGCGGCTTTCCCCCGAAATCCAGAAATATCATAAATCTCAAGAAGTCATCACAAGTGCATATGTCAATGCTAATGAATGTATATGGTATCAATAACCAAGTTGCAATGTATGATTAATAACTAGGCATGAACAATGGAATAACAGTATGCATGAAGTGACAAGTAATAACTACAATGTCTAAACTGGCATATAACCCAGGTACACTAATATCGTATCAACTACTAACTAACAAGCTAAGCCAAGCAATAGTATTTTCTAAGTGTACGTGACATGGCAATTACCGATGAAGATGTGTGTGAGTCGGCAAGTAAGTGTATGTGGTACATACGCATCATCGGTAATGGTGCTGGTGTCCTAACAGCATGATATCAATAATGGAGTATGCAGCAAAATAAGTATGCGGGGCAGAGCGAACAGCAATAATGTGCGGAAGAAGAATACTAGACACAACGATAACTAATCAGTATTAAACTAATATAAGTCCTACAAATGGTGCCTTTTGAAATAACACGAATCATGGGGTTTTGAAAATAGGGGCTACGGTGTTTTTATGAAAAGATACGTCTTTTGAAATATCCGTAGGATCCCTTGGGCTGTCTTTTAAAATACCCACGATTCGTTAGTTTTTGAAATAGGTAAGAAGTCTAATCTAATCTAACAACTATACTAAACTATACGGCTGAACTACAGGTAAGGGAACCGCCTATCATCTGAGTCGATACATATACATACTTGTATATGTATAGTCGGTTATCCCGCCTCAATAATATCATATCCGATACCATATCTATAATCAGGCATCCCAAGTCAAAAGTGTGGATCAATCATCAATATATCTCGTACGTAAATCCGTCGTACGGCATCCCAATCTGGGTACGGGTCAATATCACATTCATCATACTATTCACCTGGTATCTTCTTTATCAATTATCATGATCGGGGTACTGATCTACGTCCAGTACCATACTGATACCGCCTACGTATGCATGGACGTGTGTGAAACACTACGTCAAGGACCCGCTACAACGTCATGTCGTATCTAAGATACGAACCCTGCTATATCACCGATCTCACGGCCTCAAATCGAATCTCATCGACTCAGCTCAATCCCAAGTATCATCCTCAAATCCGTATGTGAACACATAGTCCCATACCCATGTGAACACATACTATAAAGAATCCCATAAGCACATATCAATAAGAATGTATGCAAGTATGTATGTGTGTATGTTTAGTGCAACACTTCCCTAGGGTTCGCAACACTAAAATAATCCAACACACCAATATCCATCCTAAGCATCGTTATTAATCCCAAATAACATATAATAATTGTTGGTGTGTATACGCATCTGTATACACCACCACGGACTGCGGGGGTGCTATACGCCATCCACCCGACTTCTCCCCGTAGATATAAATCTACTCACCTGGTCCTCGCTCGCCGGTGCCGACGTCACCAGGCGCTTGCTTGTTGTCCCGAAGTTCACATGGGGTACCTACATATCATAACGCACCATATCGCATTAAAACTAAATTCAAAATCGAAACGGCATACGAAAATCAAATCGGCACGCGTATCACGCATAGATCTAAACCTATTGCCTACGCATGCAAGAATAGTCAAACCAACCCCCGATGTCGATGTACAAACGTCAAACCATCGAGAAAACCCAAACACACCAATCATGATTTCAAAACTGACTAATTATATATGAAATAGGGTTTAGTTCATCAAAACCATAAAATTAAACAATTCGTTTTATTTTCCAAAAACCCAGTTAGCACAAATTCCCATTTCGGTTCAAAACTTTATGTTTTACCCAAACTAAATATTTTGACGATTCTAATGGCCAAAATGCTCACTTAATATCATAATTAGGTCATACAAATCACCTCCATATTTTTAATCTCACGAATTAGCATTAACTCAAAATTCAAGTTTGCAACAAATATCGATTTTAACACTTTTCAAAGTAAAATTCACAATTTATCAATTAAGCATGGTTTTGCATGATCAAAGTTGCTAAACAACAAATTAAAATGCTAATAAAGTCATCAAAACCTTAATTACATTTTAAATCTCAATTTTATATGTATTTCACTAAAACCTAGTTTGCAAATTACATAATTAATACAAATTTAAATTTAACAAAGATATGAACAACCAACTAGATTAGTTTTAGCATAATAACAACATGTTAAACTACACAATTTTCCCATGATCAATTATAAGAACCCCAACGTAAATTCACAACCCTAATCTAGAATTTCTTAATCATACAATTGAACCCACATAAAACCAAATTAACACTTAATTAAGCTAACTACAAGCAATTAACAACGATTTAAGCAAAAGGGTTAGAATTTACCCAAACAAATTGAAGATCCCACAAGCACACATAGCCCTCCAAAATGCTCCCTTGTCACCAAAATCCATGCGATAAGGGCTAAGCAAAAATGGGTAGGAGTCGGATTTGGGTTTTGGGGTTTTTTTGATGGATTTTGGGGCAATTTTTGAAGAAGTTTTGAAGAGAAAAGAGAAGGGGAAAAGGGGGGGCTGTTGCTGCTGTAGGAGAGGGAGGGGTCGGCCAGAAATTGAGGGGGGGGGGAGGAGAGAGAGGGAGGTAGAGAAAGTGGGGGAAAGTCAAGGTCAAGGTAAGATCAAAAGTCCACCTAATTCACCCATTTTCTTTTCTTTTCTTTCATATCTTTTCCTTTGAAAATCAAGTGGGGAAAAATATGGTGGCTGCTGAATTCAGCCATGGGGAGGAGTAAGTGGGGGTGTGTGGGTGTGGGTACGGGTGTGGAGTGATGAAAAATGATAAATACAATACCCCAAGCATCCATTTACGCTAAAAAAAAGCCTTTTTTCTTCAATAATTTCTAAACCGTTTTGACAAATGATTTCGTTCCAAAAACCACATGATAAAATTTTATTTAATATTTTATGATGCACAAAATTTGTTTCAGCTCATTCCAATTTGTAATTTTCCTTAATTAAATGTATTAGTGACGGCTTAAAATAATAATAAAATAATATTTTTTTCAGAAAATTTGAAATTTCACCAGCGGCTCAATAAACACCAAATAATAGCAATTAAATAGCTAGAATATGTATTTTTAATTTTTAAAATAAGATATTTGTATTTTGACTTTCTACAGAAAACCCCCTTATTTTACCGTTTTTTCGAAATTTCACCGAAACGATTTTCAAAACGTTACAAATATCATATATCAAAGCAATACCACTTGGGGTACATACAACTATAGCTAAAATATGCGATGTACATGTCAATATGAGTGCATGATATACATGTAGCTATAGCAAGGTATACGTAAAATGGAATAAGGGTTACTACCTCAACTATTCCTGCTCAATGAAATGTCATGTATATAAGTGTCAACAATATCTCATATGCACAATGGGATAAGGGCTACTACTACACTATCCCTATCCACTACCGTATCACTTACGTAGGTGGTTGTGTGTGTCATGGAAATTACTAACGATGTGTGTGTAGCATACAATTAGTGCTTGTGCAACATGAATCGTCAGTAATGTTTTATATCTAAAGGTACGAGTCAAGTACAACAGAAAATATTATGCAATGACATTCATATGAAATTAACTAATGTGCAAATACTATGCAGCTAACAAATCATATTCGCCCCGACGCATAACGCCATACAGGCGATTTCCCCGTAGATGTTAAATCTACTCACATGTGGTCTCCAGCTATGAAAATCCGACCACCTGCTTCCCCTTGTTCGCAGTGTCTGAAGTCCCCGCTTGCGACGCTATAATTTCACCAACACAAGAAAATAATGCGAATATCTCAGAATCGATCAAATAACGCAAAACTACGTATTTAAAACGCACCAACACACTAAACTAACTCACGAGTGCACGTCTAATGGCTAACACGCGCAACAATACCTCAATACCAAACTGAGAACACAGCAGCACAAACACACGACTCGTGTCGCAACACGTATCACGCGGACTCAA
This sequence comes from Agapanthus africanus, assembly GCA_030015575.1. NCBI lineage: Eukaryota > Viridiplantae > Streptophyta > Magnoliopsida > Asparagales > Amaryllidaceae > Agapanthus > Agapanthus africanus. The sequence goes on along the minus strand of JASDDO010000031.1, from coordinate 173,058,535 downwards.
AACACTAGATTTTAGGTAACCGATCCCAGATTTTGCATACTGAATTTACTAAAAACGTAAACAGTACCAAACAACCCAAGACAACAGCAGACAACAACCCACAGAAGCCCTACCCAAGTAGCCCCCTACACCGCCGGCGTCGCCGGTCCTCGCCTTAGGGGTCGCCGGCCCCGACCGGTGGGGTGACCTCCGTCTCTCAGGTGGTGTCTCAGGTCCACTTGTACATCTCTCTAAATTTGTTTGTTCAAACACTAAAATTCCCAGGTCACAGCTGATATAAAATCTCTAAAAAGACACTAAAAACCCGATATAAAAAGCGTTCTACGCAACAACCAACGAGCAAAACAACAAGAAAACTTTAATTTAACAGTAAAGGGGTTATACCTAACAACTTTGCTCACAAGCTCCTAGCTTTCCCTAGCTCCAAGTGATCCAAGAGCTAAGAAATCCAAAACTTATGGTATTTTGTGAAATATATCAGATTTTTGAGAATTTTTATGATAGAATTGATATAAAATGAGAAAGAAATTGAGCAAGGGCAGTAGGAATGAGGGAATTCTCGGCCAAGGAGTGAGGTGGGTGATTGATGAGGGTTTCCTAGCAATTACCTACCATAAATGCATAGTTAATGCATTCATACACACATACACACACATGCATGCATCTACTCATTCTCTTTTCTTTTCTTTTCTTTTCTTTTCTTTTCTTTTAAATACTAACATAAATCCTAGTCCATACAAAAATCTAAGTAAAGTGAGAAGGATTTGGATTAACTCAACTTAATACAAAGAAAAGATTGCTCAGAGAAATTTCCCAGAATGTGAATACCGCATTAAAATAACATTAAAATTGGGAAAATTTCAAATTGAACCAAAACGTCCCATATACCCCCAAAGCTTGCGCACTAACTTTATTTTAGCTAAACAAGGTGCTGGCAAGTCTATATGGTCGTTCGTTCACATACGGGTTAAAACGGAAAATACCGACAAACTTACCCTAAAACGGACAAAGTCTCAAAACAATTTCTAAAACGTTACAATACTAATCTCTTCACTATGGTGTCTATGTACCTGGACTGTGAAAGTCCCAACATCCTCTTTGATCTATCACGATAGATCCGGATCCCCAGAATGTAGGTGGCATCTCCCAGGTCTTTCATGGAGAATTTATGTGACAAGAATCTTTTGACTGACTGTAACATAGGAATATCATTTCCTATTAGGAGAATGTCATCCACGTACAAGAATAGGAATACTACAGCTCTCCCTACAATCTTACTCTATATGCAAGGTTCATCTGGATTTTTGATAAAGTCAAATTCTTTGACAGCATCATCAAAATAGATGTTCCAACTCCGTGATGCCTGCTTTAGTCCATAAATGGACTTAAGCAGGTTTCATACTTTACCGCTGCTCCCACTCTGAATGAATCCCTCTGGCTGATCCATATAGACGCTCTCTTCCAAATTACCATTTAGAAAGGCCGTCTTTACGTCCATCTGCCAGATTTCATAATCGTGGAAGGCAGCAATAGCAAGAAGGACCCGAATAGATTTAAGCATAGCTACTGGAGAAAAGGTTTCGTCATAGTCCAAACCAGGTCTTTGACGGAAACCCTTTCCAACAAGTCTAGCTTTATAGGTTTCAACCTGTCTATCAACACCAATCTTCTTTTTGAAGATCCATTTGCATCCTACGAGTTTTACCCCATCTGGAGCAATGTCCAAAGTCCATACTTTGTTAATGTACATGGACTCCATTTCGGCACGCATTGCATCCAGCCATTTTACTGAGTCACCGCTCTGAATGGCTTGCTGGAAGCTAGTAGGCTCATCATAGTCAATAGTGCAATCCTCTCTATCCCCTTCTAAGAGAAAACCGTAGTATCTCTCGGGCGGATGAGATTGCCTACTACTCCTGCGGAGTGGCGTCGGGATATCCTGTTCTCCTGAACCTTCTTGTTCTACCAAGGTTTCAGTAATAGTTTGTGGTTCTGGAATTTCTTCCGGTTCTATTGCGCTCCCACTCTTCTGATTTTCCAGAAATTCAGTTTCCAAGAAGCGGGCATGTTGAGAAACAAAGACCTTTTGTTCCTCTGCGTAATAGAAACAATATCCCATGGAATTCTTTGGATATCCCACAAACTTACACTGTACTGAGCGTGCCTCGAGCTTATCCGCATGCTGCTTTTTTACAAAAGCTGGACATCCTCATGTCTTAATATACTTAAGACAGGGTTTCTTCCCACTCCACATCTGATATGGTGTGGTAGGCACAGTCTTGGTTGGAACTCGGTTCAAAAGATATGCAGCTGATTCTAGTGCATATCCCCAGAATGATCGCGGTAACTCAACGTTACTCATCATGGAACGTACCATATCTAATAAGGTTCGGTTCCGTCTCTCCGATGCACCGTTATGATGTGGTGTGTATGGAGGAGTAAGCTGATAGAGAATTCCATTCTCTTTTAAGTAACCCAGGAACTCGGCACTTAAGTATTCACCACCTCGATCAGATCTCAGTGTCTTTATACTCTTGCCTGTTTGTTTTTCCACTTCATTCTTGTATTCTTGGAATTTCTCAAAAGTATCGGATTTATGCTTCATTAAGAAGACATATCCATACCTAGAGAAATCATCCGTAAAAGTAATGAAGTAGGAATAACCACCTCGCACATGTGTAGACATTGGACTGCACACGTCACTGTGTACGAGTCCCAAGAGCTCGCTTGCTCTTATTCCGTGTCCAGTAAACGGAGTCTTTGTCATCTTTCCTATGAGACAAGATTCACAAGTGGCATAAGATTGATATTCGAACGGATTCAAATATCCTTCTCAATGTAACTTCATTAATCGTGTTTCATTGATGTGACCTAGTCTACAATGCCATAAGAAAGCCTGATTTATTTCTGGAGACTTTCTTTTAAGTATGTTCTGGACATTGAAAACCTAAGCTTGATTCAATACGTATATACCGTCATCTAATGTACCGGACCCAATCAGAACTTGATTTAGGTGGATGTGAACTACATCGCTTACGAATGTAAAGTCATATCCCTCTCTCGAAAGTGAGGACACTGATATGATATTACATGTCAAACTAGGTAAATACAGATAGTTACGTAGAATCAATATCTGCCCACTTGTCAAACCTAGGCGATATTCTCCCACGGATTCAGCGTCCACGCTCATTCCGTTTGCAACTCTGAGAGATAAATCACCTACCCTTATAACTTTACGGTTTCTCAAAGCATGTAATGAATTACAGATATGAGATCCTGCTCCGGTATCTAGTACCTGATTTGGTAGGATATGTGCGTGTCAAGTTTAGTTTTAAATACCGCAATCAAGACGGTTTCGCTTGTAGCTAGCCGGTTGAGTACGGGTCGTCCGCAGGGAGATGGGAGTCTTTTTCAAAGTGTTTTAACGAGTTAAGTCCGGTTGTTCAGATTTTGTTGTGGTTATCTAAGTGTTAAGTTGATATTTAAAGAGAGCTTGTTAGGGTTAGGATTAGGTTAGTTTGAGTTAGGAGTCTCCACATCTTTCGTTGCCCCACTTAATATCGGTGTTACGGTAATCGGCAACAACGAGGATTAGCACGACTAGGAAGGAACTTGCGAGTATAAGCTAGGCTTTCCAACGCATAGTCCTTCCTTTTGGTGCTTGTCCGTCCGTTCTTGGCTCTTATCCATAACCTCCGGTTAATTCAACCACAACCGGTCTTACTACGGAATCACCGCTATCATGTAGGATAGGGTGCCGTAAGGAGCGGATTGTGGTTCAATTAACGGGAGTTGATTTAAGTTGTTGGGCAAGGAAAGAGTGAGAGAGATTTCCTTCTCTCAAACTTCCCTTATCCTACCCTAACAAGTATAAAAATACTCACACTTCATGATAAGGAAAAACAAAACAAAACAAAGAGGAAGATAGAAAGAAGGAGATTAGAAGAATACGACTAACTATTTGCGACCTCACCTTGGCGAGGATCAAGCGTAAGTATCATTGTCATATGAAGGATAAAGGAAAAGAGAGAAGAAAGAAACAATCAAACAAATAACAACAACTACTTAACAATTAAAATTGCAACAATTACAACAAGTAAAGAAAGAGACAAGCATGATAATAAAAATGGTCTTCTTTATTCATCACTCTTCACTCAAAAGCTCACTTACAAGTTTAATGGAGAAGAGGTGAGAAGAGGAAGAAGAACATGTAAACTAAAACCTAGCAAAAAAGATACAAGAATTCGACCCCTTCCTTCACAACTTCTGGGCTATTTATAGGCCATAAAATGAAACCCTAGGGCAACCACCAGAACCCACATGAAAATACAAAATTACCCCTGGAAAATATTTCCCTGCCGCCACTATACTGCCGCGGATCCGCGGCCTGGACCCCACTTTGGCCGCGGATCCGCGGCCTTCTGGTCGAATTGGGCCCCCCAATTTCTTCTGGTCACCTGGTTTGATGTGTACATTTTTCTGGTCTATGTATTTTTTCATAATTCCTTCACGAATTTTCCAGAATTTCTGTTGAGGGAAAGGTGGACTTTTTGTCAAGATTTTGTCATGATTGCCTCGAGCTCCGCGTAGATTTCTTGGAAGTTGTTGTTTCCATTGAGCCATGTGCTTGAGAGTGACATTGATTTGACCTTTTGTCTTCCTATTGATATCTGGCAACATACGGATGAAGAGCAGAGACCGTGTTTTATCTGTGGTTGGCAGGAATCCAGACTTTTTTCGTGTTTTCCATGAATTTCACCGTTTTAGAACCGGGAACCTGTATCCTGCAATTGACTAGCAAACACGGCTCAAGAGTATCTACCGATATGCAATGTGACAAAAACTGGGCGGTATGAAAATGCAAAAATCTGATATGAACAAATACCCCCAAACTTATCATTTGCTCGTCCCGAGCAAAGCCCATTTATTCACAAAAAATTTCCTAACCTCACTTTCGCAGGGAACGCGATTGCACTCAGCATGTGCAACAAGCCGTTAAACCTCTAGGTGTCTCTAGTAGGAGGAGTGTTGTCTCCTGAGGGTTTTCAGCGGATACTACCCACAAAATCCGGTCAAGTTGGTTTTGTAAAATAACTAAGCTTCAAACCCTAAAGTTTTGTTTTAGAAAATAACAATTCTATAATCCTAAGTCTAGACCATCGAACCTTTATTTTTCACACCTCGCATCTTATTTAACTACAGATTTTATATGTCTTTACGTGCAGTGCAAATAGTGTCGTTAAGTTCCCGAAAGGTTGAATAAAGTCATCATGTCGCACAATAAAGCCCAGATAACGATTTTAAAAGGATCACATAAGTTTTATAAAGAGTTAAGCATTTTTCAAGTTTCGTTTTCCAGTAAGGTTTCAACTTCAGAATTTCTATCTTCCTTAACAGGAAACTAAGTCGTATTTTTCACTCCACCTTTTTCTTGTTTTCATTTCATACACACCTCTGTGAACGTGCAATAGTCTTTATCAAAGAGTAAAACCTTCATATCTCCGTTAAATTTTTTTTATAAAAGCCTGTCTTTTATCAAGATTATTCTCACACAAAGAACCGTTAGGAATTTTAACTCGGAGAGAACACTTGCTTGACTTTGTTTTAAACTGGACTTTCTAGGCTTCTTAGCGAGCTTTGGGCCAATGCACCCAAACCAGTTGATTTTAGGGCATTAGGTGTAGAAACACCCCAGCGGACTTAATTACTCAAGTTACCTAGGTCCAAAAACAAAAGACAGTTTGGCGTGAAAATCAGATGATTTAATACGAACGGAGATATAACAGGCAGTTCAAATATTTTTTTTTTTTGGATAAAAGACGTGTTTGGTGTGTTTGGTGTGTAATCATTCCAATCAAGTTTTAGGTGGGTTATTTTTCAGACTTAGCTCCAATTATGGCGTCAATAACATTCCTTCATATTCGCTTTACTTCATAAACTATTCTTGACATTACTTATTTCAGAACAAACCTATTTGATCCTCAGAAAATCATTTATCTGTTTAAAAGTTTAAACATGAAAGACTTGTCATCTAATTCCCAAAATCTTACGACACGTGTAGTGTGATGTAAAGACGTATATCAGCTATAGTTAACTTCAAAGGAGAGTTATCTTTCAGGTTTTCAAAATCCAAACATAAGATCTAGTTATTCCTATTTTTTCAAACAAAAACCGTCGAATGTTGAATCAGAGTTCTTCCACAGGCTAACTTGACAAAAAAGTTTTTATATGTTTTAGAAAATTTTCAATTTTTTATGGATTTTATGGATTTAAATATGCAGATGCAAAATATACATGCGAAGGTAAGAAATGCGTACCGAGCGTGTTGGAGATAGTGCCCTCAGAGTCAATTATTGGATCACAGGCACGTGATTGCAATGATTGAGGGAGGACCTATCCCGGGACGACAGTCTTACTCGAGATGATAGTTTGCTATCTGGTTTACCTTTATCATCGTGTACTGCTTTAGGTGACCTGACAGGTCGCTATTGCACGTTGATAGAGCCCTAGGATTCATGCTTGACTGCCAGCAGTATGAGGGCGATCATATAAGTGAGAGCTGGAGTCTACAAGCACATCCTTAATAGGTCCCTAGTCGTGGGAGTTTCGAGACAGGGCATCGATTCTCCAGAGTAGACTAGTGTATACAGTCGAGACCCCGACGAGGGGCGGTGGCCGGTCTCACAAGCCACTGGTGTCAGTTGGATCACCTAAGATGTATACAGGTGCTCATTGGGTTATGAGTACACCAGACAGGACTCGCCGGGAATATGCTAGTTGGTCTTATACCTGACGTCAGATAGCAGTTCCCAGGTGACATGTGTACAGGTTAGTTCATCGACCTGGGGATCGTCATTTGTCTCGTGTGAGTTCCCACTGTACTTAGATTACTACCCTACCACGGCTCAAAGGAGTCGTGCAAACAGGTTTTAGTTGGGTACAGTCCCGAGCCACATGGAGGCAGTGAGCGGATCTTCGGGGGTTTCGTCTCTCCCGGTATTGGGGGTGAGGTCGCGCTGTGTCTAGGAGAGCCATTACACGAAGACCTTGGCCAAGGCAGGAGATTTACTGGTAGGTATTCCAGTAGTATCTCAGGGTGTTCTGGGCTACACTCCGACACGACTTGTACCGCTTTTGGGGGTCTGACTTTTACCAACCCCCTAGGCCCGCCATGCGATGCTCATAGACGAACGGACCGGACTGTACGGATATTGTCACTGACAGGCTCAGTTGGGTGTCGGGGTGAGCTTCCTCATCGACGTCCCTTTTGGTCAATAGCTGGTGGCCCGTCACGTATTGGCTTATACCTCTGACGTGCTAGTGGTTAAATCCACAGCCATAGTATTGACGAGTCTTTAGAGTCCACCACACTTTCAATTACTCAAGCTTTCGGGCGAAACGCTGTAGAGGCCGTATGGAGATATGGCAGGGTCCGATCAGATACGTGCGGTATTGCACGGATCAGGATCGGACAGTTTGTACTAGTAGCCGTATAGTAATATGGCAAGGTTCGATCAGGTACGTGCGGTATTGCACGAATCAGGATCGGACGGATTTTACTAGCCGGCTTTGGTTTAAGCCGGTCCTAGTTTAGTACAGTGTAGATTTTGTCTCTTTGCATTTGTATCCGGACGGAATACAGATGCGGGTGTGTATGCACAGTATGGGGGTTTTCCTGTAATTTATTACGGGACCAGTTTTCTGGAGTTGCCTGTTTGCTTTCCGTTCCGGCCGGTTTTTCTTTGTTCTTTCCCGGCCGGACTTTTCCGATGGAGGGACTAATTTGCAATTGTGCAAATTGGTATTTGTGGAGGACTTATTTGCATAAGGGTTGACATGATAAGCATCTTTGCTTTTCATGATTTGATGAGATTAGAAATGATTTGAGGTTGATGTAAGTTTTGTGATAATTATGTTTGGATGTGGTCACCCTCCTCCTTTTACTACACTCACCTCCCTCTTGCTTCATATTGTTATCCTCCACCATTTCAAAATAGAGAGAGATTATTATTATGGTTGAGATGAGAAAAGAGAGAAGAAGAAAAGAGAAGAGAGGAAGAAAAATGAGAGTGATTCATTTTTGTGCATATCATTCTTCATCTCATTCCATTGCTAGAAAATTGAAAGCACCAATTTTCTATACACCATTCCTCCATCTATGGCAACCAACCCCAAAGTGAGACATACACTCTACACTATATTCCTACAGCAAATCTTGGACGCGTCGATTCGCCAGCTTCGCGCCCGAGTTGCCTCGGTATTGAGGTGGGAGCCCGTAAAAGTACCCGGCTTCGTGGTGCCCTTTCCGACGAGGAGGAGACGACCGGAGATCCCGCGAGGAGATCGGAGTGGAGATGAAGACCGGAGGACTCGGATCAGTCGGTACATCTCTAACCCATCCTCTTGATAGCTTAGACTTGTTTAATGGCACGATCCGGGGTTTAGTGCGCGGTGGTGCCGGTTTGCTAAGTCCGCAAAAGTTAAAGTTTAGCACCGTTTCCGCGTTTGGCCGTCGGATTGACGGCCGGGGCGCCGCCGTGCACTTACAGTGGTATCAGAGCCTCGCCATTAACTTCGTCTAGCTTTGTTTAATGTGTTTTGCATTTCCGATCGACCAAAACTCCAAAATCTACATTTTTGTTAGCATCAGTTTCTGTTGAAATATTTTGGTCTCAAAAAATTTTTCAGGTTGTAAAATATTGATGTACTGGAAAAAATAAGAGTTCTGTAAAAATTCGGTGAAGTGAATCCACAGTTGGAGCGCGGAACCGCCGCACAAACCCCCTTTCCGCCGCTGTTCCGCCACGCACTGTGGAGATCACTGCACCAATTTTTTACAGAGGCTTTCTGGGCTTAAAATATGGGTTTTGGAATATTAAAATTGGGCCCAGGTTTTCTGTGAGTGCTACAGTTTTGATTGGGGGCCCACTTGTTAATTTTTGGTCAATCGGAAAATTTTTAAACACATTTTTCACAGTATTTACATTATATCTGCGACCGTGAATGTCACTCGATCGGTAAATCCAGTCTAACTGCTATAGCCCGGTTAGACGGATTTGCGAACGTGACTTTCACGTTGATGTTGTATGTTTATGCTGTGATGTTGCGGATCGGTCGTGGGGGATAGCCTGGATGCAATGCTAGTACAGTGTTGTTGTATTATGTACTTTTGATATTGCGGGGCGAGCGTCCGACATGTGGACTGCCGTCACTGCCTGATTGTATTATTCTTTTGGGGCACGACCTGGTTGCGGTCGATGTACCCGGTGTATGTATATTTTACTTTCTGTACTAGGATTACCCCGCGGTGGGGTGCACGGATGGCCGGGTTCTAGAGGGCAACAAGCCCGCATCTCTTGGCATTGAGACGGAGGGGGCTTCACTCTGGGATTGGCGGGCTATTCGCCGCACTCGTAGGGGGTACAGGTTGACCCAGGAGGGGTGCCCAAGTTGCCGGATTCCGTGGAGTGCTGGGTGGTCCATTCACGGAGCTGAAAGGGGCTGCCTCGCTTCAGGTTTTGACGGGTGACTTGCCGCGCCCGTAGGGGTCTAGGATTTCATTGCACAGGCTATCCACACGACCAGGGGAACGTCGGGTTTCAGTAGTGGCTCTGTGAAACCCGGGGATCCCAGATATCTGTATTGTTCTGTGATGCTGTACATTTCTGTGATGTTGCATTTCTTTTCACGCCTTGAGCGAAATATAATATATTGGTATATATATTAGTAGATGTTGTATATGTTTTTCATCCGCGCTAGTCCAGTCCCCGCTCTGTCGTTAGTAAGCTAACCTAACGAGTGATGACGGGACCCAGTGGCGAATGCGGATGGCATATACGTACATCAGTATATTTTCGTTCTTTGTGGTGTGATTATTTGATGGGACTGCATTGATTCGGATCAATGCAAGTTAAACAAACCTATTCTGATGTTGTTGGAACACTTTTCAAAAAGCTGTTATTGCAAGGACGTTCACTTTTGTTTTGCATCGTGGTATTCAGTTTGAATATCCTGCTCCTCAGTCGACGAGGCAAGGGCCGAGATCCCTTCACCGGGAGTGACCCCTTGGACAGAAGTTTGCGTCAGGGCATTAACTTCACTATAGCCGATTACTTTTGCTTTGCATCGTGGTATTCATTTGGAATATCCTGCACCCCATTCTACGGGGAAAGAGCCGAGATCCCTTCACCGGGAGTGACCTCTTTAGTAAAGGTTTTCGTCACTATATTTTCTAAAAGATATCCGTTCCTTCAACGATATCAAGTTCACTACGTTAAAGGTTTTCGCCAGAAACCATTCGTAGCCCTCCGTCGATTCATATGGGTAGTCAATAGTATTCATGCTGTGTTTGTTGGCCAAAGTCAAGGCACAGTGTTTGGTAGCTGTTGGTTATTCATATGCAGCATAGATAGATGCGTTGGTTTGGAACAGTCGTATAGCCTTGTTGGCCAAAGTCAAGGGCTTGTGCGGGTGGATTCGAATCAACCTGGAGAATGACAGGTAGAACTTGACATGTGACTTATGATTTGTTGGCCAAAGTCAAGGTCATAAGAGCATGGGGCAGAAATCACATCGGGAGTTTCAAAAGTACTGAAACTTGCCAGATATGCGCATACCTTCTGGAGAGTGATGACGTGAGCGGATTCCGTCACGTTATCATGCGATGAGAGTTGGATCCCGATTCCCACTGATGAGTTGGTTTACTCCTCGGGTGACCCCGACTAATTCTTCTTTCAGGTTTGGAGGAGAATTTGAGGTACAGTGGGAGATTTCCAGATTAGATAAATTGGTAACCATTCTGATCTTGGTTAGAGTGCACGCTGAGTGTTTCTTTTCTCTCTCTCTGGCAGCGACCATTGACCCGACCCTAAGATTATGACTCAGTGACCGAGTTGACCGAACCTACTTAACACTGGCTTTTGGATTGTCAGAGTTGCAGACCTCATTGCCACTCCTACTTTTACCCTTTTCTCCGGGACACCCCGTATTACTGCGAACGTCCACTTCCATTGGACAAAACCATCGTATGGTTAGATACGAACTCGAAGGAATTCGAGGATGGTTTCTGGTTCTGGAGAAAACGGATAGGATTATTCAGTTGTCTTTTCTTTTCACCCTCTCTCAGGTTGCGAGTACTCCTTAGTTTAGGAGTAGTACACCTATTATGCAAATTGGATAGTCTTCTTCCAAACCATAGGCTGGTGCCGACCGGTAGGGAATGAAGAAAACTAATTAGCCTAAACGGTGTACAGAAGGTATTAAGATTAAGACAAAGCAAGAGATTAGTAAGAGGGCAAAGTAAGTTGCGACTGCTATTCACGACCAAACCAAGTATTTCTTCGCCAATCCTAAATCACCTTTGTATTTCTCCAGGACACTCCGTATCACTACGAAGATCCCATTTTATTGGATAATCCATCGTATGGTTATATACGAACTCGAAAGGAACTTGTTCCAGTTCGGGGATGGATCCTGGTTCAGGAGAAATAGGAATAAAGTACATTCAGGTGTCTTTTATCTTCACCTTCTCTCGCGTTGCGAGTGCTCCTAGGATTAGGACAGTTCACCCTTTATGCTTTTTGGATAGTCTTCTTCCAAACCATAGGCTGGTGCCGAACGGTAGGGAAGGAAGAAAACCAATTGGCCTAAAGGGGAGTGCAGAAGGTAATGACTAAAGACATATAAAGGGATTTGGAGAGGTGGCAAAGAATTATACGGTTATAGTTGTGAATCTGGATAATGGATGAGGCATTACTAGGAATACCAGGATACCCCATCGAAACATTTCAATGTTTCAGTTCAGCTGTGTACTGTTAAAAGAAAACTGATTTCCCGATTGGACACTTGCTCCAGGGTATGTATTTACCAGGTTTGATTCTCACATCTGTATGATTTTACAGATGATGAGTAGGAGTAAGTCATTGGGAATTGGGTGATCATCCTCATTATATCGGGATTCGTAGTAATCGGTGAGTTTTGAGGAGATCACCTGGGCTGTTTGCCGGTCGGCAAATATTTGGTTTTGAATATCCGCTGTTGTGCACCAATTTCAAATTGATATATCTGTACGTCTATTTTCATAGAGTGAGATATACCTTTTGATATTATGTCGATGACATTTACCTATATCAGTGGATGGTTAGGTAAGGAGCATTAAACAGCGGTGTAATTCTTCTTAACCATAAGTACAGTTTTCAACCTACGACACACAGTGAAAGAGTCACTAGACTCAAGGGACTTATACAGAGTATTGTATGTTGTCCAGGGTCCATCAGGACAGAGGGGTTGGTCCTCGTACTGTATTCTGTTTACTTATGACTTCTCTAGTTCTTAGACAGGTGTTTCGTAGAAACACAGGGTCGAAGTTTTGAGAAGTTATAGGTATAAGAATAAAGTAGAGAACCAGGTATTGCAAGTATCGGGATTCTTCAAAGTGATCGAAGATGTAGATACTTGTGTATGGTATTCAGTTGATAGTAATGATTAAGAGAACTTGCTTCTCTTTCGGGTTACTCATAATTGGAAGTATTCCTAAGTTGAGTAACGCTGATCGGCCTCTCTCCATTTAGTTGACATGCATTGGAGACAGCTGCATGATTTGAATCTGGTTCAATTATATCAGTGCCTCTGGTTCTATATTGGATATAGCACAGTTCATATCTTAACATTGTTAAGGTACGGGGAGTTGTCCGGCTTATGATTAAAACCAGACTCTGGATAACTCAAGGCACGTTTCTGTAATGGCTGTTTGTGGGTTGACCCAGGCTATGACGAGGGTTGACTTTCTACCATCTGGGAGATCAATAAAAATATTGTTCAAGACTCGCCACAATTTTATTAAAAATGGATTTTTTCAAAAACAGCAGTGGGAGTATGGTAGAACTGGAAGTGATTCCAGAACCGCAAACGATTACTGAAGATTTGATAAGGAACCTAAAGATTCAATCTGATTTGACATTCCATTGGCCACTCCGCAGATAAGGTGGGTAACTTCAGGCACCTGAGAGGTACTTCGGTAGCCTCAAGGATGGTGACAGGGAAGTTCTTGTATACCCACACTTGCCATTGTTGTTGTTCCAGGATGCAAGACCCGGCAGGAGGATGAGTATAGCGTCGTTCTAAACTAGCTTTAGAAGTGCACGTCTGTATGACTCTGCCAGAGGGTTGTCGTAGTCAGTGGGAGCAGCGGAAGCATTGGTGGACATCAGGCTTATGTCTATTTATAGACTAAAGCAGATGTAGCGGAGATAGATCATCCATTTCTGATGTGACAGTCATAGGTTTGACGTCATCAGAATGGGGGATGGATCTGTTGAGAAGGTAGTAGGAAGTGATATTCCTATACTACGATCGGTTATACTTTGGTCGTTATACAGTGGTTTCTCCACACAGGACTTGGATATTATATCAGACATTCTGGTTACTAGATCTATGGTTTTAGATCTAGATTTGGGTGGTTTCCTAATCTGGGTACTTAGACAGCATTCTATGAGTATTTAGAATGGACGACTCCTGGCACGGTAGTGTACCTGCAGGTGATGGAGTCACCCTCTCTGAAGGTGTCTTATAGACTAAAGGGGAGAGGGATGTGCATGATTGACAGATCACTTGCTTAGGCAATTGAGTCAATCATGAGATGTCAAGTACCACACCAGATGTTGTTCTTGCACTACATGCAATAAGTTGATATTGATCCAATCCTGGAGAAACAGTCGGAAGCAGTTTTAGAACATAAGTGGATGTTCTAAGGATATGATAACGACAGCCTCATTCGAGAGACAGTTATCATTCCAGGCTTCCAAGGTGACATGGACGACAAGGAGGTTGTCAGAGTTATAGTTATCCTTCTGACGAGGGGCAGTATTTTGGACAGATGGTCCAAGGTGATACTGAGGGTGGCATGGCGCAGGATACTGATTAAGTTCAGTTGACGATAGAGTCTAAGAAGTTTGGATTTGGAGTTCATTTATGAGCTAGGTCTCATCAGACATCCAGACACTCTAAGACAGGTATTGCTCATTTCGGGAGATAGTTTTCTCCGCGAACATGAGATATAGAGAGACATAGAAAGAAACACCAGAGCGGATCCACTCACTGAGGCTATTCCTCGAACGCAATAGTTTCGCAAACGAGCTTTGTGAGACTGACAAGTAGAGGAGTTGGGTGTTCGGTATCACACGGGCTGTGAGTATGCGACATCGCAATAATTAGCCCTGAGTGCAAGTGGGAGATTGTTGGAGATAGTGCCCTCAGAGTCAATTATTGGATCACAGGCACGTGATTGCAATGATTGAGGGAGGACCTATCCCGGGACGACAGTCTTACTCGAGATGATAGTTTGCTATCTGGTTTACCTTTATCATCGTGTACTGCTTTAGGTGACCTGACAGGTCGCTATTGCACGTTGATAGAGCCCTAGGATTCATGCTTGACTGCCAGCAGTATGAGGGCGATCATATAAGTGAGAGCTGGAGTCTACAAGCACATCCTTAATAGGTCCCTAGTCGTGGGAGTTTCAAGACAGGGCATCGATTCTCCAGAGTAGACTAGTGTATACAGTCGAGACCCCGACGAGGGGCGGTGGCCGGTCTCACAAGCCACTGGTGTCAGTTGGATCACCTAAAATGTATACAGGTGCTCATTGGGTTATGAGTACACCGGACAGGACTCGCCGGGAATATGCTAGTTGGTCTTATACCTGACGTCAGATAGCAGTTCCCAGGTGACATGTGTACAGGTTAGTTCATCGACCTGGGGATCGTCATTTGTCTCGTGTGAGTTCCCACTGTACTTAGATTACTACCCTACCACGGCTCAAAGGAGTCGTGCAAACAGGTTTTAGTTGGGTACAGTCCCGAGCCACATGGAGGCAGTGAGCGGATCTTCGGGGGTTTCGTCTCTCCCGGTATTGGGGGTGAGGTCGCGCTGTGTCTAGGAGAGCCATTACACGAAGACCTTGGCCAAGGCAGGAGATTTACTGGTAGGTATTCCAGTAGTATCTCAGGGTGTTCTGGGCTACACTCCGACACGACTTGTACCGCTTTTGGGGGTCTGACTTTTACCAACCCCCTAGGCCCGCCATGCGATGCTCATAGACGAACGGACCGGACTGTACGGATATTGTCACTGACAGGCTCAGTTAGGTGTCGGGGTGAGCTTCCTCATCGACGTCCCTTTTGGTCAATAGCTGGTGGCCCGTCACGTATTGGCTTATACCTCTGACGTGCTAGTGGTTAAATCCACAGCCATAGTATTGACGAGTCTTTAGAGTCCACCACACTTTCAATTACTCAAGCTTTCAGGCGAAACGCTGTAGAGGCCGTATGGAGATATGGCAGGGTCCGATCAGATACGTGCGGTATTGCACGGATCAGGATCGGACAGTTTGTACTAGTAGCCGTATAGTAATATGGCAAGATTCGATCAGGTACGTGCGGTATTGCACGAATCAGGATCGGACGGATTTTACTAGCCGGCTTTGGATTAAGCCGGTCCTAGTTTAGTACAGTGTAGATTTTGTCTCTTTGCATTTGTATCCGGACGGAATACAGATGCGGGTGTGTATGCACAGTATGGGGGTTTTCCTGTAATTTATTACGGGACCAGTTTTCTGGAGTTGCCAGTTTGCTTTCCGTTCCGGCCGGTTTTTCTTTGTTCTTTCCCGGCCGGACTTTTCCGATGGAGGGACTAATTTGCAATTGTGCAAATTGGTATTTGTGGAGGACTTATTTGCATAAGGGTTGACATGATAAGCATCTTTTCTTTTCATGATTTGATGAGATTAGAAATGATTTGAGGTTAATGTAAGTTTTGTGATAATTATGTTTGGATGTGGTCACCCTCCTCCTTTTACTACACTCACCTCCCTCTTGCTTCATATTGTTATCCTCCACCATTTCAAAATAGAGAGAGATTATTATTATGGTTGAGATGAGAAAAGAGAGAAGAAGAAAAGAGAAGAGAGGAAGAAAAATGAGAGTGATTCATTTTTGTGCATATCATTCTTCATCTCATTCCATTGCTAGAAAATTGAAAGCACCAATTTTCTATACACCATTCCTCCATCTATGGCAACCAACCCCAAAGTGAGACATACACTCTACACTATATTCCTACAGCAAATCTTGGACGCGTCGATTCGCCAGCTTCGCGCCCGAGTTGCCTCGGTATTGAGGTGGGAGCCCGTAAAAGTACCCGGCTTCGTGGTGCCCTTTCCGACGAGGAGGAGACGACCGGAGATCCCGCGAGGAGATCGGAGTGGAGATGAAGACCGGAGGACTCGGATCAGTCGGTACATCTCTAACCCATCCTCTTGATAGCTTAGACTTGTTTAATGGCACGATCCGGGGTTTAGTGCGCGGTGGTGCCGGTTTGCTAAGTCCGCAAAAGTTAAAGTTTACCACCGTTTCCGCGTTTGGCCGTCGGATTGACGGCCGGGGCGCCGCCGTGCACTTACAGAGCGTACCCCCAAACTTAAACTGGACAGTGTCCTCACTGTCGTTGCATGAAGAGAGCAGTTGGAAGGTTCAAAATTGTCGGTTAGTGATACACAATTTTTTATTTGTTGTTGCTTTTAAAGAAAAGAAAAACAATATACAAAAATATAAACAAAATGGTTTGTACATACCCCCAAACTTATTTGGAACAGTGTCCACTGTTCTTGGCTGGATAACCGAAGTTTGGAGGTAGGTAGAGGAAGATCATTCAGGGTAAACCGGCTCCTGTAAGAACAGGAGCTCCTCTGTTGGTTCGGCGCTAAGGTACGGTTTGCATCGGTGTCCATTTACCTTGAAGAGTGAACCGTCCTTTTGATTTTCCAAATCCACAGCGCCTTGCGGATACACATTCCGCACAAAATATGGCCCTTTCCAGCGAGATCGGAGCTTTCCAGGATGGAAGTGAAGTCGGGTGTCGTAAAGAAGTACCTGTTGACTAGGTACGAAGGTTTTGCGCAAAAGGTATTTATCGTGAAACACCTTCGTTCGATTCTTAACGACAACCGCGTTGTCGTACGCCTCATCCCTAAGCTCGTTCAGTTCGTTCAGCTGCAGCTTCCGATGGCTGCCCGCGTCCTCAAGAGACAGATTCAGCTCCTTAATCGCCCAAAATGCGCGATGCTCGATTTCGACAGGAAGGTGGCAGGCCTTTCCGTACACAAGCCGATAGGGAGACATGCCAAGGTCGGTCTTATGAGCAGTTCTAAATGCCCAAAGGGCACCAGTGAGTTTCAGAGACCAATCCTTACGGTTCTTGGAAACCGTCTTCTCCAATATCTGCTTGATTTGCCGATTGGAAACTTCGGCATGCCCGCAGGTTTGGGGGTGGTAGGGTGTAGAAAGCTTATGATTAATGGAGTACTTCCGCATCAAGGCCTCGAAAGTCCTATTGTAGAAATGACTTCCATTGTCGCTAATGATCGCTCGGGGGTGCCCAAACCGGGAGAAAATGTTTTCTTTAAGGAACTTAACGACAACCTTGTTGTCGTTAGTCCGGCTGGGCACAGCCTCGACCCATTTAGAGACGTAATCAACAGCTAGAAGTATGTACAAGTTCCCAAAAGAGCTGGGAAACGGCCCCATGAAGTCTATCCCCCACACATCGAAAATCTCCACAACCAAGATCGGTTGGAGCGGCATCTCGTTCCTCCGGGATATCCGGCCCATGTGTTGGCACCGGGAGCAAGTCTTGCAATATTCGTGAGCGTCTTTGAAAAGTTGTGGCCAGTAGAAACCACATTGCAAGATCTTCTCAGCTGTCTTTCTGGGCCCAAAGTCCCCGCCACACGCTTGATCGTGGCAAAATGACAGCACACTCTTGAATTCCTCATTAGGGACACACCGACGAATGATCTGGTCGGGACAGTACTTGAACAAGTAGGGTTCGTCCCAGTAAAAGTGTTTTACTTGGGATAAGAAGCGAAGTCTGTCCTGAGTCGACCATTCGGTCGGTAGCAATCCCGTGGCCAAATAGTTCACAATATCTGCGAACCAGGGTTCGCACGATACTGTCAAGAGTTGTTCATCCGGGAAAACGTCATTAATCGGAATTGGAAGCGACGGCGAAGAAGGAAGTCATGAGAGATGGTCGGCAACTACGTTTTCACATCCTCGTTTGTCCTTAATGACAAGGTCAAACTCTTGAAGCAAGAGGATCCAACGTATTAACCGAGACTTGGCATCTTTCTTCGCAAAAAGATGGCGCAGAGCTGAATGGTCCGTATAGACAATGACTGGAGAGCCGATGAGGTAGGGCCTGAACTTTTCTAAAGCAAATACAACAGCTAAGAATTCCTTCTCAGTTGTTGTATAGTTCAGTTGGGCGTCGTTCAGGGTCCGGCTCGCGTAATAGATTACATGCGGCATCTTGTTGATGTGATGTCCAAGGACAGCACCGATGGCAAAGTCGGATGCATCGCACTTGATCTCGAATGGGTGCGTCTAGTCAGGAGAAGAGAGAACGGGAGCAGAAGTGAGTGAGCGTTTCAGTGACTCGAATGCAGTCACACAGCTCGAGTCGAAGTTAAAAGGCGTGTCCTTGGCCAGCAGAAGCGTCAAGGGCCTAGCAATCTTGCTAAAGTCCTTGATAAACCGTCTATAGAAACCGGCATGGCCAAGGAAGGCTCGGATATCTCTGACGCATCGGGGAGGAGGAAGATTGGAAATGACCTCAATCTTTGCTCTGTCAACCTCTATGCCATTTTGCGAGATGATATGTCCTAAGACAATACCTTCGCGCACCATGAAGTGGCATTTCTCCCAGTTCAAAGTGAGATTCTTGTCCTTACATCGGGTAAGGACAGCGTCAAGATGCATCAAACACTCGTCAAAGGAGTCGCCGAAGATGGAGAAGTCATCCATGAAAATCTCCAAAAATTTCTCCACCATGTCTGAGAAAATTCCCATCATACACCGCTGGAAGGTAGCGGGCGCATTGCATAACCCAAAGGGCATGCGTCGATATGCAAACGTGCCGAAAGGACAAGTGAAAGTGGTCTTGTCCTGGTCTTTTTCGGCGATGGGAATTTGATTATAGCCAGAGTAGCCATCAAGAAAACAATAGTACTCATGTTCGGCCAATCGTTCCAGCATCTGGTCAATGAAAGGTAGCGGAAAGTGGTCTTTCCGCGTTGCGGCGTTGAGTTTTCTGTAATCAATGCAAACTCGCCACCCAGTTTGGGTGCGAGTAGGGATTAACTCATTCGCCTCGTTGGTTATGACCGTGATGCCCGACTTCTTAGGGACAACATGAATGGGGCTAACCCACTGGCTATCGGAGATAGGGTAAATGATACCACTATCTAGACATTTGACGATCTCCTTCTTCACAGCCTCCTTCATGACTGGATTAAGACGTCTTTGTGGATCCCGGGCTGGTTTGGCATCATCCATCAGATGAATGTGATGCTCAACGATCAGGGGACTAATCCCCTTGATGTCCGCCATGGACCAGCCAAAAGCTTGCCTGTTGCCGTGCAAGACTGCGAGAAGGGCTTTCTCTTGCTCGGGAGCTAGAGAAGCCGAAATGATGACAGGGAGGGTCTCGTTCTCACCTAAGTAAGCATACTTAAGGTGAGACGGCAACGGCTTGAGTTCGAGCGTCGGAGGTGAAATGATGGAAGGCAAGACTGGTGCAAAGGTCTCGAACTCAAAGGACTCCAGTAAAGGTTCAAAACGAGTGTAGGCAACCGAGTCGGATGGTTCAGGTAACTCATCCGGAAAGTCGAAAGATTCAAACTCGGGTTGTGCGCGGCTAAGATCGTTCGAGAACGTGAAACACTCGTATTCGTTATCGGGCGCAGAGACAGCAGCAGATTCGAAGAGAAACGCACTAGTAGCGTCAAGATTATCGTGGTCAAACAAAAACTCCTCGAATTCACACTCTTCTGGTGTGATCTCCTGGATCGAACAGACATCCAGTATATGAGCATTAGGTTCGGCGGGCTGATTCCCTAACCTAAAAATGTTGAGTTCAATCGTCATATTTCTAAAAGAGAGGTTCATTGAACCATTGCGATAATTGATCACAGCATTTGAGGTTGCGAGAAATGGGCGACCGAGTATCACCGGAATTTGATTCCGGGGGTTAGCTACAGGCTGTGTATCTAATACAATGAAGTCAACGGGGAATATGAAGTCCCCTACTTTTATTAGCACATCCTCTAGCTTACCCCTAGGGTGGGTGATCGATCGGTCGGCCATTTGGAGAGTGCAGTGTGTGGGTTTCAACTCTCCGACGCCTAATTGCTCGTATACTGAATACGGAAGCAGGTTAACACTGACGCCAAGATCTAATAATGCGCGGTTGATGTTCTTATCCCCAATGGTAATTGAAATCGTAGGACAGCCAGGGTCCTTCCGTTTTTGTGGTAAAGATTGGGTAAGGGCATCACTCACAGCACTAGCCAAGAAAACTTTCTTGGGTACCTGAGACTTCCTCTTTTTCGTGCACAAGTCCTTTAGGATTTTCGCGTAGGACGGGACTTGTTGGACAGCTTCTAAAAGAGGAATATTAATGTTAACCTGCTTGAATAACTCCAAAATCTTCTCCATTTGAGGATTTTGTTTATTAGACCTCAACCGGTTTGGAAATGGAACATTTTGAAAATTGGTTGAGTCTAATGCTGGAGGAGGAGATTTTGGAGTTGGAACGGATCCCAGAATAGGTGTTTTCGTGGAGTGAGAAGTGGGTCCGTTCAGAGCAGAAGAAGAGGAAGGAGAGCCTTGTGAAGAACGGAGAATAGGCTCAGAAGACGAAGAAGAAGAAGGAGAAGAAGAAAAAGAAGCGGCGGCCGGGGTGTCATCGTTGATTCGCTTGCCAATGTTGTTTTGCAGCATCCTTCCCGATCTCAGTGTAGTCACGGCACTCACATTATGGTTTTGTTGTTCAAGAGCAACATGTGCATTATGTGGGTGACCGGGATTTGGCAGTGGCTGGGACGGAAGCTTCCCCTTCTCTCGCTCGCTCAAGGCCGCGTTCAGCTGTGCAATCTGGGCCTCGATGGTTTTGATGCTCTGCCCGTGTGCGGCGGTGTGTTGCACTAAAGATTGGATCGAAGACTGGATGTTGGCGGTGGATTGAGTCGATTGTTTAACAAACGCCTCCAGACTTCGCTCGAGCGAGGAAACCTTATCAGTGTTTGACGGAACAAAGTTGTTATTTGGTGGAAAAGAATTGTTTGGTGCAAAGTTGTTCGTCTGGTTTTGGAAAGGTTGGGGTTGGAAGGGCTGCTGATATTGGTGTTGAGTTTGTTGCTGCGCTTGTTGTTGCGGCGGAGGGGCCCTTTGGAAATTGTTGCCCTGGAACTGATTTTGATTCTGATTCCAGGCGAAATTGGGGTGGTTCCTCCAACCGGGATTGTAGGTGGAAGAGTATGGATCATTCCTCGGTCTTTGCTGGAAGGCAGCATTAACCTGATCCTGTCCTTGCGAGGGTGGATTGTAAGGACACTCTTCGGTCAAGTGGGAAGGATCGGAACAACAAGCGCAGATGGTACGAAGGGGGAGAACAGGGGCAGGAGCAGAAAATTTGCTCTCTATCGCTTCAAGCTTTCGTGTTATTGCAGCCATTTCAGCTTTCATCGCGATAGAGACATCGAGTTGGTGGATTCCTACCCTAGACTGACCGGTAGAAGTGGAGGTAGAAGAAGAAGAAGTCGGTCTTGTGCTTTCCCACTGTAGCGTTTGCTCCGCAAGATCGTCAAAGAACTGCCACGCTTCCTCGTCAGATTTCGATAGGAAGTGGCCCTGACAGATGGTTTCCAGCAACTGCTTCGTTGCTGGGTTCAGTCCCTCGTATAAGGTTTGGCAGAGCTGCCATTTCTGTATACCGTGGTGAGGACACTGAACAAGAAGGTCTTTGTACCGGTCAAAGCACTTCCAGAAGGGTTCAGAAGGAAGCTGGGAGAATTGGTTGATTTCATTTCGAATTCTTGCGGTCTTATGATTTGGATAGAATTTTTTCAGAAACGCTTTAACAAACTCGTCCCAGCTGGTGATCGAGTGGGAAGCGGTGCTATACAGCCATTTTTCAGCGAGATCGCATAGAGTGAACGGAATGACCCGTAGACGTATAGCATCGTCCGACAGCTGGGTTGTTTTCATCATGGCACAGACATTTTGAAATTTATTGATGAAGATATAGGCATCTTCAGTTTCGAGCCCATGAAAACGTGGAAGCATGTTGATGAAATGGGGCTTAATTTCAAAGTTATCCCCATTGGCCGGAGGAAGAGAAAGGCAGGTGGGAAGTGCAGAACGGGTGGGGTAGAAACGATCCTGGAGCGCAATTCGCTGCGGCGCTACAACAGGCGGAGGTGGTGGAAGATTGGTCTCCGTAGGAGGTGGAGCCATTCCAGCGGTGGTCAAAGAGATGTTCGGATTAAATCCCGACATCGCGGAAGAAGAGGTTGGTGAAGGTGAAGGTGAAGGTGAAGATGTATGAACAGAATTCCGGTCAACGTCGGAGTTGGCCGGCAAAGGAAGGGGTGAAAGAGGAGTGGACGGAGTATCGACTTCGGAGTCGATCGCGTAGTCGGTCGCGACTAACGTAACGCGGACTAGACGGGCGCTAGTGTCCCGAGTCCAAGCGGACATACACTAAACGAGTTTAGTATAGTCAAAGCGAAGAAGGTGAGGGTAAGAAAACGTCAATGGAGAAAGGCGATGGGTGGTGGGTGAAAATGGATTTGGCGACAAAAGGGCAAATTTTTATAAAAGTTTTTTGATTTTTTTTTTTTTAGAAAGAGATTTACAGAAGTATGTACGGAAATACGGCTTAAGCAATCACAAACAAGATATGCACAATCACACCTAGATCTACGGTCGCCTAGGTCTACTAGACCTGCTCCTGAACTTGATTTTCGAAGTTAAACAGTGTCGAGAAACAGGCTTAAAAATACACCGATCACGGGGCCAGGTAAGTGCAGAGATAAGGGGAGGTTGTCCAACGCTTTCGCGAAGTTCCTTAATTAAATAACCCTTTCTCTTTCGGCGGTTGCGCCTTTAACACTTTCCTAGACACCCCGTAAACAATGTACGGTTAAGCGAGGTTCTAAACACGGTTTATCTTCTCCTAATGAGCGCGAAGTCCTTAGGGCTGAAGTCAAGTATTTTTTAATTTACAATGGACAATGCATATGCTTTAGTGATTTTTGGGGTCCTGGGAAGGGTGATGAAATCCCCACCCAATCTGGATTGGTTTCAAGCCCCTTAAGTCCGTATTAAAGAATGCAAAACAGTAACAAATCAACAGCAAACAATTTTTATTTGCGGCGCAAAGAATCCTGCACAAGAACAGTTTATTGGAAGGGGGAGAAGAATTTGCGCAAAGAAGCCTGCAGAAAACACAATTTATTGGAGTTCAGAGGAGAGGGGAGAGGCAGAGGGACTTACAGAGAGATTTTTACCGTAGACCGGATGCTTCGTTTTTGTCCGTCGCGGTGTAGCCGCGAAAATGTGGGTCTATCTTCCCACGTCTTTGGCACTGTACTTGAACTCCGTATTTCCAACGTCTTTGGCGTTGATCTTGAGCTTCGTATTTCCTGCACACTTGCACAAAAACTAATCAAGAATAACAAGATGGTTTCATTACAAAGAATGTATATTTTTTTTTTTGTTTTTTTTTACTTACAAATTAACCCGAAAATTCACAAAGAAACAAACTACCGTCTCCCCGGCAACGGCGCTATTTGATTTGGTAGGATATGTGCGTGTCAAGTTTAGTTTTAAATACCGCAATCAAGACGGTTTCGCTTGTAGCTAGCCGGTTGAGTACGGGTCGTCCGCAGGGAGATGGGAGTCTTTTTCAAAGTGTTTTAACGAGTTAAGTCCGGTTGTTCAGATTTTGTTGTGGTTATCTAAGTGTTAAGTTGATATTTAAAGAGAGCTTGTTAGGGTTAGGATTAGGTTAGTTTGAGTTAGGAGTCTCCACATCTTTCGTTGCCCCACTTAATATCGGTGTTACGGTAATCGGCAACAACGGGGATTAGCACGACTAGGAAGGAACTTGCGAGTATAAGCTAGGCTTTCCAACGCATAGTCCTTCCTTTTGGTGCTTGTCCGTCCGTTCTTGGCTCTTATCCATAACCTCCGGTTAATTCAACCACAACCGGTCTCACTACGGAATCACCGCTATCATGTAGGATAGGGTGCCGTAAGGAGCGGATTGTGGTTCAATTAACGGGAGTTGATTTAAGTTGTTGGGCAAGGAAAGAGTGAGAGAGATTTCCTTCTCTCAAACTTCCCTTATCCTACCCTAACAAGTATAAAACTACTCACACTTCATGATAAGGAAAAACAAAACAAAATAAAGAGGAAGATAGAAAGAAGGAGATTAGAAGAATACGACTAACTATTTGTGACCTCACCATGGCGAGGATCAAGCGTAAGTATCATTGTCATATGAAGGATAAAGGAAAAGAGAGAAGAAAGAAACAATCAAACAAATAACAACAACTACTTAACAATTAAAATTGCAACAATTACAACAAGTAAAGAAAGAGACAAGCATGATAATAAAAATGGTCTTCTTTATTCATCACTCTTCACTCAAAAGCTCACTTACAAGTTTAATGGAGAAGAGGTGAGAAGAGGAAGAAGAACATGTAAACTAAAACCTAGCAAAAGAGATACAAGAATTCGACTCCTTCCTTCACAACTTCTGGGCTATTTATAGGCCATAAAATGAAACCCTAGGGCAACCACCAGAACCCACATGAAAATACAAAATTACCCCTGGAAAATATTTCCCTACCGCCACTATACTGCCGCGGATCCGCGGCCTGGACCCCACTTTGGCCGCGGATCCGCGGCCTTCTGGTCGAATTGGGCCCCCCAATTTCTTCTGGTCACCTGGTTTGATGTGTACATTTTTCTGGTCTATGTATTTTTTCATAATTCCTTCACGAATTTTCCAGAATTTCTGTTGAGGGAAAGGTGGACTTTTTGTCAAGATTTTGTCATGATTGCCTCGAGCTCCGCGTAGATTTCTTGGAAGTTGTTGTTTCCATTGAGCCTTGTGCTTGAGAGTGACATTGATTTGACCTTTTGTCTTCCTATTGATATCTGGCAACATACGGATGAAGAGCAGAGACCGTGTTTTATCTGTGGTTGGCAGGAATCCGGACTTTTTTCGTGTTTTCCATGAATTTCACCGTTTTAGAACAGGGAACCTGTATCCTGCAATTGACTAGCAAACACGGCTCAAGAGTATCTACCGATATGCAATGTGACAAAAACTGGGCGGTATGAAAATGCAAAAATCTGATATGAACAAATACCCCCAAACTTATCATTTGCTCGTCCCGAGCAAAGCCCATTTATTCACAAAAAATTTCCTAACCTCACTTTCGCAGGGAACGCGATTGCACTCAGCATGTGCAACAAGCCGTTAAACCTCTAGGTGTCCCTAGTAGGAGGAGTGTTGTCTCCTGAGGGTTTTCAGCGGATACTACCCACAAAATCCGGTCAAGTTGGTTTTGTAAAATAACTAAGCTTCAAACCTTAAAGTTTTGTTTTAGAAAATAACAATTCTATAATCCTAAGTCTAGACCATCGAACCTTTATTTTTCACACCTCGCATCTTATTTAACTACAGATTTTATATGTCTTTACGTGCAGTGCAAATAGTGTCGTTAAGTTCCCGAAAGGTTGAATAAAGTCATCATGTCGCACAATAAAGCCCAGATAACGATTTTAAAAGGATCACATAAGTTTTATAAAGAGTTAAGCATTTTTCAAGTTTCGTTTTCCAGTAAGGTTTCAACTTCAGAATTTCTATCTTCCTTAACAGGAAACTAAGTCGTATTTTTCACTCCACCTTTTTCTTGTTTTCATTTCATACACACCTCTGTGAACGTGCAATAGTCTTTATCAAAGAGTAAAACCTTCATATCTCCGTTAATTTTTTTTTATAAAAGCCTGTCTTTTATCAAGATTATTCTCACACAAAGAACCGTTAGGAATTTTAACTCGGAGAGAACACTTGCTTGACTTTGTTTTAAACTGGACTTTCTAGGCTTCTTAGCGAGCTTTGGGCCAATGCACCCAAACCAGTTGATTTTAGGGCATTAGGTGTAGAAACACCCCAGCGGACTTAATTACTCAAGTTACCTAGGTCCAAAAACAAAAGACAGTTTGGCGTGAAAATCAGATGATTTAATACGAACGGAGATATAACCGGCAGTTCAAATATTTTATTTTTTTTTGGATAAAAGACGTGTTTGGTGTGTTTGGTGTGTAATCATTCCAATCAAGTTTTAGGTGGGTTATTTTTCAGACTTAGCTCCAATTATGGCGTCAATAACATTCCTTCTTATTCGCTTTACTTCATAAACTATTCTTGACATTACTTATTTCAGAACAAACCTATTTGATCCTCAGAAAATCATTTATCTGTTTAAAAGTTTAAACATGAAAGACTTGTCATCTAATTCCCAAAATCTTACGACACGTGTAGTGTGATGTAAAGACGTATATCAGCTATAGTTAACTTCAAAGGAGAGTTATCTTTCAGGTTTTCAAAATCCAAACATAAGATCTAGTTATTCCTATTTTTTCAAACAAAAACCGTCGAATGTTGAATCAGAGTTCTTCCACAGGCTAACTTGACAAAAAAGTTTTTATATTTTTTAGAAAATTTTCAAATTTTTATGGATTTTATGGATTTAAATATGCAGATGCAAAATATACATGCGAAGGTAAGAAATGCGTACCGAGCGTACCCCCAAACTTAAACTGGACAGTGACCTCACTGTCGTTGCATGAAGAGAGCAGTTGGAAGGTTCAAAATTGTCGGTTAGTGATACACAATTTTTTATTTGTTGTTGTTTTTAAAGAAAAGAAAAAGAATATACAAAAATATAAACAAAATGGTTTGTACATACCCCCAAACTTATTTGGAACAGTGTCCACTGTTCTTGGCTGGATAACCGAAGTTTGGAGGTAGGCAGAGGAAGATCATTCAGGGTAAACCGGCTCCTGTAAGAACAGGAGCTCCTCTGTTGGTTCGGCGCTAAGGTACGGTTTGCATCGGTGTCCATTTACCTTGAAGAGTGAACCGTCCTTTGGATTTTCCAAATCCACAGCGCCTTGCGGATACACATTCCGCACAAAATATGGCCCTTTCCAGCGAGATCGGAGCTTTCCAGGATGGAAGTGAAGTCGGGTGTCGTAAAGAAGTACCTGTTGACCAGGTACGAAGGTTTTGCGCAAAAGGTGTTTATCGTGAAACACCTTCGTTCGATTCTTAACGACAACCGCGTTGTCGTACGCCTCATCCCTATGCTCGTTCAGTTCGTTCAGCTGCAGCTTCCGATGGCTGCCCGCGTCCTCAAGAGACAGATTCAGCTCCTTAATCGCCCAAAATGCGCGATGCTCGATTTCGACAGGAAGGTGGCAGGCCTTTCCGTACACAAGCCGATAGGGAGACATGC
This sequence comes from Agapanthus africanus, assembly GCA_030015575.1. NCBI lineage: Eukaryota > Viridiplantae > Streptophyta > Magnoliopsida > Asparagales > Amaryllidaceae > Agapanthus > Agapanthus africanus. Next base: position 173,031,105 of record JASDDO010000031.1, on the reverse strand, counting down.
CAAGGTCGGTCTTATGAGCAGTTCTAAATGCCCAAAGGGCATCAGTGAGTTTCAGAGACCAATCCTTACGGTTCTTGGAAACCATCTTCTCCAATATCTGCTTGATTTGCCGATTGGAAACTTCGGCCGGCCCGCAGGTTTGGGGGTGGTAGGGCGTAGAAAGCTTATGATTAATGGAGTACTTCCGCATCAAGGCCTCGAAAGTCCTATTGCAGAAATGACTTCCATTGTCGCTAATGATCGCTCGGGGGTGCCCAAACCGGGAGAAAATGTTTTCTTTAAGGAACTTAACGACAACCTTGTTGTCGTTAGTCCGGTTGGGCACAGCCTCGACCCATTTAGAGACGTAATCAACAGCTAGAAGTATGTACAAGTTCCCAAAAGAGCTGGGAAACGGCCCCATGAAGTCTATCCCCCACACATCGAAAATCTCCACAACCAAGATCGGTTGGAGCGGCATCTCGTTCCTCCGGGATATCCGGCCTATGTGTTGGCACCGGGAGCAAGTCTTGCAATATTCGTGAGCGTCTTTGAAAAGTTGTGGCCAGTAGAAACCACATTGCAAGATCTTCTCAGCTGTCTTTCTGGGCCCAAAGTGCCCGCCACACGCTTGATCGTGGCAAAATGACAGCACACTCTTGAATTCCTCATTAGGGACACACCGACGAATGATCTGGTCGGGACAGTACTTGAATAAGTAGGGTTCGTCCCAGTAAAAGTGTTTTACTTGGGATAAGAAGCGAAGTCTGTCCTGACTCGACCATTCTGTCGGTAGCAATCCCGTGGCCAAATAGTTCACAATATCTGCGAACCAGGGTTCGCACTATACTGTCAAGAGTTGTTCATCCGGGAAAACGTCATTAATCGGAATTGGAAGCGACGGCGAAGAAGGAAGTCGTGAGAGATGGTCGGCAACTACGTTTTCACATCCTCGTTTGTCCTTAATGACAAGGTCAAACTCTTGAAGCAAGAGGATCCAACGTATTAACCGAGACTTGGCATCTTTCTTCGCAAAAAGATGGCGCAGAGCTGAATGGTCCGTATAGACAATGACTGGAGAGCCGATGAGGTAGGGCCTGAACTTTTCTAAAGCAAATACAACAGCTAAGAATTCCTTCTCAGTTGTTGTATAGTTCAGTTGGGCGTCGTTCAGGGTCCGGCTCGCGTAATAGATTACATGCGGCATCTTGTTGATGTGCTGTCCAAGGACAGCACCGATGGCAAAGTCGGATGCATCGCACATGATCTCGAATGGGTGCGTCCAGTCAGGAGAAGAGAGAACGGGAGCAGAAGTGAGTGAGCGTTTCAGCGACTCGAATGCAGTAACACAGCTCGAGTCGAAGTTAAAAGGCGTGTCCTTGGCCAGCAGAAGCGTCAAGGGCCTAGCAATCTTGCTAAAGTCCTTGATAAACCGTCTATAGAAACCGGCATGGCCAAGGAAGGCTCGGATATCTCTGACGCATTGGGGAGGAGGCAGATTGGAAATGACCTCAATCTTTGCTCTGTCAACCTCTATGCCATTTTGCGAGATGATATGTCCTAAGACAATACCTTCGCGCACCATGAAGTGGCATTTCTTCCAGTTCAAAGTGAGATTCTTGTCCTTACATCGGGTAAGGACAGCGTCAAGATGCAGCAAACACTCGTCAAAGGAGTCGCCGAAGATGGAGAAGTCATCCATGAAAATCTCCAAAAATTTCTCCACCATGTCTGAGAAAATTCCCATCATACACCGCTGGAAGGTAACGGGCGCATTGCATAACCCAAAGGGCATGCGTCGATATGCAAACGTGCCGAAAGGACAAGTGAAAGTGGTCTTGTCCTGGTCTTTTTCGGCGATGGGAATTTGATTATAGCCAGAGTAGCCATCAAGAAAACAATAGTACTCATGTCCGGCCAATCGTTCCAGCATCTGGTCAATGAAAGGTAGCGGAAAGTGGTCTTTCCGCGTTGCAGCGTTGAGTTTTCTGTAATCAATGCAAACTCGCCACCCAGTTTGGGTGCGAGTAGGGATTAACTCATTCGCCTCGTTGGTTATGACCGTGATGCCCGACTTCTTAGGGACAACATGAATGGGGCTAACCCACTGGCTATCGGAGATAGGGTAAATGATACCACTATCTAGACATTTGACGATCTCCTTCTTCACAGCCTCCTTCATGACTGGATTAAGACGTCTTTGTGGATCCCGGGCTGGTTTGGCATCATCCATCAGATGAATGTGATGCTCAACGATCAGGGGACTAATCCCCTTGATGTCCGCCATGGACCAGCCAAAAGCTTGCCTGTTGCCGTGCAAGACTGCGAGAAGGGCTTTCTCTTGCTCGGGAGCTAGAGAAGCCGAAATGATGACAGGGAGGGTCTCGTTCTCACCTAAGTAAGCATACTTAAGGTGAGACGGCAACGGCTTGAGTTCGAGCGTCGGAGGTGAAATGATGGAAGGCAAGACTGGTGCAAAGGTCTCGAACTCAAAGGACTCCAGCAAAGGTTCAAAACGAGTGTAGGCAACCGAGTCGGATGGTTCAGGTAACTCATCCGGAAAGTCGAAAGATTCAAACTCGGGTTGTGCGCGGCTAAGATCGTTCGAGAACGTGAAACACTCGTATTCGTTATCGGGCGCAGAGACAGCAGCAGATTCGAAGAGAAACGCACTAGTAGCGTCAAGATTATCGTGGTCAAACAAAAACTCCTCGAATTCACACTCTTCTGGTGTGATCTCCTGGATCGAACAGACATCCAGTATATGAGCATTAGGTTCGGCGGGCTGATTCCCTAACCTAAAAATGTTGAGTTCAATCGTCATATTTCCAAAAGAGAGGTTCATTGAACCATTGCGACAATTGATCACAGCATTTGAGGTTGCGAGAAATGGGCGACCGAGTATCACCGGAATTTGATTCCGGGGGTTAGCTACAGGCTGTGTATCTAATACAATGAAGTCAACGGGGAATATGAAGTCCCCTACTTTTATTAGCACATCCTCTAGCTCACCCCTAGGGTGGGTGATCGATCGGTCGGCCATTTGGAGAGTGCAGTGTGTGGGTTTCAACTCTTCGACGCCTAATTGCTCGTATACTGAATACGGAAGCAGGTTAACACTGGCACCAAGATCTAATAATGCGCGGTTGATGTTCTTATCCCCAATGGTAATTGAAATCGTAGGACAGCCAGGGTCCTTCCGTTTTTGTGGTAAAGATTGGGTAAGGGCATCACTCACAGCACTAGCCAAGAAAACTTTCTTGGGTACCTGAGACTTCCTCTTTTTCGTGCACAAGTCCTTTAGGATTTTCGCGTAGGACGGGACTTGTTGGACAGCATCTAAAAGAGGAATATTAATGTTAACCTGCTTGAATAACTCCAAAATCTTCTCCATTTGAGGATTTTGTTTATTAGACCTCAACCGGTTTGGAAATGGAACATTTTGAAAATTGGTTGAGTCTAATGCTGGAGGAGGAGATTTTGGAGTTGGAACGGATCCCAGAATAGGTGTTTTCGTGGAGTGAGAAGTGGGTCCGTTCAGAGCAGAAGAAGAGGAAGGAGAGCCTTGTGAAGAACGGAGAATAGGCTCAGAAGACGAAGAAGAAGAAGGAGAAGAAGAAAAAGAAGCGGCGGCCGGGGTGTCATCGTTGATTCGCTTGCCAATGTTGTTTTGCAGCATCCTTCCCGATCTCAGTGTAGTCACGGCACTCACATTATGGTTTTGTTGTTCAAGAGCAACATGTGCATTATGTGGGTGACCGGGATTTGGCAGTGGCTGGGACGGAAGCTTCCCCTTCTCTCGCTCGCTCAAGGCCGCGTTCAGCTGTGCAATCTGGGCCTCGATGGTTTTGATGCTCTGCCCGTGTGCGGCGGTGTGTTGCACTAAAGATTGGATCGAAGACTGGATGTTGGCGGTGGATTGAGTCGATTGTTTAACAAACGCCTCCAGACTTCGCTCGAGCGAGGAAACCTTATCAGTGTTTGACGGAACAAAGTTGTTATTTGGTGGAAAAGAATTGTTTGGTGCAAAGTTGTTCGTCTGGTTTTGGAAAGGTTGGGGTTGGAAGGGCTGCTGATATTGGTGTTGAGTTTGTTGCTGCGCTTGTTGTTGCGGCGGAGGGGCCCTTTGGAAATTGTTGCCCTGGAACTGATTTTGATTCTGATTCCAGGCGAAATTGGGGTGGTTCCTCCAACCGGGATTGTAGGTGGAAGAGTATGGATCAATCCTCGGTCTTTGCTGGAAGGCAGCATTAACCTGATCCTGTCCTTGCGAGGGTGGATTGTAAGGACACTCTTCGGTCAAGTGGGAAGGATCGGAACAACAAGCGCAGATGGTACGAAGGGGGAGAACAGGGGCAGGAGCAAAAAATTTGCTCTCTATCGCTTCAAGCTTTCGTGTTATTGCAGCCATTTCAGCTTTCATTGCGATAGAGACATCGAGTTGGTGGATTCCTACCCTAGAATGACCGGTAGAAGTGGAGGTAGAAGAAGAAGAAGTCGGTCTTGTGCTTTCCCACTGTAGCGTTTGCTCCGCAAGATCGTCAAAGAACTGCCACGCTTCCTCGTCAGATTTCGATAGGAAGTGGCCCTGACAGATGGTTTCCAGCAACTGCTTCGTTGCTGGGTTCAGTCCCTCGTATAAGGTTTGGCAGAGCTGCCATTTCTGTATACCGTGGTGAGGACACTGAACAAAAAGGTCTTTGTACCAGTCAAAGCACTTCCAGAAGGGTTCAGAAGGAAGCTGGGAGAATTGGTTGATTTCATTTCGAATTCTTGCGGTCTTATGATTTGGATAGAATTTTTTCAGAAACGCTTTAACAAACTCGTCCCAGCTGGTGATCGAGTGGGAAGCGGTGCTATACAGCCATTTTTCAGCGAGATCGCATAGAGTGAACGGAATGACCCGTAGACGTATAGCATCGTCCGACAGCTGGGTTGTTTTCATCATGGCACAGACATTTTGAAATTTATTGATGAAGATATAGGCATCTTCAGTTTCGAGCCCATGAAAACGTGGAAGCATGTTGATGAAATGGGGCTTAATTTCAAAGTTGTCCCCATTGGCCGGAGGAAGAGAAAGGCAGGTGGGAAGTGCAGAACGGGTGGGGTAGAAACGATCCTGGAGCGCAATTCGCTGCGGCGCTACAACAGGCGGAGGTGGTGGAAGATTGGTCTCCGTAGGAGGTGGAGCCATTCCAGCGGTGGTCAAAGAGATGTTCGGATTAAATCCCGACATCGCGGAAGAAGAGGTTGGTGAAGGTGAAGGTGAAGGTGAAGATGTATGAACAGAATTCCGGTCAACGTCGGAGTTGGCCGGCAAAGGAAGGGGTGAAAGAGGAGTGGACGGAGTATCGACTTCGGAGTCGATCGCGTAGTCGGTCGCGACTAACGTAACGCGGACTAGACGGGCGCTAGTGTCCCGAGTCCAAGCGGACATACACTAAACGAGTTTAGTATAGTCAAAGCGAAGAAGGTGAGGGTAAGAAAACGTCAATGGAGAAAGGCGATGGGTGGTGGGTTAAAATGGATTTGGCGACAAAAGGGCAAGTTTTTATAAAAGTTTTTTGATTTTTTTTTTTTTTAGAAAGAGATTTACAGAAGTATGTACGGAAATACGGCTTAAGCAATCACAAACAAGATATGCACAATCACACCTAGATCTACGGTCGCCTAGGCTACTAGACCTGCTCCTGAACTTGATTTTCGAAGTTAAATAGTGTCGAGAAACAGGCTTAAAAATACACCGATCACGGGGCCAGGTAAGTGCAGAGATAAGGGGAGGTTGTCCAACGCTTTCGCGAAGTTCCTTAATTAAATAACCCTTTCTCTTTCGGCGGTTGCGCCTTTAACACTTTCCTAGACACCCCGTAAACAATGTACGGTTAAGCGAGGTTCTAAACACGGTTTATCTTCTCCTAATGAGCGCGAAGTCCTTAGGGCTGAAGTCTAGTATTTTTTAATTTACAATGGACAATGCATATGCTTTAGTGATTTTTGGGGTCCTGGGAAGGGTGATGAAATCCCCACCCAATCTGGATTGGTTTCAAGCCCCTTAAGTCCGTATTAAAGAATGCAAAATAGTAACAAATCAACAGCAAACAATTTTTATTTGCGGCGCAAAGAATCCTGCACAAGAACACTTTATTGGAAGGGGGAGAAGAATTTGCGCAAAGAAGCCTGCAGAAAACACAATTTATTGGAGTTCAGAGGAGAGGGGAGAGGCAGAGGGACTTACAGAGAGATTTTTACCGCAGACCGGATGCTTCGTTTTTGTCCGTCGCGTTGTAGCCGCGAAAATGTGGGTCTATCTTCCCACGTCTTTGGCACTGAACTTGAACTCCGTATTTCCAACGTCTTTGGCGTTGATCTTGAGCTTCGTATTTCCTGCACACTTGCACAAAAACTAATCAAGAATAACAAGATGGTTTCATTACAAAGAATGTATATTTTTTTTTTTTTTGTTTTTTTTTTTACTTACAAATTAACCCGAAAATTCACAAAGAAACAAACTACCGTCTCCCCGGCAACGGCGCCATTTGATTTGGTAGGATATGTGCGTGTCAAGTTTAGTTTTAAATACCGCAATCAAGACGGTTTCGCTTGTAGCTAGCCGGTTGAGTACGGGTCGTCCGCAGGGAGATGGGAGTCTTTTTCAAAGTGTTTTAACGAGTTAAGTCCGGTTGTTCAGATTTTGTTGTGGTTATCTAAGTGTTAAGTTGATATTTAAAGAGAGCTTGTTAGGGTTAGGATTAGGTTAGTTTGAGTTAGGAGTCTCCACATCTTTCGTTGCCCCACTTAATATCGGTGTTACGGTAATCGGAAACAACGGGGATTAGCACGACTAGGAAGGAACTTGCGAGTATAAGCTAGGCTTTCCAACGCATAATCCTTCCTTTTGGTGCTTGTCCGTCCGTTCTTGGCTCTTATCCATAACCTCCGGTTAATTCAACCACAACCGGTCTCACTACGGAATCACCGCTATCATGTAGGATAGGGTGCCGTAAGGAGCGGATTGTGGTTCAATTAACGGGAGTTGATTTAAGTTGTTGGGCAAGGAAAGAGTGAGAGAGATTTCCTTCTCTCAAACTTCCCTTATCCTACCCTAACAAGTATAAAACTACTCACACTTCATGATAAGGAAAAACAAAACAAAACAAAGAGGAAGATAGAAAGAAGGAGATTAGAAGAATACGACTAACTATTTGCGACCTCACCTTGGCGAGGATCAAGCGTAAGTATCATTGTCATATGAAGGATAAAGGAAAAGAGAGAAGAAAGAAACAATCAAACAAATAACAACAACTACTTAACAATTAAAATTGCAACAATTACAACAAGTAAAGAAATAGACAAGCATGATAATAAAAATGGTCTTCTTTATTCATCACTCTTCACTCAAAAGCTCACTTACAAGTTTAATGGAGAAGAGGTGAGAAGAGGAAGAAGAACATGTAAACTAAAACCTAGCAAAAGAGATACAAGAATTCGACCCCTTCCTTCACAACTTCTGGGCTATTTATAGGCCATAAAATGAAACCCTAGGGCAACCACCAGAACCCACATGAAAATACAAAATTACCCCTGGAAAATATTTCCCTGCCGCCACTATACTGCCGCGGATCCGCGGCCTGGACCCCACTTTGGCCGCGGATCCGCGGCCTTCTGGTCGAATTGGGCCCCCCAATTTCTTCTGGTCACCTGGTTTGATGTGTACATTTTTCTGGTCTATGTATTTTTTCATAATTCCTTCACGAATTTTCCAGAATTTCTGTTGAGGGAAAGGTGGACTTTTTGTCAAGATTTTGTCATGATTGCCTCGAGCTCCGCGTAGATTTCTTGGAAGTTGTTGTTTCCATTGAGCCTTGTGCTTGAGAGTGACATTGATTTGACCTTTTGTCTTCCTATTGATATCTGGCAACATACGGATGCAGAGACCGTGTTTTATCTGTGGTTGGCAGGAATCCGGACTTTTTTCGTGTTTTCCATGAATTTCACCGTTTTAGAACCGGGAACATGTATCCTGCAATTGACTAGCAAACACGGCTCAAGAGTATCTACCGATATGCAATGTGACAAAAACTGGGCGGTATGAAAATGCAAAAATCTGATATGAACAGTACCCAGGAAGTAGTGTTAATTGACAAACAGTTCTTAATTACAAATACACTTGAGGCTGAAGCCACAACATGCTTTGAATCCTGGCTACTGGCTTTGCTAGCCTTGCAATCATTCTGCCAATGTTTATTCCTGTAACAATAGGAACGTCCCTCTTTTACTATATCCAGTCCCGAAACTTTTGCCCTTCTCTTTCCTTCTACTTCCCTGGTTTCCTTCAGGGTAGAAGGTAGAGACTGTAGAATCAAGTCAGTATCTGACTCGTTTCCCAACGCGGTCTCCAGGTCCTGGAGCTCATCAATATAGCTAGTCATTGTAAGGACGTTGTCCCCTACATATGACCCGACAGCCAATCTCGCTTGAATTAATTCGGTCGAGGTTTCATATCTACCGATATGAGACTGCTCTCCATATAAATCTTTGTTATGGAGAAAGATGGAAACTGAGTCCATCTTCTCGTGCTGCTTCTGGTATACACCATCAACTGAAGCTAACACGATGCATTTGGCTTTCGCTTTATCCTTTTCCCTTGTCTGGCGGATATCCATATCCGTGACGGTGGAAACTGGACCTGGGACGGCGGGATCTTGAGTAGTAATAGGGTGGTCCAGCTTTTCATAGGCAATGGACATCTGGACAGACCTTTGCCAGTCATATAAGTCAGATTCAGTCAATTTGTTATCTAGATGTAACCTATGTGTGGTCACAAGGTCGCTGCAATTTTAAGAGAGAGAAGAAAATACTATTAGCATGATGCTCTTGCAAGTTTAGAGTGGTTTAATTTATCTAAACAGGATGGCTCCCACTGTTTCTCGAATCCCTCCTCAAACCATAAAAGAAGAATTAGTCAGGACTATTCTCACCGTACAATTCTTGCTTAACCGTTCAGCCAGGTCAGTGTCGATACTTCGAGGGAGGTTTTCCAACGCTTTCGCGAAGCTCCTTAATTAAATAACCTCTTTTCTCTGGGGGCGTAACCCCGCTGACACCTTTCTAGGCACTTACTTGGTTTATAGCATTGATCGTTAAGTAACGAATCTCCTGATAAGTAGTATATACTCATAGTAGGATCGGGATCCAAAATATCATCGTATGATAATGTTGAAGGAATCCTACCAACATTCATCAAACTCCAAAATGGTATGCTTCTCTATGCAAATTTCAGTTTCTTTAGAAATTCCCGATGTGGATTTTTGCCCCATGCTCTTATGACCTTGACTTTAGTCAACAAATCATAAGCCACATGTCAAGTTCTACCTGTCATTATCCTGGTTAATTTGAACCCACCCGTACATACCCTTGACTTTAGTCAACAAGGTAATACAACTGTCCCAAATCAACGCATCTATCTATGCTGCATATGAATATCCAACAGCTACCAAACACTGTTCTTTGACTTTAGTCAACAAACACAGCTTGAATACTATTGACTATCTATATGAAATGATGGAGGGCTACGAATGGTTTTGGCAAAACCGTGAATGTAGTGAACTTGATATAATCGAAGGAACCTGATACTTTTTTTTAAAAGGAGTGGTTAAAAGCTCCGCAATAAAAATTCTGATCTTTTAAAATAACCGAGTGGTTTCTTTTTAAATTTGTTCCAACGATTAAACTTTGGTTTATTTTCTTTGCATTATAATAATGCGTCCCATCATTTAAACCTATCATTGCAGAAAACAACGAAAATACCACGTCCTCTTATGCCATCTGCATTTGCCACGGGGTCCCGTCATCACCCGTTAGGTTACTTAACTAACGACAGAGCGGGGGCTGGGCTAGCACGGGTGTAAAACATAAGTGACGTCTAATAGCTGTATAAGTCATATCGGAGTGTAGCCCATTACACCCTGAGAAAACTACTGGAACCTACCAGTAAATCTCGCTTGCCCTGGCCAGGGACTTTGCGTAATGGCTCTCCGACATAGCGCGATATCGACTCCCAATACCGGGAGAGACGAATCCTGTCTAACTGCCACTGCCTCTAAGTGCTCGGGACTGCACCCAACTGCTACCTGTTTGCACGACTCCTTTGAGCCGTGGTAAGGTAGCAATCTAAGAACAGTAGGACACACTCGAGGCGAAGTAGCAGTGTCAAGTCTGCGGACTATGCTGTAATCATGTCACCTGGGAACTGTTAACTGACGACGGGTATAATACCAACTAATCAGTTCCCCTGCGAGTCCTGTCTGGTGTACCCGTAACCTAACGAGCACCTGTATACTATCTCCAGTACGACGTACTAATGGCTGTAGGACAGACCATCTCCCCAACAAGGATGAGAAGCGTACACACTTAGTCTACTCTGGAATATCGATGCCCTGTCTCGATAATCCTACGACTAGGGACAAGTATAGGATGTTGCTTATAGACTATCCAGCCCCCACTAGTGTGACTGCCATCACAACGCTGGTAATCAAGCAAAGATCCTATGGGCTCTACTAATATGTATAAGTGATACGTTACAAGAAACATATGCACATATTAAAGTAAACACAAACCAAGTAGCATACTACCATGTTTAGCAAGATTGTATATACAACTGTGAATATCCCAAGCTTCCATTAAGTAATATACATACAAGTATGATATAATAATGGCCCCTAGGACATATACACTAACAATCATCATTCTACTCTAATCTAGCCAATTTGTTTAGAGTGTTTAGCTTCATCTTCTTCTTGCATCAAGTGGAGCTAGAAGCTTGGACCTAGTGAACTTCGGGTGGATCATCGTGGACATAGGAGCTTACTAGCAAGCCTTTCCAAACTCTCAACGATCCTAGGAGTCACTACAAAGAGGACTACAAAGGTTTTATTCCTTTCACTTGGTGATAGAATAGATTTTGTATGAGATACATGTGTTGTTACCCTTGTATTCGAGTTAAAGATCCTTGCTTTGTTTGCTTAGCACCTCTAAATTTTTGTAAGTGGCATGTGTGATGCTTCCATACACTATAGTTGGTGCTAGGGAGCCCTAACAATGGTATCAGAGCCAAGCTAGAATTCTGGACATAGTATTAGAACTAATACGAAAACGAAACCGACTCCGAAAATACGATATTACGGAACCCTAGAAATCCTCTCTGGAAATTTTTAAAAAGGTCGTCTAAAAATTTTTTTTAACAACTATAGAGGGCTATTTGGGCAAACCTAAGAACACAGGAGGAATACATGGGATTGTGCTCAGATTTTGGCCGAGCACATAGCCCCAGAATCCGGCCTTGCCGGCCTCCCTACCTCATTTGCACCCCATGTTTCTCCTTTGCTCTTTTGATTGCAAGTTAGGGTTTCTAGTATTGTTTGTTTAGCCCAATTTTCATGTGATGATTGTTTAGACCTGGGGCTATTTCGTAGTGCTTCGTAGTCGTAAATTCTAGCACTGTATTGGTAACCTTGACAATGTTTAGCAGTTCGAACGAACTTCAAAACCCCACTTTTTGACCCCGCTGAAATTTCCAAGTGTTGTAATTTTCCTAAGTTAACTTTATATTCAATAGTCGCGCAAGTATCCTATGGACCCTCTAGAAGACCATGATAACCTTAACTCGATTCTATGCCCACGGAACCGCGATCGAACCTTCGGGTTTGCCGTAGTTCCATGGTGTCATAGGTGAGGCGTTGGTTAACCCCTTCTACGGCTGGACCATAGACACTGTGGCGCGATTTTCGGGGTATTTGTAACTTTGCTCAAGTGTTGAGCTCTTTGGGTAAAATGTGGGTGTATGTTGATTCGATCGAAACGTTAAACATCGTCTTGATATATGAGATTGTGATAATTGCAATTGTTGTTTTTCTCTTTCTTTTCTGCGGCCGTAAGTGTAGTATGTGGTGTATCGCCAGTTTCGTTGCTATACATCAACGACAATCGGGATACGCATACTTTCTTACGTTGATGATATGAGATATTATGTGTTCTTGAGATATGATTTGCAGGATTGTCGCGATCGAATAGCCGGGGGTTTTATGTGAGATGAGAGTGATTATTTTCATTCATGTAAAAGTCAATTGTATGTAATATTCTTTTATTTGGGGCACTTCCGGGTTGAGGATGATGTCACCATTATTGTATATTATTTACCTTTCCGCATTAGGATAGACCCAAGGAGGGGAGCACAAGTGATCGGGTTCTAGGGTTCAGTGGGAGGCCATCTCGAGGAGTCGAGACCGGGTCTCCTAAACTCTAGAATTAGCAGGATCACTTGCCGCTCTCATAGGGGTCTAGGGGTGTAGGCTTGGCTATTCATCGCGACCGTGGAATCCGTATTTTCTATTTCTGGCTGAATACAAAATACGGACCTCCTAGATATCCTTTTTATTTTCATATGTGCTTCTGCTGCTGTTGATATTCTGTAGTATGATTACTTAGTATCTGAGAAGAATGGATTATTATTATATATATGATATATAATAAACGTTGCTTATATTTTACACCTGCGCTAGTCCCGCCCTGCTATGCCGTTAGTTAAGTAACCTAACGGTGCATAACGGGACACTGTGGCGAATGCGGATGGTATAAGTATACGTTCTATTTTCGTTTCTTTTCTGTGATGGCTTAGGAACTTAAATGATGGGACTACATTAATGAGATTAATGTAAAGAAAAAGAAACCTAAAAGATGTTCTAGAATCAGATTTAAAACACACTCGGCCTTTTTATGAAAAATGCAAGTTTCAAAAGATGCGGAGCTTAAGCCACTCCTTTTCTAAACTGTTTTGATTTTATAACGAGATCAAGTTCAAAGCGTTAAAAGTTTTTGATAAAAAAAAACCATCCGCAACCCTCCGTCATTTTAGGAAGCAGAGTACTTAGTATTCGTGCTACGTATTTTGATCATAGTCAAGGCGTAGTGTACGGTAGCTAAGTGATGTCTTCCTACAAAGCATATTATGTGATCAGTTAGGACATTCATCTGATTATGTTGATCATAGTCAAGGGTCATATGGGTGGGTCTAGTTAATCTCGAAATGATGGGTAGAACTTGACTAGTACTTATGATATGTTGACCATAGCCAAGGTCATAAGTAACTAGGGGTAAAAACCATATCGGGAGTTTCAAGAGTTGAAATTTGCAATGAGATTGCATACCATCTATATGATAGTTGGATCTCGATACCACTGTAAGTAAGAGTTACTCCCAGGAGAGTTTTGCACTTTACAATTAGCTAATTCAGTCGGTGTCTAGAAAGGTGTCAACGGGGTTTGACCTCTGAGAAAACGAGGTTTATTTTAATTAGGTCCGTACGAAAGCACGGGGAACCTCCCTCAAAGTACCGACACTGGCATGGCTGACCGGTTAGCGAAACTGTAGAATGTAATTAATCCTGGCTAGTTTTCTTTTCAGGTTTTGAAAGAAAATTTGATAAAAGAAGTGGGAGACATCGATTAGATAAGATAATAACCAATATAATTCTTTACAAGAGCATTTCGCTGAGTGTATTCTTTTCACTCTCCTAATGGCAGATACCGATGACGGGACTTAAGCTTCTACTAGAGAAAAACAAACTGACTGGGCCGAATTATAAAGAATGGTTGAGGAACTTGAACATTGCACTCACATATGATAAAGTATTATATGTCCTCACTACCAAAGCCCCACCCGTCCCAGGACCTGAATCATCTGTTTCAGATAGGGAGATCCGAAAAACATGGGATATTGACTGCAACACGGCCAAGTGCCTCGCGCTTGCTTCTATGGACAACGTCAATCAGAAACAGCACAAGAAGATGGATGTGCAATCCATCTTTCTTCATACAAAGGAGTTGTATAAAGAGCAATCTCGTACTTTGCGCTACGAGGCATCTCGAAAGTTGTTTCAGATGCGAATGGCCCCTGGTGCATCAGTAGGAGACCATGTCCTGAAGGTGATTGGTCTTATAGAAGAACTTGAGGAACTGGGATGGAATATGGATAATAAGCAATATACAAATGTTGTTCTGCAGTCTCTCTCCCCCGCCTTTGCTCCGTTCATAATGAATTTCAATATGAACGATTTGGAGAAATCATTGCCTGAACTTCTCAATATGTTGAGAAGTGTGGAGAGCATGCTGAAAACAGCGAAGACTCCCGCTCTGCTTGCTGGGCCATCTTCCTCTTCCGTCCCAAAATCCAAGGCCAAGGGAAAGAAGAAGAAGAAACCTATCAAACCGAAAGGTGGAGTTAAAAAGGAGAAGGGGAAAGACACATCTGGGACCGCGGGAAGTGGAAAAAGGGAATGTTTTTACTTTCACAAATCGGGACATTGGAAACACAACTGTGTTGTGTATCTTGCTGATCTCAAGAAGAAGAAGCATGGTGATACTTCCACTTCAGGTGTGTTCGTAACTGAAAACTGTTTTTCATTAAACTCTGCATCTTGGGTATTAGATACCAGTTATGGTTCTCACATCTACAATTGTATGTAGGGATTGAGAAACAGTAGAGTTTTGAAGACTGGAGACCATACTCTGCGGGTTGGAAATGGTTCCAATGTACATGCTGTATCCGTAGGAGAGCATCATCTGAGGTTGCCTTTGGGTTGTATATTGGGTTTCAACCCATGTTATTTTGTACCAAGTATGCTATGTAATATAATATTCGTTTCTTTGTTAGACAATGAAGGATATCATTTTGTGTTGCAGAACAATGTTATGAACATTAACTTGAATCAACAGATTTGGTATGGTACATTGAATAACGGTATTTACGTCCTGAACCAACACACAGTTTTCAATATACAACATACTAATAATATATAGTTTTCAGATATAAATGAAGCTTTTCTTTGGCATTGTATACTTGGTCATATTAATGAAACAAGACTAAACAAGCTACATAAAGATGGATATTTAAATCCGTTTGAATATAAATCTTATGCGACTTGCCAGTCTTGTATCAAAAGTAAAATGACTAAATCTCCGTTTACTAGACACGGAGAAAGAGCTGTGGAACTCTTAAGCCTCATACATAGTGATGTATGCGGACCAATGTCTACACATGCACGTGGTGGTTTTTCATACTTCATTACCTTTACTGATGATTTCTCAAGATTCGGACACGTGTTTTTAATAAAGCACAAATCCGAAGCTTTTGAGAAATTTAAGGAGTAAAAACTTGAAGTAAAAAAACAAACAGGCTTGAGCATCAAGAAACTTCGATCGGATCGAGGTGGAGAGTATTTAAGTACAGAGTTTTAAGACTTCTTAAAAGAGAATGGGATTCTCTTTCAGCTCACTCCTACTTACACACCACAGCACAACGGTGTGTCAGAATAAAGGAATCGTACCCTATTAGA
The DNA here is from genome assembly GCA_030015575.1 of Agapanthus africanus. Taxonomy (NCBI): domain Eukaryota; kingdom Viridiplantae; phylum Streptophyta; class Magnoliopsida; order Asparagales; family Amaryllidaceae; genus Agapanthus; species Agapanthus africanus. The sequence continues at coordinate 173,015,738 of JASDDO010000031.1, read as the reverse complement.
TATAGTACGGTCCATGATGTGTGATGCTGAGTTACCGCTTTCCTATTGGGGGCATGCATTGGAGACAGCAATGTATCTGTTAAACAGGGTTCCAACCAAGACCGTGTCTACCACTCCATATGAGATATAGAGTGGAAAGAGACCATCTCTTAAAAGAGTTAGGATTTGGGGTTGTCCGGCTTTTGTTAAAAACCAGAATCCAGACAAACTCGAGACACGATCGGTCATATGTAAATTTGTGGGATATCCAAAACAATCGTATGGATATCTATTCTACCACAAAGAGGAATAAAAGGTGTTTGTTGCTCAGCATGCCACATTTTTTGAAAATGAAATCTTTACAGACAGTACTGATGGCAATGCGGTAGAACTAGAAGAGGTTCTAGAGACACAAATTACTCAAGACGAATTGGTTGAAACTGATGTCGCGGTAGAACTACAAGAACCTCAACCGCTCCGGAGATCTAGTAGAACTTCTCGCCCACCAGAGAAATACTATGGGTTTCTCATTGATGGTGATAGAGAAGAATGGATCATAGATGATGATGACCCTACTAGTTTTCAGCAAGCTATAACGAGTGGTGACTCAGTGAAGTGGCTGGAAGACATGAGATCCGAAATGGAGTCCATGTACACCAACAAAGTATGGACTTTGGACGTTGCACCTCCTGGGATAAAACCCGTTGGGTGCAAATGGATCTTTAAAAGAAAGATTGGTGTAGATGGACAGGTAGAGACCTGTAAGTCCACGTTGCCAACCCCGGTTCTTGCGGGGAGGCGGAAACGGTATAAAAAACAAATTTTTAGCGCACTAGGCAACATGGACTAACAAAAGTCGGGATCTTTTCTAAACTAAACTAGCTACCAAGCTAAAGAGAGTTAGCTACTCGGAAAAGATATTATACCTAACTTGAACTCCTTCTTCTTGAAACCTTTGTAGAGCTTGGATGGTGCTTTCCTCGTCGCCTTCTTCCGTCAAAGATGGATCCACCTGAGGGTTCAACCTTCGGGCTCCTTTCTCGAACTTTGAGAGAACTAGGATCTTTGGCTTGCTAAACCTCTAACCCTAGAGTGAGTAGAGAGTGGCTTTGGGGTGTTCTTATCTCAAGGAGTGAGTTTCTCAACACATGAGTGTGAGTCTCCTTGAACCAGAGGAGGAGGAAGAAGAAGAGAGGAGAGAGAAGTGTTATGATAGAATGAATAATATCCTTCTCATTTTACAACCATAACCAAAATGAAAAGAATTATCAAATTAACAATAATAATAAAAATGAAATAGTTGATGGATGGTTTGGAATGACCATTATCATTACATTCATTAAATGGTTTTGCTAGAATCAAAGAGCATCTTTGATATGTAATGATAATGGTCAAACTTTCAACCATGGTCAACAAGTCAACCTTGGTCAACAAGTCAACAAACCCAACCATGACACAATTTCATTTAATTAATATTATTAATGGATATATCACTAATTCATTAGGGTTTGGAAAAAGATGACTGTCAACTGTGCATGCGCACCCGTTCCGAAACCCTAATGAAAAACCTCTTCCTCCGCCTCAATCAACTGTGCATACACACCCGCATTCTTGTTCCGAGGAACATGAATACTATGAGATAAAATCAACCCCAAAACATATACCAGTATCTGGCTCAAACCAGAGCCCGCTGGTAATATCTGTCCGGACTCCAAACGTGCACAAAGTGCGCGGATGAGAACGAACCCTGTCGCAAGACCATGCGACCTCTACTCAGTTTTGCCCAGAGGAGAATAGCCCTCTGTGTGGGACTCTAAAGACTCGACACTACGCTGGCAGTGGGTTTAACCACAGACCGCAAGCGGCACTAGCGGTGCGTAACGGTCCCCAGGTAGATGCCGATAAGAAAACTGACGAGGTGAACCCCATCTGAACTCCTACTGAGTCTGAATGTGACAATCTCCGTGAAGTCCGGTCTGTTCGTCTGATACATCGCATGGCGGGCCTAGGGGGCGGTAAACGTCAGTCCCCTAATAGCGGTACAAGTCGTGTCGGAGCGAAGCCCAAAACACCCTGAGATAACACTGGAAGCCTACCAGTATATCTCCATTGCCCTGGCCAGGGACTACTCGTGTACTGGCTTTCCTAGACACAGCGCGATGTCAACCCCCAATACCGGGAGAGACGAATCCTGTCTAACCATCACTGCCTCCAAGTGCTTCGGGACTATACCCAACTACTACCTGTTTGCACGACGCCTTTGAGCCGTGGTTGGGTAGTAATCAAAGTACAGTGGGAACACACTCGAGGCGAAGTGACAGTGTCAAGTCAGCGGACTAAGCTGTACTCATGTCACCTGGGAACTGATAACTGACGATAGGTATAATACCAACCTGTCAGTTCCCGACGAGTCCTGTCCAGTGTACTCGTAACCCAACGAGCACCCGTATACTATCTCCAGTACGACGTACTGATGGCTGTGGGACAGACCATCTCCCACACTGGGATGAGAAGCGCATACGCTAGTCTACTCCGGAGTATCGATGCCCTGTCTCGATAGTCCTGCGACTAGAGACCTGTATAAGGATGTGCTTATAGATTACCCAGCCCCCACTAGTGTGACTGCCATCACAACGCTGGTAATCAAGCAAAGATCCTAAGGGCTCCACTAATGTGTATAGGTGATATACTAAAATAAACACATGTACACATTGAAGTAGAAACAAACCAAGTAGCATACTACTATATTGAGCAAGATTGTTTATACAAGGTGAATATCCCAAGCTTCCATTAAGTAATATACAAACTAGTATGATACAGTAATGGCCTCTAGGGCATATACACTAACAATCTCCCACTGGCGTATCGAAGACCTATCATCTCGATCAGCCGCTCGAACTGAGTCTGGGGCAAGGCCTTGGTGAATGGATCTGCAGTGTTTTCTTCTGAAGCAACCCTCCGAACCTCGATCTCCTGGCGATCCACGATCTCCCTGATCAGGTGATACCGCCTCAAGATATGTCTGGATTTCTGCTGGGACCTGGGTTCCTTCGCTAAAGCTATAGCCCCGTTGTTTTCGCAATACAGAGGTATTGGATCAACAATGGACGGAACCACCTGAAGTTCTTTCAAGAACTTCCTCATCCAGACAGCTTCTTTTGCGGCATCAGATGCAGCGATGTATTCCGCTTCCATCGTCGAGTCTGCAACGGTTTCTTGTTTGGAACTCTTCCAACACACCGCCCCTCCATTGAGGGTAAAGACAAAGCCCGACATGGACTTGGAATCATCCTTGTCACTCTGGAAGCTGGAGTCAGCAAAGGCCTCAATCTGGAGGTCTTTTCCGCCATACACCAAGAACATCTCCTTAGTCCTTCTCAGGTACTTGAGAATGTTCTTTACCGCTATCCAGTGTTTCTCCCTAGGGTTTGACTGATACTGGCTTACCACACTCAGTGCAAAAGCTACATCCGGTCTGGTACACTACATCGCATACATTATAGAGCCTACCGCAGAAGCGTAGGGTATAATAGACATGCGATCCCTCTCCAAATCAGTCTTGGGAGACATCTCTTTAGAGAGGGTGATCCCGTGACAAGCCGGTAGGTTACCGCGCTTGGAATCTTCCATACTAAATCTTTTCAGTATGGTGTCGATGTACCTGGACTGAGAAAGTCCTAATATCCTCTTGGATCTATCACGATGGATCCGGATCCCCAGGATGTATGAGGCATCACCCAGGTCTTTCATGGAGAACCTGTGTGATAAGAACCCCTTGACAGATTATAGAATAGGAATGTCATTTCCTATTAAGAGAATGCCATCTACGTATAAAACGAGGAATACTACAGTTCTCGCTACAAATCTACTATAGATGCATGGTTCATCTGGATTTTTGATAAAGCCAAATTCCTTGACCGTCTCATCAAAACAGATGTTCCAACACCGCGATGCCTGCTTTAGTCCATAGATGGACTTAAGCAACTTGCACACCTTTCCGCTGCTCCCACTCTGAATGAAACCCTCTGGCTGATCCATATAGACACACTCCTCCAAATTTCCATTTAGAAAAGCGGTCTTTACGTCCATCTACCAAATCTCATAATCGTGGAATGCAGCAATGGCAAGAAGGATCCGAATGGATTTCAGCATAGCCACTGGAGAAAAGGTTTCGTCATAGTCCAAACCAGGTCTTTGACGAAAACCCTTTGCAACAAGTCTAGCTTTATAGGTCTCAACCTGTCCATCCACACCAATCTTCCTTTTGAAGATCCACTTGCATCCTACGGGTTTTACCCCGTCTGGAGCAATGTCCAACGTCCATACTTTTTTGGTGTACATGGACTCCATTTCGGTCCGCATTGCATCCAGGCATTTTACCGAGTCAACGCTCTGAACGGCCTGCTGGAAGCTAGTAGGCTCATCATAATCTATGATGCAATCCTCTCTATCCCCGTCTATGAGAAAACCGTAGTATCTCTCGGGCGGATGAGACTGCCTACTACTTCTGCGGAGCGGCATAGGAATGTCCTGTTCTTTTGAACCTACTGGCTCTTCCAAGCTTTCAGTAATAGCTTGTGGTTCTGGAATTTCTTCCAGTTCTATTGCGCTCCCACTTATCTGGGTTTCTAAAAACTCAGTTTCCAAGAAGCGGGCATGTTGAGAAACAAGAACTTTTTGTTCCTCTGCGGAATAGAACAGATACCCCCTGGAGTTCTTTGGGTATCCCACAAACTTACACTGTACTAAACGTGCCTCGAGCTTGTCCGCATGCTGCTTTTTTACAAAAGCTGAACATCCCCATATCTTAAGATACTTAAGACAGGGTTTCTTCCCACTCCACATCTGATATGGGGTGGTAGGCACAGTCTTGGTTGGAGCCTTGTTCAAGAGATATGCAGCTGCTTCTAGTGCATAACCCTAGAAAGATCGCGGTAACTCAGCCTTGCTCATCATAGAACGAACCATATCCAATAGGGTTCGATTCCGTCTCTCCGATGCACCGTTATGTTGCGGAGTGTATGGAGGAGTAAGCTGAGAGAGAATTCCATTTTCTTTTAAGTAATTCAGGAACTCGGCACTTAAGTATTCTCCACCTCGATCCGATCTTAGAATCTTGATACTTTTTTCCGTTTGTTTTTCAACTTCATTCTTGTAATCCCGAAATTTCTCAAAGGCCTCGGATTTGTGCTTCATTAAGAAAACATGTCCATACCTAGAGAAATCATCTGTGAAAGTAATAAAGTATGAATAACCGCTTCGCGCATGTGTAGACATCGGACCACACACGTCACTGTGTATGAGTCCTAAGAGCTCTCTCGCTCTTTATCCGTGTCCAGAGAACGGAGTCTTTGTCATCTTTCCCATGAGACAAGATTCACAAGTGGCATAAGACTGATACTCGAACGGATCCAAGTATCCTTCTTTATGTAACTTAGTCAACCGTGTCTCATTGATGTGACCCAGTCTACAATGCCATATGAAAGCCTGATTTATATCTGGAGACTTTCTTTTGTGTGTATTCTGGATATTGAAAATCTGTGGTTGGTTTAATACGTATATTTGCTCAATGTACCTGACCCAATCAGAACTTGATTAAGGTGAATGTTTACAACATTACTTACAAACGAAAATTCATAACCTTCTTTAGAAACCAAAGATACAGAAATGATATTACAAGTTGCGTTGGGTACAAAAAAGCAATTATGGAAAACCAAAACATGTCCATCTGACATTCCCAGGTGATAGTCTCCCACGGCTTTAGCATCCATGCTAGCTCCGTTTGCAACTCTGATGGTCATGTCACCTGCCTTCAAAACCCTACGGTTTCTCAACGCCTGCAAAGAATTACAGATATGAGATCCTGATCCGGTATCCAATACCAAGGAAGTAGAGTTTATTGAAAGACAGTTTTCAATAACATACACACCTGAAGCTGAAGCCGCAACCTGCTTCAGTTCCTGTGTCCTGGCTTTCCAAGCCCTGCAATCTTTCTTCCAGTGTCCACTCTTATGACAATAGAAGCATTCTTCTTTACCCACAAGCTTCCCCGCTATCATTGTTGCCTTTTCCTTTCCCTTCGTATCCACTTTACTAACACCGCCCCTTGGTTTGGCAGGGGCTTTCCTCTTCTTTCCCTTGGCTTTCGCCTTGGACCTAGAAGAAGAAGATCCTCCTACAAACAAAGTGGATGTTTCCCTACTTTTCTGTAGGGTGCCCTCTGCGCTCCTCAGCATGTTGAGAAGTTCTGAAAGTTCAACTTCTTTTTCTTGTAAGTTGAAGTTCAGTATAAACTGGGCGTAAGTGGAAGGAAGGGACTGGAGAATTAAGTCCGTATAGAGCTCACTCTCCAACGTGGTCCCAAGTTCCGCGAGCTCCTCAATGTAGCCAATCATCTTAAGTACGTGTTCCGCTACCGATGATCCGACGGCCAACTTTGCCGAAAATAACTTCTTCGACACTTCGTATCTTGCGATACGAGATTGCTCTCCATACAGTTCTTTTGTATGGAGAAATATGGATTCAAGGTCCATATTCTCGTGCCTCCTCTGATGTTCGTTGTCCATAGAGGCAAGCACGAGGCACTTGGCCTTCGCGCAATCAATCTCCCAAGTCTTACGGATTTCCTTATCCGCGACGCTGGAGGTGGGACCTGGGACGGGGGGAGCTTTGGTGGTAAGAAGATACCCCAGCTTGTCGTAAGTGATTGCCATCTTGACATTCCTGAGCCAATCTTTGTAGTTTGGCCCTGTCAGTATATTTTTATTTAGAAGTAACTTAAGTCCAGTCATGTCGATTGGTCGCTGCAATTAGGAGAGAGAAGAAGAAACACTCAGCATGATGCTCTTGCATGTTTAGAATGGTTTTTAATTTGTCTAAACAGGATGGCTCCCACTGTCTCTCGAATCCCTCCTCAAACCATAAAGGAAGAATTAGTCGGGATCAATCCCACCGCACAATACTTGCTTAATCGTTCAACCAGGCCAGTGTCGGTATTTCGAGGGAGGTTTTCCAACGCTTTCGCGAAGTTCCTTAATTAAATAACCTCTTTTCACTGGGGGCGTAGCCCCGCTAACACCTTTCTAGTCACCTACTAGGTTTATAGCATTGATCGTTTAGTGAGAAATTTCCCGAGGAGTAGCATATATTAACAGTAGGATCGGGATCCAAATATCATCGCGTGATGAAACTGAAGGAATCCTACCAGAATTACCACGCTCCAAATGGTATGCAAATCTAGCAAGTTTCAGTACTTATGAAACTCCCGATGTGGATTTTTGCCCCATGCTCTTATGACCTTGACGAAGGTCAACAAATCATAAGTCACAAATCAAGTTATGCCCGTCATTTTCCAGGTTAATTTGAACCCACCCGTATATACCCTTGACGAAGGTCAACAAGGCAATACGATTGTCCCAAACCAACGCATCTATCTATGCTACATATGAACACCCAACAGCTACCAATCTCTATGCCTTGACGAAGGTCAACAAACATAGCTTGAATACTATTGAATATTCATACGAAACGACGGAGGGCTACGAATGGTTTTGGCGAAACCGTGAACATAGTGAACTTGATATAATCGATGGAACGAGATAGCTTTTAAAAGTTAGTTTTGAAAAGAACCGAGTGGTTTTTCAAAAGTGTTCCAACGACTTTTGCTTGGTTTATTATCTTGCATTAGTTCTTTTAATGCGTGATATTCTTGCATTAGTTCTTTTAATGCGTCCCATCATTTAATCCTACCATTGCAGAAAACAACCAAAATATGACGTATGCTTATGCCATTCGTATTCGCCACGGGCCCCGTCATCACCCGTTAGGTTACTTAACTAACGATAGAGCGGGGGCTGGGCTAGCGCGGCTGTAAAACATAAGCAACGCCTAAATAGTTATAAATATAAAGCAATGATAGACATTACAGATCACAGATGAATACATTGGATATACTAGGAATCCGCAATCCATTCGAGCCTGCAACGAAAAGCGGATTACACGGTCGCGGTGAATAACCAAAACCCCACCCAAGACCTCTACGGGTGCGGCAAACTACCCGCCAAGTACCCGAAGTGGAGCAACCTCCCTCAACGTCGTGAGTAGGCCACTCGGCACTTCGAGATACCCGGTAGTTTGTGTTCCCCTCCATGGGTCTATCCTAGGAGCAAAAAACAGTAAAAAGAATTATACAATGACGGCTACAACCCCGACCCGGTTGTGCGGCCATATAAATAATATTACATCAATTTACATATTACATGAATGAAAGAAAAAGAAAAGCTCATCTCACATCCACCCCGGCTATTCACCCGCGACAGTCCAACGCATTCATATACACATACCATCATCAAACACAGATCACAGATATGTATAACCCCAACTAATCGACATATAGCGATTAGCCAACGTTCAATACATATAAACATTACAGGTATAACAGATTAGTCAAAGTATAGTGAAGTTCGATCAAAAATACGGATTTATAGGCCCCCAAAAACAAATTTCTTTTCTGGAAAACCTGGGCGCAAATAAACCATCTCAAAAATCCCAAAACCCTACCAGAAGAACACTGCACCAAACCCGGTCGTGAGAGGAGCCAAAACGGCGATGGTTCCGCGGCAAATGTATACTCATTGCCGCGGAACCGCGGCGGTTTGATGGATTCAGGCGACCGTTTTTTGGTGGGTGTCTTCACAAAACCCTGAGCCGATTTTAGGAGTAAAACTTTTTATCTTTTGAGCACAAAAAATTTCAACAGAAAGTTAGGGTTTTTGATGTTTAGGTTTTTGTGATTTTTCCGATCGAACTTCCATACACTTTACTACTTAGCTAGTTTAAGTTTAGTTAGGCTCTGATACCACTGTAAGTCCACGTTGCCAACCCCGGTTCTTGCGGGGAGGCAGAAACGGTATAAAAAACAAATTTTTAGCGCATTAGGCAACATGGACTAACAAAAGTCGGGATCTTTTCTAAACTAAACTAGCTACCAAGCTAAAGAGAGTTAACTACTCGGAAAATATGTTATACCTAACTTGAACTCCTTCTTCTTGAAACCTTTGTAGAGCTTGGATGGTGCTTTTCTCGTCGCCTCCGTCAAAGATGGATCCACCTGAGGGTTCAACCTTCGGGCTCCTTTCTCGAACTTTGAGAGAACTAGGATCTTTGGCTTGCTAAACCTCTAACCCTAGAGTGAGTAGAGAGTGTCTTTGGGGTGTTCTTATCTCAAGGAGAGAGTTTCTCAACACATGAGAGTGGGTCTCCTTGAACTAGAAGAGGAGGAAGAAGAAGAGAGGAGAGAGAAGTGTTATGATAGAATGAATAATATCCTTCTCATTTTACAACCATAACCAAAATGAAAAGAATTATCAAATTAACAATAATAATAAAAATGAAATAGTTGATGGATGGTTTGGAATAACCATTATCATTACATTCATTAAATGGTTTTGCTAGAATCAAAGAGCATCTTTGATATGTAATGATAATGGTCAAACTTTCAACCATGGTCAACAAGTCAACCTTGGTCAACAAGTCAACAAACCCAACCATGACACAATTTCATTTAATTAATATTATTAATTGATATATCACTAATTCATTAGGTTTTGGAAAAGGACGACTGTCAACTGTGCATGCGCACCCGTTCCGAAACCCTAATGAAAAATCTCTTCCTCCGCCTCAATCAACTGTGCATACACACCCGCATTCTTGTTCCGAGGAACATGAATACTATGAAATAAAATCAACCCCAAAACATATACCAGTATCTGGCTCAAACCAGAGCCCGCTGGTAATATCTGTCCGGACTCCAAACGTGCACAAAGTGCGCGGATGAGAACGAACCCTGTCGCAAGACCATGCGACCTCTACTCAGTTTTGCCCAGAGGCGAATAGCCCTCTGTGTGGGACTCTAAAGAATCGACACTACGCTGGCAGTGGGTTTAACCACAGACCGCAAGCGGCACTAGCTGTGCGTAACGGTCCCCAGGTAGATACCGATAAGAAGACTGACGAGGAGAACCCCATCTGAACTCCTACTGAGTATGAATGTGACAATCTCCGTACAGTCCGGTCTGTTCGTCTGATACATCGCATGGCGGGCCTAGGGGGCGGTAAACGTCAGTCCCCTAATAGTGGTACAAGTCGTGTCGGAGTGAAGCCCAAAACACCCTGAGATAACACTGGAAGCCTACCTGTATATCTCGATTGCCCTGGCCAGGGACTACTCGTGTACTGGCTCTCCTAGACACAGCGCGATGTCAACCACCAATACCGGGAGAGACGAATCCTGTCTAACCGTCACTGCCTCCAAGTGCTTCGGGACTGTACCCAACTACTACCTGTTTGCACGACTCCTTTGAGCCGTGGTAGGGTAGTAATCAAAGTACAGTGGGAACACACTCGAGGCGAAGTGACAGTGTCAAGTCAGCGGATTAAGCTGTACTCATGTCACCTGGGAACTGATAACTGACGATAGGTATAATACCAACCTGTCAGTTCCCGACGAGTCTTGTCCAGTGTACTCGTAACCCAACGAGCACCCGTATACTATCTCCAGTACGACGTACTGATGGCTGTGGGACAGACTATCTCCCACACTGGGATGAGAAGCGCATACGCTAGTCTACTCCGGAGTATCGATGCCCTGTCTCGATAGTCCTGCGACTAGGGACCTGTATAAGGATGTGCTTATAGATTACCCAGCCCCCACTAGTGTGACTGCCATCACAACGTTGGTAATCAAGCAAAGATCCTAAGGTCTCCACTAATGTGTATAGGTGATATACTAAAATAAACACATGTACACATTGAAGTAGAAACAAACCAAGTAGCATACTACTATATTGAGCAACATTGTTTATACAAGGTGAATATCCCAAGCTTCCATTAAGTAATATACAAACTAGTATGATACAGTAATGGCCTCTAGGGCATATACACTAACAAGACCTTTAAAGCAAGGCTTGTAGAGAAAGGTTTTCGTCAAAGGCCAAGATTGGACTATGATGAAACTTTCTCTCCAGTAGCAATGCTTAAATCCATTCGGATCCTACTTGCTATTGCTGCTCACCATGATTATGAAATCTGGCAGTTGGACGTTAAAACTGCATTTCTAAATGGTGATTTAGAAGAATGCGTTTTTATGGATCAACCAGAGGGCTTCATTGACAGTGGGAGCAGCGGGAAAGCATGTAGGTTACTTAAATCCATTTATGGATTAAAGCAGGCCTCACGGAGCTGGAACATCTGTTGTGATGATACAATCAAAGAGCTTGATTTTATCAAAAATATAGATGAACCATGCATTTATAAGATGATTGTAGGGAGTACTATCACATTCCTCGTATTGTACGTGAATGACATTCTCTTGATAGGAAATGACATTCCTATGCTGCAATCGGTCAAACTATTCTTGTCACAAAGGTTCTCCATGAAGGACCTGGGTGATGCCTCGTGTATTTTGGGCATAAGGATCTATAGAGATAGATCCAAGAGCTTATTGGGATTGTCCCAATCAAAGTACATTGACACCATCCTAAAAAGGTTTAGTATGGAAGATTCCAAGCGTGGTGCCCTTGCCCACTTGTCATGGAATCACTCTCTCTAAAGACTTCTGTCCGAAGACTGATGAAGAGAGAGCTCGCATGAGTATTATACCCTACACTTCAACCGTAGGATCTATACTGTATGCGATTTTATGTACTCGTCCTGATGTGGCTTATACACTAGTTGTTGTAAGCAGGTATTAATCCAACCCAGGGGAGAAACATTGGATAGCAGTGAAGAACATTCTTAAGTACTTGCGAAGGGTTAAAGAAATGTTCTTGGTGTATGGTAATGGGGATCTCCAAATGGAGGCCTTTATCGATTCCAGCTTCCAAAGTGATAAGGATGACAGCAAATCTATCATAGGGTTTGTATTTACCCTCAATGGAGGGGCGGTTATTTGGAAGAGTTCCAAACAGGATACCGTTGCAGACTCCATGATGGAAACTGAGTATATTGCTGCAAATGATGCTGCCAAGGAAGCCGTCTGGATGAAGAAGTTCATCGCGGAACCAGGAGTAGTTCCTACCATTATTGATCCAATACCATACTATTGTGATAATAATGGGGCTATGGCGTTAGCCAAACAACCAAGGTCCCATCAAAAATCCAGACACATCCTCAGGCGATATCATTTGATCCGGGATTTAGTAGATCTCCAAGAGATCGAGATTCGGAGAGTAAATACAAAGAATAACACAGCGGATCCACTCACCAAGGCCCTTCCACAGCCGCAGCATGAGCAACTTTTTGAGATGTTGGGTATGAGATACGCCAATAATTGGCCTTAGTGCAAGTGGGAGATTGTTGGATATATGTATGCCCTAGAGGCCATTATATGTATAATGGATTCTTGGACATGTATATATATAGATTACTTTCTTGCTCGACATAATAGTTGTTAGTTATATGTATGCCCTAGAGGCCATTACTGTACATTGGATGTATATTGTAGTGGATGCTGGGACATATATAGGTAGGACTTTCTTGCTCGACATGATAGTACGCTATCTGGTTGTACTTTATCTTAACATGTATACTCTCTGTCTCTCTGATTACATGTTGATAAAGCCCTTAGGATGTGTACTCGACTTCCAGGACTATGGTGTAGATCATACTAGTGGGGCCTGGGTAGTCAATGAGTACATCCTTCATTGTTCCTAGTCGTGGGAATATCGAGACGGGGCATCGATATTCCAGAGTAAACTAGCGCATATCTTCTCGACCCATGCGATGGGCGATGGATGATCCCATATCCATTGGTGTTTGACATCGAAGATGGTATGCGGGTGTTCAGTGGAGACTGGGTACACTGAACGGACTCGCCGAGAACTCCCAGATGGTATTATACCTCACGTCAGATGGCAGTTCTCTGGTGACACTGGTACAGCTTAGTCTGTTGACCCGAGATCGTCATAGAGTCTTGTGTGTCTCCCACTGTGCTTTGATTTCCACCCTACCACGGCTCTACTGAGTTGTGCAAACAGGTGGTTTTTGGGTACAGTCCCGATTCACATGGAGGCAATGAGCGATAGGAGGGGATTCGTCTCTCCCGGTATTGGGGGTTGATGTTATGCTATGCTCGACTGGCCATAACAGGAAATCCCTGGCCAGGGTTGCTGTGATATACTGGTAAGAGTTATCAGTAGTTTCACGAATGTTATGGACCCTACGTCGGCATGACTTATCAAGCTATTGGGGTCTGACGTTTACCACCCCTAGGCAAGATATGCGGCATATCAGACGAACAGACCGGACTGTACGGTAAGTGTTACTGGTTGGATTCACAGGAGTGTGAGCGGGCTTGCTCGTCGATCTTCTGATCGCTCAATACCCGGGTGGCCGTTACGTTTAGCAGACCGCTTGCGGCTTGTGGGTGCTTGATATGATCATCATCTGCTGCCGGCGTATTGACGAGTCTTTAGAGTCCTACACAGAGGTTTCCTGGCTCAAGCGAAACGAAATAGGAGCGCATATGAGATATGTGCGGGACCGAGAATAATTCGTGTATGTGATACCGTATTCTATTCTCGCGATGAATGTATCGAATGGTTATATGCGATATAACCTAGTTATCGAATCAAGGATTGATTCGATAAGCCGATACATATGATACTAGTCGGTTATATCCGATATGACCGGATCGTTAAATCAAGTGTTGATTTAATGATTTAGTGCATATTTATATATTTGATATATTACTTTGCGTTAACTAGTATTAGTTCACTTTAAAAGGATTTTCTCACTTGAATTGTACACATTGTATATGCGATATAGTTTTGTGCACATGTTTGTACCATGTTTGATGATACATGCTTACTTGGTTAAGTGTAAAGAATCAAACCATGGTTTAAGTTAATGATTAGGGTTTTGATTATTTATTCATTTATCTTTCTTATTTATTCATTTTGGAAAAAGAAAAAGATAAATGAATGATTGAATGTTTTGTTTTTAGTTGAAGTTTCTTGAAACTTTGACTAAGTCACTCTTTTGTTCTTATGCTTAACCCTAACCATCCTTTTAACCATGGTCTTTTCTCTACACTTAACTATAGTTGAAAGTATGATAAGTATTGATTTATTTTTATCTAATTATTAAGACTTATCATATCTTTCTTCTTCTTCTTCAAGAACTAAAAAAAAAAAAGCTTTCTAGTTCAATGGCAACTTGAGAAAACAAGTGAGAAATCCAATTCTAAAGTGAACCCACTTCCTATTTCTTCATCCTCTACCTCTTGCCAAGTAGTATAGGGTGTTCTCTTCACAAGTTTCATGACTTGTTGAAGTGAGAGTTTGATCTTGTGGAGCTTCGACGTAGATCATCTTCGACATCGAAGCCGACGACCAATTCCGCTCATTTTTCCGATGAAGCCGATGCTAGAGTTCGGGATTCAGTTTGGACAGCAAGGGGACTTCATCACGGAGCCTAGGAGGTGGTGGACCGGATCTACAAAGGTTGTAGCCCCTTCCCTATTTCTATATTTCCGTTTACTTGCTTGCTTTGCCTAAACATCTAGTTAACGATCCGTTCTAGGTTTTCTCGGCACCGTATTTTTTTTTAGAAATTTGCGTGTTTGATCACTTGGTAGACCTCACTAGGGTGCCTAGGAACCCTACAGTGGTATCAGAGCCTAGCTAGAGCCTTAGGCGAAGTCCAGACGGAATTAGAAGTCCGATCGACCCGAAACCCCGACATGAAAATGCTCTCTGGACAATTCTGTAAATTGTGGATTTTTTGGAATTAAAAATATGCAGAGAAATGTGCAGGAAATTCTAAGAAAAACTGCAGAAAACGACAGCCTGATTCTACAGTACGACCGCGGAACCGCGGCGTTGAACCCATTCTGCGGCGGTTCTGCGGCCGTCTGTGATGATCAAGCTGTGAGTTTTCTTCAGTTGTTTCTATTGATGTTTCTTGTGTATTCTTGATGCTTTTAATATTTATTCCAGAGTTGTATTTTCTGAGTTGTATTGGGGACTCGGTGTATTCGATCGGACTGTCTAATTTTGTCGGTGTACTTTTCCGGGTATTTTTAGAATATGTTAAAAAGTTCGACCGGATATAAATACCCAACTTTTCCCCTGTCGGGAAATTTCCAAGTATTGGATTTTTCCGTAGTTTAACGACGTTCTAAGTAGTGCAAGTAACGCGATGGACCCTCTAGAAGACAACAAACCTTAACTCGATTATGTGACCGTCTTGAACTGCCCTTTGAACCTTCGGGTTTGGGGCAGTACGGCGTGCCACATGTGAGGCGTTGGCTTGACCCTTCTACGGCTGGACCGTTGGTACTGAGGCACGAACTGAATGTTGTTAGACTTATTTCATGTGTTGAGTAGTATCGGGAAAACTTGGGTGTTCGATTGTTCGATCGAAAAGTTTAGCATTTTCTGTTTATCCGGAATGTGATACAATAATTGGAATTCACAAATTTTATGAGATAACGGAATGAATATTATAAACGTAGCAGTTTAGTCTCACTTGATCGGTTGCCACGGAATTTTGATGTGATCAAAAGTCCGTCGCAATCACGTAGCGTACGCGGATACTCGCCGGGTAAACTTTATAGACAGCCTCACCCTATAGCCCCGACCAAGTGACTTAAGGAGAACCCCGTCGCTGGAAGCATCCGTTCGGGTGCTCGCGGCAGCGGTGTTCCGCCTTGGTGCACTTTGTCGACGGCGTCGGGGGTACGGCCGTCTACTGAAGTTTGCGACGAGCATTCGATCAGAATGTCGGGAATCCTATTGAATTGCCCGACTTGATATTGAAAAGAGTTTTTGATAATGAGACTAAAATGCGGGGTTTATAATTGTTAGGCATGCGATGTCTAAAGAATTCATTTGATTGGGCATGTGATGTCTAAAGGAGTTGCGGATTCCAACTGTTGTAGTTTTACACTTTCTTTTCTGTGACCGTAAGTGTAATATGTGATATCGCCGGTTTCGTTGCTATATGTCAACGACAATTGGGATGGACATATTTACTTACGATGATAACATGTGATGTTATGTGTTGCTGGATATGTTATATTGGATCGTCGTGTTTGAATAGCCGGGGGGTTTTTATGTGAGATGAGTGTTTTTTCATTTTCATTCATGTAAAAACTTGTATGTAATATTCTTTTATTGGGGCACTTCCAGGTTGCGGAAGATGTCACCGTTGATGTATATTATTTACTTTTCTGCACTAGGATAGACCCAAGGAGGGGAGCACAAGTAACCGGGTTCTGGGGTCCAGTGGGAGACCAACTCGAGGAGTCGAGTCCGGGTCTCCTAACCCTAGAATTGGTTGGGTTTCTTGCCGCTCTCGTAGGGGTCTAGGGGTGTGGGATTGGCTATTCATCATGACCGTGGAATCCGTGTTTTATACTGGCTCGTATTGAAAACACGGACGTCCTAGTATATCCAATATTTCATATGTTTCTTCTGCTGTGCTTTATCTGTGATGTGATCATGCGATGTTCTGTGCTCTGTTCAGATATTATAGTATATATGATATATTATATAGACATTACTTATGTTTTACACCCGCGCTACCCCCGCCCCGCTCTGCCGTTAGTTACCTAACCTAACGGTGCACGAGGGGACATCGAGGCGAATGCGGATGGCATAAGTGTACGTCATATTTATCTGTGATGTTTAGGTAATATAAATGATGGGATATTCATTAATGAGATTAATGAAAGAAAATAAACCTAAATGATGTTGTGGAATCGAATTTCAAAATAAAACAGGTAGCTACAGTTCTTGCTTTGCATTGCGGTGTTCATTATAGAACATCCTGCACCTTATTCGATGAGGAAAGGACCGAGATCCCTTCACCGGGAGTGACTCCTTTAGCAATAACTGGCAGATGCTACAACCCTTGGTTTGTCATTTGATCGCTTCTATAGTTTCCGCTTTGCACAGTGATATATATGATATATCCCGCACCTTATTCGATGAGGAAAGGGCCGACGATCCCTTCACCGGGAGTGACCCCTTTAGAAAAACTAGAAAAGCTTCAAAAACATTCCATTTAAAAACCATTTGATTCCGCAACGAGATCAAGTTCAAAGCGTTAAAGGTTTTCACAAAAACCAGCCGCAACCCTCCGTCATTTTAGGAAGTAGAGTACTTAGTATTCGTGCTGTGTTTGTTGACCATAGTCAAGGCACAGTGTACGGTAGCTAAGTGATGTCTTCCTACACCGCATATGATGCGATTAGTTAGGACAGTCATGTGGCTTTGTTGACCTTAGCAAAGGGTCATGTGGGTGGGTCTAATTAATCACGAAATGACGGGTAGAACTTGACTAGTACCTATGATTTGTTGACCTTAGCCAAGGTCATAGGTGCTAGGGGTAAAAACCATTATCGGGAATTTCAAGTGTTGAAATTTGCAATGAGATTGCATACCTTCTATGAGATAGTTGGATCCCGATACCCGCTGCGAGTAAGAGTTACTCCTGGGAGAGTTTTGCACTTTACAATTAGTCGATCAAGTAGGTGTCTAGAAAGGTGTCAACGGGGTTACGCCTCTGGGAAAAAGAGGTTTACAGTAATTAGGTCCGTGCGAAAGCACGGGGAACCTCCCTCAAAGTACCGACACTGGCCTGGCTGAAAGATTGGCGAACTTGTAGAGTGTAATTAATCCCGGCTAGTCTTTCCTTTTAAGGTTTGAAGGAAGATTTGATAAAAACAGTGGGAGCCATCCTGATTAGATAAAATATATAACCAATCTGATCTTGCAAGAGCGCACGCAGAGTGTTCTTCTCTCTCTCTCTCCAGGTAGCGACCATATCACGCCTTAATCAAGATAATAATATGGATGTATTGACCGAACCCGCTTGTTATACTGAGCTGGGGAACGTTGGTCCCGCTCCAACTTATAATTGTTATAAGACAGAGCAGGAAATTGAGGAATACCAGAATTCCTATGCCACCCAAACGAAGAAAGTGCATATGATGCATCTCCTTCGGGTGTGTTCATTACAAAGAACTGTTTCTCAGTATCCTCTGCATCCTGGGTATATGATACCGGATCAGGATCCCAGATATGTAAGCTGTTACATAGGGCTACAAAAAGGTAGAAAAACTGAGAACGGGTGATAAGTTTCATGAGGCAGAAACCGGGGCAAGTGTTGCAGCCAAGTCTGTTGGTCACTGTCACCCTGTATTACCAATAAATTGATTCTGAACAAATGCTATTAGATACCGAACCTGATATATAAAATCATATCTGTCTCTTTATTAGTAAAGAAATGATATAATTTTGTATTGTTGGATAATGTTTTGAAAATTTTCTATATCAAAAGTTGATCGGTTCAGGCACGTTATCTAAAAGCATTGACGTTCTAAATCAAACTACAGTTCCTAGTATACTGAACACACACAAGAGGAAGAGTTCAGAAATGAACAAATTCTTCTTGAGGCATTGTAGACTAGGTCACATCAATGCGACCCGACTGGCTGAAGTTACATTTTAGATGCATATTTAAATCAGTTTGAATTTACATCTTGTGAAACTTGCCAGTCATGTCACAAAGATTAGATGACCATAGCTCTGTTTATTAGAAACAGAGAAAGAGTTAGTAAACTCTTGGGACTGATACATGATGATGTATGTAAAGTCTCATGTCTACACATGCCAGGACTGGTTCTTTATACTTCATTGTATTCTCTGATAATCTCTCAAGATTCAGTCATATGTTCCCGTTGAAATATAAGTCTGAAGCTTTTGAGGTATTCACAGAATATAAGTTAGAAGTAGAGAACCAAAATACGGGTATAAGTATTATGTCCTATGATAAGATCAGGGAGGAGAATACTTGTGCATAGAATTCCTGGACTATTCTAAAGGAGAATGAGATTTTCTCTCAGTGTTACTCCTCTGAATACACCACAGCACAACGGTGTATCAGGGCGGAGCAATTGCACAATATTAGATATGGTGTGCTCTATGATGAGTATTACTGAGTTACCTATTTCCTTTTGGAGTTATGCACTTGAGAAGCTGCATACCTATTGAATTAGGTTTGAATCAAATCAATGCCTACCACTCCATATGAGATATGGTATGGGAAGAACCCATCACTTAAGCGAGTTAAGATTTGGGGTTGTCCGGCCTATGTTTAAAGCAAAATCCGGACAAGATCGAGGCAGGATCAGTTCTGTAGAACTGGAAAGGTTCCAGCTATACAAAACTGCAGTTGATGATTTGACAGAACCATAAGATTCTATAGTTCTCGACGAACCTCAGCCTCTCCACCGATCTAGTAGGGTTCCTCATCCGCCTGAGAGATACCTCGGTTTCTCGAAGACAGTGGGAGCAAGGAATGCATCATGAGATGATGACCCAACTAGTTTCGAGCAGACCATCAAGAGTAGGGACTCTGTAAGAATGGCTGGATGCTTAGCGATCTGAGATAGAATCCATGTACACCAGCAAAGTATGGACTTTAGCTGCTATATCTGAAGGGTTAAATCCCCATCAGGAGCAAGTATATCTTGAGAAGATTACTTGGTGTAGATGGAAAAGTTGAGACTTTCAAAGCTAGACTTGTTAAAGGTTTTCGTCATCGACCAGGCGTGGATAATGATGAAACCTTTTTCCAGTAGCTATGCTTAAGTCTGTCCAGATCCTACTTACCATGACTACGATATCTGGCGGTTGGGTGCCATGACTGCTTTTCTAAATACTGATTTAGAAGAGAACGTCTATAAGAACACAGCCAGAGGTCCTCGTAAACAGTGGGAGCCGCGGAAACGTGTGCAAGTTGCTTTACATAATGAAGCAGGCATCGCGGAGTTGGAATGTCTGTTTTGATGTGATAGTCAAAGTGTTTGACTTCATCAAAATGGTAGACGAACCTTGTATATACAAAAGGGTAGTAGAGAGTAAGGTGGTCATCTTCGTATTGTACGTAGACAACATACTCTTGATAGGAAAAGAGTTTCCTATACTACGATCGATCAATCTCCTATTATCACTAGGATTCCCCAAATAGGATCAAAGTGATACCTCCTAAATACTGAGTTTTCATCTATGAGATAGATGTAATTGGATGCTAGGATTCTCACTAGATGTAGTGAGATGGTATCAATCGATCCTGGGGTGAATCACTGGAAGAGTTCCAGGGTGATAAAGACGACTGAATGTCAGTCACAGGCACTGTCTTTACCCTCAGTAAAGGGACGGTATGTTGGAAGAGTTCCAAGCTTGATACCGTGGCAAACTAGACGATAAAGGCTGGTAACATCGCTATTAAAGATACTGCCAAAGAGGCAGTTTGGGTGTATATTGGTTCATAAGATGAACTAGGTTCCTGCCATTGTATGACAATGGAAGTGTGGCTTCGGCCCTGGAACCATGGTCCCATCAGTGACCCAGACATATTCTGAGGAAGCATCACCTGATCATGGAGATAGTTGACCTCCAGGGTGATCGAGGTTAGGAGAGTAGACTCAGAGGACAACACGGCGGATCCACACACGAAGGCCTTTTCCCAAAGAGAGACTTTTTAGGGGATGGTTGAGTATGTGATAGTGCAACCACTGCTACAGATGGCCCTAGTGCAAGTGGGAGATTGTTAGTTATATGTATGCCCTAGAGGCCATTACTGTACATTGGATGTATATTGTAGTGGATGCTGGGACATATATAGGTAGGACTTTCTTGCTCGACATGATAGTACGCTATCTGGTTGTACTTTATCTTAACATGTATACTCTCTGTCTCTCTGATTACATGTTGATAAAGCCCTTAGGATGTGTACTCGACTTCCAGGACTATGATGCAGATCATACTAGTGGGGCCGGGGTAGTCAATGAGTACATCCTTCATTGTTCCTAGTCGTGGGAATATCGAGACGGGGCATCGATATTCCAGAGTAGACTAGCGCATATCTTCTCGACCCATGCGATGGGCGATGGATGATCCCATATCCATTGGTGTTTGACATCGAAGATGGTATGCGGGTGCTCAGTGGAGACTGGGTACACTGAACGGACTCGCCGAGAACTCCCAGATGGTATTATACCTCACGTCAGATGGCAGTTCTCTGGTGACACTTGTACAGCTTAGTCTGTTGACCCGAGATCGTCATAGAGTCTTGTGTGTCTCCCACTGTGCTTTGATTTCCACCCTACCATGGCTCTACTGAGTTGTGCAAACAGGTGGTTTTTGGGTACAGTCCCGATTCACATGGAGGCAATGAGCGATAGGAGGGGATTCATCTCTCCCGGTATTAGGGGTTGATGTTGTGCTATGCTCGACTGGCCATAACAGGAAATCCCTGGCCAGGTTTGCTGTGATATACTGGTAAAAGTTATCAGTAGTTTCACGAATGTTATAGACCCTACGTCGGCATGACTTATCAAGCTATTGGGGTCTGACGTTTACCACCCCTAGGCAAGATATGCGGCATATCAGACGAACAGACCGGACTGTACGGTAAGTGTTACTGGTTGGATTCATAGGAGTGTGAGCGGGCTTGCTCGCCGATCTTCTGATCGCTCAATACCCGGGTGGCCGTTACGTTTAGCAGACCGCTTGCGGCTTGTGGGTGCTTGATATGATCATCATCTGCTGCCGGCGTATTGACGAGTCTTTAGAGTCCTACACAGAGGTTTCCTGGCTCAAGCGAAACGAAATAGGAGCGCATATGAGATATGTGCGGGACCGAGAATAATTCGTGTATGTGATACCGTATTCTATTCTCACGATGAATGTATCGAATGGTTATATGTGATATAACCTAGTTATCGAATCAAGGATTGATTCGATAAGCCGATACATATGATACTAGTCGGTTATATCCGATATGACCGGATCGTTAAATCAAGTGTTGATTTAATGATTTAGTGCATATTTATATATTTGATATATTACTTTGCGTTAACTAGTATTGGTTCACTTTAAAAGGATTTTCTCACTTGAATTGTACACATTGTATATGCGATATAGTTTTGTGCACATGTTTGTATCATGTTTGATGATACATGCTTACTTGGTTAAGTGTAAAGAATCAAACCATGGTTTAAGTTAATGATTAGGGTTTTGATTATTTATTCATTTATCTTTCTTATTTATTCATTTTGGAAAAAGAAAAAGATAAATGAATGATTGAATGTTTTGTTTTTAGTTGAAGTTTCTTGAAACTTTGACTAAGTCACTCTTTTGTTCTTATGCTTAACCCTAACCATCCTTTTAACCATGGTCTTTTCTCTACACTTAACTATAGTTGAAAGTATGATAAGTATTGATTTATTTTTATCTAATTATTAAGACTTATCATATCTTTCTTCTTCTTCTTCAAGAACCAAAAAAAAAAAAAAGCTTTCTAGTTCAATGGCAGCTTGAGAAAACTAGTGAGAAATCTAATTCTAAAGTGAACCCACTTCCTATTTCTTCATCCTCTACCTCTTGCCAAGTAGTATAGGGTGTTCTCTTCACAAGTTTCATGACTTGTTGAAGTGAGAGTTTGATCTTGTGGAGCTTCGACGTAGATCATCTTCGACATCGAAGCCGACGACCAATTCCGCTCATTTTTCCAATGAAGCCGATGCTAGAGTCCGGGATTCAGTTTGGACAGCAAGGGGACTTTATCACGGAGCCTAGGAGGTAGTGGACCGGATCTACAAAGGTTGTAGACCCTTCCCTATTTCTATATTTCCGTTTACTTGCTTGCTTTGCCTAAACATCTAGTTAACGATCCGTTCTAGGTTTTCTCGGCACCGTATTTTTTTTTAGAAATTTGCGTGTTTGATCACTTGGTAGACCTCACTAGGGTGCCTAGGAACCCTACAATAGTATGCTATCTGGTTTACTTTATCTGACATGTTGACTTGATCATACTTTTATTCATTTGCACATGTTGATAAAGCCCTAAGGATATTTGCTTAACTAGTGCGATTATGATGTCGATCATACTAGTGGGACACGTGTAGTTTATAAGCATATCCTTGAACTGTTCCTAGTCATGGGTGTATCGAGACGGGGCATCGATATTCCAGAGTAGACTAGCATATACCATTCTTTTCCCATGTGATGGGTGATGGATGATCCCATATCCATCTGGTGTGCTGACACCAAAGAATGTATGCGGGTGCTCAGTGGAGACTGGGTACACTGAACGGACACACAAAGAACTCTCATATGGTATTATATCTATCGTCGGATAGCAGTTCTCAGGTGACACTGGTACAGGTTAGTCTATAGACCCGAGATCGTCATAGAATCTTGTGTGTCCTCCCACTATACTTTGATCTCCACCCTACCACGACTCTACTGAGTCGTGCAAACAGGTGGTCTTTGGGTACAGTCCCGAGGCACATAGATGCAATGAGCGATAGGAGGGGTTTCGTCTCTCCCGGTATTGGGGGTTGATGTTGTGCTATGCTTGATTGGCTATAACAGGAAGTCCCTGGCCAGGGCTACTGAGATTTACTGATAAGCGTTATCAGTAGTTTCTCGATCTGTTATTAGCTATACACCGGCATGACTTATTGAGTTATTTGGGTCGATGATACCATCCCTAAACTCGATATGCAACATATCTGACGAGGAGACCGGACTGTACGGTAAGTGTTGCCAGATGGCTCGACGGGAGTTTTGACAGCTTTGCTGGTTTTCTTCTGATCGTTCAATACCCGGGTGGCCGTTACGTTTAGCTGACCGCTTGCGGCTTGTAGGTGTTTGATATGATCATCACCTACTGTCGGCGTATTGACGAGTCTTAGAGTCCCACACAGAAGTTTCCTAACCCAGGCGAAAAGATGTGGTGTGCATAAGAGATATGCGGGGGGAACCGATTGAATACGAATATGTGATACCGTATGTTAATCGAGCGTCTTTCTATTGGTCGGGTCGTATGTGATATGACTGGATTATTAAATCAATTATTGATTTAACATTTTGACTTTTAGTTTTATTCTTTATTCAAACCCTTTTTATTAAAGAGGAAGAATGCATGCATGTATGCACATGTTGATGTGCATGTATGCACATGTTGATGTGCATGGATACATACATGCAAAAGTATCATGGTTGATGATACATCTTTGAAGGCAATATAAGACTCACATGGAACTATAATATTTGGATGGATATATATATATATATATATATATATGTATGTATGTATATATATATATATGTATGTATGTATTTGTTTTAAAACAAAAGGAAAAGAAAAGGAATAATCCATGGTTATCTTTCTACACTCTTCCAAAAGTAAACCATACTCCACCTACCTTTTAACCTTGGATTAATCTTTTCTTTTGGGTTTTAACTCACTTACTAAATATCTAGATATTATTGAACCATGGTTTGCAATGAGAGATGGAAAATATATATACTATCTTTTCCATTTTCTCATTGAAGTTTTATCATTTCATTTTAGACAAAAGCTTTTGCCTTCATCTTCTTCTTCGTCCAAGCTCTCTTGATTTTTCCAAAGTGAGAGAGAGTTAAAAAGAAAGGGTTTTGATAAAAGAAAACACACCACTTCATCATTCTACTCTAATCTAGCCAATTAGTTTAGAGTGTTTAGCTTCATCTTCTTCTTGCATCAAGTGGAGCTAGAAGCTTGGACCTAGTGAACTTCGGGTAGATCATCGTGGACGTAGGAGCTTACTAGCAAGCCTTTAGAAACTCTCAATGATCCTAGGAGTCACTACAAAGAGGACTACAAAGGTTGTATTCCTTTCACTTAGTGATAGAATAGTTTTTGTATGAGATACATGTGTTGTTACCGTAGTATTCTAGTTAAAGATCCTTGCTTTGTTTGCTTAGCACCTCTAAATTTTTTAAAGTGGCATGTGTGATGCTTCCATACTCTATAGTAGGTGCTAGGGAACCCTAACAACATCAACTCCCAATACCGGGAGAGACAAAACCCCTCCTATCGCTCGTTGCTTCCATGTGACTCGGGACTGTACCCAAAATCCACCTGTTTGCACGACTCCTTTGAGCCGTGGTTGGGAGGAAATCAATGCACAATGGGAACCACACAAGACTCTATGACGATCTCGGGTCTACAGACTAACATATACCAGTGTCACCAGAGAACTGCTATCTGGCGATAGATCTAGTACCAACTAGGAGTTATCGGCGAGTCCTGTTTGGTGTACCCATTCTCTAATGAGCACCTGTGTACAATCTTTGATGTCAAACACCAATGGATATGAGATCAACCATCACTCCCTACAGGTCAAGAAACGTACACACTAGTCTACTCTGGAATATCGATGCTCATTCTCGATACTCCCTCGACTAGGAACGATTAAAGGATGTGCTTGTGGACTACACAAGTCCCAGTAGTATGATCCGCATCATAGTCCCGGTAGTCAAGCATCCTAAGTGCTTTATCAACATGTATCACAGTATAATAATACTAGTGTACATGTTAAGATAAAGAGCAACCAGATAGCATACTATCATGTTGAGCAAGAAAGTCCTCTATATATATGTCCAAGCATCCACTATATCATACAATAATGGCCTCTAGGGCATACATATTCCTAAAAGTATCTACTCTCCGCACCTCGATCTCCTGGCGATCAACGATCTCCTGGCGATCAACGATCTCCCTGATCAGGTGGAACCGCCTCAAGATGTGTCTGGACTTCTGATGGGACCTTGGTTCCTCCGCTAAAGCTATAGCGTCATTGTTGTCACAATACAGTGGTATTGGATCAACAATGGACGGAACCACCTGAAGCTCTGTCACAAACATCTTCGTCCAGACTGCTTCTTTCGAGGTGTCACATGCAGCGATATAGTCCGCTTCTATCGTTGAGTCAGCAACGGTGTCCTGTTTGGAGCTCTTCCAATACACCGCCCCTCCATTGAGGGTAAAAACACAACCCGACATGGACTTGGAGTCATCCTTGTCACTCTAGAAGCTGAAGTCGGCGAAGGCCTCGATCTGGAGGTCTTCACTGCCGTACACCAAGAACATCTTCTTAGTTCTTCCCAGGTACTTGAGAATGTTCTTCACTGTTGTC
This sequence comes from Agapanthus africanus, assembly GCA_030015575.1. NCBI lineage: Eukaryota > Viridiplantae > Streptophyta > Magnoliopsida > Asparagales > Amaryllidaceae > Agapanthus > Agapanthus africanus. The sequence goes on along the minus strand of JASDDO010000031.1, from coordinate 172,989,721 downwards.
CAGTGCTTCTCCACTGGGTTTGACTGATACCTGCTTACAATGCTCAGTGCGTAAGCTATAACTGGTCTGGTACACAACATCGCATACATTATAGAGCCTACCGCAAAAGCGTAGGATATAATACTCATGCGATCCCTTTCCAAATCAGTCTTGAGAGACATCTCTTTGGAGAGGGTGATTCCGTAACAAGCCGGTAGATTACCGCGCTTAATTTTTTTCGTTTCTTCCTCTAAATTAAGATATTTTATTTGATTCCATCCCTCGAAGTAGGAAGTTTTTGAAGATAAAAAACTCTAATAGATTTAAAATGAAACCTTATTCTTAGGTAAATTGATTGCGAAATGCTTCCGTAGAGTGAATCTTCCATACTGAATCTCTTCAGTATGATGTCGATGTACCTTGACTGTGAAAGTCCCAACATCCGTTTAGATCTATCACGATAGATCTGGATCCCAAGAATGTAGGAGGCATCACCCAGGTCCTTCATGGAGAACCTTTGTGACAAGAATCCTTTGACTGATTGTAGCATAGGAATGGCATTTCCTATCAGGAGAATGTCATCCACGTACAAGACTAGGAATACCACAGTTCTCGCTATAATTTTACTATAAATATATCGTTCATCTGGATTTTTGATAAAGTCGAATTTCTTGACCGTCTCATCAAAACAGATGTTCCAACTCTGCGATACCTGCTTTAATCCATAAATGGATTTAAGCAACTTGCACACTCTTCCGCTGCTCCCACTCTCTACGAAACCCTCCGGCTGATCCATATAAACACACTCTTCTAAATTTCCATTCCAAAAAGCGGTATTTACGTCCATCTTCCAAATTTCATAATCGTGAAAGGCATCAATGGAAAGAAGGATCCAAATGGATTTGAGCATAGCCACTGGAGAAAAGGTTTCATCATAGTCCAAATCAGGTCTTTGACGAAAACCTTTTGCAATAAGTCTAGCCTTATAGGTTTCAACATGTCCATCTACACCAATCTTCTTTTTGAAGATCCATTTGCAGCCTACGGGTTTTACCCCTTCTGGAGCAATGCCCAAAGTCCATACTTTGTTAGTGTACATGGACTCCATTTCGGTCCGCATTGTATCCAGCCATTTTACCGAGTCTCTGCTCTGAATGGCTTGCTGTAATCTAGTTGGCTCATCATCGTCGATGATGCAATCATCTCTATCCCCATCTATGAGAAAACCGTAGTATCTCTCAGGGGGATAAGACTGCCAACTAGTCCCGCGGAGTGGCGCAGGGATTTCCGGTTCTTTCAAAATTTCTGGTTCCACCATGCTTTCAGTAATAGCTTATGGTTCTGGAATTTCTTCCAGTTCTATTGCGCTCCCACTTATTTCTTTTTCAAGAAATTGAGTTTCCAAAAAGTGGGCATGCCGAGAAACAAAGTCCTTTTGTTCCTCCGTGTAATAGAAAAGATACCCCCTAGAGTTCTTTGGATATCCCATAAACTTACACAGTACTGAGCGTGCATCGAGCTTGTCCACATGCTGCTTTTTTACAAAAGCTGGACATCCCCATATCTTTTGATACTTAAGATAGGGTTTCATCGCACTCTATATATGATATGGTGTGGTAGACACTGACATAGTAGGAACCTTGTTCAAAAGATATGCAGCTGATTCTAGTGCATAACCCTAGAAGAATCGCGGTAACTCGGTGTTACTCATCATGGAACGTACTATATCCAATAAGGTACGGTTCCTCCTTTCCGATACAGCGTTGTCTTTGTCACTACCCACCCCCAAACATAGATGGTATTGTTCGCTTTGGCCGAAACCGCACGGTTTTGTCCTTTTGAATGAACCTGGGGTTACTTTCCAGTAGGTCACCCATCCCAAGAATTCTATGGCTCAAGCACGCTTAACTACGGAGTTCTTCAAACTCCGGAGTTCCGATTCATCCAAAAGGCGCCTCTATGTTATAGGAGTGTGTCATTCCATTTATAGTTCAGATCGTGCCCTCTTTAGGAATAGAATTCGATACTCCCCATTGTTCTACAGTCGCTCCCCGTGTGTATCCGTATTGGTTACGTCCACACCTCGATACCGAATAACACCTCACTTCTTCATGGGTTAGGTGGTATTTAGCCCCAACTCCACCTGGGGTATTACATTCCCCCCACTTAGAATAATGGTTCGTCCTCGAACCACAAACCTACTTTTGAGGGACCGGCTTTGATACCATATTTGTCACGACCCATCCCCAAACACAGATGGTATTGTCCGCTCTGGCCGAAACCGCACGGTTTTGTCCCTTTGAATGAACCCGGGGCTACTTCCTAGTAGGTCACCCATCCCAGAATTTCTCTGGCTCAAGTACACTTAACTACGGAGTTCTTCAAACTCCGGAGTTCCGATTAATCCAAAAGGCGCCTCTGTGTTATAGGAGTGTGTCATTCCATTTATAGTTCAGATCGTGCCCTCTTTCGGAATGGAATTCGATACTCCCCATTGTTCTACAGTGGTTCCCCGTGTGTATCCGTATTGGTTACTGTTAGTGTATATGCCCTAGAGGCCATTACTGTATCATACTAGTTGGTATATTACTTAATGGAAGCTTGGGATATTCACCTTGTATAAACAATCTTGCTCAATATAGTAGTATGCTACTTGGTTTGTTTCTACTTCAATGTGTACATGTGTTTATTTTAGTATATCACCTATACGCATTAGTGGAGCCCTTAGGATCTTTTCTTGATTACCAGCGTTGTGATGGCAGTCACACTAGTGGGGGCTGGGTAATCTATAAGCGCATCCTTATACAGGTCCCTAGTCGCAGGACTATCGAGACAGGGCATCGATACTCCGGAGTAGACTAGCGTATGCGCTTCTCATCCCAGTGTGGGAGATGGTCTGTCACACAGCCATCAGTACGTCGTACTGGAGATACTATACGGGTGCTCGTTGGGTTACGAGTACACTGGACAGGACTCGTCGGGAACTGACAGGTTGGTATTATACCTATCGTCAGTTATCAGTTCCCAGGTGACATGAGTACAGCTTAGTCCGCTGACTTGACACTGGCACTTCGCCTCGAGTGTGTTCCCACTGCACTTTGATCACTACCCTACCACGGCTCAAAGGAGTCGTGCAAACAGGTAATGGTTGGGTGCAGTCCCGAAGCACTTGGAGGCAGTGACAGTTAGACAGGATTCGTCTCTCCCGGTATTGGTGGTTGACATCGCGCTGTGTCTAGGAGAGCCATTACACGAGTAGTCCCTGGCCAGGGCAAGCGAGATATACTGGTAGGCTTCCAGTGTTATCTCAGGGTGTTTTGGGCTTCACTCCGACACGACTTGTACCGCTATTAGGGGACTAACATTTACCGCCCCCTAGGCCCGACATGCAATGTATTAGACGAACAGACCGGACTGTACGGAGACTGTCACATTCAGACTCAGTAGGAGTTCAGATGGGGTTCACCTCGTCAGTCTTCTTGTCGACATCTACCTGGGGACCGTTACGCACAGCTAGTGCCGCTTGCGGTCTGTGGTTAAACCCACTGCCAGCGTAGTGTCGAGTCTTTAGAGTCCCACACAGAGGGCTATTCGCCTCTGGGCAAAACAGAGTAGAGGTCGCATGGTTTTGCGACAGGGTTCGTTCTCATCCGCGCACTTGTGCACGTTTGGGGTCCGGACAGATATTACTAGCAGGCCCTGGTTTGAGCCAGATGTTGGTATATGTTTTGGGGTTGATTTTATCTCTTGGTATTCATGTTCCTCGGAACAAGAATGCGGGTGTGTATGCACAGTTGATTGATGCGGAGGAAGAGGATTTTCATTAGGGTTTCGGAACGGGTGCGTATGCACAGTTGACAGTCTTCTTTTTCCAAACCCTAATGAAATTATGATATATCAATTAATAATATTAATTAAATGAAATTGTGTCATGGTTGGGTTTTGTTGACTTGTTGACCATGGTTGACTTGTTGACCATGGTTGAAGGTTTGACCATCATCATTACATAAGAAAGATGCTTTTTGATTCTAGCAAAACCATTTAAAGATTGTAATGATAATGGTCATTCCAAACCATCCATCAACTATTTCATTTTATTATTATTGTTAATTTGATAATTCTTTTTCCTTTTGTGATATGGTTGTAGAATGAAAGATATAGCTCATTCTATCATAACACTTCTCTCTCCTCACTTCTTCTTCTTCCTCCTCTAGTTCAAGGAGAATCCTTCTCATGTGTTGAGAATCCCTCTCCTTAAGATAAAAACACCCCAAAGACACTCTCTACTCATGCTAGGGTTAGAGGTTTAGCAAGCCGAAGATCCTAGTACACTCAAAGTTCGAGAAAGAGCCCGATGGTTGAACCCTCAGGTGGATCCATCTTTGACGGAAGAAGGCAACGAGGAAAGCACCATCAACCCTTACAAAGGTTTCAAGAAGAAGGAGTTCAAGTTAGGTATAACCTCTTTTATCCGAGTAGCTAACTCTCTTTAGCATGGTAGCTAGTTTAGTTTAGAAAAGATCCCGACTTTGTTAGTCCATGTTGCCCCATGAGCTAAAAATTTGATTTTTATACCGTTTCCGCCTCCCCGCAAGAACCGGGGGTCGCAACGTGGACTTACAGTGGTATCAGAGCCTAACTAAACTTAAACTAGCTTAGTAGTAAAGTGTATGGAAGTTCGAACGGAAAAATCGCAAAAACCGGAGAAACAAAACCCTAACTTTCTGTTGAAATTTTTTGTGCTCGAAAGTGAAAAAGTTTTACTCCTAAAATCGGCTCAGGGTTTTGTGAGAACACCCACCAAAAACGATCGCTTGATTCCCTATAACCGCCGCGGTTCCGCGGCCATAGGTGGCTTAGTGTTAGTTATATGTATGCCCTAGAGGCCATTGCTATACATAGGATGTATATTATAGTGGATGCTGGGACATATATAGGGAGGACTTTCTTGCTCGACATGATAGTATGCTATCTGGTTGATCTTTACCTTAACGTGTACACAGGCTGTCTCTCTATTACATGTTGGTAAAGCCCTTAGGATGTGTGCTTGACTACCTGGACTATGATGCGGATCATACTAGTGGGGACATGGTAGTCCATAAGTACATCCTTCAAAGTCCCTAGTCGTGGGTGTATCGAGACGGGGCATCGATATACCAGAGTAGACTAGCGTGTACCTTCTCGACCCATACAGATGGGCGATGGATGATCCCATATCCATTGGTGTTTGACATCAGAGATGATATACGGGTGCTCAGTAGAGACTGGGTACACTGGACGGACTCGCCGAGAACTCCCAGATGGTATTATACCTCACGTCAGATGGCAGTTCTCTGGTGACACTGGTACAGAGTAGTCTGTTGACCCGAGATAGTCATAGTGTCTTGTGTGGTTCCCACTGTGCTTTGATTTCCACCTTACCACGTCCAAGAGGGCGTGCAAAACGGTGGCTTTTGGGTACGGTCCCGAATCACATGGAGGCAATGAGCGATAGGAGGGGATTCGTCTCTCCCGGTATAGGGAGTTAATGTTGCGCTGTGTTCGATTGGCTATAACCAGAAATCCCTGGCCAGGGTTGCTGAGATTTACTGGTAAGTGTTACCAGTAGTTTCTCGAACTGTTATAGACCTCATATCGACACGACTTATCGAGCTATTGGGGTCTGACGTTTACCACCCCTAGGCAAGATATGCGACATATCAGACGATCAGACCGGACTGTACGGTAGTGTTACTGGTTGGATTCACTGGAGTGTGAGCGGGCTTGCTCGTCGATCTTCTGATCGCTCAATCCCCGGGTGGCCGTTACGTTTAGCAGACCGCTTGCGGCTTGTGGGTGTTTGATATGATCATCATCTGCTGCCGGCGTAATGACGAGTCTTTAGAGTCCTACACAGAGGTTTCCTGGCTCAAGCGAAACGAAATAGGAGCGCATATGAGATATGTGCGGGACCGAGAATAATGCGTGTATGTGATACCGTATTTCATTCTCGCGATCAATGTGTCGAATGGTTGTATGCGATATAACCTAGTTATTGATTCAAGCGTTGATTCGATAAGCCGATACATTGTATACTAGTCGGTTGTGTGCGACATAACCGGATCATTGAATCAAGTGTTGATTTAATGATTTAATGCATAATTATATATTTGATATATTACTTTGCATTAACTAGTGTTGGTTCACTTTAATTGGATTTTCTCACTTGGATTGTGCACATTGTATATGTGATATACTTTTGTACACAAGATTGTATCATGTTTGATGATACATGCTTTTTGGGTTAAGTGTAAAGAATTAAACCATGGTTAAGTTATTGATTAGGGTTTTTACTTATTCATTTATCTTATTTATTTATTCATTTTGAATAAATTGAAAGATAAATGAATGGTGGCTTCATTTGTTTTTAGTTGAAGCTTCATGAAGCTTTGACTAATTGACCTTTTTGTTCTCATCCTTAACCCTAACCATTCAACCTAACCTTAGTCAATTCTCTTCACTTAACTAAGGTTAAGATTATGATATGTATTCATTTTATTATCTTTTTTATAACAACTTATCATAATATTATTCATCTTCTTCTTCTTCTTCACATGAAGAAGCTTACTTCATCAATGGTGATTGATGAAAATGAGTGAGAAATCCAATTCTAAAGTCTACCCACTTCCTATTTCTTCATCCTCTACCTCTTGCCAAGTAGTAGAGTGTATTTTCTTCACAAGTTTCTTGACTTGGTGAAGTTGGAGCTTGATCTAGCGATGCCTCGACGTAGATCATCTTCGGCATCGTCGTCGATGACCTAGCCCGCTTCTTCTCCGATGAAGCCGACGCTAGAGCCCGGGATCCGTTTTGGACAGCGAGGAGACACCATCACGGAGCCATGGAGGTGGAGCACCGGATCTACAAAGGTTGTATATCCGTACTTGTAGTTAAGTGTTAACTAGTTTCATTTTATCGCCTAAAATTCTAGCCAACGGTCCGTATTAGGGTTTCTCGGCACCGTAATTTTTGTAAATTGGCATGGTTGATGCCTTGTGAGACGTCCTTGGTGTGCCTAGGAACCCTACAGTGGTATCAGAGACTAGCTAGAGCCTTAGGCAAAGTCTAGACGACGTTTGAAATCCGAACGAACATCGAAACCCATTCCCAAAATGCTCTCTGGAAATTTTCTAAAATTTTGGATTTTTGTCAATTAAAAATACGCAGAAAAATAAGCAGGGTGTTATTTGAATTACTGTGAAATACGAGGGCCTAAATCAACTTTTCCACCGCGGAACCGCGGCACGTGCTATGCATGGTGCGGCGGTTCCGCGGCCGCACTGTTCCCTTGTATGATGATTTCTGCACAGTAACTCATATAATTTAATGCTATATTTTCTGGGGTATTTTTATTGTGACTCTACAGAAGAGTATTCTGGAGTTGTATTGGGAATCAAACATTCGATCGAATTATCAAATTTTGTCAGTGTGGCTTTCCGGATAAATTTTAGAATATGTTAAAAAATTCGACCGGATATAAATACTCAATTTTTCCCCTGTCGGGAAATTTCCAAGTGTTGGATCTTTCCGTGGTTTAAAGACGTTCTAAGTAGTGCAAGTAACTCGATGGACCCTCTAGAAGACAACAAACCTTAACTCGATTATGTGACCGTCTTGAACTGCCCTTTGAACCTTCGGGTTTGGGGCAGTACGGCGTGCCACATGTGAGGCGTTGGCTTGATCCTTCTACGGCTGGACCGTTGGTACTGAGGCACGAACTGAATGTTTTTAGACTTGTTTCATGTGTTGATCTGTATCGGGAAAACTTGGGTGTTCGATTGTTCGATCGGAAAGTTTAACATTTTCTGTTTATCCGGAATGTGATACAATAATTGGAATTCACAACAAGTTATGAGATAACTGAATGAATGTTATAAACATAGCAGTTTAGTCTCACTTGATCGGTTGCCACGGAATTTTGATGTGATCAAAAGTCCGTCGCAATCACGTAGCGTACGCGGATACTCGCGGGATAAACTTAATAGACAGCCTCGCCCCATAGCCCCGACCAAGTGACTGTAGGAGAACCCCGTCGCCGAAAGCATCCGTTCGGGTGCTCCCGGTAGCGGTGTTCCGCCTTGGTGCACTTTGTCGACGGTATCGGGGGTGCGACCGCCTACTGAAGTTTGCGACGAGTATCTGATCAGTATGTCGGGAATCTTGTTGAATTGCCCGACTTGATATTGAAAAGTGTTTTCGATTTTGAGACTAAAATGCAGGGTTTATAATTGTTAGGCATGCGATGTCTAAGTAATTCATTTGGTCAGGCATGCGATGTCTGAGGTGGTTGCGGATTCCAACTGTTATAGTTTTACACTTTCTTTTCTGTGACCGTAAGTGTAATATGTGATATCGCCGGTTTCGTTGCTATATATCAACGACAATTGGGATGCGCATATTTACTTACGTTGATGACATGTGATGTTATGTGTTGCTGGATATGTTATATTGGATCGTCGCGTTCGAATAGCCGGGGGGTTTTATGTGAGATGAGAGTTTTTCATTTTCATTCATGTAAAAACTTGTATGTAATATTCTTTTATTTGGGGCACTTCCAGGTTGCGGAAGTTGTCACCCTTTGTATATTATTTACTTTTCCGCACTAGGATAGACCCAAGGAGGAGGGCACAAGTAACCGGGTTCTGGAGTCCAGTGGGAGACCAACTCGAGGAGTCGAGTCCGGGTCTCCTAACTCTAGAATTGGTAGGGTTGCTTGCCGCTCTCGTAGGGGTCTAGGGGTGTGGGATTGGCTATTAATCGCGGCCGTGGAATCCGTGTTTTATACTGGCTCGTATTGAAAACACGGACGTCCTAGTATATCCAATATTTCATATGATTCTTCTGCTGCGATATCTGTGATGTGATCATGTGATGTTCTGTGATAGATACAGTACATAGTATATATGATATATTATATAGACGTTACTTATGTTTTACACCCGCGCTAGCCCTGCCCCGCTCTGCCGTTAGTTACCTAACCTAACGAGCATGAGGGGACATCGAGGCGAATGCGGATGGCATAAGTGTACGTCATATTTATCTGTGATGTTTAGGTACTTAAATGATGGGACTTCATTAATATGATTAATGAAATAAAGGAAACCTAAGATGTTATAGAATCGAATTTCAAAATAAAATAGGTAGCTACAGTTCTTGCTTTGCACAGTGGTGTATATGATATATCCTGCACCTTATTCGATAAGGAAAGGACCGAGATCCCTTCACCGGGAGTGACTCCTTTAGCAATAACTGGAAGATGCTACACACTCGGTTTGTCTTTTGATTGCTTTTAAGTGTTTTTGCTTTGCACAGTGATATATATGATATATCCCGCACCTCATTCGACGAGGAAAGGACCGATGATCACTTCACCGGGAGTGACTCCTTTAGCAAAACTAGAAAAGCCTCAAAAACACTCCATTTCAAAATTATTCAATTCTACAACGATATCAAGTTCATTACGCAATAGATTTTCAGAAAAACCTGTCGTAGCCCTCCGTCATTTCAGATAAGTCCTATTTAGTATTCGTGCTACGTTTGTTGGCATGCGTCTAGGCGTAGTGTGCGGTTGCTAACTAGTATTTATCTGCTTATGCATATGATGCAGATTGGATTAGGGTAGTCGTGCGACTTTGTTGGCCTGCGTCAAGGGTCGTGCGGGTGGGTTTAATTCAATCAGGAAATGACGGGTTGAACTTGACTAGCGGACTATGGTTTGTTGGCCTGCGTCAAGGTCATAGGACGCTAGGGGCAAAATATTATCGGGAATTTCAAGTGTTGAAATTTGCAATGAGATCGCATACCTTCTATGAGATAGTTGGATCCCGATACCCGCTGCGAGTAAGAGTTACTCCTGGGAGAGTTTTACACATTACAATTAGCCGATCAAGTAGGTGTCTAGAAAGGTGTTAACGAGGTTATGCCTCTGGGAAAACGAGGTTTACATTAATTAGGTTCATGCGAAAGCACGGGGGACCTCCCTCAAAGTACCGACACTGGCCTGGCTGAAAGGTTGGCGAACTTGTAGTGTGTAATTAATCCCGGCTAGTCTTTCCTTTTAGGGTTTGAAGGAAGATTTGATTAAAAGCAGTGGGAGCCATCCTGATTAGATAAAATAAAAACCAATCTTTTCTTGACAGAGCGCACGCTGAGTGTTTTCTTCTCTCTCTCTCCTGGTAGCGACCATATCACGCCTTAATCAAGATAATAATACGGATTATTGACCGAACCCGCTTGTTATACTGAGCTGGGGAACGTTGGTCCCGCTCCAACTTATAATTGTTATAAGACAGAGCAGGAAATTGGGGAATAACAGATTTCCCGTGCCGCCCAAACGAAGAGAGTGCATGATGATGCATCATCTTCGGGTGTGTTCATTACACAGAACTGTTTCTCAGTATCCTCTGTATCCTGGGTATTTGATACCGGATCAGGATCCCAGATATGTAAGATGTTACATAGGGCTACAAAAGGGTAGAAAAACTGAGAACGGGTGATAAGTTTCATGAGGCAGAAAACGGGGCAAGTGTTGCAGCCAAGTCTGTTGGTCACTGTCACCCTGTATTGTAATACATTGATTCTAAACGAATGTTATTAGATACCGAACCAGATATACAAAATCATATCAGTCTCTTTATTAATAAAGAAATGATAAAATTTTGTATTGTTGGATAATGTTTTGAACATTTCCTATATCAAAAGTTGATCGGTTCAGGCACGTTATCTAAAAGCATTAATGTTCTAAATCAAACTACAGTTCTTAGTATACAGAACACACACAAGAGGAGAAGTTCAGAAATGAACGAATTCTTCTTGAGGTATTGTAGACTAGGTCAGATCAAAGTGACCCGACTAGCTAGAGTTACATATAGATGCATATTTAAATCAGTTTGAATTTACATCTTGTGAAACTCGCCAGTCATGTCACAAAGATAAGATGACCATAGCTCTGTTTATTGGAAACAGAGAAAGAGTTAGTGAACTCTTGGGACTGATACATGATGATGTATGCAAGGTCTCCTGTCTACACATGCCAGGATTGGTTCTTTATACTTCATTACATTCTCTGATGATCTTTCGAGATTCAGACCTATGTTCCTGTTGAAACACAAGTCCGCACCTTTTGAGATATTCACAGAATATAAGTTAGAAGTAGAGAACCAAAATATGGGTATAAGTATTATGTCCTTTGATGTGATCAAGGAGGAGAATACTTGTGCATGGAATTCCTGGACTATTCTAAAGGAGAATGAGATTCTCTCTCAGCATTACTCCTCTGTATACACCATAGCACGATGGTATATCGGGGCGGAGAAGATACACCCTATTTGATGTGGTGTGCTCTATGATGAGTACTACTGAGTTACCTTTTTCCTTTTCGGAGTTATGCACTTGAGAAGCTGCATACCTATTGAATAGGGTTCCAATCAAATCAGTTGCCTACCATCTCATATCTGATATGGAAAGGGAAGAGCCCATGTCTTAAGTTAGTTAAGATTTGGGGTTGTCCGGCCTATGTCTAAAAGCAAAATCTGGACAAGCTCGAGGCAACGTCAGTTATGTAGAACTGGAAAGGTTCCAGCTATACAAACTACAGTAGATGATTTGGTAGAACCAAAGGATTCAGTAGATTCCAACGAACCTCAGCCTCTCCGCCGATCTAGTAGGGTTCCTCACCCACCTGAGAGATACTTCGGTTTCTCTATGACAGTGGGAGCGAGGATTGCATCATGAGATGATGACCCAACTAGTTTCGAGCTGGCCATCAGGAGTGAGACTCTGTAAGAATGGCTGGATGCTTAGCGATCTGAGATGGAATCCTTATACACCAACAAAGTATGGACTTTTGTTGCTATATCTGAAGGGTTAAATCCCCATCAGGAGCAAGTATATCTTGAGAAGATTACTTGGTGTAAATGGAAAGGTTGAGACTTTCAAAGCTAGACTAGTTAAAGGTTTTCGTCATTGACCAGGCGTGGATAATGATGAAACCTTTTCCAGTACCTATGCTTAAGTCCATCCAGATCCTACTTGCCACGGCTACATACCATGACTACGATATCTGGTGGTTGGGTGTCATGACTGCTTTTCTAGATGGTGTTTTAGAAGAGTGCGTCTGTAAGTACACAGCCAGAGGGCTTCGTAGACAGTGGTAGCAGCGGAAACGTGTACAAGATGCTTTATAGGATAAAACAGGCATCGCGGAGTTGGAAAATTTTTTTTTGATAGATAGTCAAAGAGTTTGACATCATCAAAATGGTAGATGAACCTTGTATAAACAAAAAGGTAGTAGGGAGTATAGTGGTGATCCTCGTAGAGTACGTGGATGACATACTCTTGATAAGAAAGGAGTTTCTTATGCTACGCTCGATCAATCTCCACTTATCGCAATGATTCTCCATATAGGATCAAAGTGATACCTCCTATATCCTGCTTTTTGGATCTATGAGATAGATCTAATTGGATGTTAGGACCCTCACTAGAAGTAGTGAGATGGTATCAATCGATCCTGGGGAGAATCACTGGAAGTGTTCCAGAGTGATAAAAACGACTGAATGCCAGTCGCAGGCATTGTCTTTACCCTCAGTAAAGGGACGGTATGTTGGAAGAGTTCCAAGCTAGATACCGTGACATACTAGACGATAAAGGCTGGATACATCGCTACTTAAGATGCTACCAAGGAGGATGTTTGGGTGTATATTAGTTCATGAGATGAACTACGTTCCTACCATTGTGAGACAATGGAGTTGTGGCTTATGCCAAGGAACGTCGGTCCCATCAGTGATCCAGACTTATTCTAAGGCAGTATCACCTGATCATGGAGATGGTTGATCTCCAAGGTGATCGAGGCAAGGAGAGCAGACTCAGAGGATAACACGGCGTATCCACTCACGAAGGCCTATTCCCAGAGAGAGACTTTTATGGGATGGTTGAGTATGAGATACTTCGACCACTGCAACAGATGGCCCTATTGCAAGTGGGAGATTGTTAGTTATATGTATGCCCTAGAGGCCATTGCTATACATAGGATGTATATTGTAGTGGATGATGGGACATATATAGGGAGGACTTTCTTGCTCGACATGATAGTATGCTATCTGGTTGATCTTTACCTTAACGTGTACACAGGCTGTCTCTCTATTACCTGTTGGTAAAGCCCTTAGGATGTGTGCTTGACTACCTGGACTATGATGCGGATCATACTAATGGGGACATGGTAGTCCATAAGTACATCCTTCAAAGTCCCTAGTCGTGGGTGTATCGAGACGGGGCATCGATATACCAGAGTAGAATAGTGTGTACCTTCTCGACCCATACAGATGGGCGATGGATGATCCCATATCCATTGGTGTTTAACATCAGAGATGATATACGGGTGCTCAGTAGAGACTGGGTACACTGGAAGGACTCGCCGAGAACTCCCAGATGGTATTATACCTCACGTCAGATGGCAGTTCTCTGGTGACACTGGTACAGAGTAGTCTGTTGACCCGAGATCGTCATAGAGTCTTGTGTGGTTCCCACTGTGCTTTGATTTCCACCTTACCACGTCCAAGAGGGCGTGCAAAATGGTGGCTTTTGGGTACGGTCCCGAATCACATGGAGGCAATGAGCGATAGGAGGGGATTCGTCTCTCCCGGTATAGGGAGTTGATGTTGCGCTGTGTTCGATTGGCTATAACCGGAAATCCCTGTCCAGGGATGCTGAGATTTACTGGTAAGTGTTACCAGTAGTTTCTCAAACTGTTATAGACCTCATATCGACATGACTTATCGAGCTATTGGGGTCTGACGTTTACCACCCCTAGGCGAGATATGCGACATATCAGACGATCAGACCGGACTGTACGGTAGTGTTACTGGTTGGATTCACTGGAGTGTGAGCGGGCTTGCTCGTCGATCTTCTGATCGCTCAATACCCGGGTGGCCGTTACGTTTAGCAGACCGCTTGCGGCTTGTGGGTGTTTGATATGATCATCATCTGTTGCCGGCGTATTGACGAGTCTTTAGAGTCCTACACAGAGGTTTCCTGGCTCAAGCGAAACGAAATAGGAGCGCATATGAGATATGTGCGGGACCGAGAATAATGCGTGTATGTGATACCGTATTTCATTCTCGCGATTAATGTGTCGAATGGTTGTATGCGATATAACCTAGTTATCGATTCAAGCGTTGATTCGATAAACCGATACATTGTATACTAGTCGGTTGTGTGCGACATAACCGGATCATTGAATCAAGTGTTGATTTAATGATTTAATGCATAATTATATATTTGATATATTACTTTGCATTAACTAGTGTTGGTTCACTTTAATTGGATTTTCTCACTTGGATTGTGCACATTGTATATGTGATATACTTTTGTACACAAGATTGTATCATGTTTGATGATACATGCTTTTTGGGTTAAGTGTAAAGAATTAAACCATGGTTAAGTTGTTGATTAGGTTTTTTACTTATTCATTTATCTTATTTATTTATTCATTTTGAATAAATTGAAAGATAAATGAATGGTGGCTTCATTTGTTTTTAGTTGAAGCTTCATGAAGTTTTGACTAATTGACCTTTTTGTTCTCATCCTTAACCCTAACCATTCAACCTAACCTTAGTCAATTCTCTACACTTAACTAAGGTTAAGATTATGATAAGTATTCATTTTATTATCTTTTTTATAACAACTTATCATAATATTATTCATCTTCTTCTTCTTCACATGAAGAAGCTTACTTCATCAATGGTGATTGATGAAAATGAGTGAGAAATCCAATTCTAAAGTCAACCCACTTCCTATTTATTCATCCTCTACCTCTTGCCAAGTAGTAGAGTGTGTTTTCTTCACATGTTTCTTGACTTGGTGAAGTTGGAGCTTTATCTAGCGATGCCTCGACGTAGATCATCTTTGGCATCGTCGTCGATGACCTAGCCCGCTTCTTCTCCGATGAAGCCGACGCTAGAGCCCGGGATCCATTTTGGACAGCGAGGAGACACCATCACGGAGCCATGGAGGTGGAGCACCGGATCTACAAAGGTTGTATATCCGTACTTGTAGTTAAGTATTAACTAGTTTCATTTTATCGCCTAAAATTCTAGCCAACGGTCCGTATTAGGGTTTCTCGGCACCGTAATTTTTGTAAATTGGCATGGTTGATGCCTTGTGAGACCTTCTTGGTGTGCCTAGGAACCCTACACTTAGGCCGCGGAACCGCCGCCGTTTTTTTTCCTCTCGTGATCGGGTTTTGTGCAGTGTTCTTCTGGTAGGGTTTTGGGATTTTTCAGATATGTTATTTGTGCCCAGATTTTCCAGAAAAGAAATTTGTTTTTGGGGGCCTATAAATCCGTACTTTTTGTCGAACTTCACTACACTTTGACTACAATGGTTATATCTGTGATGTTTACATGTATTGAACGTCGGCTAATCGCTATATGTCGATTAGTCGGGGTTATACATATCTGTGATCTGTGTTTGTTGATGGTATGTGTATATGAATGCGTTGGACTGTCGCGGGTGAATAGCCGGGGTGGATGTGAGATGAGTGTTTCTCTTTCTTTCATTCATTGTAAAATGTAAATTGATGTAATATTATTATTTGTATGGCAGCACAACCGGGTCGGGGTTGTAGCCGTCATTGTATAATTCTTTTTACTGTTTTTGCTCCTAGGATAAACCCATGGAGGGGTGCACAAACTACCGGGTACTTGGCGGGTAGTTTGCCGCACTCGTAGGGGTCTTGGGTGGGGTATTGGCTATTCACCGCGACCGTGTAATCCGCTTTTCGTTGCAGGCTCGAACGGATTGCGGGTTCCTAGTATATCCAGTGTATTCATCAGTGATCTGTAATGTCTATCATTGCTATATATTTATAACTATTTAGGCGTTGCTTATGTTTTACAGCCGCGCTAGCCCAGCCCCCGCTCTGTCGTTAGTTAAGTAACCTAACGGGTAATGACGGGGCCCCGTGGCGAATGCGAATGGCATAAGCGTACGTCATATTTTGGTTGTTTTCTGCAATGGTATGATTAAATGATGGGACGCATTAAAAGAACTAATGCAAGAATATCACGCATTAAAAGAACTAATGCAAGATAATAAACCAAGTTAAAGTCGTTGGAACACTTTCGAAAAACCACTCGGTTCTTTTCAAAACTAACTTTTAAATGCGGAGATTGAGTCACTCCTTCTAAAAGCTATCTCGTTCCATCGATTATATCAAGTTCTCTACGTTCACGGTTTTGCCAAAACCATTCGTAGCCCTCCGTCGTTTCACATGAATAGTCAAAAGTATTCAAGCTGTGTTTGTTGGCCAAAGTCAAGGCATAGTGATTGGTAGCTATTGGGTATTCATGTGCAGCATAGATAGATGCGTTGGTTTGGAACAGTCGTACTGCATTGTTGGCCAAAGTCAAGGGTAGGTACGGGTGGATTCAAATTAACCTGGAGAACGACGGGTAGAACTTGACATGTGACTTATGATTTGTTGGCCAAAGTCAAGGTCATAAGAGCATGGGGCAAAAATCCACATCGGGAGTTTCATATGTACTGAAACTTGCTAGATTTGCATACCATTTGTAGTGTGGTGATTCTGGTAGGATTCCTTCAGTTTCGTCACGCGATGATATTTGGATCCCGATCCTACTGTGAGTATATGCTACTCCTCGGGAAATTTCTCACTAAACGATCAATGCTATAAACCAAGTAGGTGTCTAGAAAGGTGTTAGCGGGGCTACGCCCCCAGGGAAAAGAGGTTATTTAATTAAGGAACTTCGCGAAAGCGTTGGAAAACCTCCCTCGAAGTACCGACACTGGCCTGGCTGAACGGTTAAGCAAGTATTGTGCGGTGGGATTGATCCCGACTAATTCTTCCTTTATGGTTTGAGGAGGGATTCGAGAGACAGTGGGAGCCATCCTGTTTAGACAAATTAAAAACCATTCTAAACTTGCAAGAGCATCGTGCTGAGTGTTTATTCTTCTCTCTCCTAATTGCAGCGACCAATCGACATGACTGGACTTAAGTTACTTCTAGATAAAAACATACAGACAGGGCCAAACTACAAAGATTGGCTCAGGAATGTCAAAATGGCAATCACTTACGACAAGCTGGGGTATCTTCTTACCACCAAAGCTCCCCCCGTCCCAGGTCCCACCTCCAGCGTCGCGGATAAGGAAATCCGTAAGACTTGGGAGATTGATTGCGCGAAGGCCAGGTGCCTCGTGCTTGCCTCTATGGACAACGAACATCAGAGGAGGCACGAGAATATGGACCTGGAATCCATATTTCTTCATACAAAAGAACTGTATGGAGAGCAGTCTCATATCGCAAGATACGAAGTGTCGAAGAAGTTATTTTTGGCAAAATTGGCCGTCGGATCATCGGTAGCGGACCACGTGCTTAAGATGATTGGCTACATTGAGGAGCTCGCGGAACTTGGGACCACGTTGGAAAGTGAACTCTATACGGATTTAATTCTCCAATCCCTTCCATCCACTTACGCCCAGTTTATACTGAACTTCAACTTACAAGAAAAGGAAGTTGAACTTTCAGAACTCCTCAACATGCTGAGGAGCGCAGAGGGCACCCTACAGAAAGGTAGGGAAACACCCGCTTTGTTTGTAGGAGGATCTTCTTCTTCTAGGTCCAAGGCGAAAGCCAAGGGAAAGAGGAAGAAAGCCCCCGCCAAACCAAGGGGCGGTGTTAGTAAAGTGGGTACGAAGGGAAAAGAAAAGGCAACAATGATAGCGGGGAAGCTTGTGGGTAAAGAAGAATGCTTCTATTGTCATAAAAGTGGACACTGGAAGAAAGATTGCAGGGCTTGGAAAGCCAGGACACAGGAACTGAAGCAGGTTGCGGCTTCAGCTTCAGGTGTGTATGTTATTGAAAACCGTCTTTCGATAAACTCTACTTCCTGGGTATTGGATACCGGATCAGGATCTCATATCTGTAATTCTTTCAGGCGTTGAGAAACCGTAGGTTTTTGAAAGCAGGTGACATGACCCTCAAAGTTGCGAACGGAGCTAGCATGGATGCTAAAGCCGTGGGGGACTATCACCTGGGAATGTCAGATGGGCATGTTTTGGTTTTGCGTAATTGCTTTTTTGTACCCAACGCAACTTGTAATATCATTTCTGTATCTTTGGTTTCTAAAGAAGGTTATGAATTTGCGTTTGTAAGTAATGTTGTAAACATTCACCTTAATCAAGTTCTGATTGGGTCAGGTACACTGAGCAATTGTATATACGTGTTAAACCAACCACAGATTTTCAATGTCCAGAATACACACAAAAGAAAGTCTCCAGATATCAATCAGGCTTTCTTATGGCATTATAAACTGGGTCACATCAATGAGACACGGTTGACTAAGTTACATAAAGAAGGATACTTGGATCCGTTCGAGTATCAGTCTTATGCCACTTGTGAATCTTGTCTCATGGGAAAGAGGACAAAGACTCCGTTCACTGGACACGGAGTAAGAGCGAGCGAGCTCTTGGGACTCGTACACAGCGACGTGTGCGGTCCAATGTCTACACATGCGCGAAGCGGTTACTCTTACTTCATTACTTTTACGGATGATTTTTCAAGGTACGGTTATGTATTCTTAATGAAATATAAGTCCGAAGCCTTTGAAAAGTTCCAGGAATATAAGAATGAAGTAGAAAAACAAACCGGCAAAAGTATCAAGATTCTAAGATCGGATCGAGGTGGAGAATACTTAAGTGCCGAGTTCCTGAATTATTTAAAAGAGAACGGAATTCTCTCTCAGCTTACTCCTCCATACACTCCGCAACATAACGGTGTATCGGAGAGACGGAACCGAACCCTATTGGATATGGTACGGTCTATGATGAGTAACGCTGAGTTACCGCGATCATTCTGGGGGTATGCGCTAGAATCAGCTGCGTACCTTTTAAACCGAGTTCCTACTAAGACTGTGCCTACTACACCATATGAGATGTGGTGTGGGAAGAGACCCTATCTTAAGCACATTAAGACATGGGGATGTCCAGCTTTTGTTAAAAAGCAGCATGCGGACAAACTCGAGGCACGCTCAGTACAGTGTAAGTTCGTGGGATATCCAAAGAACTCCAAGGGATATTTCTTCTACTGCGAGGAGGAACAAAAAGTCCTTGTTTCTCGTTATGCCTACTTCTTGGAAACTGAGTTTTTGGAAACCCAGATAAGTGGGAGCACAGTAGAACTGGAAGAAATTCCAGAACCACAGACTATTACTGAAAGCTTAGTGGAACCAGAGGGTTCAAAAGAACAGGACATTCCTACGCCGCTCCGAAGGAGTAGTAGGCAGTCTCATCCGCCCGAGAGATACTACGGTTTTCTCATAGACGGGGATAGAGAGGATTGCATCATAGATTATGATGAGCCTACTAGCTTCCAGCAGGCCGTTCAGAGCGTCGATTCAGTAAAATGGTTGGATGCAATGCTGACCGAAATGGAGTCCATGTACACCAACAAAGTATGGACGTTGGACATTGCTCCAGACGGGGTAAAACCCGTAGGATGCAAGTGGATCTTCAAAAGGAAGATTGGTGTAGATGGACAGGTTGAGACCTATAAAGCTAGACTTGTAGCAAAGGGTTTCCGTCAAAGACCTGGTTTGGACTATGACGAAACCTTTTCTCCAGTGGCTATGCTGAAATCCATTCGGATCCTTCTTGCCATTGCTGCCTTCCACGATTATGAGATTTGGCAAATGGACGTAAAAAGCGCTTTTCTAAATGGAAATTTAGAGGAGTGTGTCTATATGGACCAGCCAGAGGGTTTCATTCAGAGTGGGAGCAGTGGAAAGGTGTGCAAGTTGCTTAAGTCCATCTATGGACTAAAGCAGGCATAGCGAAGTTAGAACATCTGCTTTGATGAGACGGTCAAGTAATTTGGCTTTATCAAAAACCCAGATGAACCATACATCTATAGTAGATTTATAGAGAGAACTGTAGCATTCCTCGTTTTATACGTGGATGACATTCTCTTAATAGGAAATGACATTCCTATGCTACAATCTGTCAAGGGATTCTTGTCACACAGGTTCTCCATGAAAGACCTGGGTGATGCCTCATACATCCTGGGGATCCGGATCCATAGTGATAGATCCAAGAGGATATTAGGACTTTCACAGTCCAGGTACATCGACACCATACTGAAAAGATTCAGTATGGAAGATTCCAAGCGCGGTAACCTACCGGCTTGTCACGGGATCGCCCTCTCTAAAGAGATGTCCCGCAAGACTGATTTGGAGAGGGATCGCATGTCTATTATACCCTACGCTTCTGCGGTAGGCTCTATAATGTATGCGATGTTGTGTACCAGACCGGATGTAGCTTATGCACTGAGTGTGGTAAGCCGGTATCAGTCAAACCCTGGGGAGAAACACTGGATAGCGGTAAAGAACATTCTCAAGTACCTGAGAAGGACTAAGGAGATGTTCTTGGTGTATGGCGGAAAAGACCTCCAGATCGAGGCCTTTGCTGACTCCAGCTTCCAGAGTGACAAGGATGATTCCAAGTCCATGTCGGGTTTTTTCTTTACCCTCAATGGAGGGGCGGTGTATTGGAAGAGTTCCAAACAGGAAACCGTTGCAGACTCGACGATGGAAGCGGAATACATCGCTGCATCTGATGCCGCAAAAGAAGCTGTCTGGATGAGGAAGTTCTTGAAAGAACTTCAGGTGGTTCCGTCCATTGTTGACCCAATACCTCTGTATTGCGACAACAACGGGGCTATAGCTTTAGCGAAGGAACCCAGGTCCCATCAGAGATCCAGACACATCTTGAGGCGGTATCACCTGATCAGGGAGATCGTGGATCGCAAGGAGATCGAGGTTCGGAGGGTTGCTTCAGAAGAAAACACTGCAGATCCATTCACCAAGGCCCTGCCCCAGACTCAGTTCGAACGGCTGATCGAGATGATAGGTCTTCGATACGCCAGTACATGGCCTTAGTGCAAGTGGGAGATTGTTAGTGTATATGCCCTAGAGGCCATTACTGTATCATACTAGTTTGTATATTACTTAATGGAAGCTTGGGATATTCACCTTGTATAAACAATCTTGCTCAATATAGTTGTATGCTACTTGGTTTGTTTCTACTTCAATGTGTACATGTGTTTATTTTAGTATATCACCTATACGCATTAGTGGAGCCCTTAGGATCTTTGCTTGATTACCAGCATTGTGATGGCAGTCACACTAGTGGGGGCTGGGTAATCTATAAGCGCATCCTTATACAGGTCCCTAGTCGCAGGACTACCGAGACAGGGCATCGATACTCCGGAGTAGACTAGCGTATGCGCTTCTCATCCCAGTGTGGGAGATGGTCTGTCCCACAGCCATCAGTACGTCATACTGGAGATAGTATACGGGTGCTCGTTGGGTTACGGGTACACTGGACAGGACTCGTCGGGAACTGACAGGTTGGTATTATACCTATCGTCAGTTATCAGTTCCCAGGTGACATGAGTACAGCTTAGTCCGCTGACTTGACACTGGCACTTCGCCTCGAGTGTGTTCCCACTGCACTTTGATCACTACCCTACCACGGCTCAAAGGAGTCATGCAAACAGGTAATGGTTGGGTGCAATCCCGAAGCACTTGGAGGCAGTGACGGTTAGACAGGATTCGTCTCTCCCGATATTGGTGGTTGACATCGCGCTGTGTCTAGGAGAGCCATTACACGAGTAGTCCCTGGCCAGGGCAAGCGAGATATACTGGTAGGCTTCCAGTGTTATCTCAGGGTGTTTTGGGCTTCACTCCGACACGACTTGTACCGCTATTAGGGGACTGACGTTTACCGCCCCTAGGCCCGACATGCGATGTATTAGACGAACAGACCGGACTGTACGGAGACTGTCACATTCAGACTCAGTAGGAGTTCAGATGGGGTTCACCTCGTCAGTCTTCTTGTCGACATCTACCTGGGGACCGTTACACACAGCTAGTGCCGCTTGCGGTCTATGGTTAAACCCACTGCCAGCATAGTGTCGAGTCTTTAGAGTCCCACACAGAGGGCTATTCGCCTCTGGGCAAAACAGAGTAGAGGTCGCATGGTTTTGCGACAGGGTTCGTTCTCATCCTCGCACTTGTGCATGTTTGGGGTCCGGACAGATATTACTAGCAGGACCTGGTTTGAGCCAGATGCTGGTATATGTTTTGGGGTTGATTTTATCTCTTGGTATTCATATTCCTCGGAACAAGAATGCGGGTGTGTTTGCACAGTGGATTGAGGTGGAGGAAGAGGATTTTCATTAGGGTTTCGGAACGGGTGCGTATGCACAGTTGACAGTCGTCTTTTTCCAAACCCTAATGGAATTATGATATATCAATTAATAATATTAATTAAATGAAATTGTGTCATGGTTGGGTTTTGTTGACTTGTTGACCATGGTTGACTTGTTGACCATGGTTGAAGGTTTGACCATCATCATTACATAAGAAAGATGTTTTTTGATTCTAGCAAAACCATTTAAAGATTGTAATGATAATGGTCATTCCAAACCATCCATCAACTATTTCATTTTATTATTATTGTTAATTTGATAATTCTTTTTCCTTTTGTGATATGGTTGTAGAATGAAAGATATAGCTCATTCTATCATAACACTTCTCTCTCCTCACTTCTTCTTCTTCCTCCTCTAGTTCAAGGAGAATCCTTCTCATGTGTTGAGAATCCCTCTCCTTAAGATAAAAACACCCCAAAGACACTCTCTACTCACTCTAGGGTTAGAGGTTTAGCAAGCCGAAGATCCTAGTTCACTCAAAGTTTGAGAAAGAGCCCGAAGGTTGAACCCTCAGGTGGATCCATCTTTGACGGAAGAAGGCAACGAGGAAAGCACCATCAACCCTTACAAAGGTTTCAAGAAAAAGGAGTTCAAGTTAGGTATAACCTCTTTTATTCGGTTAGCTAACTCTCTTTAGCATGGTAGCTAGTTTAGTTTAGAAAAGATCCCGACTTTGTTAGTCCATGTTGCCCCATGCGCTAAAAATTTGATTTTTATACCGTTTCCGCCTCCCCGCAAGAACCGGGGGTCGCAACGTGGACTTACAGTTACATCCCCACCTCGATACCGGATAACACCTCACTTCATCACGGGGTAGGTGGAATTCAGCCCCAACTCCACCTGGGGTATTACATTACGGCCCGAAATAGCACGTGACTGGCACTTGAATCATGTGAAGCCTATAGGACCCCACCTAATTCAAGTAAGCCAAAAGCACAGAAACCTAAACCATTTTACAGAAAAGTGAAGGAAAACTTGTTTAAAAGTTTGCATATAATCACTTTGAAAGTCGTAGTAAACATCTTTAAAACATCAAGTCTTTTCCAAAAATTTCGGCAGAGTCTCCATTGTAAATAATAGCCCCTAAACGGGTACAAACATGTATATTATAAAGGCATCCCCAAGCTGGAGCTAGCTCTTCGCCAATTGGCGGACACAACTACGCAAGCAATATAATATACAACGCCGAAGGGCGAGGATCAAAACTCAGAATGAAAACCAAAGAAAACCATAATAATACAAGCGCGCGACTCTAAGGTTGAAAGAATATACACCTGGTCTCCTAAGTTTATAAAAGAATACAAGTCTAGTTGATGGAGTTTACTAGATACAACAGAATATAAATGAAATACAATGATGGTCATGATGCAAGTGAACCCATCTACCAAAGCAATCACCCGGAAGGAAGTAGTGTGCCAGCAAGCCGCAACGAAACATGTACGGCAAAACCTGCAAGAACTGTGGCACAACGGGGGTGAGTTACCAACTCGTGAGTAAAAAATATCACCGAGAAGAAATTGCATGTATGACTCTATCCTAGGTCATACAATAATATATCCTCAATATAATATAACCCTGAAACATCTACACATAAGTGTAATATCAAGTGCTCGTGTCGGTGCCTCAGGTAACAACATATCATGTATATGATGTATGAATGCGGAAAACATAATACATCTAAATGAGAAAACTGTTTTCTTATCTCAGTGAGATTTCTGCATAAAAATCAAAGTATCATCAATGAAATCAACAAGGAATCCGTGTTAATCATCGACACAAAATATATATCCAATATCTCAATATCTCGGGTTCCGGCAATCCGGACTGGCCCATCTTGTAAAGTCTCAATGTCTCAATATCTCGGGCTCCGGCAATCCGGACTGGCCCCAGGCTCCGGCAATCCGGACTAGCCCAAATTATCAAATCTCACGACTACGTCGATATCCTCCGGATATCCGCCGCGTCACAAATAACCGGTCGGTAGTTCTCCCCTTCCAGGCTCAACGCCATCATCTATGACCATCTTGTCCCGGGGTACCGCACCGGGTCTACCATGCACCCGCAGACGGTTCATCCTCCTCCTCGAATCGGGTGTATGATATCGCTCAAGAGCCGAGAAAACTCATGGTGGACACCTCTCAAATCATATCACGAGAAAACTGCAATTTTCTACCTTTAAAATGATAATAAGTTTATAAAATCTTTGCGGTTTCTTCAAATCCAGAAATCTCATGGAAATCCGAAATCCCAAATCTCGAGAGTAAATAAACAGTGCATTACCGGTATAAAGCCCCATAATATTGCTTGACAAATAGATAAATACATGCATGAAATATCACAGTAATAAATGCAATGTCTAAGCTAGCATATGAAAACAAGCGCACTAGTACTATGTCGAAACTATCAGCTAGCAATTTATACCAATGAGTAGTGTTTTCTAATGTGTACGTGACATGAAAATTACCGATGATGATGTGTGTGAGCCGGCAAGCAGGTGTACATAGAGCATACGCATCATCGGTAATGGTGCCGGTGTCCTGACAGCATGGGTTCATAATAACTAATGAAAACACAATTAAGCATGCGATGCGATGCGAACAGCAAGAATATACAGAAAATGAAAGTAAACGCAACATATAAGAATATACATTATACATACGAGTCATACAGTTTTGGCATTTGAAATAACACGAATCGTGGTGTTTAGAAAATAGGGGCTACGGTGTTTTTAAGAAAATGTACATCCTTTAAAATATCCGTAGTATCCCTTGGCCTGTCTTTAAAATACTCGCGATTCGTTAGTTTTGGAAATAAGTATGACTCGAGCCCAGTCTAACATCTGCTAGTAAACTACAGGACAAAGCTAAGAGACTAATCAAAGGGTAAGGAAAACCACCTAAGTCCGAGTCAATATATATATCTAGTAGTCGGTGATCCCGTCTCAATAGAGTCGCGTACTATAAAACGTACAATACGACATCCTCGAATCAAGTGTGCGGATCTATTATCATAATTATATCTCATACGGTAAATCCATCTACGGCATCCCAAAATCGGGGTACGGGTCAACTATCACATATAACACATTATTCGTATGGTATCATCATTATAATGTCATGAACTAGGGTACTGATCTAAGTTTAGTACATACCAATACCATCCAACATATATCCGCGTGTGAATAAAATCACATCACCCATTCGATCCGCTATAATATTATGTCGTATCTCATAACACGACCCAAATCACATCACCGATCTCACGGCATCATGCCCAATCACATTGACTCATCTCTAAGTATCATATACTATCCGTAAAAGGGGTTTTATGTCCTTTACTAACCTCAATTACACTTCACTACTCATAAAATTCCCAAACCCTCATCTTGGAATTTTCCAAGATCACTAAACCTTACTTAAACACTTCTAAACTAAAACGGATGCTAAAGGAAATGGATTACTACTCTAATGGTGAAAGAATTACCTCATTTGGCAACTCAAGAATTTTCTTGAGTTGCCACAAGTGCTCAAAATCCTAACTTCCTTGGTTCCCCATACTTGTAGTGAGCTAATGCACATTTTTTGTGAAGAGGGTGTAAGGTTTTGAAGTGGTTTTAATGGTGTTAACTGGAGGTAGGGGAGGTGGGGGAAAGATGGCAGCCATGAAGGAGGAAGAGGGGAGAAATGGTGAAGGAAAAATGGAGGAAAATGAGGCCAAGGTCAAGAGAACCTCTCACTTTCTCCATCTTTCCCATACCCCTCACCATGCCACATTCTTTATTCTATTTCCTTTTCTTTTCTTTATCTTTTTATTTTCTTTTTCAATTAAAACCCAAACCCAATATATGAAAAGAAAAACAAGGATGTCATGGTTCATAGGATGATAAAAATGTGTTTTGGAACATGACATGGTGCATGTCACATGCACAAAACAAAATCAATGCATGATTAAATACTAATCGAGTTTAGTAATACTTGTTAGTTGTATATATGCCCTAGAGGCCATTGTTGTACATATGATGTATATTATAGTGGATGCTTAGATATATATAGAGAGGACTTTCTTGCTCGATATGATAGTATGCTATCTGGTTTCACTTTGTCTAAACATGTTGACTTATATTGGTTTACTGTCTTACTCTCACATGTTGATTAAGCCCTTAGGATATGTACTCGACTACTAGGACTATGATGAGATCATACTAGTGGGGCCATAGTAGTTAACGAGTACATCCTATAACTGTTCCTAGTCGAGGGTGTATCGAGACAGGGCATCGATACACCAGAGTAGACTAGCGTATACGCATCTTGACTCATATGATGGGCGATGGATGATCCTATATCCATTGGTGTTTGACATCAAAGATGGTGTACGGGTGCTCAGTAGAGACTGGGTACACTGAACGGACTCGCCGAGAACTCCTAGATGGTATTATACCTATCGTCAGATAGCAGTTCTCCGGTGACACTGGTACAGGTTAGTCTGTAAATCCGAGATCGTCATAGAGTCTTGTGTGATTCCCACTGTGCTTTGATTTCCACCTTACCGCGTCCAAGAGGGCGTGCAAAACGGTGGCTTTTGGGTACAGTCCTGAATAACATGGAGGCAATGAGCGATAGGAGAGGTTTCATCTTTCCCGGTATTGGGGGTTGATGTTGCGTTGTGTTCGATTGGCTATAACTGGAAGTCCCTGGCCAGGGATGATATGGAGATCTACTGGTAAGTGTTATCAGTAGTTTCTCGACCTGTTATGAGCCTCACATCGACACGACTTATCAGTTACTGGGGACTGATGTATACCACCCCTAGACTGGATATGCGATATATCAGACGAAGAGACCGGACTGTACGGTAGTGTTACTGATTGGATTCACGGGGGTTTTGACAGCTTCGCTTATTTTCTTCCGATCGCTCAATACCCGGGTGGCCGTTAAGTTTAGCTGACCGCTTGCGGCTTGTCGGTGTTTGATATAATCATCACCCACTGCCGGCATATTGACGAGTCTTAGAGTCCCACATAGGAGTTTCCTACCTCAGGTGAAACGATGTGGTGTGCATATGAGATATGCGCGGGGACCCGATTGAATGCAACTATATGATACCGTATGTTAATCAGGCGCTTTACTATTGGTCAGGTCGTATGTGATATGATCGGATTGTTAAATCAAGTATTGGTTTAACATTTGACTTTTAGTTTAATTCTTTATTTAAAACCTTTTCTTTAAAGAAGTTGTATGCATGCATGTATGCACATGTTGATGTGCATGGACACATACATACATACATGGATAGTTATCATGGTTGATGATACACTATATGGTGGAAATGCAAGACTCACATGGTTCACTAATATATATAAAATATTTGGATTAAAAGGAAATAGAAAATCAATTCATGGTAGGATAATTATCCTTGACTTTTCTTTAACCAAAGCTCCCACCATGAGTTAAGTTTCTAAGTCTCTTTTTCTCCTTAAATAAATATCTAGATATTAGTTAACCATGGTCAAGCATGAAGGATATATTTTATCCTTATTCTTTTCTCATTTGGAGTGATCTTTATCTTGAGCTCAAAAAGCTTAGCCACCATTATCTTCTTCTTCCTCTTAGCTCTCTTGATTTTTCTAAAGAGTGAGGTTGATAAAAAGAAAGGGTTTTGATTAGAGAATACAAACCACATCATCATTCTACACATCTCTAGCCTATTTCTGTAGAGTGTTTGCTCTAGTTTTTCATGGATCAAGTAGAGCAAGGAGCTTTGGGAAAAGGGGCTTCGGGTGGATCATCGTAGACTTGGAAGGTTGCTAGCGATCCGTTCCAAACTCTCAAAGGTCTAAAGAGTCACCAAAGAGAGACTACAAAAGTTGTAATCTTTACTTTTAGTGATAGATTGTTCTTTGTATGTGATACAATATATTGTTACCCTAATAATTCTAGTTAAGATTCATGGATTGTTTACTTTGCACCTCTCTAAGTTTTAAAGTGGCATGAGTGATGCTACCAAACCCTAGACTAGGTGCAAGGGAAACCCAACAGTAGTATCAGAGCCAAGCTAGAATTTAGTAACGGTGTTATTACAAATACGAAAACGAAATCGACTCTGAAAATACGGTATTATGAAACCCTAAATTGCTCTCTGGAAATATTTTAAAAGGTCATTGAAAATTTTTTTAAATAGCTGCAGAAGCTTGCATTTGATGTTATTAGAACACAGTGTGAAGACGAGCCCCCCTGCTCGGAAATGACCCGAGATCTGTCCCCCTCTGGCCGGCGAGCTCGGCCATGTTGCCCCCCCTGTCTCGTTTTCACACTGTGCTCTACACTTTGTATTTTGGGGTTTCAGGTATTGTTTGTTTAGGCCAAATTTTCATGTGATGCAAATTGTGCTCAAGGATTTATTCGGAGCTATTCGTAGTCGTAATTTTAGCATTGTATTGGTAACCTTGACAATGTTTAGCAGTTCGAACGAACTTCGTACACCACATTTAATACCCCGCAGAAATTTTCAAGTGTTGTAATTTTCCTAAGTTAACTTTATATTCAATAGTCTCGCAAATATCCTATGGACCCTCTAGAAGAACATAATAAGCTTAACTCGATTCTATGCCCACGGAACTGCGATCGAACCTTCGGGTTTGCCGTAGTTCCGTGGTTTCATAAGTGAGGCGTTGGTTAACTCCTTCTACGGCTGGACTATAGACACTGTGGCACGTTTTTGAGTATTTGTCACTTTGCTCAAGTGTTGAGCTCTCGGGGTTAATTTGTGGGTGTATGTTGATTTGATCGAAACGTTAAACATCGTCTTAATATCTGAATGTGATACAATATGTGGAATTCATATAGTTAGGCATGAAATCCATAATATGTGATATTTCATGTTTACGATGTCTAAGGTGATTGTGGATTCCAAATGTTGTAGCTTTTCATTTTCTTTTCTGCGACCGTAAGTGTAGTATGTGGTGTATCGCCTATTTCGTTGCTATACATCAACGACAATCGGGATACGCATACTTGCTTATGTTGATGATATGAGATATTATGTGTTGCTGTGATATGTTGTATTGGATCGTCGTGTTCTGAATAGCCGGGGCTTTATGTGAGATGAGGGTTTTTATTTTCATTCATGTAAAATTCATTGTATGTAATATTCTTTTATTGAGGCACTTCCGGATTGAGGATGATGTCACCATTGTATATTATTTACTTTTCCGCATTAGAATAGACCCAAGGCTGGGAGCACAAGTAACCGGGTTCTAGGGTCCAGTGAGAGGCCATCTCGAGAAGTCGAGACCGAGTCTCCTAACCCTAGAATTGGCAGTGTTATTTGCCGCTCTCGTAGGGGTATAGGGATGTGGGTTTGGCTATTCATCGCGACAGTGGAATCCGTGTTTTATACAGGCTCGAAATAAAACACGGATCTCCTAGTATGTCCAATATTTCATATGTTTCTTCTGCTGCTGATATACTGTGATGTGATCATATTATATGCGTGAGACGAATTCTTTATTATTGTATATATGATATATAATAAACGTTGCTTATATTTTACACCCGCGCTAGTCCCGTCCTGGTATGTCGTTAGTTAAGTAACCTAACGGTGCATAACGGAACATTGTGGCGAATGCGGATGGCATAAGCGTACGTTGTATTTTCGTTTCTTCTGTGATGTTTAGGAAGCATAAATGATGGGATTTATTAATGAGATTAATAAAAGAAAAGAAACCTAAAATATTTTGTAGAAACAATTT
This sequence comes from Agapanthus africanus, assembly GCA_030015575.1. NCBI lineage: Eukaryota > Viridiplantae > Streptophyta > Magnoliopsida > Asparagales > Amaryllidaceae > Agapanthus > Agapanthus africanus. Next base: position 172,959,674 of record JASDDO010000031.1, on the reverse strand, counting down.
TCAAAAAGGGTAGCTACAGTTTTTGCTTTGCATAGTGGTATATGTGATATACCCTGCACCTTATTCGATGAGGAAAGAGCCGAGATCCCTTCACCGGGAGTGTCCTCTTTAGCAAAACTGGCAGATGCTACAAACTCACGGTTTAGTTTTTGATTGCTTCTATAGTTCTTGCTTTGCACAGCGGTATTTATGAAATATCATGCACCTTATTCGATAAGGAAAGAGCCGAGATCGCTTCACCGGGAGTGACCTCTTTAGCGAAACTAGAAAAGCCTCAAAAACACTCCTTTTCAAAACCACTTGTTTCTACAATGATATCAAGTTCATCACGCAAAAGGTTTTCATAAAAACCTCCGTAGCCCTCCGTCATTTCAGATATGTATTATTTAATATTTGTGCTACAGTAGTTTGGCCTCCGTCAAGGCGTAGTGTATGGTAGCTAATTAATACTTATCTGTAGCATGAGATGTGCTTGGATTAGGGTATTCGTACGGCATAGTTTGGCCTCCGTCAAGGGTCGTACGGGTGGGTCTAATTAAATCAAGAAATGAACGGGTTGAACTTGATTAGCGCCCTATGGGTAGTTTGGCCTCCGTCAAGGTCATAGGACGCTAGGGGAAAAAGCATTGTCGGGAATTTCAAGTGTTGAAATTTGCAATGAGATTGCATACCTTCTATGAGATAGTTGGATCCTGATACCCACTGCGAATAAGAGTTACACCTGGGAGAATTTTACATAGGACAATTAGCCAATCAAGTAGGTGTCTAGAAAGGTGTTAACAGGGTTATGCCTATGGGAAAACGATGTTTATTCTAATTAGGTCCGTGCGAAAGCACGGGGAACCTCCCTCAAAGTACCAACACTGGCCTGGCTGAAAGATTGGCGAACTTGTAAAGTGTGATTAATCCCGGCTAGTCTTACCTTTTAGGGTTTGAAGGAAGATTTAATGAAAACAGTGGGAGCTATCCTGATTAGATAAGATAATAACCAATCTAATCTTGCAAGAACATAAGCTAAAGTGTTTTCTTCTCTCTCTCTCTCTCCAGGTAGCGACCATGTCAGGCCTTAATCAAGATAATAATATGGATGTATTGACCGAACCCGCTTATTATACTGAGCAGGGGAACGTTGGTCCCGCTCCAACTTATAATTGTTATAAGACAGAGCAGGAATTGGGAGAATATCCGGATTCTCACACCGCCCAAACGAAGAATAAGTATAACGATGCGTCTTCTTCTGGTGTTTTTGTTATCGAGAACTGTTTCTCAGTTCGCTCTACGTCCTGGGTTTTAGATACCGGATCAGGATCCCATATATGTAATACGTTGCATGGGCTACGGAAAAGTAGGGAACTGGGAGAGGGTGATCATTCCATAAGAGTAGGGAATGGTGCAAATGTTGCAGCCAAGGCAGTTGGCGAATATCACCTTATATTACCAAATGGTTATACATTGATTCTGAACGAATGCTATTATATTCCGACCCTGATATGCAATCTTATATCAGTATATTTATTGAGTAAAGAGGGATATAATTTTTTAGTACAGGATAATGTTATGAACATTTTCCTGAATCAAAAGTTGATTGGATCAGGCTCGTTAAATAATGGCATATACATTCTAAATCAAACTACAGTACTGAATATACAAAACACACACAAGAGGAAGAGTTCAGAAATGAACGAATCTTTCTTGTGGCATTGTAGACTAGGTCATATCAATGCGACACGACTAGCTAAGTTGCATAAGGATGGATATTTGAATCCGTTCGAATTTTCATCTTATGACACTTGCCAGTCATGTCTCAAAGGCAAAATGACCAAAACTCCATTTAGTGGACACGGAGAAATAGCTACGGAACTCTTGGGACTGATACATAGTGATGTATGTGGTCCCATGTCTATTCATGCCAGGAGCGGTTCCTCATACTTCATTACATTCACTGACGATCTCTCAAGATACGGACATGTGTTCCTGTTGAAACACAAGTCTGAAGCTTTTGAGAAATTCAGAGAATATAAGAACAAAGTCGAGAACCAAATGGGAAAAAGTATTAAGATCCTTCGATCTGATCGAGGAGGAGAATACTTGAGCAATAAGTTTCTGGACTATCTAAAAGAGAATGGGATTCTCTCTTAGCTTACTCATCCTTATACACCACAGCACAACGGTGTATCGGAACGGAGGAATTGCACTCTATTAGATATGGTGCGCTCTATGATGAGCACTGCTAAGTTGCCTATTTCCTTTTGGGGTCATGCGCTGGAGACAGCAGCATACCTATTGAATAAATTTCCAACCAAATCAGTGCCTACCACTCCATATGAGATATGGAATGGGAAGAGGCCATGTCTTAATTTTATTCAGATATGGGGTTGTCCGGCCTATGTAAAAACACAAAATCCGGACAAGCTCGAGGCATGGTCTGTCCTGTGCAAGTTTATTGGATATCCCAAACATTCACGAGGGTATATCTTCTACCACTGTGAGGAACAAAAGGTGTTTGTTTCTCGACATGCCACCTTTTTAGAAAAGGGATTTCTTATGAAAGAAATTATTGGCAATGAGGTAGAACTTGAAGAAGTTCCGGCTTCACAAACTACAACAGAAGATTTGGTGGAACCAGAGAATTCAGTAGTTCCCGACAAACCCCAGCCTCTCCGTCGATCTAGTAGGGTTTCTCATCCACCTGAGAGATACTACGGTTTTTCTCATCGATAGTGGGAGAGAGGATTGCATCATGGAAGATGATGACCCGACTAGTTTCGAGCAGGCCATCACGAGTGGGGACTCTGTGAAATGGCTGGATGCAATGCATTCTGAGATGGAATCCATGTACACCAACAAAGTATGGACTTTGGAAGGTGCTCCTGAAAGGGTAAAACCCATTAGGAGCAAATGGATCTTTAAGAAGAAACTTGGTGTAGATGGAAAAGTTGAGACTAACAAAGCTAGACTTGTTGCAAAGGGTTTTCGTCAACGACCAGGTGTGGATTATGACGAAACATTTTCTCCAGTGGCTATGCTTAAGTCCATCCGGATCTTACTTTCCATTGCTGCATACCATGACTACGAAATATGGCAAATGGATGTTAAGACCGCCTTTCTAAATGGTGATTTAGAGGAGTGTGTATACATGACTCGGCCAGAGGGCTTCGTAGATAGTGGGAGCAGCGGAAAAGTGTGCAAGCTGCTTAAATCCATCTACGGGTTAAAGCAGGAATCGCGGAGTTGGAACATCTGCTTTGATGTTGTAGTCAAAGAGTTTGACTTCATCAAGAACGTAGATGAACCTTATATCTACAAGAAAGTTGCAGAGAGTAAGGTTGTCTTCCTCGTATTGTACATGGATAACATACTCTTGATAGGAAATGATGTTCCCATGCTGCACTCGGTCAAGCTCTTCTTATCATATAGATTCTCAATGAAAGATCTAGATGATGCCTCCTGCATTTTGGGAATTAGGATCTATAGAGATAGATCTACACGGATACTGGGATTGTCCCAATCCAGGTACATTGACACTATACTAAAGAGGTTTAGTATGGAAGAATCCAAGCGTGGGAACCAACCCATGATCTCTGGACTCACTCTCTCCAAAGAGATGTCTCCTAAGACTGATTTAGAGAGAGCTCGTATGCAAGGGATACACTATGCTTCGACAATAGGCTCTATCATGTACGCGATGCTATGTACCAGACCCGATGTAGCATACTCACTAAGTGTAGTGAGTAGGTATCAAGCAGATCCAGGAGAGAGTCACTGGACAGCTGTGAAGAACATTCTCAAGTACTTGAGAAGGACTAAGGAGATGTTCTTGGTGTATGGTAACGGAGAACTCCAGGTGGAGTCATGTTCATATCATAATTTTGCATTATTATATTCTCCATTCTTATTCATTTTACAAATAAATAGGTGCTTTTGATCCATGTCTACTACATAGTTGCAGGTTACAGGTTCTCGAAACAAAACAGTGAAAATGATGAAAAGACGCTACAAACGACCAACAAACAGAAGAATCTTTATCATGCCGCCTACAGTTCGAGGAACAAACGAAGATCAACAAACAGCTCGATAGCACGAAGGCAGCACAAAGATTCAAGACTTCAACACGAAGCGAACGGTAAAAGTCCACAACATTAAGTGTTAGTTATATGTATTCCCTAGAGGCCATTACTGTACATACGATGTATATTGTACTGGATGCTTGGACATATATAGGGAGGACTTTCTTGCTCGACATGATAGTATGCTATCTGGTTGTACTTTATCTTAACATGTACTCTGATTGTCTCTATGTTACATGTTGATAAAGCCCTTAGGATATGTACTCGACTACTGGGACTATGATGAGATCATACTAGTGGGGCCACGGTAGTCGATGAGTACATCCAATAAATGTTCCTAGTCGAGGGTGTATCGAGACAGGGCATCGATGCACCAGAGTAGACTAGCGTATACGCATCTTGACCCATATGATGGGCGATGGATGATCCCATATCCATCGGTGTTGGACATCAAGGATGGTGTACGGGTGCTCAGTAGAGACTGGGTACACTGGACGGACTCGCCGAGAACTCCCAGATGGTATTATACCTCACGTCAGATGGCAGTTCTCCGGTGACACTGGTACAGAGTAGTCTGTTGACCCGAGATCGTCATAGAGTCTTGTGTGATTCCCACTGTGCTTTGATTTCCATCATACCACGTCCAAGAGGGCGTGCAAAAAAGTTGTTTTTGGGTACAGTCCCGAATCACATGGAGGCAATGAGCGATAGGAGGGGATTCGTCTCTCCCGGTATAGGGAGTTGATGTTGTGCTGTGTTCGATTGGCTATAACCGGAAATCCCTGGCCAGGGTTGCTGAGATCTACTGGTAAGTGTTATCAGTAGTTTCTCGAACTGTTATAGACCTCATATCGACACGACTTATCGAGCTACTGGGGTCTGACGTTTACCACCCCTAGGCGAGATATGCGACATATCAGACGACGAGACCGGACTGTACGGGAGTGTTACTGATTGGATTCACAGGAGAATGTACAGGCATGCTTGTTGATCTTCTAAGCGCTCAATACCTGGGTGGCTGTTATGTTTAGCTGATCGCTTGCAGCTTGTGGGTGTTTGATATGATCATCACCTACTGCCGGCGTATTGACGATTCTTTAGAGTCCTACACAGAGGTTTCTTGGCTCAGGCAAAACGGAGTAGAAGCACATATGTGATATGTGTGGGACCAAGGATAATGCGGTATGTGATACCGTATTGGATTCTCGCGATATGAGATATCGGCCGGGTATATGTGATATAGCCGGGTCATCGTATTAGTCGGTTATATGCGATATAGCCGGATTGTCGGATCAAGTGTTGATTCGATAATTTAATGTATAATAATATATATGATATATTAAATTACATTAACTAATATCAGCTCAATAAAAGATTCATTTTCTCACGGGATAATATATGTGATATATGTTAATTGTATTATTTTCTATTGTTACAAAATATATTGTATATGTGATATATAATATTGTAATATGTTAGGGTTACAAATTTAACAATGGTTTTGGGTTTAAACTTGGTTAGGGTTTGGATTAGGGTTAGCTTTTGCATGAAGCTTCCATGAAGCTTCATGAAGCTTTGACTTTGTGGTTGCTTGATATTTTTTATGAGATATTATGTTAACCCAATCCAAACCATTAACTCTAGTTAACTCTCTACAAGGGTTAACTCTTTCATGCTTAACCCTCGGTTAGATTTGTAACCACTACAATAATTCATTGTTCATCACAAAAGGATTAAGTTATCATCTTCATTCATTCTTCTTCTTCCTTGAGTTCCTTCATGAAAAAGCTTTCTTTTGTGATGAAAGTGGGTGAGAAAAAGATTATAAACGAGAGCAAAAATCCTACTTCATCATCCTCATCTATCCTTGCCATTTAGATGAGGGTGTTCACATCATTTCATGAGTGATAGCTTGTGTTAACGAAACTTCAAGGTAGATCATCTATGTTATCAAAGATCGGAAGCAAGACTGCATATTTCTCTTCGTGAAGCCTCTCGAGAGTCCGGAACACAATGATCGCAGCGAAGGGACCTCAACACGGAGCTTAAGAAGTGAAGGACCGGATCTACAAAGGTTGTAATCCCTCTCACTTAGTGTTAAAGAGTTTAACATGCTTGTTTTCGCCTAAACCCTAGTTTAAAGATCCGGCTTTGGGTTGTTCGGCACGGCTAATTATTTAATCGGGCATGGTTGATGCCTCGTAGAACCTTGTGAGCGTGCCCAGCAACCCTACAGTGGTATCAGAGCCAAGCTAGAGCTTTAGGCGAAGTCTGAGCGAAGTTTAAAGTCCGATCGGCTTCGCCTAAAGCTCTAGCTTGGCTTTGATACCACTGTAGGGTTGCTGGGCACACTCACAGGTTCTACATTAAGCACTGTGGAAATCTGGAATAAACTAAAGACATTCTGAAGAACTAAGTGAGGAAAGTAGAAGGAAAATGCAACTTGAAGCTACACTGAAGATTTCAGCCCAAGAACCCACAATATGGCCGCGGAACCGCGGCCAAACATGCCTTCTGGCCGCGGATCCGCGGCCATATAGAACACGTGTCGATGCATTTTTGACGGTGGGTGGCGGTGCGTTGACCAGACTTCTCAGGGTAGTTTTGTAAATGTTGATAGGGATCGGATGTAAACACTAGGGTTTCTATAATCTATAAATAGGAACCCTACAGCTCTTTTTGGAGCATGCCTCTTCCTATGCCTCTTTTTGTTTATCAAATTCAGAATTTCAATTCCTGTAATGTTTGAAGAGTGCAACAAATAAAGTATGTTTTTCCTTTCTATGCCCTAGTTAATTTCTTTTCTGCCGTAGTTTAGCAATTTTATTTACCTGCCCTAGTTAATTAGTTAGAAATTTTATTTATTTGCCATAGTTTAGATAATTAAGTTATTGAATTAAAAACAATCATAAAAATGTCTCTTTTGATCAATTCCCAAATGAGTGGGTAGTTCCTCACTTGTTAGGGTTAGGAATAGGAAAGGTTTGAGAGATGAAAATCTCTCACCCCTTTCTTGCCCGTCATACGTTTTAATAGGACTCTATGCATACATACACACACCGCTCACTACGGCACCATATTCCACGAGGTAGCAGTGATACCGTAGTTTAAAAGACCGGTTGTATATGTTTTCCATGGAGGTTGGGGTAAGAATTAAGAAAGGACGGACAAGGACCTAGAGGAAGAAACATAGTTTCTTCCCGATCGTGCTAATCCCCTTTGTTAATTATTACCTTAACACCTAAATAGATCTTAATTAGGGCATAGAAAGCGGTGAGAAATATTGAATTTCCAAACTTAACCAAAACCTAACCCTAGCAAGGTTTTAATCCTAATCTAAATCAACCTTATTTTTTAGTGATAATCCTGTAAGTCGACGTTAGACACCCCACAAGATGCGGGGGGCGGAATAGGTAAAACAATCATTTTGTTTAAAGTAACATCGACTAACTTTACGGATCTTTGCCAAACCCTAACTAACAACTATCTAGAAGTGATTAATTACTATGATAGATGATTATACCTAACGATACAAGTCCTTCTTGTTCTTGTTGATCACCTCCTCGTCGGCCTCCTCGATGTGATAGAAGATCCACCTGAGAGTTCCTTCTCCAAGCTTTAACCTCTCACTTGAGGTAACTAAGTGGCTAGGATTGCTAATCCAAGTAACCTAGAGGATATAGAGATGGATTAAGGATTAATTAGTCTTTCTAACTCTTGGGATCTAAACTCATGAGAGGATTAGGGATAGGTTGAAGAAGAGGAGAGCTTGAGGAGAGAGTGTGTGTATGTGAGAATTATAATGAATTCTAACTCATTTGTGAATATATGAAGCATGATAATTATCTAAATGAATAATATATGATAATATCAACCATGCTTCATTAACTCACTTTGGGTGAATCATCTCATGAGTCATTAAGCAATAAATGCTTCATTAACCCATTTGGATGAATCACTCCATGAGTCACTAATCCATTTAATGCAAATTCCACCTAAGCTCTCCACCTCATCTATCTTCTAGAAGCTTCTCGACAAATTACGAGAATGCCCCTCCCATCCGTGAAAACACGGAAATACTGAGACTGTATAAAACCAATAATCCAATACTAGAATCTGGCTTAAACTAAAGCCCGCTAGTAAAAACTGTCCGAACATCGTACGTGCATAAATACACGTATGTGTCCGAACCCTGTCGTAAAACCATACAACCTCTATATCGTTTCGCCTGAAGCAGGGAAACTCTCTGTGTGGGACTCTAAAGACTCGACTACTACGCTGGCAGTGGGTTTAACCACAGGCCGCAAGCGGTACTAGCTGTACGTAATGGTCCCCAGGTAGATGTCGATAAGAAGGCCGATGAGGAAACCCATCTGAACTCCTACTGAACCTGATGTGACAATCTCCGTACAGTCCGGTCTGTTCGTCTAGGACTATCGCATATCGGGCCTAGGGGGCGGCAAGCGTCAGTCCCCTAAAAGCGGTATAAGTCGTGTCGGAGTGAAGCCCATTACACCTTGAGAAGCTACTGGAAATCCTACCAGTAAATCTCGTTTGCCCTGGCCAGCGATTTTGCGTAATGGATCTCCAAACACAGCGCGATATCAACTCCCAATACCGGGAGAGACGAATCCTATCTAACCGCCACTGCCTCCAAGTGCTTCGGGACTGCACCCAACTGCTACATGTTTGCACGACTCCTTTGAGCCATGGTAGGGTAGCAATCTAAGAACAGTGGGAACACACTCGAGACGAAGCAGCAGTATCAAGTCTGCGGACTATGCTGTACTCATGTCACCTGGGAACTGTTAACTGATGACGGGTATAATACCAAACAACAGTTCCCTGCGAGTCCTGTCCGGTGTACCCGTAACCCAACGAGCACCTGTATACTATCTCCAGTACAACGTACTGATGGCTGTGGACAGGCCATCTCCCCAACTGGGATGAGAAGCGTACACACTAGTCTCCTCCGGAGTATCGATGCCCTGTCTCGATAATCCTACGACTAGGGACCTGAAAAAGGATGTTCTTGTAGACTACCCAGCCCCCACCAGTGTGACTGCCATCACAACGCTGGTAGTCAAGCAAGATCCTAAGAGCTCTATCAATATGTATTCGCAATATGCTAACATATACACATATTAAGATAGATATAAACCACGTAGTATACTACTATGTTGAGCGAGACTGTTAATATAACTGTGAATATCCCAAGCATCCATTAACTAATATACAAACTAGTATGATACAATAATGGCCCCTAGGGAATATACACTAACAAATTCAATCCACCACAATTGGAATTAACTCGTTAGAACAATTAGAAAATACACAAAATCCCTGTGGACCGACCCGTACTCAACCGGCTAGTTACCAAGCGACGCTGTTCTTGATTGCGGTTAATATTCTTTGATTCATCTTTTAAAAGCGAAAGCGCACGAAACAAACGCAACAATCAAATGGCGCCGTTGCTGGGGAGACGGTAGTCTCTTTCTTTGTGTAATTTCGGGTTAAGAAAAAAATTTATAAAAAAAAAATAAAAATTGAAAATTTTTAAAAACAAACAAAAAAATTTTTAAATCCAATAAAATAAAAATCATCTTGTTCTTTTTGAGAGGTATTGTGTGAATTGTGCAGGAAAGAAAGAATGACAAATTTAGATCTGGAACAAAGCCAATGAACAAAACAGCAAACAGAAAATCTAAACAGACAGAGGAGGATCAAAACACCACATAACAGAATTTTTAGGATCTAAACCGACCATTCGACCGTGGAACCGCCGCGATTTGGTGCCTTCGACCGCGGATCCGCGGCCTCGTGCTGACGTCATCACCTCATATCCTTCTGTGAGTATTTTTTATCTCCTCTGTAACCTCCTGATCTCAACTGAAAATTTTCCTGCAGGGTTCTTTGCGCAAAATCTTTCTCCCTCTCCAATAAATTTTTTTTTGTGCAGGTTTCTTTGCGTTGCAAAATTTTAAAAAAAATTGAAAGTGTTTTAGCTTTTTGTGTGTTTACTGCTTTGCATTTTTAAAACGGACTTTTAAGGGGCTATAACACCAATCCAGATTGGGTGGGGATTTCATTACCCTTCCTAGGACCCCAAAAATCACAAAAAGCATTTTGCATCAACCCTTGAGTTAAATAAAAAATATTAGACTCGGCCAACTAAGGATTGTCGTGCTCATTAGGACAAAGGAAAGGTTGTAGGTATCGATCGTTTATCTAAACCTGACTTTGTGGTGCCTAGGCTAGACAAGTAGGAAAGGTAATTTTAAAAGGCCCGTCTCACGGTGATTCGTGAGTGGATCCCTCCTTTCTTTACTTGTGCTTACCTGGCCACAATTGGCGGTGAAGAGGCGATTTGAGGATCTCACAACTTGCCCTTTGAAACAGTTAGGAGCAATCTAGTTGACTTAGGAGACCCTAGCTCTAGACTTGATTGTGCATGTATAAATTGTGAATAGTTCCGTATAAATTTTTGCAAAACTATTTCTAAAAAACACTTTCAAAAATTTCAAAACTCCAAAAAAAAATAAGTTTTTTTAAATAAATATAAAAAATAAAAAATTCATCACATTCTTTTCTTCTCCTTTCTCACATCATGGGTACCCCACCTCCCAAAACTCTTGCCGAGCTTTGGTACCCTGAACCAAACTTTGCTTCCTGTGCGAATTATTTTGGTCGAATTACAGACGACCCCTCCATGCCCAAAATTTCTTTAAAAGATCGAATAGAAGCGTCTAGGAGAAATAGTTGGACTCCGCAATCCACTTTGTATCAACCGTTTCAACCTTCACCACCTTCTTACATCGATACTCCTTCTTCGAGTCCTGTTGTAACTCCGAAACACATGTCTATTGCTGAGCATATTGAACAATCTCGTAACCGATCTTTCACTCCTCTCAACACATCTAGTTCTTGGGATCAATAGTTCCATTCACCTTTTTATCCAAAAGTTGATCCTAATCATGTCCAACCATTCAATTCCTACCAGTCCTACCCGACTCTTGCACCTTCCCTAGACATTGCTTCTACACAACCATTTGGGAGTTTCCAGTATCCAAAAAACTTTAAATCTTTTACTGAAACCCCTTCACAACCCATGTCTAGTCTGGAACAGTCATTGGAAGCTTATATAGTAGCGACAAACCAACAGATGAGGAATTTGGATGCGTCCATAGCCGCACTTATACAACCTAGTGACCCGGTAGTTAGTTTCCAACTAGCTCCAAAAATTCCAATGTATGATGAGGTGGTGGGACAAATTGGGAATTTGAGTGAATAGAGTGAGCCGTGCACCCTTCCAAATCAAACCTACCCATCCCCAATTAAATCTCACAACTCCGGTTTTGAATGTCTATCAAGTGTCCCAAATGATTCACCAGTTGAAAATAAAACATTTAATGAGTTGTGCGACTTTGTAATGCTTGATTTGCCAGATTGTGAAGGGTCTCTTTCGAGTGAACCCACACCTAATCCTTTTGAACTTTACACCTCCAAACTAGAACCTGAATTGATAAATATTCATGTTTTTGATGAGGTGTCTGAAAAAATTGATTTTCACTTGATTGGGTATATTGACGCAGGGAATATTTTGGATAATGAACTTACAAATTTGGCCGAGTTGTTCTCTCCAATTCATCATCCCGAATCATTAAATGTTTTTCCCGAACTTCATATGCATCTTGATTTTGATGAGAATAGCATGGATAAGCTAAATTTTGAGGAGAATATTGAGGAAATTATTGAAGATAAACCAGTTTTGTTTGATGAGTAGGATTTTCCAATTCATCATGTTCTTCCCACTGACTGTGTACACCCTCCTGAATCTTTAACTGTGGCCCTTCCTAAATCACTCCCCTTCGTCCTTTCCATCGTTCCGACCTTGCAAAAAAATGTTACACTTTCATTTTCAATGTCTGGTTTACCAAGTTCAACGTACCCATGTTTTCTCGCGAATCTTGAGGGATTTGACCCCATTTCTCGACGGGTTGATAGATTAGCACAATCTCTTTTAACACATCGGTCATCACAATTTGTGCTAATTTATTCACTAAATTTATACCCTCAAGTTCGTACTACACTTTTTTCTCTCTTCCGCCATTCTTCTCCTAATATTCCGAGACCATATTCCACCTTTCTTCCCATACGGTCTCGTGTGTTTCTCATTTCTTTTCTCTACACTCCATTCTTTCACCAACCCTACCATTATAACGATAAAAATTTTGAATGGTTGGTGGTAACCTTTGGCCTGTGTAAGGCCTTGTATAGCTTGATACTGTGTTTTTCTCCTACCCAACTTTGAACTTTAACGCTTAAACAGTGGAAACACTGTCTCACTTAAGTTTGAGGGGACCTTTTTGTATATATATTTTGTTTTTTTCTTTTAACAATAAAAAAAATATTTAAAAAATAATAAGGGAAGTGCCAACAATTTTGACCCTCTTAGTACAGCCTGACAGTGAGGACACTGTCAAGTTTAAGTTTGGGGGTGTGTTTGGTAAGCTTTCTTCCTTCGCATTCATATGTATATTTTTGCATTTGCATACTTATTTTAAAACCCAAAAAAATTGAAAATTTTAAAAAATTATAAAAATTGAAAAGTTCAATTTTGGCCATATTTGACTTAAGTTCAACATGACGGTTGAATAGTTAGGAAAAACTAGATCCTAAACTTGGTAAATTTAAAACCCTAAAAATAACCTTTCTTAAAGTTTAACGGTATAAAATACATGTCCTTGTAGTTTATTTAGAAATAGGCAAATTTTGAGTTCAGTTCTAGGGCTAAGTCAAAATAAGGGAAGAGTATTGAATTTTTATTTGAAGTGTAAGTCTGAAAAATAATTTTGAACCTTAAATCTAAATTCTGAAAATATATACCCTACAACTTGCACAAACATGAACCTTGAAACTTGGAATAGTAGAGGATACCTTGAAATGCTCTTGTCTAAAATCCTTAGTATAAAGAAAAATAAAATTGTAAGTGTGAATAAAGAGATATAAAAAAAAATGAACACTGGTTTTGTAATTACTTAAGGCTGCGTAAAGTAAGAAAAATATATAGCGAGGGTGCTTCATCACCTAGTGCCTTAGACCAACAGGTTTGGGAGTCACTACTAAAGCCTTAGGTATTACAAGACGAGGAATTACGCCGTAATGCGCAAACACATTTTGTAATCGGTCATTAGTACCTCAAGAAGTATTAACGGTCGCATGAAGAATGTGTGAGCAATTTCATCTAAAATTCACCAATTAAAAGTACTTTGGACAATGAACAAGAGTATGATAGCTTGATTTGAATTTCCAAGTGTAGGGGTGATACATACACACACATAGGGTATATGATTAGGGTTTGGATGAGAGATAGGAATGAAAAATAGGACTTATATCTTCAGTAGAGATGATAGAAATTCCTAAGTTGAGATGGAACCTTAAGAAGGAAAACTTAAAAGATGCTAAAAGCTAAATAAATTTACATAACATATATAATCTTAAGTTAAATGATAAGGAAGCGTGAAAAATATGGGTTGATAATTTCTGAGTTAAAGATAATAGAATTTCTTTCTAGAAAACCGAATTGAAGAATAAAAGTCAATAGGCCAAATTGATAAGATTTTGTGGGTAGTATCCGCTGAAAACCCTCAGGAGACAACACTCCTCCTACTAGGGACGTCTAGAGGTTTAACGGCTTGTTGCACGAGCTCAGTGCATGTTAGTTATATATATGCCCTAGAGGCCATTGTTGTACATAAGATGTATATTATAATGGATTCTTGGATATATATAGAGAGGACTTTCTTGCTCGTCATGATAGTATGCTATTTGGTTTTACTTTGTCTTAACATGTTGACATGTATTAGTTTACTGTCTTGCTCTCGCATGTTGATAAAGCCCTTGTTAGTTGTATGTATGCCCTAGAGGCCAGTATTGTACAGATGATGTATATTATATTGGATGCTTGGACATATATAGAGATGACTTTCTTGCTCGACATGATAGTATGCTATCTGGTTGCTCTTTTATCTTAACATGTATACTTATCTCTTTATATTGTCTTATAGTTACATGTTGGTAAAGCCCTTAGGATGTGTACTTGATTACCTGGACTATAATGCGGATCATACTAGTGGGGACATGGTAGTCCATAAGTACATCCTTCAAGGTCCCTAGTCGTGAGTGTATAGAGACGGGGCATCGATATACCAGTGTAGACTAGCGTATACGCTTCTCGACCCATGAGATGGGCGATGGATGATCCCATATCCATTGGTGTTTGACATCAGATATGGTATACGGGTGCTCAGTGGAGACTGGGTACACTGGACGGACTCGCTGAGAACTCCCAGATGGTATTATACCCCACGTCAGATGGCAGTTCTCTGGTGACACTTGTGCAGGTTAGTCTGTAGACCCGAGATCGTCATAGAGTCTTGTGTGATTCCCACTGTGCTTTGATTTCCACCTTACCACGTCCATGAGGGCGTGAAAAACGGTGGTTTTTGGGTACAGTCCCAAGTCACATGGAGGCAATGAGCGATAGAAGGGGTTTCGTCTCTCCCGGTATTGGGGGTTGATGTTGCGCTGTGCTCGATTGGCCGTAACAGGGAAGTCCCTTGCCAGGGACGATTTAGAGATTTACTGGTAAGTGTTACCAGTAGTTTCTCGACCCGTTATGAGCCTCACATCGGCATGACTTATCGTTTATTGGGGTCTGACGTTTACCACCCCTAGACTTGATATGCGACATATCAGACGAGGAGACCGGACTGTGCGGGAAGTGTTACCGGCAGGCTTTTACAGGAGTTGGAGCGGGCTTGCTTGCTGATCTTCTGATCGCTCAATACCCGGGTAGCCGTTACCTCCAGCTAGTACCGCTGACGGCTTGTGGGTGCTTGATGTGATCATCACTTACTGCCGGCGTATTGACGAGTCTTTAGAGTCCTACATAGAGCTTTTACTGGCTCAGGCAAAACGAAATAGGAGCGCATATGTGATATGTGCGGGACCGAGAATAATGCGTGTATGTGATACCGTATTCTATTCTCGTGACTTTTTGTATCGGTCGGTTATATATGATATAGCCGGGTTATCGAATCAAGTGTTGATTCGATAAGTCGATACATTGGATGTTAGTCGGTTATATGTGATATGACCGGATTATTAAGTCAAGTGTTGATTTAATAATTTATTGTATAATTGTATATTTGATATACTAGTTTACATTAACTAACACTTGTTCACTTTAAGGTTTTTCTCACATGAGCACAACTTTAATGTATATATGATATATATTAAAAATGTGTTTTTAATATTGTATCATGGTTGATGATACACATGACTTGGGTGTATGAGACTTACACCATGCTATAGATTATGTTGGGTTTTTATATTTTAAGTAATTACAAAATTAGTGGAGGATTAGCACAATGCATGTAGCTTGTGGAAGCTTGTGGATGCATTGACGAATTCCACTAAATTTGTTTTTACTATAGATATTTCTTAACCCAACCATAATCAATTAGCCATGGTTATGGCTCTACAAGAGTTAGTATATGATACTCACTCACCATGGTTAGCCTTCTCACTTGATCATTATCCTCATCTCTTTCTTTTCTTCTCCTTCTTCATTGTTAAGAAAAAAAAGCTTGCTAGGGTTTGATCTAAAGTGAGAAAGCTTGTGAGAAATAAAATTCTAAAGAGAACTCACTTCCTATTTCTCCATCCTCTACTAGACTAGCACTTTAGTTTAGGGTGTTTACTTCACTAATTCTCAAGTTAGTGAAGTAGAAGCTTGAGTTGGCATCCCCTCGACGTAGATCTTCTTCGGCCTCGAAGACTTCAAGCAAGGACGCGCCTTTCGCCTCGTGAAGCCATGCAAGGGTCCGGGAGAACCACGATCGCAGTGAAGGGACTTCAACAAGGAGCAAAAGAAGTGAAGGACTAATCTACAAAGGTTGTATATCGTATTCACTTAGATGTAAACATAGTTCACTTGCATATGAAACCCTAATTTTCTAGTAACGATCTTGCTTAGGGTATTCGGCACGGCTAAAATTTTAAACGGGCATGTTTGATGCTTCCTTAACCCTTGTTAGAGTGCCTAGTAACCCTACAGTGGTATCAGAGCCTAGATAGAACATTAGGCGATGTGTTAACGAAGTTAAAACTCCGAACGAACCCGAATACGTCGATTTAACCCCCTCTCTGGACATTTTTTCAAATCTGTGATTTTTCTAAATTAAAAATACCTAAAGAATTCAGCAGGGTTTTCTAACAACTACGGTGAAATTTGAGTGCACCATACGTACCAACCGCCGCGGAACCGCGGCCGTACCTTCCTTGGGCCGCGGATCCGCGGCAGTTATATGGAATAATGCACTAAAAGTTTCACTGTAATTACTATATCTGTTATTTGTATTTTCTGGGTATTTTTAAATTAACTCAAGTGTTGAGTATTTTGGGGTTTATTTTGTAATCGTAGATTCGATCAGAGAATTTAATTTTGTTATGTTATTCCGGATAATTTAAAGAGTATTAAAATGTTCGAACGGATATCATTAACTCAATTTTTCCCGGCACGAAAAACATTCAAGTGTTGAATTTTTCTCGGGTTTAAATCTTTCGGAAAAACGTGCAAGTAATGCAATGGACCATCTAGAAGACAACAAACCTTAACTCGATTGTGTGACCGTCTTGAACTGCCTTTTGAACCTTAGGGTTTAGGGCAGTACGGCGTGCCACATGTGAGGCGTTGGCTTGACCCTTCTACGGCTGGACCGTTGCTACTGTGACGTATTCTGGAATTTTTGAACTCCGCTCAAGTGTTGAGCTATTTAGGAAATCTTGGGTATTTGATTATTCGATCGAAAAATTTAATACTGTCTATTTATCTGGAATGTGATACAATATGTAGAATTCACACAGTTAGGCATGAAATGCGAAATATGTGATATTTCGGATTTACGATGTCTAAAGAGATTGTGGATTCGAAATGTTGTAGTTTTACACTTTCTTTTCTGTGACCGTAAGTGTAATATGTGATATCGCCGGTTTCGTTGCTATATGTCAACGACAATTGGGATGCGCATATTTACTTACGTTGATGACATGTGATGTTATGTGTTGCTGGATATGTTATATTGGATCGTCGCGTTTTGAATAGCCGGGGTTTTTTATGTGAGATGAGAGTTTTTATTTTCATTCATGTAAAATTAAATGTATGTAATATTCTTTTATTGGGGCACTCCGGGATGAGTTCGATGTCACCATTTGTATATTATTTACTTTTCCGCACTAAGAAAGACCCAAGGAGGAGAGCACAAGTAACCGGGTTCTAGAGTCCAGTGGGAGACCAACTCGAGGAGTCGAGTCCGGGTCTCCTAACTCTAGAATTGGTAGGGTTGCTTGTCGCTCTCGTAGGGGTCTAGGGGTGTGGGTTTGGCTATTCATCGCGACCGTGGAATCCGTGTTTTATAGAGGCTCAAAATAAAACACGAACGTCCTAGTATATCCAATCTTTCATATATTTCTTCTGCTGCGATATCTGTGATGTGATCATGTGATGTGCTGTGATAAATACTGTATATTATATATATATATGATATATTATATAGGCGTTACTTATGTTTTACACCCGCGCTAGCCCTTCCCTGCTCTGCCATTAGTTACCTAACCTAACGGTCCATGAGGGGACATCGAGGCGAATGCGGATGGCATAAGTGTACGTCGTATTTATCTGTGATGTTTAGGTGACTTAAATGATGGGACTTCATTAATGTGATTAATGAAAGAAAAGAAACCTAAAAGATGTTGTAGAATCAAATTTTTTAAAAAGGGGTAGCTACAGTTTTGCTTTTCATAGCGGTATATATGATATACCATGCACCTTATTCGATGAGGAAAGAGCCGAGATCCCTTCACCGGGAGTGACCTCTTTAGCAAAACTGGCAGATGCTACAACACTCGGTTTGTTTTTGATTGCTTTTTAACTTTTGCTTTGCATAGTGATGTATATAATATATCCTGCACCTTATTCCATAAGGAAAGAGCCGAGATCCCTTCACCGGGAGTGACCTCTTTAGCAAAACTAATGAAAGCCTCAAAATCACTCCATTTCAAAATTCACTCGATTCTACAACGATATCAAGTTCATTACGCAATAGGTTTTCAGAAAAACCTGTCGTAGCCCTCCGTCATTTCAGATAAGTCCTACTCAGTATTCGTGCTACGTTTGTTGACCTCCGTCAAGGCGTAGTGTGCGGTAGCTAACTAGTATTTATCTGCTTATGCATATGATGCAGATTGGATTAGGGTAGTCGTACGATCTTGTTGACCTCCGTCAAGAGTCGTACTGGTGGGTTTGATTCAATCAAGAAATGACGGGTTGAACTTGACTTGCACCCTATGGTTTGTTGACCTCCGTCAAGGTCATGGGATGCTTGGGGAAAAATATTATCGGGAATTTCAAGTGTTGAGATTTGCAATGAGATTGCATACCTTCTATGAGATAGTTGGATCCCGATACCCACTGCGAGTAATTGTTACTCCTGGGAGAGTTTTACACAGGACAATTAGCCGATCAAGTAGGTGTCTAGAAAGGTGTCAACGGGGTTACGTCTCTGGGAAAACGAGGTTTACTTTAATTAGGTCCGTGCGAAAGCACGGGAAACCTCCCTCAAAGTACCGACACTGGCCTGGCTGAATGATTGGCGAAATTGTAGGGTGTAATTAATCCCGGCTAGTCTTTCCTTTTGGGGTTTGAAGAAAGATTTGATAAAAACAGTGGGAGCCATCCTGATTAGATAAAATAATAACCAATATGATCTTGCAAGAGCATACGCTAAAGTGTTTTCTTCTCTCTCTCTCCAGGTAGCGACCATATCCTGCCTTAATCAAGATAATAATATGGATGTATTGACCGAACCCGCATGTTATACTGTGCTGGGGAACGTTGGTTCCGTTCTTTCTTATAAGAGTTATAAGACTGAACAGGATATAGGAGAATACCAGGATTCCCATGCCACCCGAATGAAGAAAGTACATGTTGATGCATTTTCTTCGGGTGTGTTCGTTACAGAGAACTGTTTCTCCATTTGCTCTACGTCCTGGGTATTAGATACCGAGTCAGGATCCCATATATGTAATCAGTTACATGGGCTTAAGAAAGGTAGAGAACTTGGAGAAGGTGATAAAGACATAAGGGATGGAAATGGAGCAATTGTTGCAGCTAAAACCGTCGGGGAATATCACCTTGTATTACCAACTGGTAATACATTGATTCTGAACGAATGCTATTACATGCCAAACCTGATATGCAACATTATATCGGTTTCTTTGTTGAGTAAAGAGGGATATAATTTTGTATTACAGGATAATGTTATGAACATTTTCCTTAACCAAAAGTTGGTTGGGTCAGGCATGTTGTGCAATGGCATTTATGTTCTAAATCAATCAACAGTTCTGAGCATAACAAACACACACAAGAGGAAGAGTTCAGAAATGAACGAATCCATCTTGTGGCATTGTAGACTGGGTCACATCAATGCGACACGACTAGCTAAGTTACATAAGGATGGATATTTAAATCCGTTTGAATTTTCATCTTATGACACTTGCCAGTCATGTCTCAAAGGCAAGATGACCAAAACTCCGTTTACGGGACACGGAGAAAGAGTTACCGAACTCTTGGGACTGATACATAGTGATGTATGCGGTCCCATGTCCACACATGCCAAGGATGGTTCTTCGTACTTCATTACATTCACTGACGATCTCTCTAGATTCGGATATGTGTTCCTGATGAAACACAAATCAGAAACTTTTGAGAAATTTAGAGAATATAAACAAGAAGTCGAGAACCAAACCGGGAAAAGTATTAAAATCCTTCGATCTGATCGAGGAGGTGAATACTTGAGCAATGAATTCCTGGACTTCCTAAAAGAGAATGGGATTCTCTCTCAGCTAACTCCTCCATATACACCACAGCACAACGGTGTATCGGAACGGAGGAACCGCACCCTATTAGATATGGTGCGCTCTATGATGAGTATAGCTGAGTTACCTATTTCCTTCTGGGGATATGCACTGGAGACAGCAGCATACCTACTGAATAGCGTTCCTACCAAATCTGTGCCTACCACCCAATATGAGATATGGGAGGGGAAGAGACCATATCTTAATTTTATTAAGATATGGGGTTGCCCGGCCTATGTCAAAAGACAAAAACCGGACAAACTCGAGGCAAGGTCTGTTTTGTGTAAGTTTGTTGGATATCCCAAGCATTCGCGAGGGTATATCTTCTACCACAGTGAGGAACAAAGGGTGTTTGTTGCTCAACACGCTACCTTTTTAGAAAAGGAATTTCTTGCAAAAGAGATTAGTGGCTCTGAGGTAGAACTGGAAGAGGTTCCAGCTGTATAAACCACAACAGAAGATTTGGTAGAACCAGAAGATTTGGTAGTTCCCGATGAACCCCAGCCACTCCGCCGATTGTAAGTCCACGTTGCTCACCCCGGTTCTTACGGGGAGGCGGAAACGGCGAAAAATAATGATTTGGCGCAAGGCAACATGGACTCAAAAGCAAGGATCTTGGCTAAACATGAAACTAGTAAACAACTAGAGGTTCTAGCTACTATGCTGTAGAAAGTATACCTCACGGAACCGGTCCTTCGGGTCTTCGTTCCGCTGTCCCACTCGCCCATCCAAGCTCCAAGCGTCGATCCGGACCTTGGGCACCTCCGCGGCCTTCTTGAGTCGAAGACGATCCACCCGAGAGTTGTACACTAAGCTCCGCCTCAAGCTAAGGCAACTAGGGAAAAGAGATTGCTAATCTAAATGCCTTAGGTTGTGTAGACGAGAAAGATGGAAGTGTTTATCTATGTGGATTCTTTTTCTCTCAACACATGAGATCAAAAGAAGAGATCAAGAGGAGGAAGAAGAAGGAGAAAGCTTAGCAACCATGGAGCTTTTCTTTTCTTCTCATTTTAAGAGAGAGAATGAGAAGAGAATAATGAAAAGATTAAGCCAAATGAAATGAACCATGGTTGCAATAATACACTAAAATCATCATTACTAATCCTATCATGATAATAGTTGATGGCACATTGAATTGACCATTATCATAACTCAAGAATTAAAAAGAAAATGAAAGAAGAGTGTAGATCTCTCTTGAAGGTCAATGGTCAACACGGTCAACGGGTCAACAAAGTCAAGAGAGGTCTAAGAGGTCAAATGGTCAATGCAATTAGCCATCACTAATCTATCACTAAAAGGATTAGTAAACAATATCTCCGGCCCATAACGGTTTTGGCCGAACCAACTACCAAAACCCTAATGGGGCACCTCCTCCTTCATCACTCCTCAAAACTGTGCATACACACCCGCATCCACATTCCGTAGAATGCGAATGCACAGAAGACAAATCAAATCCATCTGTGCAATACTAGGATCTTGCTTAAACCAAAGCCCACTAGTATTGCCTGCCCGAACAGCATATGCACACAAGTCCACGTAAGTGATCGTAGCCCTGCCGTAAAACCATACGGCCTCTACACGTTTCGCTCAATGCAGGGAAACTCTCTGTGTGGGACTCTAAATACTCGACACTACGCTGGCAGTGGGTTTAACCACAGACCGCAAGCGGCACTAGCTATACGTAACGGTCCCCAGGTAGATGTCGATAAGAAGGGCGATGAGGTAAACCCATCCGAACACCTACTGAGCCTGTATGTGACAATCTCCGTACAGTCCGGTCTGTTCGTCTGATATATCGCATGGCGGGCCTAGGGGGCGGTGAACGTCAGTCCTATAATAGCGGTACAAGTCGTGTCGGAGTGTAGCCCAGAACACCCTGAGATAACACTGGAAACCTACCAGTATATCTCGCTTGCTCTGGCCAGGGACTACTTGTGTAATGGCTCTCCCAGACACAGCGCGATGTCAACCCCCAATACCGAGAGAGACGAATCCAGTCTAACTGTCACAGCCTCCAAGTGCTTTGGGACTGCACCGAACTACTACCTGTTTGCACGACTCCTTTGAGCCGTGGTAGGGTAGTAATCTAAGTACAGTGGGAACACACTCGAGGCGAAGTGACAGTGTCAAGTCAGCGGACTAAGTTGTACTCATGTCACCTGGGAACTGATAACTGACGATAGGTATAATACCAACCAACAGTTCCCGACGAGTCCTGTCCAGTGTACTCGTAACCTAACGAGCACCCGCATACTATCTCAAGTACGACGTACTGACGGCTGTGGGACAGACCGTCTCCCCCGCTGGGATGAGAAGCGCATACGCTAATCTACTCCGGAGTATCGATGCCCTGTCTCGATAGTCCTACGACTAGGGACCTGTATAAGGATGTGCTTATGGATTACCCAGCCCCCACGAGTGTGAGCGCCATCACAACGCTGGTAATCAAGCAAAGATCATAAGGGCTCTACTAATATGTATATAAGAGATATGCTAAAAGAAACACATGCACATATTGAAGTAGAGACAAACCAAGTAGCATACTACCATTTTGAGCAAGATTGTCTATACAACTGTGAATATCCCAATCTTCAATCAAGTAATATACAAGCTAGTATGATACAGTAATGGCCTCTAGGGCATATACACTAACACCGATCTAGTAAGGTTCCTCACCCACCCGAGAGATACTATGGTTTTCTCATGGACGGTGGGAGCGAGGATTGCATCATGGTTGATGATGACCCAACTAGCTTCGAGCAGGCCATCACGAGTGGGGACTCAGTGAAATGGCTGGCTGCAATGCGGTACGAGATGGAATCCATGTACACCAACAAAGTGTGGACTTTGGAAGTTGCTCCTGAAGGGGTAAAACCCATTGGGAGCAAGTGGATCTTCAAGAAAAAACTTGGTGTAGATGGGAAAGTGGAGACTTTCAAAGCTAGACTTGTTGCAAACGGTTTTCGTCAAAGACCAGGTGTGGACTATGACGAAACATTTTCTCCAGTGGCTATGCTTAAATCCATCCGGATCATGCTTGACATCGCTGCATATCATGACTACGAAATCTGGCAAATGGATGTTAAGACCGCCTTTCTAAACGGTGATTTAAAAGAGTGCGTGTACTGTTCATATCATAATATTGCATTATTATATTCCTCATTCTTATTCTTTTTACAAATAAACAGGTGCTTTTGACGCATGTCTGCTACATGTTACAGATTACAGGTTCTTGGACAGGAAACAGTGAAAATGATGTAAAGACGATGAAAATGTGGAACAGAGAATCTTGATCAAGCCTACATAAGGAACAATTCACAAAGCAACATTCAAGACATCGACTCAAAGCGAACGGTTAAAAATCCATTGCAAATTGTTCACTGAAGATCTGGAACCAACCTAGAAGCCTAAATGGAAAAAGATATATAGATACAGGAAGCCCAAAACAACCAAAGCCTGCAGCAGAAATTTCAGAACCCAACTCTTCTTTTCGGCCGCGGAACCGCGGCCAAACCAGGCCTAAGGCCGCGGTTCCGCGGCCGAGTTAGGGATTTAGGAGCAAATATTTTTTCCATATTTTTTGTGGCGGCGTTGACTGGTCTTTCTAGGGCTATTTTTGTAATTGTAGACATGCGGGTCAAATGTAACCCTAGGGTTTCCTATTCTCTATAAATAGGAACTATAATCATTGTAACTCTTTATGCCTCCCTTTAATGAATAAAATTTAGAAATCTTTTGGAGAGCATCGGTGTTTCTTCTCCATTCAGAAATTCAGATCTGACAACCCTGCATGGATGATTGGAGGGATGCATCTGTAAGTAATTTAATTTCTTGCCTTAGTGTAGATTTAAATTCCTTGACCTAGGAAGATTTAATTTCATGCCCTAGGAATTTGTTTAGGTGTTAGCTTTTGGGAAGGATTTTGAGAGATGAGATCTCTCATCCCTTTCTTACCCACCAAATATTTACAATAGGACTCCATGCATACATGCACATACCGCTCCCTACAGCACTCTATCCCTCGAGGTAGCGGTGATACCGTAGTATAAAGGCCCGGGTGTGATGTTTTCCATGGAGGTTAGGGTAAGGATCTCTAAAGGAAGGACAAAAACCTAGAGGAAGGAACACCTTCCCGAACGTATCTAATCCACTTTATTGATAATTACCATAACTCCTCACAGATCTTCATTCGGGTATTGAAAGCGGTGAGATTTAATTACATTTCCAAACCATCCCTAAACCTAGCCCAAGCAAGAGTAGATCTAGATAAGTGCCCTAGGTTAATTAGGTTTTTAGATTTAATAATTAATCCGAACACCCTTCGGAATTAACTCGTTAGCGCGACTAGGAGATTCACAAAATCCCTGTGGACCGACCCGTATTCACCGGTTAGCTACATGCGACGCCGTTCTTGATTGCGGTTACAAATATTTTAGATCTATCTTTTAGAAAGCGCAAGCACGCTAAATCATTCAATCAAATGGCGCCGTTGCCGGGGATGGCGTAGAATTTTCTTTTCGCAATTTCGGGTTAATCATAAAATTTAAAAAAATCAAAAAATCTGAAAAAAATCAAAAAAATATAAAAATATATATAATTTGTTTATTTTGGAAGGTATACTTTATGGTTGAATTTTTGCAGGATATACAAATTCGGATCTGGAGATTTTCAGAAAGCAAAACAGGAAACAAAATATCGGAACAGAAGAGATTTTGAACAACAAAATAGAGCAAATTTTTTGGAGCAGTAAATCCCCCATCCCGCCGCGATTCCGCGGCCAAAACCCACCTTAGGCCGCGAAACCGCGGCCTTCCTGTCGAATCGTCGCACCAAAATTTTTCTGGGGATCCAAACAGTTCAGGGGACCGCGGAACCGCGGTGTTAGAGCGCATTTGCCGCGGAATCGCGGCTATCTCGAGGCTTCATCTTGGAAAAAAAATTTCTGTAAGCCCCACTGTTTCTTCTCTGTACATTTTGAAATATCTTTTCTGAAAATTCCTGCAGGATTCCGTGCTCTATAAAAATATTTCCGCTTCCAAATAACAATTTTGTGCAGGATTTTTTTGGGCCCCGCTCAAAATGGAAATTGATTGCAAGTAATCTTTTTTGTTGCATATCTTTTCACGAATATCTTTTTGCAACATTTTTTTCCAAATAAAGATTCTTGTGATATGCTTAAAATAATAACCAATTGCAAGTAATATTTTGCAGTTGCATATCTTTTCTATAAAATATTTTACTGTTGCATATCTTTTCTCTAAAATCTTTTTGCAACAAAATTTTTCAAATAAAGAAAAAAAATCACTGAAAAGTGAAAATAAAAAGGACAAATATTTTATAGAACTTGCAAAATTTTTAGCCCCAAATAAATCCTTGTACCACCCAACCATCCTACTTGTCACCTTTCTTCTTCTAACATGGGTACCCCACACAATAAATCATTAGCCGAACTTTGGTATCCCGAACCTAATTTTGCATCGTACGTTAATTTGTTCGGTCAATTTAAAAATGATCCTTCCTTGCCAAAAATTTCGTTGAAGGATCAAATAGAGGCGTCTAGGAGAAACAGTTTGACTTTTCAACCCACTTTGTGTCAACCAAGTCAACCTTTACCACCTACATATGTTGATACCACTTCTTCAAGTCCTTCTGTCACTCCTAGGCCGATGTCCATTACTGAGCATATTGCTCAATCTCGCAGTCGATCTTTCACCCCTCTCCACTCATCCAGTTCTAGGGATCAACACGACTATTCATCTTTTTATCCATATGTTGACCCTACCCCTGTACAATCACCCACTTCCTACCAGTCCTACCCGACCTTCCCACCTTCACTAGGCACTGTTTCTACACAGCTTGTTGGAAGTTTTGCATATCCACACCATTTTGAATCTTTCACCGAAAACCCCTCACCACCTAAGTCTAGTTTGGAAGAGTCGTTGGAGGCGTACATTATAGCAACATATAAAATGACTAGGAATGTGGAAGCGTCCGTAGCCGCCCTTATGCAACCTGCTGAACCGGTGGCTAGTTTCCCACTAGCCCCAAATTTTTCAATGTATGAGGAGGCGGTTGGACTGAGTGAGAATGAGAGAGGATTTCCAAGTCAAACCTACTCATACCCAATTGAAGCCCACAACTCCGGTTTTCCATCGATTGTCCTAAATGATTCATCAGTTAAGGATAAAAATGAGTTGTGTGATTTTGTAGTGTTTGATTTGCCAAATTGTGAGGAACCCCTTTCGAGTGAAACCGCACCTAATCCGTTTGACCTTTACACCTCCACTCTAGAACCTACATTGATAAACATCCATGCTTTTGAGGAGGTGTCTAAAGAAATTGATTTTCACTTGATTGAGGATATAGACGCCGGGAATATTTCGGATGATGAACCTGTCGATTTGCTTGAAATTTTATGTTCAAATCATCATCCCGATTTATTAAATGTTTCTCCCGAATCTCATATGCGTCTAGATTTTGATGATAACGGCATGGATGAGTTAAATATTAAGGATAGTATTGAGGAGAGTCTTGAGGATAATATTGAGGTTGAATCATTTTTGTTTGATGTGTCTGATTTTCCAATTCATCCTCCTAAACCTTTGACTGTTATATCACCTTCCCTCCTTCCCATCGTTCCGACCCCGCATGAAGACTGTGAGCTTGAAACCTTTTCCTTTGAATCTGACACAATTCTCATAGACGATAACACCTACGAGTGTTTCACTTTTTCGGACGATGTTGATGACTCACCGCCCGAGTTTGAGTCCTTTACATTTTCAGATGAGCCATCAGACTCGGTTGATTATAGTAGTTTCGAACCATTAATGGAATCTTTCAAGTTCGAAGCAGTTTTCTACGGTGAGAAAGATACTATCCCTAATTCACTCCCTTTCGTCTTTCCCCTTGTTCCGACCGAACAAATGACCGTTACGCTTTCATCTCCTATACCAAGTTCGGCGTACCCATGTTTTCTTGCGAATCTTGAGGGATTTGACCCCATTTCTCGATGGGTTGATAGGTTAGCGCAATCGCTTTTAACACATCGGTCATCACATATTGCGCTAATTTATTCACTTGATTTACACCCTCAAGTTCGTGCTACACTTCCTACTTCTTTCCGCCATTCTTCTCCCCCACCGAGACCATATTCTACCATTCTTCTTTCCACGCGGTCTCGCGTGTTTCTCATTTCTTTCCTCCACACCCTATTCTTGCACCAACTATACCATTACCACGATAAGATTTTTGAATGGTTGGTGCTCACATTTGGCTTGTGTAAGGCCAAGCTTAAGTTTGGGGGGAAAACTTGTTGTATATATGTATATATATTTTTGTTTTCTTTTTCTATAAAAAAATAAAAAAAAAATTCAAAACATTAAAAATATAATAAAAAAAATTGTAAATAAATAAACAGGGGAGTGCCGGCATTTTGACCCTCTTGGTTTAGCATGACAGTGAGGACACTGTCAAGTTCAAGTTTGGGGGTATGCTCGGTACGTCTTCTTCCTTCGCATTCATTTGTACATATTTTTGCATTTGCATACTTATTTGAAAACCCATAAAAATTGAAAATTTTCAAAAATTATAAAAATTATTGTATTCAATTTTGGCTTATTTGACTAGAGTTTGACAGATAGATTAACTAGTTAGGAGCAACTAGATCTTAGACTTAGTGAATTAAAAACCCTAAAAATAACATTCCTTAAAGTTTAACGGTAGAAAGTATATGCCTTGTAGTTTATTTAGAAATAGGCAACTTTTGGGTTCACTTCTTGGGTTAAGTCGAAACAAAGGAAGAGTATTGATGTTCTTATTAGAGTATAATTTTGAAAAATAGTTCCTAGCTTAAGTCTAGATTCTGAAAACGTATACCCTACAATTTGCACAATCACGCACCTTGAAACTTGGAATAGTAGAAGAGACCTTGAAATGCTCTTGTCTAAAGTCCTTAGTACAATGAAAATAAAAGAAAAAAGTGAATAGAGAAAAAAAATGGACACTGGTTTTTGTGATTACTTAAGGCTGTGAAAATGAAAAATATTTAGCGATGGTGCTTCATCACCTAGTGCCTTAGACCAATTGGTTTGGGAGTCACTGCTAAAGCCTTGGGTGTTGCAAGACTAGGAATTACGCTTTAATGAGCAAACACATCTTGTAATCGGTTGTTGGTACCTCAAGAAGTATTAACGGTCGCATGAAGGATGTGTAAGCGAAATTCAATTAAAAATTCACTAATTAATAAGTGCTTTGGACAATGGACAAGGGTATGATTGCTTAATTTGAATTTCCAAGTGTAGGGGTGATCTATACACACACGTAGGGGTATGTGATTGGAATTTAGATAAAAGAGAGGAATGAAGAATAGAACTTGTATCTTTAGTAGAGTTGATAAAAATTCCTAAGTGGAGATGGAACTTTAGAAGGAAAACTTAAGAGATGCCGAAAGCTAAGTAGGTCTACATAACATATATAATCTTAAGTTAAATAATGAGGAAGTGTGAAGAATATGGGTGGATAATTTGCGGGTCGATGATAATAGAATTCCTTGTTAGAAAACCTAAATGAAGAACAAAAGTCAATGGGCCGAGTTGATAGGATTTTGTGGGTGTAATCCGCTGAAAACCCTCAGGAGACAACACTCCTCCTACTAGGGACACCTAGAGGTTTAACGGCTTGTTACACGTGCTCAGTGCAATCGCGTTTCCCTGCGAAAGTGCGGTTAGGATTTTAGTGAATAAAAATAAGTTTGCTCGAGGACGAGCAAAAGATAAGTTTGGGGGTATTTGTTCAAATCATAATATTGCATTATTATATTCCTCATTCTTATTCTTTTTACAAATAAACAGGTGCTTTTGACGCATGTCTGCTACATGTTACAGATTACAAGTTCTTGGACAGGAAACAGTGAAAATGATGTAAAGACGATGAAAATGTGGACTTTAACCAACAAACAGAGAATCTTGATCAAGCCTACATAAGGAACAATTCACAAAGCAAGATTCAAGACATCGACTCAAAGCGAACGGTTAAAAATCCATTGCAAATTATTCACTGAAGATCTGGAACCAACCTACAAGCCTAAATGGAAAAGGAGATATAGATACAGGAAGCCCAAAACAACCAGAGCCTGCAGCAGAAATTTCAGAACCCAACTCTTCTTTTTTGCCGCGGAACCGCGGCCAAACCAGGCCTAGGGCCGTGGTTCCGCGGCCAAGTTAGGGATTTAGGAGCAAATATTTTTTCCATATTTTTTGTGGCGGCATTGACTGGTCTATCTAGGGCTATTTTTGTAATTGTAGACATGCGGGTCAAATGCAACCCTAGGGTTTCCTATTCTCTATAAATAGGAACTCTAATCATTGTAACTCTTTATGCCTCCCTTTAATGAATAAAATTTAGAAATCTTTTGGAGAGCATCGGTGTTTCTTCTCCATTCAGAAATTCAGATCTGACAACCCTGCATGGATGATTGGAGGGATGCATCTGTAAGTAATTTAATTTCTTGCCTTAGTGTAGATTTAAATTCCTTGCCCTAGGTAGATTTAATTTCATGCCCTAGAAACTTGTTTAGGTGTTAGCTTTTGGGAAGGATTTTGAGAGATGAGATCTCTCATCCCTTTCTTACCCACCAAATATTTACAATAGGACTCCATGCATACATGCACATACCGCTCCCTACAGCACTCTATCCCTCGAGGTAGCGGTGATACCGTAGTATAAAGGCCCGGGTGTGATGTTTTCCATGGAGGTTAGGGTAAGGATCTCTAAAGGAAGGACAAGAACCTAGAGGAAGAAACACCTTCCCGAACGGATCTAATCCACTTTATTGATAATTATCATAACTCCTCACAGATCTTCATTCGGGTATTGAAAGCGGTGAGATTTAATTACATTTCCAAACCATCCCTAAACCTAGCCCTAGCAAGAGTAGATCTAGATAATTGCCCTAGGTTAATTAGGTTTTTAGATTTAATAATTAATCCGAACACCCTTAGGAATTAACTCGTTAGCGCGACTAGGAGATTCACAAAATCCCTGTGGACCGACCCGTATTCACCGGTTAGCTACATGCGACGCCGTTCTTGATTGCGGTTACAAATATTTGTGATCTATCTTTTAGAAAGCGCAAGCACGCTAAATCATTCAATCAAATGGCGCCGTTGCCGGGGATGGCGTAGAATTTTCTTTTCGCAATTTCGGGTTAATCATAAAATTTAAAAAAATCAAAAAATCTGAAAAAATCAAAAAAATATAAAAATATATATAATTTGTTATTTTTGGAAGGTATACTTTGTGGTTGAATTTTTGCAGGATATACAAATTCGGATCTGGAGATTTTCAGAAAGCAAAACAGGAAACAAAATATCGGAACAGAAGAGATTTTGAACAACAAAACAGAGCAAATTTTTTTGAGCAGTGAATCCCTCGTCCCGCCGCGATTCCGCGGCCAAAACCCGCCTTAGGCCGCGGAACCGCGGCCTTCCTGTCGAATCGTCGCACCAAAATTTTTCTGGGGATCCAAACAGTTCAGGGGACCGCGGAACCGCGGTTTTAGAGCGCATTTGCCGCGGAATCGCGGCTATCTCGAGGCTTCATCTTGGAAAAAAAATTCTGTAAGCCCCACTGTTTCTTCTCTGTACATTTTGAAATATCTTTTCTGAAAATTCCTGCAGGATTCCGTGCGCTATAAAAAATTTCCGCTTCCAAATAACAATTTTGTGCAGGATTTTTTTGGGCCCCGCTCAAAATAGAAATTGATTGCAAGTAATCTTTTTTGTTGCATATCTTTTCTCGAATATCTTTTTGCAACAATTTTTTCCAAATAAAGATTCTTTTGATATGCTTAAAATAATAACCAATTGCAAGTAATATTTTGCTGTTGCATATCTTTTCTATAAAATATTTTGCTGTTGCATATCTTTTCTTTAAAATCTTTTTGCAACAAAATTTTTCAAATAAAGAAAAAAAATCAATGAAAAATGAAAATAAAAAGGACAAATATTTTATTGAACTTGCAAAATTTTTTAGCCCCAAATAAATCCTTGCACCACCCAACCATCCTTCTTTTCACCTTTCTTCTTCTAACATGGGTACCCCACACAATAAATCATTAGTCGAACTTTGGTATCCCGAACCTAATTTTGCATCGTACGTTAATTTGTTCGGTCAATTTAAAAATGATCCTTCCTTGCCAAAAATTTCGTTGAAGGATCAAATAGAGGCGTCTAGGAGAAACAGTTTGACTTTTCAACCCACTTTGTGTCAACCAAGTCAACCTTTACCACCTACATATGTTGATACCACTTCTTCAAGTCCTTCTGTCACTCCTAGGCCGATGTCCTTTGCTGATCATATTGCTCAATCTCGCAGTCGATCTTTCACCCCTCTCCACTCATCCAGTTCTAGGGATCAACACGACTATTCACCTTTTTATCCATATGTTGACCCTACCCCTGTACAATCACCCACTTCCTACCAGTCCTACCCGACCTTCTCACCTTCACTAGGCACTGTTTCTACACAGCTTGTTGGAAGTTTTGCATATCCACACCATTTTGAATCTTTCACCGAAACCCCCTCACCACCTAAGTCTAGTTTGGAAGAGTCGTTGGAGGCGTACATTATAGCAACAAATAAAATGACTAGGAATGTGGAAGCGTCCGTAGCCGCCCTTATGCAACCTGCTGAACCGGTGGCTAGTTTCCCACTAGCCCCAAATTTTTCAATGTATGAGGAGGCGGTTGGACTGAGTGAGAATGAGAGAGGATTTCCAAGTCAAACCTACCCATACCCAATTGAAGCCCACAACTCCGGTTTTCCATCGATTGTCCTAAATGATTCATCAGTTAAGGATAAAAATGAGTTGTGTGATTTTGTAGTGTTTGATTTGCCAAATTGTGAGGAACCCCTTTCGAGTGAAACCGCACCTAATCCGTTTGACCTTTACACCTCCACTCTAGAACCTACATTGATAAACATCCATGCTTTTGAGGAGGTGTCTAAAGAAATTGATTTTCATTTGATTGAGGATATAGACGCCGGGAATATTTCGGATGATGAACCTGTCGATTTGCTTGAAATTTTATGTTCAAATCATCATCCTGAGTTATTAAATGTTTCTCCCGAATCTCATATGCGTCTAGATTTTGATGATAACGGCATGGATGAGTTAAATATTAAGGATAGTATTGAGGAGAGTCTTGAGGATAATATTGAGGTTGAATCATTTTTGTTTGATGTGTCTGATTTTCCAATTCATCCTCCTAAACCTTTGACTGTTATATCACCTTCCCTCCTTCCCATCGTTCTGACCCCGCATGAAGACTGTGAGCTTGAAACCTTTTCCTGTGAATCTGACACAATTCTCATAGACGATAACACCTACGAGTGTTTCACTTTTTCGGACGATGTTGATGACTCACCGCCCGAGTTTGAGTCCTTTACATTTTCAGATGAGCCATCAGACTCGGTTGATTATAGTAGTTTCGAACCATTAATGGAATCTTTCAAGTTCGAAGCAGTTTTCTACGGTGAGAAAGATACTATCCCTAATTCACTCCCTTTCGTCTTTCCCCTTGTTCCGACCGAACAAATGACCGTTACGCTTTCATCTCCTATACCAAGTTCGGCGTACCCATGTTTTCTTGCGAATCTTGAGGGATTTGACCCCATTTCTCGACGGGTTGATAGGTTAGCGCAATCGCTTTTAACACATCAGTCATCACATATTGCGCTAATTTATTCACTTGATTTACACCCTCAAGTTCGTGCTACACTTCCTACTTCTTTCCGCCATTCTTCTCCCCCACCGAGACCATATTCTACCATTCTTCTTTCCACGCGGTCTCGCGTGTTTCTCATTTCTTTCCTCCACACCCTATTCTTGCACCAACTATACCATTACCACGATAAGATTTTTGAATGGTTGGTGCTCACCTTTGGCTTGTGTAAGGCCAAGCTTAAGTTTGGGGGGAAAACTTGTTGTATATATGTATATATATTTTTGTTTTCTTTTTCTATAAAAAAATAAAAAAAATTCAAAACAATAAAGATATAAAAAAAAAATTGTAAATAAATAAACAGGGGAGTGCCAGCATTTTGACCCTCTTGGTTTAGCATGACAGTGAGGACACTGTCAAGTTCAAGTTTGGGGGTATGCTCGGTACGTCTTCTTCCTTCGCATTCATTTGTACATATTTTTGCATTTGCATACTTATTTGAAAACCCATAAAAATTGAAAAATTTCAAAAATTATAAAAATTATTGTATTCAATTTTGGCTTATTTGACTAGAGTTTGACAGATAGATTAACTAGTTAGGAGCAACTAGATCTTAGACTTAGTGAATTAAAAACCCTAAAAATAACATTCCTTAAAGTTTAACGGTAGAAAGTATATGCCTTGTAGTTTATTTAGAAATAGGCAACTTTTGGGTTCACTTCTTGGGTTAAGTCGAAACAAGGGAAGAGTATTGATATTCTTATTAGAGTAAATTTTGAAAAATAGTTCCTAGCTTAAGTCTAGATTCTGAAAACTTATACCCTACAATTTGCACAATCACGCACCTTGAAACTTGGAATAGTAGAAGAGACCTTGAAATGCTCTTGTCTAAAGTCCTTAGTACAATGAAAATAAAAGAAAAAGGTGAATAGAGAAAAAAAATGGACACTGGTTTTTGTGATTACTTAAGGCTGTGAAAATGAAAAATATTTAGCGATGGTGCTTCATCACCTAGTGCGTTGGACCAACTGGTTTGGGAGTCACTGCTAAAGCCTTGGGTGTTGCAAGACTAGGAATTACGCTTTAATAAGCAAACACATCTTGTAATCGGTTTTTGGTAACTCAAGAAGTATTAACGGTCGCATGAAGGATGTGTAAGCGAAATTCAATTAAAAATTCACTAATTAATAAGTGCTTTGGATAATGGACAAGGGTATGATTGCTTAATTTGAATTTCCAAGTGTAGGGGTGATCTATACACACACGTAGGGGTATGTGATTGGAATTTAGATAAGAGAGAGGAATGAAGAATAGAACTTGTATCTTTAGTAGAGTTGATAAAAATTCCTAAGTGGAGATGGAACTTTAGAAGGAAAACTTAAGAGATGCCGAAAGCTAAGTAGGTCTACATAACATATATAATCTTAAGTTAAATAATGAGGAAGTGTGAAGAATATGGGTGGATAATTTGCGGGTCGATGATAATAGAATTCCTTGTTAGAAAACCTAAATGAAGAACAAAAGTCAATGGGCCGAGTTGATAGGATTTTGTGGGTGAAATCCGCTGAAAACCCTCAGGAGACAACACTCCTCCTACTAGGAACACTTAGAGGTTTAACGGCTTGTTGCACGTGCTCAGTGCAATCGCGTTTCCCTGCGAAAGTGTGGTTAGGATTTTAGTGAATAAAAATAAGTTTGCTCGAGGACGAGCAAAAGATAAGTTTGGGGGTATTTGTTCATATCATAATATTGCATTATTATATTCCTCATTCTTATTCTTTTTACAAATAAACAGGTGCTTTTGACGCATGTCTGCTACATGTTACAGATTACAGGTTCTTGGACAGGAAACAGTGAAAATGATGTAAAGACGATGAAAAAGTGGACTTTAACCAACAAACAGAGAATCTTGATCAAGCCTACATAAGGAACAATTCACAAAGCAAGATTCAAGACATCGACTCAAAGCGAACGGTTAAAAATCCATTGCAAATTGTTCACTGAAGATCTGGAACCAACCTAGAAGCCTAAATGGAAAAAGATATATAGATATAGGAAGCCCAAAACAACCAGAGCCTGCAGCAGAAATTTCTGAACCCAACTCTTTTTTTCGGCCGCGGAACCGCGGCCAAACCAGGCCTAAGGCCGCGGTTCCGCGGCCGAGTTAGGGATTTAGGAGCAAATATTTTTTCCATATTTTTTGTGGCGGCGTTGACTTGTCTTTCTAGTGCTATTTTTGTAATTGTAGACATGCGGGTCAAATGTAACCCTAGGGTTTCCTATTCTCTATAAATAGGAACTCTAA
Organism: Agapanthus africanus; assembly: GCA_030015575.1. NCBI lineage: Eukaryota > Viridiplantae > Streptophyta > Magnoliopsida > Asparagales > Amaryllidaceae > Agapanthus > Agapanthus africanus. The sequence goes on along the minus strand of JASDDO010000031.1, from coordinate 172,924,602 downwards.
TCATTGTAACTCTTTATGCCTCCCTTTAATGAATAAAATTTAGAAATCTTTTGGAGAGCATCGGTGTTTCTTCTCCATTCAGAAATTCAGATCTGACAACCCTGCATGGATGATTGGAGGGATGCATCTGTAAGTAATTTAATTTCTTGCCTTAGTGTAGATTTAAATTCCTTGCCCTAGGTAGATTTAATTTCATGCCCTAGGAACTTGTTTAGGTGTTAGCTTTTGGGAAGGATTTTGAGAGATGAGATCTCTCATCCCTTTCTTACCCACCAAATATTTACAATATGACTCCATGCATACATGCACATACCGCTCCCTACAGCACTCTATCCCTCGAGGTAGCGGTGATACCGTAGTATAAAGGCCTGGGTGTGATGTTTTCCATGGAGGTTAGGGTAAGGATCTCTAAAGGAAGGACAAGAACCTAGAGGAAGGAACACATTCCCGAACGGATCTAATCCACTTTATTGATAATTTCCATAACTCCTCACAGATCTTCATTCGGGTATTGAAAGCGGTGAGATTTAATTACATTTCCAAACCATCCCTAAACCTAGCCCTAGCAAGAGTAGATCTAGATAATTGCCCTAGGTTAATTAGGTTTTTAGATTTAATAATTAATCCGAACACCCTTCGGAATTAACTCGTTAGCGCGACTAGGAGATTCACAAAATCCCTGTGGACCGACCCGTATTCACCGGTTAGCTACATGCGACGCCGTTCTTGATTGCGGTTACAAATATTTTTGATCTATCTTTTAGAAAGCGCAAGCACGCTAAATCATTCAATCATGTACATGACTCAGCCAGAGGGCTTCGTAGATAGTGGGAGCAGCGGGAAGGCGTGCAAGCTGCTTAAATCCATTTTTGGATTAAAGCAAGCATCGCGGAGTTGGAACATCTTCTTTGACGTCGGTATCAAAGAGTTTGATTTCGTCAAAAACGTAGATGAACCTTATATCTACAAGAAGGTGGCAGAGAGTAAGGTTTTCTTCCTCGTATTGTACATGGACGACATACTCTTGATAGGAAATGACTTTATTATGCTGTAATCGATCAAGCTCTTCTTATCACAAAGATTCTCAATGAAAGATCTTGGTGATGCCTCCTGCATATTGGGAATTATGATCTATAAAGATAGATCTAAAAGGGTATTGTGATTGTCCCAATCCAGGTACATTGACACCATACTAAAGAGGTTTAGTATGGAAGAGTCCAAACGTGGGTTTTTACCCACGATCTCAGGTCTCATTCTCTCCAAAGAGATGTCTCCCAAGACTGATTTGGAGAGAGCTCGCATGCAAGGGATACCCTATGCTTCGGCAGTAGGCTCTATCATGTACGCGATGCTATGTACCAGACCCGATGTAGCGTACTCACTAAGTGTAGTGAGTAGGTATCAAGCTGATCCAGGAGAGAGTCACTGGAAAGCTGTGAAGTGCATTCTCAAGTACTTACGAAGGACTAAAGAGATGCTCTTGGTGTATAGTAACGGAGAACTCCAAGTGGAGTCCTTTACCGATTCGAGCTTCCAGAGTGATAAGGACGACTCTAAGTCGCAGTCGGGATTTTTATTTACCCTTTACGGAGGGGCGGTTAGCTTGAAGAGTTCCAAGCAGGAAACCGTGGCAGACTCGACGATGGAGGCTGAATATATCGCTACCAACGATGCTGCCAAAGAGGCTGTCTGGATCAAGAAGTTCATTACTGAACTTGGAGTGGTTCCATCTATTGAGCATCCAATACCTTTGTATTGTGATAACAATGGAGCGGCGGCTTTGGCCAAGGAACCCAGGTCCCATCAGCGATCCAGGCATATTCTGAGGCGGTATCACCAGATCCGGGAGATAGTTGATCGCCGGGAGATCGAGGTCATGAGGGTTGACACGAAGAACACTGCGGATCCACTCACGAAGGCCATTCCCCATATACAGTTTGAGAGACTCTTCGGGATGCTTGGTATGCGATACTACAGCAGCTGGCCCTAGTGCAAGTGGGAGATTTTTAGTTGTATGTATGTCCTAGAGGACAGTATTGTACAGATGATGTATATTATATTGGATGCTTGGACATATATAGAGATGACTTTCTTGCTCGACATGATATTATGCTATCTGGTTGCTCTTTTATCTTAACATGTATACTTGTCTCTTTATACTGTCTTATAGTTACATGTTGGTAAAGCCCTTAGGATGTGTACTTGACTACCTAGACTATGATGTAGATCATACTAGTGGGGACATGGTAGTCCATAAGTACATCCTTCAAGGTCCCTAGTCGTGGGTATATCGAGATGGGGCATCGATATACCAGTATAGACTAGCGTATACGCTTCTCGACCCATGAGATGGGCGATGGATGATGCCATATCTATTGGTGTTTGACATCAGAGATGGTATACGGGTGCTCAGTGGAGACTGGGTACACTAGACGGACTCGCCGAGAACTCCCAGATGGTATTATACCTCACGTCAGATGGCAGTTCTCTGGTGACACTTGTGTAGGTTAGTCTGTAGACCCGAGATCGTCATAGAGACTTGTGTGATTCCCACTGTGCTTTGATTTCCACCTTACCACATCCATGAGGGCGAGCAAAACGGTGGTTTTTGGGTACAGTCCCGAGTCACATGGAGGCAATGAGCGATAGGAGGGGTTTCGTCTCTCTCGGTATTGGGGGTTGATGTTGCGCTGTGCTCGATTGGCCGTAACAGGGAAGTCCCTGGCCAGGGCTGATTTAGAGATTTACTGGTAAGTGTTACCAGTAGTTTCTCGACCCGTTATGAGCCTCACATCGGCACAACTTATTGGTTATTGGGGTCTAACGTTTACCACCCCTAGACTTGATATGCGACATATCAGACGAGGAGACCGGACTGTGCGGGAAGTGTTACCGGCAGGCTTTTACAGGAGTTGGAGCGGGCTTGCTTGCTGATCTTCTGATCGCTCAATACCCAGGTAGCCGTTACGTCCAACTAGTACCGTTGACGGCTTGTGGGTGCTTGATGTGATCATCACCTACTGCCGGCGTATTGACGAGTCTTTAGAGTCCTACATAAAGGTTTTACTGGCTCGGGCAAAACGAAATAGGAGCGCATATGTGATTTGTGCGGGACCGAGAATAATGCGTGTATGTGATACTGTATTCTATTCTCGTGACTTTTTGTATCGGTCGGTTATATATGATATAGCCGGGTTATCGAATCAAGTGTTGATTCGATAAGTCGATACATTGGATGTTAGTCGGTTATATGTGATATGACCGGATTATTAAGTCAAGTGTTGATTTAATAATTTATTGTATAATTGTATATTTAATATACTAGTTTACATTAACTAACACTTGTTCACTTTAGGGTTTTTCTCACATGAGCACAACTTTAATGTATATATGATATATATTAAAAATGTGTTTTTTATATTGTATCATGGTTGATGATACACATAACTTTGGTGTATGTGACTTACACCATGCTATAGATTATGTTGGGTTTTTATATTTTAAGTAATTACAAAATTAGTGGAGGATTAGCACAATGCATGAAGCTTGTGGATGCATTGACTAATTCCACTAAATTTGTTTTTACTATGGATATTTCTTAACCCAACCATAATCAATTAGCCATGGTTATGGCTCTACAAGAGTTAGTATATGATACTCACTTACCATGGTTAGCCTTCTCACTTGATCATTATCATCATCTCTTTCTTTTCTTCTTCTTCTTCATTGTTAAGAAAGAAAAAGCTTGTTAGGGTTTGATCTAAAGTGAGAGAGCTTGTGAGAAATAAAATTCTAAAGAGAACCCACTTCCTATTTCTCCATCCTCTACTAAACTAGCACTTTAGTTTGGTGTGTTTGCTTCGCTAATTCTCAAGTTAGTGAAGTAGAAGCTTGAGTTGGCATCCCCTCGACGTAGATCTTCTTCGGCCTCGAAGACTTCAAGCAAGGACGCGCCTTTCACCTCGTGAAGCCATGCAAGGGTCCGGGAGAACCACGATCGCAGCGAAGGGACTTCAACAAGGAGAAAAAGAAGTGAAGGACCGATCTACAAAGGTTGTATATCGTATTCACTTAGATGTAAACATAGTTTACTTGCATATGAAACCCTAATTTTCTAGTAACGATCTTGCTTAGGGTATTCGGCACGGCTAAAATTTTAAACGGGCATGTTTGATGCTTCCTTAACCTTTGTTAGAGTGCCTAATAACCCTACAGCCCTTAGGATATGTACTCGACTACTGGGACTATTATGAGATCATACTAGTGGGGCCACAGTAATCGACGAGTACATCCTATAGCTGTTCCTAGTCGAGGGTGTATCGAGACAGGGCATCGATACACCAGAGTAGACTAGCGTATACGCATCTTGACCCATATGATGGGCGATGGATGATCCCATATCCATCGGTGTTTGACATCAAAGATGGTGTACGGGTGCTCAGTGGAGACTGGGTATACTGGACGGACTTGCCGAGAACTCCCAGATGATATTATACCTCACGTCAGATGGCAGTTCTCTGGTGACACTGGTACAGGTTAGTCTGTAGACCCGAGATTGTCATAGAGTCTTGTGTGATCCCCACTGTGCTTTGATTTCCATCATACCACGTCCAAGAGGGCGTGCAAAATGGTGGCTTTTGGGTACAGTCCCGAATCACATAGAGGCAATGAGCGATAGGAGGGGTGTCGTCTCTCCCGGTATAGGGAGTTGATGTTGTGCTGTGTTCGATTGGCTATAACTGGAAGTCCCTGGCCAGGGAGGATATTAAGTACTACTGGTAAGTGTTATCAGTAGGTTCTCGACCTGTTATGAGCCTCACATCGACACAACTTATCGGTTACTGGGGTCTGACGTATACCACCCCTAGACTATATATGCAACATATCAGACGAAGAGACCGAAGTGTACGGGAGTGTTACTAATTGGATTCACAGGAGAATGTAGAGGCTTGCTTTTTGATCTTCTGATCACTCAATACCTGGGTAGCTGTTACGTTTAGCTAACCGCTTGCAGCTTGTGGGTGTTTGATATGATCATCACCTACTGACGGCGTATTGACGATTCTTTAGAGTCCTACACAGAGGTTTCTTGACTCAGGCAAAATGGAGTAGGAGCACATATGTGATATGTACGGGAGCGAGAATAATATGATATAAGATACAGTATTCTATTCTCACGATATTTGATATCAGCCGAGTCATCGGATCAAGTGTTGATTCGATGTATCGGTACATGAAATAGTAGTCGGTTATATGCGATATAACCGGATTGTCGGATCAAGTGTTGATTCAATAATTTAATGTATAAATATATATGTGATATAGTACATTACATTATCTAATATTGGCTCACTTTATTGATTCATTTTCTCATCGGATAATACATTGATATATATGCGATATATATTAATTGTATTATTTTCTTTTATTACAAAAATATATTATATATGTGATATATAATATTGTAACAAGATATGATTACAAATGCAACATGATTAGTGGAGATTAAACATGCTTAGGGTTTGATTTGGATTAGCTTATTCATGAAGCTTCTAGAAGCTTTTCTTTTGTTTCTTACAAAGATGTTATGTGTTGATATTTTGGAGATATTTTCCTAACCCAACCCACACCCTTAACCCTAGTTGAATCTCTACAATGGTTAAGTCTTTCTTGACTTAACCATGGTTGCAATTGTAATGATAATAACAATTCATTACTCATCACAAAAGAGATCATTTTTTCTTCTTCTTCTTCTTCCTTGAGCTCTTGAAAAGCTTTCTAGGTTTTTCTTTTGTGATGGATTAGTGTGAGAATTTGATAATAAAAGAGAGCATAAATCCTACTTCATCATCCTCATCTAATCTAGCCAATTAAATTAGGGTGCTCACTTCATTAATACTTGATTAGTGAGTGAGAGCTTGAGTTAAAGAAACTTCAAGGTAGATCATCTTCGAAAAGGAAGACTTCAAGCAACTATGGATCATTCGGGTTGTGGAGCCTCTCTTGAGTCTGGGAGATCATGGATCGCGGCAAAGGGACTACTACTCAGAGCTTATGAAGCGAAGGAGCGGACTATAAAGGTTGTAATCCCTCTCTCTCTCTTAGTTGAAGATGTTTACTTGCATGTTTAACCCTAATTATCTAGCAAAGATCCTCGCTTTGGGTTCTTCGGCACGTCTAAATTTTAAATCAGGCATGGTTGATGCCTTATAGACCCTTGTGATAGTGCCTAGTAACTCAACAGTGGTATCAGAGCCTAGCTAGAGCATTAAGCGACGTGTATACGAAGTTAAAAGTCCGATCGAACCCTGAAACGTCGTATTTTGACCCCTCTCTGGAAATTTTTTTAAAATGTGATTTTTTCCGTATTAAAAATACTCAGAAAATTCAGCAGGCAATTTTAAGGATAACTGTGAAATACGAGCCCCCAAATCCCTCAAAGCGCCGCGGAACCGCCGCAAGAACATGCTTGGCGCGGCGGTTCCGCGGCCGTACCTAGGAATTAGGGACTCATATTTGTAGGGTTTATCCGTAGGTATTTGTATATACTTCTGGGAATTTTTAATGTTACTCAAGTGTTGAGTGTTCTGGAGATCTTCAATATTCGTTGATTCGATCGAAAAGTTTGATTTCGTTTAGTTTTCCGTATAATTTAGAATGTGTTAAAATGTTCGAACGGATATCAATAACTCACTTTTTCCCGACACGAAAAACTTTCAAGTGTTGAATTTTTCTTGAGTTTAAAACTTTCGGAAAAACATGCAAGCATATCTGTGGACCCTCTAGAAGAACGTAACCTTAACTCGATTATGTGACCGTCAAAACTTCCACTGAACCCTAGGGTTTGTGGTAGTTTGGCGTTGCCACATGTGAGGCGTTGGTTTGACCCTTCTACGGCTGATTCATTGGGGCGGTGACATGTTCTGGGTTTTTTGAACTCCGCTCAAGTGTTGAGCTATTTAGGAAATCTTGGGTATTTGATTATTCGATCGGAAAGTTTAATATTGTCTATTTATCTGGAATGTGATACAATATGTGGAATTCATATAGTTAGGCATAAAATGCGAAGTATGTGATATTTCGGATTTACGATGTCTAAAGTGATTGTGGATTCCAAATGTTGTAGTTTGACACTTTCTTTTCTGTGACCGTAAACGTAGTATGTGGTGTATCACCGGCTTCGTTGCTATACATCAACAACAATCGGGATACACATACTTGCTTACGTTTATGATATGAGATATTATGTGTTGCTGTGATATGTTATATTGGATCGTCGTATTCTGAATAGCCGCGGGTTTTATGTGAGATGGGGGTTTTTATTTTCATTCATGTAAAATTAATTTGTATGTAATATTCTTTTATTGGGGCACTTCCGAGATGAGGTTGTTGTCACCATTGTATATTATTTACTTTTCCGTATTAGGTAGACCCGAGGAGGGGAGCACAAGTAACCGGGTTCTAGGGTACAGTGGGAGGCCATCTCGAGGAGTCGAGACCGGGTCTCCTAACCCTAGAATTAGCAGTGTTACTTGCCGCTCTCGTAGGGGTCTAAGGATATGGGTTTGGCTATTCACCGCGACCGTGGAATCCGTGTTTTATACAGGCTTGAAATAAAACACGGACGTCCTAGTATATCCAATATTTCATATGTTATCTTCTGCAGCAATGTTCTGTGATGAGATCATATTACTGCCTGAGACGAATGCTTATACTATATATATATATATATATATATATATATATATATATATATATATATTGATATATAAATATTACTGCTTTCGTTTCTTCTGTGATACTTAGGAAGCATTAATTGATGGGATTTTATTAATGAGATTAATAAAAGAAAAGAAACCTAAAAGATGTTGTAGAATCAAAACTTTATAAAAAGGGTAGCTACAGTTTTGCTTTGCACAGCGGTATATATGATATACCCTGCACCTTATTCGATGAGGAAAGAGCCGAGATCCCTTCAGCGGGAGTGACCTCTTTAGCAAAACTGGCAGATGCTAGAAACTCACAGTTTAGTTTTTGACAGCTTCTATAGTTCTTACTTTGCACAACGGTATATATGATATACCCTGCACCTTATTCGATGAGGAAAGAGCCGAGATCCCTTCACCGGGAGTGACCTCTTTAGCGAAACTAGAAAAGCCTAAAAAACACTCCTTTTCAAAATCACTTATTTCTACAACGATATCAAGTTCATTACGCTCATGGTTTTCTGAAAAACTTATGTAACCCTCCGTCATTTTAGGAAAATAGAGTACTTAGTATTCGTGCTGCGTTTGTTGACCATAGTTAAGGCGCAGTGTACGGTAGCTGAGTGATGTTTTCCTATATAACATATGATGTGATTAATTAGAACAGTCATATGACTTTGTTAACCATAGTTAAGGGTTGTGTGGGTGGGTCTAAATTAATCAAGAAATGACGGGTAGAACTTGACTAGTACTTATGATTTGTTGACCATAATTAAGGTTATAAGTCACTTAGGGTAAAAGCATTATCGGGAATTTCAAGTGTTGAAATTTGCAATGAGATTGCATACCTTCTATGAGATAGATGGATCCTGATACCCACTACGAGTAAGAGTTACTCCTGGGAGAATTTTACACAGGACAATTAGCCGATCAAGTAGGTGTCTAGAAAGGTGTTAACGGGGTTATGCCTCTGGGAAAACGAGGTTTATTTTAATTAGGTCCGTGCGAAAGCACGGGGAACCTCCCTCAAAGTACTAACACCGATCTGGCTGAAAGATTGACAAAATTGTAGGGTGTAATTAATCCCGGCTAATCTTACCTTTTAGGGATTGAAGGGAAATTTGATAAAAACAGTGGGAGACATCCTGATTAGATAAGATAATAACCAATCTAATCTTGCAAGAGCATACGCTAAAGTGTTTCCTTCTCTCTCTCTCCAGGTAGCGACCATGTCATGCCTTAATCAAGATAATAATATGGATGTATTGACTGAACCCGCTTATTATACTGAGCAGGGGACCGTTGGTCCCGTTCTTTCTTATAAGTGTTATAAGACTGAGCAGGGAATAGGACAATATCTGGATTCTCACGCCGCCCAAACGAAGAACAAGTATGTTGATGCATCTTCTTCGGGTGTGTTAGTTATTGAGAACTGTTTCTCAGTTCACCCTATGTCCTGGGTATTAGATACCGGATCAGGATCCCACATATGTAAATTGTTACGTGGGCTACGTAAAGGTAGAGAACTGGGAAAGGGTGATCATTCCGTACAAGTAGGGAATGGTACAAATATTGCAGCCAAAGCAATTGGCGAATATCACCTTGTATCACCAAGTAGTAATACATTGATTCTGAATGAGTGCTATTATATACCGAACATGATGTGCAACATTATATCAGTTTCTTTATTAAGTAAAGAATGGTATAGTTTTGTAATACAGGATAATGTTATGAACATCTTCCTAAATCAAAAGTTGATTGGATCAGGCTCGTTACATAATGGCATATTCATTCTCAATCAAAATACAGTCCTTAATATACAAAACACACACAAGAGGAAGAGTTCAGAAATGAACGAATCCTTCTTGTGGCATTGTAGACTTGGTCATATCAATGCGACACGGCTAGCTAAGTTACATAAGGATGGATATTTGAATCCGTTCGAATTATCATCTTATGATACTTGCCATTCATGTCTCAAAGGTAAAATGACCAAAACTCCGTTTAGTGGACACGGAGAAAGAGTTGAAGAACTCTTAGGACTGGTACATAGTGATGTATGCGGTCCCATGTCTACACATGCCAGGAACGGTTCTTCCTACTTCATTACAGTCACTGGCGATCTCTCAAAATACGGACATGTGTTCCTGATGAGATACAAGTCTGAAACTTTTGAGAAATTCAGGGAATATAAGAACGAAGTAGAGAACCAAACGGGAAAAAGTATTAAGATCTTACGATCTGATCGAGGAGGAGAATACTTAAGCAATGAGTTCCTGGACTATCTAAAAGAGAATGGGATTCTCTCTTAGCTTGCTCCTCCTTATACACCACATCACAACGTTGTATCGGAACGGAGGAATCGCACCCTATTAGATATGGTGCGCTCTATGATGGGCACTGTTGAGTTGCCTATTTCCTTCTAGGGATATGCGCTTGAGACAGCGGCATACTTATTGAATAGAGTTCCAACTAAATCAGTGCCTACCACTCCATATGAGATTTGGAATGGGGAGAGACCATCTCTTAAACGAGTTAAGATATGTGGTTGTCCGGCCTATGTTAAAAAGCAAAATCCGGACAAGCTCGAGGCAAGATAAAGTTTATGTAAGTTTGTAGGATATCCAAAAGATTCCTATGAATATATCTTCTACTACGGTAAGGAACAAAAGGTGTTTGTTTCTCAATATGCCACCTTTTTAGAAAAGAAATTAGTGGCGAAGAGGTAGAGCTGGAAGAGGTTCCAGCGACACAAACTGCAACTGAAGATTTAGTGGAACCAGAGTATTCAGTAGTTCCCAACGAACCCCAGCCTCTCCGTCGATCTAGTAAGGTTTCTCATCCACCTGAGAGATACTACGGTTTTCTCATGGATGGTGGAAGCGAGGATTGCAACATGGAAGATGACGACCCGACTAGTTTCGAGCAGGCCATCACGAGTGGTGACTCTGTGAAATGGCTGGATGCAATGCGATCTGAGATGGAATCCATGTACACCAAGAAAGTATGGACTTTGGAAGTTGCTCCTGAAGGGGCAAAACCCATTGGGAGCAAATGGATCTTTAAGAAGAAACTTGGTGTAGATGGAAAAGTTGAGACTTACAAAGCTAGACTTGTTGCAAAGGGTTTTCGTCAACGACCAGGTGTGGATTATGACGAAACCTTTTCTCCAGTAGCTATGCTTAAGTCCATCCGGATCTTACTTGCCATTGCTGCATACCATGACTACGAAATCTGGCAAATGAATGTTAAGACCGCCTTTCTAAATGGTGATTTAGAGGAGTGCATGTACATGACTCAGCCAGAGGGCTTCGTAGATAGTGGGAGCAGCGGAAAGGTGTGCAAGCTGCTTAAATCCATTTATGGGTTAAAGCAAGCATCGCAGAGTTGGAACATCTGCTTTGATATTGTAGTCAAAGAGTTTGACTTCATCAAAAACGTATATGAACCATGTATTTACAAGAAGGTTGCAGAGAGTAAGGTCATCTTCCTCGTATTGTACGTAGATGACATACTCTTGATAGGAAATGATATTCCTATGCTGCAATCGGTCAAGCTCTTCTTATCACAAAGATTCTCAATGAAAGATCTTGGTGATGCCTACTGCATACTTGGAATTATGATCTATAGAGATAGATCTAAATGGATACTGGGATTGTCCCAATCCAGGTACATTGATACCATACTAAAGAGATTTAGTATGGAAGAGTCCAAACGTGGGTTTTTACCCACGATCTCAGGGCTCACTCTCTCCAAAGAGATGTCTCCCAAGACTGATTTGGAGAGAGCTCGCATGCAAGGGATACCTTATGCTTCGGCAGTAGGCTCTATCATGTATGCGATTCTATGTACCAGACCCGATGTAGCATACTCACTAAGTGTAGTGAGTAGGTATCAAGCAGATCCTGGAGAGAGTCACTGGATAGATGTGAAGAACATTATCAAGTACTTGAGAAGAACTAAGGAGATGTTCTTGGTGTATGGTAACGGAGAACTCCAGGTGGAGTCCTTTACCGATTCAAGCTTCCAAAGTGATAAGGACGACTCTAAGTCACACTCGAGATTTGTCTTTACCCTCAATGGAGGGGCGGTGTATTGGAAGAGTTCCAAACAGGATACCGTTGCAGACTCAACGACGGAGGCTGAATACATCGCTTCCAACGATGCTGCCAAAGAAGCTGTCTGGATAAAGAAGTTCATTACTGAACTTGGTGTGGTTTCGTCCATTGAGCATCCAATACCATTGTATTGCGATAACAATGGAGCTTTGGCTTTGTCCAAGGAACCCAGGTCCCATCAGAAGTCCTGACATATTTTGAGGTTGTATCACCTGGTCAGGGAGATAGTTGATCGCCGGGAGATCGAGGTCAGGAGAGTTGATATGAAGGACAACACTGCGGATCCACTCACAAAGGCCATTCTCCAGATACAGTTTGAGAGATTATTCAAGATGTTAGGTATGAGATACTACAACAGCTGGCCTTAGTGCAAGTGGGAGATTGTTAGTTATATATATGCCCTAGAGGCCATTGTTGTACATATGATGTATATTATAATGGATGCTTGGATATATAGAGAGAGGACTTTCTTGCACGTCATAATAGTATGCTATTTGGTTTTACTTTGTCTTAACATGTTGACATGTATTAGTTTATTTTCTTGCTCTCGCATGTTGATAAAGCCCTTAGGATATGTACTCCACTACTGGGACTATGATGAGATCATACTAGTGAGGCCACGGTAGTCGACGAGTACATCTTATAACTGTTCCTAGTCGAGGGTGTATCGAGACAGGGCATCGATACACCAGAGTAGACTAGCGTATATGTATCTTGATCCATATGATGGGCGATGGAAGATCCCATATCCATTGGTGTTTGACATCAAAGATGGTGTACAGGTGCTCGGTGGAGACTGGGTATACTAGACGGACTTGCCGAGAACTCCCAGATGGTATTATACCTCACGTCAGATGGCAGTTCTTTGTTGACACTGGTACAGGTTAGTCTGTAGACTCGAGATCGTCATAGAGTCTTGTGTGATTCCCACTGTGCTTTGATTTCCATCATGCCACGTCCAAGAGGGCGTGCAAAACGGTGGCTTTTGGGTACAGTCCCGAATCACATGGAGGCAATGAGCGATAGGAGGGGTTTCGTCTCTCCCGGTATAGGGAGTTGAAGTTGTGCTGTGTTCGATTGGCTATAACTGGAAGTCCCTGGCCAGGGCGGATATTGAGTACTACTGGTAAGTGTTATCAGTAGGTTCTCGACCTGTTATGAGCCTCACATCGACATGACTTATCGGTTATTGGGGTCTGACGTATACCACCCCTAGACTAGATATGCAACATATCAGACGAAGAGACCGGACTGTACGGGAGTGTTACTGATTAGATTCATAGGAGAATGTACAGGCTATCTTGTTGATATTCTGATCGCTCAATACCTGGGTGGCTGTTACGTTTAGCTGACCGCTTGCAGCTTGTAGGTGTTTGATATGATCATCACCTACTGCCGGCGTATTAACGATTCTTTAGAGTCCTACACAGAGGTTTCTTGACTCTGGCAAAACTGAGTAGGAGCACATATGTGATATGTGCGGGAGCGAGAATAATATGATATGAGATACCGTATTCTATTCTTGCGATATTTGATATCAGCCGAGTCATCGGATCAAGTGTTGATTCGATGTATCGGTACATAATATATTAGTCGGTTATATGCGATATAACCGGATTTTCGGATCAAGTGTTGATTCGATAATTTAATGTATAAATATATATGTGATATATTACATTACATTATCTAATATTGGCTCGCTTTATTGATTCATTTTCTCACCGGATAATACATTGATATATATGCGATATATATTAATTGTATTATTTTCTTTTGTTACAAAAATATATTATATATGTGATATATAATATTGTAATAAGTTATGATTATAAATGCAACATGATTAGTGGAGATTAAACATGCTTAGGGTTTGATTTGGGTTAGCTAATTCATGAAGCTTCTAGAAGCTTTTCTTTTGTTTCTTGCAAAGATATTATGTGTTGATATTTTGGAGATATTTTCCTAACCCAATCCACACCCTTAACCCTAGTTGAATCTCTACAATGGTTAAGTATTTCTTAACTTGACCATGGTTGCAATTGTAATGATAATAACAATTCATTATTCATCACAAAAGAGATCATTTTTTCTTCTTCTTCTTCCTTGAGCTCTTAAAAAGCTTTCTAGGTTTTTCTTTTGTGATGGATTAGTGTGAGAATTTGATAATAAAAGAGAGCATAAATCATACTTTATCATCCTCATCTAATCTAGCCAATTAGATTAGGGTGTTCATTTCATTAATACTTGATTAGTGAGTGAGAGCTTGAGTTAAAGAAACTTCAAGGTAGATCATCTTCGAAAAGGAAGACTTCAAGCAAGTATGGATCATTCGGGTTGTGGAGCCTCTCTTGAGTCCGGAAGATCATGGATCGAGGCGAAGGGACTACTACTCGGAGCTTATGAAGCTGTCACGTCCCGAAGGTACGGAACATGACCGGCACTTAAACTACGAAACGACTCGAGGCGTACGTAATTTAAGTAAGCCGAAAACCCAGAAATCCAAACCAAGAAAAGTAGTAGAGTGAAGGAAAACCAATTTAAAATCAAGTAGTTTTAATAGCATAAGCCGAATTATGCGGTTTTAAAAAAACATCAAATATTTCCTGAAAATTTCGGCAGAGTTTCCTTTGTAAATACTGGCTCCCAAGCGGATACAACATGAATAGTATACGAAATCACTAAAAGGCATCCCCAAGCGGGAGCTAGCTCTTCGTCAATCGACGGTCACAAAACGCCAAGGGCGAGGATCAAAACTCAAAGGAAACTCAAAACGACAAGAAATCCACAGAAATATAACGCGCGACTGTAAGGTCGAAAGAATAACATCACTGGTCTCTATCTCTGAAATAAATACATGTTTGGTTGATGGAATTTACTAGATACAACTGGATAATATTATACAAGGTAATATGATGGGTACGATACCAATAAACCCACCTACTAGCAAGTCACCCGAACGAAACTGTGCCCGCAAAGCCGTAATGAAACATGTACGGCAAACCTGCAAGAAACTGGGGCATAACGGGGGTGAGTTGCCAACTCGTGAATAGAAAAACATCTACGAATAGAAATCGCATGTATGACGCAATCCTAGGTCATACGATCATAATATATAATCCTCAAATATATAACCAGCAACCCATAACCATGGCTAGGGAAAATATCTAACCCAAGTGTAATCCCATGTGCCCGTGTCAGTGCCTCAGGTAGCAATGTATCATATGGATGATGTATGAATGCATGAAACAGAATGCATGTACTGAAGAAAACTGCGTTCATAAATCAGTGAGATTTCTGTATTTTAAAAATGTGGTAGCATAAATGAAATCAGCATAAAACAGTGCACAGCATCGACACAAAACAAGTGTCCAAATATCTCGATATCTCTGTATCACAATCTCTGTACCTCAATATCTCAAAATCTCAATGTCTCAATCACAATATTTAGGGCGCCGTCAGTCCAGACCAGCCCCTACCATCCATCTCAAGAACACGACGGTATCCTCCGCATATCCGACGCGTCGTGTAAAATCACCGGTCGGTAGTGCTCCCCTGCCAGGCTCAACGTCAACAATACGATCCTCTTGTCCCGAGGTACCGCACCGGGCCCACCATGTACCCGAAACGGTTCCTCCACTCCTCGAATCGGGTCTCGAAATCCATCAGCAAACTCATGGTGGGCGACTCATACATCATGGGAAAAACCGCACTTTTTATTTAAAAAGAGAGAAAGCAGTTTATATATAAGTTTTGCGGTTTTCCCCCCAAATCTAGAAAATCTCATGGAAATCCGAAACCAAATCATCAATAGCATGTAAAACCATGAATATAGGCATAACAATGAATAACAGTATGCATGAAGTGACAAGTAATAACTACAATGTTAAGCTGGCATATAAGGCAGGTACACTAATATCATGTCAAATTACTAACAAGCTAAGTCAAGCAATAATATTTTCTAAGGTGTACGTGACATGGCAATTACCGATGAAGATGTGTGTGAGCCGACAAGTAAGTGTACGTGGTACATACGCATCATCAGTAATGGTGCTGGTGTTCTAACAGTATGATATCAACAATGCAATAAGAATTTATAATATAAGTATGCGATGCGGAGCGAACAACAATAATGAGCGGAAGCCGAATACTAGACACAACGATAACTAAACTGCATTACCCTAATATAAGTCCTACAATAGTGCCTTTTGAAATAACACGAATCGCGGTGTTTTGAAAATAAGGGCTACGGTGTTTTTAAGAAAAGATACGTCTTTTGAAATATCCGTAGAATCCCTTGACCTGTCTTTTAAAATACCACGATTCGTTAGTTTTTGAAATAGGTAGGAGTCTAATCTAATCTAACAACTACACTAAACTATACGGCTGAACTAACAAGCTGAACTACAGGTAAGGAAACCGCCTAATATCAGAGTCGATACGTATACATACCTGTATATATATTAGTCGGTGATCTCGCCTCAATAATATCATATACGATACCATATCTATAATCAGACATCCCAAGTCAAGAGTGCAGATCAATCATCAATATATAGCTCGTACGTAAATCCGTCGTACGGCATCCCCAAATCTGGGTACGGGTCAATATCATACTCATCACACTGTTCATCTGGTATCCTCTTTATCAAGATCATCATCAGGGGTACTGACCTACGTCTAGTACACTACAAATATCACTATTCACATGGCATTGTCATCCAAAGATCCGCTATAACATTAGGACGTATCTCAAGTACGAATCCTACCATATCACCGATCTCACGGCCTCAACTCAAATCTCATCGACTCATCTCAATCCCAAGTATCATCGGCAAATCCAGTATGTGAACACCTAGTCCCATACCCAGGTGAACACATAAACACATCTCCCCACATACGCGCAGGTAATAACATAGATGTAAGCATGTGTGTGTGTGCGTGTGTGGGTGTAACAACTACTCTAGGGTTTCGCAACTAACACTAAACTAATCCATGAAAACCTAGAATCTACCTTTATCATCAAGTCTCATATCAACATAATATATATAATCTAAATATGTGTGTGTATACGTCTTCGTATACATCACCACGAACTGCGGGGGTGCTATACGCCATCCACCCGACTTCCCCCCGTAGATATAAATCTACTCACCTGGTCCTTGCTCGCCGGTGCCGATGTCGCCACGCGCTTGCTTGTCATCTCGAAGTCCACATGAGGTACCTACATATCATAACACACCGTATCGCATTAAAACCAAATTCGAAATCGAAACGGCATACGAAAATCAAATCGGTACGCGTATCACGCATAAGTCAAAACATATCGCCTACGCATACAAGAATAGCCAAACCAACCCTCGATGTCGATATACAAATGTCAAACCATCGACAAAAACCAAAACACTCTCATTTGCGCATTCACAAACACTAATTATTATATAAAATAGGTTAAAATTCACAAAAACCCCAAATTCACCTTAAAAGCCATTTTTCCGAAAATCTAGCAAGCAAAAATTACCCGTTTTAGTACAAAACTTGACGTTTAAACAAATCTAGCGGCCATAATACTTATTAAATACCTTAAATAAGTCATAAAACCCCTTTCCATAATTTAATTTCACTAAACCATATATGTTCAAAAAAACTAGTTTGCAAAAATACTGATTTTAACTCCTTTTAAAGCAAAATTTACAATTTAACAATTAAGCTTGGTTTTGCATAGTCCAAGGCCATTAAACCACTCATTATAATATTAATAATGACATGAAACCATAATTATATTTTAATCTAAAGCATTTAATAATTTTCCAAAAACCCTAGTTAGCAAAATAGCTTAATTATAACAATATCAACCTAACAATTTGTAAACTAGCAATTAGGTTAGGTTTTACAATTCCACAAGATGATAATCTACACTTGATTATCCTAATAGTGATGGTTAAACCCTAATTAGATTCAAACCATATTCTTGAATTCTCAAATTAGCAACAAGAACCAAATTAACACTTAATTATGCTAGATTAAGCAATATAAACAACAAATTCTATATAGGGTCAAGTTTATACCTCCCAATTTTTGAGATCTAGCTTGAAATCTAGCCATCCAAAAAGCTCTCCTTTCACCACAATCCATGCATCTAAGGCTACACTAAAATGGGTAAGAGCTTGATTTAGATTTTGGGATTTTTTTGATGGGTATTTGATGAATTTTTGAAGCAAAAGAGATAGGAAAATGGGGGAAAAAGAGGGGGCTGTTGCAGCAGGATTTCGGCCAGTAGAGGGGGGCTGGAGTGAGGTGAGGAATTGGGGTGGAAATTCTAAGGTCAAAGCCCATTCATAACACTTTAAACCCATACCCAATTAAATATATAAAAACCCTTTTTAAAACAATTCTTTTTCTTCATGAGTTGAAGTCAACCAAGAGGGGAAAAATATGGGCTGTTGATAGTGGTGGGGCCGGCCAAGGAGGGGTGAGCATGTGAGTGAGTGATTGACAAAAAATATTCCATGCAAAAAGAACCCCTCAAGTTACCAAATTGCAAGTTTTCGCTAATTTCACCAAAAAAAAGCCTTTTTTCTACAATAATTTCTAACACCGTTTGGCAGATTCATTTTGTTTCAAAAACAACATGTTAAAATTTTGTTTAATGTGTTATAATGCACAAAATTTGTTTCAACCCATTCTAATTTGTAATTTTCCCTAATTAAATGTATTAGTGACGGCTTAAAATAATATTAAAATAATTAATTTCGGAAAAAAAAATTCAGAAATTTAGAAATTTTACCAGGGGCTCAATAAACACCAAATACTAGCAATTACATAGCTAGAATATGTATATTTAATTTTATAATAAAGATATTTGTATTTTGAATTTTTACAAAAAACCCCCTTATTTTACCGTTTTTCCGAAATTTCACCGAAACGATTTTCAAAACGTTACAATCTTCCCCCCTTAAAGAAATTTGGTCCCCGAATTTAAATTAAAAACTCCCCCCAAATAGTAAAACACCTAAGCAAAACCATCAAGTCGTCGGGGCTCCGAAATCGTAAATACATAAAACAAATCGTAGCGCAGCGCATGCGCATGAAAAATGAGCATATAACTCAAAATCAAAACTCCGTCAAGTATCTCGCAATCATCAGAGTCATGGTAAAGACACAAATGTCAAACTCAATACAAAACCAATATGATATAACTCGAAACTATACACGTTAATTTCAAATCTATATATGTAAATATCCGAAGGAAATGCATGCCAAATTTTTTTAAAGTCGCTGTGCAATGCGCATAACACTGCACAGTGGCGGACGTCTATCATAAGAAAATAACCATATACATATATACCTTTTGTTTAAAATGTACGTTCCGCCGTTTTGGAAACAATTTAGAAGGGTTTCCTTGTTTTAAACGTTTCGTGTCATATCAGACACGTAAATAAATACTGAGACTATAGCTCTCTTTTGGAATTGCCTTCGATAGCTATCAATGCATGCAAAATACATTCAGGTACTGTCCTCTGAATAGTCCTGCTCAGTACGAAAACACATAGCAAATATCATAAAAATGTACTGATCTATAAGAAATCAATCCCAAAATACGCATATGAATACTACGTGCGTATGGTGCGCACGGAAATCAAAATCCACATATGTTCCATACATGCGCACAGAAACAACATCTAAGTGCATCGGGTGTGCACGAAGCTTCTGTCGTAGGCAACGTGTGTGCCTGACAGCAAAATCGGGTGCATCGGACATGCACGAAATCATGAAATCCAATATCAAGCGCCGGACATGCGCAAAATCCAATCAGGTGCATAAGGTGCACAAAACCAATATCGAGCATCACAATCGAAATCGAAGTCCAGTGCATCTAAGTGCACAAAATGCGTATCACTACACTACAAGCATATGTGAATCATGCCGAGTGCAAAAACCAAATCGTATGCGTATATACGCACAAATCAACTCAACTGTATGAAATCCATATAATCACAAACATGAGAAACCAAGGCACGAAAACTATCTCAAGTGCAACAACTGTGCAAAAATCGTAAATACTCAGTAGGTGCAACCATGGCGCATGAAAACAAATATCATGAAACTCAATCATGAGAATAGATCTCCCAAAATACCGAAATCAAATATGGCAGAATAGTCCCCGCTCAAACACTTCCTCTAAGAACCTCTGGACAACTGTCGTGGTCACTCATAGCATGTCTCGTCGATGACCCTGAACTCTGGCCTGCCGGTGTGCATAACATGACCACTCCTGGGTCCAGGTCTTCTCGTAATTTATTCCAGAAAGGTCCTGTCGAGGTCTCTCCTAAATCACGTCTCTGCCGAACTGTCCGGAAATCATCGTCCTTTACTAGATCTGTTCTCGTTCCAGAATGGCTACATACTCATCGCGACTCCTCCTGGAAGGTATATCCAAGTACAATGCCTCAGCATGCATATCGCATCTCTGATGTCGGCGGAGTAGAACGTCATCTCATCAAGATCTCGTATGAACTTCTTACTCCACTTTTCTTTAATGTCGACTGCTTCGGACTCGTCTCGTCGTGGCTGCATGGACTGAGCTCCAACGGCTATCCTCGTATCTGGAGTCTCCCAAGAAATGCATCTCACCACCTAGCATCCAAATGAAGTCGAACCATCCGATCGATTCGTCAAAACCTCATAATTCCCCAAGAGCTCAACATCTTGGGTATAGTTTAATAGTATCGAGTACGTACCACGGCATCGATGGCCCAGCCGTAGAAGGGCAAACCCAAGCCTCACTAATGGCGCTGTGGAACTGCCGCAAACCCTAAGGTTCAAAGGCTTTCACACGGTCATTAAGTCGAGTTAGGGTTTCATTCTTCTAGAGGGTCCATAGAATTGCCTGCATGCTCTTCCGAATACTTTAAACTTGGAATAATAGGTTTCTGACACTCGATCGTCTCTGTCGACTCTCAACGTCTCCGCGTGAAGTCGTCTCTAGCTGGAATCAATCTATCTGATGACCTCGCATCGGGGTAGCGAACGAACCACATGTCCTAGTCATTCATCCTCGGTGACTAGCGACCTTCTTTCGTCTCTTAGTACAACTCGTACTGCAGTGGCTCCAACATCTGGGGCGATATCTCGTCGTTCGCAGCAATAACTGGCTCACTCGTCTGCACGCTGAACAGTGTCTCGATCATCATAAATATGCCATACACCAACGGTCATCAAAATCCGGCTGGCCCCCATCAGTGGCTCAATCCTCTGGTGCTGATCTCCACGTCCGAGTAATCTCATACAACGATCCATCAAACGCTCGTGGCGCAAAACACAATAAAAAGACACATCTCTGCAATCGTGTGTCGCAGGGGTCACGCCCTGGTCAGTCCTCGTTCGTAACGAGCTCGTGCTGACCGCAACTCTAGCCGTAGCTCTCCCTGCCCGTAATTATGGCAGCAAACCATAACTGGTACCGATGAGGCTAGATCAGGAATGAATATAATAATGAACAAGGAAATGTACATCCTAAGGCTTCTTAAGTGGAGTAGCGTATCGTAAGTATGCCGCGGAACATACCCACGGTACGTCACTCTACATTAGTCACATATTCCATCAACCAAGGGTCATCCTACGCTCCGAAGGTAAAACCTAACGCTTTGATACCAACTTTGTCACGTCACGAAGGTACGGAACATGACCGACACTTAAACTACGAAACGACTCGAGGCGTACGTAATTTAAGTAAGCCGAAAACCCAGAAATCCAAACCAAGAAAAGTAGTAGAGTGAAGGAAAACCAATTTAAAATCAAGTAGTTTTAATAGCATAAGCCGAATTATACGGTTTTAAAAAAAACATGAAATATTTCCTGAAAATTTCGGCAGAGTTTCCTTTGTAAATACTGGCTCCCAAGCGGATACAACATGAATAGTATACGAAATCACTAAAAGGCATCCCCAAGCGGGAGCTAGCTCTTCGTCAATCGACGGTCACAACCACACAAGAAATATAATATACAACGCCAAGGGCGAGGATCAAAACTCAAAGGAAACTCAAAACGACAAGAAATCCACAGAAATATAACGCGCGACTCTAAGGTCGAAAGAATAACATCACTGGTCTCTATCTCTGAAATAAATACATGTTTGGTTGATGGAATTTACTAGATACAACTGAATAATATTATACAAGGTAATATGATGGGTACGATACCAATAAACCCACCTACTAGCAAGTCACCCGAATGAAACTGTGCCCGCAAAGCCGTAATGAAACCTGTACGGCAAACCTGCAAGAAACTGGGGCACAACGGGGGTGAGTTGCCAACTCGTGAATAGAAAAACATCTACGAATAGAAATCGCATGTATGACGCAATCCTAGGTCATACGATCATAATATATAATCCTCAAATATATAACCAGCAACCCATAATCATGGCTAGGGCAAATATCTAACCCAAGTGTAATCCCATGTGCCCGTGTCAGTGCCTCAGGTAGCAATGTATCATATGGATGATGTATGAATGCATGAAACAGAATGCATGTACTGAAGAAAACTGCTTTCATAAATCAGTGAGATTTCTGTATTTTAAAAATGAGGTAGCATAAATGAAATCAGCATAAAACAGGGCCCAGCATCGACACAAAACAAGTGTCCAAATATCTTGATATCTCTATATCACAATCTCTGTACCTCAATAACCCAAAATCTCAATGTCTCAATCACAATATCTAGGGCGCCGTCAGTCCAGACCGACCCCTACCATCCATCTCAAGACCACGACGGTATCCTCCGGATATCCGACGCGTCGGGTAAAATCACCGGTCGGTAGTGCTCCCCTGCCAGGCTCAACGTCAACAACACGATCCTCTTGTCCCGGGGTACCGCACCGGGCCCACCATGTACCCGAAACGGTTCCTCCACTCCTCGAATCGGGTCTCGAAATCCATCAGCAAACTCATAGTGGACGACTCATACATCATGGGAAAAACCACACTTTTTATTTAAAAAGAGAGAAAGCAGTTTATATATAAGTTTTGCGGTTTTCCCCCCAAATCTAGAAAATCTCATGGAAATCCGAATCCAAATCATCAATAGCATGTAAAACCATGAATATAGGCATAACAATGAATAACAGTATACATGAAGTGACAAGTAATAACTACAATGTTAAGCTGGCATATAAGGCAGGTATACTAATATCATGTCAAATTACAAACAAGCTAAGTCAAGCAATAATATTTTCTAAGGTGTGCGTGACATGGAAATTACCGATGAAGATGTGTGTGAGCCGGCAAGTAAGTGTACGTGGTACATACGCATCATCAGTAATGGTGCTGGTGTCCTAACAGTATGATATCAACAATGCAATAAGAATTTATAATATAAGTATGCGATGCGGAGCGAACATCAATAATGAGCGGAAGCCGAATACTAGACACAACGATAACTAAACTGCATTACCCTAATATAAGTCCTACAATAGTGCCTTTTGAAATAACACGAATCGCGGTGTTTTGAAAATAAGGGCTACGGTGTTTTTAAGAAAAGATACGTCTTTTGAAATATCCGTAGAATCCCTTGACCTGTCTTTTAAAATACCCACGATTCGTTAGTTTTTGAAATAGATAGGATTCTAATCTAATCTAACAACTACACTAAACTATACGGCTGAACTACAGGTAAGGAAACCGCCTAACATCAGAGTCGATACGTATACATACCTGTATATATATTAGTCGGTGATCTTGCCTCAATAATATCATATCCGATACCATATCTATAATCAGACATACCAAGTCAAGAGTGCGGATCAATCATCAATATATAGCTCGTACGTAAATCCGTCGTACGGCATCCCCAAATCTGGGTACGGGTCAATATCATACTCATCACACTGTTTATCTGGTATCCTCTTTATCAAGATCATCATCAGGGGTACTGACCTACGTCTAGTACATTACAAATATCACTATTCACATGGCATTGTCATCCAAAGATCCGCTATAACATCAGGACGTATCTCAAGTACGAATCCTACCATATCACCGATCTCACGGCCTCAACTCAAATCTCATCGACTCATCTCAATCCCAAGTATCATCCGCAAATCCAGTATATGAACACCTAGTCCCATACCCAGGTGAACACATAAACACATCTCCCCACATACGCGCAGGTAATAACATAGATGTATGCGTGCGTATGCGTGTGTGTGTGGGTGTAACAACTACTCTAGGGTTTCGCAACTAACACTAAACTAATCCATGAACACCTAGAATCTACCTTTATCATCAAGTCTCATATCAACATAATATATATAATCTAAATATGTGTTTGTATACGTATTCGTATACATCACCACGAACTGCGGGGGTGCTATACGTCATCCACCCGACTTCTCCCCGTAGATATAAATCTACTCACCTGGTCCTTGCTCGCCGGTGCCGATGTCGCCACGCGCTTGCTTGTCGTCTCGAAGTCTATATGGGGTACCTACATATCATAACACACCGTATCGCATTAAAACCAAATTCGAAATCGAAACGGCATACGAAAATCAAATCGGCACGCGTATCACGCATAGGTCAAAACCTATCGCCTACGCATACAAGAATAGCCAAACCAACCCTCGATGTCTATGTACAAACATCAAACCATCGACAAAAACCCAAACATTCTCATTTGCGCATTCACAAACACTAATTATTATATAAAATAGGTTAAAATTCACAAGAACCCCAAATTCACCTTAAAAGCCATTTTTCCGAAAATCTAGCAAGCAAAAATTACCCGTTTTAGTACAAAACTTGACGTTTAAACAAATCTAGCGGCCATGATACTTATTAAATATCTTAAATAAGTCATAAAACCCCTTTCCATAATTTAATTTCACCAAACCATATATGTTCAAAAAAACTAGTTTGCAAAAATACCGATTTTAACTCCTTTTAAAGCAAAATTTACAATTTAACAATTAAGCTTGGTTTTGCATAGTCCAAGGCCATTAAACCACTCATTATAATATTAATAATGACATGAAACCATAATTATATTTTAATCTAAAGTATTTAATAATTTTCCAAAAACCCTAGTTAGCAAAATAGTGATTATAACAATATCAAACTAACAATTTGTAAACTAGCAATTAGGTTAGGTTTTACAATTCCACAAGATGATAATCTACACTTGATTATCCTAATAGTGATGGTTAAACCCCAATTAGATTCAAACCATATTCTTGAATTCTCAAATTAGCAACAAGAACCAAACTAACACTTAATTATGCTAGATTAAGCAATATAAACAACAAATTCTATATAGGGTCAAAGTTTATACCTCCCAATTTTTGAGATCTAGCTTGAAATCTAGCCATCCAAAAAGCTCTCCTTTCACCACAATCCATGCATCTAAGGCTACACTAAAATGGGTAAGAGCTTGATTTAGATTTTGGGATTTTTTTTATGGGTGTTTGATGAATTTTTTAAGCAAAAGAGATAGGAAAATGGGGGGAAAAGAGGGGGCTGTTGCAGCAGGATTTCGGCCAGTAGAGTGGGGCTGGAGTGAGGTGAGGAATTGGGGTGGAAATTCTAAGGTCAAAGCCCATTCATAACACTTTAAACCCATACCCAATTAAATATATAAAAACCCTTTTTAAAACAATTATTTTTCTTCATGAGTTGAAGTCAACCAAGAGGGGAAAAATATGGGCTGTTGATAGTGGTGGGGCCGGCCAAGGAGGGGTGAGCATGTGAGTGAGTGATTGACAAAAAAAATTCCATGCAAAAAGAACCCCTCAAGTTACCAAATTGCAAGTTTTCGCTAATTTCACCCAAAAAAAGCCTTTTTTCTACAATAATTTCTAACACCGTTTGGCAGATTCATTTTGTTTCAAAAACAACATGTTAAAATTTTGTTTAATGTGTTATAATGCACAAAAATTTTTTCAACCCATTCCAATTTGTAATTTTCCCTAATTAAATGTATTAGTGACGGCTTAAAATAATATTAAAATAATTAATTTCGGGAAAAAATTTCAGAAATTTAGAAATTTTACCAGGGGCTCAATAAACACCAAATACTAGCAATTACATAGCTAGAATATGTATATTTAATTTTATAATAGAAATATTTGTATTTTGACTTTTTACAGAAAACCCCCTTATTTTACCGTTTTTCCGAAATTTCACCGAAACGATTTTCAAAACGTTACAAAAGCGAAGGAGCGGATTACAAAGGTTGTAATCCTTCTCTCTTAGTTGTAAAGATGTTTACTTGCATTTTTAACCCTAATTATCTAGCAAAGATCCTCGCTTTGGGTTGTTCGGCACGTCTAAATTTTAAATCGGGCATGGTTGATTCCTTATAGACCCTTGTGACAGTGCCTAGTAACCCAATAGTGCAATCGCGTTTCCCTGCGAAAGTGAGGTTGGGTTTTTTCGAGAATAAACTAGTTTTGCTCGAGGACGAGCAAAAGATAAGTTTGAGGGTATTTGTTCATATCATAATTTTGCATTATTATATTCCCCATTCTTATTAATTTTACAAATAAATAGGTGCTTTTGATCCATGTTTGCTACATAGTTGCAGATTACAGGTTCTCGGAAAAAAACAGTGAAAATGATGAAAAGACGCTACAAAAGTGAGACTATGACCAACAAACAGAAGAATCTTTATCATGCCGCCTACAATTCGAGAAACAAACGAAGATCAGCAAACAGCTCGATTACACGAAGGCAGCACAAAGATTCAAGACTTCAACACGAAGCGAACAGTAAAAGTCCACAACATTCTGCACTGTGGAAATCTGGAAGAAAGTAGAAGACATTCTAAAAAACCAAGTGAGGAAAGTAGAAGGAAAATGCAACTTGAAGCTACACTGAAGATTTCAGCCCAAGAACCCACAATATGGCCGCGGAACCGCAGCCAAACATGCCTTCTGGCCGCGGATTAAGGGCCATATAGAACACGTGTCGGTGCATTTTTTAAGGTGGGTGGCGGTGCGTTGACCAGGCTTCTCAGGCTAGTTTTGTAAATGTAGACAGGGATCAGATGTAAACCCTAGGGTTTCTATAATCTATAAATAGAAACCCTACAGCTCTTTTTGGAGCATGCCTCTTCCTATGCCTCTTTTTGTTTATCAAATTCAGAATTTCAATTCCTGTAATGTTTGAAGAGCGCATCAAATAAAGTAAGTTTTTCCTTTCTATGCCCTAGTTAATTTCTTTTCTGCCGTAGTTTAGCAATTTTATTTACCTGCCCTAGTTAATTAGTTAGAAATTTTATTTATTTGCCGTAGTTTAGATAATTAGGTTATTGAATTAAAAACAATCATAAAAATGTCTCTTTTGATCAATTCCCTAATGAGTGAGTAGTTCCTCACTTGTTAGGGTTAGGAATAGGAAAGGTTTAAGAGATGAAAATCTCTCCCCCTTTTCTTGCCCATCATACGTTTTAATAGGACTCTATGCATACATACACGCACCGCTCACTACGGCACTCTATTCCACAAGGTAGCGGTGATACCGTAGTTTAAAAGATCGGTTGTATATGTTTTCCATGGAGGTTAGGGTAAGAATTAAGAAAGGACGGACAAGGACCTAGAGGAAGAAACATAGTTTCTTCCCGATCGTGCTAATCCCCTTTGTTAATTATTACCTTAACACCTAAATAGATCTTAATTAGGGCATAGAAAGCGGTGAGAAATATTGAATTTCCAAACTTAACCTAAACCTAACCTTAGCAAGGTTTTAATCCTAATCTAAATCAACCTTAGTTTTTAGTGATAATCCAATCCACCACAATTGGAATTAACTCGTTAGAACAATTAGAAAATACACAAAATCCCTGTGGACCGACCCGTACTCAACCGGCTAGCTACCAAAAGACGCCGTTCTTGATTGCGGTTAATATTCTTTGATTCATCTTTTAAAAGCGAAAGCGCACGAAACAAACGCTCAATCAAGTCCTTTACCGATTCAAGCTTCCAAAGTGATAAGGACGACTCTAAGTCTCACTCGGGATTTGCCTTTACCCTAAATGGAGGGGTGGTTTGTTAGAAGAGTTCCAAGCAAGAAACCGTGGCAGACTCGACGATGGAGGCTGAATACATAGCTGCCAACAATGCTGCCAAAGAGGTTGTCTGGATGAAGAAGTTCATCACAGAACTTGGTGTGGTTCCGTCCATTGAGCATCCAATACCTTTGTATTGTGATAACAATGGAGTTGTGGCTTTGGCCAAGGAACCCAGGTCCCATCAGAAGTCCAGACATATTCTGAGGCAGTATCACCTGATCCGGGAGATAGTTGATCGACGCGAGATCGAGGTCAGGAGAGTTGACACGAAGGACAACACTGCGGATCCATTCACGAAGGTCATTCCCCAGATACAATTTGAGAGACACTTCGGGATGTTGGGTATGAGATACTACAACAGCTGGCCTTAGTGCAAGTGGGAGATTGTTAGTTGTATATATGCCCTAGAGGCCATTGTTGTACATATGATGTATATTATAGAGGATGTTTGAATATATATAGAGAGGACTTTCTTGCTCGATATAATAGTATGCTATCTGGTTTCACTTTGTCTAAACATGTTGACTTGTATTGGTTTACTGTCTTACTCTCACATGTTGATAAAGCCTTTAGGATATATACTCGACTACTAGGACTATGATGAGATCATACTAGTGGGGCCATGGTAGTCAACGAGTACTTCCTATAACTGTTCCTAGTCGAGGGTGTATCGAGAAAGGGCATCGATACACCAGAGTAGGCTAGCGTATACGCATCTTGACCCATATGATGGGCGATGGACGATCCCATATCCATCGGTGTTTGACATCAAAGATGGTGTACGGGTGCTCAGTAGAGAATGGGTACACTGAACGGACTCGCCGAGAACTCCTAGATGGTATTATACCTATCTTCAGATAGCAGTTCTCCGGTGACACTGGTACAGGTTAGTTTGTAGACCCGAGATCATCATAGAGTCTTGTGTGATTCCCACTGTGCTTTGATTTCCACCTTACCACGTCCAAGAGGGCATGCAAAACGGTGGATTTTGGGTACAGTCCCGAATCACATGGAGGCAATGAGCGATAGGAGGGGTTTCGTCTCTCCCGGTATTTGGGGTTGATGTTGCGCTGTGTTCGATTGGCTATAACTGGAAGTCCCTGGCCAGGGCTGATATGGAGATCTACTGGTAAGTGTTATCAGTAGTTTCTCGACCTGTTATGCGCCTCACATCGACACGACTTATCAGTTACTGGATATGAGATATATCAGACGAAGAGACCGGACTGTACGGTAGTGTTACTGATTGGATTCACGGGAGTTTTGACAGCTTCGCTGGTTTTCTTCCGATCGCTCAATACCCGGGTGACCGTTACGTTTAGCTGACCGCTTGCGGCTTGTCGGTGTTTGATATGATCATCACCCACTGCCGGCGTATTGACGAGTCTTAGAGTCCTACATAGGAGTTTCCTACCTTAGGCGAAACGATGTGGTGTACATATGAGATATGCAAGGGTTCCCGATTGAATGCAACTATATGATACCGTATGTTAATCGGGCGCTTTACTATTGGTCGGGTCATATGTGATATGACCGGATTGTTAAATCAAGTGTTGATTTAACATTTGACTTTTAGTTTAATTCTTTATTTAAGACCTTTTCTTTAAAGAAGTTGTATGCATGCATGTATGCACATGTTGATCTGCATGGACACATACATACATACATACATGGATAGTTATCATGGTTGATGATACACTATAAGGTGGCAATGCAAGACTCACATAGTTCACTAAGATATATATATATATATATATATATATATATATATATATATATATATATATATATATATATATTTGGATTAAAAGGAAATAGAAAATCAATTCATAGTAGGATAATTATCCTTGACTTTTCTTTAACCAAAGCTCCCACCATGAGTTAAGTTTCTAAGTCTCTTTTTCTCCTTAAATAAATATCTAGATATTAGTTAACCATGGTCAAGCATGGAGGATATATTTTATCCTTATTCTTTTCTCATTTGGAGTGATCATTATCTTGAGCTCAAAAAGCTTAGCCACCATTATCTTCTTCTTCCTCTTAGCTCTTTTGATTTTTCTAAACAGTGGGGTTGATAAAAAGAAAGGGTTTTGATTAGAGAATACAAACCACATCATCATTCTACACATCTCTAGCCTATTTGTGTAGAGTGTTTGCTCTACTTTTTCATGGATCAAGTAAAGTAAGGTGCTTTGGGCAAAGGAACTTCGGGTGGATCATCGTAGACTTGGAAGGTTGCTAGCGATCCGTTCCAAACTCTCAAAGGTCCAAGGAGTCACCAAAGAGAGACTACAAAGGTTGTAATCTCTACTTTTAGTGATAGATTGTTCTTTGTATGTGATACAATATATTGTTACCCTAATAATTCTAGTTAAGATTTATGGATTGTTTGCTTTGCACCTCTCTAAATTTTAAAGTGGCATGAGTGATGCTACCAAACCCTAGACTAGGTACAAGGGAAACCCAACAATACTAACTTATATACAAATCATTGTATACTAAATTGTAAAATTTCTAATCTTTTAAAATCAATAATTAATATAAATTTCCAAATATTTCCCAATTTATCGGTATTTAATTATACCATATCATTTAAAACCAATCTCCACACCTTAAAATATTCATATTATTTATTATTCAGTTATATAAATTCCTAAAAATAATATTTTATTTTTCTGAAATGTTGCAGTGTTAAGATGTGTATGGAGGAGTAAGCTGAGAGAGAATTCCATTCTCTTTTAAGTAATCCAGGAACTCGGAATTTAAGTATTCACCACTTCGATCAAATCTAAATGTCTTGATACTTTTCCGATTTGTTTTTCCACTTAATTATTGTATTTCCGGAATTTCTCAAAGGCCTCGGATTTATGTTTCATCAAGAATACATGTTTATACCTTGAGAAATCATCCGTAAAAGTAATGAAGTAGGAATAACCACTTCTTGCATGTGTAGACATTGGACCACACATGTCGCTATGTATTAGTCCCAAGAGCTCGCTAGCTCTTACCCCGTGTCCAGTGAACGTAGTCTTTGTCATCTTTCCTTTGAGACATGATTGACAAGTTTCATAAGACTGATATTCGAACGGATCCAAATATCCCTCTTTATGTAATTTCGTTAACCGTGTTTTATTGATGTGACCCAGTCTACAATGCCATAAGAAAACCTAATTTAATTCTGGAGACTTTCTTTTGAGTGTGTTCTGGACTTTAAAAACCTCAGCTTGATTTAATACGTATATATCGTTATCTATTGTACCTGACCAATTCAAACTTTGATTAAGGTGGATGTGGACGAAATCGCTTACAAATGTAAAATCATAAGCTTCTTTAGAAAATAAAGATACAGAGATGATATTACAAGCCAGACTAGGTACACACAAATAGTTATGCAAAATCAAAATCTACTCACTTGTCAATCCTAGGTGATATTCCCCTACAGATACAGCATCCACGCTCATTCCGTTAGTAACCCTGAGAGTCATATCACGTACCTTGATAACTCTACGACTTCTCAGAGCCTGTAATAAATTACAAATATGAGATACTGATCCGGTATCTAGTATCCAGGAAGTAAAGTTAATTGACAGAAATTTTTCAATCATAAACACACCAGAAGCCGAAGCCACAACGTGCTTCGAATCCTGGTTACACGAACTTTAATCGGACAGTTGATAATACTAGCGGTTTAGGATTAAGCCGGATTATTAAATCAAGTTTTGATTTAATAATTTATATGAATATATATATATATATATATATATATATATATATATAAAATATGTATTCCAGTATATTGTTCGCTATTCATTCTCTCTTGGCTTTTCGTATTTTTGTACATATACGCGTATATGTATTTCGAAACGTATACCGGGTTGTATTCCGTAATTATACGGAATTTTTTCTATAAGACGGACACCTCATTTGTGAATATTCATTTATAAATATTCATAAAATGAGGTAGAGAGTGGGGTGGCATTGAGCATGGTTGAAGACATGTAGAGAGAAATGGGCTTCATTATTTTATCACAAATGATTGTGAGTTTCTTTATTTGTATGGTTGAAAAAAAGAATATGAAGCCGTTCTACATTCTACTCTTCATTGTTTTTTCTCTCATGTCCTTCAACACTTGCTCATGGCTATTTTTCCTCACCACCTCCAGCATCTTTTATACTTGCTCTTTTGAGTTTAGATTTGAGAGAAAAAGATAGTAGAAAATTCCTACATCCACACTTTCCATTCCAAGCGAACTTGGAGCGTCGGTTGCTTCACTAGGTGAAGTCGGAGCTTGGATCGGTTCCCTCTGATGGATCATTTTTTGTGAAGGAAGACCGGCTTGCAAACGCGATTTGGAGCTCTTGAGAGTATGCTAGAGTCCAACCCAATTGGAGCAAATGAAGACGCTACAAAGGTTGTGATTTCTATCTTGTTATGGTTCTAATTTATGTGTTTGGTTAGATTCTTGGGTTTTAGTTTCTAGTGCCATGAAAATTTTTGTTTTTGAATTCCGCATTGGTCGCGGGTTAGTGGCGAGGGCACAAGAAACCAACAGGTAGTTCCACCTGAAGTGGCATGAGTAAAATCTGCTTGGTAATGCGTACAAACTGCCTGCTCGCCTTTACATGCAACTGTTAGTACTACAAAATATTTCCAAACATCAGAAGTTTTAGCTCTTTTGTTTTTAGGTGCAGAAGCTCTTGCTTGAGGAATGGTAGGAACAGGAACATCTTCAGGGACATTACTTTGTGACGTAGTAAGGATCTCATAATTAGAAGATTCATTCTTAGAATAATAAGAATCAAAATTAGTTTGCAGTATATTGGTTAATCTCTGTCTCTCTTGTAAATCCATATCGATTTGACATGAACGTCTCCATGAAGATGAAGCACCCCTGTTATCTTGTGAAGATAAACCTGACATTCTTAATTAAAAATATTAGTAACAGAGAAAAAGAGGTGATAAAAAATATACGAGAAAAATATATAATCAATACAAAAAATCCCTGATTCCAAATAACAGAATCAAATTAGTAAAACTTAAGTGAAGATTGAGACTGCAGAAATGGAGATTGCGTGATTCCAATTTTAACAGTAAACTTTTCGGAAATTAAAGAGAGTGATTGGGAAATTGAAAATTTTGTTGTTGTGAATTGTGAGAAGAATGAGAAGTGTAGATATGTATTTATAGAGTTTTGAATTAAGGGTATAGAAATGTATAATTTTGAGTGAAGGGATTTTAGATAATTTTACAAGCCTCACTTTAATTCAAATTTTCCCCTTTTATTAAAAAAACTCACGCCCATTCAAAAAAACTCCATCTCAAGGAATTGACCGACCCCTAGGCCAAACGGCCAAATTCAAATTTGAATTTGGCCGGTTGGCCGGGCAGTCAAGCCGCCAACGGCTGGCCCTGCCCGGCCCGGCCCGGGGCCGGGCCTTGGAGTTTGTCAGGATGGCCCGGGCCCTCCACGAGGGGCCCGGCTTGTCAGACACCTTGAAACATAGAGCAGAATGCAGGCAGATGGAAGAATAATGATGTTTAACTGCTAGGAATGCAAAGAGCCAGGCACCATCATTATATCCTTTCTATGGTCCTATCACATCTTTCTCATTCAACAGTACAGTATCCCATTTGTTTCACATTTTCATGGACCCATTGTTTCACATTGGTGCTGGTAATGCTCTTAGGGACCATGTCTACATCAACAGTGCTTGGATTACAATTCACATACCTAGTGGCCTATGGCTTATGATTGAGATTGGAAATTTTTGGATCCAAATTACCTCCCATATATGCTTTTGATCTATCCCTTACTAGTTATTTTGTTAAGGCTTGTGTAATTGCATGACTTGAGAATCCGGCCCCCATTTTGAATTGCAGGTAGCTCTAACTATTGTAGCCCAAAATATACAGTAGCCATCATCATCTCAAATTTAAATTTCAAGACAAGATATACAACTTTGTTTTTATTGCACCAAAATTGAGCTTTGTTATTTCCCGATGTAGCATAGGGAAACAGAATATTCAGAAGAAAGGAATGTCAGAAAAAGATCAATGACAGGGGAACTATTTAGCAACAAAAACCAAATGAAATGTTAAAAGAATTTTGGAAGCAATTGAGAACCTCATTCCAATAAGGGAGCACTCAATGAGAGGCCAGCATCATGTAACACCCACCTCATAGAACTCCAACAGACTAAAGAGTAAAGACCAGCTCCACCTCTGTATCCTTTCTGGGTCCTTGTGGATTTGCCATTTGGCCATTGGCATTCAATCATTTCACAGGAGGAAAGCAGCACCTTGAAAGCCAGCCAGCCCACCCCACCCCACCCCTCACCCACGCTCCTCCCCCACCCCCCAACACACACCCACACCCAACACACACAAAAAATTAAAAATCTCTGGATCCTCCCAAAAGATGCTCACACTTTTAACTCCCACTAACAACCACAGAGAGATCTTCCTACAAAAGCACCAATATTGTGATACAGTTTATTATACCTGCAGTGACATATGCCTATGACACAAATATCATGTTACGATCCTCCTCATTAGCCTCTTTATTGAAGAGTTCGAATATGTAATAGACATGATGATAGGCATGCAGTTAACTAGGCTCTTGTAACGATCTAGAAATCGTTTTGTGTTTGTTTCTGCTTTTGGGTGAAATTCATCGGTATTTTCAGTTTTATACCGATTGCGATCAAACGGCCATATCGACTTACCAGCACCTAGTTTTGATAAAATAAAGCTTATGCGTACACTTTGAGAGTATATGGGACGTTTTGGTGCAATTTGAATTTTTCCCATTTTTAATGTTATTTTAATCCGGTTTGCACTTTTCTGGAAATCTTTGCTTTTCAATTTTTCTTAAATTCTTCTTAAGTTAATCTAAACCCTCATCATTTTAGAATGTGTGGCCTAGGATTAAAGGAGGAATAAGAAGAGAAAAGAAAAGAAAAGAAAAGAAGGTGCATGCATGTGGATTATGTTGACTTTGCATTGATTGCTTGTAATTGCAAGGAAACTTCCCTCTCTCTCTCTCTTTCTCTCCTTGGCCGAGCTCACCCTCTCCCTCTACTGCACTTAGCAATTTCTCATCTCATTTCTATCATATTTCCTTCACAAATACTCAAATTCTTCACTAGTTATCATAAAAATTATATTTTTGTGCATGAATTCTCATTTTCTTCACTTGGAGTGCACAAAGCTTGGATCTTGTTGTTCTTTCAGTTAGGTAATGATCCTTATCCCTTCTTTAATTAGTTTTTGTGCTGTGTAGATTGATAGATTCAGTTTAGATTGTTAAATTAGGGTTTTGATACGAAATATCGTATTTTGATGTCGGTTTGTAGTTTCTAGGACCTGCTTTGATCCGGGATATTTACTGGGAAATTCAACATAGTGGTTGTGATGTACTAGAGGACCTGGAGCACCACCATCAACACGACACCCATCCCACCGGCCTGGGCCGGCGAGCACTTGAAGAGGGGCCGGCGACGCCGGGCCTACTGTGGAGTTTGGGTGTGGGGTTTTGGCTGTAGGTGTCTGCTATGTTTAGGGTTCCTCTGGTCTTGTTGAAATTGTTAGTTTTCACAGTAGGAAAATCTGGGATCATTTGTGCAGTTTCTAGTGTTTCGTGTTCGTGCGATACGTGTTACGACACGTGTCGTGCCGTTTTAGTAGTTTCGCTCTTAAGCTGTTTTCGTCGTGTCGCTACTCTCGTTAGCCACGATACGAACACTTAAGAGGTGGTTGTGTGTTATTGTGTCGGTTAGATATAGCTAGTTCGTATTTCGTAGCTATTATTGATATTTGTATATTGTTGTTGTTTATATGTTGCAGGTTCGCAGACGAGGACTACGGACACTGCCACAGGGGGATTCAGGTGGTAGATTTCATCTAGCTTGGAGTGTGGGTGAGTAGATTTAACATCTACAGGGGAATCGCCCGCATGGCGTTATGCGTCTGGGCTAGAAACCTTTACCTTTGTCGCATATTCTATATCATGTTTAGAATTGCGCATATACCTTACTGTTTAGTGATAGTTGTGATTGGACTAGTATCCTTAGGACACTGCACTATTATTGACGGCTCAGATTGCGAGAGCACTGATTGGATGCCACACACACCGTCAATAATTGCCATGTCATACACGACCATATTTTAGAAATGCTATTGTATGGTTAGGGACATTGTGACTTTGATACATATTTCTTATTGTTATACTCAGACTTGACATGCTAGTTCCTGTTTACCTATAGGATGTTGTACCTTTAGTGCTAGGTACATATACACCTAGGGGCATGGATACAGGTGTACTTGCATTTCATACCTATACCTGATAGGTATATTACATCATGACATAGATACAGGTGTACATGCTTTCCATACTTCACCTATACCTGATAGGTATATTACATCATGACATAGATACAGGTGTACATGCTTTCCATACTTCACCTATACCTGATAGGTATATTACATCAGCATACAGGTAGGTGTACTTGTATTTCATACTTATATCTGATAGGTATATCACATCATCATATAGGTAGATACCTATATTTCTGCTTTACGATTCAT
The DNA here is from genome assembly GCA_030015575.1 of Agapanthus africanus. Taxonomy (NCBI): domain Eukaryota; kingdom Viridiplantae; phylum Streptophyta; class Magnoliopsida; order Asparagales; family Amaryllidaceae; genus Agapanthus; species Agapanthus africanus. Next base: position 172,888,129 of record JASDDO010000031.1, on the reverse strand, counting down.
GTATTCATTTATATCTGGTGAATGCTATGCTTTTCCTTTATACGCTTTCATTACAGTTTCATATTGCGTATATTTATTCATGGATTATCGCATTGGTATATGGATTTTTCATGATGTTTTCTGGATTTGGGGACCGTGGTGGTTCATGAAATTATGCATACATTGGAACACCCGGTTTCCTTGAGATGATATTATAGCATCCACCATGAGATTTATCGGTGCAGATATATTTATCCTATGCGAGGAGGCGTCGAGAGCCGCATGAGGATACATGGTAGGGCCCGGAGGTACCCCGAAGCAAGAATGTTGTCGGAGTGAGCCGATGTCGCATTGAGGCGATGAGGCCTAGGGGAGCCATACTTTCCGGTGACATTACCAGAGACTCGGCGGATATCAGGGGGATACCGTTGGGAGTCATGTGCGTATCGATACGTCGAGAGGCGAGGGGCAGAGCGAGGCACTCGAGCTCTCGTGATAGCGTATGATACGTACTTATCAGTTTTCTGTGTCGATGCTTGACACATTGGTTTTATGATATTTCTAAATACTCTTGTATATATAACAGGGGATTGAGCCGCTGTTATATATGCCTTTACACCAATATTAGTGGAATGGGACGCTAATATATGTGTACTGCCCTCATCATATTTATATATGTCATTATATTTAGGATGTTAGAACTGTGCTGGAGATTTGACTTGAGACTTACGAGATTCTTTGGGATTGGATGATGATATCGTACACACTAGAGATATGTGGGATCCACTAGCTGTTGTACATGAGATATAGGTGAGATATACCTGATATTGTACAGACGAGATATGTGGGATTCACTAGCTGTTGTACATGAGATATAGGTGAGATATACCTGATATTGTACAGACGAGATATGTGGGATTCACTAGCTGTTGTACATGAGATATAGGTGAGATATACCTGATATTGTACAGACGAGATATGTGGGATTCACTAGCTGTTGTACATGAGATATATGTGAGATATACCAGATACTGTACATACGAGAGATGTGAGATCCACCTACTGTTGTAGATTTGACATGGGAGATATACCGTTGTTGTACCTATTAGATATATGAGATCTATTCGATGTGTACATTCGACACTTATGTGAGATATGTTTGATATTGTGTAGTTTGAGGAGATGTGACACTTAGATGATATGAGAGCTAATTTGGAGACTGATTGAGGCATTGGGAATTGATTTGTCTGATTGGATTGTGATCCTACCACGATGTCGGGATTCCGTGGAAATGACATATTTCACTCCATACCTCATCTTTATATACTTGTGCACTATTTCCATGTATTAGGAATACCTGTGAGAGTACCTTCATGAGAGTTGCACATTTACTTTCTCATATCCCCAGTGCATGATTATTGCATACTGTTGTCATATCATTATTGCTGGACATATTGGTGGTACTGGTGAGTGTACTTTCCATTATTACGTACTCATGACCATTATATTTGAAATGTCATATATTAGATTCATGCTGTACGTACATTCTCGCGATTACCTGCATATGTTATTTACTATTCACGAGTTAGCAACTCACCCCCGTTGTGCCACAGGTATTGCAGGTGTTTCCCCAAAGTAGTCAAGGCAAGCTATTCAGCTTTTCAGCTACACACTCATCTATCATCTTTTGGGTTGCGGATACCACTTCGCCTGTTAGTGTGCAGTTTTGCCCAGGTGGGTTTTGTGGGTATCTGAGATTTGTATTGTATATTCGTTGTATATTGTACTCTCCATCTACTAGCAGTTTGTTGTGACTTAGAGACTTGGTGAGGACGGTTTTGTATATATTGTGGATTGTGGATTTTATACAGTTTCCTTTCTTTGTCTCTGATTTCTTCGCTACGGCGTCGTATATCTGTTGTGGTGTTGTTTTCCGCCGTTGGGCGTGGATTTTGCTCCCGTTTGGGATGCTTTACTTTATATTCATGTTGTACCCTTTTTAGGGGCTAGTTTTACAAAGGAGGTGCTGCCAAAATTTTACAGAAAATGTGGACTATTTTAAAGAATTTGGGTTGTGATTTAAAAATATTTCCAAAACTTTATATTATCTTTTCCGTATTTTTATGGTTTAGATTTCTGGGTTTTGGCTTTCTTTTACTGCGTTACGTCTGGAGGCGTTGCGTAGTATTAGGGCCATCACGTACCTTTTTGGGTCGTGACAAAGTTGGTATCAGAGCGTGGTTTTTACCTTTCGGAGTGTAGGATGACCTGGTATGATGGAGTAGGTAACCTAAGCGGAGTAACGTACTGTGGGTATGTCTGCAGCATACTTACGATGCAGTATTTCGCCTAAAGTGCCTAAGTACAATTTGCTTGAGATTCCTTCCTTGATGATTCATATCCTTGTGATTCGATTTCCTTGTTCTTATCGAATCCTATCTCTATTTATAGCCTTGCCATCGATGACTACGGGGACTCAGAGTGATGCAGCGAGAGCCGAGGTCAGAGTTAGCTCGGGTGAGACGAGCACTGACCAGGAGGGCACTCGTGTTGCACAGTTGCAGACGGATCAGCCTTCGACTGATTAGCTAGCTAGACTTGTGACTGAGATGCAGGATTTGCGCCAGACGATGAGATCATTAGTTGATGCCATTCGAGCGCAGCGACAGGAGTTTGTCACCCCAGTTGGACAGTTGTTCCTTGGGATCAGCGTGCAGCAGTCTGTTACTTACGTAGCACCAGTGGATGTAGCCCCAGTCGACGAGGCACGTATTCCAGAGACTTTGAGAGTTCCAGGACAGTGGAGGACCCGTGTAGTTGTGCCAGTCCAGGGACAGAGGTTCAGTCGTCGTGACAGGTTTCGTGCACGGCATGGGAGTAGCAGAGGTGTGAGACGAGGACAGTCGTCTAGCTCTTATCCCCAGGATGGTCAGCAGTTTTCTTCCGGATGTTATCGGTGCGGGAGTTTGGATCATCGGGTTAGAGTTTGTACTGAGCCACGCAGTCGCGAGACAGCTATACCGCAGAGTGGAGGATTTCAGCCTGTTGTGGGTAGGAGGCAGACGCGAGAGTTTGTTTCTACTCAACCGGACGCCCGGACGTCCAGTGCAGATTTGTCAGGTATCCTTGTTCTTGTTCGTTGTTGTACTTGTTGGTTTTTCGCACTTTGTGCCGTGGTTGGGACGAGGATCGTGTTAGATAGATCAGCCGTTTTGTTGTGTTAAGTTCTGTCAGCGATTCTTTTGTTGCGCGACACGTATTTCAGTCGTATGCCAGTTGGTGAGGAGATTTTGCCGTCATTGGATCCTTCTAGAGATGTTGGATTTGACGTTCTCCTAGGGATGGATTGGTTAGTTACGTGTTAGGCGTCTGTGGACTACCGTGTGGAAACAGTCAGGATTTGTTTTCCCGGCGAGTCAGTTCTTGTTGTGCAGGTGGATAATTGTGCTGCCTCACACAGCTTGAATTCAGCCTTTTTCGCTAGTCAGCTTTGGAGGAGATGTCGTGGATTCTTGACGTTCATTCGAGATACCGGAGCCACCATTGGGATTGTTGGGCCGGGTAGTTATCGTGCAAGAGTTTTCCGACGATATTCCAGGAGAGCTAGCGAAATTCAAGGAGCTTAAGGATCTGCTGCAGAGTTGTTTGTTGGGAGGTTTGTGTGTCTGAGTGTTTCGCTTTTGGGAGCCCTTAATTCTGTTCGTTCTGGAGGATGACGACAGTTTGCGGTTGTGGATTGATGGATCGTCAATTGAACCGGCTTATGGTGCGGTTAGGTATCTGTTACCTTGATTGGACGATTTCTTCGATCAGCTCCAGAGTGCTAGACTTTTTCTAAGTTTGTTTGGGGTCAGGTCATCATTGTTGCGGGTTCGGAGTGATGGCATTCCGAATTTTGCTTTTGTGCGTGCTACGGACAGTTTGTGTGTTGGTAGTGTCGTTGGACTTGCCAATGCCCTAGCAGCATTTGTGGATATGATGTACCAGATTTCTTCAGGCCGTTCCTCGACCAGTTGCTGTCGTGTTTTGATGACATTCTGGTCAATTCTTTGTGTCTTGAGGAACAGGAGCAGCTTTTGAGAATTTGTTTTGCAGACATTGGTAGAGCCCAGTTGTTGCTAGATTCTCGGAGTGTTCCTTCAGGCTTGTTTGTGTTGACTCCTAGGTCTTGTAGTTACGGGAGACGGTTTCGTATGGTTCCGAGGGAGATCGTGACCGTACAGCTTATGCCCAGACTTGTGTTCGGACATAGGTCCTTTGATTTTGGGTTTAGCAGGTTTTTACCGCCGTTTCGTGCAGGATTACTAGAGTATTGTTGCACCGTTAACTGTGAAGACCAGGTAAGGAGGTTCTTTTCTGTGAACTGAGGCATGTGTACGGAGTTCTCAGCAGTTGGAGATTCAGTTAACAATTGCATCAGTTCTTGCTTTTGATTCGGAGCCCTTGATTGTGACAAGGTTGTGCTAAGTTAGGGATGCGGTTGTGTACCTGATGTTATCGGGTAGAGACATGAAATCCAAGAGCAAGCACATCAGTCAACTCTCTGTGTTCATTCAAGTTCCGCCAACATTGACGTGACTTGTGAGATAGTTACGGGTGGACAGGAATGTGAAGAGAAATTTTAGGTTTCGTTTCAAGGTGTTTGTTTGGTTTGTTGTTTGCGGCAGTTGGGATCGGCACTCGCCATTGTTAGGATACTTCTGGATAGCTGTTATCAGGAGATATTTCAATTGGCAACCTTTAGGTGTAGTCAGGTAGTGTCGATCACCAGTCTGTTTTCTGACTCAGCTTAGTAGGATTTTTGGACCTCAGCTTGTCTAGAGACTTCGGAGATGTTCAAGTTGGTCTTTTGAGATCCTTTATGTGAGTTAGTTTTCGTTGCTTTAATTTGGCACTTCCGCCCAGATTATAGATTATTCACCCCGTTTTCATGGTGTTGAATTTTGCAATACCTTCATGACTTTTTCACATGATTCAGCACAGACCATGGTTTGGACTCGATCTTTTCGTTCACCGACAGCCATGTGTGTTAATGGTTTGGCGGATGAAGAAACTTCGATCAAAGGTCTTGCCATCTGTGGAGAGTTTCTTGGACGTAGCTGTATAGTGAGGGGATCACTTGGGAAGCTGCGAGCGAGATTTGGGAGTTTTTGTACTTTTCTCTTTGAAGGTATGCTTGGTGAAAATTTTAAATTCGGGGACGAATTTTTATAAGGGGGGGAGATTGTAACGATCTAGAAATCGTTTTGTGTTTGTTTCTGCTTTTGGGTGAAATTCATCGGTATTTTCAGTTTTATACCGATTGCGATCAAACGGCCATATCGACTTACCAGCACCTAGTTTTGATAAAATAAAGCTTATGCACACACTTTGAGAGTATATGGGACGTTTTGGTGCAATTTGAATTTTTCCCATTTTTAATGTTATTTTAATCCGGTTTGCACTTTTCTGGAAATCTTTGCTTTTCAATTTTTCTTAAATTCTTCTTAAGTTAATCTAAACCCTCATCATTTTAGAATGTGTGGCCTAGGATTAAAGGAGGAATAAGAAGAGAAAAGAAAAGAAAAGAAGGTGCATGCATGTGGATTATGTTGACTTTGCATTGATTGCTTGTAATTGCAAGGAAACTTCCCTCTCTCTCTCTCTTTCTCTCCTTGGCCGAGCTCACCCTCTCCTTCTACTGCACTTAGCAATTTCTCATCTCATTTCTATCATATTTCCTTCACAAATACTCAAATTCTTCACTAGTTATCATAAAAATTATATTTTTGTGCATGAATTCTCATTTTCTTCACTTGGAGTGCACAAAGCTTGGATCTTGTTGTTCTTTCAGTTAGGTAATGATCCTTATCCCTTCTTTAATTAGTTTTTGTGCTGTGTAGATTGATAGATTCAGTTTAGATTGTTAAATTAGGGTTTTGATACGAAATATCGTATTTTGATGTCGGTTTGTAGTTTCTAGGACCTGCTTTGATCCGGGATGTTTACTGGGAAATTCAACATAGTGGTTGTGATGTACTAGAGGACCTGGAGAACCACCATCAACACGACACCCATCCCACCGGCCTGGGCCGGCGAGCACTTGAAGAGGGGCCGGCGACACCGGGCCTACTGTGGAGTTTGGGTGTGGGGTTTTGGCTGTAGGTGTCTGCTATGTTTAGGGTTCCTCTGGTCTTGTTGAAATTGTTAGTTTTCACAGTAGGAAAATCTGGGATCATTTGTGCAGTTTCTAGTGTTTCGTGTTCGTGCGATACGTGTTACGACACGTGTCGTGCCGTTTTAGTAGTTTCGCTCTTAAGCTGTTTTCGTCGTGTCGCTACTCTCGTTAGCCACGATACGAACACTTAAGAGGTGGTTGTGTGTTGTTGTGTCGGTTAGATATAGCTAGTTCGTATTTCGTAGCTATTATTGATATTTGTATATTGTTGTTGTTTATATGTTGCAGGTTCGCAGACGAGGACTACGGACACTGCCACAGGGGGATTCAGGTGGTAGATTTCATCTAGCTTGGAGTGTGGGTGAGTAGATTTAACATCTACAGGGGAATCGCTCGCATGGCGTTATGCGTCTGGGATAGAAACCTTTACCTTTGTCGCATATTCTATATCATGTTTAGAATTGCGCATATACCTTACTGTTTAGTGATAGTTGTGATTGGACTAGTATCCTTAGGACACTGCACTATTATTGACGGCTCAGATTGCGAGAGCACTGATTGGATGCCACACACACCGTCAATAATTGCCATGTCATACACGACCATATTTTAGAAATGCTATTGTATGGTTAGGGACATTGTGACTTTGATACATATTTCTTATTGTTATACTCAGACTTGACATGCTAGTTCCTGTTTACCTATAGGATGTTGTACCTTTAGTGCTAGGTACATATACACCTAGGGGCATGGATACAGGTGTACTTGCATTTCATACCTATACCTGATAGGTATATTACATCATGACATAGATACAGGTGTACATGCTTTCCATACTTCACCTATACCTGATAGGTATATTACATCATGACATAGATACAGGTGTACATGCTTTCCATACTTCACCTATACCTGATAGGTATATTACATCAGCATACAGGTAGGTGTACTTGTATTTCATACTTATATCTGATAGGTATATCACATCATCATATAGGTAGATACCTATATTTCTGCTTTACGATTCATGTATTCATTTATATCTGGTGAATGCTATGCTTTTCCTTTATACGCTTTCATTACAGTTTCATATTGCGTATATTTATTCATGGATTATCGCATTGGTATATGGATTTTTCATGATGTTTTCTGGATTTGGGGACTGTGGTGGTTCATGAAATTATGCATACATTGGAACACCCGGTTTCCTTGAGATGATATTATAGCATCCACCATGAGATTTATCGGTGCAGATATATTTATCCTATGCGAGGAGGCGTCGAGAGCCGCATGAGGATACATGGTGGGGCCCGGAGGTACCCCGAAGCAAGAATGTTGTCGGAGTGAGCCGATGTCGCATTGAGGCGATGAGGCCTAGGGGAGCCATACTTTCCGGTGACATTACCAGAGACTCGGCGGATATCAGGGGGATACCGTTGGGAGTCATGTGCGTATCGATACGTCGAGAGGCGAGGGGCAGAGCGAGGCACTCGAGCTCTCGTGATAGCGTATGATACGTACTTATCAGTTTTCTGTGTCGATGCTTGACACATTGGTGGTACTGGTGAGTGTACTTTCCATTATTACGTACTCATGACCATTATATTTGAAATGTCATATATTAGATTCATGCTGTACGTACATTCTCGCGATTACCTGCATATGTTATTTACTATTCACGAGTTGGCAACTCACCCCCGTTGTGCCACAGGTATTGCAGGTGTTTCCCCAAAGTAGTCAAGGCAAGCTATTCAGCTTTTCAGCTACACTCATCTATCATCTTTTGGGTTGCGGATACCACTTCGCCTGTTAGTGTGCAGTTTTGCCCAGGTAGGTTTTGTGGGTATCTGAGATTTGTATTGTATATTCGTTGTATATTGTACTCTCCATCTACTAGCAGTTTGTTGTGACTTAGAGACTTGGTGAGGACGGTTTTGTATATATTGTGGATTGTGGATTTTATACAGTTTCCTTTCTTTGTCTCTGATTTCTTCGCTACGGCGTCGTATATCTGTTGTGGTGTTGTTTTCCGCCGTTGGGCGTGGATTTTGCTCCCGTTTGGGATGCTTTACTTTATATTCATGTTGTACCCTTTTTAGGGGCTAGTTTTACAAAGGAGGTGCTGCCAAAATTTTACAGAAAATGTGGACTATTTTAAAGAATTTGGGTTGTGATTTAAAATTATTTCCAAAACTTTATATTATCTTTTCCGTATTTTTATGGTTTAGATTTCTGGGTTTTGGCTTTCTTTTACTGCGTTACGTCTGGAGGCGTTGCGTAGTATTAGGGCCATCACGTACCTTTTTGGGTCGTGACAGCTCTACTCTTCAGTTCAAACATGTAATGAAGAGAATACCCGTTGCATTTTGACTGTATTCCTCTAAGGTCCCTCTAATGCAAGAATGATTCAAATTCACCACCATATGTATAGTTAAACCAAAAATAATCCAAAAATACAATTAAAGGCACTTTAGCAAAACTGATTTTAGATATACAAACGAATAAACTTTAGATAGATAGACGAATAAACTCCAGGTAGATAAGGAAAAAAAGAGCACTACTCATGTCATATAACTATGAACAAGTTAACAAAAGCCCTTTTATTAAATTGTCTACTGAGGGAGAAGAAGAATCCTTTCATCAAAGATGTTTCCCCTTACAAAGCTTGTGAAAGATGAAGACATTGGCAGCTCCTCAAGCTCATCAAAGAAACCATCATCCTCTTCTTCTGTTTTGATTGGTGATGATGAGAAAGCCACCAAATTGAGCTTATCATGATCACTACTACTCTTCTCCTTCACCAATTCTTGTGCCATTGTGTTGCTGTTGGTTTGAGAATTCTCACTGCCGTTGCTTTGTTCACATGTTGCATTGGTTTCTTCATCTGTGGTTTTTGAGGTAATTAATGGAAGATGAGGGCCAGGGTGGTTGTGATCAGAGGTGTAGGTGATGATGAGAATTGATGCATCTGTTCTGCATCTCTCTACTTGCTTCTTAGCTGAGCAACCCTTTGATGTGCTGCATCTATAGTATCCCCTACAAATGCATAAATGAATAATTAAAAAGAAAAGAATGAAGCCCATTAACATTTAAAAGAATGGTAAACTTCACTATAATGCCTTTAGCTATTGTTGTTCTTCACTAATTACAACAAAGTCCCTTAAGGTTTCGTTTTAAGGGAGTATTGCTGTTTACCTAACTGCACACATTAAACCGCAAGGCATTTTAGTTATAAGAAAAAATGGTTACGCATGTATTTTTGTGGAATTTTATCCTTAAAAGAATAATGAAAAGGAATGAATCGACATTTTCGATAAGGAGGTGAGTGAGACGAGGAGAGCTAGCATGGGATTCGAAATGTGAGAAAAAGATCAGACCGTTCAAATCATGCAACCAATATAGTGATGTCAAGGATAATGGACTGTTAATCGCTGGAACGTTATTTTTCTAACTAGTAAGTCTTGACGTTGATTCCGCCGCCTGCTACGTCGCACCAGGAGTACTTTTGCTGATGGTTGACCGACGTCTGATCAATGTAATGTCACGAATCTAAATTCAGTAAACTACCTATCACTATGAGTGTTTTTCAGTTAACTACCTTACAGTTTGTTTATTACCACAAGCTTCCTTAGTGTGTGCTACATTTAAAGGGATTTTACTGAAAAACATACCTTACAACCAAAGTTTAAGGGAGTTTACCGTAATAAAAACCTTTGGTAATTATGGGTAGCTCAGTGAAATTTAGCCAAAAAAACTAAAGAATTATAAGAACTACTGAATTATACATCTAAGAAGCCATATCTTGTATCCAATACTTGTCAGAAAATAAAATCTTATAATATCTTTGCTTCATGTAATTTTGGTGTAAAGTATTTTTTACTTCCTTCCACAGGAATCGAACCGGTGAGCTCTCACTTTGTGTCAAGTTGGATTCAAAAAATCAAAACTTGGAAAAAAAATTTCCAGAAACAATGAGGAACAAGAGATTCAGAATGCAAAAACGAAACCGAAAAATTAAGAAAACAATGATAGAGTTAAACAACCAGATTATATCTATGTGATTGAATGCTAATAAGTAATAACCCAAAAAGTAAAAAAATAAAAGGATAAAATTAAAAAAGCATAAGAGATTATGATCACCTTGGATAAGGAGATCCTTTGATGGGTTTCTGCCCATATTTCCTCCAAGACCAGGAATCAGAAGGTGGCCCTTCACCCTTTTGTTGCTTTCCAACAACCTCTGATTCAATTTTCACAGTGACAACATTTTTCTGAACCACCTTCCTACATATTTAAAAACCAATGAGATTCATGAATTATTAAGCTACAAACTAGGGGCAGGGGGGGAAAATTTACCTTCTTTTGGGCATCAAAGCTTCTTGTTTAGATGGAGAATCATCCATTATACACAACACAAATTTAACTTGATTTGAATTCTTCTACCGTTTTCTTCACTATGCAACCTCTATGTAGTGATGGGTGGCTTTTCTCTCACAAGGATCATGAAGGAAAAAGGAGGAGGAGAGCTTTAAAGATGGAGGGGAAATAGGTGAGGGTTGGTGATAGTGAAATGGATAGGGATCATTGTAGCATGAGATGAGCGGGCAAGCAAGTAGCTCCCTTTCTTTTCAGTCATTTAATGTAAAGGTGAAAGGAGGTATTATGTGAAAAGACAATGTGGAAAATCTTTCCGGTTTTGCAAGCTTTTGGATGGGCTTGTAAGAGACTTACAGAGAAATTTTCTTTAAAAGCCAACTTCTCTGCAAGCTCGGGTAGAAAAGTTTTTTCTGACAACGTGCCGGCTTCCAAATCAATAGTTAGAGCAAATGATGTGCCGTAAATATCTTTTTCTTTTACGGTTCGAAGAGTAAGCTGAATGGATATAATTATCCAAAACAAACATTAGATATCTTTTTTGGTAGATATATACTCCTATAGTATAAATTATCAAATGCTTGTCTACTCATTCTGTTTGTTCACATTATTAATTTTTTTGGTTATTTACAAATATGCTTTTGGATCTATCGGGAGTCTTAATAATTAAAACATTATTACATTATATATTTTTATTTATCCATTGGGCTTGATGTCAGTTATAGATTTGTTTTGAATTTTTCTATTTTATTATTTGAATGAATATATAAGATCAACAATTTGCAAGGATGAGACGAGTGAACAAAAAGATTTGAAAGCCCTCAGCAGCACAACAAAAGGACAAAAAAATTTAACCTACCACACTAAAATATTCTGAGATAGAGTATCACCTAAAACACACACAATGGCAAGCATGATCAGTGGCTACCAAATGATAGAAAGGCTGTCTTCTGCTGGCTGTTATATATATATATATATATATATATATAAAAGATTAATGGAGGAAAGAGACCATAGGAAGGGATTTCCTCCTATGGCGTGGAAAAAATACAACCTCCACCATTTTTTCCGACGATCGGCACCCATCATCATCATTGTTATCATCTAAGATGTGCGTACACCAAATTTCATGTGATTCCACAACTTTTTCACCGTTGATTTAGTGGGTTCAAAATTAACGGTTTACCGACAATAGAACTTTTTGCATTGCTAAATCAACTGTGAAAAAGTTATGGAATCACATGAAATTTGGTGTACCCACATCTTAGATGATAACGATGAAGATGATGGGGGCCGATTGTCGAAAAAATTGGTGGAGGTTGTATTTTTTCCACGCCATAGGAGGAAATTTCCTCCTGGCCTCTTTTCTCCATTATATATATATATATATATGTATGTATGTATGTATATATGTATGTATGTATGTATGTATTCAATCGTGCGTGTTAGAGATGTTGCAATCTTATGAAAATTGATACGTATGGTATACGTGACATGCAAATCACAGTGAACGGTCTGAATCAGTGAAATACACGAGGGATAGGGTGTTATAGAGTGCGTCTCATCTGTCTCATATAAGAAAGCGTCTTATTGGATCATATATATATATATATCGCTCCATTGCAAACCGGTCCGCGTTTTTTAAAATCGGAACTCTAGATCCATGACATATATGAACGATCTGAACCGTTTAAGTTGATCACCCTACATTTATGTGTATGTGTAAAAAATCTCAAAGTATTTGAAGAGCTCTAACCCATGTATCGGAAGAAGTTTATGTTGCTATATTGAAAAACGTTCATTTTGCACTCATTTAATGCATGTGTTGGAGGTCTTCAAATTCTTTCATCTTTCATACACATACATAAGAGAGTAAGGTGATCAACTTGAACGGTTCGAATTGTTCAAATATGTCGTGGATCGAGAGTTTCCGTTTTTAATAAAAGCAGACCGGTTTATAATGGATCACTCCCATATATATATATATATATATATATATGTGTGTGTGTGTGTGTGTGTCACGACCCGAAATTGGCACGTGCGTAACATTTCAAAAAATAAAAATATTATTTTTGGGAATTTTTATAATAAAATAATAAAATATTGAATATTTTAATAACGCGGTATAATTAAATACCGATAAATGGGGGGAAAATTTGGAAAATTATGGAAATTACTAAAAGAGAGTGTTTTATGTGAATTATGCAAATTTTAAGTTTTTATGATTAATTATACACTAATTTTGTGCTAATCACGATTAAAAAAATCGTTAATCGGGCTTTAAGCGTGTTTTGTGCAAAACATGCACCTTATCATTTCACACTTGTGTTACATTCTCTTACATGGATTTATCATCATTTTGCATACTTTGCTTTGGGTTTACTATTGAGGAGAGAAGGAAAATAGAAAAGAAAAGAAAAGAATAGAATATAGAAGTATGGGCAAGAGAGAGAAAGAGAGGGTGAGGGGTCAACCTTGGTCTTGAGTCATTCTCTCTTTAATCATTCACTTATTTCCTCTCCCCTCCCTCTCTTTGCTGCTGCTGCTGCTGCCCTTCTCCTCCCTCCTCCACAAATCACCCCACTTCATCTCCAAAACAAACCCAAAACCTTATTCCCACTTCACAAAAAAAGGTGCAGAAGCTCACAAGCTACACATTGGACCAAGAAAGCTTGCATTTTGGTGCTGTAGGAGGATTCATGAGTGCCTAATGAGGTAATCCTTTCCCAAATAGTGTAGTGTTTTGTTTGCTTAAGCCTCTTTTCAAGTTTAGTATCGATTTGGCGAAGTTTAGTGAATTTTGGAAAACCCTAGTGAGGGTTAAGATTATTTTGAGTTGTGGTTGTGTAATTGGACTTTAATAGTGACCTTAAACTCCCCAATTGTCCAAAACCCAGACCTAACCAAACCTGAAACCCAAAATACGTAATTACAGAACTTTTCATGTCGGTTCGTGATGACTTTGAGGGTGCAGGGAAATCTGGAATGAACTGGAACATTTACGAGATAAATAAACAACTTCAGAGACCTAGATAGACCACCATGAGACCACCCTGTGAAGACGACACCCTAAATCCCCAGGAAAACCGAGGAGTCCGGTTTTGGAAAGGGAGTGGCCGGCCACTTGGTGATGGAATGTGTCCAGGTTGTTCCAGTAGCTCATATGTACCCTATACATCACCCCAGAGTTGTTTGCTTACCTTGTTTTCACCTGAGACAAAATCTGTAGGATGTTTTCTAGGTTGCTGCCATGTGTTTCATGATGTATATGGATTTAAGTTTTGATATTTGGTATTGTATTCGATTATTTGACATTTGTACGTCTATATCGATTTATATTTGGTTGAATTGCAAGATGTAGACCATAGGTTTTGACCTATGGATGATTCGTGCAACATTTTGGTTTTCGTGTGTCGTTTTGGCTTTGATTTGGGATTGTGATGTGATACGATACGTTGTGATGTGTAGATACCCCCACAAAGACTTCGAGACGACAAGAAAGCGCGTGGAGGCGTCGGCATCGGCACACAAGAAGCAAGGTGAGTAGATTTATATCTACGGGGAGAAGTCGGGTGGATGGCGTATAGCACCCCCGCAGTTCGATATATAGTATGCTATATATATACTATAGTTATATGATATCTTTTATGAGTGACATGGATATTCCAGATATGATTAGGTGTTAAATGGTTAGGTTAGGGTTGTAGAAGTGGACTAGTATAGCTTCTTAGTCGAGAACCCTAGAATAGGTTTACACCCACACGCACACACATGCTTACTTGTTATACTTGTGCGTATATGGGAATACGTATATATATATACACGTATACCTACACATGGATGATGAGGATTGTTATGGTATTTGGAGATGAGTCGATGAGTTTGGGCATGGTGCCAGGAGATCGGTGATATGATGTGGTTCGTATTATGAGATACGACATGAGTTATAGCGGGTCTTTAGGCGTGTGTTTGACACATGCATATATATTTATAGATGATATCAGTTGTACTAGACTTAGGTCAGTACCCAGTTCATGAGCGATGATGATAAGGATACCAGATAATTGATGAGTTAAATGTGAGATTCGACCCGTACCCAGATTTAGGATGTCGTATGATGGATTTACGTACGAGCTATATATTGATGATAGATCCATACTCATGACTCGAGGATGTCATATTGTATATTGTATCGTATGTGATAATATTGAGGCGGGATCACCGACTATTATATGTATATATATATATATATATCGACTCAGATTTAGGTGGTTTCCTTTACCCTTTTGGTTAGATTGTTCGTTTAGTTCTGTAGTACTTAGTAGATGTTAGACTAGACCCGAGTCATACCTATTTCAAAACCAACGAATCGTAAGTATTTTAAAGACTGGCTAAAGGATTCTACAGATATTTTCAAAAGACACATCTTTTCTTAAAAACACCGTAGCCCTTATTTTTCCAAATCCCACGATTCGTGTTATTTCAAATGGCAAAACTGTTTGACTCATATATATATGTATGGATGTAGATTCTTCACTGTTGTGTTCATCATTCATTTTCCGCATATTCTGCTGTTCGCATTGCATTGCATGTTTAAATGTGTTTATTGTTATATTAAAACCATGCTGTCAGGACACCAGCACCATTATCGATGATGCGTATATTCCACGTACACCTGCTTGCCGGCTCACACACTTCATCATCGATAATTGCCATGTCACTACACTGTAGGACTGTTGCATTCAGGATATGACTCCTTGCTTGACATACTTGCGTACATACCTATTGTACACTCATACTTGAGTACATACATATTATACACTCATACTTGCATACATACATAATTGCACATACATAAATGATTCTGGCTTGAATTTGGAGATTTGGGAACCACAAGATATATTTAAAACTGGATTCGTTTTAAAAGAGAGGTTTTCCCTCAATATGTGCAAATTACTGTTTTATGTTGCATGATATATTGATATGCTTACATTTCTTTTATTTGTCGCATACAGCATGCTTTATGATTATACCCATTGAGATATGTTGTTTCCAAGATATTTCTGGATTTGGGAACCGTGGGTATTTCAAAAGAGAGTATGTATTGTTTTAAAAAAGCTGGTTACCCTTGATATGATATTTCAGTGCGCCCACCATGAGTTTTATCGGTTCTGATATATATATATACCCTATGCGAGGACGAGTCGTGAGCCGTATGCGGGTACTTGGTGGGGCCCGCTATGGTACCCCGGGGCAAGAAAGGGATGCTGTGTATACAGACGGTGAGCCCGGCAGAGGGACTACTACCTACCGGAGATAGTATTTGAGCTCGGCGGATATCCGGAGGATACCGACCGGAGACGAGAGATGATACGGGCCGATCCGGACTGACGGAGCTCGTAGGCCGATCCGGACTGACGGAGCCCGATATATGAGGATTTACGTGCCGATGCTGGGCACATGTTTCATGATGTTTTCGAGTGTCGATGTTGGACACTCAGGTTCCATGATTTTGATGTGTCGCGAGGGACACACGCTGATTTATATCCTCATACTTCCATGCATATGCTTTATGATATTTACATGCATGATGCTTTATGTCATTGGTGACACGTGGACGAGATCCAAATACATATAGTTGACATTGATGACATTGGTCACATAGTTGGATGATATCCACATACTCATAGACTTCCTGATATAGTTGACATCGATAACATTGATCACATAGTTGGATGATATCCACATACTCGTAGACTTCCTGATATAGTTGACATTGATGACTTTGATCACATAGTTGGATGATATCCACATACTCATAGACTTCCTGATATAGTTGACATTGATTACATTGATCATACCTCATACTTATGATATGTTTCTACCTGAGGCACTGACACGAGCACTTGGTATTACACTGATGTATAGATGTTTACCCTTGCCACCTTATCATGCTTCAAACTTTATCATATTGAGGATATATATATTATTACTGATCGTTTGACCTAGGATGAGTCATACATACGATTTCTTCTCTATGATGTTTTCTACTCACGAGTTGGCAACTCACCTCCGTTGTGCCACAGTTCTTGCAGGTTTTTACCGTACATGTTCATTGCGGCCTTTCTGGCACACTGCTTCCTTTCAGGGTGTTTGCTTTGGTAGGTGGGTTCACTCGCATCGTGACCACCCTTGTATTTATTTTAATCAATTGTATCTAGTAATTCCATCAACCAAACTTGTATATTTATTCAGACTTAGAAAACCAGTTGTGTTTTATTTCGACCTTAGAGTCGCGCGTTGTAATATTATGGTTTTCATGATGATTTTGAGTTTCCTTTTGAGTTTTGATTCTCGCCCTTCGGCGTTGTATATTATATTGCTTGCGTGGTTGTAACCGTCGATTGACGAAGAGCTAGCTCCTGCTTGGGGATGCCTTTTATCATTATGCATATATTATTCTTGTTGTACCCCGTTCGGGGCCAGTATTTACAAAGGAAACTCTGCCGAAATTTTCAGAAAAGACTTGAGGATTTAAAAATGCATATTCGGCTTACTTATTTAAAAATCTTGTTTTTAAAACATATTTTCTTCACTTCTTTAAAATTAGTTTTCCTTCCTTTATTATTTTAAAATGGTTTTAGTTTTCTGGGCTTTTGGCTTACTTGAATTAGATGGGGTCCTATAGGCTTCATATGATTCAAGTGCTAGTCATGTTCTTTTTCGGGTCGTGACAAAGTTGGTATCTGAGCACTAGGTTAACCTTGGTTCGAGTCTAAGTTTGACTATGCGGAGCCTAAAGCGTTTGTATATATACGGAACTTAGGCTTGACCTTACGGAACTTAGACTTAGTCGAGGGGGTATTATACCCGAACTTTCGTCGCATTGTATGACCCTTGGTTGATGGAGTAGGTAGCTTGAATAGAGTAACGTACCGTACGTATGTTCCGCGACATACTTACGATACGCTACCCCGCTTAAGAAACCTTAGGATGTACATTTCCTTGCACAGTATTATATTCATTCTTATGATATATCCTCATCGATATTGGTTATGATTTTGCTGCCACAATTACACGGGCAGAGAGAGCTATGGCTAGAGTTGTGTTAGTTATATATATGCCCTAGAGGCCATTGTTGTACATATGATGTATATTATAATGGATGCTTGGATATATATAGAGAGAGGACTTTCTTGCTCTTCATGATAGTATGCTATTTGGTTTCACTTTGTCTTAACATGTTGACTTGTATTAGTTTACTGTCTTGCTCTCACATGTTGATAAAGCCCTTAGGATATGTACTCAACTACTGGGACTGTGATGAGATCACACTAGTGGGGCCAGGGTAGTCAAAGAGTACATCCTATAACTGTTCCTAGTCGAGGGTGTGTCGAGACAGGGCATCGATACACCAGAGTAGACTAGCGTATACGCATCTTGACCATATGATGGGCGATGGATGATCCCATATCCATTGGTGTTTGACATCAAAGATGGTATACGAGTGCTCAGTGGAGACTGGGTACACTGGACGGACTCGCCGAGAACTCTCAGATGGTGATATACCACACGTCAGATGGCAGTTCTCCGGTGACACTGGTACAGGGTAGTCTGTAGACCCGAGATCGTCATAGAGTCTTGTGTGATTCCCACTGTGCTTTGATTTCCATCTTACCACGTCCAAGAGGGCGTGCAAAACGGTGGCTTTTGGGTACAGTCCCGAATCACATGGAGGCAATGAGCGATAGGAGGGGTTTCGTCTTTCCCGGTATTGGGAGTTGATGTTGTGCTGTGCTCGATTGGCTATAACTGGAAGTCCCTGGCCAAGGCTGATATGGAGTGCTGCTGGTAAGAGTTATCAGTAGTTTCTAGACCCGTTATGAGCCTTACATCGACACGACTTATCGGTTACTGGGGTCTGACGTATACCACCCCTACACTAGATATGCAACATATCAGACGAAGAGACCGGACTGTACGGGAGTGTTACTGATTGGATTCTCAGGAGAATGTACAGGCTTGCTTGTTGATCTTCTGATCGCTCAATACCTGGGTGGCTGTTACGTTTAGCTGACCGCTTACAGCTTGTGGGTGTTTGATATGATCATCAGCTACTGCCGGCGTATTGACGATTCTTTAGAGTCCTATACAGAGGTTTCTTGACTCAGGCAAAACGGAGTAGGAGCACATATGTGATATGTGCGGGACCGAGAATAATACGATATGAGACACTGTATTCTATTCTCACGATATGTGATATCGGCCGGGTATATGTGATATAGCCGGGTCATCGGATCAAGTGTTGATTCGATGAATTGGTATATATTATATTAGTCGGTTATATGTAATATAGCCGGATTGTCGGATCAAGTGTTGATTCGATAATTTAATGTATAATTATATATGTGATATATTACGTTACGTTAACTAATATAAGCTCGCTTTATTGATTCATTTTCTCACGGGATAATACAATGATATATATGCGATATATGTTAATTGTATTATTTTCTTTTGTTACAAAATATATTGTATATGTGATATATAATATTGTAACATGTTAAGGTTACAAATTTAACAATGGTTTAGGGTTTAAACTTGGTTAGGGTTTGGATTAGGGTTAGCTTTTGCATGAAGCTTCCATGAAGCTTCATGAAGCTTTGACTTTGTCTTTGGCTTGATATTTTGTGAAGATATTATATTAACCCTGTTAGTGTATATGCCCTAGAGGCCATTACTGTATCATACTAGTATGTATATTACTTGATGGAAGCTTGGGATATTCACAGTTGTATATACAATCTTGCTCGAAATGGTAGTATGCTACTTGGTTTGTCTCTGCTTTAATATGTGCATGTGTTTCTTTTAGCATATCGCTTATATACATATTAGTAGAGCCCTTAGGATCTTTGCTTGATTACCAGCGTTGTGATGGCGCTCACACTCGTGGGGGCTGGGTAATCCATAAGCACATCCTTATACAGGTCCCTAGTCGTTGGACTATCGAGACAGGGCATCGATACTCCGGAGTAGACTAGCGTATGCGCTTCTCATCCCAGCGTGGGAGACGGTCTGTTCCACAGCCGTCAGTTCGTCGTACTTGAGATAGTATGAGGGTGCTCGTTAGGTTACGAGTACACTGGACAGGACTCGTCGGGAACTGTTGGTTGGTATTATACCTATCGTCAGTTATCAGTTCCCAGGTGACATGAGTACAGCTTAGTCCGCTGACTTGACACTGTCACTTCGCCTCGAGTGTGTTCCCACTGCACTTTGATTACTACCCTACCACGACTCAAAGGAGTCATGCAAACAGGTAGTTTTTGGGTGCAGTCCCGAAGCACTTGGAGGCAGTGACGGTTAGACAGGATTCATCTCTCCCGGTATTGGGGGTTGACATCGCGCTGTGTCCAGGAGAGCCATTACACGAGTAGTCCCTGGCCAGGGCAAGCGAGATATACTGGTGGGTTTCCAGTGTTATCTTAGGGTGTTCTGGGATACACTCCGACACGACTTGTACCGCTATTAGGGGATTGACGTTTACCGCCCCCCTAGGCCCGCCATGCGATGTATCAGACGAACAGACCGGACTGTACGGAGACTGTCACATATAGGCTCAGTAGGAGTTCAGATAGGGTCACCTCGTCAGTCTTCTTATCGGCATCTACCTGGGGACCGTTACGTACAGCCAGTGCCGCTTGCGGTCTGTGGTTAAACCCACTGCCAGCGTAGTGTCGAGTCTTTAGAGTCCCACACAGAGAGCTATTCGCCTTTAGGCAAAATGAGTAGATGTCGCATGGTTTTGCGACAGGGTTCGTTCACATCCGCGCACTTGTGCACGTTTGCTGTCCGGACAGCTTATACTAGCGGGTTTTGGTTTAAGCCGGATCCTAGTATATGATTTGGGATTGGTTTTATCTCATTGTATTCGTGTTCCTCGGATCACGAATACAGGTGTGTATGCACAGTTGATTGAGACAGAGGGAGAGGACTTTGATTAGGGTTAATGACCATTATCATTTTGTTAACCCTAATGCTTATGTGTGTATTATGATTAATTGATATTAGTTAAATATAATTGTGCATGGTTAGGGTTGTTGACCTTTTGACCATTCTTGACTTGTTGACCTAGGTTGACACTTTGACCATCATCATTCCATATAAAAGATGCTCTTTGATCCTTGCAATTTGCATTAAATATGAAATGATAATGGTCATGTCTTGATTAAGCCATGACAATTATCAATTTACAATAATTCACACATATATGTGAGAATGGCTTATTATTCTCTCATTCTATCATATTGATTCTCTCTCCTCCTCTTCCTCTCTCTCAAGCTCTCCCCTCTCATGTGTTGAGAAACACTTGAGCTTGAGTTAAATCTCTCCATAGTAATCTCTACTCTCATCTAAGGTTCTAGGATTAGCACTCCTAGCACTTTAGTTACTTCTAGCTTGAAGTTGAAACCAAAGGTTGAGGCTCTCGGGTGGATCCTTCTTCGACTAGAGAAGGCGACAAGGTGATCTCTTTCTTCCACTCTTAGGAGCAAGGAGAGAAGGACATAAAGCCCAAGGTATAACCTTTCTTCCATGTAGCTAATTCTAGTTAGCTTTTAGTTAGTTTTTGTTTAGTAAAGATCCTCCTTAAACTAGTCCATGTTGCCTAGTTCGATAAAAATTCGATTTTTATTCTGTTTTCCGCCTCCCCGCAAGCACCGGGGTGGGCAACGTGGACTTACAGTAGTATCAGAGCCTAACTAAATATAAACTAGCTAGTTAGTAAAGTGTATAGAAGTTCGATCGAAAAAAATCGCAAAACTAAAAATGCAAAACCCTAAGTTTCTGTTGAATTTTTTTCTGCTCAAAAAATAAAAAATCATACTTCAAAAATCGGCTCAGGGTTTTTTAAAGAAGCACACCAAAAACGATCCAGTGAATCGCTCAAAGCGCGGCGGTTCCACGGCAAAAGCATGCCTATTGCCGCGGAACCGCGGCCGTTTTGACTCGGTTCTGGACCGAGTTTGGTGCAGTATTCTTCTGATGAGGTTTTGGGATTTTTAAGATGGTTTATTTGTGCCCAGGTTTTCCAGAAAAGAAATTTGTATTTGGGGGCCTATAAATCCGTATTTTTTTTTATCGAACTTCACTATACTTTGACTAATGGGTTATATCTGTGATGTTTATATGTATTGAACGTCTACTAATCGCTATAAGTCGATTAGTGGGGGTTATACATATCTGTGATCTGTGTTTGTTGATGGTATGTGTATATGAATGCGTTGGATTGTCGCGGGTGAATAGCCGGGATGGATGTGAGATGAGTGTTTCTTTTTCTTTCATTCATGTAACATGTAAATTGATGTATTATTATTTGTTTGGCCGCACAACCGGGTCGGGGTTGTAGCCGTCATTGTATAATTCTTTTTACTGTTTTTGCTCCTAGGATAGACCCATGGAGGGGGTGCACAAACTACCGGGTATCTCGAAGTGCCGAGTGGCCTACTCACGGAGTTGAGGGAGGTTGCTTCGCTTCGGATACTTGGCGGGTAGTTTGCCGCACCCGTAGGGGTCTTGGGTGGGGTATTGGCTATTCACCGCGACCGTGTAATCCACTTTTCGTTGCAGGCTCGAACGGATTGCGGATTCCTAGTATATCCAATGTATTCATCTGTGATCTGTAATGTCTATCATTGCTATATATCTATATACTATAACTATTTAGGCGTTGCTTATGTTTTACAGCCGCGCTAGCCCAGCCCCCGCTCTGTCGTTAGTTAAGTAACCTAACGGGTGATGACGGGGCCCCGTGGCAAATGCGAATGGCATAAGCGTACGTCATATTTTGGTTGTTTTCTGCAATGGTAGGATTAAATGATGGGACGCATTAAAAGAACTAATGCAAGAAAATAAACCAAGTAAAAGTCGATTGGAACACTTTGAAAACCACTCGGTTCTTTTCAAAACTAAACTTTTAAACGCGGAGCTTGAACCACTCCTTTTAAAAGCTATCTCGTTCCATCGATTATATCAAGTTCACTACGTTCACGGTTTCGCCAAAACCATTCGTAGCCCTCCGTCATTCTACATGAATGGTCAAAAAGTATTCAAGCTATGTATTTTGGCCAAAGTCAAGGCATAGTGATTGGTAGCTATTGGGTATTCATGTGCAGCATAGGTAGATGCGTTGGTTTGGGACAGTCGTGCGGCCATTTTGGCCAAAGTCAAGGGTAGGTACGGGTGGGTCCAAATTAACCAGGAGAATGACGGGTGGAACTTGACATGTGACTTATAATATTTTGGCCAAAGTCAAGGTCATAAGAGCATGGGGCAAAAATCCACATCGGGAGTTTCATAAGTACTGAAACTTGCTAGCGCTGCATACCATTTGGAGTGTGATGATTCTGGTAGGATTCCTTCGGTTTTATCACGCGATGATATTTGGATCCCGATCCTACTGTGAGTATATGCTACTCCTCGGGAAAACTCTTACTTAACGATCAATACTATAAACCTAGTAGGTGTCTATAAAGGTGTTAGCAGGGCTACGCCCACAGGGAAAAGAGGTTACTTAATTAATGAACTTCGCGAAAGCGTTGGAAAACCTCCCTCGAAGTACCGATACTGGCCTGGCTGAACAGTTAAGCAAGTATTGTACGGTGAGATTGATCCCGACTAATTCTTTCTTTATGGTTTGAGAAGGGATTCGAGAGACAGTGGGAGCCATCCTGTTTAGACAAACTAAAAACCACTCTAAATTTGCAAGAGCATCATGCTAAAATGTTTCTTTTCTCTCTCCTAATTGCAGCGACCATTCAACATGACCGGACTTAAGTTATTACTAGATAAAAACATACTGACAGGGCCAAACTACAAAGATTGGCTCAGGAATGTCAAGATGGCAATCACTTACGACAAGTTGGGGTATCTCCTTACCACCAAAGCTCCCCCTGTCCCAGGTCCCAAAACCAGTGTCGTAGATAGGGAAATCTATAAGACCTGGGAAATAGATTGCGCGAAGGCCAAATGCCTCGTGCTTGCCTCGATGGACAATGAACATCAGAGGAGGCACGAGAATATGGACCTAGAGTCCATATTTCTTCATACAAAAGAACTGTATGGAGAGCAGTCTCGTATCGCCAGATACGAAGTGTCGAAGAAGCTATTTTCGGCAAGATTGGCCGTCGGATCATCGGTAGCGGAACACGTACTTAAGATGATTGGCTACATAGAGGAGCTCGCGGAACTTGGGACCATGTTGGAGAATGAGCTCTATACGGACTTGATTCTCCAGTCCCTTCCTTCCACTTACGCCCAGTTCATCCTGAACTTCAACTTACAGGAAAAGGAAGTTGAACTTTCAGAGCTCCTCAACATGCTGAGGAGTGCAGAGGGCACCCTACAGAAAGGTAGGGAAACATCCACTTTGTTTGTAGGAGGATCTTCCTCTTCTAAGTCCAGGGCGAAAGCCAAGGGAAAGAAGAAGAAAGCCCCCTCCAAACCAAGGGGCGGTGTTAGTAAAGTGGATACGAAGGGAAAGGCAAAAGCAACAAAGGTAGCGGGGAAGCTTGTGGGGAAAGAAGAGTGCTTTTACTATCACAAAAGTGGACACTGGAAACAGGATTGCAAGGCTTGGAAGGCCAGAACCCAGGATCTGAAGCGAGTTGCGGCTTCAGCTTTAGGTGTGTATGTTATTGAAAACTGTCTATCAATAAACTCTACATCCTGGGTATTGGATACCGGATCAGGATCTCATATCTGTAATTCTTTGCAGGCGTTGAGAAAGTGTAGAGTTTTGAAGGCAGGTGACATGACCCTCAGAGTTGCAAACGGAGCTAGCATGGATGCTGAGGCCGTGGGGGACTATCACCTGGGAATGTCAGATGGACACTTTTTGGTTTTGCGTAGTTGTTATTTTGTACCAAATGCAACATGTAATATCATTTCTGTATCTTTATTATCTAAAGAAGGTTATGAATTTGCATTTGTAAGTAATGTAGTGAACATTCACCTTAATCAAGTTTTGATTGGGTCAGGTACATTAAACAACGGTATATACGTATTAAACCAACCACATATTTTCAATGTCCAGAATACACACAAAAGAAAGTCTCCAGAAATAAATAAAACTTTCTTATGGCATTGTAGACTGGGTCACATCAATGAGAGAAGGTTGACTAAGTTACATACAGAAGGATATTTGGATTCGTTCGAATATCAATCGTATGCAACTTGTCAATCCTGTCTCAAAGGAAAGATGACAAAGACTCCGTTCACTGGACACGGAGTAAGAGCGAGCGAGCTCTTGGGACTCGTACACAGCGACGCGTGCGGTCCAATGTCTATACATGCACGAAGCGGTTATTCTTACTTCATTACTTTTCAAGGTACGGTTATGTCTTCTTAATGAAACATAAATCCGAGGCTTTTGAAAAATTCCAGGAATATAAGAATGAAGTAGAAAAACAAACAGGCAAAAGTATCAAGGCATTGAGATCTGATCGAGGTGGTGAATACTTAAGTGCCGAGTTCCTGGGTTACTTAAAAGAGAATGGAATTCTCTCTCAGCTTACTCCTCCATACACTCCGCAACACAACGGTGTATCGGAGAGACGGAACCGAACCCTATTGGATATGGTACGGTCCATGATGAGTAACGCTGAGTTTCCGCGATCGTTCTGGGGATATGCGCTAGAATCAGCTGCATACCTTTTGAACCGAGTTCCTACTAAGACTGTGCCTACTACACCATATCAGATGTGGTGTGGGAAGAGACCCTATCTTAATCACATTAAGACATGGGGATGTCCAGCTTTTGTCAAAAAGCAGCATGCGGACAAGCTGGAGGCACGCTCAGTACAGTGCAAGTTTGTGGGATATCCAAAGAACTCCAAGGGATATTTCTTCTATTGCGAAGAGGAACAAAAGGTTTTTGTTTCTCGCCATGCCCACTTTCTAGAACACCAGTTCATAGAAAAAGAAATAAGTGGGAGCGCTATAGAACTGGAAGAAATTCCAGAACCACAATCTATTACTGAAAGCTTAGTAGAACCAGAGGGTTCGAAAGATCAGGACATTCCCACGCCACTCCGCAGGAGTAGTAGGCAGTCTCATCCGCCTGAGAGATACTACGGTTTTCTCATTGACGGGGATAGAGAGGATTGCATCATAGATTGTGATGAGCCTACTAGCTTCCAGCAAGCCATTCAGAGCGTCGACTCGGTAAAATGGCTGGATGCAATGTGGACCGAAATGGAGTCCATGTACACCAACAAAGTATGGACGTTGGACATTACTCCTGATGGGGTAAAACCCGTAGGATGCAAGTGGATCTTCAAAAGGAAGATTGGTGTAGATGGACAGGTTGAGACTGTTAGTTATATGTATGCCCTAGAGGCCATTACTGTACATAGGATGTATATTGTAGTGGATGCTGGGACATATATAGGGAGGACTTTCTTGCTCGACATGATAGTATGCCATCTGGTTACTCTTTACCTTAACGTGTATACAGATTGTCTCTCTGTTACATGTTGGTAAAGCCCTTAGGATGTGTACTTGACTACCTGGACTATGATGCGGATCATACTAGTGGGGACATGGTAGTCCATAAGTACATCCTTCAAGGTCCCTAGTCGTGGGTGTATCGAGACGGGGCATCGATATACCAGAGTAGACTAGCGTATACCTTCTCGACCCATACAGATGGGCGATGGATGATCCCATATCCATTGGTGTTTGACATTAGAGATGATATACGGGTGCTCAGTGGAGACTGGGTACACTGGACGGACTCGCCGAGAACTCCCAGATGGTATTATACCTCACGTCAGATGGCAGTTCTCTAGTGACACTGGTACAGGTTAGTCTGTAGACCCGAGATCGTCATAGAGTCTTGTGTGATTCCCACTGTGCTTTGATTTCCACCTTACCACGTCCAAGAGGGCATGCAAAACGGTGGCTTTTGGGTACAGCCCCGAATCACATGGAGGCAATGAGCGATAGGAGGGGATTCGTCTCTCCTGGTATAGGAAGTTGATGTTGCACTGTGTTCGATTGGCTATAACCGGAAATCACTGGCCAGGGTTGCTGAGATTTACTGGTAAGTGTTACCAGTAGTTTCTCGAACTGTTATAGACCTCATATCGACACGACTTATCGAGCTACTGGGGTCTGACGTTTATCACCCCTAGGCGAGATATGCGACATATCAGACGAACAGACCGGACTGTACGGTAAGTGTTACTGGTTGGATTCACAGGAGTGTGAGCGGGCTTGCTCTTCGATCTTCTGATCGCTCAATACCCGGGTGGCCGTTACGTTTAGCAGACCGCTTGCGGCTTGTGGGTGTTTGATATGATCATCACCTGCTGCCGGCGTATTGACGAGTCTTTAGAGTCCTACACAGAGGTTTCCTGGCTTAAGTGAAACGAAATAGGAGCGCATATGAGATATGTGCGGGACCGAGAATAATGTGAGTATGTGATACCGTATTTAATTCTCGCGAATTGTATCATTGGTCGGTTTTATGTGATATAGCCGGGTTACCGAATCAAGTGTTGATTCGATACATTGATACACTTGATATTAGTCGGTTATATGCGATATGACCGGATCGTTAAATCAAGTGTTGATTTAATGATTTAATGCATAATTATATATTTGATATATTACTTTGCATTAACTAGTAATGGTTCACTTTAACTGGATTTTCTCACTTGATGTGCACATTGTATATGTGATATACTTTTGTACACTTGATTGTATCATGTTTGATGATACATGCATGTTTGTGTGTATGTTTAGTTTAAACCTTGGTTAAGTAAATGGTTAGGGTTTTGTTTAATTTATTTATTCATTTATTTCCTTTTAAGGCAAGAAAAGAAATGGTTGCTTTTTGGATTTACTTGAAGCTTCATGAAGCTTTGAAAAAGTTCAACCATTTTTGTTTCTTTGCCTAACCTAACCATTCACCTAACCTTGGTTTATTCTTTACACTTAATCATGGTTGCCAATATGATAAGTATCATATTATTTTCTATTTGGAAATAACTTATCATATATTCTTTCTTCTTCTTCTTCTTCTTCTTCAAGATGAAGAAGCTTGCCTCCATCAATGGCAACTTGTGAAAATGAGTGAGAAATCCAATTCTAAAGTGAACCCACTTCCTATTTCTTCATCCTCTACTACTTGCCAAGTAGTATAGGGTGTTTTCTTCATAAGTTTCATGGCTTGGTGAAGTTGGAGCTTGATCTTGTGTTGCCTCGACGTAGATCATCTTCGGCATCGAAGCCGACGACCTAGCCCGCCCTTTCTCCGATGAAGCCGACGCTAGAGCCCGGGATCCGATGATCGCAGCGAGGAGACATCATCACGGAGCTATGGAGGTGGAGCACCGGATCTACAAAGGTTGTATTTCCGTTCACTTCTTAGTTAAGTAGTTAACTAGTTGCTTGATTCGCCTAGAATTCTAGTTAACGATCTAGTCTAGGGTTTCTCGGCACCGTAAAATTTTAAATTGGCATGGTTGATGCCTTGTGAGACTTCATTAGCGTGCCTAGGAACCCTACAGTGGTATCAGAGCCTAGCTAGAGCCTTAGGCGAAGTCTAGACGACGTTTGAAACCCGATCGAACCCGAAACCCCAATTTTTCCATGCTCTCTGGATTTTTTTTCAAAAACTGGGTTTTTTCCAGATTAAAAATATGCAGAAAATTAAGCAGGGGCTTATAGGAATTACTGAAAATTTTGTGGACCTAAATCGATTAAACCACCGCGGAACCGCGGTATAAGACTGCTTATGCGGCGGTTCCGCGGCCATACTGTTGGTTCATCCAATAAATGTTTCACAGTAATTCCACTTTGTTAGTGCTGTATTTTCTGGGATATTTTAATATTTACTCTACAGTTGAGTTTTCTGGGGTTGTTTAGGGAACTCGTGGATTCGATCGGATTGTCTAATCTTGTCTATGTGTTTTTCCGGGTAAATTTTAGAATATGTTAAAAAGTTCGACCGGATATAAATACCCACTTTTCCCCTGCCGGGAAATTTCCAATTGTTGGATCTTTCCGTAGTTTAATAACGTTCTAAGTAGTGAAAGTAACGCGATGGAACCTCTAGAAGACAACAAACCTTAACTCGATTTTGTGACCGTCTTGAACTGCCCTTTGAACCTTCGGGTTTGGGGCAGTACGGCATGCCACATGTGAGGCGTTGGCTTGACCCTTCTACGGCTGGACCGTTGGTACTGAGGCATGAACTGGATGTTTTTAAACTTGTTTCATGTGTTGAGCTGTTTCGGGAAAACTTGGGTGTTCGATTGTTCGATCGGAAAGTTTAACATTTTCTGTTTATCTGGAATGTGATACAATAATTGGAATTCACAAATAGTTATGAGATAACTGAATGAATGTTATAAATCTAGCGGTTTAGTCTCACTTGATCGGTTGCCACGGAATTTTGATGTGATCAAAAGTCCGTCGCAATCACGTAGCGTACGCGGATACTCGCCGGTAAATTTTATAGACAGCTACACCCCTTAGCCTCGACCAAGCGACTGTAGGAGAACCCCGTCGCCGAAAGCATCCGTTCGGGTGCTCGCGGCAGCGGTGTTCCTCCTTGGTGCACTTCGTCGACGGTATCGGGGGTGCGGCCGCCTACTAAAGTTTGCGACGAGCATTCGATCAGTTTTTCGGGAATCTTGTTGAATTGCCCGACTTTATATTGAAAAGTGTGTTCGATTTTGAGACTGAAATGCGGGGTTTATAATTGTTAGGCATGCGATGTCTAAGTAATTCATTTGATTAGGCATGCGATGTCTATAGAGTTTGCGGATTCCAACTGTTGTAGTTTTACACTTTCTTTTCTGTGACCGTAAGTGTAATATGTGATATCGCCGATTTCGTTGCTATATGTCAACGACAATTGGGATGCGCATATTTACTTACGTTGATGACATGTGATGTTATGTGTTGCTGGATATGTTATATTGGATCGTCGTGTTTGAATAGCCGGGGGTTTTTATGTGAGATGAGTGTTTTTCATTTTCATTCATGTAAAAACTTGTATGTAATATTCTTTTATTGGGGCACTTCCAGGTTGCGGAAGATGTCACCATTTGTATATTATTTACTTTTCCGCACTAGGATAGACCCAAGGAGGAGGGCACAAGTAACCGGGTTCTGGAGTCCAGTGGGAGACCAACTCGAGGAGTCGAGTCCGGGTCTCCTAACTCTAGAATTGGTAGGGTTGCTTGCCGCTCTCGTAGGGGTCTAGGGGTGTGGGTTTTGGCTATTCATCGTGACTATGGAATCCGTGTTTTATACTGGCTCGTATTGAAAACACGGACGTCCTAGTATATCCAATATTTCATATGTTTCTTCTGCTGCGATATCTGTGATGTGATCATGTGATGTTCTGTGATAGATACAGTATATAGTATATATGATATATTATATAGGCGTTACTTATGTTTTACACCCGCGCTAGCCCTGCCCTGCTCTGCCGTTAGTTACCTAACCTAACGGTGCACGAGAGGACATCGAGGCGAATGCGGATGGCATAAGTGTACGTCGTATTTATCTGTGATGATTAGGTACTTAAATGATGGGACTTCATTAATATGATTAATGAAAGAAAAGAAACCTAAGATGTTTTGGAATCGAATTTTCAAAAACAGGTAGCTACAGTTCTTGCTTCGCATCGCGGTGTTCCTCGTAGAACATCCTGCACCTTACTCGATAAGGAAAGGACCGAGATCCCTTCTCCGAGAGTGACTCCTTTAGCAATAACTGACAGATGCTACAACTCTCGGTTTGTCTTTTGATTGCTTCTATAGTTTCTGCTTTGCACAGTGATATATATGATATATCCCGCACCTCATTCGACGAGGAAAGGGCTGACGATCCCTTCACCGGGAGTGACCCCTTTAGCAAAACTAGAAAAGCCTAAAAAACACTCCATTTTAAAATCATTTGATTCTACAACGATATCAAGTTCATTACGCAATAGGTTTTCAGAAAAACCTGTCGTAGCCCTCCGTCATTTCAGATAAGTTGTATATAGTATTCGTGCTGCATTTGTTGGCTTTCGTCAAGGTGCAGTGTGCGGTAGCTATATGCTGCTTATCTGCTGCATACGATGCGATTGGATTAGGGTAGTCGTGCGGCTTTGTTGGCTTTCGTCAAGGGTCATGCGGGTGGGTTTAATTCAATCAGGAAATGACGGGTTGAACTTGACTAGCGGGCTATGGTTTGTTGGCTTTCGTTAAGGTCATAGCACGTTAGGGGCAAAATATTATCGGGAATTTCAAGTGTTGAAATTTGCAATGAGATTGCATACCTTCTATGAGATAGTTGGATCCCGATACCCGCTGAGAGTAAGAGTTACTCCTGGGAGAGTTTTACACATTACAATTAGCCGATCAAGTAAGTGTCTAGAAAGGTGTCAACGGGGTTACGCCTCTGGGAAAACGAGGTTTACATTAATTAGGTTCGTGCGAAAGCACGGGGGACCTCCCTCAAAGTACCGACACTGGCCTGGCTGAAAGATTGGCGAACTTGTAGCGTGTAATTAATCCCGGCTAGTCTTTCCTTTTAGGGTTTGAAGGAAGATTTGATAAAAAGCAGTGGGAACCTTCCTGATTAGATAAAATAATAACCAATCTGATCTTGCAAGAGCATACGCTGAGTGTTTTCTTCTCTCTCTCTCCAGGCAGCGACCATATCACGCCTTAATCAAGATAATAAAATGGATATCTTGACTGAACCCGCTTGTTATACCGAGCTGGGGAAAGTTGGTCCCGCTCCAACTTATAATAGTTATAAGACAGAGCAGGAAATAGGGGAATGCCAAGATTCCCATGCCGCCCAAACGAAGAGAGTGCATGCTGATGCATCATCTTCGGGTGTGTTCATTATACAGAACTGTTTCTCAATATTCTTTACGTCCTAGGTATGTGATACCAGAACAGGATCCCAGATATGTAATCTGTTACATAGGGCTACAGATAGGTAGAGAACTGAGAACGGGTGATAAGTTTCATGAGGCAGAAAACGGGGCAAGTGTTGCGTCCAAGTCTGTTGGTCACTGTCACCCTGTATTACAAATACATTGATTCTGAACAAATGTTATTAGATACCGAACCTGATATACAAAATCATATCAGTATCTTTATTAGTAAAGAAATGATAAAATTTTGTATTGTTGGATAATGTTTTGAACATTTCCTATATCAAAAGTTGATCGATTCAGGCACGTTATCTAAAAGCATTAATGTTCTAAATCAAACTACAGTTCCGAGTATACAGAACACACACAAGAGGAAGAGTTCAGAAATGAACGGATCCTTCTTAAGGTATTGTAGACTAGGTCATATCAATGCGACCCGACTAGCTAAAGTTACATTTAGATGCATATTTAAATCAGTTTAAATTTACATCTTATGAAACTTGCCAGTCATGTCACAGAGATAAGATGACCATAGCTCCGTTTACTGGAAACAGAGAAAGAGTTAGTGAACTCTTGGGATGATACATGTTGATGTATGTAGGTCCCCTGTCTACACATGCCAAGACCGGTTCTTTGTACTTCATTACATTCTCTGATAATCTCTCGAGATTCAGACATATGTTCCTGTTGAAACACAAGTCCGAACCTTTTGAGATATTCACGGAATATGATTTAGAAGTAGAGAACTAAAATAAGGGTATAAGTATTATGTCCTATGATGAGATCAGGGAGGAGAATACTTGAGCATGGAAATCCTAGACTATTCTAAAGGAGAATGAGATTCTCTCTTAGCTTTACTCCTCCGTATACACCATAGCACGATGGTATATCGGGGCGGAGCAATCACACCTTATATGATAAGGTGTGCTCTATGATGAGTACTACTGAGTTACCTGTTTCCTTTTGGGAGTTATGCACTTATGAAGTTGCATACCTATTGAATAGGGTTTCAATCAAATCAGCTGCCTACCGCTTCATATGTGATATGGAAAGGGAAGAGCCCATATCTTAAGTTAGTTAAGATTTGGGGTTGTCCGGCCTATGTCTAAAAGCAAAATCCGGACAAGCTCGAGGAAAGGTCTGTTATGTAGAACTGGAAATGTTCCAGCTATACAAACTACTGCAGATGATTTGATAGAACCAAAGGATTCAGTAGATTCCAACGAAGGATTCAGTAGATTCCAACGAACCTCAGCCTATCCGCCGATCTAGTAGGGTTCCTCACCCACATGAGAGATACTTCGGTTTCTCTATGACAGTGGGAGTGAGGAATGCATCATGAGATGATGACCCAACTAGTTTCGAGCTGGCCATCAAGAGTGGGACTCTGTAAGAATGGCTGGATGCTGAGCGATCTGAGATGGAATCCTTATACACCAACAAATTATGGACTTTAGTTGCTATATCTGAAGGGTTAAATCCCCATCAGGAGCAAGTATATCTTGAGAAGATTACTTGGTGTAGATGGATAATGATGAAACCTTTTTCCAGATCCTACTTGCCATCAAGAGTTGAGACTTTTGAAGCTAGACTTGTTAAAGGTTTTCGTCATCGACCAGGCATGGATAATGATGAAACCTTTTTCCAGTGGCTATGCTTAAGTCCATCCAGATCCTACTTGCCACGGCTACATACCATGACTACGATATCTGGCGGTTGGGTGCCATGACTGCTTTTCTAAATGATGTTTTGGAAGAAAGCGTCTATAAGTACACAGCCAGAGGGCCTCGTAGACAGTGGGAGCAGCGGAAACGTGTGCAAGATGTTTTATGTGATAAAGCAGGCATCGCGGAGTTGGAACGTCTGTTTTGATGTAGTAGTCAAAGAGTTTGACTTCATCAAAATGGTAGATGAACCTTGTATGTACAAAAAGGTATTAGGGAGTATGGTGGTGATCTTCGTAGAGTACGTTGATGACATACTCTTGATAGGGAAGAAGTTTCCTATGCTACACTCGGTCAATCTCCGCTTATCACAATAATTCTCCATATAGGATCAAAGTGATACCTCTTAAATCCTGAGTTTTCATCTATGAGATAGATGTTATTTGGGTGTTAGAATACTCACTAGCTGTAGTGAGATGGTATCAATCGATCCTGGGGAGAATCACTGAAAAGGTTCCAAGCTGATAAGGACGACTGAATGTCAGTCATAGGCATTGTCTTTACCCTCGGTAAAGGGACGGTATGTTGGAAGAGTTCCAAGATAGATACCGTGGCATACTAGACGATAAAGGCAGGATACATCGCTACTTAAGATGCTACCAAAGAGACTGTCTAGGTGTATATTTGTTCATGAGATGAACTTAGTTCCTCCCATTGTGTGACAATGGAGTTGAGGCTTTGTCCCAGAAACCCCGGTCCCATCAGTGACCCAGACATATTCTAAGACAGTTTCACCTGATCATGGAGATAGTTGATCTCCAGGTTGATCGAGGTTAGGAGAGCAGACTCAGAGGATAACACGGCGGATCCACTCACAAAGGCCTATTCCCAGAGAGAGACTTTTATGGGATGGTTGAGTATGAGATACTACAACCACTGCTACAGATGGCCCTAGTGCAAGTGGGAGATTGTTAGTTTTATGTATGCCCTAGAGGCCATTACTGTACATAGGATGTATATTGTAGTGGATGCTGGGACATATATAGGGAGGACTTTCTTGCTCGACATGATAGTATGCCATCTGGTTACTCTTTACCTTAACGTGTATACTGATTGTCTCTCTGTTACATGTTGGTAAAGCCCTTAGGATGTGTACTTGACTACCTGGACTATGATGCGGATCATACTAGTGGGGACATGGTGGTCCATAAGTACATCCTTCAAGGTCCCTAGTCGTGGGTGTATCGAGACGGGGCATCGATATACCAGAGTAGACTAGCGTATACCTTCTCGACCCATACAGATGGGCGATGGATGATCCCATATCCATTGGTGTTTGACATCAGAGATGATATACAGGTGCTCAGTGGAGACTGGGTACACTGGACGGACTCGCCGAGAACTCCCAGATGGTATTATACCTCACGTCAGATGGCAGTTCTCTGGTGACACTGGTACAGGTTAGTCTGTAGACCCGAGATCGTCATAGTGTCTTGTGTGATTCCCACTGTGCTTTGATTTCCACCTTACCACGTCCAAGAGGGCGTGCAAAACGGTGGCTTTTGGGTACAGTCCCGAATCACATGGAGGCAATGAGCGATAGGAGGGGATTCGTCTCTCCCGGTATAGGGAGTTGATGTTGCACTGTGTTCGATTGGCTATAACCGGAAATCCCTGGCCAGGGTTGCTGAGATTTACTGGTAAGTGTTACCAGTAGTTTCTCGAACTATTATAGACCTCATATCGACACGACTTATCGAGCTACTGGGGTCTGACGTTTACCACCCCTAGGCGAGATATGCGACATATCAGACGAACAGACCGGACTGTACGGTAAGTGTTACTGGTTGAATTCACAGGAGTGTGAGCGGGCTTGCTCGTCGATCTTCTGATCGCTCAATACCCGGGTGGCCGTTACGTTTAGCAGACCGCTTGCGGCTTGTGGGTGTTTGATATGATCATCACCTGCTGCCGGCGTATTGACGAGTCTTTAGAGTCCTACACAGAGGTTTCCTGGCTCAAGCGAAACGAAATAGGAGCGCATATGAGATATGTGCGGGACCGAGAATAATGTGAGTATGTGATACCGTATTTAATTCTCGCGAATTGTATCATTGGTCGGTTATATGTGATATTGCCGGGTTACCGAATCAAGTGTTGATTCGATACATTGATACACTTGATATTAGTCGGTTATATGCGATATGACCGGATCGTTAAATCAAGTGTTGATTTAATGATTTAATGCATAATTATATATTTGATATATTACTTTGCATTAACTAGTAATGGTTCACTTTAAATGGATTTTCTCACTTGATGTGCACATTGTATATGTGATATACTTTTGTACACTTGATTGTATCATGTTTGATGATACATGCATGTTTGTGTGTATGTTTAGTTTAAACCTTGGTTAAGTAAATGGTTAGGGTTTTGTTTAATTTATTTATTCATTTATTTCCTTTTAAGGCAAGAAAAGAAATGGTTGCTTTTTGGATTTACTTGAAGCTTCATGAAGCTTTGAAAAAGTTCAACCATTTTTGTTTCTTTGCCTAACCTAACCATTCACCTAACCTTGGTTTATTCTCCACACTTAATCATGGTTGCCAATATGATAAGTATCATATTATTTTCTATTTGGAAATAACTTATCATATATTCTTTCTTCTTCTTCTTCTTCTTCTTCAAGATGAAGAAGCTTGCCTCCATCAATGGCAACTTGTGAAAATGAGTGAGAAATCCAATTCTAAAGTGAACCCACTTCCTATTTCTTCATCCTCTACCACTTGCCAAGTAGTATAGGGTGTTTTCTTCACAAGTTTCATGGCTTGGTGAAGTTGGAGCTTGATCTTGTGTTGCCTCGACGTAGATCATCTTCGGCATCGAAGCCGATGACCTAGCCCGCCCTTTCTCCGATGAAGCCGACGCTAGAGCCCGGGATCCGATGATCGCAGCGAGGAGACATCATCACGGAGCTATGGAGGTGGAGTACCGGATCTACAAAGGTTGTATTTCCGTTCACTTCTTAGTTAAGTAGTTAACTAGTTGCTTGATTCGCCTAGAATTCTAGTTAACGATCTAGTCTAGGGTTTCTCGGCACCGTAAAATTTTAAATTGGCATGGTTGATGCCTTGTGAGACTTCATTAGCGTGCCTAGGAACCCTACAGAGACCTATAAAGCTAGACTGGTTGCAAAGGGTTTTCGTCAGAGACCTGGTTTGGACTATGACGAAACCTTTTCTCCAGTAGCTATGCTGAAATCCATTCGGATCCTTCTTGCCATTGCTGCTTTCCACGATTATGAGATTTGGCAGATGGACGTGAAGACCGCTTTTCTAAATGGACATTTAGAGGAGTGTGTCTATGTGGACCAGCCAGAGGGTTTCATTCATAGTGGGAGCAGCGGAAAGGTGTGCAAGTTGCTTAAGTCCATTTATTGACTAAAGCAGGCATCGCGGAGTTGGAACATCTGTTTTGAGGATACGGTCAAGGAATTTGGCTTTATCAAAAATCCAGATGAACCATGCATCTATTGTAGATTTGTAGCGAGAACTGTAGTATTCCTCGTTTTATACGTGGATGACATTCTCTTAATAGGAAATGACATTCCTATGCTACAATCTGTCAAGGGGTTCTTGTCACACAGGTTCTCCATGAAAGACCTGGGTGATGCCTCATACATTCTGGGGATCCGGATCTACCGTGACAGATCCGAGAGGATTTTAGGACTCTCACAGTCCAGGTACATCGACACCATACTGAAAAGATTCAGTATGGAGGATTCCAAGTGCGGTAATCTACCGGCTTGTCACGGGATCACCCTCTCCAAAGAGATGTCTCCCAAGACTGATTTGGAGAGGGATCGCATGTCTATTATACCCTACGCTTCTGCGGTAGGCTCTATAATGTATGCGATGTTGTGTACCAGACCAGATGTGGCTTATGCACTGTGTGTGGTAAGTAGGTATCAGTCAAACCCTGGGGAGAAACATTGGATAGCGGTAAAGAACATTCTCAAGTACCTGAGAAGGTCTAAGGAGATGTTCTTGGTGTATGGCGGAAAGGACCTCCAGATTGAGGACTTTGCTGACTCCAGCTTCTAGAGTGACAAGGATGATTCCAAGTCCATGTCGGGTTTTGTCTTTACCCTCAATGGAGGGGCGGTGTGTTGGAAGAGCTCCAAACAGGAAACCGTTGCTGACTCGACTATGGAAGCGGAATACATCGCTGCATCTGATGCCGCAAAAGAAGTTGTCTGGATGAGGAAGTTCTTGAAAGAACTTCAGGTGGTTCCATCCATTGTTGATCCAATACCTCTGTATTGCGACAACAACGGGGCTATAGCTTTAGCGAAGGAACCCAGGTCCCATCAGAAATCCAGACACATCTTAAGGCGGTATCACCTGATCAGGGAGATCGTGGATCGCCAGGAGATCGAGGTTCGGAGGGTTGCTTCAGAAGATAACACTGCAGATCCATTCACGAAGGCCTTACCCCAGACTCAGTTCGAGCGGCTGATCGAGATGATAGGTCTTCGATACGCCAGTATATGGCCTTAGTGCAAGTGGGAGATTGTTAGTGTATATGCCCTAGAGGCCATTACTGTATCATACTAGTATGTATATTACTTGATGGAAGCTTTGGATATTCACAGTTGTATATACAATCTTGCTCGAAATGGTAGTATGCTACTTGGTTTGTCTCTGCTTTAATATGTGCATGTGTTTCTTTTAGCATATCGCTTATATACATATTAGTAGAGCCCTTAGGATCTTTGCTTGATTACCAGCGTTGTGATGGCGCTCACACTCGTGGGGGCTGGGTAATCCATAAGCACATCCTTATACAGGTCCCTAGTCGTTGGACTATCGAGACAGGGCATCGATACTCCGGAGTAGACTAGCGTATGCGCTTCTCATCCCAGCGTGGGAGACGGTCTGTCCCACAGCCGTCAGTTCGTCGTACTTGAGATAGTATGCGGGTGCTCGTTAGGTTACGAGTACACTGGACAGGACTCATCGGGAACTGTTGGTTGGTATTATACCTATCGTCTGTTATCAGTTCCCAGGTGACATGAGTACAGCTTAGTCCGCTGACTTGACACTGTCACTTCGCCTCGAGTGTGTTCCCACTGCACTTTGATTACTACCCTACCACGGCTCAAAGGAGTCGTGCAAACAGGTAGTTTTTGGGTGCAGTCCCGAAGCACTTGGAGGCAGTGACGGTTAGACAGGATTCGTCTCTCCCGGTATTGGGGGTTGACATCGCGCTGTGTCCAGGAGAGCCATTACATGAGTATTCCCTGGCCAGGGCAAGCGAGATATACTGGTGGGTTTCCAGTGTTATCTCAGGGTGTTCTGGGCTACACTCCGACATGACTTGTACCGCTATTAGGGGACTGACGTTCACCGCCCCCTAGGCCCGCCATGCGATGTATCAGACGAACAGACCGGACTGTACGGAGACTGTCACATACAGGCTCAGTAGGAGTTCAGATGGGGTCACCTCGTCAGTCTTCTTATCGGCATCTACCTAGGGACCGTTACGTACAGCTAGTGCCGCTTGCGGTCTGTGGTTAAACCCACTGCCAGCGTAGTGTCGAGTCTTTAGAGTCCCACACAGAGAGCTATTCGCCTTTAGGCAAAATGAGTAGAGGTCGCATGGTTTTGCGACAGAGTTCGTTCACATCCGTGCACTTGTGCACGTTTGCTGTCCGGACAGCGGGCTTTGGTTTAAGCCAGATCCTAGTATATGATTTGGGATTGGTTTTATCTCATTGTATTCGTGTTCTTCGGATCACGAATACGGGTGCGTATGCACAGTTGATTGAGACAGAGGGAGAGGACTTTGATTAGGGTTAATGACCATTGTCATTTTGTTAACCCTAATGCTTATGTGTGTATTATGATTAATTGATATTAGTTAAATATAATTGTGCATGATTAGGGTTGTTGACCTTTTGACCATTCTTGACTTATTGACCTAGGTTGACACTTTGACCATCATCATTCCATATAAAAGATGCTCTTTGATCCTTCCAATTTGCATTAAATATGAAATGATAATGGTCATGTCTTGATTAAGCCATGACAATTATCTTGCTAATTATCAATTTACAATAATTCACACATATATGTGAGAATGGCTTATTATTCTCTCGTTCTATCATATTGATTCTCTCTCCTCCTTTTCCTCTCTCTCAAGCTCTCCCCTCTCATGTGTTGAGAAACACTTGAGCATGAGTTAAACCTCTCCATAGTAATCTCTACTCTATCTAAGGTTCTAGGATTAGCACTCCTAGCACTTTAGTTACTTCTAGCTTGAAATTGAAGCCAAAGGTTGAGGCTCTCGGGTGGATCCTTCTTCGACTAGAGAAGGAGACAAGGTGATCTCTTTCTTCCACTCCAAGGAGCGAGGAGAGAAGGACATAAAGCCCAAGGTATAACCTTTCTTCCATGTAGCTAATTCTAGTTAGCTTTTGTTTAGTAAAGATCCTCCTTAAACTAGTCCATGTTGCCTAGTTCGATAAAAATTCGATTTTTATTCCGTTTTCCGCCTCCCCGCAAGCACCGGGGTGGGCAACGTGGACTTACAAACCCAATCCAAACTATTAACTCTAGTTAACTCTCTACAAGGGTTAACTCCTTCATGCTTAACCCTTGGTTAGATTTGTAACCACTACAATAATTCATTGTTCATCACAAAAGGAATTATCCTTTCATTCTTCTTCTTCTTCTCCCTTGAGCTTTGAGAAAGCTTGCAGGGTTTTCATTTTGTGGTGAATAAAAGTGAGAATTTGAAAACAAAAGAGAGCAATATTCCTACTCCATCATCCTCATCTAATCTAGCCAATTAGATTAGGGTGTTCACCTCATTAGAGAGAGAGCTTGAGTTATAGAAACCTCAAGGTAGATCATCGGAGAAAAGGAAGACTACAAGCTAGCATGGATCGTTCGAGTTGTGGAGCCTCTCTTGATTCCGGGAGATCATGGCTCGCAGCGAAGGGACTTCTACTCGGAGCTTATGAAGCGAAAGAGTGGACTACAAAGGTTGTAATCCTTCACTTTTAGTTGTAAAGATGTTTACTTGCATGTTTAACCCTAATAATCTAGCAAAGATCCCGACTTTGGGTTGTTCGGCACGTCTAAAATTTTATTCAGGCATGGTTGATGCCTTCTTGAGCCTTGTATGAGTGCCTAGGAATCCTACAGTGGTATCAGAGCCAAGCTAGAGTATTAGGAAACATGTTTACGAAGTTAAAACTCCGATCGAACCCCAATATATCGAACTAGACCCCCTCTCTGGAAATTTTGTAAAAATGTGATTTTTTCTGCATTAAAAATACTCAAAAAAATCAGCAGGGAATTCTAAGAGTTACTGTAAAATACGACATCCCAATTACACTATTGCGCCGCGGAACCTCGGCAATACCTTGCTTGCGCGGCGGTTCCGCGGCGGAAATGTAGAATTAGGGTTAGTGGTTTGTACAATAATGTCCGTAGCTGTTCCTGCAGTTTTCTGGGTAATTTTAATCTGACTCAAGTGTTGAGTATTCTGGGGATTATTTTGAACTCGTTGATTCGATTGGATAGTTTAATTTCGTTATGTTTTCCGAATATTTAGAAACTGTTAAAATGTTCGAACGGATATCATTAACTCATTTTTTTTCCGGCACGAAAAACTTTCAAGTGTTGAATTTTTCTTGAGTTTAAATCTTTCGGAAAAATATGCAAGTAATGCGGTAGACCCTCTAGAAGAACACAAACCTTAACTCGATTATGTGACCGTCTGAACTACCTCTAAACCTTAGGGTTTGGGGCAGTACGGCGTGCCACATGTGAGGCGTTGGCTTGGCCCTTCTACGGCTGGACCATTTCTACTGTGACATATTCTAGGATTATTTGAACTCCGCTCAAGTGTTGAGCTATTTAGGAAATCTTGGGTATTTGATTATTCGATCGGAAAGTTTAATATTGTCTATTTATCTGGAATGTGATACAATATGTGGAATTCATATAATTAGGCATGAAATGCGAAGTATGTGATATTTCGGATTTACGATGTCTAAAGTGATTATGGATTCCAAATGTTGTAGTTTTACACTTTCTTTTCTGTGACCGTAAGCGTAGTATGTGGGGTATCGCCGGCTTCTTTGCTATACATCAACGACAATCGGGATACGCATACTTGCTTACGTTGATGATATGAGAAATTATGTATTGCTGTGATATGTTTTATTGGATCGTCGTGTTCTGAATAGCCGGGGGTTTTATGTGAGATGAGGGTTTTTATTTTCATTCTTTATTGGGGCACTTCCGGGATGAGGTTGATGTCATCGGTGTATATTATTTACTTTTCCGCATTAGGTAGACCTAAGGAGGAGAGCACAAGTAACCGGGTTCTGGGGTCCAGTGGAAGGCCATCTCGAGGAGTCGAGACCGGGTCTCCTAACCCTCGAATTGGCAGTGTTACTTGCCGCTCTCGTAGGGGTCTAGGGATGTGGGTTTGGCTATTCATCGCGACCGTGGAATCCGTGTTTTATACAGGTTCGTATTAAAAACACGGACATCCTAGTATATCCAATATTTCATATATGTTCTTCTGCTGCAATGTTCTGTGATGAGATCATATTACTTCCTGAGACGAATGCTTATACTATATATATATGCTGATATATAAATATTACTGCTTTCGTTTCTTCTGTGATGCTTAGGAAGCATAAGCTGATGGGATTTTATCAATGAGATTAATAAAAGAAAAGAAACCTAAAAGATGTTGTAGAATCAAAACTTTATAAAAAGGGTAGCTACAGTTTTGCTTTGCATAGCGGTATATATAATATACCATGCACCTTATTCGATGAGGAAAGAGACGAGATCCCTTCACCGGGAGTGACCTCTTTAGCTAAACTGGCAGATGCTACAAACTCATGGTTTGGTTTTTGACAGCTTATATAGTTATTGCTTTGCACAGCGGTATATATGATATACCCAGCACCTTATTCGATGAGGAAAGAGCCGAGATACCTTCGCCGGGAGTGATCTCTTTAGAGAAACTAGAAAAGCCTAAAAAACACTCCTTTTTTCAAAATCAGTTGTTTCTACAACGATATCAAGTTCATTACTCTTATGGTTTTCTGAAAAACCTGCGTAGCCCTCCTTCATTTTAGATAGACACTGGTTAGTATTCGTGCTGCGTTTGTTGACCTTAGCCAAGGAGTAGTGTACGGTAGATAATTAGTGTTTATCTGCTAAAACATGAGATGTGATTGGGTTAGGGTAGTCATGCGACTTTGTTGACCTTAGCCAAGGGTCGTACGGGTGGGTTTAATTCAATCAGGAAATGATGGGTTGAACTTGGCTAGAACTTATGATTTGTTGACCTTAGCCAAGGTCATAAGTTTCTAGGGGCAAAAGAATTATCGGGAATTTCAAGTGTTGAAATTTGCAATGAGATTGCATACCTCTTATGAGATAGTTGGATCCCGATACCCACTGCGAGTAATAGTTACTCCTGGGAGAATTTTACACAGGACAATTAGCCGATCAAGTAGGTGTCTAGAAAAGTGTTAACGGGGTTATGCCTCTGGGAAAACAAGGTTTATTTTAATTAGGTCCGTGCGAAAGCACGGGGAACCTCTCTCAAGTACCGACACTGATCTGGCCGAAAGATTGACGAAATTGTAGGGTGTAATTAATCCCGGCTAATCTTACCTTTTAGGGTTTGAAGGAAGATTTGATAAAAACAGTGGGAGAAATCCTGATTGGATAAGATAATAACCAATCTAATCTTGCAAGAGCATACGCTAAAGTGTTTTCTTCTCTCTCTCTCCAGGTAGCGACCATGTCAGGCCTTAATCAAGATAATAACATGGATGTATTGACTGAACCCGCTTATTATAATGAGCAGGGGAACGTTGGTCCCGTTCTTCTTATAAGAGTTATAAGACTGAACAGGAAATATGAGAATATTTGGATTCTCATGCCGCCCAAACTAAGAACATGCATGCTGATGCATCTTCTTCGGGTATGTTAGTTATTGAGAACTGTTTCTCAGTTCACCCTACGTCCTGGGTATTAGATACCAGATCGGGATCCCACATATGTAAATTGTTACATGGGCTACGTAAAGGTAGAGAACTGGGAAAAGGTGATCATTCCGTTCAAGTAGGGAATGGTGCAAGTATTGCAGCCAAAGCAGTAGGCGAATATCACCTAGTATTACCAAGTCGTAATACACTGATTCTTAATGAGTGCTATTATATACCGAACATGATGTGCAACATTATATCAGTTTCTTTATTAAGCAAAGAAGGATATAATTTTGTTGTAAAGGATAATGTTATGAACATATTCCTAGATCAAAAGTTGATTGCATCAGGCTCGTTACATAATGGCATATTCATTCTCAATCAAAATACAGTCCTTAATATACAAAACACACACAAGAGGAAGAGTTCAGAAATGAATGAATCCTTCTTGTGGTATTGTAGATTTGGTCATATTAATGCGACACGACTGGCTAAGTTACATAAGGATGGATATTTGAATCCATTCGAATTATCATCTTATGATACTTTCCATTCACGTCTCAAAGGGAAAATGACCAAAACTC
The DNA here is from genome assembly GCA_030015575.1 of Agapanthus africanus. Classification (NCBI taxonomy): domain Eukaryota; kingdom Viridiplantae; phylum Streptophyta; class Magnoliopsida; order Asparagales; family Amaryllidaceae; genus Agapanthus; species Agapanthus africanus. The sequence goes on along the minus strand of JASDDO010000031.1, from coordinate 172,844,388 downwards.
CGTTTAGTGGACACGGAGAAAGAGTTGCGGAACTCTTAGGACTGGTACATAGTGATGTATGCAGTCCTATGTCTACGCATGCCAGGGATGGTTCTTCCTACTTCATTACATTCACTGACGATCTCTCTAGATACGGACATGTGTTCCTGATGAAACACAAGTCTGAAGTTTTTGAGAAATTCAGAGAATATAAGCACGAAGTAGAGAACCAAACGGGTAAAAGTATTAAGATCCTACGATCTGATCGAGGAGGGGAATACTTGAGCAATGAGTTTCTGGACTATCTAAAAGAGAATGGGATTCTCTTTTAGCTTACTCCTCCTTATACACCACAGCATAATGGTGTATCGGAGCGGAGGAATCGCACCCTATTAGATATGGTGCGCTCTATGATGAGTACAACTGAGTTACCTATTTCCTTCTGGGGTATGCACTGGAGACAGCCATAAACCTATTGAATAGAGTTCCTGTTAGTTATATGTATGCCCTAGAGGCCATTACTGTACATACGATGTATATTGTAATGGATGCTTGGACATATATAGGGATGACTTTCTTGCTCGATATGATAGTATGCTATCTGGTTGTACTTTATCTTAACATGTACTCTGATTGTCTCTATATTACATGTTGTAACACCTTAGAATGTGTTTTGCGGCTAATTATATTTTAATATATAGTTTTTAATAAAAAGTTTACCAATTAGTTTTTAATTATTTTATCCTATTTATTGAATATTTTATTAGATTTTTCCTAGGCTTGCACACACTTGTGCATGATAACTAGGGTGCTAATTTGGGGTTTAACCATGATCAGCAACATGGTGGTTTAACCATTCCCTAATCTAATTTTGTTTTAAGCGTTATGGGTTTTAAGCATGATGGTTGTTTTAAAATGAAAAATGAATTTAAAAGGATTTAAATTTGGGTTGAAGTGTTGACCATGTGAGAGAGGGAGAGAGAGAGTGAGAATGGGGCATGATGGCTTTGCCATGCTTCATTAAATGAAGAGAGAGAGGAGGGGTTTTGAATTTGTCTCTCATTTGTTGGAGATAGTGCCCTCATAGTCAATTATTGGATCGCAGGTACGTGATTGCAATGATTGCGGAGGACCTATACCGGTAGGACAGTCTTACTCAAGATGATAGTATGCTATCTGGTTTGCCTTTATCAGTCTTGTACATGTTCAGGTGACTGATTACATGTAATGCTTTGATAGAGCCCTTAGGATCTTGCTTTACTACCAACAGTATGATGGCGATCATATACGTGAGAGTTGGGTAGTTTATATGCATATCCTTAATTGTGGTCCCTAGTCGTGGGAGTTTTGAGACAGGGCATCGATACTCCGGAGTAGACTAGTGTATACAGTCGAGACCCCGACGAGGGGCGGTGGCCGGTCTCACAAGCCACTGGTGTCAGTTGGATCACCTAAGATGTATACAGGTGCTCATTGGGTTATGAGTACACCGGACAGGACTCGCCGGGAATCTGCTAGTTAGTATTATATCTATCGTCAGATAGCAGTTCCCTGGTGACATGTGTACAGGTTAGTTCATCGACCTGAGGTCGTCATTTGTCTCGTGTGAGTTCCCACTGTGCTTTGATTTCTACCCTACCACGGCTCAAAGGAGTCGTGCAAACAGGTAGTTTTTGGGTACAGTCCCGAGCCATATGGAGGCACGTGAGCGGATCGGCAGGGGATTCGTCTCTCCCGGTATTGGGGGCGAGATCGTGATGTGTCTAGGAGAGCCATTACACATAGCCCACGGCCGTGGCAGGAGATTTACTGGTAGGTACTCCAGTAGTATCTCAGGGTGTTATTGGGCTACACTCCGACACGACTTATACTGCTATTGGGGGTCTGACGTTACTAGCCCCCTAGGCAGATATGCGATACTCATAGACGAACGGACCGGACTGTATATACATTGTCACTGTTAGGCTCAGTAGGGTTTCTGGATGAGTTCGCTCATCAGCCTCCCTTAAGGTCAGTCCATGGGCAGCCGTTACGCATTGCTAGTGCCGCTGACGGTTTGTGGTTAAACCCACTGCCAGGGTACTGACGAGTCATTAGAGTCCCCCACAGACAGTTTCCCAAGTTCGGGCGAAACGTTGTAGAGGCCGTATGGTTTTATGGCAGGGTTCGGAAAATGCACGTGCGTTTACGCACGTGTTATTTTTCGGGCAGATGATACTGGTCGGCTTTGGTTTAAGCCGGATCCGAGTATTATATTGAGTAGGTATAATATCTTTGTCTCAGTTGCATTTGTATTCGGTCGTAATACAAATGCGGGTATATTTATACAGTTTCGGGGTTATCCTGAAAGTCATTTCAGGATCACTTTTGGAAGTTGCCAGTTTCCAGTTTTCTATCAGTCGTCTTTTAACATTCGGTTAAAGACGGATTTGTCTTTTCTTGAGATGAGTGTGGATTCTTCTAGAAGGTTCTAGAAGTGGTGAGGTGTTTAGTGACTCATGGTTGCATTAATGGTTCAATTAATGCTTATGGTGACTAGGTTATTAGATTCATTGTATCTTAATGACTCATTGTTTTTCTTTAATGATCAAGATAAGTTTCATTCTTTTATGGTCACCCCCTCCTTGCTCCTACCATCACCTCCCTCTTTGCTTATATGTGGCCGGCCCCCTTGAGAGAGAGAGAGAGATTAATTTCATTCTTGTGAGAAAAGACTATGGTTAAGGGTGCATGGAAATTTCATTGCCTCATTTCATTCCATCACCCGATTCCCTCGGCAACTTCATTAACCGATCGTCCACGGATTTGGACGAAGTGAGACAAAGTCATCTACTCATTCTCTACATCATTCTTGGTCGTCTCTTTTAGCAAACTTGACGATCGAGTTGCCTCAAGTCAGAGGCGGGAGCCCGTTTAAAGAATCGTCGACGTGGTGCCACCTCGAAGAGGAGATCGGAGATCGACGAGATCATAGCAGCCGCAACGGAGCGTGGGATGATGGTTAAAGAACGAAGGACTCGGATCGTTCGGTATAACCTTTCTACACTCTTTACAGTTTGTTAGTTTAGCAATAATGGCAGATCCGGGTTAAAGTATACGATAGCGCCAGTTAAAAGTTTTTTGTTCCGCATTTGGCGTCTGTAGACTGCCGGGGCGCTAGCGTAGACTTACAGTGGTATCATAGCCTCACCATTTTGCTATACTAACTTGTGCTAATGCGTTTAAAACATCGATCGAACCGGAAATCAAAAATCGCAAATTTTCAATTTGACAGTTTCTGTTAATTTTCAAACTGGTCCAAATGTCATTTTGACCATACCAGAAAATCAAGCAGGGTTTTTTAAGAATACTGTGGAAATTCGAGCAAGTAATTCCACTGTTCCGCCGCGGATCCGCGGCCAAAGCCAGGGTTTTGCCGCGGATCCGCCGCAGGAAAGTGGGATCACTCACTCAAATTTCTACATTGGATTCTCTGTTGGAATTTGGGGTTTTTGGTATATATCTTTTGGTCCCAGATTTTATTACTGTTCAACAGATTAGCGTGGGGCCCACTTTGTGATATTTGGTCGATCGAAATTTAAACACGTTAGTTTACAGTGCTTACATTATATCTCCGACCGGGAATGTCATTTGATCGGTAAACCGCATATGATTGCTATAGTTCTTTTAGACGGGTTTGCGAACGTGACATTCGCGTTGATGTTCTGTGTTGTGCTGTGATGTTGCGGATTTGTCGTGGTGGATAGCAGTGTGCAATGGTAGTACAATTTGTGTTTATTTGTACATTTGATATTGCGGGGCGAGCATCCAACTTGTGGACTGCCGTCACTGCCTGTTGTATAATATTCTTTTGGGGCACGACCAGGTTGCGGTCGATGTACCTATTGTACTATTTTTCATTACTGTACTAGGTTTTGCCCCGAGACGGAGTGCACGGATAGCCGGGTTCTGAGAAGCAACGGGTCCGCATCTCATGGCTTTGAGAGGCAGAGGGGCCCCACTCTAGAATTGGCAGACTGTTCGCCGCACTCGTAGGGGGTACAGGTTGACCCAAGGAGGGGTGCCCAAGATTACCGGATTCCGTGGAGTGCTGGGTGGTCCATTCACTATGCTGTAGGGGGCTGCCTCGCTTCAGGTTTTGGCGGGTAACTTGCCGCACCCGTAGGGGTCTAGGTTTCATTGCACAGGCTATCCACACGACAGGGGAACGTCGGGTTTCAGCAGCGGCTCAGTGAAACCCGGGGATCCCAGATTATCTGTATTGTTCTGTAATGCTTATTACTTTTCTGTAATGTTGCATATTATCACGCCTGGAGCGATTATTGTATATTGGTTTATATACTATTAGATGTTGTATATGTTTTACACCCGCGCTAGTCCAGTCCCCGCTCTGTCGTTAGTTAAGTAACCTAACGAGTGATAACGGGACCCAGTGACGAATGCGGATGGCATATACGTACATTTTATTTTCGTTCTTTTCTGGTGTGATCAATTGATGGGACTGCGTTGATTCTGATCAATGCAAAGGATAACAAACCTGTTTACAGTTGTTGGAACAAATTTAAAAAGTGTTATTGCAAAGACGTTTTCTTTTGTTATGCATAGCGGTATTCAGTGGAATATCCTGCACCTCATTCGACGGGGCAAGGGCCGATATCCCTTCACCGGGACTGACCCCTTGGGCAGAAGTTTGCGTCAGCGTAATAACTTCACTATAGTCGATTACAAGTTGCTTTGCATAGCGGTATTCAGTGGAATATCCTGCACCTCATTCCACGAGGAAAGAGCCGAGATCCCTTTACCGAGAGTGACCTCTTTAGCAAAAGGTTTTCGCCACTATATTTTAAAAAGCTATCAGGTTCCTTCAGCGATATCAAGTTCACTACGTTAAAGGTTTTTCGCCAAAAACCAGCCGTAGCCCTCCGTCACTTCTTTTGAGTATTCAGTAGTATTCAAGCTATGTATTTTAGCCAAAATTAAGGTATAGTGTTTGGTAGCTGCTGGGTATTCAATTGTTGCATAGATAGATGAGTTAGTTTGGGACAGTCGTTCTGCCGATTGGCCAAAGTCAGGGGCATGTGCGGGTGGGTTCAAATTGACAAGATAGTGACGGGTAGAACTTGGCATGTGACTTATGACATTTTGACCAAAGCCAAGGTTATAAGAGCAAGGGGCAAAAATCCTATCGGGAGTTTCTAAAGAAACTGAAACTTGCCAAGTATGCGCATACCTTCTGGAGTATGAGTAACGTGGATGCATTCCATCACGTTATCATGCGATGAGAGTTGGATCCTGATTCCCACTGATGAGTTGGTTTACTCTTCGGGTGATCCCGATTGATTCTTCTTTAGGTTTGGAGGAGAATTTGATAGGACAGTGGGAGGTTTCCGGATTAGATAAAGTGATGACCATTCTGATCTAGGTTAGAGTGCACGCAGAGTGTTTCTTTTCTCTCTCTCTTTGGCAGCGACCTTTGACCGACCCTAGACTATGACTCAGTGACCAGGTTGACCGAACCTTCTTAAAATACTGGCTTTTGGATTGTCTGAGTTGCATAAGTCATTGCCACTCCTTCTTTTACCCTTTGAATTTCTCAGAACACCCGTATTACTACGGATATCCACTTCCATTGGATAGATCCATCGTATGGTTATATACGAACTCGAAGGGACTTCTTCGAGGATGGATCCAGGTTCAGGAGAAATAGAATTGGTTTATTCAGTTGTCTTTTATTAGCACCTTCTCTCAGGTTGCGAGAGCTCCTTGGTTTAGGAGAGTACACCTATTACGCTTATTAGATAGTCTTATTCCAAACCATAGGCTGGTGCCGAAAGGTAGGGAATGAAGAAAACCAATTAGCCTAAGTAGGGTGTGCAGAAGGTAATATGTAAAGACAAAATAAAGGGATTAGAAAGAGGGCAAAGTAAATTGCGACTGATATCATTCACGACCAAAACCGCGTACTTCATCGCCACTCCTATTTCACCTTTAAAGGAATAAGGTATTATTCAGTTGTCTTTTATCATCACCTTCTCTCAAGATACGAGTACTCCTTGGTTTAGGAGGGTACACCTATTATGCTTACTGGATAGTCTTCTTCCAAACCATAGGCTGGTGCCGAACGGTAGGGAAGGAAGAAAACCATTTAGCCTAACGATGGTGTACAGAAGGTAACGACTAAAGACAAATAAAGGGATTTGGAGAGACGGCAATAAAATATACGGTTGAAGTCATGAATTGGATTATGGAAGAGGCATTGCTATAAATACCAGGATACCCCTACGAAACATTTTCATGTTTCAGTGCATTGTTAAAAGAAAACTGTTTTCCCGATTAGATACTTACTCCAAGTGTATGTATTTACCAGGTTTCATTATCATATCTGTATGGTTTTACAGATGATGAGTGGGAGTAAGTTATTGGGAATTAGGTGATCATCCTCATTATATCGGAATTCGTTGTAATTGGTGATATTTGAGGAAATCGCCGGGGTACAGTTTTCAACCTACGACGCACAGGTTTTGAGTTGCTTAAACTCAGCGGACTTATACAGAGTATTGTATGTTGTCCAGTGTCCATCAGGACAAAGGGGTAGGTCCTCGTACTATGTTCTGTTTACTTATAACTTCTCTAGTATTTAGACGAGTGTTTCGTAGAAATACAAGGTCTAAGTTTTGAGAAGTTGTGGGTATAAGAATAAAGTAGAGAACCAGGTATCACAAGTATCGGGATTCTTCAAAGAGATCGAAGATGTAGATTCTTGTGATTGGTATTCAGATGATAGTGATGGTTTTGAGAAACGTGTTTCTCTTTCAGGTTACTCATAAATGGATGGATTCCTAAGTTGAGTAATGCTGATTAGCCTCTTTCCATTAAGGTGATATGCACTGGAGACAGCTGCATGATTTGAATATGGTTCCAATTAAATAAGTGCCAAAGTTTCTGTATTGGATATAGAATAGTTCGTACCTTAAAAGATATTAAGGTACGGGGAGTTGTCTAGCTTATGCTTAAAACCAGACTCTGGATAACTCAGGGCACGTTTCTGTAGTGGCTTTTGGTGGGTTGACCCTGGCTATGACGAGGGTTGATATTCTACCATTTGGAAGATCAATAGTGATATTGTTCTTGACTCGCCACAGTTTTAGTAAAATAGATCTTTTTCAGAAAACAGTAGTGGGAGTATGGTAGAACTGGAAGTGATTCCAGAACCGCGAACGATTATGGAAAATTTAATAGGACCTATACATTCAATCAGGTTTTACATTCCAATAGCCACTCCGCAGATATGGTAGGTAACCTCAGACACCCGAGAGGTACTCCAATAGCCTCAAGGACGGTGACAGGGAGGTTCTTATCTATCCAGACTTGACACTACTATTGTTCCAGGCTATGAGACCCGGTAGGAGGGTTGTCGTAGTCAGTGGGAGCAGCGGAAGCATAGTGGGCAAGATGCTTATATCTATTTATAGACTTGAGCAGTTATAGCGGAGATAGATCATCTAATTTTGATGTTACAGTCATGGGTTTGACTTCAATCAGGATAGGGGATGGATCTGTTAAGAAGGTAGTAGGGTGTGATGTCATGATATCTGGATGACATACACAGAGTAGGAAGTAAAATTCCTATACTACGATCGGTTGTACTGTGGTCGTCACACAGTTGTTTCTCCAGACAGGATATGGATATAATATTTGACATTCTGGTTTCTAGATCTATGGTTTTAGATCTGGATTTGGGTAGTTTCCCAATGTAGGTACTTTGACAGTATTCTAATGGTTTTTAGAATAGATGACTCCTAGCATGGTGGTGTACCTGCAGGTGATGGAGTCACCCTCTCTAAAGATGTCTTACAGACTAAAGGGGAGAGGGATTTGCATGATTGGCAGATCACTTGCTTAGGCAATTGAGTCAATCATGAGATGTCAAGTACCACACCAGATGTTGTTTTTGCACTAGATGCGATGAGTTTATATTAATCCAATCCTGGAGAAACATAAGGAAGCAGTTTTTGAACATAAGTGCATGTTCTACGGATTTGATGACGGCAGCCTCCTTCGGGAGACGATTATCATTCCAAGCTTCAAAGATGACATGGATGACAGAGTGATTGTCAGAGTTTTAGTTTTCCCTCTGACAAGGGACAGTATTATGGACAGGTGGTCCAAGAGAATACTGTGGGAGGCATGGTGCCGGATACTGATTAGGTTCAGTGATCGATACAGTCTAAGAAGTTTGGATTTGGAGTTCATTTATGAACTAGGTTCCATCAGATATCCAGACATATTCTAAGACAGGTATTACTCAATTCGGGAGATGGCTTTCTCCGCGAACTTGAGATTTAGAGAGACATAGAAAGAAACATCTAGGCGGATCCACTCACTGAGGCTATTTCTCGAACATAATAGTTTTACAAACGGGCTTTGTGAAACTGATTAGTAGAGGAGTTGGATGTTCGGTTTCACACGGGCTGTGAGTAGTCGACATCACAATAATTAGCTTTGAGTGCAAGTGGGAGATTGTTGGAGATAGTGCCCTCATAGTCAATTATTGGATCGCAGGTACGTGATTGCAATGATTGCGGAGGACTTATACCGGTAGGACAGTCTTACTCAAGATGATAGTATGCTATCTGGTTTGCCTTTATCAGTCGTGTACATGTTCAGGTGACTGATTACATGTTACGCTTTGATAGAGCCCTTAGGATCTTGCTTTACTACCAACAGTATGATGGCGATCATATACGTGAGAGTTGGGTAGTTTATATGCATATCCTTAATTGTGGTCCCTAGTCGTGGGAGTTTCGAGACAGGGCATCGATATTCCGGAGTAGACTAGTGTATACAGTCGAGACCCCGACGAGGGGCGGTGGCCGGTCTCACAAGCCACTGGTGTCAGTTGGATCACCTAAGATGTATACAGGTGCTCATTGGGTTATGAGTACACCGGACAGGACTCGCCGGGAATCTTCTAGTTAGTATTATATCTATCGTCAGATAGCAGTTCTCTGGTGACATGTGTACAGGTTAGTTCATCGACCTGAGGTCGTCATTTGTCTCGTGTGAGTTCCCACTGTGCTTTGATTTCTACCCTACCACGGCTCAAAGGAGTCGTGCAAACAGGTAGTTTTTGGGTACAGTCCCGAGCCATATGGAGGCACGTGAGCGGATCGGCAGGGGATTCGTCTCTCCCGGTATTGGGGGCGAGATCGTGCTGTGTCTAGGAGAGCCATTACACATAGCCCACGGCCGTGGCAGAAGATTTACTGGTAGGTACTCCAGTAGTATCTCAGGGTGTTATTGGGCTACACTCCGACACGACTTATACTGCTATTGGGGGTCTGACATTACTAGCCCCCTAGGCAGATATGCGATACTCATAGACGAACGGACCGGACTGTATATACATTGTCACTGTTAGGCTCAGTAGGGTTTCTGGATGAGTTCGCTCATCAGCCTCCCTTGAGGTCAGTCCATGGGCAGCCGTTACGCATTGCTAGTGCCACTGACGGTTTGTGGTTAAACCCACTGCCAGGGTACTGACGAGTCATTAGAGTCCCCCACAGACAGTTTCCCAAGTTCGGGCGAAACGTTGTAGACGCCGTATGGTTTTATGGCAGGGTTCGGAAAATGCACGTGCGTTTACCCACGTGTTATTTTTCGGGCAGATGATACTGGTCGGCTTTGGTTTAAGCCGGATCCGAGTATTATATTGAGTAGGTATAATATCTTTGTCTCAGTTGCATTTGTATTCGGTCGTAATACAAATGCGGGTATATTTATACATTTTCGGGGTTATCCTGAAAGTCGTTTCAGGATCACTTTTGGAAGTTGCCAGTTTCCAGTTTTCTATCAGTCGTCTTTTAACATTCGGTTAAAGACGGATTTGTCTTTTCTTGAGATGATTGTGGATTCTTCTAGAAGGTTCTAGAAGTGGTGAGGTGTTTAGTGACTCATGGTTGCATTAATGGTTCAATTAATGCTTATGGTGACTAGGTTATTAGATTCATTGTATCTTAATGACTCATTGTTTTTCTTTAATGATCAAGATAAGTTTCATTCTTTTATGGTCACCCCCTCCTTGCTCCTACCATCACCTCCCTCTTTGCTTATATGTGGCCGGCCCCCTTGAGAGAGAGAGAGAGAGAGATTAATTTCATTCTTGTGAGAAAAGACTATGGTTAATGGTGCATGGAAATTTCATTGCCTCATTTCATTCCATCACCCGATTCCCTCGGCAACTTCATTAACCGATCGTCCACGGATTTGGACGAAGTGAGACAAAGTCATCTACTCATTCTCTACATCATTCTTGGTCGTCTCTTTTAGCAAACTTGACGATCGAGTTGCCTCAAGTCAGAGGCGGGAGCCCGTTTAAAGAATCGTCGACGTGGTGCCACCTCGACGAGGAGATCGGAGATCGACGAGATCGGAGCAGCCGCAACGGAGCGTGGGATGATGGTTAAAGAACGAAGGACTCAGATCGTTCGGTATAACCTTTCTACACTCTTTACAGTTTGTTAGTTTAGCAATAATGGCAGATCCAGGTTAAAGTATACGATAGCGTCAGTTAAAAGTTTTTTGTTCCGTATTTGGCGTCTGTAGACTGCCGGGGCGCTAGCGTAGACTTACATCATTATCACTTCTCTTTTCACTCATCCTCTCATTCTCTCACAACACACACTCACACACTCACCTAGCAGCAGCAGCCCCAGCAAAGAGAAGCTCCAGCAGCAGACGAAGATGCAGTAGAAGCAGCAGCAGCCAAGGCAGCCGCAGCAGACAGCTTCAGCAACAGCAGCAGCAGCTCAAGCAACAACAGCAGCAGCTACAGGCAGCAGCAACAGCACCCCAGAAGCTCTTCCTCCTCCATACACTTCTTCACTTGCTTCTTAGGGTTCTCTAGGGTATATTTTCTGAACCCATCTCTCTTTCGCTTAGCTTGTGTGCTAATTAGTGTCGGTTTGTGTTAAATAGTGGGTTTAGTGCTAGATTATGGTGTTTTATGTGGAATTTTGGTTAAGTCTTGATTGTGTTGGTAAACCTTACCCATTTAAGTGTTGTTAGGGTCACCTTAACTGAGCTTAACCCTGGATTACACTAAAATACCATAGGTTTTCCATATTATGCAAAGTTGGTGTATTTATGCGATATTTTGGCAATCTGAGATCTGCTATTGACCCGGACCCTTCAGAACAAAATTGAGGAAACTGGGGCATGCACACTAGGTCTAGAACACACCACCAGAACACGAGCCCCAAATGTTTCATCTTGGCTGCAGATTTAATGCCTCTGGCTGCAAATTGCGGCCAGGAAGTGGACATGGGTGTTGGGGTCTTGGCTAGGGTTCTATGCTGTGTAGTCTAGTGTTTTGTCATGTCTAGTTTTGTAAGATTTGACCTGTAGGAAAATCTGGGACAATATATCGTTTTGCATGTCCGTTGTGTTTGTGCGATACGCGCGATACATGAGTGGGTTCTGTGATCCAGCGTATCGCGGTAGTTTTAGACGCGTATACACAGAATTCAGCGTATCGTGCACACGCGCGTTTAATTCGCGACGCGAGTTTCTCATTTTGGTTCGATTTCGTGTTTTGCGGAATATTTGGCTTATATATATATTTTCCATGTCTAAATTGCAGGTTTGCAGGCGGGGACTACGGGCACTGCTACAGGAGGGAGCAGATGGTAGGATTCACCTAGCGTGGAGTGTAGGTGAGTAAATTTAACATCTACAGGGGAATCACACGCATGGCGTTATGCGTCTGGGCTAGAATTCTAATACTTGTCGCATATTCTACGTCATTGTTAGAATTGCGCATTCACCCTATTTACTTAGATATAGTTGTACTGTGATTAGTAGCCGTAGGACACTGCACAAATTATTGACGATTCATGTTGCACGAGCACTGATTATATGCTACACACACCGTCAATAATTGCCATGTCACACACAAACCACTTATAGATACTATGTTGCTTGGTTAAGGACCTTGTGACATTGATTCGTACTGCTTATCACATATTACATTACCAAACTTGTATACCTATAGAGTATCGCACCATTAGTGATAGGTACACATACCCCTTACGATACATCTACAGGTATACCTTACTCATATTTTACTTATACCCAGTGGGGTATACCATATCATTTGCTTACAGGTAGACATCTATACTTAGCTGTACCTTATTGATTTCGCATCCATCTGGTTTCAGCTACATATTTTCATTTATATGCTCGCATTTCAGATATATCGCATATATGTATTCCTGGATTTGCGCATTGTTATTTTGATTTCACATGATGTTTTCTGATTTGGGAACCGCGAGAGTTCATGAAATTATGCATACATTGAAAAACCCGGTTTCCATGATATGATATTTGCGCAGCCACCATGAGATTTATCGGTTCTGATTATATACTCCATACGAGGTGTGGTTGCCGTATGAGGGTATATGGTGGGGCCCGGTATGGTTCCCCTCGGCAAGAAGATCGATGGACTTTGCCGATTGAGCCTGGAGGCGGGCGAGTACCTACAGGTGATAGTACCCATGACTTGGCGGGGGATCACGGAGACACCATTGGGAGTCATGTACGTATGCATACGTCGGAAGGCGAGGGTCAGAGCTAGGCACTCGTGCTTTCGGGATAGCGTATGATACGTGATCAGGATTTCTGTGTCGATGCTTGGCACATTGTTTTCATGATATTTCTTTTAATACCTTTGTATATATAACAGGGGATTTAGCCGTTGTTATATATACCCTTACACCAATATTAGTGAAATAGGACGCTAATATATGTGTATTGCCCCCATCATATTTATTTCTGCAAATATATATATTTAGGATGTTAGAAATTATTTAAGATTCGACTTGGGATATAGGTGATTCAGATATTGGATATGAAAGAGATTGCTGATTTGTACATTCGGGATATAGGAGATCTATTCGATATTGTACATTGAGGAGATGTGAGACTTATATGATATGAGAGCCCAACTCGGGGGCTGATTTGAGGATTTGGGATTTGAGTGTCTTGATGGATTGTGATCTTACCACGATGTCAGGTTTCCGTGGAAATGACATATTCCACCCCCTACCTCACACTATCTACTTTATGCACAATTTCATATATTGGTAGTACCTGTTAGTGTACCCTTATGATTGCTGCATATTTGCATTCTCATATCCCTATTGCATAGTTATTGCATACTATTGTCATCTTATTACTGCTTTACACATTGATTGTACCTGCTAGTGTACTTTCCATTATTAGGCTATTCAGCTATTCATCTATCATCTTTTGCTACAGATACCACATCGGCTCACAGTGTGCCATTTTCCTTAGGTGGGTTAGATGATTATCTGTATTTCATATTGTACATTCGTTGTATTTTGTACTCTCCATCTACTATTATGTTGTGGACTTAGAGACTTGGTGAGGACGTATTTGTATATTATTTGTGGATTTGTTGTCTTTTATATACAGTTTCTATCCTATTGTCTCTTATTTCTTCGCTACGGCGTCGTATATTTATGATGTGATTGTCTTCCGTCTTTGGGCTAGTTTTTACACAAAAATGGGTGTTGCCAAAATTTTAAAGAAAGAGAACTGAACTTTTAAAGAATTTGGGTTGTGATTTCAAATGTTTCAAAAACTTTTATTATCTTTTCCGTATTTTTATGGTTTAGATTTTTGGGTTTTGGCTTTCTTTTACTGCGTTACGTCTTTAGGCGTTGCGTAGTATTAGGGCCGTCACGTGCCAATTTATGGGTCGTGACAAAGTTGGTATCAGAGCGCTAGGTTTTACCTTTCGGAGTGTAGGATGACCTTAGTATGATGGAGTAGGTAATTTAAGCAGAGTAACGTAGAGTGTGTATGTCTGCAGCATACCCACGATGCGGTACTTCGCCTTAAGTGACCTAAGTACAAATTGCTTGAAATTCCTTCCTTGATGATTCATATCTTTGAGATTCGATTCCTTATTCTCATCGAATCTTATATCTATTTTTAGCCTTGCCTCCGATGACTATGGGGACTCAGAATGATGCAGCGAGGGCCGAGGTCAGAGTTGGCTCGGGTGAGACGAGTACTGACTAGGATGGCACTTTAGTTGCACAGGTGCAGACGGATCAGCCTACGACATATACTATTCATAGACTTTTGGCAGAGATGCAGGACTTTCGCCAGACTATGAGTTCATTGGTTGATGTCGTTCGGGAGCTACGACAGGAGGTTGTCACCCCTGTTACTCAGTTGTCACTTACGATCAGCATGCAGCAGTCCATCACATACATAGCACCAGTGGTTGCAGCTCCAGTTGACGAGGCGCATATTTCAGAGTCCCAGAGAGTTCCACGACAGTGGAGGACTCGTACCAGTGTACCAGCCCAGAGACAGAGGTTTGGTCATCGAGACAGATTTTGTGGCCGTCGCGGGAGTAGCAGAGGCTTAGGACGAGGACAGTCGTTCAGCTCTCATCCCCAGGATGGTCAGCAGTCAGCGCGTGGATGTTTTCGATGCGGGAGCCTTCAGCACTTCGTCAGGGATTGTTCCTTAGCACCTCGTCAGGATCGTTTTCAGAGAGGCCGTGGACGTAGAAGGTTCGCTCAGAGGGCTCAGTCTACCAGAGGAGTTCAGCCAGCTGCGGGTAGAGGGCAGACACAGGAGTTTGCTTCTACTCATCGGGACGCGCAGGCGTCCAATGCAGAGTTTTCAGGTATCCTTAATTCGCTTGTTCTTTTTGGTGTATTCGTTTGTTTTTCATTCTTGTACCGTGGTTGGGTAGATTATTCGTAGTTTGTTGTTTTAATTTCTGTCAGAGATTCTTTTGTTGCGCGACACGTATTCAGTTGTGTGCCAATCGGATAGGAGATAGAGATTCGTCCGTCGTTTTGATCCTCCTAGAGATGTTGGATTTGACGTTCTCCTGGGCACGAACTGGTTAGCTACGTGCTAGGCGTTTGTTGACTACCGTGAGGAAACAGTCAGGTTTGTTTTCCCCGGCAAGTCAGTTCTTGTTGTGCAGGTAGATAGTTGTGCCGCCTCTCACAGCTTGAATTCAGCCTTTTTCGATAGTCGGCTTCTGAGGAGATGTCGTGGATTCTTAGCGTTCATTCATGATACCGGAGCCACAGAGGGTTTGTTGGACCGGTGTTCCTTTCGTCCGAGAGTTTTTCCGACGTTGTTCCGGATGAGCCGGCGAAGCTTAGGGAGCTTAAGGATCAGCTGCAGAGTTGTTTGTTGGGAAGTTTTGTGCGTCTGAGTGTTTCGAATTTGGAAGCTCCTATTTCTGTTTGTCAAGAAGAAAGACAGCAGTTTTAGGTTGTGTATCGACGGATCGTTAAACTGAACCGGCTTACGGTGCGGATGGGTAACATTTACCTCGCATTGATGATTTCTTCGATCAGCTCCAGAGTGCGAGACAGTTTCTAAGTTTGTTTGGGATCAGGTCATCATTATTGCGGGTTCGGAGTGATGGCATTCCAAAGGCTGCCTTATGCGTGCTACGGGCTTTGTGTGTTTTGGTGTGTCACTGGACTCACCAGTACCCTAGCAGCATTCGTATATATGATGAACCAGATTTCTGCAGGCCGTTCCTCGACCAGTCATTGTTGTGTTATTTACGACATTCTGGTCTATCTAATGTGTCTTGAGGAATAGGAGCAGCACTTGAGGATTTGTTATGCAGATACTGGGAGAGCACCAGCAGTTTGCTAAATTCTCGGAGTGTTTCTTCAGGCTTGTTTTGTGTTGACTCTTAGGTCTTGTAGTCACGAGAGACGGTTTCGTATGGTTCCGAGGGAGATCGTGGCTGTACAGCGTAAGTCCAGACTTGTTTGCAGGACAGAGATCCGCAGATTATTGGGCTTAGCAGGTTTTTACCGCCGTTTCATGCAGGATTGCTAGAGTGGTGCTTCACCGTCGACTGAATGGACGGGAAGGGAGGTTTCTTTTCTGTGGACCGAGGCATGTGTGCGGAGTTTTCAGCAGTTGAAGATTCTGTTAAACAACTGCATCAGTTCTTCCTTTTCCTTCTGGTTCGGGCGACCTTGTTGTTTAACTGTAATATTTCTTGAGTGGGGCTCGAGTGTGTACTTAGGTGACACTATAGAGTTATCGCTTTTGCTTCCCAACATTTGGAAGAAGTACGAGAAGGATATTCCACTCATGATCTGGAGATGGCCACGGTGGTTTTGCGTTGGAGATTTGGAGACACTACTTGTTCGTGAGTCGTGTCAGATTTTCCACGGACCACCAGAGCTTAACGTACATCTTCCTGCAGCGGATTTTGATTGTTGTGATAGTCTTCTGCAGATTTACAGTTCTTGTGTGATCGTTGAGTACAACTTAAGTTCGTCTCTACGGAGGGGACAGCTTGTTCATGTCCGCGTCCGACCACTTTCCTTAAATCGCTTTCACGAGACACTACCCGCCGATGCTCGTTTGTCAGAGATACTTGAGCATACTCGGCTGGGTAATGATTGGGAGTCCTTGATTTATGACAATGGTGTGCTAAGTTAGGAACGCGTTTGTGTACCTGATATTATCAGGTAAAGACGTGAAATCCTAGAGAAGGCCCATCTGTCAACTCTCTATATTCATTTAAGTTCCACCAGCATTGACATAACTTGTAAGATAGTTACGGGTGGGCAGGGATATAAAGAGAAGTCAGGTTTCGTTTCAAGGTGTCTGTCTTGTTGTGTGCTTGGGTCGAGCATCTGAGGCCGGCTGGAGAGTTGCAACCTTTTACCGTTCCGAAGTAGGAGTGGGAGCAGATCTCCACGAGTTTCGTTATGGTTTCTATCCCAAGTTTAGTCAGGGTGTGACTCCATTCGGATTCTTGTCGTCTGGTTATACTTAATGTGCTCAGTTGTTTTTGTTAAGTTGTGTGTTGTGTTGATTGTTGTCGGCAGTTGGGGATCGTCACTCGCCATCGTTAGGGTTCTCCTTCGATAGCCGTTATCAGGAGACACTCCAATTGGCCACCTTAGGGTTAGGGGTTAGGTCGTGTCGATCACCAGCCTGCTGTTTTTCTGACTCTGCGTAAGTAGGATTTTGGACCCCGGCTAGTCTAGAACTTCGGAGATGGTCCAGTTGTGTTAGGTCAGGATGGAAATTGTCCATTGCGAACTGAGGTATTATGCCGACTGTGTTGGTCATAGACTCGAGCTCGCAGGGACAGATCGTGTATTCCTACGGACTTTTCGATGAATGACGTGTTGGATTTTGGGAAACTTGTCCCAGGATTTAGGTCCTTTTGAGATCCTATAAGCAAGTTAGTTTCGTCGCCTTTAATTTGGCTCTTCCGCCTAGATTATTGGATTTTCACCCCGTATTCCTTGTGATAATACTTTACAATTACCTTCTTGACCTTTCTCACATGATCTAGCATCAGATCATTTAGCTTGACACGATCTTTCGTTCACCAGCAGCCAATGGTATTAATGGTTCGGCAGGTGGAGGAACATCGGTCAAGGGTCTTGCCATCTGTGAAGGGTTTTTCTTGGGCGTAGCCGTATAGTGAGGTAATCACTTGAGAGGCTGCGAGCGAGATTTGAGAGATTGTAATCTTCTCTTTGAAGGTACGCGTATCGGTATATTTTTAAATTCGGGGACGAATTTCTTTTAGGGGGGAGATTGTAACACCTTAGAATGTGTTTTGTGGCTAATTATATTTTAATATATAGTTTTTAATAAAAAGTTTACCAATTTGGTTTTTAATTATTTTATCCTATTTATTAAATATTTTATTAGATTTTTCCTAGGCTTGCACACACTTGTGCATGATAACTAGGGTGCTAATTTGGGGTTTAACCATGATTAGCAACATGGTGGTTTAACCATTCCCTAATCTAATTTTGTTTTAAGTGTTATGGGTTTTAAGCATGATGGTTGTTTTAAAATGAAAAATGAATTTGAAAGGATTTAAATTTGGGTTGAAGTGTTGACCATGTGAGAGAGGGAGAGAGAGAGTGAGAATGGGGCATGATGGCTTTGCCATGCTTCATTAAATGAAGAGAGAGAGGAGGGGTTTTGACTTTGTCTCTCATTATCACTTCTCTTTTCACTCATACTCTCATTCTCTCACAACACACACTCACACACTCACCTAGCAGCAGCAGCCCCAGCAAAGAGAAGCTCCAGCAGCAGAAGAAGATGCAGTAGCAGCAGCAGCAGCCAAGGCAGCAGCAGCAGACAGCTTCAGCAACAGCAACAGCAGCTCAGGCAACAACAGCAGCAGCTACAGGCAGCAGCAACAGCACCCCAGAAGCTCTTCCTCCTCCATACACTTCTTCACTTGCTTCTTAGGGTTCTCTAGTGTATATTTTCTGAACCCATCTCTCTTTTGCTTAGCTTGTGTGCTAATTAGTGTCGGTTTTTGTTAAATAGTGGGTTTAGTGCTAGATTATGGTGTTTTATGTGGAATTTTGGTTAAGTCTTGATTGTGTTGGTAAACCCTACCTATTTAAGTGTTGTTAGGGTCAACTTAACTGATCTTAACCCTGGATTACACTAAAATACCATAGGTTTTCCATATTGTGCAAAGTTAGTGTTTTTATGCGATATTTTGGCAATCTGAGATCTGCTATTGACCCGGACCCTTCAGAACAAAATTGAGGAAACTGGGGGATGCACACTAGGTCTAGAACACACCACCAGAACATGAGCCCTAAATGTTTTATCTTGGCCGCAGATTTAATGCCTCTGGCCGCAAATTACGGCCAGGAAGTGGACATGGGTGTTGGGGTCTTGGCTAGGGTTCTATGCTGTGTAGTCTAGTGTTTTGGCATGTCTAGTTTTGTAAGATTTGACTTGTAGGAAAATCTGGGACAATATATTGTTTTGCATGTCCGTTGTGTTTGCGCGATACGCGCGATACGTGAGTGGGTTCTGTGATCCAGCGTATCACGGAGTGTCGCGGTAGTTTTAGACGCGTATACACACGATTCAGCATATCGTGCACACGCGCGTTTAATTCGCGACGCGAGTTTCTCGTTTTGGTTCGATATCGCGTTTTGCGGAATATTTGGCTTATATATTGTTGGAGATAGTGCCCTCAGAGTCAATTATTGGATCACAGGCACATGATTGCAATGATTGAGGGAGGACCTATCCCGGTAGGACAGTCTTACTCGAGATGATAGTATGCTTTCTGGTTTACCTTTATCATCGTGTACTGCTTTAGGTGACCTGACAGGTCGCTATTGCACGTTGATAGAGCCCCTAGGATTCTTGCTTGACTGCCAGCAGTATGAGGGCGATCATATACGTGGGAGCTGGTAGTCTATAAGCACTTCCTTAAAAGGTCCCTAGTCGTGGGAGTTTCGAGACAGGGCATCGATACTCCAGAGTAGACTAGTGTATACAGTCGAGACTTCGACAAGGGGCGGTGGCCGGTCTCATAAGCCACTGGTGTCAGTTGGTTACCTAAGATGTATACATGTGCTCATTGGGTTATGAGTACACCGGACAGGACTCGCCGGGAACATGCTAGTTGGTCATATACCAGACGTCAGATGGCAGTTCCCTGGTGACATGTGTACAGGTTAGTTCATCGACCTGGGGATCGTCATTTGTCTCGTGTGAGTTCCCTCTGTACTTTGATTACTACCCTACCACGGCTCAAAGGAGTCGTGCAAACAGGTTTTAGTTGGGTACAGTCCCGAGCCACATGGAGGCAGTGAGCGCATCTTCAGGGGTTCGTCTCTCCCGGTATTGGGGGTGAGGTCGCGCTGTGTCTAGGAGAGCCATTACACGAAGCCCTCGGCCGAGGCAAGGAGATTTACTGGTAGGTATTCCAGTAGTATCTCAGGGTGTTCTGGGCTACACTCCGACACGACTTGTACCGCTTTTGGGGGTCTGACTTTTACCAACCCCCTAGGCCCGCCATGCGATGCTCATAGACGAACGGACCGGACTGTACGGATATTGTCACTGACAGGCTCAGTAGGGTGTCAGGATGAGTTCGCTCATCGACGTCCCTTTTGGTCAATAGCTGGTGGCCCGTTACGTATTGGCTTATACCTCTGACGTGCTAGTGGTTAAATCCACAACCAAGGTGTTGACGAGTACTTAGAGTCCCCCACATTCAGTTGCTCAAGTTTCGGGCGAAAAGCTGTAGAGGCCGTATGGAGATATGGCAGGGTCCGATCAGATACGTGCGGTATTGCATGGATCAGGATCGGACAGTTTGTACTACAGGCCGTATGGATATATGGCAGGGTTCGATCAGATACGTGCGGTATTGCACGGATCAGGATCGGACGCATATTACTAGCCGTCTTTGGTTTAAGCCGGATCCTAGTATTGTACAGTGTAGATTATTGTCTCATTGCATTTGTATTTCGGTCGGAAGACAAATGCGGGTGTGTATGCACTGTATCGGGGTTTTCCTGTAATTTATTACGGGACCAGTTTTCTGGAGTTGCCAGTTTGCTTTCCGTTTCGGCCATATTTCTTTGTATCGTTCTTTGGCCGAAGATTGGTGGAGGAGGGCTTATTTGCATTTGTGCAAATAAGCATTAGTGGAGGGGGTTCTTTGCATTTTGTTGATTCATGATAGCTCTTGTTGACCTTGACTTTCTAGAGTTCATGGTTACTTGACTTTGTGAGCAATCATGGTTGTTGATGATGGTTGTATGAGTGTTGGATTTTCTTTGTGATCATTACTTCATATGATAACCATTCCTCTCTCTCTCTTGGATGATATGGTGTGGCCTCTCTCATATTTTTGATACTCTCTCATTCTCTCCTCTCCCACCCAAGGAGGCCGGCCACTTTGAGGGAGGGGCTTCCCAATTCATTTTGGTGTGGGATTTTGTTCATTTGGCTTTGCAAAAATCCCACAAGATCAATCTCCAAAACTCCAAGTATCATTCCTCCACCAAAGGCAAACTCCATAACCCCAAATGTGACATGGTTCTTCACTACACATTCTACAGCAAACCTTGGGCACGTCGACTAGCCAGCTTCGTGTCCGAGTTGCCTCGGCATTGAGGTGGGAGCCCGTAAAAGATGTAGGCGATGTGGTGCACTTCCGGCGATGAGGTGGAGACAGAATATTCCGCGAGAGATCGGGACGATGACGAGAAGACCGGAGGACTCGGATCAGTCGGTATATCTCTATTCCCTATCTTGTAGTTAGCTAGGACTTGTTAATGGTTCGATCCGGGTTTAGTGCGCGGTGGTGCCGGTTTGCTAAGTTCGCAAAATTAAAGTTTATCACCGCTTCCGCATTTTGGCCTCTGGATGGAGGCCGGGGCGCCGCCGTGCACTTACAGTGGTATCAGAGCCTCGCCATTAACTTAGTCTAGCTTTATTTAATGTGTTTACTTTTCCGATCGACCAAAATTCCAAAATCCACGTTTTGCTTGCATCAGTTTTCTATTGAAATTTTTTGGAGTCGAATTTTTTTTCAGGTTACAGAAAAGTGATGTACTGGAATATCTAAGGGTCATGTAAAAATTCGATATAGTAATTCGTCTATGGGAGCGCGGAACCGCGGCCAAACCCCCCTTTGGGCCGCGGTTCCGCCGCACAATGATGAGATGGCTGTACCAAATTTCTACAGTATCTTTCTGGGGTGAAAATTGGGTTTTTGGAATATTAATTTTGGGCCCAGATTTTCTTGATGTGCTACAGTAGTACTTGGGGCCCACTTGTTTATTTTTGATCGATCGGATATTTTAAATACATTAGTTCACAGTATTTACATTATATCTGCGACCGTGAATGTCACTTGATCGGTAAATCCAGTCTAACTGCTATAGCCCGGTTAGACGGATTTGCGAACGTGACTTTCACGTTGATGTTCTGTGTTATGCTGTGATGTTGCAGATTGGTCGTGAGGGATAGCCTGGATGCAATGCTAGTACAGTTGTGGTTGTATTATGTACATTTGATATTACGGGGCGAGCGTCCGACATGTGGACTGCCGTCACTGCCTAATTGTATTATTATTTTGGGGCACGACCAGGTTGCGGTCGATGTACCCGTTGTATGTATATTTTACTTTCTGTACTAGGATTGCCCCGCGGCGGGGTGCACGGATAGCCGGATTCTAGAAGGCAACAAGCCCGCATCTCATGGCATTGAGACGGAGGGGGCTTCACTCTGGAATTGGCAGGCTATTCGCCGCACTCGTAGGGGGTACAGATTGACCCAGGAGGGGTACCCAAGTTACCGAATTCCATGAAGTTCCGGATGGTCCATTCACGGTGCTGAAGGGGGCTGCCTCGCTTCAGGTTTTGGCGGGTAACTTGCCGCGCCCGTAGGGGTCTAGGATTTCATTGCACAGGCTATCCACACGACCAGGGGAACGTCGGGTTTCAGTAGTGGCTCTGTGAAACCCGGGGATCCCAGATATCTGTATTGTTCTGTGATGCTGTACATTTCTGTGATGTTGCATTTTTTATCACGCCTTGAGCGAAATATAATATATTGGTATATATATTAGTAGATGTTGTATATGTTTTACATCCGCGCTAGTCCAGTCCCCGCTCTGTCGTTAGTTAGCTAACCTAACGGGTAATGACGGGACCCAGTGGAGAATGCAGATGGCATATATGTACATCAGTATATTTTCGTTCTTTGTGGTGTGATCAATTGATGGGACTGCATTGATTCGGATCAATGCAAGTTAAAAACAAACCTAATCTGATGTTGTTGGAACACTTTTCAAAAAGCTGTTATTGCAAGGACGTTCTCTTTGTTTTGCATCGTGGTATTCAGTTGGAATATCCTGCTCCTCAGTCGACGAGGCAAGGGCCGAGATCCCTTCACCGGGAGTGACCCCTTGGACAGAAGTTTGCATCGGGGCATTAACTTCACTATAGCCGATTACTTTTGCTTTGCACCGTGGTATTCAGTTGGAATATCCTGCACCTCATTCTACGGGGAAAGAGCCGAGATCCCTTCACCGGGAGTGACCTCTTTAGCAATGTTTTTCGTCACTATATTTTCATAAAAGCTATCCGGTTCCATCAACGATATCAAGTTCATTACGTTAAAGGTTTTCGCCAGAAAACATTCATAGCCCTCCGTCATTTCATATGGATAGTCAATAGTATTCAAGCTGTGTTTGTTGGCCATAGTCAAGGCACAGTGTTTGGTAGCTATTGGGTGTTCATATGCTGCACAGATAGATGCGTTGGTTTGGGACAGTCGTATAGCCTTGTTGGCCCTAGTCAAGGGCTTGTACGGGTGGGTTCAAATCAACCTGGATAATGACGGGTAGAACTTGACATGTGACTTATGATTTGTTGGCCTTAGTCAAGGTCATAAGAACATGGGGGTAAAAATCCACATCGGGAGTTTCAAAAGAACTGAAACTTGCCAGATATGCGCATACCTTCTAGAGTGTGATGACGTGAGCGGATTCCGTCATGTTATCATGCAATGATAGTTGGATCCCGATTCCCACTGATGAGTTAGTTTACTCCTCGGGTGACCCCGACTAGTTCTTCTTTCAGGTTTGGAGGAGAATTTGACGGAACAGTGGGAGGTTTCCAGATTAGATAAATTGGTAACCATTCTGATCTAGGTTAGAGTGCACGCTGAGTGTTTCTTTTCTCTCTCTCTTTGGCAGCGACCATTGACCCGACCCTAAGACTATAACTCAGTGACCAAAATTGACCGAACCTTCTTAACACTGGCTTTTGGGTTTTCAGAGTTGCGAACCTCATTGCCACTCCTACTTTTACCCTTTTCTCCAGGACACCCCGTACTACTACGAACGTCCACTTCCATTGGACAAAACCATCGTATGGTTAGATACGAACTCGAAGGGATTTATTCGAGGATGGTTTCCGGTTCTGGAGAAAACGAATAGGACTATTCAGTTGTCTTTTCCTTTTACCTTCTCTCAGGTTGCGAGTACTCCTTGGTTTAGGAGTAGTACACCTATTACGCAAATTGGATAGTCTTCTTCCAAACCTTAGGCTGGTGCCGACCGGTAGGGAATGAAGAAAACCAATTAGCCTAACGATGGTGTACAGAAGGTATTGAGTTAAGACAAAGCAAGGGATTAGAAGGAGGGCAAAGTAAATTGCGACTTCTATTCACGACCAAACCAAGTATTTCATTACCACTCCCATTTCACCTTTGTATTTCTCCAGGACACTCCGTATTACTACGAAGATCCACAGTTTATTGGATACTCCATCATATGGTTATATACGAACTCGAAAGGAACTTGTTCCAGTTCGGGGATGGATTCTGGTTCAGGAGAAATAGGAATAAGGTTTATTCGGTTGTCTTTTATCTTCACCTTCTCTCGCTTCGCGAGTGTTCCTAGGATTAGGACAGTACACCCATTATGCTTATTGGATAGTCTTCTTCCAAACCATAGGCTGGTGCCGAACGGTAGGGAAGGAAGAAAACCATTTGGCCTAAAAGGGTGTGCAGAAGGTAATGACTAAAGACATATAAAGGGATTTGGAGAGGTGGCAAGGAATTACACGGTTACAGTTGTGAATCAGGATAATGGAAGAGGCATTACTAGGAATACCAGAATACCCCTACGAAACATTTCAATGTTTCAGTTTCACTGTGTACTGTTAAAGGAAAACTGATTTCCTAGTTAGACACTTGCTCCAGGGTATGTATTTACCAAGTATGATTCTCATATCTGTATAGTTTTACAGATGATGAGTGGGAGTAAGTTATTGGGAATTGGGTGATCATCCTCATTATATCGGGATTCGTTGTAATCGGTGATATTTGAGGAAATCACCTGGGCTGTTTGCCGGTCGGCAAATATTTGGTTTTGAATATCCGCTGTTATGCACCAATTTCAAATTGATATATCTGTACGTCTATTTTCATAGAGTGAGATATACCTTTTTGAAATTATGTCTACGACATTTACCTATATCAGTGGATGGTTAAGTAAGGAGCATTAAACAGCGGTGTAATTCTTCTTAACCATAAGTACAGTTTTCAACCTACGACACACAGTAAATGAGTTATCAGACTCAAGGGACTTATACAGAGTATTGTATGTTGTCCAGGGTCCATAAGGACAGAGGGGTTGGTCCTCGTACTATATTCGGTTTACTTATGACTTCTCTTGTTTTTAAACAGGTGTTTCGTGGAAACACAGGGTCCGAATTTTGAGAAGTTATTGGTATTTGAATAGAGTAGAGAACCAGGTGTAGCAAGTATCGGGATTCTTCAAAGTGATCGAAGATGTAGATACTTGTGTATGGTATTCAGTTGATAGTAATGACTACGAGAACTTGCTTCTCTTTCAGGTTACTTATAATTGGAAGCATTCCTAAGTTGAGTAACGCTGATCGGCCTCCTTCCATTTAGTTGACATGCACTGGAGACAGCTGCATGATTTGAATCTGGTTCAATTAAATCAGTGCCTCTGGTTCTATATTGGATATAGTACAGTTCATATCTTAACATTGTTAAGGTACGGGGAGTTGTCCGGCTTATGATTAAAACCAGACTCTGGATAACTCAAGGCACGTTTCTGTAATGGCTGTTTGTGGGTTGACCCAGGCTATGACAATGGTTGACTTTCTACCATCTGGAAGATCAATAGCGATATTGTTCTAGACTCTCCACAGTTTTATTAAAAATGGATTTTTCAGAAAACAGTAGTGGGAGTATGGTAGAACTGGAAGTGATTCCAGAACCACAAACGATTACTGAAGATTTCATAGGAACCTAAAGATTCAATCTAGCGTGACATTCCATTAGCCACTCCGCAGATTTGGTGGGTAACCTCAGGCACCCGAGAGGTACTACGGTAGCCTCAAGGACGGTGACAGGGAGGTTCTTGTTTACCCACACTTGCCATTGCTGTTGTTCCAGACTGTGAGACCCGGCGGGAGGATGAGTATAGCGCCGTTCTAAGCTAGCTTTAGAAGTGTACGTTTATATGACTCTGCCAGAGAGTTGTCGTAGTCAGTGGGAGCAGCGGAAGCATTGGTGGACATGTAGCTTAAGTTTATTTATAGACTAAAGCAGATATAGCGGAGATAGATCATCAATTTCTGATGTGACAGTCATAGGTTTGACTTCATCAGAATAAGGAATGGATCTGTTGAGAAGGTGATAGGGTGTGTTGTCATGGTATTTGGATGACATACACAGAGTAGGAAGTGACATTCCTATACTACGATCGGTTATACTTTGGTCGTCACACAGTGGTTTCTCCACATGGGACTTGGACATTATATCAAACATAATGGTTACTAGATCTATGGTTTTAGATCTAGATTTGGGTGGTTTCCCAATCTGGGTACTTAGACAGCATTCTAAGAGTATTTAGAATGGACGACTCCTGGCACGGTAGTGTACCTGCAGGTGATGGAGTCACCCTCTCTAAAGGTGTCTTACAGACTAAAGGAGAGGGATGTGCATGATTGGCAGATCACTTGCTCAGGCAATTGAGTCAAACATGAGATGTCAAGTACCACACCAGATGTTGTTCTTGCACTAGATGAAATAAGTTGACATTGATCCAATCCTGGAGAAACAGTCGGAAGCAGTTTTAGAACATAAGTGGATATTCTAGGGATATGATAACGACAGCCTCATTCGGGAGACAGTTATCATTCCAGGCTTCCAAGGTGACATGGACGACAAGGAGGTTGTCGGGGTTATAGTTTTCCTTCTGAAAAAGGGCAGTATTTTGGACAGGTGGTCCAAGGAAATACTGAGGGAGGCATGGCGCAGGATACTGATTAAGTTCAGTTGACGGTACAGTCTAAGAAGTTTGGATTTGGAGTTCATTTATGAGCTTGGTCCCATCAGACATCCAGACACATTCTAAGACAGGTATTGCTCATTTCCGGAGATGAGTTTCTCCACGAACTTGAGATATAGAGAGACACAGAAAGAGACATCAAAGCGGATCCACTCACTGAGGCTATTCATCGAACGCAATAGTTTCGCAAGCGTACTTTGTGAGACTGACTAGTAGAGGAGTTGGGTGTTCGGTATCACACGGGCTGTGAGTATGCGACATCGCAATAATTAGCCTTGAGTGCAAGTGGGAGATTGTTGGAGATAGTGCCCTCAGAGTCAATTATTGGATCACAGGCACGTGATTGCAATGATTGAGGGAGGACCTATCCCGGTAGGACAATCTTACTCGAGATGATAGTATGCTATCTGGTTTACCTTTATCATCGTGTACTGCTTTAGGTGACCTGACAGGTCGCTATTGCACGTTGATAGAGCCCCTAGGATTCTTGTTTGACTGCCAGCAGTATGAGGGCGATCATATACGTGGGAGCTGGTAGTCTATAAGCACTTCCTTAAAAGGTCCCTAGTCGTGGGAGTTTCGAGACAGGGCATCGATACTCCAGAGTAGACTAGTGTATACAGTCGAGACCCCGACGAGGGGCGGTGGCCGGTCTCACAAGCCACTGGTGTCAGTTGGTTCACCTAAGATGTATACAGGTGCTCATTAGGTTATGAGTACACCGGACAGGACTCGCCGGGAACATGCTAGTTGGTCATATACCAGACGTCAGATGGCAGTTCCCTGGTGACATGTGTATAGGTTAGTTCATCGACCTGGGGATCGTCATTTGTCTCGTGTGAGTTCCCACTGTACTTTGATTACTACCCTACCATGGCTCAAAGGAGTCGTGCAAACAGGTTTTAGTTGGGTACAGTCCCGAGCCACATGGAGGCAGTGAGCGCATCTTCAGGGGTTCGTCTCTCCCGGTATTGGGGGTGAGGTCGCACTGTGTCTGGGAGAGCCATTACACGAAGCCCTCGGCCGAGGCAAGGAGATTTACTGGTAGGTATTCCAGTAGTATCTCAGGGTGTTCTGGGCTACACTCCGACACGACTTGTACCGCTTTTGGGGGTCTGACTTTTACCAACCCCCTAGGCCCGCCATGCGATGCTCATAGACGAACGGAACGGACTGTACGGATATTGTCACTGACAGGCTCAGTAGGGTGTCAGGATGAGTTCGCTCATCGACGTCCCTTTTGGTCAATAGCTGGTGGCCCGTTACGTATTGGCTTATACCTCTGACGTGCTAGTGGTTAAATCCACAACCAAGGTGTTGATGAGTAGTTAGAGTCCCCCACATTCAGTTACTCAAGTTTCGGGCGAAAAGTTGTAGAGGCCGTATGGAGATATGGCAGGGTCCGATCAGATACGTGCTGTATTGCACGGATCAGGATCGGACAGTTTGTACTACAGGCCGTATGGATATATGGCAGGGTTCGATCAGATACGTGCGGTATTGCACAGATCAGGATCGGACGCATATTACTAGCCGACTTTGGTTTAAGCCGGATCCTAGTATTGTACAGTGTAGATTATTGTCTCATTGCATTTGTATTTCGGTCGGAATACAAATGCGGGTGTGTATGCACTGTATCGGGGTTTTCCTGTAATTTATTACGGGACCAGTTTTCTGGAGTTGCCAGTTTGCTTTCCGTTTCGGCCATATTTCTTTGTATCGTTCTTTGGCCGAAGATTGGTGGAGGAGGGCTTATTTGCATTTGTGCAAATAAGCATTAGTGGAGGGGTTCTTTGCATTTTGTTGATTCATGATAGCTCTTGTTGACCTTGACTTTCTAGAGTTCATGATTACTTGACTTTGTGAGCAATCATGGTTGTTGATGATGGTTGTATGAGTGTTGGATTTTCTTTATGATCATTACTTCATATGATAACAATTCCTCTCTCTCTCTTGGATGATATGGTGTGCCCTCTCTCATATTTTTGATACTCTCTCATTCTCTCCTCTCCCACCCAAGGAGGTCGGCCACTTTGAGGGAGGGGCTGCCCAATTCATTTTGGTGTGGGGTTTTGTTCATTTGGCTTTGCAAAAATCCCACAAGATCAATCTCCAAAACTCCAAGTATCATTCCTCCACCAAAGGCAAACTCCATAACCCCAAATGAGACATGGTTCTTCACTACACATTCTACAGCAAACCTTGGGCTCGTCGACTAGCCAGCTTCGTGCCCGAGTTGCCTCGGCATTGAGGTGGGAGCCCGTAAAAGATGTAGGCGATGTGGTGCACTTCCGGCGATGAGGTGGAGACAGAACATTCCGCGAGAGATCGGGACGATGACGAGAAGACCGGAGGACTCGGATCAGTCGGTATATCTCTATTCCCTATCTTGTAGTTAGCTAGGACTTGTTAATGGTTCGATCCGGGTTTAGTGCGCGGTGGTGCCGGTTTGCTAAGTTCGCAAAATTAAAGTTTATCACCGCTTCCGCATTTTGGCCACTGGATGGAGGCCGGGGCGCCGCCGTGCACTTACATATATATATTTTCCATGTCTAAATTGCAGGTTTGCAGGCGGGGACTACGGACACTGCTACAGGGGAGAGCAGATGGTAGGATTCACCTAGCGTGGAGCGTAGGTGAGTAGATTTAACATCTACAGGTGAATCGCCCGCATGGCGTTATGCGTCTGGGCTTGAATTCTAATACTTGTCGCATATTCTACGTCATTGATAGAATTGCGCATTCACCCTATTTACTTAGATATAGTTGTACTGTGATTAGTAGCCGTAGGACACTGCACAAATTATTGACGATTCATGTTGCACGAGCACTGATTATATGCTACACACCGTCAATAATTGCCATGTCACACACAAACCACTTATAGATACTATGTTGCTTGGTTAAGGACCTTGTGACATTGATTCGTACTGCTTATCACATATTACATTACCAAACCTGTATACCTATAGAGTATCGTACCATTAGTGATAGGTACACATACCCCTTACGATTCATCTACAGGTATTCCTTACTCATATTTTACTTATACCCAGTGGGGTATACCATATCATTTGCTTACAGGTAGACATCTATACTTAGCTGTACCTTATTGATTTCGCATCCATCTGGTTTCAGCTACATAATTTCATTTATATGCTCACATTTCAGATATATCGCATATATGTATTCCTGGATTTGCGCATTGTTATTTTGATTTCACATGATGTTTTCTAGATTTGGGAACCGCGGGAGTTCATGAAATTATGCATACATTGAAAAACCCGGTTTCCTTGATATGATATTTGCGCAGCCACCATGAGATTTATCGGTTCTGATTATATACTCCATACGACGTGTGGTTGCCGTATGAGGGTACATAGTGGGGCCCGGTATGGTTCCCCTCGGCAAGAAGATCGATGGACTTTGCCGATTGAGCCTGGAGACGGGCGAGTACCTACCGGTGACAGTACCCATGACTCGGCGGGGGATCACGGAGACACCGTTGGGAGTCATGTACGTATGCATACGTTGGAAGGTGAGGGTCAGAGCTAGGCACTCATGCTTTCGGGATAGCGTATGATACGTGATCAGGATTTCTGTGTCGATGCTTGGCAAATTGTTTTCATGATATTTCTTTTAATACCTTTGTATATATAACAGGGGATTTAGCCGTTGTTATATATACCTTTACACCAATATTAGTGGAATGGGACGCTAATATATGTGTATTGCCCCTATCATATTTATTTCTGCAAATATATATATTTAGGATGTTAGAAATTATTTGAGATTCGACTTGGGATATAGGTGATTCATTGAGATTGGATATTGGATATGAAAGAGATTGCTGATTTTTACATTCGGGATATAAGAGATCTATTCGATATTGTACATTGAGGAGATGTGAGACTTATATGATATGAGAGCCCAACTCGGGGGCTGATTTGAGGATTTGGAATTTGAGTGTCTTGATGGATTGTGATCCTACCACGATGTCAGGTTTCCGTGGAAATGACATATTCCACCCCCTACCTCACACTATCTACTTTATGCACAGTTTCATATATTGGCAGTACTTGTTAGTGTACCCTTATGATTGCTGCTTATTTACATTCTCATATCCCTATTGCATAGTTATTGCATACTATTGTCATCTTATTACTGCTTTACACATTGATTGTACCTGCTAGTGTACTTTCCATTATTAGGCTATTCAGCTATTCATCTATCATCTTTTGCTACAGATACCGCATCGGCTCACAGTGTGCCATTTTGCTTAGGTGGGTTAGATGATTATCTGTATTTCATATTGTACATTCATTGTATTTTGTACTCTCCATCTACTATTATGTTGTGGACTTAGAGACTTGGTGAGGATGTATTTGTATATTATTTGTGGATTTGTTGTCTTTTATATACAGTTTCTATCCTATTGTCTCTTATTTCTTCGCTACGGCGTCGTATATTTATGATGTGATTGTCTTCCGTCTTTGGGCTAGTTTTTACACAAAAATGGGTGTTGCCAAAATTTTAAAGAAAGAGAACTGGACTTTTAAAGAATTTGGGTTGTGATTTCAAATGTTTCAAAAACTTTTATTATCTTTTCCGTATTTTTATGGTTTAGATTTCTGGGTTTTGGCTTTCTTTTACTGCGTTGCGTCTTCAGGCGTTGCGTAGCATTAGGACCGTCATGTGCCAATTTATGGGTCGTGACACATGTTGATAAAGCCCTTAGGATATGTACTCGACTACTGGAACTATGATGAGATCATACTAGTGGGGCCACGGTAGTCGACGAGTACATGCTATAACAGTTCCTAGTCGAGGGTGTATCGAGGTAGGGCATCGATACACCAGAGTAGACTAGCGTATACGCATCTTGACCCATATGATGGGCGATGGATGATCCCATATCCATCGGTGTTTGACATCAAGTATGGTGTACGGGTGCTCAGTAGAGACTGGGTACACTGGACGGACTCGCCGAGAACTCCTAGATGGTGTTATACCTCACGTCAGATGGCAGTTCTCCGGTGACACTGGTACAGAGTACTCTGTTGACCCGAGATGGTTATAGAGTCTTGTGTGATTCCCACTGTGCTTTGATTTCCATCATACCACGTTCAAGAGGGCTTGCAAAAAGGTGGCTTTTGGATACAGTCCCGAATCACATGGAGGCAACGAGCGATAGGAGGGGATTCGTCTCTCCCGGTACAGGGAGTTGATGTTGTGCCGTGTTCGATTGGCTTTAACTGAAAATCCCTGGCCAGGGTTGCTGAGATTTACTGGTAAGTGTTATCAGTAGTTTCTCGAACTGTTATAGACTTCAAATCGACAAGACTTATCGAGCTACTGGGGTCTGACGTTTACCACCCCTAGGCGAGATATGCAACATATCAGACGACGAGACCGGACTGTACGGGAGTGTTACTGATTGGATTCACAGGAGAATGTACATGCTTGCTTGTTGATCTTCTGAGCGCTCAATACCTGGGTGGCTGTTACGTTTAGCTGACCGCTTGCAGCTTGTGGATGTTTGATATGATCATCACCTACTGCCGGCGTATTAACGATTCTTTAGAGTCCTACACAGAGGTTTCTTGACTCAGGCAAAACGGAGTAGGAGCACATATGTGATATGTGCGGGACCGAGGATAATGCGGTATGTGATACTGTATTGGATTCTCGCGATATGAGATATCGGTCGGGTATATGTGATATAGCCGGGTCATCGTATTAGTCGGTTATATGTGATATAGCCGGATTGTCGGATCAAGTATTGATTCGATAATTTAATGTATAATAATATATATGATATATTAAATTACATTAACTAATATTAGCTCACTAAAAGATTCTTTTTCTCACTCGGGTAATATTGATATATGTTAATTGTATTATTTAATTTTGTTACAATAAATATTATATATGTGATATATAATATTGTAAGATGATGTGGTTATTAATGCAACATGTTTATTGGAGATTAAACAAGGTTAGGCTTTGATTTGGGTTAATCTCTTCTAGAAGTTTCTAGAAGCTTTCATTTTTTGTTTTGGAAAAGATATTTTGCAAGATATTTCTTTGACTCAACCCAAACCCTAACCTTAGTTAATTCTCTACAATGGTTACTTGAACCATGGTTGCATTTCTAACCTTATCATAACTATCATTATTCATCTCAAAGAAATGATTGATTCTTCTTCTTCTTCTTCTTCTTCTTCCTCTTCTTTTCATGGAAAAAGCTTTCTAGCTTTTTCTAAGTGATGATTATGTGTGAGAAAAGGATTATAAATGAGAGCAAAAATCCTACTTCATCATCCTCATCTATCCTTGCTCTTTAGATGAGAGTGTTCACATCATTTAGTGAGTGTTAGCTTGTGTTAATGAAACTTCTAGGTAGATCATCTATGTTATCGAAGATCGGAAGCAAGACTGCATCTTTCTCTTCGTGGAGCCTCTCGAGAGTCCGGAACACGATGATCGCAGCGAAGGGACCACAAAACGGAGCTTATAATGTGAAGGACCAGATCTACAAAGGTTGGAATCCCTCTCACTTAGTGTTAAAGTGTTTAACATACTTGTTTTCGCCTAAACTCTAGTTTAAAGATCCGGTTTTGGGTTGTTCGGCACGACTAAATATTAAATCGGGCATGGTTGATGCCTTGTAGACCCTTGTGAGTGTACCCAGCAACCCTACAGTGGTATCAAAGCCAAGCTAGAGCTTTAGGCGAAATGTAGACGAAGTTTAAAGTCCGATCGAACCCGGAAACCACCGATTATATCCTTCTCTGAATATTTTTCAAAAATGTGATTTTTTATGAATTAAAAATGCTCAGAAAATTAAGCAGGAAAAACTAAGAATTACTGTGAAGTACGGTCCACTAATGCTCTTATATGACCGCGGAACAGTGGCCAAACCAAGGGTTTGGCGGCGGTTTCGCGGCCAAAATTATGACTTAGTCCCTCATACATCATATATTTATTCTTAGGTCCTTTCTTGTCATTTTTTTTCTGGGAATTTTTAATTCCACTCAAGTGTTGAGTTTTCTAGGGTTGTATTGGAGACTCGTTGATTCGATCGGATAATTTAATTTTGTTTAGTTTGTCCGGGTAATTTTTAGAATGTGTTAAAAAGTTCATACGGATATCAATAACTCACTTTTTCCCCTGTCGGAAAATTTCCAAAAGTTGGATTTTTTCGTAGTTTAAGAACGTTCTAAGTCATGCAAGTAACGCGGTGGACCCTCTAGAAGACAACAAACCATAACTCGATTATGTGACCGTCTTGAACTGCCTCTAAACCTTAGGGTTTATGATAGTACGGCTGTCACGCCCCACTTCCCAAAGAAGGTGAAGAGTGGCGTGGCACGGTCCGCAACCTAACTGTATTGAAGGTGTTCTATTCAATACAGTTACGTTAAGCGTAAGAATGAATCATAGTATGCAGGGTTGTGTACAAAAATAAAACAATAAAGCGAAAAGCATTTATTTCCATTAACCAACTTTATTACATTCCAAGGAAAGAGCAAAGCAAACTAATTGGTTTAATTACATCAAAGGAAATAAAGCCCTAAACAAGTGGGCAACAAG
The DNA here is from genome assembly GCA_030015575.1 of Agapanthus africanus. Classification (NCBI taxonomy): domain Eukaryota; kingdom Viridiplantae; phylum Streptophyta; class Magnoliopsida; order Asparagales; family Amaryllidaceae; genus Agapanthus; species Agapanthus africanus. The sequence continues at coordinate 172,810,082 of JASDDO010000031.1, read as the reverse complement.
AAAACTAATTAATCCTCCGATGCCATCTCTGCAAAATCTTCGTTAGTTGGTTCCTCGCCTAGATCTTCTTCATAAAACTCATTCCCATCTAACGGACATTCCAAAAGGGTAAAAGAGAGAAAGTCCGTCAGAGAGTTATACTCGGGTAGGATTGTCTCATAAGAAAATAAAGGTATAAAAACGAACAGGTGTATATAATGAATATGATGTACAACTGTGCAGTCATAAAGTAAGGGGTGTAAATGTTTGAAATGTACAAATTTAAGACGTTTTGAGGGGAGGCATATATGAGAAGGTGTATGTTGTAAGTTATATGTAGATGAAGGTAATAGTTTGTATTAGTTTGTTAAACAAGGGTCCGGATACTCGTGATTATTCCGTTGTGGCCACGGAACAATGACTGGGGAAGTGAAATGTACCGTTTCACTTCACGGGATCATGATCGAGTAGCAAGGGAATCCGAGTTCTGAATTATCCTTGCCTAATCAAACTACCCATCCCCGTTATTTAGTGTAGAGGTCTAGAGTTAGTGCGTATACTTCTAGGCATGGAATTTCCACATTGTATAGTCGTCCACATTTTGGACTGTTCACCCAAAATAATCGGGATCTTCATATTTGTATAGTCGTCCACACTTTAGACTGTTCACCCAAAATAATCGGGAGCTTTATATTTGTATAGTCGTCCACACTTTGGACTGTTCACCCGGAATATCGGGATCTTCGTAAGTATTCCATACCTAGGTCCGCGTCTTCTAACCCTAGCCGTATCATGTTTTGTATATGTCATGTTGTCATAAACTGGAATTTTAGAAAGTGTATTTGATCTCGTTTAATATGGCCTTCCACAACCACTCGTTTTATTTTCTAGAATTTGTAAAGTACTTCGTGTCCTTTAGAGAAAGCTTAGTTAAAATAATAAGGTTTAAATATCTTTTATTACTTCTAAGAAAACTATGATATATAGGATATTTATTATTTAGGAAAAGCATAATGTTTTACAGAAAATATCCTTTTGATAAAAGGAAGTGGTGTTTATTTGAGAATCTTTTACAAGGGGTTTTTATTTGAAAAATCTAGACTGCTCCTAATATTCCAAAAGGATAAGTTATGAGGTCCTCAAATCGCCTCTTCACCGTCAATTGTGGCTAGGTAAGTGCCAGGTAAGTGGGAAGGTACTCCACTACGTAAGTAGTGGGCCTAATTAATAACCACTAACCTTAGACACACTTGCCTAGACAGCACGAATTCTGGTTTAGATAAACGATCGATGCCTACAACCTTTCCTTTATCCTAGATTGGTGTTATTTTAAAATTACCTTTTATTAAGATACTGAAAATTCCTTTTGAAAAGATATCGTTATTTAAAATTTATATTTTCTTTCTTAAAAAGTTGAGGGGGTTTTAAAAATATTTGTGAGTAAAATATACGTATACTGTATCTAAAATATTTATTTCATATATCTTTAGTTCTTATAGCTATTTAAAAAAATATAATATTTAAATTAAACGAGGGTATCTTATGGAAGTAATCTATTACGAGATCATTTTTATAGTGTGGGTATGTCAGAGGTGGAATGACAATTCATGACATTAAGCATATTAGATTCCAGGTGTTTTGGGTATGCAATATACTTCTATGTACAGAGGAAATTTAAACACCGTTTTAAATGGGGGTTAACATTATTATTATTGAGGGTACAAAGAAAAACGTATGCACAATTATTATAACAACTTTTTAAATAGGGGTTGATGATTATAGATTGGAACTAGGTTATTGAGATATAAGAAGGTGACAGGGAAAGGAGAGAGAGGCGAATCCTACCTTTGTTTAGAGTTTGGACGTAGACGGTGGAAGACGTAGGCTGGTACAAAATTCCGCAAAAGCTCCGCGTCCCGATTTTCCTTGGCGATTGGATGGGGCCGTAGCGTCGGCGTTGTCGATAGGAAGGCACTGGTAATTTTTTCAGAATTTTTGGAGTTCGGTGGTGTGAGACATTTAGGTTTGAAGTGCCTATTTATAGGGTTCAAATGGTAACAATAAAATCCAAAAAGTAGTTAAATCGCACAGGAAATCACGCCGGCCAATCTTTGCGAATCATTCTGTTAATGATTGCACCCGCCGCCACGTTTCATGGCCGTTAGATCTGCATCCAACGGCCCAGATCGCACCGTCAGCCCCCCGCCGCCATGCCACGCGTCGCCACGCGCCCACGCGTGTGGGGATCACGCGCCTTCGCGTGGTCCCCACCACGTGGGCGCCGTTAGCGGGTTCTGGGCCATTGGATCTTGTGATCCAACGGTTCAGGTTAAAGGGACTTATTTTTTTATTATATTTAATATAAAAATAATTTTGGGCTAAAAACAAATAATACATCCATTTCTAAATTGTTAGCTAGTTAAAATAATTATATAATATCTAGTTTATCTTTAAAATATTTTTAATTACGATTTAATTACTTTAATTGATAATAAAAATATGTAGATTATTTTAAGGTATTATAAAATTTTATTGAAACATTTTATGCTTATAAAAAGAATAAGTAGAATTTAGAAAATTCTTTTAATCCTATTCAATGTTCAGAAAATTATTAAAAACATTCATTTACTCACAAAATACGTAAATAACCACTCGACTCTAGGAATTCAAAATGAAAGTTATTTTATTAGAAATCTTGACCGTTACAATCTACCCTTCTTAGAATAATTTCGTCCCCGAAATTCAGAAGGTAGGTCAAAAGGAGGGAGAGAAGGAATTTTTTTTTTACATAACGGAAACTTCAAATAAGTGAGGATGTCGTTCTCTCATCTCGTCTTCTCTTTCCCACGTGGATTCTCCGGGAGAGTCCTTCCTCCACATGACCCTAACCAATCTGATCGTCTTGTCTCTCAAGATCTTTTCCTTCCGATCAAGGATCTCCACCGGCTGTTGTTCATAGGTTAGGTCAGTTCCCACGGTGATTTCAGAATGATCCAAAACGTGACCGGGATCGCTGACATATTTCCTCAATTGAGAGATATGAAAAATGTTGTGTACGCCCTCCAGAGAAGGGGGTAAGGCTAAACGATACGTAACCTCTCCAACTCGTTCGAGAATATCGAAGGGACCTATGAACCGTGGGCTGAGTTTTCCGCGTTTCCCAAAACGTATCACTCCCCGGTTAGGATAAATCTTCAGAAACACGTGTTCTCCTGGTTGGAACTCTAGTGGCCTTCTCTTTGTATCCGCCCAATGCTTCTGCTGATCTTGTGCTATGCGTAATTGTTCTTTGATGGTTCTTATCACCTCTACTGTCTCGACAATCATCTCGGGGCCTAGAAGTTCTCGATCCCCAATATCGTCCCAACTTAACGGTGACCTACACTTTCGTCCATACAAAGCGGCGAAAGGCGCCATGCCGATACTAGACTGGTAGCTATTGTTGTAAGCAAACTCTACCAAGTGCAAGTGATCTTTCCAAGATCCTTTAAAATCCAACATACAGGCCCGGTGCATGTCTTCGAGAATTTGAATAACCCTTTCTGATTGGCCATCGGTTTGAGGATGGTAGGCGGTACTGAAACTCAAATTCGTTCCCAGACTCTCTTGTAGGCTTTGCCAAAACTGAGATCTGAAATGCGTATCTCGGTCGGACACGATGCAAATCGGTACGCCGTGCAATCTGACAATCTCCTCTATATACCTTTTTGCAAGGCTTTCGGTTGATTGACCCACTCGAAAAGGAATGAAATGCGCCGACTTTGTGAGTCGGTCCACAATCACCCATACAGCGTCGTTTCCCTTAGAGCTGCGAGGGAGTGCAGTCACAAAATCCATAGTAATGTTTTGCCATTTTCATTCGGGTATTGGTAACGGCTGTAATAGACCCGCCGTCCTGTGGTGTTCGGCTTTTACTTGTTGGAAAACGAGACATTTGGATATACTCTTGGCTATCTCCCGCTTCATCCCATGCCACCAATAGTTTTGCCTGAGGTCCTTGTACATCTTTGTTCCTCTCGGATGAACGGAATAGGGAGAACTATGTGCCTCTTTTAATAATTCCTCCCTCATCTCCCCCTTAGGTACACAGACTCTGCTTCCATATCTCAAAGAACCATCTTCGTGTATGATGAAATCCGTCCGCAGATTGGCGTCCACTTGTTCTTTGATCCTTCGTAACTTCGGGTCTTCCATTTGAGCGGTCTTGATCCGTTCGACTAATGTTGAGTGAATTTGCAAATTCATGAAGGATGTAAACATTCCGGGCATTAACAACTCGGTCTCTAGTTCATTAAGATCTTGGCGATTCCTCCAATGAGTAGTCAGACTCGAAATCATGGGTTGACGACTCAAAGCATCCGGGACTACATTCACCTTTCCCGGATGGTATTGTAAATTTACGTCGAAATCTGCCATTAATTCCAGCCATCTCCTCTTCCTCATATTGAGTTCCTTCTGGGTAAAGATATACTTCAAGCTCTTATGGTCGGTGTAAATATCTACCCTCTCACCCAATAAATAGTGCCTCCAAATCTTTAGTGCGAAAACAACTGCGGCAAGTTCTAAATCGTGCGTTGGGTAGTTTCGCTCATGCACCTTTAATTGTCTGGATGCATAGGCCACTACCTTACCGTGTTGGTGCAAAACGCATCCCAAGCCTTTTCCCGAGGCGTCGCAATGTACGTCGAATCCTCTAGTCCTGTCGGGAATCGTAAGAATGGGTGCAGAGGTTAAACGGGTCTTCAACTCTGCGAATGCTTCCTCGCAACCCTCGGACCATACATACGGTACATCTTTCCGAGTCAAAGTCATCAGTGGTTCCGCAATCTTGGAGAAGTTCTTGATGAAACGACGGTAATACCCAGCAAGTCCCAAAAAGCTCCTGATCTCGGTAACAGTTCTTGGTATCGGCCATGCCTGTACTGCGACAATCTTGGCTGGATCCACTGAAATCCCTTCGCCTGACACCACGTGTCCTAGGAATGCCACCTGCTCTAACCAAAACTCGCATTTGCTGAGCTTTGCATAAAGTTGGTGTTGTCGCAAGGTTTCGATCACCGCACGCAAGTGTTCTGCGTGTTCTTCTTGATTCTTAGAATACACTAGAATATCATCGATGAAGACAACCACAAACTTGTCTAATTGCTCGTAAAACACTTGATTCATCAAGTTCATAAAGACTGCGGGGGCATTGGTTACTCCAAAGGGCATCACTAGGAATTCATAATGTCCATACCTAGTCCTGAAAGCCGTCTTGGGTATGTCAAACGCTTTCACCTTGAGTTGATGGTAGCCTGTTCGAAAATCCAACTTGGAGAACACTCGAGCTCCCTCCAGCTGATCGAACAGGTCATCTATCCGTGGCAAGGGATATTTGTTCTTGATTGTTACTTTATTTAATTCCCGATAGTCGATGCACATCCGCTTAGCTCCATCCTTCTTAGGTACTAAAAGAACTAGGGCACACCAAGGTGACGAGCTGGGTCGAATGAACCCCTTATTGAGATGGTCCTCCACTTGCGCCCGAAGCTCCTTCAATTCTGCTGGCCCCATTCGATACGGTGTCTTCAATATGGGTTGAGTTCCTGGTACCAAGTCTATGGTGAGCTCAGACGCCCGATCCGGCGGTAAACCCAACACTTCTGCAAATACGTCTTCAAATTCTCGTACGACCATCGGCATCCTTTCCTCCCTTTGTACGACGTACAAAGTCTCTTCCTTTCTCGGTACAGATCGGTAGGTTGCTGGGTCCAAGGACTTACTTCCACTCTCGAATATGAACTGCGGGTGGTCAGGGATTTCAAACACTACCCTCCTTTGACGACAGTCGATAGTAGCGTAGAAAGTACTCAACCAGTCCATACCCAAGACCACGTCGAAATTGGGCATATCTATTACCATAAAGTTGGCATAGAAACCTTGCCCGCAGACTACCACGGGGCACAGATCGTATCCTGAAGTGGACTTGATCACATCGTTTCCCGTGTTGACGTTCCACTCGGTGATGAGAGGTGTTACGGGGATGGAGTTGGTGGTCACAAACTTTTGTGCCATGAAGCAATGCGACGCACCAGAGTCAAAAAGTGTGAGTGCAGGTATAGAGGCTACTAGGAGGATACCTAAGTTATAGGTGAAAGAAAATTAGGAATGAGCCTAACAAGATATGTATGCAAGATGGGAGTGAACTTGGAAATATGATATTCAAAACAGCGATACCTGTAATTACTTCACCAGTTGCTTCAGCCTCTTCTGCGGTCATAGTAAAGGCCTGACACTTCGGTCCGTTGCGCCGAGCTTGCTGAAAAACTCGCTTCTGTTGGGGGTAAGGGTGGTCCTCTAGCTGCTGTTCCTTGCACGTTCGGTTTATTAGCGGGTGGTGGCCGGGCTCCCTGTTGAGGCGCTCCAAGATTGGCTGGTCTGCTGTCCGGGAGTAATGGTCGTCTTCTCTATGGACAATCCCCTATGGCATGTTCCGGAGACCCACAGATTATACAGAGCTTGTTCAAATAGCGGCAATCCTTCATGAAGTGTCCGACTTTGCCGCAATGGTTGCATGTGACTGTTGGTTTCCCGAAAGTAGCTGGTCCTGCTGGTCTCTTAGGTTGTTGCCTCCCGTGAAATCTGGAAGAGGCTCCTCTAAGAACTTGATTGGCTGGTCGCTTAATGCCAGTCAATCGATCTTCTTTCCTTATGCGTCTCTGAAGGTCTTCGAAGTTTCGTGCCGCCTCTAGGATTTCATCATAAGTTGTTAAGGTGGCAGAAGACATGGAGGACTGCGTCTTCAGATCTAACCCCTGTCGGAATCTTTTGGCATACAGTTCCAGAGTTGCCACCAGGTGATGCGCAAACCGACTTAATCTCGCGAACTCCGAAGCGTACTCGTCCACCGATTTATCCCACATACTCCCCTGTTGGAACTGTACAAACTCCCGTTCCATTTTTAGGTGTGCTACGGCGGGAAAGTATTGAGTATCGAACCGCCGTTTGAATGTTCCCCAGTCGACGGGCTCCTTCAACCTGCTTTCCTCGGCCTCCCACCATATTCGGGCATTGTCAGTGAGTTGTAGTTTGGCAATGTTCACCCACGCTTCCTTCGGGATTTGGGCGGCACCGAGGTCGTTGATTGTTCCCTTGAGCCATTCCTCAGCTTCTAAAGGAGTTTCCTTTCCTGAAAAAGCCTTAGGGTGGAGTGATCTGAACTGTTTCACTCCCGCCGCTCCTTGAGGAACTGGGACCAGTGCCTGCTTTAAAACTTCTGCTTGTTGCTGCCTACTCTCGCGCAGCTCTTGATGCAGGGCAGCTGTCTGCTGCTGCTGTTGCTCTAGTAGTCCTTGCAGCATTTGTAGCATCGCTGCGTGTTGAGCAGTGGGTTCAATGTCTCCGTTTCCCCTTCGGTTGCGGTGATGGTGTCGTCCAGCCATGGGTATCTGAATCAGAAGGGGTTAGGCTAAAACCGTAGGTGAAAGACATAGAATAGTAACTTGCAGGAGGAGTAACGATTCATGCCAGAGGGAAACTAGTAAGGAATAATAAAAACGAGAGACACGAGAGTGAAATTGTCGAAATCAAGATTTTATTAAAAATGCCAACGAGAATACAAGGAATTATTTAAATAGGATCCTACTTCTATACACATTTTATTCTGCTCACTAAAACTAAGAGCTAAACAGGTGCCACTCGTCCATCAATTTGGAGGCGGAAACTGCGCGTTATTGGCTCGGCGCTTGTTGATCTTTCTTGCAAAATTGTAAAAGAAAGGAGAGCCTGGTACATCCCGGCAGTAGAGTTGCGGAGGAGTACGACGAACACATCGATAAGCATGCCCCCGAATATAGAGGGTCTTCCCAATGAACTACATGTGTGGCCCGTATTCTCTTGGTTCTTCTTCTTCCACTGGGATTTCTTCCTCATCGGGAGCCTCCACTTCGGGCTCCTCCTCTTCCTCAACGGGATCTTCCTCTTCTTCTTCCTCAACTTCCTCTTCCTCAACGGGATCTTCCTCTTCCTCTTCCTCTACTTCCTCTTCCTCAACGGGATCTTCCTCAACGGGATCTTCCTATTCCTCTTCCTCAACTTCCTCTTCTTTAACGGGATCTTCCTCTTCCTCTTCCTCGACTTCCTCTTCCTCAACGGGATCTTCCTCAACGGGATCTTCCTCTTCCTCTTCCTCCATGGGATCTTCCTCTTCGTCCTCTTCCATATCGTCCTTGGGGATATTTATTTGGGGACCTATTACTTCGTCGTCCGAAAACCCAAGCGTAGCTTCAAAGGTGATGACTGACGTAATGTCCTCATCCGGAAGATGTGCCATGGCCTGAGAAGGACGGTCATGGTCAGGATACAGAGATGTGAAGGAAAGGACGAGGAATGGGAAAACTTTATGAAATTGATACAAACGGATAGGATTCACAAATATAATAAGTCGGTTAAAAGTTTCATTTTAGTACACAAGACTGACCTGCATGGCCACCACAAAAACCTGTCATGCCCCACTTCCCAAAGAAGGTGAAGAGGGCGTGGCACGGTCCGCAACATAACTGTATTGAAGGTGTTCTATTCAATACAGTTACGTTAAGCGTAAGAATGAATCATAGTATGCAGGGTTGTGTACAAAAATAAAACAATAAAGCGAAAAGCATTTATTTCCATTAACCAACTTTATTACATTCCAAGGAAAGAGCAAAGCAAACTAATTGGTTTAATTACATCAAAGGAAACAAAGCCCTAAACAAGTGGGCAACAAGAAAACTAATTAATCCTCCGATGCCATCTCTGCAAAATCTTCGTTAGTTGGTTCCTCGCCTAGATCTTCTTCATAAAACTCATTCCCATCTAACGGACATTCCAAAAGGGTAAAAGAGAGAAAGTCCGTCAGCGAGTTATACTCGGGTAGGATTGTCTCATAAGAAAATAAAGGTATAGAAACGAACAGTTGTATATAATGAATATGATGTACAACTGTGCAGTCATAAAGTAAGGGGTGTAAATGTTTGAAATGTACAAATTTAAGACGTTTTAATGGGAGGCATATATGAGCAGGTGTATGTTGTAAGTTATATGTAGATGAAGGTAATAGTTTGTATTAGTTTGTTATATAAGGGTCCGGATACTCGTGATTATTCCGTTGTGGCTACGGAACAACGACCGGGGAAGTGAAATGTACCGTTTCACTTCCCGGGATCATGATCGAGTAGCAGAGGAATCCGAGTTCCGAATTATCCTTGCCTAATCAAACTACCCATCCCCGTTATTTAGTGTAGAGGTCTAGAGTTAGTGCGTATACTTCTAGGCATGGAATTTCCACATTGTATAGTCTTCCACATTTTGGACTGTTCACCCAAAATAATCGGGATCTTCATATTTGTATAGTCGTCCACACTTTGGACTGTTCACCCAAAATAATCGGGATCTTTATATTTGTATAGTCGTCCACACTTTGGACTGTTCACCCGGAATATCGTGATCTTGGTAAGTATTCCATACCTAGGTTCGCGCCTTCTAACCCTAACCGTATCATGTTTTGTATATGTCATGTTGTCATAAACTGGAATTTTAGAAAGTGTATTTGATCTCGTTTAATATGGCCTTCCACAACCACTCGTTTTATTTTCTAGAATTTGTAAAGTACTTCGTGTCCTTTAGAGAAAGCTTAGTTAAAATAATAAGGCTTAAATATCTTTTATTACTTCTAAGAAAACCATGATATTTAGGATATTTATTATTTAGGAAAAGCATAATGTTTTACAGAAAATATCCTTTTGATAAAAGGAAGTGGTGTTTATTTGAGAATCTTTTACAAGGGGTTTTTATTTGAAAAATCTAGACTGCTCCTAATATTCCAAAATGATAAGTTATGAGGTCCTCAAATCGCCTCTTCATCGACAATTGTGGCTAGGTAAGTGCCAGGTAAGTGGGAAGGTACTCCACTACGTAAGTAGTGGGCCTAATTAATAACCACTAGCCTTAGACACACTTGCCTAGACAGCACGAATTCTGGTTTAGATAAACGATCGATGCCTACAACCTTTCCTTTATCCTAGATTGGTGTTATTTTAAAATTACCTTTTAATAAGATACTGAAAATTCCTTTTGAAAATATATCGTTATTTAAAATTTATATTTTCTTTCTTAAAAAGTTGAGGGGGTTTTAAAAATATTTGTGAGTAAAATATACGTATACTGTATCTAAAATATTTATTTCATATATCTTTAGTTCTTATAGCTATTTAAACAAATATAATATTTAAACTAAACGAGGGTATCTTGTGGAAGTAACCTATTACGAGATCATTTTTATAGTGTGGGCATGTCAGAGGTGGAATGACAATTCATGACATTAAGCATATTAGATTCCAGGTGTTTTGGGTATGCAATATACTTCTATGTACAGAGAAAATTTAAACACCGTTTTAAATGGGGGTTAACATTATTATTATTGAGGTTACAAAGAAAAAGGTATGCACAATTATTATAACAACTTTTTAAATAGGGGTTGATGATTATAGATTGCAACTAGGTTATTGAGATATAAGAAGGTGACAGGGAAAGGAGAGAGAGGCGAATCCTACCTTTGTTTAGAGTTTGGACGTAGACGGTGGATGACGTAGGCTGGTACAAAATTCCGCAAAAGCTCCGTGTCCCAATTTTTCCTTGGCGATTGGATGGAGCCGTAGCGTCGGCGTCGTCGATACGAAGGCACCAGTATTTTTTTCAGAATTTTTGGAGTTCGGTGGTGTGAGAAATTTAGGTTTGAAGTGCCTATTTATAGGGTTCAAATGGTAACAATAAAATCCAAAAAGTAGTTAAATCGCACAGGAAATCACGCCGGCCAATCATTGGGAATCATTCTGTTAATGATTGCGCCCGCTGCCACGTTTCGTGGCCGTTGGATCTGCATCCAACGGCCCAGATCGCACCGTCAGCCCCCCGCCGCCATGCCACGCGTCGCCACGCGCCCGCGCGTGTGGGGATCACGCGCTTTCGTGTGGTCCCCACCACGTGGGCGCCGTCAGCGGGTTCTGGGCCGTTGGATCTTGTGATCCAACGGTCCAGGTTAAAGGGACTTATTTTATTATTATATTTAATATAAAAATAATTTTGGGCTAAAAACAAATAATACATCCATTTCTAAATTGTTAGCTAGTTAAAATAATTATATAATATCTAGTTTATCTTTAAAATATTTTTAATTACGATTTAATTACTTTAATTGATAATAAAAATATGTAGATTATTTTAAGGTATTATAAAATTTTATTGAAACATTTTATGCCTATAAAAAGAATAAGTAGAATTTAGAAAATTCTTTTAATCCTATTCAATGTTCAGAAAATTATTAAAAACATTCCTTTACTCACAAAATACGTAAATAACCACTCGACTCTAGGAATTCAAAATGAAAGTTATTTTATTAGAAATCTCGACCGTTACAATGGCGTGCCACATGTGAGGCGTTGGCTTGACCCTTCTACGGCTGGACCATTGGTACCGTGGCATGCGATGGATGTTTTTAAACTAATTTCAAGTGTTGAGAACTATTTGGGAAAACTTGGCTGTTTGATTATTCGATCGGAAAGTTTAACATTGTCTATTTATCTGGAATGTGATACAATATTTGGAATCCACAAATAGTTATGAGATAATTAATTTGAATGTTATAAATCTAGCAGTTCAGTCTCAGATGATCGATTGCCACGGAATTTTGATGTGATCAAAAGTCCGTCGCAATCACGTAGCGTACGTGGATACTCGCCGGGTAAACTTAATAGACAGCCATGCCCCATAGCCCTGACCAAGTGACTGTAGGAGAACCCCGTCGCCAAAAGCATCCGTTCGGGTGCTCGCGGCAGCGGTGTTCCGCCTTAGTACACTTCGTCGACGACATCCGGGGGTGCGGCCATCTACTAAAGTTTGCGACGAGCATTCGATCAGAATGTCGGGAATCTTGTTGAATTGCCCGACTTGACATTGAAAATAGTTTTTGATAAAGAGAATAAAATGCGGGGTTTATAATTATTAGGCATGCGATGTCTAAGGAATTCATTTGGTTAGGCATGCGATGTCTAAGGAGGTTGCGGATTCCAACTGTTGTAGTTTTACACTTTCTTTTCTGTGACCGTAAGCGTAGTATGTGATGTATCGCCGGCTTCGTTGCTATACATCAACGACAATCGGGATACACATACTTGCTTATGTTGATGATATGAGATATTATGTGTTGCTGTGATATGTTATATTGGATCGTCGCGTTTTGAATAGCCGGGGGTTTTATGTGAGATGAGAGTTTTTCTTTTTCATTCATGTAAAATTCATTTGTATGTAATATTCTTTTATTGGGGCACTTCCGGGCTGAGGATGATATCACCATTGTATATTATTTACTTTTCCGCATTAGGTAGACCCAAGGCGGGGAGCACAAGTAACCGGGTTCTAGGGTCCAGTGGGAGACCATCTCGAGGAGTCGAGACCGGGTCTCCTAACCCTAGAATTGGCAGCGTTTCTTGCCGCTCTCGTAGGGGTCTAGGGATGTGGGTTTGGCTATTCATCACGACCGTGGAATCCGTGTTTTATACAGGCTCCTATTAAAACACGGACGTCCTAGTATATCCAATATTTCATATATGTTCTTCTGCTGCAATGTTCTGTGATGAGATCATATTACTGCCTGAGACGAATGTTTATATTATATAAATGAGATATATGTTATATTGCAGATTTCGTTTCAATTGTGATGCTTGTGAAGCATAATAAAATGGGACTTCATTAATGAGATTAATGAAATAAAAGAAACCTAAGATGTTGTAGAAACTTGTTTAAAAACTGGTAGCTCTAGTTCTTGCTTTGCATAGCGGTGTTCCTTGTAGAACATCCAGCACCTTATTCGATAAGGAAAGAGCCGAGATCCCTTCACCGGGAGTGACCTCTTTAGTGAAACTAGCAGATGCTACAACTTGGTTTGTCTTTTGATTGCTTCTATAGTTTTTGCTTTGCATAGTGATATTTGTGAAATATCCTGCACCTTATTCGATGAGGAAAGAGCCGACGATCCCTTCACCGGGAGTGACCTCTTTAGCAAAACTAGAAAAGGCCTCAAAAACATTCCATTTAAAATCACTCGATTCTACAACGATATCAAGTTCATTACGCAATAGGTTTTCATAAAAACCTGTCGTAGCCCTCCGTCATTTTAGGAAGTAGAGTACTTAGTATTTGTGCTGCGTATGCCGACTTTAGTTGAGGCGTAGTGTACGGTAGCTAAGTGATGTCTTCCTACACATCATATGATGCGATTAGTTAGTACATTCATGTGATTATGTCGACCATAGTTGAGGGTCATAAAGGGTGGGTCTGATTAATCATGAAATGACGGGTAGAACTTGACTAGTGCTTATGATATGTTGACCTTAGTTAAGGTCATAAGTACTAGGGGTAATATATTATTGGGAATTTCAAGTGTTGAAATTTGCAATGAGATTGCATACCTTCTATGAGATAGTTGGATCCCGATACCCGCTGCGAGTAAGAGTTACTCCTGGGAGAGTTTTACACATTACAATTAGCCGATCAAGTAGGTGTTTAGAAAGGTGTCAACGGGGTTACGCTCCTGGGAAAACGAGGTTTACATTAATTAGGTTCGTGCGAAAGCACGGGTAACCTCCCTCAAAGTACCGGCACTGGCCTGGCTGAAAGATTGGCGAACTTGTAGCGTGTAATTAATCCCGGCTAGTCTTTCCTTTTAGGGTTTGAAGGAAGATTTGATTAAAATAGTGGGAGACATCCTGATTAGATAAATTGATAACCAATCTAATCTTGCAAGAGCATACGCTGAGTGTTTTCTTTTCTCTCTCTCCAGGTAGCGACCATATCACGCCTTAATCAAGATAATAATACGGATATATTGACCGAAGCCATTTATTATACTGAGCTGGGGAACGTTGGTCCCGCTCCAACTTATAATTGTTATAAGACAGAGCAGGAAATTGGGGAATACCAGATTTTCCGTGCCGCCCAAACGAAGAAAGTGCATGCTGATGCATCTTCTTCGGGTGTGTTCATTACAGAGAACTATTTCTCAGTATACTTTACATCCTGGGTATGAGATACCGGATCAGGATCCCGCATATGTAATCTGTTACATGGGTTACAGAAAGGTAGAGAACTGAGAATGGGTGGTAAGTTTCATGAGACAGAAAACAGTGCAAGTGTTGCAGCCAAGTCTGTTGGTCACTATCACCCTGTATTACCAGAATACATTGATTCTGAACGAATGTTATTAGATACCGAACCTGATAGACAACATCATATCAGTCTCTTTATTAGTAAAGAAAGGATATAATTTTGTATTGTTGGATAATGTTTTGAACATTTCCTATATCAAGAGTTTATCGGTTCAGGCACGTTATCTAAAAGCATTGACGTTCTAAATCAAACTACAGTTCTTAGTATACAGAACACACATGAGAGGAAGAGTTCAGAAATGAATGAATCCTTCTTGAGGCATTGTAGACTAGGTCATATCAATGCGACCCGACTAGCTAAGTTATATTTAGATGTATATTTAAATCTGTTTGAATTTTGCATCTTGTGAAACTTGCCGGTCATGTCACAAAGATAAGATGACCACAGCTCTGTTTATTGGAAACAAAGAAAGATTTATTGAACTCTTGGGATTGATACATGCTGATGTATGAAAGTCCCCTGTCTACACATGCTAAGACCGGTTCTTTGTACTTCATTATATTCTCTGATGATCTCTCAAGATTCAGACATATGTTCCTGTTGAAAAACAAGTCCGAACCTTTTGAGATATTCACAGAATATAAGTTAGAAGTAGAAAACTAAAATACGGGTATAAGTATTATATCCTTTGATGAGATCAGGGAGGAGAATACTTGAGCACGGAATTCCTGGACTATTCTAAAGGAGAATCGAATTCTTTCTCTGCATTACTCCTCCGTATACACTATTGCACGATGGTATATCGGGGTGGAGCAATAGCACCCTATGTGATATGGTGTGCTCTATGATGAATACTACTGAGTTTCCTATTTCCTTTTTGGTTTTATGCACTTGAGAAGCTGCATACCTATTGAATGTGGATTCAATAGTTTCCAACGAACCTCAGGCTCTCCGCCGATCTAGTAGGGTTCCTCACCCACCTGAGAGATACTTCGGTTTTCTCTATGACAGTGAGAGCGAGGATTGCATCATGAGATGATGACCCAACTAGTTTCGAGCTGGCCATCAGGAGTGGGACTCTGTAACAATGGATGGATGCTTATCAATCTGAGATGGAATCCTTATACACCAACAAAGTATGGACTTTGGTTGCTTTATCTGAAGGGTTAAATCCCCATCAGGAGCAAGTATATCTTGAGAAGATTACTTGGTGTACATGGAAAAGTTGAGACTTTCAAAGCTATGCTTAAGTCCATCCAGATCCTACTTGCCACGGCTACATACCATGACTACGATATCTGGTGGTTGGGTGTCATGACTGCTTTTCTAAATGATGTTTTAGAAGAGAGCGTCTATAAGTACACAGCCAGAGGGCTTCGTAGACAGAGGGAGCAGCGGAAACGTGTGCAAGATGCTTTATAGGATAAAGCAGGCATCGCGGAGTTGGAACATCTGTTTTGATGTGGTAGTCAAAGAGTTTGACATCATCAAAATGGTAGATGAACCTTGTATATACAAAAAGGTAGTAGAGAGTATGGTGGTGATCCTCGTAGGGTACGTGGATGACATACTCTAGTTAGGGAAGGAGTTTCCTATGCTACGATCGGTCAATCTCCGCTTATCACAAGGATTCTCCATATTGGATCAAAATGATACCTCCTAAATCCTGGGTTTTGGATCTATGAGATAGATCTAATTGGATGTTAGGATTCTTACTGGTTGTAGTGAGATGGTATCAATCGATCCTGGGCAGAATCACTGGAAGAGGTTCCAGTGTGATAAGGACGACTGAATGTCAGTCGCAGGCATTGTCTTTACCCTCAGTGGAGGGACGGTATGTTGGAAGAGTTCCAAGCTAGATACTGTGACTTACTAGACGATTAAAGGCAAGATACATCGTTACCAAGGATTCTACTAAAGAGGCAGTCTGGATATATAAGTTCATGAGATGAACTTCGTTCCTACCATTGTGTGACAATGGAGTTGTGGCTTATGCCAAGGAACCCCCGTCCCATCAGAAATCCAGATATAATTCTTAGGCAGTATCACCTGATCATTGAGATGGTTGATCTCCAGAGAGATCGAGGTTAGGAGAGTAGACGCAGAGGACGACAGCGCGGATCCACTCACAAAGGCCCTTTTTCCCAGTAGAGACTTTTATGGGATGGTTGAGTATGAGATACTTCAACCGCAGCTAATTGTTGGGTATGCGATACCACAACAGATGGCCCTAGTGCAAGTGGGAGATTGTTAGTTATATGTATGCCCTAGAGGCCATTACTGTACATACGATGTATATTGTAATGGATGTTTTGACATATATAGGGATGACTTTCTTGCTCGACATGATAGTATGCTATCTGGTTGTACTTTATCTTAACATGTACTCTGATTGTCTCTATGTTACATGTTGATAAAGACCTTAGGATATGTACTCGACTACTGGGACTGTGATGAGATCATACTAGTGGGGCCACGGTAGTCGACGAGTACATCCTATAACAGTTCCTAGTCGAGGGTGTATCGAGACAGGGCATCGATACACCAGAGTAGACTAGCGTATACGCATCTTGACCCATATGATGGGCGATGGATGATCCCATATCCATCGGTGTTTGACATCAAGGATGGTGTACGGGTGCTCAGTAGAGACTGGGTACACTGAACGGACTCGCCGAGAACTCCCAGATGGTATTATACCTCACGTCAGATGGCAGTTCTCCGGTGACACTGGTACAGAGTAGTCTGTTGACCCGAGATCGTCATAGAGTCTTGTGTGATTCCTACTGTGCTTTGATTTCCATCATACCACGTCCAAGAGGGCGTGCAAAAAGGTGTCTTTTGGATACAGTCCCGAATCACATGGAGGCAATGAGCGATAGGAGGGCATTCGTCTCTCCCGGTGTAGGGAGTTGATGTTGTGCGGTGTTCGATTGGCTATAACTGGAAATCCCTGCCCAGGGTTGCTGAGATTTACTGGTAATTGTTATCAGTAGTTTCTCGAACTGTTATATACCTCAAATCGACACGACTTATCGAGCTACTGGGGTCTAATGTTTACCACCCCTAGGCGAGATATGCAACATATCAGACGACGAGACCGGACTGTACGGGAGTGGTACTGATTGGATTCACAGGAGAATGTACAGGATTGCTTGTTGATCTTCTGAGCGCTCAATACCTGGGTGGCTGTTACGTTTAGCTGACCGCTTGCAGCTTGTGAGTGTTTGATATGATCATCACCTACTGCCAGCGTATTGACGATTCTTTAGAGTCCTACACAGAGGTTTCTTGACTCAGGCAAAACGGACTAGGAGAACATATGTGATATGTGCGGGACCGAGGATAATGCGGTATGTGATACCGTATTGGATTCTCGCGATATGAGATATCGGCCGGGTATATGTGATATAGCCGGGTCATCGTATTAGTCGGTTATATGCGATATAGCCGGATTGTCGGATCAAGTGTTGATTCGATAATTTAATGTATAATAATATATATGATATATTAAATTACATTAACTATCTCACTAAAAGATTCTTTTTCTCACTCGGGTAATATATTGATATATATGCGATATATGTTAATTGTATTATTTTATTTTGTTACAATAAATATTATATATGTAATATATAATATTGTAAGATGATGTGGTTATTAATGCAACATGTTTAGTGGAGATTAAACGAGGTTAGGGTTTGATTTGGGTTAATCTCTTCTAGAAGTTTCTAGAAGCTTTCTTTTTTTGTTTTGGAAAAGATATTTTGCAAGATATTTCTTTGACTCAACCCAAACCCTAACCCTAGTTAATTCTCTACAATGGTTACTTGAACCAGTGTTGCATTTCTAACCTTATCATACCTATCATTATTCTTCACAAAGAAATGATTGATTATTCTTCTTCTTCTTCCTTCTTCTTTTCATGGAAATAGCTTTCTAGCTTTTTCTAAATGATGATTATGTGTGAGAAAAAGATTATAAATGAGAGCAAAAATCCTACTTCATCATCCTCATCTATCCTTGCCCTTTAGATGAGAGTGTTCACATCATTTAGTGAGTGTTAGCTTGTGTTAATGAAACTTCAAGGTAGATCATCTATGTTATTGAAGATCGGAAGCAAGAATGCATCTTTCTCTTCGTGGAGCCTCTTGAGAGTCTGGAACACGATGATCGCAGCGAAGGGACCACAACACGGAGCTTATGAAGTGAAGGAACAGATCTACAAAGGTTGCAATCCCTCTCACTTAGTGTTAAAGTGTTTAACATGCTTGTTTTCGCCTAAACTCTAGTTTAATGATCCGGCTTTGGTTGTTCGGCACGGCTAAATATTAAATCGGGCATGGTTGATGCCTCGTAGACCCTTGTGCGTGTGCCCAGCAACCCTACAGTTCCAACCAAATCTGTGCCTACCACTACATATGAGATATGGAATGGGAAGAGACCATCTCTTAAAAGAGTTAAGATATGGGGTTGTCCGGCCTATGTTAAAAAGAAAATTCCGGACAAGCTCGAAGCACGATCAGTTCCTAGTAAGTTTGTAGGATATCCAAGAAATTCGTATGGATATCTATTCTACCACAGTGAACAACAAAAGATGTTTGTTGCTCAACATGCCACCTTTTTAGAAAAGGAATTTCTTGCAAAAGAAATTAGTGGCGAGGAGGTAGAGCTAGAAGAGGTTCCAGCAACACAAACTGCAACTGAAGATTTAGTGGAACCAGAGGATTCAGTAGTACCCAACGAACCCCGGCCTCTCCGCCGATCTAGTAGGTTTTCTCATCCACCTGAGAGATACTATAGTTTTCTCATTGATGGTGGAAGCGAGGATTGCATCATGGAAGATGACGACCCGACTAGTTTCGAGCAGGCCATCACGAGTGGTGACTCTGTGAAATGGCTGGATGCAATGCGATCTGAGATGGAATCCATGTACACTAACAAAGTATGGACTTTGGAAGTTGCTCCTGAAGGGGTAAAACCCATTGGGAGCAAGTGGATCTTTAAGAAGAAACTTGGTGTAGATGGAAAAGAGGAGACTTTCAAAGCTAGACTTGTGGCAAAGGGTTTTCGTCAACGACCAGGTGTGGACTATGACGAATCCTTTTCTCCAGTGGCTATGCTTAAGTCCATCTGGATCTTACTTGCCATTGCTGTATACCATGACTACGAAATCTGGCAAATGGATGTTAAGACCGCCTTTCTAAATGGTGATTTAGAGGAGTGCGTGTACATGACTCAGCCAGAGGGCTTCGTAGATAGTGGGAGCAGCGGAAAGGAGTGGGAGCCGCTTAAATCCATCTACGGGTTAAAGCAGGCATCGCGGAGTTGGAACATCTGTTTTGATGTGGTAGTCAAAGAGTTTGACTTCATCAAGAACATAGATGAACCTTGTATTTACAAGAAGGTTGCAGAGAGTAAGGTTGTCTTCCTCGTATTGTACGTGGATGACATACTCTTGATAGGAAACGATGTTCCTATGCTGTACTCGGTCAAGCTCTTCTTATCACATAGATTCTCAATGAAAGATCTAGGTGATGCCTCCTGCATTTTGGGGATAAGGATCTATAGAGATAGATCCAAGAGGATACTGTGATTGTCCCAATTCAGGTACATTGACACCATACTAAAGAGGTTTAGTATGGAAGAATCCAAACGTGGGAACCAATCCATGATCTCTGGACTCACTCTCTCCAAAGAGATGTCTCCTAAGACTGATTTGGAGAGAGCTCGCATGCAAGGGATACCCTATGCTTCGGCAGTAGGCTCTATCATGTACGCGATGTTATGTACCAAACCCGATGTGGCATACTCACTAAGTGTAGTGAGTAGGTATCAAGAAGATCCAGGAGAGAGTCACTGGACAGCTGAGAAGAACATTCTCAAGTACTTGAGAAGAACTAAGGAGATGTTCTTGGTGTAAGGTAACGGAGAACTCCAGGTGGAGTCCTTTACCGATTCAAGCTTCCAAAGTGTAAGGACGACTCTAAGTCGCAATCGGGATTTGTCTTTACCCTAAATGGAGGGGCGGTTTGTTGGAAGAGTTCCAAGCAAGAAACCGTGGCAGACTCGACGATGGAGGCTGAATATATCGCGACCAATGATGCTGCCAAAGAAGCTGTCTGGATGAAGAAGTTCATCACTGAACTTGGTGTGGTTCCTTCCATTGAGCATCCAATACCTTTGTATTGTGATAACAATGGAGCTGTGGCTTTGGCCAAGGAACCCAGGTCCCATCAGAAATCCAGACATATTCTGAGGCGGTATCACCTAATCCGGGAGATAGTTGATCGCCGCGAGATCGAGGTCAGGAGAGTTGACACGAAGGACAACACTGCGGATCCACTCACGAAGGCCATTCCCCAGATACAATTTGAGAGACTCTTCGGGATGTTGGGTATGAGATACTACAACAGCTGGCCCTAGTGCAAGTGGGAGATTGTTAGTTATATATATGCCCTTGAGGCCATTGTTGTACATATGATGTATATTATAATGGATGCTTGGATATATATATAGAGAGAGGACTTTCTTGCTCGTCATGATAGTATGCTATTTGGTTTCACTTTGTCTTAACATGTTGACTTGTATTAGTTTACTGTCTTGCTTTCACATGTTGATATAGCCCTTATGATATGTACTCGACTACTGGGACTGTGTTGATATCTCACTAGTGGGGCCAGGGTAGTCAAAGAGTACATCCTATAACTGTTCCTAGTCGAGGGTGTGTCGATACAGGGCATCGATACACCAGAGTAGACTAGCGTATACGCATCTTGACCCATATGATGGGCGAAGGATGATCCCATATCCATTGGTGTTTGACACCAAAGATGGTGTATGGGTGCTCAGTGGAGACTGGGTACACTGGACAGACTCGCTGAGAACTCCCAGATGGTGATATACCACACGTCAGATGGCAGTTCTCCGGTGACACTGGTACAGGGTAGTCTGTAGACCCGAGATCGTCATAGAGTCTTGTGTGATTCCCACTGTGCTTTGATTTCTACCTTACCACGTCCAAGAGGGCATGCAAAACGGTGGCTTTTGGGTACAGTCCCGAGTCACATGGAGGCAATGCGCGATAGGAGGGGTTTCGTCTCTCCTGGTATTGGGAGTTGATGTTGTGCTGTGTTCGATTGGCTATAACTGGAAGTCCCTGGCCAGGGCTGATATGGAGTGCTACTGGTAAGAGTTATCAGTAGTTTCTAGACCCGTTATGAGCCTTACATCGACACGACATATCGGTTACTGGGGTCTGACGTATACCACCCCTAGACTAGATATGCAACATATCAGACGAAGAGACCGGACTGTACGGGAGTGTTTCTGATTGGATTCTCAGGAGAATGTACAGGCTTGCTTGTTGATCTTCTGATCGCTCAATACCTGGGTGGCTATTACGTTTAGCTGACCGCTTGCAGCTTGTGGGTGTTTGATATGATCATCACCTACTGCCGGCGTATTGACGATTCTTTAAAGTCCTACACAGAGGTTTCTTGACTCAGGCAAAACGGAGTAGGAGCACATAAGTGATATGTGCGGGACCAAGAATAATACGATATGAGATACCGTATTCTATTCTCACGATATGTGATATCGGCCGGGTATATGTGATATAGCCGGGTCATCGGATCAAGTGTTGATTCGATGAATTGGTACATGTTATATTAGTCGGTTATATGGAATATAGCCGGATTGTCGGATCAAGTGTTGATTCGATAATTTAATGTATAATTATATATGTGATATATTACGTTACGTTAACTAATATAAGCTCGCTTTATTGATTCATTTTCTCACGGGATAATACATTGATATATATGCGATATATGTTAATTGTATTATTTTCTTTTGTTACAAAATATATTATATATGTGATATATAATATTGTAACATGTTAGGGTTACAAATTTAACAATGGTTAAGGGTTTAAACTTGGTTAGGGTTTGGATTTGGGTTAGCTTTTGCATGAAGCTTCATGAAGCTTTGACTTTGTCTTTGGCTTGATATTTTGTGAAGATATTATATTAACCCAATCCAAACCATTAACTCTAGTTAGCTCTCTACAAGGGTTAACTCCTTCATGCTTAACCCTTGGTTAGATTTGTAACCACTACAATAATTCATTGTTCATCACAAAAGGAATTATCCTTTCATTCTTCTTTTTCTTCTCCCTTGAGCTTTGAGAAAGCTTGCAGGGTTTTCATTTTGTGGTGAATAAAAGTTAGAATTTGAAAACAAAAGAGAGAAATATTCCTACTCCATCATCCTCATCTAATCTAGCCAATTAGATTAGGGTGTTCACCTCATTAGAGAGAGAGCTTGAGTTATAGAAACCTCAAGGTAGATCATCGGAGAAAAGGAAGACTACAAGCTAGCATGGATCATTCGAGTTGTGGAGCCTCTCTTGAGTCCGGGAGATCATGGATCGCGGCGAAGGGACTTCTACTCGGAGCTTATGAAGCGAAGGAGCGGACTACAAAGGTTGTAATCCCTCACTTTTAGTTGTAAAGATGTTTACTTGCATGTTTAACCTTAATAATCTAGCAAAGATCCCGGCTTTTTCGGCACGTCTAAAATTTTATTCGGGCATGGTTGATGCCTTCTTGAACCTTGTTAGTGTGCCTAGGAACCCTACAAGTTGCGGTCAGCACGAGCTCGTCATGGACGAGGACTGACCAGGGCGTGATTCCACGGACATACGATTGCATAGAGAGGCGTCGTTTTATTGTGTTTTCATGCCATAAGCATTTGATGGGTCGCTTCCACGAGTTTTCTTGGACGTGCAGATCTGCACCAGAGGATTGAGCTACTGATAGAGGCCAGCCAGGATGTGATGACCATTGATGTATCGCTTATTCAAGATGGTTGAGGCACTGTTCAGCGTGCAGACGAATGAGCCAGTTGTTGCTGCGGACGACGAGATATCGCCCCAGATGTTGGAGCTACTGCAGCATGAGTATATACTTAGAGGTATGATGGAAGGTCGCTAGTCACCGAGGATGAATGACTAGGACATGTGGTTCGTTCGCTTACCCCGACGCGAGGTCATCAGATAGATTGATTCCAGCTAGAGACGACTTCACGCAGGTACGTTGAGAGTCGATGGAGACGATTGAATGTCAGGAGCCCATTTTCCAAGTTTAAAGTATTCGGAAAGACATGCAAGTGATTCTATGGACCCTCTAGAAGAATGAAACCCTAACTCGACATAATGAACGTGTGAAAACCTTTGAACCTTAGGGTTTGCGGCAGTTCCGCGGTGCCATTAGTGAGGCTTGGGTTTGCCCTTCTACGGCCGGTCCACCGATGCTGTGATATGTACTCGATACTATTAAACTGTACCCAAGAAGTTGAGCTCTTGGGGGATTATGAGGTTTTGACGAGTCGATCGAATGGTTCGACTTCATTCGGATTCTATGTGGTGGGATGCATTTCTTGGGAGACTCCAGATACTAGTATAGCCGTTGGAGCACAGTCCATGCAGCCACGAGGAGACGAGTCCGAATCAGTCGACAGTAGACAAAAGTGGAGTAAGAGGTTCATACGAGATCTTGATGAGATGACGTTCCACTCCGCCAACATCAGAGATGTGATACGCATGCAGAGGCGTTGATTATGGATATACCTTCCAGAAGGAGTCGCGATGAGTATGCAGCCGTTCCGGAACAAGAAACAAATATAGTAAAGGGTGGTAACTTCCGGACAGTTCGGCGGAAACGAGATTTAAGAGAGACCTCGACAGGACCTTTCCGGAATACTATACGAGAAGACTTGGACCCAGGATCGGTCATATTGCGTACACCCAGCAGGCTATGAACAGGAGGCAAGTTATATCTTGCTTTGCTAGCATTCGATGCGCCGACACCTTCTCGATTTTGAAGGAGGACATATCGACGACGGTCTTTATGATTTGTGATTTGGTGATTCGATTATCACGTATCTGTCACCTTGGATTTCGGTATTTTGGGCGATCTATTCGCATGATTTAGTCCAGATGACTGAGTTCCATGATATTTGTTTTCATGCACCATGGTTGCACCTACTGGGTATTCATATTTGTGCACAGTTATTGCACCTGATATTGTTTTTGTGGCTTGGCTGCACATGCTTATGACTTCATGGATTTCATACAGTTGGGTTGATTTTGTGCACATGGTGTGCACACGATATGGTTTTTGCACTCGGTATAGCTTATATGTACTGGTAGTGCATTGATATGTGTTTTGTGCACGGAGTTGCATACGTTTATGATTTTCACACCTTGGTACACTCGGTGTTGCTATTTACGCATTTGAGTTATTGTTTGGTAGTTTGTCGCACCAGATTTATGTTTCGTGCGTTTGTCGCACCAGATTTATGTTTCGTGCGTTTGTCGCACCAGATTTATATTTCATGCCTTTGTTGCACCGGATTTATATTTCGTGCACCACGGTTGCATCTGACTTCGGTTTGATGTCATTCGATATGTTGATTTTGGTTTCATGCCTATATTATGCATGTGATTTGACTTATGCTTTAAGCATAGTTTTCATGAACTTTTTGTGTTTTGATTTGATTTGTGCATGCTGATGCACATGGTTGTGAGATTATATACCGCGGTATACCTGATTTCGATTGAGCTGTATTGTATACCGTCGATTTCGATTATGATATCGGATTTCGTGATTTCGTGCATGTTGGATGCACATGATTTAGATTTTCTTCGTGCATGATGGATGCACCTGATTTGGATTTTCGCGCATGTTGGGCGCATGTTATGAGACGCGATTTTGGTGCACACCAGATGCACTAAATCGAGATTCTTCATGCATATCAGATGCACCTGAGTTTGCTGTTAGGTACACCTGTTGCCCTTGACAGATGTTTCGTGCACACCCGATGCACTTAGATGTTGTTTCTGTGCACATGCATGGCACATATATGGATTTTGATTTCCGTGCGCACCAGACGCACGTAGTATTCATATGCACATTTTGGGGATTTATTTCTTATGGAGCAGTACGTTTTTATGATATTTGCTATTTGTTTTCGTACTGTACAGGACTAGTCAGAGTACAGTACCTGGATATATTTCGCATGCATTGATAGTTATCGAAGGGATTTCCAAAAAGGGGAGCTATAGTCTCAGTACTTACCTACGTGTCTGAGATGACACGAAACGTTTAAAACAAGGAAACCCTTCTAAATTGTTTTCAAAACGGCGGAATGTACATATTAAACAAATGATATATACATATATGGTTATTTTCTTACAATAGGCGTCCGCCACTGTGAAGTGTTATGCGCATCGCACAGCGATTTAAAAAAAGTTTGGCATGCATTTCCTTCAGATGTTTACATGTATAGTTTGATTTATATCATATTGGTTTTCGTATTGGATTTGACATTTTTGTCTTCACCATGACTCCGATGATTGCGAGATGCTTGACTGAGTTTTGATTTTGGGTTAGCTGATCATTGATCATGCGCGTGCATTGCGCTATGATGCGTTTTATGTATTGATGATTTCGGAGCCCCGACGA
The DNA here is from genome assembly GCA_030015575.1 of Agapanthus africanus. Taxonomy (NCBI): domain Eukaryota; kingdom Viridiplantae; phylum Streptophyta; class Magnoliopsida; order Asparagales; family Amaryllidaceae; genus Agapanthus; species Agapanthus africanus. Next base: position 172,784,397 of record JASDDO010000031.1, on the reverse strand, counting down.
CTTGGACTTTTTACTGAAATATTTTAGTATTGAGGGATTTAAATTTAAATTCGGGGACCGAATTTCTTTAAGGGGGGAAGATTGCAACATTTCAAAAAAATAAAAATATTGTTTTTGGGAATTTTTATAATTAAATAATAAAATATTGAATATTTTAATAAGGTGATATAATTAAATACCGATAAATGGGGGAAAAATTTGGAAAATTATGGAAATTACTAAAAGAGGGTGTTTTATGTGAATTATGCAAATTTAAAGTTTTTATGATTAATTATACACTAATTTTGTGCTAATCGCGATTAAAAAAAACGCTAATCGGGCTTTAAGCGCGTTTTGTGCAAAATATGCACCTTATCATTTCACACTTGTGTTACATTCTCCTACATGGATTTATCATCATTTTGCATACTTTGCTTTTGGTTTACTATTGAGGAGAGAAGGAAAATAGAAAAGAAAAGAAAAGAATAGAATATAGAAGTATGGGCAAGAGAGAGAAAGAGAGGGTGAGGGGTCAACCTTGATCTTGAGCCATTCCCTCTTTAATCATTCACTTATTTCCTCTCCCCTCCCTCTCTTTGCTGTTGTTGCCCTTCTCCTCCCTCCTCCACAAATCACCCCACTTCATCTCCAAAACAAACCCAAAACCTCATTCCCACTTCACAAAAAAGGTGCACAAGCTCACAAGCTACACATTGGACCAAGAAAGCTTGCATTTTGGTGCTGTAGGAGGATTCATGAGTACCTAATGAGGTAATCCTTTCACAAATAGTGTAGTGTTTCGTTTGCTTAAGCCTCTTTTCAAGTTTAGTAACGATTTGGCGAAGTTTAGTGAACTTTGGAAAACCCTAGTGAGGGTTAAGGTTAATTTGAGTTGTGGTTGTGTAATTGGACTTTAGTAGTGACCTTAAGCTCCCCAATTGTCCAAAACCCAGACCTAACCAAACCTGAAACCCAAAATACGGAATTACAGAACTTTTCATGTCGGTTTGTGATGACTTTGAGGGTGCAGGGAAATCTGGAATGAACTGGAACATTTACGAGATAAATAAACAACTTCAGAGACCTAGATAGACCACCACGAGATCTCCCTGTGAAGACGACACCCTAAATCCCCAGGAAAACCGAGGAGGCCGGTTTTGGCAAGGGAGTGGCCGGCCACTTGGTGATGGAATATTTCCAGGTTGTTCCAGTAGCTCATATCTACCCTATACATCACCCCAGAGTTGTATGCTTACCTTGTTTTCACCTGAGACAAAATCTGGAGCATGTTTTCTAGGTTGCTGCCATGTGTTTCATGATGTATATGATTTTAAGTTTTGATATTTGGTATTGTATTCGATTATTTGACGTTTGTACGTCTATATCGATTTATATTTGGTTGAATTGCAAGATGTAGACCATAGGTTTTGACCTATGGATGATTCGTGCAGCATTTTGGTTTTCGTGTGTCGTTTTGGCTTTGATTTGGGATTGTGATGCGATACGATACGTTGTGATGTGTAGGTACCCCCACGAAGACTTCGAGACGACAAGCAAGTGCGTGGCGGCGGCGGCATCGGCACACAAGAAGTAAGGTGAGTAGATTTATATCTACTGGGAGAGTCGGGTGGATGACGTATAGCACCCCCGCAGTTCGATATATAGTATGCTATATATATACTATATTTATATGATATCTTTTATGTGTGACATGGATATTCCAGATATGATTTGGTGTTAAATGGTTAGATTAGGGTTGTAGAAGTGGACTAGTATAGCTTCTTAGTCACGAACCCTAGAATAGGTTTACACCCACACGCACACACATGCTTACTTGTTATACTTGTGCGTATATGGGAATACGTATATATATATATATATTATATATACATACACATATAGATATGGGACTATGTATACACACACACACACACACGTATACCTACACATGGATGATGACGATTGTTATGGTATTTGGAGATGAGTCGATGAGTTTAGGCATGGTGCCAGGAGATCGGTGATATGATATGGTTCGTATTATGAGATACGACATGAATTATAGCGGGCCTTTAGGTATGTGTTTTACACACGCATATATAATTATAGATGGTATTAATTGTACTAGACTTAGGTCAGTACCCAGTTCATGAGCGATGATGATAAGGATACCAGATAATTGATGAGATAAATGTGAGATTCGACCCGTACCCAGATTTGGGATGCCGTATGATGGATTTACATACGAGCTATATATTGATGATAGATCCCCACTCATAACTTGAGGATGTCATATTGTATATTGTATCGTATGTGATACTATTGAGGCGGGATCACCAACTATTATATGTGTATATATATATATATATATATATATATATATATATATATATATATATATATATATATCGACTCAGATTTAGGTGGTTTCCCTTACCCTTTTGGTTAGACTGTCTGTTTAGTTCTGTAGTACTTAGTAGATGTTAGACTAGACCCGAGTCATACCTATTTCAAAACCAACGAATCGTGAATATTTTAAAGACAGGCTAAAGGATTCTACGGATATTTTCAAAAGACATATCTTTTCTTAAAAACACCGTAGCCCTTATTTTTCCGAACCCCACGATTCATATTATTTCAAATGGCAAAACTGTTTGACTCATATATATATATGTATGGATATAGATTCTTCACTGTTGTGTTCATCATTCATTTTCCGCATATTCTGCTGCTCGCATTGCATTGCATGTTTAAATGTGTTTATTGTTATATTAAAACCATGCTGTCCGGACACCAGCACCATTATCGATGATGCGTATGTTCCACGTACACCTGCTTGCTGGCTCACACACTTCATCATCGATAATTTCCATGTCACTACACTGTAGGACTGTTGCATTCAGGATATGACTCTTTGCTTGACATACTTGCGTACATACCTATTGTACACTCATACTTGAGTACATACATATTGTACACTCATACTTGCATACATACATAATTGCACATACATAAATGATTCTGGCTTGAATTTAGAGATTTGGGAACCGCAAGATATATTTAAAACTGGATTCATTTTAAAAGAGCGGTTTTCCTTCAATATGTGCAAATTACTGTTTTATGTTGCATGATATACTGATATACTTACATTTCTTTTATTTGTCGCATACAGCATGCTTTATGATTATACACATTGAGATATGTTGTTTCCATGATATTTCTGGGTTTGGGAACCGTGGGTATTTCAAAAGAGAGTATGTATTGTTTTAAAAAACCCGGTTACCCTTGATATGATATTTCAGTGCGCCCACCATGAGTTTGTCGGTTCTGATGTATATATATACCCCATGCGAGGAGTCGTGAGTCGTATGCGGGTACATGGTGGGGCCCGATATGGTACCCCGGGGCAAGAAAGGGATGCTGTGTATACAGACGGTGAGCCTGGCAGAGGGACTACTACCTACCGGTGATAGTATTTGAGCTCGGCGGATATCCGGAGGATACCGACTTGAGACGAGGGGTGATACGGGCCGATCCGGACTGACAGAGCCCAATATATGAGGATTTACGTGCCGATGCTGGGCATAGGTTTCATGATGTTTTCAAGTGTCGATGCTGGACACTCAGGTTCCATGATTTTGATGTGTCGCGAGGGACACATGCTGATTTATATCCTCATACTTCCATGCATATGCTTTATGATATTTACATGCATGATGCTTTATGTCATTGGGTGACACGTGGACGAGATCCACATACATATAGTTGATATTGATGACATTGATCACATAGTTGGATGATATCCACATACTCATAAACTTCCTGATATAGTTGACATCGATGACATCGATCACATAGTTGGATGATATCCACATACTCATAGACTTCCTGATATAGTTGACATCGATGACATTGATCATACCTCATACTTATGATATGTTGCTACCTGAGGCACTGACACGAGCACTTGGTATTACACTGATGTATAGATGTTTACCCTTGCCACCTTATCATACTTCAGACTTTATCATATTGAGGATATATATATTATTACTGATCGTTTGACCCAGGATGAGTCATACATACGATTTCTGCTCTCTGATGTTTTCTACTCACGAGTTGGAAACTCACCCCCATTGTGCCACAGTTCTTTCAGGTTTTTACCGTACAGGTTCATTGCGGCTTTTCTGGCACACTGCTTCCTTTTAGGGTGTTTGCTTTGGTAGGTGGGTTCACTCGCATCGTGACCACCCTTGTATTTATTTTAATCAGTTGTATCTAGTAATTCCATCAACAAAACTTGTATATTTATTCAGACTTAGAAAACCAGTTGTGTTTTATTTCGACCTTAGAGTCGCGCGTTGTAGTATTATGGTTTTCATGATGATTTTGAGTTTCCTTTTGAGTTTTGATTCTCGCCCTTCGGCGTTGTATATTATATTGCTTGCGTGGTTGTGACCGTCGATTGACGAAGAGCTAGCTCCCGCTTGGGGATGCCTTTTATCATTATGCATATATTATTCTTGTTGTACCCCGTTCGGGGCCAGTATTTACAAGGGAAATTCCGCCGAAATTTTCAGAAAAGACTTGAGGATTTAAAAATGCATATTCGGCTTACTTATTTAAAAACCTTGTTTTTAAAACATGTTTTCTTCACTTCTTTAAAATTAGTTTTCCTTCCTTTATTATTTTAAAATGGTTTTAGATTTCTGGGCTTTTGGCTTACTTGAATTAGATGGGGTCCTATAGACTTCATATGATTCAAGTTCCAGTCACATGCTTTTTCGGGCCGTGACAATGTGACTGGCACTTAGATTGTATGACGTCTAAATATGTCGACGCAATCTAAGTAAATCAGAAACCAAGATCTATATCGTTTTTGAAGAATAAAGGATGTAAACTTTTAAAAGAAATAATTGATATGAAACCCCATTTTGTATTACAAACACTGTTTAATTTAAAGTATATATCAAGTGATTTGAAAAAGGGTTAAGAAATGTTTTCGCCATTTGAAATTTCGGCAGAACCCACTTTGTAATTTTTTGAGAAAACAAGTACATAATTACTATTATAACGACATCCCCACTTGGGAGAAACATCTGTAGGGTTGCGTAACACCACCGCGAAGTTTAGAAAGGTATCACACATGCCATATTGAAAAAATTTGGGATGCTATGAAACCCTAACCAAGATCTTAACTAGAGTTTTAGGGTTAATTTAGCAAGTAAACATCTTTACATCTAAAAGATAGAGATTACAACCTTTGCAGTCCGTTCCTTCGCTTCATAAGCTCCGTGTTGAGGTCCCTTCGCTGCGATCAACATGAACTCCGACTCTCGAGTGGCTCCATGAGGTAAATGAGACACCTTGCTTGAAGTCTTTATGATCTAAGATGATTTACCTTGAAGAATCTCTAACCCAAGCTTACACTTCACTAAACAACTTATTATAGAAGTGAACACCCTAATCTAAGTGGCTAGAATAGATAAGGATGATGAAGTAGGAATTTTGCTCTATTTTGTTTTCAATTTCTCACTCAATATCATCACAAATCAAAAAGCTAGTGAAGCTTTTTCAAGAGCTCAAGGAAGAAGAAGAAGAAGAATATGAAACTAATTCCTTTTGTGATGAATAATGAATTATTGTTGTGGATACAATTGCAACCATAAGTTAACAATGAAGGCTTTAACTCATGTAGAGAATAAACTAAGGTTAAGGGTTTGGGTTGGGTTAAAGAATATCTACACAAAATATATAAGCTAAATGACAAAGTCAAAAGCTTCATGAAGCATCCAAAAGCTAACCCAAAAGCTAACCCTAAAGCTAACCCTAATAAAAAACCTAACTTGTTTTATTCTCATAATACATGTTGCATTTGTAACCCTAACATGTTACAATATTATATATCATATATATAATGTATAATGTAACAAAAGAAAATAATACAATTAACATATATCGCATATACGTCAATGTATTATCCGGTGAGAAAAAGAATCAATAAAGAGAGCTTATATTAGTTAACATAATGTAATATATCACATATATAATTATACATTAAATTATCGAATCAACACATGATCCGATAATCCGGCTATATTACATATAACCGACTAATATAACATGTATCATTTCATCGAATCAACACTTGATCCGATGACCCGGCTATATCACATATACCCGACCGATATCTCATATTGCGAGAATAGAATACGGTATCTCATATCGTACTATTCTCGGTCCCGCACATATCATATATGTGCTCCTACTCCGTTTTGCCTGAGCCAGGAAACCTCTGTGTAGGACTCTAAAGAATCATCAATACGCCGGCAGTAGGTGATGATCATATCAAATACCCACAAGCTGCAAGCGATCAGCTAAACGTAACAGCCTCCCAGGTATTGAACGATCAAAAGATCAACAAGCAAGCCTGTACATTCTTCTGTGAATCCAATTAGTAACACTACCGTACAGTCCGGTCTCTTCGTCTGATATGTCACATATCAAGTCTAGGGGTGGTAAACGTCAGACCCCAGTAACCGATAAGTCGTGTCGATGTGAGGCTCATAACAGGTCGAGAAACTACTGATAACTCTTACCAGCAGCACTCCATATCAGCCCTGGCCAGGGACTTCTAGTTATAGCCAATCGAACACAGCACAACATCAACTCCCTATACCGGGGGAGACAAAACCCCTCCTATCGCTCATTGCCTCCATATAATTCGGGACTGTACCCAAAAGCCACCGTTTTGCACGTCCTCTTGGATGTGGTAAGGTGGAAATCAAAGTACAGTGGGAATCACACAAGACTCTATGACGATCTCGGGTCTACAGACTAACCTGTACCAGTGTCACCGGAGAACTGCTATCTGACGATTGGTATAATACCATCTAGGAGTTCTCGGCGAGTTCGTTCAGTGTACCCAGTCTCCACTGAGCATCCGTACACCATCTTTGATGTCAAACACCGATGGATATGGGATCATCCATCGCCCATCACATGGGTCAAGATGCGTATGCGCTAGTCTACTCTGGTGTATCGATACCTGTCTCGATACACCCTCGACTAGGAACAATTATAGGATGTACTCGCTGACTACCATGGCCCCACTAGTATGATCTCATCATAGTCCTCATAGTCAAGTACATATCCTAAGGGCTTTATCAACATGTGAGAGTAAGACAGTAAACTAATACAAGTCAACATGTTAAGATAAATCACAACCAGATAGCATACTATCATATCGAGCAAGAAAGTCCCCTCTATATATATCCAAGCATCCACTATAATATACATCATATGTACAATAATGGCCTCTTATACATAACTAACAATCTCCCACTTGCACTAAGGCCAGCTGTTGTAGTATCTCATACCTAACAACCCGAAGAGTCTCTCAAAATGTATCTGTGGTATGGTCTTCTTGAGTGGATCCGCAGTGTTGTTCTTCGTATCAACTCTCCTGACCTCTATCTCTCGGCGATCAACTATCTCTCGGATCAGGTGATACCGCCTCAGAATATGCCTGGATCTCTGATGGGACCTGGGTTCCTTGGCCAAAGCCACAGCTCCATTGTTATCATAATACAAAGGTATTGGATGCTCAATGGACGGAACCACACCAAGTTCAGTGATGAACTTCTTCATCCAGACAGCCTCTTTGGCAGCATCGTTGGCAGCATCGTTGTCGAGTCTGCTACGGTTTCTTGCTTGGAACTCTTCCAACAAACCGCCCCTCCATTTAGGGTAAAGACAAATCCCGAGTGCGACTTAGCGTCATCCTTATCACTTTGGAAGCTCGAATCGGTAAAGGACTCCACCTGGAGTTCTCCGTTACCATACACCAAAAACATCTCCTTAGTTCTTCTCAAGTACTTGAGAATGTTCTTCACATCTGTCCAGTGATTCTCTCCTGGATCTGCTTGATACCTACTCACTATACTTAGTGAGTATGCTACATCGGGTCTGGTACATAGCATCGCGTACATGATAGAGCCTACTGCTGAAGCATAGGGTATCCCTTGTATGTGAGCTCTCTCCAAATCAGTCTTAGGAGACATCTCTTTGGAGAGAGTGAGTACAGAGATCGTGGGTTGGTTTCCACGCTTGGGTTCCTCCATACTAAACCTCTTTAGTATATCTCTTTGGAGAGAGTGAGTACAGAGATCGTGGGTTGGTTTCCACGCTTGGATTCCTCCATACTAAACCTCTTTAGTATGGTGTCAATGTACCTGGATTGGGACAATCCTAGTATCCCTTTATATCAATCTCTATAGATCTTAATTCCCATAATGCAGGAGGCATCACTTAGATCTTTCATTGAGAATCTATGTGATATGAAGAGCTTGACCGAGTGCATCATAGGAACATCATTTCCTATCAAGAGTATGTCATCCACGTACAATACGAGGAAGACAACCTTACTCTCTGCAACCTTCTTGTAGATACAAGGTTGATCTACGTTCTTGATGAAGTTAAACTCTTTAACTACAACATCAAAGCAGATGTTCCAACTCCGCGATGCCTGCTTTAACCCGTAGATGGATTTAAGTGGCTTGCACACCATTCTGCTGCTCCCACTATCTACGAAGCCCTCTGGCTAAGTCATGTACACGCACTCCTCTAAATCATTATTTAGAAAGGCGGTCTTAACATCCATTTGCCAGATTTCATAGTCATGGTATGCAGCAATGGCAAGTAAGATCCTGATGGACTTAAGCATAGCCACTGGAGAAAAGGTTTCGTCATAATCCACACCTGGTCGTTGACGAAAACCTTTTGCAACAAGTCTAGCTTTGAATGTCTCCACTTTTCCATCTACACCAAGTTTCTTCTTAAAGATCCACTTGTTCCCAATGGGTTTTACCCCTTCAGGAGCAACATCCAAAGTCCATACTTTGTTGGTGTACATGGATTCCATCTCAGATCGCATTGCATCCAGCCACTTCACAGAGTCCCCACTCGTGATGGCCTTCTCGAAGCTAGTTGGGTCATCATCTTCCATGATGCAATCCTCGCTTCCACCATCAATGATAAAACCGTAGTATCTCTCAGGTGGATGAGGAACCCTACTAGATCGGCGGAGAGGCTAGGGTTCGTTGGGAACTACTGAATCATCTGGATCCACTAAATCTTCAGTTGTAGTTTGTGGTGCTGGAACTTCTTCCAGTTCTACCTCCTTGTCACTAATTTCTTTTTCAAGAAATTCCTTTTCTAAAAAGGTGGCATGTCGAGAAACTAACACCTTTTGTTCCTCAGTGTGGTAGAAGATATACCCTTGAGAGTTCTTGGGATATCCTACAAACTTACACATGACAGATCTTGCCTCGAGTTTGTCCGGATTGCGCCTTTTGACATAGGCCGGACAACCCTATATCTTAACATACTTAAGAGATGGCCTCTTCCCCTTCTATAACTCATATGGAGTGGTAGGCACTGATTTGGTAGGAACCATATTCAATAGGTGTATGGCTGTCTTAAGCGCATACCCCCAGAGGGAAATAGGTAACTCAGCATTGCTCATCATAGAGCGCACCATATTTAATAGGGTGCGATTCTTCCGCTCCGATACACCGTTGTGCTGTGGTGTATAAGGAGGAGTAAGCTGAGAGAGAATCCCATTCTCTTTTAGATAGTCTAGGAACTCATTGCTCAAGTATTCTCCTCCTCGATCTGATCGAAGGATCTTAATACTTTTTCCCATTTGGTTCTTTACTTCATTCTTATATTCTCTGAATTTCTCAAAAGCTTCAGACTTGTGTTTCAACAGGAACACATGTCCGTATCTTGAGAGATCGTTAGTGAATGTAATGAAGTACGATGAACCGTTCCTGGTATGTGTAGACATGGGACCATATACATCACTATGTATCAGCCTCCAGAGTTTTGTAACTCTTTCTCCATGTCCATTAAAACGGAGTTTTGGTCATCTTCCCTTTGAGATATGACTGGCAAGTATCATAAGATGAAAATTCGAACGGATTCAAATATCCATCCTTATGTAACTTAGCTAGCCGTGCCGCATTGATATGACCTAGTCTACAATGCCATAAGAAGGATTCGTTCATTTCTGAACTTTTCCTCTTGTGTATGTTTGGTACATTCAGGACTGTTGTTTGATTTAGAACATATATGCCATTATTTAATGAGCCTGATCCAATCAACTTTTGATTCAGGAAGATGTTCATAACATTATCCTGTACTGCAAAATTATATCCCTCCTTACTCAATAAAGAAACTGATATAAGATTGCATATCAGGGTCGGAATGTAATAGCGTTCGTTAAGAATCAATGTATTACCATTTGGTAACACAAGGTGATATTCGCCAACTGCTTTGGCTGCAACATTTGCACCATTCCCAACTCTTACAGAATGATCACCCTCTCCCAGTTCCCTACCTTTCCGTAGCCCATTTAACATATTACATATGTGGGATCCTGATCCGGTATCTAATACCCAGGACGTAGAGTGAACTGAGAAACAGTTCTCGATGACTAACACACCTGAAGAAGATGCATCATTATGCTTATTCTTCATTTGGGTGACGTGAGAATCTGGATATTCTCCTAATTCCTGCTCTGTCTTATAACTATTATAAGTTGGAGCGGGACCAACGTTCCCCTGCTCAGTATAATAAGCAGGTTCGGTCAATACATCCATATTATTATCTTGATTAAGGCCTGACAGGGTCGCTACCTGGAAAGAGGGAGAAGAAAACACTTTAGCGTATGCTCTTGCAAGATTAGATTGGTTGTTATCTTATCTAATCAGGATGGCTCCCACTGCTTTTTATCAATTCTTCCTTAAAACCCTAAAAGGTAAGACTAGCCGGGATTAATTACACTTTACAAGTTCATCAATCTTTCGACCATGCCAGTGTTGGTACTTTGAAGGAGGTTCCCCGTGCTTTCGCACAGACCTAATTAGAATAAACCTCGTTTTCCCAGAGGCATAACCCCGTAAACACCTTTCTAGTCACCTACTTGATCGGCAAATTGTCCTGTGTAAAACTCTCCCAGGAGTAACTCTTACTCGCAGTGGGTATCGGGATCCAACTATCTCATAGGAGGTATGCAATCTCATTGCAAATTTCAACTCTTGAAATTTCCGATAATTCTTTTGCCCCTAACGATCTATGATCTTGACAAGGTCAACAAACCATAAATCGCAAGTCAAGTTCAACCCGTCATTTCCCGATTAAATTAAACCCACCCGTACGACCCTTGAAAAGGTCAACAAGGCCGTACGACTACCCTAATCCAATCGCATCTCATACTTTAGCAGATAAACACTAATTAGCTACCGTACACTACGCCTTGACAAGGTCAACAAACGCAACACGAATACTAAGTAGGACTTATCTGAAATGACAGAGGGCTACGCAGGTTTTTCAGAAAAACCATGAGCGTAAAGAACTCGATATCGTTGTAGAAACAAGTGATTTTGAAAAGGAGTGTTTTTGAGGCTTTTCTAGTTTCGCTAAAGAGGTCACTCCCGGTGAAGGGATCTCGGCTCTTTCCTTATTGAATAAGGTGCAGAGTATATCACATATACCGCGGTGCAAATAAAGAACTATAGGAGCAATCAAAAACTAAACCGTGAGTTTGTAGCATCTTCCAGTTTTGGTAAAGAGGTCACTCCCGGTGAAAGGATCTCGGCTCTTTCCTCATCGAATAAGGTGCAGGGTATATCACATATACTGCTGTGCAAAGCAAGAACTGTAACTACCCTTTTTGAAAATTTGATTCTACAACATCTTTTAGGTTTCTTTTCTTTTATTAATCTCATTAATAAATCCCATCATTTATGCTTCCTAAGCATCACAGAAGAAACGAAAATACAACGTACGCTTATGCTATCCGCATTCGCCATAATGTTCTGTTATGCACCGTTAGGTTACTTAACTAACGGCATACCGGGACGGGACCAGCGCGGCTGTAAAACATAAGCAACGTTTATTATATATCATATATACAATAATAAAGCATTCGTCTCACGCATATAAAATGATCACATCACAATATATCAGCAGCAGAAAAAACATATGAAATATTGGATATACTAGGAGGTCCGTGTTTTATTTCGAGCCTGTATAAAACACGAATTCCACGGTCGCGATGAATAACCAAGCCCACATCTCTAGATCCCTACGAGAGCGACAAGTAAAACTGCCAATTCTACGGTTAGGAGACCCAGTCTCGACTCCTCGATATGGCCTCCCACTGGACCCTAGAACCCGGTTACTTGTGTCCCCCGCCTTGGGTCTATCCTAATGCGGAAAAGTAAATAATATACAATGGTGACAACATCCTCAACCCGGAAGTGCCCCAATAAAAGAATATTACATACAATGAATTTTACATGAATGAAAATAAAAACCCTCATCTCACATAAAACACCCGGCTATTCAGAACACGACGATCCAATATAACATATCACAACAACATATAATATCTCATATCATCAACGTAAGCAAGTATGCGTATCCCGATTGTCGTTGATGTATAGCAACGAAGCTGGCAATAACCCACATAGTATGCTTACGGTAGCAGAAAGGAAAAGCGATAAACTACAATATTTGGAATCCACAATCTCTTTATACATCGTAAACCTGAAATATCACATATTACGGATTTCATGCCTAACTAAATGAATTCCACATATTGTATCACAACACAAATATCTAGGCGAAGTTTTACAATTCGACCGATTCAACGAATTCCCAAAATACCTCAGTGAGCTCAACACTCGAGCAGAAATAAAAAAATTCCCAGTATCATGTGTAAGTCCACGTTGCCCACCCGGTGCTTGCGGGGAGGCGGAAACGTTATGAAAAATTCGATTTTTACAACTCTAGGCAACATGGACTATGTAAAGGAGGGATCTTTGCTAAACAAAACTAACTAACAAAGCTAAAGAGTTTAGCTAATCGGAAAGTGGGTTATACCTAGGGCTTCAAGTCCTTCTCTCCTTGCTCCTTGGAGTGAAAGAAAGGGTTCTCCTTGTCGCTTCTCTTGCCGAAGAAAGATCCACCCGAGGGCCTCAACCTTTGGCTCCAAGCTCAAACTAGAAGTAACTAAGGTGCTTGGTGTGCTAGACCTAGGACCTTAGAAAGAGTAAAGAGTGTTTTTGGAGGGATTATTTCAAGCTCAAATGGTTCTCAACACATGAGAGGGGAGAGCTAGAGAGAGAGGAAGAAGAGGAGAGAGAATGGAAATGATAAAGTGAGAAGAATATCTCAACCTTCTTACATATATGTGAATTATGTAAATTAGATAATTAGCAAAAGATAATTGTCATGGTTAATCAAGAAATGACCATTATCATTTCACATTAAATGCTTTTGCAAGGATCAAAGAGCATCTTTCATATGGAATGATGATGGTCAACTTGTCAACCTAGGTCAACAAGTCAAGTATAGTCAAATGGTCAACAACCCTAACCATGTACAATTATAATTAACTAATTATTAATAAATCATAATTCACACAAAACATTAGGGTTAAGAAAATGACAATAGTCATCAACCCTAATCAAAGTCCTCTGCCTCTGTCTCAGTCAACTGTGCATACACACCCGTATCCGTGTACCGAGGAACAGGAATACAATAAGATAAAACCAATCCCAAATCATATACTAGGATCCGGCTTAAACAAAAGCTCGCTAGTATAAGCTGTCCGGACACCAAACGTGCACAAGTGCGCGGATGTGAACGAACCCTGTCGCAATACCATGCGACCTCTACTCATTTTGCCTAAAGGCGAATAACCCTCTGTGTGGGAATCTAAAGACTCGACACTACGTTGTCGCGGATGAATAGCCGGGGGGTTATGAGATGAGAGTTTTCTTATCCTTTCAATTCTTGCAATATGTAAATTGATGTAATATTATTTGTATGGCCGCACAACTGGGTCGGGGTTGTAGCCGTCATTGTATAATTTCTTTTTACTGTTTTTGCTCCTAGGATAGACCCAAGGTGGGGTGCACAAACTATCGAGTATCTCGAAGTGCCGAGTGGCCTACCCACGGTGTTGAGGGAGGTTGCTTCGCTTCGGATACTTGGCGGGTAGTTTGCCGCACCCGTAGGGGTCTAGGGTGGGGTTTGGCTATTCATCGCGACCGTGTAATCCGTTCTTCGTTACAGGCTCGTACGAATTGCGGATTCCTAGTATATCCAATGTATTCATCTGTGATCTGGAATGGCTATCATTGCATGTGACGAATGTTTATATATATCTGTATGATATCTATTTAGGCGTTGCTTATATTTTGCATCCTCGCTAGTCCAGCCCCCGCTCTGTCGTTAGTTAAGTAACCTAACGGGCGATGACGGGACCCCGTGGTGAATGCGGATGGCATAAGCGTACGTCATATTTTCGTTGTTTTCTGTAATAGTAGGATTAAATGATGGGACGCATTGGAATTAATGCAAGATAAAATAAACCAAGTAAAAGTCGTTGGAACACTTTGAAAACCACTCGGTTCTTTTCAAAACCAAACTTTTAAATGCGGAGCTTGAACCGCTCCTTTTGAAATCTATCTCGTTCCTTCGATTATATCAAGTTCACTACGTTCACGGTTTCGCCAAAACCATTCGTAGCCCTTCGTCGTTTCACATGAATGGTCAATAAGTATTCAAGCTATGTAGGTTGGCGAAAGTCAAGGCATAGTGATTGGTAGCTATTGGGTATTCATGTGCAGCATAGATAGATGTGTTGGTTTGGGGCAGTCGTTCTACCATTTTGGCCAAAGTCAAGGGTATGTGCGGGTGGGCTCAAATTAACCTGGAGAATGACGGGTAGAACTTGACATGTGACTTATGATATTTTGGCCAAAATCAAGGTCATAAGAGCATGGGGCAAAAATCCACATCGGGAGTTTCAATAGAACTGAAACTTGCTAGCGTTGCATACCATTTGGAGTGTGATGATTCTGGTAGGATTCCTTCAGTTTTGTCACGCGATGATATTTGGATCCCGATCCTACTGTGAGTATATGCTACTCCTCCGGAACTTTCTCACTTAACGATCAATGCTATAAACCAAGTAGGTGTCTAGAAAGGTGTTAGCGGGGCTACGCCCACAGGGAAAAGAGGTTACTTAATTAAGGAACTTCGCGAAAGCGTTGGAAAACCTCCCTCGAAGTACCGACACTGGCCTGGCTGAACGGTTAAGCAAGTATTGTACGGTGAGATTGATCCCGACTAATTCTTCCTTTATGGTTTGAGGAGGGATTCGAGAGACAGTGGGAGCCATCCTGTTTAGACAAATTAAAAACCACTCTAAACTTGCAAGAGCATCATGCTAAAGTGTTTCTTCTCTCTCTCCTAATTGCAACGACCATTTATCATGACTGGACTTAAGTTACTTCTAGATAAAAACATACTGACAGGGCCAAACTACAAAGATTGGCTCAGGAATGTCAAAATGGCAATCACTTATGACAAGTTGGGGTATCTTCTTACCACCAAAGCTCCCCCTGTCCCAGGTCCCACCTCCAGCGTCGCGGATAAGGAAATCCGTAAGACTTAGGAGATCGACTACGCGAAGGCCAAGTGCCTCGTGCTTGCCTCTATGGATAATGAACATCAGAGGAGGCACGAGAATATGGACCTCGAATCCATATTTCTCTATACAAAAGAACTGTATGGAGAGCAATCTCGTATCGCAAGATACGAAGTGTCGAAGAAGTTATTTTCGGCAAGATTGGCCGTCGGATCATCGGTAGCGGAACACATGCTTAAGATGATTGGCTACATAGAGGAGCTCGCGGACCTTGGGACCACGTTGGAGAATGAGCTCTATACGGACTTGATTCTTCAGTCCCTTCCTTCCATTTACGCCCAGTTCATCCTGAATTTCAACTTGCAAGAAAAGGAAGTTGAACTTTCAGAGCTCCTCAACTTGCTGAGGAGTGCAGAGGGCACCCAACAGAAAGGTAGGGAAACATCCACTTTGTTTGTAGGAGGATCTTCCTCTTCTAGGTCCAGGGCGAAAGCGAAGGGAAAGAAGAAGAAAACCCCCGCCAAACCAAGGGGCGGTGTTAGTAAGGTGGATACGAAGGGAAAGGCAAAAGCAACAAAGGTAGCGGGGAAGCTTGTGGATAAGGAAGAATGCTTTTACTGTCACAAGAGTGGACACTGGAAGAAAGATTGCAGGGCTTGGAAAGCCAGAACACAGGATTTGAAGCAGGTTGCGGTGTCAGCTTCAGGTGTGTATGTTATAGAAAACTGTCTATCAATAAACTCTACGTCCTGGATATTGGATACCGGATCAGGATCTCATATCTATAATTCTTTGTAGGCGTTGAGATAGCGTAGGCTTTTGAAAGCAGGTGACATGACCCTCAAAGTTGCAAACGGAGCTAGCATGGATGCTGAGGCCGTGGGGGACTATCACCTGGGAATGTCAGATGGACATGTTTTGGTTCTACGTAATTGCTTTTTTGTACCCAACGCAACTTGTAATATCATTTCTGTATCTTTGATTTCTAAAGAAGGTTATGAATTTGCGTTTGTAAGTAATGTTGTAAACATTCACCTTAATCATGTTCTGATTGGGTCAGGTACATTGAGCAATGGTATAAACGTATTAAACCAACCACAGATTTTCAATGTCCAGAATACACACAAAAGAAAGTCTCCGGAAACAAATCAGACTTTCTTATGGCATTGTAGACTGAGTCACATCAATGAGAGAAGGTTGACGAAGTTGCATACAGAAGGATATTTGGATCCATTCGAATATCAATCATATGCAACTTGTCAATCCTGTCTCAAAGGAAAGATGTCAAAGATGTTAGGTCCACGTTACCTCTCCCGGTACTTTCGGGGTTGCGGAAATGGTAAAACAAAATTTTTTCTAGACTTGGTAACATGGACCGTAAAAGCCGGATCTTTGCTAAACATGTAAGTCCATGCTACCTCTCCCGGTACTTTCGGGCATGCGGAATTTGATAAAAAAACGATTTTTATAGAGGTGGTAACATGGACTTATAACCCGGATCTTTGTTAAACATCTAACTAACAACCTAACTACGAGTTGCTAACTACTCGGTTAGGGGGTTATACCTTGCTTGTCTTGAACTCCTTCGTCTTCAAGCTCCAATGGTGGTCCGGATTGGCTTCTTCCCGTCGTCTCCTTACGCCGAAGATAGATCCACCTGAAAGCTCCAACCTTTGGCTCCTTCTTCGAACTTTGAAGAAACTAGTTTACTCGGTTTGCCAAACCTTGTGAACTAGAGTGAGTAGAGAAGAGTTTGTATAGGATTTTATCTATGGTTCTTGGTTCTCAACTCATGAGACAAGTGAACCATAGAATCAAGAGAGGGAGCAAGAGGAAGAGGGTGAGAGCAAAAGCAAGAGAGCTCAAGAACAAGAGAGAGAATGGTCAAGTGAGAAATGAGCCTTTTTTTCCTTTCACCCTCTCATAATCCAAAACAATGATAACACATCATACCAATCAAGTGTTATGTGATGGTTGAAGAAACCATAACCATATCATTTCATGCACTCATTTTGCACAAATGAGCAAGCAAGCAAAAGTCTTTGCCATGAAATGATGGCTATGGTCATCATGATGGTCAACTAGTCAAGCCTAGTCAACCGGTCAACAAAGTCAACAAGTCAACAAAAGTCAACAAGTCAACAAAGTCAACAAGTCAACAACCATGTCACCATAATACTTAATTAATATAATTGTTAATCATATATCATATTCTCATTAGGGTTGAGCAAAAAGTCAATAGTCAACGGTCAACTGTCAACAACCCTAATGAGAATCCGCTGCCTCTGTCTCCCCGTCAACTGTGCATACACACCCGTATCCGCGTTCCGAGGAACACGAATGCAAACTGGATAAATCCAATCCCAATACGTACACTAGGATCTGGCTTAAACCAAAGCCCGCTAGTGCAAACTGTCCGGACACTGTACGTGCCCAAGTGCACGGATGTGACCGAACCCTGTCGCAAAACCATGCGACCTGTCGCAAAACCATGCGACCTCTACTCTTTTGCCTAAAGGCGAAAAGCTTTCTATGTGGGACTCTAAAGACTCGACACTACGCTGGCAGTGGGTTTAACCACAGACCGCAAGCGGCACTAGCTGTGCGTAACGGTCCCCAGGTAATGCCGATAAGAAGACTGACGAGGCGAAACCCATCTGAACTCCTACTGAGCCTAAATGTGACATTCTCTGTACAGTCCGGTCTGTTAGTCTGATACATCGCATGGCGGGCCTAGGGGGCGGTAAACGTCAGTCCCCCAATAGCGGTACAAGTCATGCCGGAGCGAAGCCCAAAACACCCTGAGATAACACTGGAAGCCTACCAGTATATCTCGTTTGCCCTGGCCAGGGACTACTCGTGTAAGGGCTCTCCTAGACACAGCGCGATGTCAACCCCCAATACCGGGAGAGACGAATCCTGTCTAACCGTCACTGCCTCCAAGTGCTTCGGGACTGCACCCAACCACTACCTGTTTGCACGACTCCTTTGAGCCGTGGTAGGGTAGTGATCAAAGTACAGTGGGAACACACTCGAGGCGAAGTGACAGTGTCAAGTCAGCGGACTAAGCTGTACTCATGTCACCTGGGAACTGATAACTGACGATAGGCATAATACCAACTAGTCAGTTCCCGACGAGTCCTGTCCAGTGTACCCGTAACCTAACGAGCACCCGCATACTATCTCAAGTACGACGTACTGACGGCTGTGGGACAGACCGTCTCCCACACTGGGATGAGAAGCGCATGCGCTAGTCTACTCCGGAGTATCGATGCCCTGTCTCGATAGTCCTGCGACCAGGGACCTGCATAAGGATGTGCTTATAGATTACCCAGCCCCACTAGTGTGACGGCCATCACATTGCTGGTAATCAAGCAAAGATCCTAAGGGCTCCACTAATGTGTATAGGTGATATACTAAAATAAACACATGTAAACATTGAAGTAGAAACAAACCAAGTAGCATACTACTATTTTGAGCAAGATTGTATATACAAGGTGAATATCCCAAGCTTCCATTACGTAATATACTAACTAGTATGATACAGTAATGGCCTCTAAGGCATATACACTAACAATCTCCCACTTGCACTACGGCCATGTACTGGCGTATCGAAGATCTATCATCTCGACCAGCCGCTCGAACTGAGTCTGGGGCAGGGCCTTGGTGAATGGATCTGCAGTGTTATCTTCTGAAGCGACTCTCCGAACCTCGATCTCCTGGCGATCTACGATCTCCCTGATCAGGTGATACCACCTTAAGATGTGTCTGGATCTCTGATGGGACCTGGGTTCCTTCGCTAAAGCTATAGCCCCGTTGTTGTCGCAATACGGATGTATTGGATCAACAATGGATGGAACCACCTGAAGTTCTTTCAAGAACTTCCTCATCCAGACAACTTCTTTTGCGGCATCAGATGCAGCGATGTATTCCGCTTCCATCGTCGAGTCTGCAACGGTTTCTTGTTTGGAACTCTTCCAACACACCGCCCCTCCATTGAGGGTAAAGACAAAACCCGACATGGACTTGGAATCATCCTTGTTACTCTGGAAGCTGGAGTCAGCAAAGGCCTCGATCTGGAGGTCTTTTCCGCCATACACCAAGAACATCTCCTTAGTCCTTCTCAGGTACTTGAGAATGTTCTTTACCGCTATCCAGTGTTTCTCCCCAGAGTTTGACTGATACCGGCTTACCACACTCAGTGCATAAGCTACATCCGGTCTGGTACACAACATCGCATACATTATAGAGCCTACCGCAGAAGCGTAGGGTATAATAGACATGCGATCCCTCTCCAAATCAGTCTTGGGAGACATCTCTTTAGAGAGGGTGATCCCGTGACAAGCCGGTAGGTTACCGCGCTTGGAATCTTCCATACTGAATCTTTTCAGTATGGTGTCGATG
The DNA here is from genome assembly GCA_030015575.1 of Agapanthus africanus. Lineage (NCBI taxonomy): Eukaryota > Viridiplantae > Streptophyta > Magnoliopsida > Asparagales > Amaryllidaceae > Agapanthus > Agapanthus africanus. The sequence goes on along the minus strand of JASDDO010000031.1, from coordinate 172,764,509 downwards.
TACCTGGACTGTGAAAGTCCTAATATCCTCTTGGATCTATCACGATGGATCCGGATCCCCAGGATGTATGAGGCATCACCCAGGTCTTTCATGGAGAACCTGTGTGACAAGAACCCCTTGACAGATTGTAGCATAGGAATGTCATTTCCTATTAAGAGAATGTCATCCACGTATAAAACGAGGAATACTACAGTTCTCGCTACAAATCTACTATAGATGCATGGTTCATCTGGATTTTTGATAAAGCCAAATTCTTTGACCGTCTCATCAAAGCAGATGTTCCAACTCCGCGATGGCTGCTTTAGTCCATAGATGGACTTAAGCAATTTGCACACCTTTCCGCTGCTCCCACTCTGAATGAAACCCTCTGGTTGGTCCATATAGACACACTCCTCTAAATTTCCATTTAGAAAAGCGGTCTTTACGTCCATTTGCCAGATCTCATAATCGTGGAAGGCAGCAATGGCAAGAAGGATCCGAATGGATTTCAACATGGCTACTGGAGAAAAGGTTTCGTCATAGTCCAAGCCAGGTCTTTGACGAAAACCCTTTGCTACCAGCCTAGCTTTATAGGTCTCAACCTGTCCATCTACACCAATCTTCCTTTTGAAGGTCCACTTGCATCCTACGGGTTTTACCTCGTCTGGAGCAATGTCCAACGTCCATACCTTGTTGGTGTACATGGACTCCATTTCGGTCCGCATTGCATCCAGCCATTTCACTGAGTCAACGCTCTGAACGGCCTGCTGGAAGCTAGTAAGCTCATCATAATCTATGATGCAATCCTCTCTATCCCCGTCTATGAGAAAACCGTAGTATCTCTCGGACGGATGAGTCTGCCTACTACTCCTGCGGAGCGGCGTAGGAATGTCCTGTTCTTTCGAACCCTCTGGTTCCACTAAACTTTCAGTAATAGCCCGTGGTTGTGGAATTTCTTCCAGTTCTACTGCGCTCCCACTAATTTCCTTTTCTAAGAACTGGTGTTCTAGAAAGTGGGCATGACGAGAAACAAGAACTTTTTGTTCCTCTTCGCAGTAGAAAAAATATCCCTTGGAATTCTTTGGATATCCTACAAACTTGCACTGTACTGAGCGTGCCTTGAGCTTGTCCGCATGCTGCTTTTTGACAAAAGCTGGACTTCCCCATGTCTTAATGTGATTAAGATGGGGCCTCTTGCCACACCACATCTCAAATGGTGTGGTAGGCACAGTCTTAGTGGGAACTCGGTTCAAAAGGTATGCAGCTGATTCTAGCGCATACCCCCAGAATGATCGCGGCAACTCAGCGTTACTCATCATGGACCGCACCATATCCAATAGAGTGCGGTTCCGTCTCTCCGATTCACCGTTATATTGCGGAGTGTATGGAGGAGTAAGCTGAGAGAGAATTCCATTCTCTTTTAAATAGTCCAGGAACTCGGCACATAAGTATTCTCCACCTCGATCCGATCTTAGAATCTTAATACTTTTGTCGGTTTGTTTTTCTACTTCATTCTTATACTCCTGGAATTTTCCAAAGGCTTCGGACTTATGTTTCATTAAGAAGACATAACTGTACCTTGGGAAGTCATCCGTAAAAGTAATGAAGTAAGAATACCCGCTTCGCGCATGTGTAGACATTGGACCGCACACGTCACTGTGTACGAGTCCCAAGAGCTCGCTCGCTCTTACTCCATGTACAGTAAACGGAGTCTTTGTCATCTTTCCTTTGAGACAGGATTGACAAGTGGCATACGATTGATATTCGAACGCATTCAAATATCCTTCTGTATGTAACTTCGTCAACCTTCTCTCATTGATGTGACCCAGTCTACAATGCCATAAGAAAGCCTGATTGATTTCTGGAGACTTTCTTTTGTGTGTATTCTAGACATTGAAAATCTGTGGTTGGTTTAATACGTATATACCATTACTCAATGTACCTGACCCAATCAAAACTTGATTAAGTTGAATGTTTACAACATTGCTTACAAACGCAAATTCATAACCTTCTTTAGAAACTAAAGATACAGAAATGATATTACAAGTTGCGTTGGGTACAAAAAAGCAATTACGCAAAACCAAAACATGTCCATCTGACAATCCCAGGTGATAGTCCCCCACGGCTTTAGCATCCATGCTAGCTCCGTTCGCAACTCTGAGGGTCATGTCACCTGCCTTCAAAACCCTACGGTTTCTCAACGCCTGCAAAGAATTACAGATATGAGATCCTGATCCGGTATCCAATACCCAGGAAGTAGAGTTTATTGAAAGACAGTTTTCAATAACATACACACCTGAAGCTGAAGCTGCAACCTGCTTCAATTCCTGTGTTCTGTCTTTCCAAGCCCTGCAATCATTCTTCCAGTGACCTTTCTTATGACAATAGAAGCATTCTTCCTTAGCCACAAGCTTCCCCGCCTTCTTTGTTGCTTTTGCTTTTCCCTTCGTATCCACTTTACTAACACCGCCCCTTGGTTTGGCGGGGGCTTTCTTCTTCTTTCCCTTGGCTTTCGCCTTGGACCTAGAAGAAGATGATCCTCCTACAAACAAAGTGGATGTTTCCCTACTTTTCTGTAGGGTGCCCTCTGCGCTCCTCAGCATGTTGAGGAGCTCTGAAAGTTCAACCTCTTTTTCTTGTAAGTTGAAGTTCAGTATAAACTGGGCGTAAGTGGAAGGAAGGGACTGGAGAACTAAGTCTGTATAGAGCTCACTCTCCAATGTGATTCCCAGGTCCGCGAGCTCCTCAATGTAGCCGATCATCTTAAGCACGTGCTCTGCTACTGATGATCCGATGGCCATCCTTGCCGAAAATAACTTTTTCGACGCTTCATATCTTGCGATACGAGATTGCTCTCCATTCAGTTCTTTTGTATGGAGAAATATGGATTCAAGGTCCATATTCTCGTGCCTCCTCTGATGTTCGTTGTCCATCGAGGCAAGTACGAGGCACTTGGCCTTCGCGCTATCAATCTCCCAAGTCTTGCGGATTTCCTTATCCGCGACGCTGGAAGTGGGACCAGGGACAGGGGGAGCTTTGGTGGTAAGAAGATACCCCAGCTTGTCGTAAGTGATTGCCATTTTGACATTCCTGAGCCAATCTTTGTAGTTTGGCCCTGTCAGTATGTTTTTATCTAGAAGTAACTTAAGTCCAGTCATGTCGATTGGTCGCTGCAATTAGGAGAGAGAAGAAGAAACACTCAGCATGATGCTCTTGCAAGTTTAGAGTGGTTTTTAGTTTGTCTAAACAGGATGGCTCCCACTGTTTCTCGAATCCCTCCTCAAACCATAAAGGAAGAATTAGTCGGGATCAATCCCACCGCACAATACTTTCTTAACCGTTCAGCCAGGCCAGTGTCGGTATTTCGAGGGAGGTTTTCCAACGCTTTCGCGAAGTTCCTTAATTAAAGAACCTCTTTTCCCTGGGGCGTAGCCCCGCTAACACCTTTCTAGGCACCTACTAGGTTTATAGCATTGATCGATTAGTGAGAAATTTCCCGAGGAGTAGCATATACTCACAGTAGGATCGGGATCCAAATATCATCGCGTGACGAAACTGAAGGAATCCTACCAGAATCATCACACTCCAAATGGTATGCAAATCTAACAAGTTTCAGTACTTATGAAACTCCCGATGTGGATTTTTTTCCCCATGCTCTTATGACCTTGACTTTGGCCAAAATATCATAAGTCACATGTCAAGTTCTACCTGTCATTATCCAGGTTAATTTGGATCCATCCGTACCTACCCTTGACTTTGGCCAAAATGGCAGTACGACTGTCCCAAACCAACGCATCTATCTATGCTACACATGAACACCCAATAGCTACCAATCACTATGCCTTGACTTTGGCCAACATACACAGCTTGAATACTATTGACTATTCATGTGAAACGACGGAGGGCTACGAATGGTTTTGGCAAAACCGTGAACGTAGTGAACTTGATATAGTCGATGGAATGAGATAGCTTTCAAAAGGAGTGGCTCAAGCTCCGCATTTAAAAGTTGGTTTTGAAAATAACCGAGTGGTTTTTCCGAAAGTGTTCCAACGACTTTAACTTGGTTTATTATCTTGCATTAGTTCTTTTAATGCGTGATATTCTTGCATTAGTTCTTTTAATGCGTCCCATCATTTAATCCTACCATTGCAGAAAACAACCAAAATATGACGTACGCTTATGCCATTCGCATTCGCCACTGGGCCCCGTCATTACCCGTTAGGTTACTTAACTAACGATAGAGCGGGGGCTGGGCTAGCGCGTCTGTAAAACATAAGCAACGCCTAAATAATATCATATATAGATATACTGTAATGATAAACATTTCAGATCACAGATGAATACATTGGATATACTAGGAATCTGTAATTCGTACGAGCCTGTAACGAAAAACAGATTACACAGTCGCGGTGAATAGCCAATACCCCACCCAAGACCTCTACGGGTGCGGCAAACTACCCGCCAAGTATCCGAAGCGAAGCAACCTCCCTCATCTCCATGAGTAGGCCACTCGACACTTCGGCATACCCGGTAGTTTGTGCACCCCCTCCATGGGTCTATCCTAGGAGCAAAAACAGTAAAAAGAAATTATACAATGACGGCTACAACCCGACCCGGTTGTGCGGCCATACAAATAATTATTACATCAATTTACAACTTTACATGAATTGAAAGAAAAGAAAAACTCTCGTCTCACAACCCCCGGCTATTCACTCGCGACAATCCAACATATTCATATACACATTCCAACAACATTACAGATCACAGATTTGTATAACCCCCACTAATCGACATATAGCGATTAGCAGACATTCAATACAAATATCACATTACAGAAAAACCCGTTAGCTTAAGTCTTTTAGAAGTTCGATCAAAAATACGGATTTTCGGGACCCCAAAAATAAAATTTTCGTTCTGGAAAATCTGGGCAGAAAATATATATATCAAAAATCCTAAAACAACCCCAGAATAACACTGCACCAAAGATGGACCTCGGCCAAGTCAACTCGGCCGCGGATCCGCGGCGGGAGCGTGCTCCCGCCGCGTTTCCGCGGCGCTTTGACTCGATCGTTGGACCATTTTTGGTGGTTATTCTAATAAAACCCTGAGCCGATTTTAGAGATGAAAATAATCAACTTTTGAACTGAATAAAAATCGACAGAAACTTGAAATTCTCGGGTTCGTTTTCGGGACTTTTTCTTTGATCGATCTTCTAGTTACTTGCTAACATGTTAGATAGAGTTTAACTAGGCTTTGATACCACTGTAAGTCCATGCTACCTCTCCCGGTACTTTCGGGCATGCGGAATTTGATAAAAAACGATTTTTATAGAGGTGGTAACATGGACTTATAACCCGGATCTTTGTTAAACATCTAACTAACAACCTAACTACGAGTTGCTAACTACTCGGTTACGGGGTTATACCTTGCTTGTCTTAAACTCCTTCGTCTTCAAGCTCCAATGGTTGTCCAGATTGGTTTCTTCCCGTCGTCTCCTTACGCCGAAGATAGATCCACCTGAAAGCTCCAACCTTTGGCTCCTTCTTCGAACTTTGAAGAAACTAGTTTACTCGGTTTGCCAAACCTTGTGAACTAGAGTGAGTAGAGAAGAGTTTGTATGGGATTTTATCTATGGTTCTTGGTTCTCAACTCATGAGACAAGTGAACCATAGAATCAAGAGAGGGAGCAAGAGGAAGAGGGTGAGAGCAAAAGCAACAGAGCTCAAGAACAAGAGAGAGAATGGTCAAGTGAGAAATGAGCCTTTTTTTTTCCTTTCACCCTCTCATAATCCAAAACAATGATAACACATCATACCAATCAAGTGTTATGTGATGGTTGAAGCAACCATAACCATATCATTTCATGCACTCATTTTGCACAAATGAGCAAGCAAGCAAAAGTCTTTTCCATGAAATGATGGCTATGGTCATCATGATGGTCAACTAGTCAAGCCTAGTCAACCGGTCAACAAAGTCAACAAAAGTCAACAAGTCAACAAAGTCAACAAGTCAACAACCATGTCACCATAATACTTAATTAATATAATTGTTAATCATATATCATATTCTCATTAGGGTTGAGCAAAAAGTCAATAGTCAACGGTCAACTGTCAACAACCCTAATGAGAATCCGCTGCCTCTGTCTCCCCGTCAACTGTGCATACACACCCGCATCCGCGTTCCGAGGAACACGAATGCAAACTGGATAAATCCAATCCCAATACGTACACTAGGATCTGGCTTAAACCAAAGCCCGCTAGTGCAAACTGTCCGGACACTGTACGTGCACAAGTGCACGGATGTGACCGAACCCTGTCGCAAAACCATGCGACCTGTCGCAAAACCATGCGACCTCTACTCTTTTGCCTAAAGGCGAAAAGCTTTCTGTGTGGGACTCTAAAGACTCGACACTACGCTGGCAGTGGGTTTAACCACAGACCGCAAGCGGCACTAGCTGTGCGTAACGGTCCCCGGGTAATGCTGATAAGAAGACTGACGAGGAGAAACCCATCTGAACTCCTACTGAGCCTGAATGTGACATTCTCTGTACAGTTCGGTCTGTTCGTTTGATACATCGCATGGCGGGCCTAGGGGGCGGTAAACGTCAGTCCCCCAATAGCGGTACAAGTCATGCCGGAGCGAAGCCCAAAACACCCTGAGATAACACTGGAAGCCTACCAGTATATCTCGTTTGCCCTGGCCAGGGACTACTCGTGTAATGGCTCTCCTAGACACAGCGCGATGTCAACCCCCAATACCGGGAGAGACGAATCCTGTCTAACCGTCACTGCCTCCAAGTGCTTCGGAACTGCACCCAACCACTACCTGTTTGCACGACTCCTTTGAGCCGTGGTAGGGTAGTGATCAAAGTACTGTGGGAACACACTCGAGGCGAAGTGACAGTGTCAAGTCAGCGGACTAAGCTGTACTCATGTCACCTGGGAACTGATAACTGACGATAGGCATAATACCAACTAGTCAGTTCCCGACGAGTCCTGTCCAGTGTACCCGTAACCTAACGAGCACCCGCATACTATCTCAAGTACGACGTACTGACGGCTGTGGGACAGACCGTCTCCCACACTGGGATGAGAAGCGCATGTGCTAGTCTACTCTGGAGTATCGATGCCCTGTCTCGATAGTCCTGCACCAGGGACCTGCATAAGGATGTGCTTATAGATTACCCAGCCCCACTAGTGTGACGGCCATCACATCGCTGGTAATCAAGCAAAGATCCTAAGGGCTCCACTAATGTGTATAGGTGATATACTAAAATAAACACATGTACACATTGAAGTAGAAACAAAGCAAGTAGCATACTACTATTTTGAGCAAGATTGTATATACAAGGTGAATATCCCAAGCTTCCATTAAGTAATATACAAACTAGTATGATACAGTAATGGCCTCTAGGGCATATACACTAACAAAACAATACACTAGCATCCTAACTAGAGATTTATCTACTCGGTTAGGGGTTATACCTCAACTTGAACTCCTTCTCTTCTTGTTGTTCTTCTCCCTGCTTGCTCCGAGGCTTGATCCGGACTTTCGTCACCACCGCGGCCTCCTTGAGTCGAAGACGATCCACCCGAGAGATGTACACCGAGCTCCACCTCGAGCCGAGGTAACTAGGGCAAAGAGATTGCTAATCTAGAAGCCCTAGGTTGTGTAGAAGTGATGAAGGGATGGTTTTGTCTTTGTGGGATCTTTATCTCTCAACACATGAGATCAAAAGATGAATCTTGAGGAGGAAGAAGAAGGAGGAGCTAGCAACCATGGTTCATATCTTTTTCTTCTCACATGAAAAAACAAGAGAGAGAATGAGAAAGAAATTATGAACTAAAGAAAAGTAACCATGGTTGCAATAATGCAAAAACAACATCATTGCTAATCCCATCAAGATAAAGTTTGATGGCTACATTGAAATGACCATTATCATAATCAAAATAGAAAAAGAAAAAGAAAAGAAGAGTGTAGATCCCTCTTGAAAGTCAATGGTCAACACGGTCAACCAGTCAACAAAGTCAAGAGAGGTCAACGGGGTCAAATGGTCAATGCAATTAGCCATCATAAAATTATCACTAAAAGGATTAGTAAATGATGTCTGCGGCTCATAATGGTTTTGACCAAAACGAACTGTCAAAACCCTAATGAGTCCGCCTCAAAATGGTTTTGACCGAATCAACTGTCAAAACCCTAATGAGCCTGCCACATAACGGTTTTGGCCGAACCAACTGCCAAAACCCTGATGAGGCACCTCCTCCTTCATCGCTCCGGAAAACTGTGCATACACACCTGCATCCACATTCCGTAGAATGCGGATGTACAGAAGACAAAACAAATCCATCCGTGCAATACTAGGATCCGGCTTAAACCAAAGCCCACTAGTACTGCCTGCCCGAACACCACACGCACACAAGTGTACGTAAGTGATCGCAGCCCTGCCGTAAAACCATACGGCCTCTACACGTTTCGCTCAGTGCAGGGAAACTCTCTGTGTGGGACTCTAAAGACTCGACACTACGCTGGCAGTGGGTTTAACCATAGACCGCAAGCGGCACTAGCTGTACGTAACGGTCCCCAAGTAGATGTCAATAAGAAGGCCGATGAGGTAAACCCATCCGAACTCCTACTGAGCCTGTATGTGACAATCTCCGTACAGTCCGGTCTGTTCGTCTGATACATCGCATGGCGGGCCTAGGGGGTCGGTAAACATCAGTCCCCTAATAGCGGTACAAGTCGTGTCGGAGTGAAGCCCAGAACACCCTGAGATAACACTGGAAACCCACCAGTATATCTCTCTTGCCCTGGCCAGGGACTACTTGTGTAATGGCTCTCCTAGACACATCGCGATGTCAACCCCCAATACCGGGAAAGATAAATCCTGTCTAACCATCACTGTCTCCAAGTGCTTCGGAACTGCACCCAACTACTACCTATTTGCACGACTCAGTAGAATCGTGGTAGGGCAGTAATCAAAGAACAGTGGGAACATACTTGAGGCGAAGTGACAGTGTCAAGTCAGCAGACTAAGCTGTACTCATGTCACCTGGGAACTGATAACTAACGATAGGTATAATACCAACCATCACTTCCCGACGAGTCCTGTCCAGTGTACTCGTAACCTAACGAGCACCCGCATACTATCTCAAGTACGATATACTGACGGCTGTGGGACAGACCGTCTCCCGTGCTGGGATGAGAAGCGCATACGCTAGTCTACTCTGGAGTATTGATGCCCTATCTCGATACTCCCATGACTAGGGACGTGAATAAGGATGTGCTTGTGGATTACCCAGCCCCCACGAGTGTGATCGTCATCACAACGCCGATAATCAAGCAAAGATCCTAAGGGTTCTACTAATGCGTATAGGTGATATAATAAAGAAACACACATGTACACATTAAAGCAGAGACAAACCAAGTAGCATACTACTATATTGAGCAAGATTGTCTGTACAACTATGAATATCCCAAGCTTCCATCAAGTAATATACAAACTAGTATGATACAACGATGGTCTCTAGGGCATATACACTAACAATCTCCCACTTGCACTAAGGCCATGTACTGGCGTATCGAAGACCTATCATCTCGATCAGCCGCTCGAACTGAGTCTGGGGTAAGGCCTTTGTGAATGGGTCTACTGTGTTGTCCTTTGTGTCCACTCTCCGCACCTCGATCTCCTGGCGATCAATGATCTCCCTGATCAGGTGATACCGCCTTAAGATGTGCCTGGATTTCTGATGGGACCTTGGTTCCTTCACTAAAGCTATAGCCCCATTGTTATCGCAATATAGAGGTATTGGGTCAACAATGGATGGAACCACCTGAAGTTCACTAATGAACTTCTTCATCCAGACCGCCTCTTTTGCGGCATCGCTTGCGGCAATGTATTCAGCCTCCATCGTCGAGTCTGCGACGGTATCCTGTTTGGAACTCCTCCAACATACCGCCCCTCCGTTGAGGGTAAACACAAAACCCGAGACAGACTTGCTGTCATCTTTGTCACTCTGGAAGCTTGAATCGGTAAAGGACTCGACCCTGAGGTCTCCATTACCGTAAACCAGGAACATCTCCTTAGTCCTTCTCAGGTACTTGAGAATGTTCTTCACTGCTGTCCAGTGGTCCTCACCTGGGTCTGACTGATACCGGCTTACCGTGCTCAGCGCGTAAGCTACATCTGGTCTTGTACATAGCATCTCATACATTATAGATCCTACCGCCGAAGCGTAGGGTATAGTGCTCATGCGAACCCTCTTCTCGTCAGTCTTAGGAGACATCTTCTTGGAGAGGGTAATTCCGTGCAATGCGGGTATGTTACCGCGCTTGGAATCCTCCATACTAAATCTCTTTAGTACGGTCTCTATGTACCTGGACTGCGAAAGTCCCAATAGTCTGTTGGACCTATCTCTATAGATCTTGATCCCCAGAATGTACGAGGCATCACCAAGGTCCTTCATGGAGAACCGTTGTGACAAAAATAGCTTGACCGATTGTAGCATAGGAATGTCATTTCCTATCAAAAGAATGTCGTCCACGTACAAGACTAGGAATACGACAGTTCGTCCTACAATCTTCTTATAGACACAGGGTTCATCTTCGTTCTTGATGAAATCAAATTCCTTGATTGCCTCATCAAAACAGATGTTCCAGCTCCGCGATGCCTGCTTTAATCTATAAATGGATTTAAGCAACTTGCACACCTTCCCGCTGCTCCCACTGTCTACGAAACCTTCTGGCTGATCCATGTAAACGCACTCTTCCAAACAACTGTTTAGGAAAGCCGTTTTAACATCCTTCTGCCAGATTTCATAGTCATGGAAGGCAGCAATGGAAAGTAGGATCCGAATGGATTTGAGCATAGCCACCGGAGAAAAAGTTTCGTCATAGTCCAAACCAGGTCTTTGACGAAAACCTTTTGCAACGAGTCTAGCTTTATAGGTTTCTACCTGCCCATCTACACCAAGTTTCCTTTTGTAGATCCATTTGCATCCAACGGGTTTTACCCCAGGTGGAGCAATATCCAAGGTCCACACTTTATTAGCGTACATGGACTCCATTTCGGATTGCATTGCTTCCTGCCACTTATCAGAGTCCCTACTGATAATGGCCTGCCTGAAACTGGTAGGGTCATCTTCTTCCAAGATGCAATCCTCTCGATCCCCGTCTATGAGAAAACCGTAGTATCTCTCGGGCGGATGAGAAATCCTACCAGATCTGCGGAGTGGCTGAGGTTCGTTTGGGGTTATTTAATTCAGTGGTTCCTCCAAATTTTCAGTTACATTTTGTGGTCGCTGAATTTCTTCCAGTTCTACCGAACTCCGACTAGTTTCTTTTGCAAGAAACTCCTTTTCTAATAAGGTAGCGTGGCGAGATACAAACACCTTCTGTTCCTCAGTGTGGTAGAACAGATATCCTAATGAGTCTTTAGGATATCCCACAAATTTACACAGAACTGACTGTGCCTCTAGTTTGTCCGGTTTCTGTGTTTTCACATAGGCCGTACAACCCCATATCTTAAATCGCTTAAGATACGGATTTCTTCCACTCCATATTTCATATGGAGTCTTAGGCATTGATTTGGATGGAACGTAATTCAATATGTATGCCGCTGTCTGAAGCGCATGTCCCCAAAATGAAAGAGGCAACTCTGCACTACTCATCATGGAGCGAACTATATCCAATAAGGTACGATTCCTCCGCTCCGAAACACCGTTGTGCTGTGGTGTATAAGGAGGAGTAAGCTGAGAGAGAATACCATTCTCTTTTAAGTAATCTAGGAATTCCGTGCTTAAGTACTCCCCTCCTCTATCAGACCGGAGGATCTTGATACTTTTGCTAGTGTGGTTCTCTACTTCCTTTCTGAATTCCTTGAATTTCTCAAAAGCTTCAGATTTGTGTTTCATCAGATACACATATCCGAACCTAGAGAGATCGTCAGTGAATGTGATGAAGTACGAGAACCCACCCCTTGCATGTATAGACATCGGACCGCATACATCACTATGTACGAGTCCCAAGAGCTCTGTTGCTCTTTCTCCATGTTCGGTGAACGGAGATTTGGTCATCTTCCCTTTGAGACAAGACTGACAAGTTTCATAAGATGAAAACTCGAACGCATTCAAGAGTCCATCTTTATGCAACTTACTCAGTCTTTTCTCTCCGATATGACCAAGTCTACAATGCCACAAGTAGGATTCATTCGTATCTGAATTCTTCCTCTTGCGTGTGTTTTGTATATTAAGAACTGTATTCTGATTTAGAACGTAGATACCATTACACAGTGTACCCTCTGCAACCAGTACCTTATGAAGGTAAATGTTCATGATATTTCTATCAAGAACAAAGTTGTATCCTTCTTTATCGAGTAAAGAAACTGATATGATGTTGCAAACCATGGAGGGTACATAGTAGCAATCGTTCAAAATCATAGTTTTGCCATTTGGCAATACTAGGTGATATTCACCGACGGCTGCCGCATTAACTTGTGCTCCGTTCGCTACTCTAAGCGACATATCACCCGGTACAACTTTCCTACTTTTTCTCAGTCCCTGCAATAAATTACAGATATGAGATCCTGATCCGGTATCAAGTACCCAGGAGGTAGGGCTGACCGTAAAACAGTTCTCAATTACAAGAACACCTGAAGTAGATGCAAAGCCATGCTTCTCCTTCAACTGGGTATCCTGGGAATCCATACAATCCCCTTTCCCTTGCTCATACTTATGACTGTTGTCACAAGTTAGAGCCGAACCAACGTTCCCCAGCCCCGAATAAGAATTCGGATCGGTCAAGCGATACATTTTATTATCTTGATTAGGGCGTGAAAAGGTTGCTACCTGGAGAGAGAGAAAAGAAACACTCAGCGTACGCTCTTGCAAGATTAGATTGGTTTATTAATTTATCTAACCAGGATGTCTCCCACTGTTTCCTCAAATTCTTCTTAAAACCTTTTAAAAGAAGAACTAGCCGGGATTTAATTCACGTCACAATACTTGCTTAACCTTTCAGCCAGGCTAGTGTCGGTACTTCGAGGGAGGTTTTCCAACGCTTTCGCGAAGTTCCTTAATTTAAGAACCTCTTTTCCCGGGGGGCGTAGCCCCGCTAACACCTTTCTAGACACCTACTAGGTTTATAGCATTGATCGTTAAGTGAAATAATCTCCCGAGAGTAATCCAACTCATCAGTGGGATCGGGATCCAACTGTCATTGTGTGATAACCTATATGGAATCGACTCTAGTCACCACACTCCAGAAGGTATGCTAAATCTGCAAGTTTCAGTTTCTTTAGAAACTCTCGATGTGTTTTTTGCCCCTAGGACCCAAGTGATCTTGACGGAGTCAACAAATCAAAGAGTCCTAGTCAAGTTCAACCCGTCATTATCTGGATTGCATTAAACCCACCCACATAACCCTTGACGGAGTCAACAAGGTTATACGACTGTCCTAATCAATCCATATACCTATACAAACAAGCTGCACTTAGCTACCGTACACTACGCCTTGACGGAGTCAACAAACGCAGCATGAATACTAAGTGCTACTTATAAGAAATGACGGAGGGCTACGACTGGGTTTTTGGCGAAAAACCCGTTAACGTAATGAACTTGATATCGTTGAAGGAACCTGGTATTCTTTTTGAAAATATGGTGGCGAAAACTTTTTGCTAAAGAGGTCACTCCCTGTGAAGGGATCTCGGCTCTTTCCTCGTCGAGTGAGGTGCTGGGCATTCGTAAGATGAATACCTCGATGCAAATCAAGAATAATCGACTATAGTGAAGTTATCACCCTGACGCAAAATTTTTGTCCAAGGGGTCACTCCCGATGAGGGGATCTCGGCCCTTGCCTCGTCGAATGAGGTGCTGGGCATTCATAACCGAATACTTCGATGCAAAACAAAAATGAACGTCCTTGTAATAACAGCTTTTGAAAAATTGTTCCAACAACGTCTTTTAGGTTTATTTTCTTGCATTAGTTCTTTTAATCCATCCCATCATTTAAATCCTACCATTGCAGAAAACAACCAAAATATGACGTACGCTTATGCCATTCACATTCGCCACGGGGCCCCGTCATCACCCGTTAGGTTACTTAACTAACGACAGAGCGGGGGATGGGCTAGCGCGGCTGTAAAACATAAGCAACGCTTAAATAGTTATTATATATAGATATATAGCAATGATAGCCAATCCAGATCACAGATGAACACTTTGGATATACTAGGAACCCGCGATTCGTTCGAGCCTGCAATGAAAAGTGGATTACATGGTCGCGATGAATAGCCAATACCCCACCCAAGACCCCTACGGGTGCGGCAAACTACCCGCCAAGTACCCGAAGCGAAGCAACCTCCCTCAACGCCGTGAGTAGGCCACTCGGCACTTCGAGATACCCGGTAGTTTGTGCACCCCCTCCATCGGTCTATCCTAGGAGCAGAAACAGTAAAAAGAATTATACAATGACGGCTACAACTCCGACTCGGTTGTGCGGCCATACAAATAATATTACATCAATTTACAAATTTATTACATGAATGAAAGAAAAAGAAACTCTCATCTCACATCCACCCCGGCTATTCATCCGCGACAATCCAACGAGTTCATATACACATACCATCAATAACACAGATCACAGATATGTATAACCCCCACTAATCAACATATAGCGATTAGTAGACGTTCAATACACATATAACATTACAGATATAACCATTAGCCAAAGTCTACAGAACATCGACCAAAAAAACGGATTTTTGAGCCCCAAAAACAAATTTTGCTTTCTGGAAAATCTGTATAGGACTCTAAAAAATCGTCAATACGCCGGTAGTAGGTGATGATCATATTAAACACCCACAAGCTGTAAGCGGTCAGCTAAACGTAACATCCACCCAGGTATTGAGCAATCAGAAGATCAACAAGCAAGCATGTACATTCTCCTGCGAATCCAATTTGTAACACTCCCGTACAGTCCGGTCTCTTCGTCTGATATGTCGCATATCTACTCTAGGGGTGGTAAACGTCAGACCCCAGTAACCGATAAGTCGTGTTGATATGAGGTCCATAACAGTTCAAGAAACTACCGATAACACTTACCAGTAAATCTCAGCAACCCTGGCCAGGGATTTCCAGTTATAGCCAATCGAACACAGCGCAACATCAACTCCCTATACCGGGAGAGACGAAACCCCTCTTATCGCTCATTGACTCCATGTGATTCGGGACTGTACCCTAAAGCCACCGTTTTGCACGCCCTCTTGGACGTGGTATGATGGAAATCAAAGCACAGTGGGAATCACACAAGACTCTATGACGATCTCGGGTCTACAGACTAACCTGTACCAGTGTCACCAGAGAACTTCCATCTGACGTGAGGTATAATACCATCTAGGAGTTCTCAGCGAGTCCGTCCAGTGTACCCAGTCTCCACTGAGCATCCATATACTATCTCTGATGTCAAACATCAATGGATATGGGATCATCCATCACCCATCTACATGGGTCAAGAAGCATATGCTAGTCTACTGTGGTATATCGATGCCCTGTATCGTTACACCCGCGACTAGGAACATTTGAAGGATGTATTTAGCGACTACACTATCCCCACTAGTATGATCTGCATCATAGTCCTGGTAGTTAAGTACTCATCCTAAGGGCTTTATCAACATGTAACATAGAGACTATCAGAGTACATGTTAAGATAAAGAGCAACCAGATAGCATACTATCATGTCGAGCAAGAAAGTCCTCCATATATATGTCTAAGCATCCACTACAATATACATCGCATGTACAGTAATGGCCTCTAGGGCATACATATTACTAACACATCCAACATGCACGAAATCATGAAATCCGATATCAAGCACCGAACATGCGCAAAATCCCATCAGGTGCATAAGGTGCACAAAACAAATATCGAGTATTACAATCGAAATCGACGGTGTACAACACATTTCAATTCCAAATCAAGTATACCGTGGTATCAAATCTCACAACCATGTGCATCAGCATGCACAAAATCTAATCAAAACACTAAAAGTGCATGAAAACTATGCCGTAAGCATAAGTCAAATCATATGCATGCCCTAGGCATGAAGTCAAAATCAATACCTCCAACAACATCAAATCGAAGTCATGTGCAACTGTAGTGCACAAAATATGTATTACAGCACTGCAAGCATATATGAACTATACCGAGTGCAAAAATCAAATCAGGTGCGTACCATATGCACAAAATCAACCCAACTATATGAAATCCATGAAGTCATAAGCATGCGCAGCCAAGGCACAAAAACTATGTCAAGTGCAATAACGGTGCACAAATCATAAATCAACGGAACGGCGTATAAAGCCTATCTCAAGTGCAAAAACTATGCACAAAATACAAATACCCTATAGGTGCAACCATGGTATACGAAAACAAATATCATGAAACTCGGTCATCAAAACTCAATCATGCGAATAGGTCGCCCAAAATACCAAAATCAAGGATGGAGGAATAGTCTCGCTCAAACACATCCTCTAAGAATCTCTGGCCAACTGTCATGGTCACTCAAAATATGTCTCGTCGACGATGCCGAACTCTGGTCTGCTGGGTGTGCTCAATATGACTACTCCTGGGTCCAAGTCTTCTCGTAAATTAT
Organism: Agapanthus africanus; assembly: GCA_030015575.1. Classification (NCBI taxonomy): domain Eukaryota; kingdom Viridiplantae; phylum Streptophyta; class Magnoliopsida; order Asparagales; family Amaryllidaceae; genus Agapanthus; species Agapanthus africanus. The sequence goes on along the minus strand of JASDDO010000031.1, from coordinate 172,747,883 downwards.
TCCAGGAAGGTCCTGTCGAGGTCTCTCCCAAATCTCGTTTCTGCCGAACTGCCCGGAAGTTATCATCTTTTACTATATCTGTTCCTTGTTCTGGAACGGCTGCATACTCATCGCGACTCTTTCTGGAAGATATATCTATATACAACTCCTCTGCATGCGTATCTCAGCTCTGATGTCGGCGGAGTGGAACGTCATCTCATCAAGATCTCGTACGAACCTCTTACTCCTCTTTCTCTAATGTCGACTGCTTCGGACTCGTCTCATCGTGACTGCATGGACTGTGCTCCAACGGCTATACTCATATCTGGAGTCTCCCTAGCAATGCATCCCATCACCTGATATCCGAAATATGTCGAACCATCCGATCGACTCGTCAAAACCTCATAATCCTCCAAGAGATGAACATCTTGAGTACAGTTTAATAATATCGAGTACATGCCACAGCACCTATGGACCAACCGTAGAAAGGCAAACCCAAGCCTCACTAATGGCACCGCGGAACTGCCGCAAACCCTAAGGTTCAAAGGCTTTCGCATGGTCATTATGTCGAGTTAGGGTTTCATTCTTCTAGAGGGTCCGTAGAGTTACTTGCATGTTTTCTTCAAATAGTTTAAACTTGGAAAATGGGTTTCTGACATTCGATCGTCTCTATCGACTCTCAACGTATCTGTGTGAAGTCTTCTCAAGCTGGAATCAATCAATCTAATGACCTCGCATCGGGGTAAGAGAACGAACCACATCCTAGTCTTTCACCCTCGTGTGACTAGCGACCATCTATCATATCTCTAAGTACCACTCGTACCGCAATTGCTCCACATCTGGGGTGATATCTCGTCGCCCGCAGCAGCAACTGGCTCATTCAACTGCACGCTGAACAGTGCCTCAACCATCATGAACAAGCGATACATCAATGGTCATCACATTCTGGCTGGCCTCTAACAGTGGCTCAATCCTCTGGTGCTGATCTGCACGTCCGAGTAATCTCATAAAAGCGACCAATCAAACGCTCATGGCGCGAAAACACAATAAACGACGCGTCTATCAAGTCGTATGTCCCTAGAATCACGCCCTGGTCAGTCCTCGTCCGTGACGAGCTCGTGCTGACGCAACTCTAGCCGTAGCTCTCTCTCTCTTTGCCCGTGTAATCGTGGCAGCAAAATCACATACCGATATCGATGAGGATAGATCATGAATAAATATAATGCTGTGCAAAGAAATGTACATCCTAAGGATTCTTAAGCGGAGTATCGTATCGTAAATATGCCGTGGAACATACGTACGGTACGTCACTCTACTCAAGCTACCTACTCTATCAACCAAGGGTCATCCTACGCGACGAAAGTTTGGGTATAATACCCCCTCGACTATGTCTAAGTTCCGTAAGGTCAAACCTAGATTCCGTATATATACAAACGCTCTAAGCTCCGCATAATCAAAACTAGACTCGAACCAAGGTTAACCTAGCGCTCTGATACCAACTTTGTCACGACCCGAAAAGAACATGACCGGCACTTGAATTATAAGAAGTCTATAGGACCCTTTCTAATTCAAGTAAGCCAAAAGCCAAGAAATCTAAAACAATTTTGAAGAAATATTTTATTAAAATAAGCCGAATATGCATTTTTAAAACATCAAGTCTTTTCTGAAAATTTCGGCAGAGTTTCCTTTGTAAATGCTGGCCCCGAACGAGGTACAACAAGATAAATAAATATATAATGATAAAAGGCATCCCTAAGCGGGAGCGAGCTCTTCGTCAATCGACGGTCACAACCACGCAGACAAAATAATATACAACGCCAAAGGGCGAGGATCAAACCTGAAAAGGAAACTCAAAACAACATGAAATCCATAATAATACAACGCGCGGCTCTAGGTCGAAAGAATATACATCACTGGTCTCTAAGTCTGAAATAAATATACATGTCCAGTTGGTGGAGTTTACTAGATACAATGAATAAAATAAAATACAATGGTGGTCACGATACAAGTGAACCCACCTACCCAAGCAAATCACCCGGAATGGAAGCAGTGTGCCAGCAAATCCGTAATGAAACCTGTACTGCAAAAACTGAAAGAAACTGTGGCACAACGGGGGTGAGTTGCCAACTCGTGAGTAGAAAACATCACCGAGCAGAAATCGTAAGCATGACACAATCCTAGGTCAATACGATCAAATATATATAACCTCAAAATGATAATTCTGAAGCATGAAAAGGTGGCAAGTGTAAACATCTATACATAAGTGTAATCCCATGTTCTAGTGTCAGTGCCTCAGGTAGTAATGTATCATGTGTATGAGGTATGAATGTAATGTAATGTAATGAGTAAGACAACTGTTTTATTCAATGGGATTTTTGTAAGTATATAAATCGAGTATCATCAATGAAATCAACAGAGAAATCCGTGTCAAGCATCGACACAAAACATAAATCCCAATATCTCAATATCCGGCTACCCGGACTGGCCTGTATCATCAAATCTCAAAATCTCAGTGTCTCAAATCTCAATATCTCAGGCATCCGTATCATCTGCGGGATCGGCCTGCGGGCTCCGGCAGAACGGATCAGCCTATAACCATCTCATGACTCCGGCCGGTATCCTCCGGATAACCGACGAGTCCAAATAATATCACCGGTAGGTAGTGCTCCCCTGCCTGGCTCATCGAATACAACTCGAGCTTCTTGCCTCAGGGTACCATACCGGGTCCACTATGTACCCGAGACGGTTCATCCAACTCCTCGAATCGGTTTTCGAAATCCAACAGCAATCCTGAAAACTCATGGTGGACAACTCATACATCACGGGAAAACCGCGCTTTTCATTTTAAAAAGAGAAAGAAGTTTATATATATTCTTGCGGTTTTCCCCCAAATCCAGAAAATCTCATGAAAATCCGAAATCCAATCATCAATAGCAAGTAAACAGTGAATAATAATATGCATGAAGTAGCAAGTAATAGCTGCAATGTCTAAACTAGCATATAAAGCAAGTACACTAATATCATGTCGAAACTCTCAGCTAACAAGCTATATTAATGAAATAATATTCTCTAAAGTGTAAGTGACATGGAAATTACCGATGATAATGTGTATGAGCCGGCAAGTAAGTGTATGTGGAACATACGCATCATCGGTAATGGTGCTGGTGTCCTGACAGCATAATCTCAATAATGGCATATGGAAATATAATATAAACATGCAAATGTGATGCGAACAGTAATAATATGCGGGAGCTGAATAATAAACACAATGATAACTAATCTGCATTTATATAAATATGAGTCATACAGTTTTGCCATTTGAAATAACACGAATCGTGGTGTTTTGAAAATAAGGGCTACGATGTTTTTAAGAAAAGATACGTCCTTTGAAATATCCGTAAAATCCCTTGGCATGTCTTTAAAATACCCACGATTCGTTAGTTTTGAAATAGGTAGGAATTGAATCTAGTCTAACAACTAAACTAACTACAGGGCTGAGCTAACAGGCTAAACGAAAGGTAAGGAAACCGCCTAACATCTGAGTCGATACATACATACATACATATATATATATATAAATAAATATATATATATATATATATATATAATAGTCGGTGATCCCGCCTCAATAGTATCACATACGATACAATATCTATAATATGACATCCTCAAGTCAAGAGTGCGGATCTATCATCAATATAAAGCTCGTACGTAAATCCATCCTACGGTATCCCAAATCTGGGTACGAGTCAAATATCACATTCATCACATTATTCATCTGGTATCTTCTTTATCAAAAATCATGATCCGGGGTACTGATCTACGTCTAGTACAATACTGATACCATCTATGTATAGGCATGCGTGTGTATGAAAACACCACGTCAAAGGACCCGCTAAAACATCGTGTCGTATCTCAAATACGAACCCTGTCACATCACCGATCTCACGGACTCAAGCCCAATCTCATCGACTCATTTCAAATCCCAAGTACTATCCTCATAATCCATGTATATGTATATGTATATGTATATATATACACATAGTCCCATCCCGTGTGTGTGTGTGTGTGTGTGTATACATATCCCCATATACTCGCATGTAAAAGAATGAATGTATGCAAGTGTGTGTGCGTGTGTGGGTGCAACAACTATTCTAGGGTTTCGCAAGCAACACTACGAATCCATGAACACCTAGTATCTATCTTAATCATCAATAATCTCATATCAATATAATATATATATATATATATATATGTGTGTGTGTGTGTGTATGTGTGTGTGTGTACGTATTCATATACATCTCTACGAACTGCGGGGGTGCTATACGCCATCCACCCGACTTACCCCGTAGATATATATCTACTCACCTTGCTTCTTGTGTGTCGATACCGATGTCGCCATATTCATCTTCAACGTCTCGACATCACGTGGGGTACCTACACATATAATCCAATAGCAATGCGTATTAAAATCCAATCGGAAAAACCCAAAACGGCACATGCTACGCCCATAGGTAAAAACCTATAACCTCGCATGCAAACACGACCAATAACCTTAATCGTTGACGTTCAAACGCCACACGATGGAAACGAATTACCAAATACTAAAATCCGTGCTAAAACAAGTCGTAAAATAAAGCTCCAATACAAGAAAATGATCCCAGATTTTACCCTAGGTGAAATCAGCCAAAGTTGCATATGCCAAGGGTCTAGTTTACTGGAGGTAAAGCTACAGAACCAACACGGATCCCAGAAACCCTGCTCTGGCCGCAAATTGCGGCCAGAAAGAATATATCTGCGGCCAGGGTGAAGAATTAGGTGCTTGGGTTTTAGGTATAGGGTCTAGGTTGCCTGCTTGTCTCCCTGTGTTTGCAAAATTATTTTCAGGTCACCCGGGTGTTAGCAGATTTCAATGTACACTCACAGAATCCAAAATTCTTCTGATATCGGTTTTCTAAGTTCGGTAAAATGGGTTCTAGTCTCTGGTTTAAGACTCCAATCAATCACCACAGGGGTTGTATAGCCTCTACTAACCTTAATTTCACCTTTGGGTTCAACTCAAACCCTAATCCTCAAATTAAAGTTTTCAAAGTTCCTAAAACCACACAATATCGATTCTAATTTAACATGGATTCTAAAGCAATGGAAATTCTACACTAATGATGGAATAATTACCTCATTTTGCACTCATGAATCCTCTACAGCGCCAAAACTCAAACTTTCTTGGTCCAAAGGGTAGCTTGAGAGCTTGTGCACATTTTTTGTGAAGTGGGAGTGAGGTTTTGGGTTTGTTTTGGAGATGAAGTGAGGTGATTTGTGGAGAGGGAGATGAGGGCGGCAGAACAAGAGGAAATGGGGGGAGAAAATTATGAAGGAAGAAGAAGGGAACAAGTGGGCATGGCTCTCTCTTGACCCCTCACTTTCTCTCACTTGCCCATACCTCATTATTCTATCATTCCTTTTTCTTTTCTTTGCTTTTCTTTTACTTCCTTCTCTTTGCAATAGTAAACCCAAAACAATAACCATACACCCAAAAATCAAGTAGGAAAAATGTAACAAGTGTTAAAATGACAAGTGCATGTCATGTGCACAAAACACGCTTAAAGCCCGATTAGCGATTTTTAATCGCGATTAGCACAAAATTAGTGTATAATAAATCGTAAAATTTCATAATTTGCTTAAATCACATAAAGCACCCTCTTTTTAGTAATTTCCATAATTTTCCAATTTTTCCCAATTTATCGGTATTTAATTATACCGCTATTAAAATTTTCAATATTTTATTATTTAATTATAAAAATTCCCAAAAATAATATTTTATTTTTCTGAAATGTTATTGTTGGAGATAGTGCCCTCAGAGTCGATTATTGGATCACAAGCACGTGATTGCAATGATTGAGGGAGGACCTGTCCCAGTAGGACAGTCTTATTCGAGATGATAGTATGCTATCTGGTTTACTTTTATCATCGTGTACTGCTTTAGGTGACCTGACAGGTCGCTATTACACGTTGGTAGAGCCCCTAGGATTCTTGCTTGACTGTCAGCAGTATGAGGCCGATCATATACGTGAGAGCTGGTGGTCTATAAGCACATCCTTAAAAGGTCCCTAGTTGTGGGAGTTTCGAGACAGGGCATCGATACTCCAGAGTAGACTAGTGTATACAGTCGAGACCCCGACGAGGGGCGGTGGCCGGTCTCACAAGCCATTGGTGTCAGTTGGTTCACCTAAGATGTATACAGATGCTCATTGGGTTATGAGTACACCGGACATGACTCGCCGGGAACATGCTAGTTGGTCTTATACCTGACGTCAGATAGCAGTTCCCTGGTGACATGTGTACATGTTAGTTCATCGACCTGGGGATCGTCATTTGTCTCGTGTGAGTTCCCACTGTACTTTGATTACTACCCTACCACGCTCAAAGGAGACGTGGAAACAGGTTTTAGTTGGGTACAGTCCCGAGCCACATGGAGGCAGTGAGCGGATCTTCAGGGGTTCGTCTCTCCCAGTATTGGGGGTGAGGTCGCGCTGTGTCTAGGAGAGCCATTACACGAAGCCCTCGGCCGAGGTATGAGATTTACTGGTAGGTATTCCAGTAGTATCTCAGGGTGTTCTGGGCTACACTCCGACACGACTTGTACCGCTTTTGGGGGTCTGACTTTTACCAACCCCCTAGGCCCGCCATGCGATGCTCATAGACGAACGGACCGGACTGTACGGATATTGTCACTGACAGGCTCAATAGGGTGTCAGGATGAGTTCGCTCATCGACGTCCCTTTTGGTCAATAGCTGGTGGCCCGTCACGTATGGCTAATACCTCTGACGTGCTAGTGGTTAAATCCACAGCCATGGTATTGACGAGTCTTTAGAGTCTACCACACATTCAGTTACTCAAGCTTTCGGGCGAAACGCTGTAGTGGCCGTATGGAGATATGGCACGGTTCGATCAGATACGTACAGTATTGCACGGATCAGGATCGGACAGTTTGTACTAGAGACCGTATGGATATATGGCAGGGTTCGATCAGATACGTGCGGTATTGCACGGATCAGGATCGAACGGATATTACTAGCCGGCTTTGGTTTAAGCCGGATCCTAGTATAGTACAGTGTAGATTTTGTCTCATTGCATTTGTATTTCGGTCGGAATACAGATGCGGGTGTGTATACACAGTATCGGGGTTTTCCTGTAATTTATTACGGGACCAGTTTTCTGGAGTTGCCAGTTTACTTTCAGTTTCGGACAATTTCCTTTGTATCGTTCATTGGCCGAAGATTGGTGGAGGAGGGCTTATTTGCAATTGTGCAAATAAGCATTTGTGGAGGGAGGTGATTGCATATTGTTGTATCATGATAGCTCTTCTTTGACTTCTTGACTTCTTCATGATGGCTTGACTTTTTGAAGTCATCATGCTTGATGATGATGGCTTGACCATTTGGAGTCATCATGCTTGATGATGATGGCTTGACCATTTGGAGTCATCATGCTTGAGATGATGGATTATGATGGTGGAGTGTGGGTTTGTGTTTTTGATCATTTCCTTTCATGATTTCATTTGACCTTTCTCTCTCTTGGATTATGAGAGACTCTCATTCTTTTGATTGATACACTCCCTCACTCACTCTCATTCTCCCCTCCCACATTGGCATGGCCGGCCACTTCCTCTAGTTGGCTGTCCAAATTTTTGATGTAGGGATTTACACTCATTTGGCTTGGCAAAAATCATATTAGCTCCTCCTCCAAAAGCTTGTATCAATTCCTCCACCATATGGCAATTCCTACAACCCCAAAATGAGACATGAGTTCCACACTACATTCTACAGCAAATCTTGGGCATGTCGACTTGCCAGCTTCGTGCCCGAGTTGCCTCGGTATAGAGGTGGGAGCCCGTAAAAGAAGCAGGCGACGTGGTGCCCTTCCGGTGACGAGGTGGAGACCGGAGACTCCGCGGAAGATCGGGACGACGACGAGAAGACCGGAGGACACGGATTACTCGGTATATCTCTCTTTCCCATCTAGTAGTTAGCTAGGACTAGTTAATGGCCCGATCCGGGTTCTAGTGCGCGGTTGTGCCGGTTCAAGAAAATTTAAAGTTAGCCATCGCTTCCGCATTTGGCCTCGGGATGGAGGCCGGGGCGCCGCCGTGCACTTACAGTGGTATCAGAGCCTCGCCATTAACATAGTCTAGCTTTGTCTAATGTGTTTTACACTTCCGATCGAACAAATGTTCCGAAAACCCAATAACACATGCATCAGTTTTCTGTCGAATTTTTTCTGGCTCGAAAATTTTTTCAGGTTGTAGAAAAGTGATGTACTGAAAGTCCTAAGAATTCTGGAGAAGTTCGACACATTGATCTTTTAAGGGGAGCGCGGAACCGCGGCCAAACCCCACTTGGGACCGCGGTTCCGCCACAGTATGGAGAGATCAATGCGTCAAAATTTTCCAGTGGGCTTCTGGGTTGAAAATAGGGTTTTTGGAATATTAAATTTGGGCCCAGAATTTCTTGATGTGCTACAGTAGTACTTGGGGCCCACTTGATAAAATTTGATCGATCGGATATTTTAAAACACATTAGTTCACAGTATTTACATTATATCTGCGACCGTGAATGTCACTTGATCGATAAATCATGTCTGACTGCTATAGCCCGGTTAGACGGATTTGCGAACGTGATTTTCACGTTGATGTTCTGTGTATTGCTGTGATGTTGCGGATCGGTCGTGGGGGTAGCCTGGTTGCAGTGGTAGTACAGTTTTGTTGTATTATGTACATTTGATATTGCGGGGCGAGCGTCCGACAAGTGGACTGCCGTCACTGCCTGATTGTATTATTTTTTTGGGGCACGACCAGGTTGTGGTCGATGTACCCGTTGTATGTATATTTTACTTTCTGTACTAGGGTTACCCCAAGGTGGGGTGCATGGATAGCCGGGTTCTAGAGGGCAACAAGCCCGCATCTCATGGAATTGAGACGGAGGGGGCTTCACTCTAGAATTGGCGGGCTATTCGCCGCACTCGTAGGGGGTACAGGTTGACCCAGGAGGGGTGCCCAAGTTACCGGATTCCGTGAAGTGCCGGGTGGTCCATTCACGTTGCTGAAGGGGGCTGCATCGCTTCAGGTTTTGGCGGGTAACTTGCCGCGCCCATAGGGGTCTAGGATTTCATTGCACAGGCTATCCACACGACCAGGGGAACGTCGGGTTTCAGTAGTGGCTCTGTGAAACCCGGGGATCCCAGATATCTGTATTGTTCTGTGATGCTGTACATTTCTGTGATGTTGCATTTTATCACGCCTTGAGCGAAATATAATATATTGGTATATATATTAGTAGATGTTGTATATGTTTTGCATCCGCGCTAGTTCAGTCCCCGCTCTGTCGTTAGTTAGCTAACCTAACGGGTAATGACGGGACCCAGTGGCGAATGCGGATGGCATATACGTATATCAGTATATTTTCGTTCTTTGTGGTGTGATCAATTGATGGGACTGCGTTGATTCGGATCAATGCAAGTTAAAAACAAACCTAATCTGATGTTGTTGGAACAATTTTCAAAAAGCTGTTATTGCAAGGACGTTCACTTTTGTTTTGCATCGTGATATTCGGTTATGAATATCCAGCACCTCAGTAGACGAGGCAAGGGCCGAGATCCTTTCACCGGGAGTGACCCCTTGGACAGAAGTTTGCGTCAGGGCATTAACTTCACTATAGCCGATTACTTTTGCTTTGCATCGTGGTATTCATTTGGAATATCCTGCACCCCATTCTACGGGGAAAGAGCCGAGATCCCTTCACCGGGAATGACCTCTTTAGTAAAGGTTTTCGTCACTATATTTTCTAAAAAGCTATCCGTTCCTTCAACGATATCAAGTTCATTACGTTAAAGGTTTTCGCCAGAAACCATTCGTAGCCCTCCGTCGTTTCATATGGGTAGTCAATAGTATTCAAGCTGTGTTTGTTGGCCAAAGTCAAGGCACAGTGTTTGGTAGCTGTTGGTTATTCATATGCAGCATAGATAGATGCGTTGGTTTGGAACAGTCGTACTGCCTTGTTGGCCAAAGTCAAGGGTAGGTACGGGTGGATTCAAATCAACCTGGAGAATGACGGGTAGAACTTGACATGTGACTTATGATTTGTTGGCCAAAGTCAAGGTCATAAGAGCATGGGGTAGAAATCTCATCGGGAGTTTCTAAAGAAACTGAAACTTGCCAGATATGCGCATACCTTCTGGAGTGTGACACCGTGAGCGGATTCCGTCACGTTATCATGCGATGATAGTTGGATCCCAATTCCCACTGATGAGTTGGTTTACTCCTCGGGTGACCCCGACTAATTCTTCTTTCAGGTTTGGAGGAGAATTTGAGGTGACAGTGGGAGGTTTCCAGATTAGATAAATTGGTAACCATTCTGATCTAGGTTAGAGTGCACGCTGAGTGTTTCTTTTCTCTCTCTCTTTGGCAGCGACCATTGACCCGACCCTAAGACTATGACTCAGAGACCAAGTTGACCGAACCTTCTTAAACACTGGCTTTTGGATTGTCAGAGTCGCTAACCTCATTGCCACTCCTACTTTTACTCTTTTCTCCAGGACACCCCGTATTACTACGAACGTCCACTTCCATTGGGCAAAACCATCGTATGGTTAGATACGAACTCGAAAGAATTTATTCGAGGATGGTTTCCGGTTCGGGAGAAAACGGATAGGACTATTCAGTTGTCTTTTCCTTTTACCTTCTCTCAGGTTGCGAGTACTCCTTAGTTTAGGAGATAGTACACCTATTACGCAAATTGGATAGTCTTCTTCCAAACCGTAGGCTGGTGTCGAACGGTGGGGAATGAAGAAAACCAATTAGCCTAACAATGGTGTACAGAAGGTATTAAGTTAAGACAAAGAAAGGGATTAGTAAGAGGGTAAAGTAAATTGCGACTGCTGTTCACGACCATACCAAGTATTTCTTCGCCAATCCTAAATCACCTTTGTATTTCTCCAGAACACTCCGTATCACTACGAAGATCCACAGTTTATTGGATACTCCATCGTATAGTTATATACGAACTCGAAAGGAACTTGTTCCAGTTCGGGGATGGATTCTGGTTCAGGAGAAATAGGAATAAGGTTTATTCGGTTGTCTTTTATCTTAACATTCTCTCGCATTGCGAGTGCTCCTAGGATTAGGGTAGTACACCCATTATGCTTCTTGGATAGTCTTCTTCCAAACCATAGGCTGGTGCCGAACGGTAGGGAAGGAAGAAAACCATTTGGCCTAAAGGGGTGTGCAGAAGGTAATGACTAAAGACATATGAAGGGATTTGGAGAGATGACAAAGAATTACATGGTTACAGTTGTGAATCTGGATAATGGAAGAGGCATTACTAGGAATACCCGGATACCCCGTCGAAACATTTCAATGTTTCAGTTTCACTGTGTACTGTTAAACGAAAACTGATTTCCCGATTAGATACTTACTCCGGGGTATGTATTTACCAGGTATGATTCTCACATCTGTATGGTTTTACAGATGATGTGTGGGAGTAAGCTATTGGGAATTGGGTGATCATCCTCATTATATCGGGATTCGTTGTAATCAGTGATATTTGAGGAAGTCACCTGGGTAGTTTGCCGGTCGGCAAATATTTGGATTTGAATATCCGCTGTTGTGCACCAATTTCAAATTGATATATCTGTACGTCTATTGTCATAGAGTGAGATATACCTTTTTGAAATTATGTCTACGACATTTACCTATATCAGTGGATGGTTAGGTAAGGAGCATTAAACAGCGGTGTAATTCTTCTTAACCATAAGTACAGTTTTCAACCTACAATGAATGAGTTATCAGACTCAAGGGACTTATACAGAGTATTGTATGTTGTCCAGGGTCCATCAGGACAGAGGGGTTGGTCCTCGTACTATATTCGGTTTACTTATGACTTCTCTAGTTTTTAGACAGGTGTTTCGTGGAAACACAGGGTCTGAATTTTGAGAAGTTATAGGTATTTGAATAGAGTAGAGAACCAGGTGTAGCAAGTATCGGGATTCTTCAAAGGGATCGAAGATGTAGATACTTGTATATGGTATTCAGTTGATAGTAATGGTTAAGAGAACTTGCTTCTCTTTCAGGTTACTCATAATTAGAAGCATTCCTAAGTTGAGTAACGCTGATCGGCCTTCTTCCATTTAGTTGACATGCACTGGAGACAGTTGCATGATTTGAATCTGATTCAATTAAATCAGTGCCTCTGGTTCTATATTGGATATAGAACAGTTCATATCTTAACGTTATTAAGGTATGGGGAGTTGTCTGGCTTATGATTAAAACCAGACTCTGGATAACTCAAGGCACGTTTCTGTAATGGCTGTTTGTGGGTTGACCCAGGCTATGACGAGGGTTGACTTTCTACCATCTGGAAGATCAATAGTGATATTGTTCTAGACTCGCCACAGTTTTATTAAAAATGGATTTTTTCAGAAAACAGTAGTGGGAGTATGGTAGAACTGTAAGTGATTCCAGAACCACAAACGATTACTGAAGATTTCATAAGAACCTAAAGATTCAATCTGGATTGACATTCCATTGGCCACTCCGCAGATAAGGTGGGTAACTTCAGGCACCCGAGAGGTACTCCGGTAGCCTCAAGGACGGTGACAGGGAAGTTCTTGTTTACCCACACTTGCCATTGCAGTTGTTCCAGACTGTGAGACCCGGCAGGAGGATGAGTATAGCGTCGTTCTAAACTAGTTTTATAAGTGTACGTGTATATGACTGTAAGTCCGCGGGGGCACCCCGGCCGTCGATCCGACGCCGGAAACGCGGAAACAAAAACTTTGCAAAAACTTGCAACCGGCACCACCGCGCACTTTTCACCCGGATCGGGCCATTAACCTAGCTAACTAGCAAACTAAAAGATGGGTGAAGAGTTATACCAAGCGATCCGTGTCCTTCGGTCTTTGTCTCTACTCCGATCTCCTACGGAATGTTCATCATCGTCTCGTCGGAACGGGCACCACATCGCACCTCTGGACCGAGGCAACTCGGGCGTGAAGTTGGCTAGCCGACGCGTCCAAGACTTGCTATAGAATAGTGTAGTAGCCATGTCTCTTTAGGGTTTTAGAAGTTGCCTTTGGTAATAGAGGAATGAAATACTTTTGAAGAGGGTCTTTCCTTTTGTTGCATGAATGAATAATGAGATAGCCAAAAATGAGAACCACAATCATCTCTCTCCCTCACTCTAGTGGCCGGCCCCTCTTCCAAAGAAAGAATGGTGGTGGAAAAAGAATTCTAATCATCATATTAAAAGGCTTGATCAATAATGAATAAAAAGGTATCAATATCAATAGAAAATGGTCACACCAAAATCAAGCTCAAACCCTTTCACTAACCATCATAATAAATGCAAGGATATAGACTAGAAAAGAATCTCATGATTATGAAGCCACACTTATGCAAGAAAGCCCCTCACAAAACGTTATTTGCATAATTGCAAATAACACCCTCCAACTGAAAGTCCGGCCGTGAAGGAATAAAAGAAAACCGGCCGGAACGGAATGCAAACTGGCAACCTCAGAAAACTGATCCCGTAATAAATTACAGGAAAACCCCGCAACTGCAAATACATGCCCGCAATTGTATTTCCACTGAACACAAATGCAAAGAGACAAAACTACACTATCTAATACTAGGATCCGGCTTAAGCCAAAGCCGGCTAGTAAAAACCGTCCGATCACGATCCGTGCAATACCGCACGTATCTGATCGAACCCTGCCATGTCTCCATACGGCCTCTACAGCGTTTCGCCCGAAACCTGAGTAACTGAGTGTGGTGGACTCTAAAGACTCGTCAATACTATGGCTGTGGATTTAACCACTAGCACGTCAGAGGTATTAGCCATACATGACGGGGCAACCAGCTATTGACCAAAAGGGACGTCGATGAGCGAACTCATCCTGACACCCTACTGAGCCTGTCAGTGACAATATCCGTACAGTCCGGTCCGTTCGTCTATGAGCATCGCATGGCGGGCCTAAGGGGTTGGTAAAAGTCTGACCCCCAAAAGCGGTACAAGTCGTGTCGGAGTGTAGCCCAGAACACCCTGAGATACTACTGGAATACCTACCAGCAAATCTCCTGCCTTGGCCAAGGACTTTTCATGTTCTGGCTCTCCTAGACACAGCGCGACCTCACCCCCAATACCGGGAGAGACGAACTCCTGCAGATCCGCTCACTGCCTCCATGTGGCTCGGGACTGTTCCCAACTAAAACCTGTTTGCACGACTCCTTTGAGCCGTGGTAGGGTAGTAATCAAAGCACAGTGGGAACTCACACGAGACAAATGACGATCTCAGGTCGATGAACTAACTGTTGGAGATAGTGCCCTCAGAGTCAATTTTTGGATCACAGGCACGTGATTGCAATGATTGAGGGGAGGACCTATCCCTGTAGGACAGTCTTACTCAAGATGATAGTATGCTATCCGGTTTATCTTTATCATCGTGTACTGCTTTAGGTGACCTTACGAGTCGCTATTACACGTTGATAGAGCCCCTAGGATTCTTGCTTGACTACCAGCAGTATGAAGGCGATCATATACGTGAGAGCTGGAGTCGATGAGCACATTCTTAAATGGTCCCTAGTCGTGGGAGTTTCGAGACAGGGCATCGATACTCCGGAGTAGACTAGTGTATACAGTCGAGACCCCGACGAGGGGCGGTGGCCGGTCTCACAAGCCACTGGTGTCAGTTGGTTCACCTAAGATGTATACAGGTGCTCATTGGGTTATGAGTACACCGGACAGGACTCGCCGGGAACCTGCTAGTTGGGATTATACGAGAAGTCAGATAGCAGTTCCCTGGTGACATGTGTACAGGTTAGTTCATCGACCTGAGATCGTCATTTGTCTTGTGTGAGTTCCCACTGTGCTTTGATTACTACCCTACCACGGCGCAAAGGAGTCGTGCAAACAGGTTTTAGTTGGGTACAGTCCCGAGCCACATAGAGGCAGTGAGCGGATCTGCAGGGGTTCGTCTCTCCCGGTATTGGGGGTGAGGTCGCGCTGTGTCGAGGAGAGCCAGAACATGAAAAGTCCTTGGCCAAGGCAGGAGATTTGCTGGTAGGTATTCCAGTAGTATCTCAGGGTGTTTTGCGCTGCACTCCGACACGAGTTGTACCGCTTTTGGGGGTCTGACTTTTACCAACCCCCTAGGCCCGCCATGCGATGCTCATAGACGAACGGACCGGACTGTACGGATATTGTCACTGACAGGCTCAGTAGGGTGTCAGGATGAGTTCGCTCATCGATGTCCCTTTTAGTCAGTATCTGGTAGCCCGTCCGTATTGGCTTATACCTCTGACGTGCTAGTGGTTTAATCCACAGCCATAGTATTGACGAGTCTTTAGAGTCCACCATACTCAGTTACTCAGGTTTCAGGCGAAACGCTGTAGAGGCCGTATGGAGATATGGCAGGGTTCGATCAGATACGTGCGGTATTGCACGGATCTTGATCGGACTGTTTTTACTTGCCGGCTTTAGCTTAAGCCGAATTCTAGTATTAGATAGTGTAGTTTTGTCTCTTTGCATTTGTGTTCAGTGGGAATAAAAATGTGGGCATGTATTTGCAGTAGCGGGGTTTTCCTGTAGTTTATTACGGGATCAGTTTTCTGAAGTTGCCAGTTTGCATTCCGTTCCGGCCAGTTTTCCTTCATTCCTTCGCGGCCGGACTTTATGATGGAGGGGGTTAATTGCAAGTTTGCAATTAACTTATTTGTTGAGGGTTTTCTTGCATATGAGTGGCTTCATAATCATGAGATTCCTTTTTAATCAACTCATTGCTTTTCATATGATGGTGCTTTGATTTGTTGAGAAAAGAATTTGGTGTGACTTTTAATTTTAGCCTTATCTTTTCCCTTTCTCCACTTGCCTTTGTTTCTCCATTTTTCCTTGCTGAAGAGGGGGGGCCAGCCACTGTTCATGAGTGGAGAGAGAGTTTTAATTTTTGTGTGTAAACATCTCTTCATGTTAATTTCGTGGGCCCCCCCTGAGTGTGCTGGTGTTTAATTTGGATGATGGATTAATTTCCTTAGGAAGCCATGAGCTTAAATGGGTGTGCTGGGGGCTGATTGTTTGAGAGAGCACCATTTTGCTTTGGCCGAGCTCTTTATATAGCATGCTCCAATTTCCAGCAAGCTTTGATCCATGGAAAATTCTTGTGCACAAATACCTCCACATCCATGGCAACTTCTAACCCCAAAAGAGACAAGCATTCTACACTATTCTACAGCATCCCTTGGACGCGTCGGCTAGCCAACTTCGCGCCCGAGTTGCCTCAGTCAAGAGGTGGGAGCCCATAAAAGATTCCGGCTACGTGGTGCCCTTTCCGACGAGAAGGTGACGGAGATTCCGCGGGAGATAGGTGTGGAGACGAAGACCGAAGGACTCGGATCGCTTGGTATAACTCTTCACCTATCTTTTAGTTTGCTAGTAAGCTAGGTTAATGGCCCGATCCGGGTGAAAAGTGCGCGGTGGTACCGGTTGCAAGTTTTGCAAAGTTTTTGTTTCCGCGTTTCCTGCGTCGGATAGACGGCCGGGGCGCTCCCGCGGGCTTACATTGGTATCAGAGCCACGCCATTAACCATGCCTAGCTTGCTCTAGTGTGTTCAGAACTCGATCGAACAAAGTTCCCAAAAAACCGTAATTTTCATACTTCATGTTTCTGTCGAAATTTTTTCAAGCTCCAAAAATTTTTCAGGTCGTTGCAGAAATATGTACTGAGAATTCTAAGAACACAGCAGAAATTTGGTGACTTAATTCGTCTGTACGGCCGCGGAACCGCGGCCATAACCCCACTTTGACCGCGGTTCCTCCGCGGTATTAGAGCTTCGTTGCACCATTTTTTTCCTGTGGGTCCTAGTCTATGAAATGGGGGTTTTGGGACATTCTTTTTGGGCCCAGATTTTCTGTAAGTGCTACAGTATTGTTTGGGGCCCACTTTGATAAATTTGTTCGATCGGATATTTTAAACATGCTAGTTCACAGTATTTACATTATATCTGCGACCGTGAATGTCACTCGATCGGTAAATCCTGTCTAACTGCTATAGCCCGGTTACACGGATTTGCGAACGTGACATTCACGTTGATGTTCTGTGTGTTGCTGTGATGTTGCGGATCGGTCGTGGGGATAGCCTGGATGCAATGTTAGTACAGTTTTGTTTTATATGTACATTTGATATTGCGGGGCGAGCGTCCGACATGTGGACTTCCGTCACTGCCTGTTTGTATTATTATTTTGGGGCACGACCAGGTTGCGGTCGATGTACCCGTTGTATGTTTATTTTACTTTCTGTACTAGGATTATCCCGCAGAGGGGTGCACGGATAGCCGGGTTCAAAAGGGCAACAAGCCCGCATCTCATGGCATTGAGAAGGAGGGGGCTTTACTCTGGAATTGGAAGGGCTATTCGCCGCACTCGTAGGGGGTACAGGTTGACCCATGAGGGGTGCCCAAGTTACCGGATTCCGTGAAGTGCTGGGTGGTCCATTCACGTTGCTGAAGGGGGCTGCCTCGCTTCAGGTTTTGGCGGGTAACTTGCCGCGCCTGTAGGGGTCTAGGATTTCATTGCACAGGCTATCCACATGACCAGGGAAACGTCGGGTTTCAGCAGCGGCTCTGTGAAACCCGGGGATCCCAGATATCTGTATTGATCTGTGTTGCTATACATTTCTGTGTTGCTGCATTTTTATCACGCCTTGAGCGAAAATTATATATTGTATATATATACTAGTAGATGTTGTATATGTTTTGCATCCGCGCTAGTCCAGTCCCCGCTCTGTCGTTAGTTAGCTAACCTAACGGGTGATGACGGGACCCAGTGGCGAATGCGGATGGCATATACGTACATCAGTATATTTTCGTTATTTTGTGGTGTGATCAATTGATGTGACTGCGTTGATTCGGATCAATGCAAGTTAAACAAACCTATTCTGATGTTGTTGGAACACTTTTTCAAAAAGCTGTTATTGCAAGGGCATTCTCTTTTGTTTTGCACAGTGGTATTCGGTTATGAATATCCAGCTCCTCAGTCGACGAGGCAAGGGCCGAGATCCTTTCACCGGGAGTGACCCCTTGGACAAAAGTTTGCGTCAGGGCAGTAACTTCACTATAGCCGTTTACTTTTGCTTTGCATCGTGGTATTCAGTTGGAATATCCTGCACCTCATTCTACGGGGAAAGAGCCGAGATCCCTTCACCGGGAGTGACCTCTTTAGCAAAGGTTTTCGTCACTATATTTTTAAAAGCTATCCGTTCCTTCGACGATATCAAGTTCATTACGTTAAAGGTTTTCGCCAGAAACCATTCGTAGCCCTCCGTCATTTCAGTTAAATATTCGGTAGTATTCAAGCTATGTATTTTGACCTCACGCCAAGGCATAGTGTTTGGTAGCTGCCGGGTATTTATCTGTTGCATAGATAGATGCGTTGGTTTGGGACTGTCGTACTACTATTTTGGCCTACGTCAAGGGTATGTACGGGTGGGTTCAAATTAACCTGGACAATGACGGGTAGAACTTGACATGTGACTTATGATATTTTGACCTCACGCCAAGGGCATAAGAGCATGGGGCAAAAATCCATATTGGAGGTTTCAAAAGAACTGAAACTTGCCAGATATGCGCATACCTTCTGGAGTGTGATAACGTGAGCGGATTCCGTCACCTTATCATGCGATGATAGTTGAATCCCGATTCCCATTGATGAGTTGGTTTACTCCTCGGGTGATCCCGGCTAATTCTTCCTTCAGGTTTGGGGAAGAATTTGACGTTACAGTGGGAGGTTTCCAGATTAGATAAAGTGATAACCATTCTGATCTAGGTTAGAGTGCACGCTGAGTGTTTCTTTTCTCTCTCTCTTTGGCAGCGACCATTGACCTGGCCCTAGACTATGACTCAGTGACCAAGTTGACCGAAGCTTCTTAACACTGGCTTTTGGATTGTCAGAGTTGCAAACCTCATTGCCACTCCTACTTTTACCCTTTTCTCCAGGACACCCCGTATTACTACGAACGTCCACTTCCATTGGACAAAACCATCGTATGGTTATATACGAACTCGAAGGAATTCGAGGATGGTTTCCGGTTCTGGAGAAAACGAATAGGACTATTCAGTTGTCTTTTCCTTTTACCTTCTCTCTCAGATTGCGAGTACTCCTTGGTTTAGGAGGTAGTACACCTATTACGCAAATTGGATAATCTTCTTCCAAACCTTAGGCTGGTGTCGACAGGTAGGGAATGAAGAAAACCAATTAGCCTAAACGGTGTACAGAAGGTATTAAGTTAAGACAAAGCAAGGGATTAGTAAGAGGGCAAAGTAAATTGCGACTGCTATTCACGACCAAACCAAGTATTTCTTCGCCAATCCTAAATCACCTATTTCTAAGGTTTATTCGGTTGTCTTTTATCTTCACCTTCTTTCGCATTGCGAGTGTTTCTAGGACTGGGACAGTACACCCATTATGCTTATTGGATAGTCTTCTTCCAAACCATAGGCTGGTGCCGAACGGTAGCGAAGGAAGAAAACCTTTTGGCCTAAAGGGGTGTACAGAAGGTAATGACTAAAGACATAAAAAGGGATTTGGAGAAGTGGCAAAGAATTATACGGTATAGTTGTGAATCTGAATAATGGAAGAGGCATTACTAGGAATACCAGGATACCCCATCGAAACATTTCAATGTTTCAGTTTCACTGTGTACTGTTAATAGAAAACTGATTTCCCGATTAGACACTTGCTCCAGGGTATGTATTTACCAGGTATGATTCTCACATCTGTATACAGATGATGAGTGGGAGTAAGTTATTGGGAATTAGGTGATCATCCTCATTATATCGGGATTCGTTGTAATTGGTGATATTTGAGGAAGTCACCTGGGCTGTTTGCCGGTCGGCAAATATTTGGTTTTGAATATCCGTTGTTGTGCACCAATTTCAAATTGATATATCTGTACGTCTATTTTTATAGAGTGAGAAATACCTTTTTGAAATTATGTCTATGACATTTACCTATACCAGTGGATGGTTAGGTAAGGAGCATTGAAGAGCGGTGTAACTCTTCTTAACCATAAGTACAGTTTTCGACCTACGACACACAGTGAATGAGTCATTTGACTCAAGAGACTTATACAGAGTATTGTATGTTGTCCAGTGTCCATTAGGACAGAGGGGTTGGTCCTCGTTCTATATTCGGTTTACCTATGACTTCTCTAGTTTTTAGACAGCTGTTTCGTAGAAACACAGGGTCCAAATTTTGAGAAGTTATAGGTATATGTATAAAGTAGACAACCAGGTATTGCAAGTATCGGGATTCTTCAAGGTGATCGAAGATGTAGATACTTATGTATGGTATTCAGATGATAGTAATGGTTAAGAGAACTTGCTTCTCTTTCAGGTTACTCATAATTGGAAGCATTCCTAAGTTGAGTAACGCTGATCGGCCTCCTTCCATTAAGTTGACATGCATTGGAGACAGCTGCATGATTTGAATCTGGTTCAATTAAATCAGTGCCTCTGTTTCTTGGATATAGAACAGTTCATATCTTGACATTGTTAAGATACGGGGAGTTGTTCGTCTTATGCTTAAAACCAGACTCCGGATAACTCAAGGCACGTTTCAGTAATGGCTGTTTGTGGGTTGACCCGGGCTATGACGAGGGTTGATTTTCTACCATCTGGAAGATCAATAGTGATATTGTTCTTGACTCGCCACAGTTTTAATTAAAAAAATGGATTTTTTCAGAAAACAGTTGTGGGAGTATGGTACAACTGGAAGTGATTCCAGAACCGCAAACGATTACTGAAGATTTGATAAGAACCTAAAGATTCAATCAGGTTTGATGTTCCATTGGCCACTCCGCAGATAAGGTGGGTAACCTTAGGCACCCGAGAGGTACTTCGGTATACTCAAGGACGGTGGCAGAGAGGTTCTTGTTTACCCAGACTTGCCATTGCTGTTGTTCCAGACTATGAGACCCGGCAGGAGGATGAGTATAGCGTCGTTCTAAACTAGTTTTAGAAGCGTACGTCTATATGACTCTGCCAGAGGGTTGTCGTAGTCAGTGGGAGCAGTGAAAGCATTGGTGGACATCAGGCTTATGTCTATTTATAGACTAAAGCAGATATAGCGGAGATAGATCATCTATTTCTGATGTGACAGTCATAGGTTTGACTTCATCAGAATAGGGGATGGATCTGTTGAGAAGGTAGTGGGGTGTGATGTCCTGGTATTTGATGACATACAAAGAGTAGGAAGTGATATTCCTATACTACGATCGGTTAAACTTTGGTCGTCACACAGTGGTTTCTCCACATAGGAATTGGATCTTATATCGCATATTCTGGTTACTAGATCTATGGTTTTAGATCTAGATTTGGGTGGTTTCCTAATCTGGGTACCTTGACAGCATTCTATGAGTATTTAGAATGAACGGCTCCTGGCATGTTGGTGTACCTGCAGGTAATGGAGTCACCCTCTTTAAAGGTGTCTTACAGACTAAAGGGGAGAGGGATACGCATGATTGGCAGATTACTTGCTTAGGCAACTGAGTCAATCATGAGGTGTCAAGTACCACACCAGATGTTGTTCTTGTAGTAGGTGCAATAAGTTGATATTGATCCAATCCTGGAGAAACAGTCGGAAGCAGTTTTAGAACATAAGTTGATGTTCTAGGGATATGATAACAAGCATTCTCCTTCGGGAGACAGTTATCATTCCAGACTTCCAACATGACCTGGATGGCAGAGTGGCTGTCAGAGTTATAGTTTTCCCTCTGACAAGGGGCAGTATTTTGGACAAATGGTCCAGGTGGGTACTGAGGGAAGGTATGGCGCAGGATACTGATTAAGTTCAGTTGTCGATACAGTCTAAGAAGTTTGGATTTGGAGTTCATTTATGAGCTAGGTCCCATCAGACATCCAGAAATTCTAAGGCAGGTATTGCTCATTTCGGGAGATGGCTTTCTCCGCGAACTTGAGATATAGAGAGACATAGAAAGAAACATCAGAGCGGATCCACTCACTGAGGCTATTCCTCGAACGCAATAGTTTCGCAAACGAGCTTTGTGAGACTGACTAGTAGAGGAGTTGGGTGTTCAGTATCATACGGGCTGTGAGTATGCGACATCGCAATAATTAGCCTTGAGTGCAAGTGGGAGATTGTTGGAGATAGTGCCCTCAGAGTCAATTATTGGATCACAGGCACTTGATTGCAATGATTGAGGGGAGGACCTATCCCAGTGGGATAGTCTTACTCAAGATGATAGTATGCTATCTGGTTTATCTTTATCATCGTGTACTGCTTTAGGTGACCTTACGAGTCGCTATTACACGTTGATAGAGCCCCTAGGATTCTTGCTTGACTACCAGCAGTATGAGGGCGATCATGTTGGAGATAGTGCCCTCAGAGTCAATTATTGGATCACAGGCACGTGATTGCAATGATTGAGGGAGGACCTGTCCCGGTAGGACAGTCTTACTCGAGATGATAATATGCTATCTGGTCTATCTTTATCATCGTGTACTGCTTTAGGTGACCTGACATGTCACTATTACACGCTGATAGAGCCCCTAGGATTCTTGCTTGACAGCCGGCAGTATGATGGCGATCATATACGTGAGAGCTGGTGGTCTATAAGCACATCCTTAAAAGGTCCCTAGTCGTGGGAGTTTCGAGACAGGGCATCGATTCTCCGGAGTAGACTAGTGTATACAGTCGAGACCCCGATGAGGGGCGGTGGCCGGTCTCACAAGCCACTGGTGTCAGTTGGTTCACCTAAGATGTATACAGGTGCTCATTGGGTTATGAGTATACCGGACAGGACTCGCCGGGAACATGCTAGTTGGTCTTATACCTGACGTCAGATAGCAGTTCCCTGGTGACATGTGTACAGGTTAGTTCATCGACCTGGGGATCGTCATTTTTCTCGTGTGAGTTCCCACTGTACTTTGATTACTACCCTACCACGGCTCAAAGGAGTCGTGCAAACAGGTTTTAGTTGGGTACAGTCCCGAGCCAAATGGAGGCAGTGAGCGGATCTTCAGGGGTTCGTCTCTCCCGGTATTGGGGGTGAGGTCGCGCTGTGTCTAGGAGAGCTATTACGCAAAGCCCTCGGCCGAGGCAGGAGATTTACTGGTAGGTATTCCAGTAGTATCTCAGGGCATTCTGGGCTACACTCCGACACGACTTGTACCGCTTTTGGGGGTCTGACTTTTACCAACCCCCTAGGCCCGACATGCGATGCTCATAGACGAACGGACCGGATTGTACGGATATTGTCACTGACAGGCTCAGTAGGGTGTCAGGATGAGTTCGCTCATTGACGTCCCTTTTGGTCAATAGATGGTGGCCCGTCACGTATTGGCTAATACCTCTGACGTGCTAGTGGTTAAATCCATAGCCATAGTATTGACGAGTCTTTAGAGTCCACCACACTTACAGTTACTCAAGCTTTCGGGCGAAACGCTGTAGAGGCCGTATGGAGATATGGCTGGGTCCGATCAGATACGTGCGGTATTGCACGGATCAGGATCGGACAGTTTTGTACTAGTGGCCGTATACTTATATGGCAGGGTTTGATCTGATACGTGCGGTATTGCACGGATCAGGATCGAACGGATATTACTAGCCGGCTTTGGCTTAAGCCGGTCCTAGTTTAGTACAGTGTAGATTTTGTCTCATTGCATTTGTATCCGGTCGGAATACAGATGCGGGTGTGTATGCACAGTATCGGGGTTTTCCTGTAATTTATTACGGGACCAGTTTTCTGGAGTTGCCAGTTTGCATTCCGTTCCGGCCGGTTTTCCTTTGTTCTTTCCCGGCCGGACTTTTCCGATGGAGGGGGTTATTTGCAAGTTTGCAAATAACATTTGTGAAAGGGGTTTCTTGCATTATGAGGCATTATGTTTGATAAAGCATCTTTGCTTTTCTTGTTCTCATGATGGTGCAATAAATGTGATTAGAAGAGATTAGAATGTGATTTGAGTGCTTGATGTGAGATTTGCTTTTGGGGTGTGGTCACCCATTCTCTTTTCCTACCATCACCTCCCTTCTTGAGTTGTTGTTTTCCACCACCATATTTCCAAAGGGGGGGCCGGCCATTTTAGAAAGAGAAGAGGAAAAATGAGAGAGATTGATTTTGGTGTGGGAAATTCATCATCCATCTCATTTTTCCATTGCTACCAAAATCACTCCAAAGTTCATTCCTTCGATCCCTCCATCAAGGCAACAAAACCCAAGTGAGACATAACCTATACACTTTCTACAGCATACCTTGGGCACGTCGACTAGCCAGCTTCGTGCCCGAGTTGCCTCGGTATTGAGGTGGGAGCCCGTAAAAGATGCAGACGATGTGGTGCCCTTCCGGCAAGAATGCGACGACCGGAGTTTCCGCGGGAGATCGGGACGACGACGAGAAGACCGGAGGACTCGGATCACTCGGTATATCTCTCACCCTTTCTCTTGTTAGCTAGTATTGGTTAATGGTTACGATCCGGGTATATTGTCCGCGGCAGCGCCAGTTTAAAAGATAAGAAAATTTTGATTCCGCATTTTGGCCTCGGATAGACGGCCGGGGCGCTGCCGTGGCGCAACATGGTATCAGAGCCACGCCATTAACCTTGCCTAGCTTGTTCTAATGTGTTTTACTTATCCGATCGACCAAAATTCCAAAAACCGCGTTTTGCTTGCATCAGTTTTCTGTCGATTTTTTCCGGGCTCGAAAATTTTTTCAGGTGATTGCAGAATGATGTACAGGGAATCCTAAGAACACTGCAAAAATTTGGTAACCCAATTCTTCCGTACGACCGCGGAACCGCGGCCTGAACCCCTCTTTGGCCGCGGTTCCGCCGCAGGAAGTTGGGGTCACTTCGCCATATTTTTACAGTGGGCTTGTGGGCTGATTTTGGGGGTTTTGGAATATTAAATTTGGGCCCAGATTTTCTGTGAGTGCTACAGTATTGCTTGGGGGCCCACTTGTTAATTGTTTGATCGATCGGATATTTTAAACACATTATTTCACAGTATTTACATTATATCTGCGACCGTGAATATCACTTGATCGGTAAATCCTATCTAACTGCTATAGCCCGGTTAGACGGATTTGCGAACGTGATTTTCACGTTGATGTTCTATGTTTATGCTGTGATGCTGCGGATCGGTCGTGGGGGATAGCCTGGATGCAATGTTAGTACAGTTTTGTTTTATATGTACATTTGATATTGCGGGGCGAGCGTCCGACATGTGGACTGCCGTCACCGCCTGTTTGTATTATTCTTTTAGGGCACGACCTGGTTGCGGTCGATGTACCCGTTGTATGTATATTTTACTTTCTGTACTAGGATTACCCCGCGGAGGGGTGCACGGATAGCCGGGTTCTAGAGGGCAACGGGCCCGCATCTCATGGCATTGAGACGGAGGGGGCTTCACTCTAGGATTGGCGGGCTATTCGCCGCACTCGTAGGGGGTACAGGTTGACCCAGGAGGGGTGCCCAAGTTACCGGATTCCGTGAAGTGTTGGGTGGTCCATTCACGGTGCTGGAGGGGACTGCCTCGCTTCAGGTCTTGGCGGGTGACTTGCCGCGCCCGTAGGGGTCTAGGATTTCATTGCACCGGCTATCCACACGACCAGGGGAACGTCGGGTTTCAGCAGCGGTTCTGTGAAACCCGGGGCTTCCAGATATCTGTATTGTTCTGTGATGCTGTACATTTCTGTGATGTTGCATTTTATCACGCCTTGAGCGAATATAATATATTGGTATATATATTAGTAGATGTTGTATATGTTTTGCATCCACGCTAGTCCAGTCCCCGCTCTGTCGTTAGTTAAGTAACCTAACGGGTGATGACGGGACCCAGTGGCGAATGCGGATGGCATATACGTACATCAGTATATTTTCGTTCTTTGTGGTGTGATCAATTGATGGGACTGTGTTGATTCGGATCAATGCAAGATAAACAAACCTATTCTGATGTTGTTGGAACATTTTTCAAAAAGCTGTTATTGCAAGGACGTTCACTTTTGTTTTGCATCGTGGTATTCATTTGGAATATCCTGCTCCTCAGTCGACGAGGCAAGGGCCGAGATCCCTTCACCGGGAGTGACCCCTTGGACAGAAGTTTGCGTCAGGGCATTAACTTCACTATAGCCGATTACTTTTGCTTTGCATCATGGTATTCAGTTGGAATATCCTGCACCTCATTCTACGGGGAAAGAGCCGAGATCCCTTCACCGGGAGTGACCTCTTTAGTAAAGGTTTTCGTCGCTATAATTTTAAAAAAGGCTATCCAGTTCCTTCAACGATATCAAGTTCATTACGTTAAAAGTTTTTCGCCAAAAACTAGACGTAGCCCTCCGTCATTTCTTACAAGTATTACTTAGTATTCGTGCTGCGTTTGTTGACTGTGTCAAGGCGTAGTGTGCGGTTGCTATGTAGTGTTTGTTTGTAGCATATTAATGGGATTGGTTAGGACAGTCGTGCGGCCTTGTTGACTGTGTCAAGGGCTCGTACGAGTGGGTTTAATGCAATCCAGGATAATGACGGGTTGAACTTGACTAGGACTCTTTGATTTGTTGACTGTGTCAAGGTCACTTGGGTCCTAGGGGTAAAAATCACATCGGGAGTTTCAAAAGAACTGAAACTTGCCAGGCATGCGCATACCTTCTGGAGTGTGGTGACTTGAGTGGATTCCGTCAAGTTATCATGCGATGATAGTTGGATCCCGATTCCTACTGATGAGTTAGTTTACTCCTCGGGTGACCCCGACTAATTCTTCTTTCAGGTTTGGAGGAGAATTTGAGGTACAGTGGGAGGTTTCCTGATTAGATAAAGTGATAACCATTCTGATCTAGGTTAGAGTGCACGCTGAGTGTTTCTTTTCTCTCTCTCTGGCAGCGACCATTGACCCGACCCTGGACTATGACTCAGTGACCAAGTTGACCGAACCATCTTAACACAAGCTTTTGGATTGTCAGAGTTGCAGACCTCATTGTCACTCCTACTTTTACCCTTTTCTTTAGGACACCCCGTATTACTGCGAACGTCCACTTCCATTGGACAAAACCATCGTATGGTTATATACGAACTCGAAGGACTTCGACGATGGTTTCTGGTTCTGGAGAAAACGAATAGGATTATTCAGTTGTCTTTTCTTTTCGCCTTCTCTCATTGCGAGTACTCCTTGGTTTAGGAGATAGTACACCTATTACGCAAATTGGATAGTCTTCTTCCAAACCTTAGGCTGGTGCCGACCGGTAGGGAATGAAGGAAACCAATTAGCATAACGATGGTGTGCAGAAGGTATTAAGTTAAGACAAAGCAAGGGATTAGTAAGAGGGAAAAGTAAATTGCGACTGCTATTCACGACCGAACCAAGTATTTCTTCGCCAATCCTAAATCACCTTTCTATTTCTCCAGGACACTCCGTATCACTACGAAGATCCACAGTTTATTTGGATACTCCATCGTATGGTTATATACGAACTCGAAAGGAACTTGTTCCAGTTCGGGATGGATTCTGGTTCAGGAGAAATAGGAATAAGGTTTATTCGGTTGTCTTTTATCTTCACCTTCTCTCGCTTTGCGAGTGCTCCTAGGATTAGGACAGTACACCCTTTATGCTTATTGGATAGTCTTCTTCCAAACCATAGGCTGGTGCCGAACGGTAGGGAAGGAAGAAAACCATTTGGCCTAAGGGGAGTGCAGAAGGTAATGACTAAAGACATATAAAGGGATTTGGAGAGGTGGCAAAGAATTATACGGTTATAGTTGTGAATCTGGATAATGGTAGAGGCATTACTAGGAATACCGGGATACCCCACCGAAGCATTTCAATGTTTCAATTTCACTGTGTACTGTTAAAAGAAAACTGATTTCCCGATTAGATACTTACTCCAGGGTATGTATTTACCAGGTATGATTCTCACATCTGTATGGTTTTACAGATGATTAGTGGGAGTAAGTTATTGGGAATAGGGTGATCATCCTCATTATATCGGGATTCGTTGTAATCGGTGATATTTGAGGAGATCATCTGGGCTGTTTGCCGGTCGGCAAATATTTGGTTTTGAATATCCGCTGTTGTGCACCAATTTCAAATTGATATATCTGTACGTTTATTTTCATAGAGTGAGATATACCTTTTGATATTATGTCGATGACATTTACCTATATCAGTGGATGGTTAGGTAAGGAGCATTAAACAGCGGTGTAATTCTTCTTAACCATAAGTATAGTTTTCAACCTACGACGCACAGTGAAAGAGTTGTTAGACTCAGCGGACTTATACAGAGTATTGTATGTTGTCCAGTGTCCATTAGGACAGAGGGGTTGGTCCTCATATTATATTCTGTTTACTTTTAACTTCTCTAGTTCTTAGACATGTGTTTCGAAGGAACACAGGGTCTAAGTTTTGAGGAGTTATAGGTATTTGAATAGAGTAGAGAACCAGGTGTAGCAAGTATCGGGATTCTTCAAAGTGATCGAAGATGTAGATACTTGTGTATGGTATTCAGTTGATAGTAATGATTAAGAGAACTTGCTTCACTTTCAGGTTACTCATAATTTGAAGCATTCCTAAGTTGAGCAACGCTGATCGGCCTCTCTCCATTTACTTGACATGCACTGGAGACAGCTGCATGATTTGAATCTGGTTCAATTAAATCAGTGCCTCTGTTTCTATATTGGATATAGAACAGTTCATATCTTGACATTGTTAAGGTACGGGGAGTTGTCCGGCTTATGCTTAAAACCAGACACTGGACAACTCAAGGCACGTTTCTGTAATGGCTGTTTGTGGGTTGACCCAGGCTATGACGAGGGTTGACTTTCTACCATCTGGCAGATCAATAGAAATATTGTTCTAGACTCGCCACAGTTTTAATAAAAATGGATTTTTTTCAGAAAAACAGTAGTGGGAGTATGGTAGAACTGGAAGTGATTCCAGAACCGCAAACGATTACTGAAAATTTGATAGGAACCTAAAGATTCAATCTGATTTGACATTCCATTGGCCACTCCGCAGATAAGGTGGGTAACTTCAAGCACCCGAGAGGTACTCCGGTAGCCTCAAGGACGGTGACAGGGAAGTTCTTGTTTACCCACACTTGCCATTGCTGTTGTTCCAGGCTGCGAGACCCGGCAGGAGGATGAGTATAGCGTCGTTCTGAACTAGCTTCAGAAGTGTACGTGTATATGACTCTGCCAGAGGGTTGTCGTAGTCAGTGGGAGCAGCGGAAGCATTGGTGGACATCAGGCTTATGTCTATTTATAGACTAAAGTAGATATAGAGGAGATAAATCATCTATTTCTGATGTGACAGTCATAGGTTTGACGTCATCAGAATAGGGGATGGATCTGTTAAGAAGGTAGTAGGGTGTGATATCCTGGTATTTGGATGACATACACATAGTAGGAAAAGAAACTCCTATACTACGATCGGTTATACTTTGGTTGTCACACAGTGGTTTCTCCACACAGGACTTGTATATTATATCAGACATTCTGGTTACTAGATCTATGGTTTTAGATCTAGATTTAGGTGGTTTCTTAATCTGGGTACCTTGACAGCATTCTATGAGTATTTAGAATGGACGACTCCTGGCACGGTAGTACACCTGCAGGTAATGGAGTCACCCTCTCTAAAGGTGTCTTACAGACTAAAGGGGAGAGGGATACGCATGATTGACAGATCACTTGCTTAGGCAATTGAGTCAATCATGAGATGTCAAGTACCACACCAGATGTTGTTCTTGCAGTAGATGCAATAAGTTGATATTAATCCAATCCTGGAGAAACAATCGGAAGCAGTTTTAGGACATAAGTGCATGTTCTAGGGATGTGATAACGACAGCCTCTTTTAGGAGACGGTTATCACTCCAGGCTTCCAAGGTGACATGGATGGCAAAGTGGCTGTCAGAGTTATAGTTTCTCCTTCTGACGAGGGGCAGTATTTTGGACAGGTGGTCCAAGGCAATACTGAGGGAGGCATGGCGCTGGGTACTGATTAAGTTCAGTTATCGATACAGTCTAAGAAGTTTGGATTTGGAGTTCATTTATGAGCTAGGTCCCATCAAATATCCAGACATACTCTAAGACAGGTATTACTGATTTCGGGAGATGGTTTTCTCCGCGAACTTGAGATATAGAGAGACATAGAAAGAAACATCACAGCGGATCCACTCACTGAGGCTATTCCTCGAACGCAATAGTTTCGCAAACGAGATTTGTGAGACTGACTAGTAGAGGAGTTGGGTGTTCGGTATCACACGGGCTGTGAGTATGCGGCATCGCAATAATTAGCCTTGAGTGCAAGTGGGAGATTGTTGGAGATAGTGCCCTCAGAGTCAATTATTGGATCACAGGCACGTGATTGCAATGATTGAGGGAGGACCTGTCCCGGTAGGACAGTCTTACTCGAGATGATAGTATGCTATCTGGTTTATCTTTATCATCGTGTACTGCTTTAGGTGACCTGACATGTCACTATTACACGCTGATAGAGCCCCTAGGATTCTTGCTTGACTGCCGGCAGTATGATGGCGATCATATACGTGAGAGCTGGTGGTCTATAAGCACATCCTTAAAAGGTCCATAATCGTGGGAGTTTCGAGACAGGGCATCGATTCTCCAGAGTAGACTAGTGTATACAGTCGAGACCCCGACGAGGGGCGGTGGCCGGTCTCACAAGCCACTGGTGTCAGTTGGTTCACTTAAGATGTATACAGGTGCTCATTGGGTTATGAGTACACCGGACAGGACTCGCCGGGAACATGCTAGTTGGTCTTATACCTGACGTCAGATAGCAGTTCCCTGGTGACATGTGTACAGGTTAGTTCATCGACCTGGGGATCGTCATTTTTCTCGTGTGAGTTCCCACTGTACTTTGATTACTACCCTACCACGGCTCAAAGGAGTCGTGCAAACAGGTTTTAGTTGGGTACAGTCCCGAGCCACATGGAGGCAGTGAGCGGATCTTCAGGGGTTCGTCTCTCCCGGTATTGGGGGTGAGGTCGCGCTGTGTCTAGGAGAGCCATTACGCAAAGCCCTCGGCCGGGGCAGGAGATTTACTGGTAGGTATTCCAGTAGTATCTCAGGGCGTTCTGGGCTACACTCCGACACGACTTGTACCGCTTTTGGGGGTCTGACTTTTACCAACCCCCTAGGCCCGACATGCGATGCTCATAGACGAACGGACCGGACTGTACGGATATTGTCACTGACAGGCTCATTAGGGTGTCAGGATGAGTTCGCTCATCGACGTCCCTTTTGGTCAATAGCTGGTGGCCCGTCAGGTATTGGCTAATACCTCTGACGTGCTAGTGGTTAAATCCATAGCCATAGTATTGACGAGTCTTTAGAGTCCACCACACTTACAGTTACTCAAGCTTTCGGGCGAAACGCTGTAGAGGCCGTATTCAGATATGGCAGGGTCCGATCAGATACGTGCGGTATTGCACGGATCAGGATCGGACAGTTTTGTACTAGTGGCCGTATACTTATATGGCAGGGTTCGATCTGATACGCGCGGTATTGCACGGATCAGGATCGAACGGATATTACTAGCCGGCTTTGGCTTAAGCCGGTCCTAGTTTAGTACAGTGTAGATTTTGTCTCATTGCATTTGTATACGGTCGGAATACAGATGCGGGTGTGTATGCACAGTATCGGGGTTTTCCTGTAATTTATTACGGGACCAGTTTTCTGGAGTTACCAGTTTGCATTCCGTTCCGGCCGGTTTTCCTTTGTTCTTTCTCGGCCGGACTTTTCCGATGGAGGGGGTTATTTGCAAGTTTTCAAATAACATTTGTGAAAGGGGTTTCTTGCATTATGAGGCATTATGTTTGATAAAGCATCTTTGCTTTTCTTGTTCTCATGATGGTGCAATAAATGTGATTAGAAGAGATTAGAATATGATTTGAGTGCTTGATGTGAGATTTGCTTTTGGGGTGTGGTCACCCATTCTCTTTTCCTACCATCACCTCCCTTCTTGAGTTGTTGTTTTCCACCACCATATTTCCAAAGGGGGGGCCGGCCATTTTAGAAAGAGAAGAGGAAAAATGAGAGAGATTGATTTTGGTGTGGGAAATTCATCATCCATCTCATTTTTCCATTGCTACCAAAATCACTCCAAAGTTCATTCCTTCGATCCCTCCATCAAGGCAACAAAACCCAAGTGAGACATAGCCTATACACTTTCTACAACATACCTTGGGCACGTCGACTAGCCAGCTTCGTGCCCGAGTTGCCTCGGTATTGAGGTGGGAGCCCGTAAAAGATGCAGACGATGTGGTGCCCTTCCGGCAAGGATGCGACGACCGGAGTTTCTGCGGGAGATCGGGACGACGACGAGAAGACCGGAGGACTCGGATCACTCGGTATATCTCTCACCCTTTCTCTTGTTAGCTAGTATTGGTTAATGGTTACGATCCGGGTATATTGTCCGCGGTAGCGCCAGTTTAAAAGATAAGAAAATTTTGATTCCGCATTTTGGCCTCGGATAGACGGCCGGGGCGCTGCCGTGGCGCAACAGATCATATACGTGAGGGCTGGAGTCGATAAGCACATCCTTAAATGGTCCGTAGTCGTGGGTGTTTCGAGACAGGGCATCGATACTCCGGAGTAGACTAGTGTATACAGTCGAGATCCCGACGAGGGGCGGTGGCCGGTCTCACAAGCCACTGGTGTCAGTTGGTTCACCTAAGATGTATACAGGTGCTCATTGGGTTATGAGTACACCGGACATGACTCGCCGGGAACCTGCTAGTTGGGATTATACTAGACGTCAGATAGCACTTCCCTGGTGACATGTGTACAGGTTAGTTCATCGACCTGAGATCGTCATTTGTCTCGTGTAAGTTCCCACTGTGCTTTGATTACTACCCTACCACGGCGCAAAGGAGTCGTGCAAACAGGTTTTAGTTGGGTACAGTCCCGAGCCACACAGAGGCAGTGAGCGGATCTGCAGGGGTTCGTCTCTCCCGGTATTGGGGGTGAGGTCGCGCTGTGTCGAGGAGAGCCAGAACATGAAAATTCCTTGGCCAAGGCAGGAGATTTGCTGTTAAGTATTCCAGAAGTATCTCAGGGTGTTCTGCCCTGCACTCCGACACGACTTGTACCGCTTTTGGGGGTCTGACTTTTACCAACACCCTAGGCCCGCCATGCGATGCTCATAGATGAACGGACCGGACTGTACGGATATTGTCACTGACAGGCTCAGTAGGGTGTCAGGATGAGTTCGCTCATCGATGTCCCTTTTAGTTAGTATCTGGTAGCCCGTCACGTATTGGCTTATACCTCTTACGTGCTAGAGGTTAAATCCACAGCCATAGTATTGACGAGTCTTTAGAGTCCACCACACTCAGTTACTCAGGTTTCAGGCGAAACGCTGTAGAGGCCGTATGGAGATATTACAGGGTTCGATCAGATACGTGCGGTATTGCACGGATCTTGATCGGACGGTTTTTACTTGCCGGCTTTAGCTTAAGCCGAATTCTAGTATTAGATAATGTAGTTTTGTCTCTTTGCATTTGTGTTCAGTGGGAATACAAATGCGGGCATGTATTTGCAGTAGCGGGGTTTTCCTGTAGTTTATTACGGGATCAGTTTTCTGAAGTTTCCAGTTTGCATTCCGTTCCGGCCAGTTTTCCTTCATTCCTTCGCGGCCGGACTTTATGATGGAGGGTGTTAATTGCAAGTTTGCAATTAACTTATTTGTTGAGGGTTTTCTTGCATATGAGTGGCTTCATAATCATGAGATTCCTTTTTAATCAACTCATTGCTTTTCATATAATGGTGCTTTGATTTGTTGAGAAAAGAATTTGGTGTGAATTTTAATTTTAGCCTTATCTTTTCCCTTTCTCCACTTGCCTTTGTTTCTCCATTTTTCTTTGCTGAAGAGGGGGGGCCGGCCATTGTTCATGAGTGGAGAGAGAGGTTTAATTTTTGTGTGTAAACATCTCTTCATGTTAATTTCGTGGGCCCCCCCTTGAGTGTGCTGGTGTTTAATTTGGATGATGGATTAATTTCCTTAGGAAGCCATGAGCTTAAATGGGTGTGCTGGGGGCTGATTGTTTGAGAGAGCACCATTTTGCTTTGGCCGAGCTCTTTATATAGCATGCTCCAATTTCCAGCAAGCTTTGATCCATGGAAAATTCTTGTGCACAAATACCTCCACATCCATGGCAACTTCTAACCCCAAAAGAGACAAGCATTCTACACTATTCTACAGCATCCCTTGGATGCGTCGGCTAGCCAACTTCGCGCCCGAGTTGCCTCTGTCAAGAGGTGGGAGCCCGTAAAAGATTCCGGCTACGTGGTGCCCTTTCCGACGAGAAGGTGACGGAGATTCCGCGGAAGATAGGAGTGGAGACGAAGACCGAAGGACTCGGATCGCTTGGTATAACTCTTCACCCATCTTTTAGTTTGCTAGTAAGCTAGGTTAATGGCCCGATCCGGGTGAAAAGTGCGCGGTGGTGCCGGTTGCAAGTTTTGCAAAGTTTTTGTTTCCGCGTTTCCGGCGTCGGATCGACGGCCGGGGCGCCCCCGCGGGCTTACACTAACCTGTACACATGTCACCAGGGAACAGCTATCTGACGTCAGGTATAATACCAACTAGCAGGTTCCCGGCGAGTCCTGTCATGTGTACTCATAACCCAATGAGCACCTGTATACATCTTAGGTGAACCAACTGACACCAGTGGCTTGTGAGACCGGCCACCGCCCCTCGTCGGGGTCTCGACTGTATACACCAGTCTACTCTGGAGAATCGATGCCCTGTCTCGAAACTCCCACGACTAGGGACCTTTTAAGGAAGTGCTTATAGACCCCAGCTCTCACTTATATGATCGCCCTCATACTGCTGGTAGTCAAGCAAGAATCCTAGGGGCTCTATCAACGTGTAATAGCGACTCATAAGGTCGCCTAAAGCAGTACACGATGATAAAGGTAAACCAGATAGCATACTATCATCTTGAGTAAGACTGTCCTACTGGGACAGGTCCTCCCCTCAATCACTGCAATCATGTGCCTGTGATCCAATAATTGACTCTGAGGGCACTATCTCCAACAATCTCCCACTTGCACTCAAGGCTAATTATTGCGATGTCGCATACTCACAGCCCGTGTGATACCGAACACCCAACTCCTCTACTAGTCAGTCTCACAAAGCTCGTTTGCGAAACTATTGCGTTCGAGGAATAGCCTCAGTGAGTGGATCCGCTCTGGTGTTTCTTTCTATGTCTCTCTATATCTCAAGTTCGCGGAGAAAGCCATCTCCCGAAATGAGCAATACCTGTCTTAGAATGTGTCTGGATATCTGATGGGACCTAGCTCATAAATGAACTCCAAATCCAAACATCTTAGACAGTATCGTCAACTGAACTTAATCAGTATCCTGCGCCATGCCTTCCCTCAGTATCAACCTGGACCATCTGTCCAAAATACAGCCCCTCGTCAGAGTGAAAACTATAACTCTGACAGCCACTCTGCCATCCAGGCCACCTTGGAAGCTTGGAATGATAACCGTCTCCTAAAGGAGGCTGACGTTATCATATCCCTAGAACATCCACTTATGTTCTAAAACTGCTTCCGATTGTTTCTCCAGGATTGGATCAATTTCAACTTATTGCATCTACTGCAAGAACAACATCTGGTGTAGTACATGACATCTCATGATTGACTCAATTGCCGAAGCAAGTGATCTGCCAATCATGAACATCCCTCTCCACTTTAGTCTGTAAGACACCTTTAGAGAGGGTGACTCTACTACCTGCATGTTCACCACCGTGCCAGGAGTCGTCCATTCTAAATACTCTTAGAATGCTGTCTAAGTACCCAGATTGGGAAACCACCCAAATCTAGATCTAAAACCATAGATCTAGTAACTAGAATGTACGATATAAGATCCAATTCCTATATGGAGAAACTACTGTGTGACAACCAAAGTATAACCGATCGTAGTATAGGAATATCACTTCCTACTCTGTGTATGTCATCAAATACCAGGACATCACACCCTACTACCTTCTTAACAGATCCATCCCTATTCTGATGAAGTCAAACCTATGACTGTCACATCAGAAATAGATGATCTATCTCCGCTATCTCTGCTTTAGTCTATAAATAGACATAAGCCTGATGTCCACCAATGCTTCCGCTGCTCCTACTGACTACGACAACCCTCTGGCAGAGTCATATAGACATGCACTTCTAAAACTAGTTTAGAACTACGCTATACTCATCCTCCTGCCGGGTCTCACAGTCTGGAACAACAGCAATGGCAAGTCTGGGTAAACAAGAACCTCTCTGTCACCGTCCTTGAGCATACCGAAGTACCTCTCGAGTGCCTGAGGTTACCCACTTTATCTGTGGAGTGGCCAATGGAATGTCAAACCAGATTGAATCTTTAGGTTCTTATCAAATCTTCAGTAATCGTTTGCGGTTCTGGAATCACTTCCAGTTCTACCATACTCCCACTACTGTTTTCTGAAAAAATCCATTTTTATTAAAACTGTGGCGAGTCAAGAACAATATCACTATTGATTTTCCAGATGGTAGAAAGTCAACCCTCGTCATAGCCCGGGTCAACCCACAAACAGCCATTACAGAAACGTGCCTTGAGTTATCCGGAGTCTGGTTTTAAGCATAAGCCGGACAACTCCCCGTATCTTAACAACGTCAAGATATGAACTGTTCTATATCCAAGAAACAGAGGCACTGATTTAATTGAACCAGATTCAAATCATGCAGCTGTCTCCAGTGCATGTTAACTTAATGGAAGGAGGCCGATCAGCGTTACTCAACTTAGGAATGCTTCCAATTATGAGTAACCTGAAAGAGAAGCTAGTTCTCTTAAACATTACTATCAACTGAATACCATCCACAAGTATCTACATCTTCGATCACCTTGAAGAATCCCGATATTTGCAATACCTGGTTCTCTACTTTATTCTTATACCTATAACTTCTCAAAACTTGGACCCTGTGTTTCTACGAAACACCTGTCTAAGAACCAGAGAAGTCATAAGTAAACAGAATATAGTACGAGGACCAATCCCTCTGTCCTCATGGACATTGGACAATATACATTACTCTGTATAAGTCCCCTGAGTCTAGT
This sequence comes from Agapanthus africanus, assembly GCA_030015575.1. Taxonomy (NCBI): domain Eukaryota; kingdom Viridiplantae; phylum Streptophyta; class Magnoliopsida; order Asparagales; family Amaryllidaceae; genus Agapanthus; species Agapanthus africanus. The sequence goes on along the minus strand of JASDDO010000031.1, from coordinate 172,710,752 downwards.
GACTCATTCACTGTGTGTCGTAGGTTGAAAACTGTACTTATGGTTAAAAAGAATTACACCGCTGTTCAATGCTCCTTACCTAACCATCCACTGGTATAGGTAAATGTCATAGACATAATTTCAAAAAGGTATGTCTCACTCTAAAAAATAGACGTACAGATATATCAATTTGAAATTGGTGCACAACAACGGATATTCAAAACCAAATATTTGCCGACCGGCAAACAACCCAGGTGGCTTCCTCAAATATCACCAATTACAACGAATCCCGATATAATGAGGATGATCACCTAATTCCCAATAACTTACTCCCACTCATCATCTGTAAAACCATGCAGATGTGAGAATCCATCCTGGTAAATATATACCCTGGAGCAAGTGTCTAATTGGGAAATCAGTTTTCTTTTAACAGTACACAGTGAAACTGAAACATTGAAATGTTTCGATCGGGTATCCCGGTATTCCTAGTAATGCCTCTTCCATCATCCAGATTCACGACTGTAACCTTATAATTCTTTGCCACCTCTCCAAATCCCTTTATATGTCTTTAGTCATTACCTTCTGCACACCTGTTTAGGCCAAATGGTTTTCTTCATTCCCTACCGTTCGGCACCAGCCTATGGTTTGGAAGAAGACTATCCAATAAGCATAAAGGGTGTACTGTCCTAATCCTAGGAGCACTCGCAACGCGAGAGAAGGTGAAGATAAAAGACACCTGAATGTACTTTATTCCTATTTCTCCTGAACCAGGATCCATCCCCGAACTGGAATAAGTTCCTTTCGAGTTCGTATATAACCATACGATGGATTATCCATTCAACTGGGATCTTCATAGTGATACGGAGTGTCCTGGAGAAATACAAAGGTGATTTAGGATTGGCGAAGAAATACTTGGTTTGGTCGTGAATAGCAGTCGCAATTTACTTTGCCCTCTTACTAATCCCTTGCTTTGTCTGAACTTAATACCTTCTGTATACCGTTTTAAGCTAATTGGTTTTCTTCATTCCCTACCGGTCGGCTCCTGCCTATGGTTTGGAAGAAGACTATTCAATTTGCGTAATAGGTGTACTATCTCCTAAACCAAGGAGTACTCGCAATCTGAGAGAGAAGGTAAAAAGAAAAGACAACTGAATAATCCTATTCGTTTTCTCCAGCACCATAAACCATCCTCGAATTCCTTCGAGTTCGTATATAACCATACGATGGTTTTGTCCAATAGAAGTGGACGTTCGTAGTAATACGGGGTGTCCTGGAGAAAAGGGTAAAAGTAGGAGTGGCAATGAGGTTTGCAACTCTGACAATCCAAAAGCCAGTGTTAAGAAGGTTCGGTCAACTTGGTCACTGAGTCATAGTCTAGGGTCGGGTCAATGGTCGCTGCCAAAGAGAGAGAGAAAAGAAACACTCAGCGTGCACTCTAACCTAGATCAGAATGGTTATCAGTTTATCTAATCTAGAAACCTCCCACTGTAACGTCAAATTCTTCCCCAAACCTGAAAGAAGAATTAGCCGGGATCACCCGAGGAGTAAACCAACTCATTAGTGGGAATCGGGATCCAACTATCATCAGATGATAACGTGACGGAATCCGCTCATGTTATCACACTCCAGAAGGTATGCGCATACCTGGCAAGTTCCAGTTCTTTTGAAACTCCCGATGTGGATTTTTGCCCCATGCTCTTATGACCTTAACGAAGGCCAACAAATCATAAGTCACATGTCAAGTTCTACCCGTCATTGTCCAGGTTAATTTGAACCCACCCGTACAAGCCCTTGACGAAGGACAACAAGGCTATACGACTGTCCCAATCCAACGCATCTATCTATGCAGCAGAAAGGCAACAAGCAGCTACCATACACTATGCCTTGACGAAGGCCAACAAATATAGCATGAATACTACGTGCTACCCGTCTGAAACGACGGAGGGCTACGAATGGTTTCTGGCGAAAACCTTTAACGTAAAGAACTTGATATCGTTGAAGGAACTGATAGCTTTATAAAAATATAGTGACGAAAACCTTTGCTAAAGAGGTCACTCCCGGTGAAGGGATCTCGGCTCTTTCCCCATAGGATGGGGTGCAGGATATTCCAAATGAATACCATGATGCAAAGCAAAAGTAATCGGCTATAGTGAAGTTAATGCCCTGACGCAAACTTCTGTGCAAGGGATCACTCCCGGTGAAGGGATCTCGGCCATTGCCTCGTCGACTGAGGAGCAGGATATTCACAACCGAATATCACTGTGCAAAACAAAAGTGAACGTCCTTGCAATAACAGCTTTTTGAAAAGTGTTCCAACAACATCAGAATAGGTTTGTTTAGCTTGCATTGATCCGAATCAACGCAGTCCCATCAATTAATCACACCAATATAGAACGAAAATAATATGACGTACGTATATGCCATCCGTATTCGCCACTGGGTCCCGTCATTACCCGTTAGGTTAGCTAACTAACGACAGAGCGGGGACTGGACTAGCGCGGATGCAAAACATATACAACATCTACTAATATATATACCAATATATAATTTTCGCTCAAGGCGTGATAAAATGCAACAACACAGAAATGTATAGCAACACAGATCAATACAGATATCTGGGATCCCCGGGTTTCACAGAGCCGCTGCTGAAACCCGACGTTCGCCTGGTCGTGTGGATAGCCTGTGCAATGAAATCCTAGACCCCTACGGGCGCGGCAAGTTACCCGCCAAATCCTGAAGCGAGGCAGCCCCTTTCAGCAACGTGAATGGACCACCCAGCACTTCACGGAATCCGATAACTTAGGCACCCCTCCTGGATCAACCTATACCCCCTACGAGTGCGGCGAATAGCCCGCCAATTCTAGAGTGAAGCCCCCTCCGTCTCAATGCCATGAGATGCGGGCTTGTTGCTTTCTAGAACCCGGCTATCCATGCACCCCTCCGTGGGGTAATCCTAGTACAGAAAGTAAAATATACATACACCGGGTACATCGACCGCAACCTGGTCGTGCCCCAAAATAATAATACAATCAGGCAGTGACGGCAGTCCACATGTCGGACGCTCGCCCTGCAATATCAAATGTACATATAAAACAGAACTGTACTAACATTGCATCCAGGCTATCCCCACGACCGATCCGCAACATCACAGCATAACACAGAACATCAACGTGAATGTCACGTTCGCAAATCCGTCACCGATCAAGTGACATTTACGGTCGCAGATATAATGTAAATACTGTGAACTAGCATTTTTAAAATATCCGATCGAACAAATTTTATCAAGTGGGCCCCAAGCAGTACTGTAGCACTTACAGAAAATCTAGGCCCAAAAATAATATCCCAAAACCCCTATTTCCTATTCAAAAGCCCTCTGGAAAAATTTGGTTCAACGATTCCACTTACCCACCGCGGAACCGCGGCCAAACCAGGGGTTTGGCCGCGTTTCCGCGGTCATAGTAAGGAATCAGTGAATCGTATTTTCCCAGAATTCTTAGAATTTCTTGCATGTCTTTCTGCAATGACCTGAAAAATTTTTGGAGCTGGAAAAATTTCAACAGAGAACACATGCACTAGAAATATGGTTTTTGCGATTTTTGTTCGATCGGGTTTTAAACATACTAGAGCATGCTAGGCTTGGTTAATGGTGTGTCTCTGATACCAATGTAAGTCCGCGGGGGCGCCCCGGCCGTCGATCCGACGCCGGAAACGCGGAAACAAAAACTATGCAAAAACTTGCAACCGGCACCACCGCGCACTTTTCACCCGGATCGGGCCATTAACCTAGCTAACTAGCAAACTAAAAGATGGGTGAAGAGTTATACCAAGCGATCTGTGTCCTTCGGTCTTCGTCTCCACTCCGATCTCCTGCGGAATGTTCGTCATCGTCTCGTCGGAACGCGCACCACATCGCCAAAGTCTTTTACGGGCTCCCACCTCTGGACCGAGGCAACTCGGGCGCGAAGTTGGCTAGCCGACGCGTCCAAGACTTGTTATAGAATAGTGTAGTAGCCATGTCTCTTTAGGGTTTTAGAAGTTGCCTTTGGTAATGGAGGAATGAAATACTTTTGAAGAGGGTCTTTCCTTTTGTTGCATGAATGAATAATGAGATAGCCACAATCATCTCTCTCCCTCACTCTAGTGGCCGGCCCCTCTTCCAAAGAAAGAATGGTGGTGGAAAAAGAATTCTAATCATCATATTAAAAGGCTTGATCAATAATGAATAAAAAGGTATCAATATCAATAGAAAATGGTCACACCAAAATCAAGCTCAAACCCTTTCACTAACCATCATAATAAATGCAAGGATATAGACTAGAAAAGAATCTCATGATTATGAAGCCACACTTATGCAAGAAAGCCCCTCACAAAACATTATTTGCATAATTGCAAATAACACCCTCCAACTGAAAGTCCGGCCGTGAAGGAATAAAAGAAAACCGGTCGGAACGGAATGCAAACTGGCAACCTCAGAAAACTGATCCCGTAATAAATTACAGGAAAACCCCGCAACTGCAAATACATGCCCGCAATTGTATTTCCACTGAACACAAATGCAAAGAGACAAAACTACACTATCTAATACTAGGATCCAGCTTAAGCCAAAGCCGGCTAGTAAAAACCGTCCGATCACGATCCGTGCAATACCGCACGTATCTGATCGAACCCTGCCATATCTCCATACGGCCTCTACAGCGTTTCGCCCGAAACCTGAGTAACTGAGTGTGGTGGACTCTAAAGACTCGTCAATACTATGGCTGTGGATTTAACCACTAGCACGTCAGAGGTATTAGCCATACATGACGGGGCAATTAGCTATTGACCAAAAGGGACGTCGATGAGCGAACTCATCCTGACACCCTACTGAGCCTGTCAGTGACAATATCCGTACAGTCCGGTCCGTTCGTCTATGAGCATCGCATGGCGGGCCTAGGGGTTGGTAAAAGTCAGACCCCCAAAAGCGGTACAAGTCGTGTCGGAGTGTAGCCCAGAACACCCTGAGATACTACTGGAATACCTACCAGCAAATCTCCTGCCTTGGCCAAGGACTTTTCATGTTTTGGCTCTCCTATACACAGCGCGACTTCACCCCCAATACCGGGAGAGACGAACCCCTGCAGATCCGCTCACTGCCTCCATGTGGCTCGGGACTGTACCCAACTAAAACCTGTTTGCACGACTCCTTTGAGCCGTGGTAGGGTAGTAATCAAAGCCCAGTGGGAACTCACACTAGACAAATGACGATCTCAGGTCGATGAACTAACCTGTACACATGTCACCAGGGAACTGCTATCTGACGTCCGGTATAATACCAACTAGCAGGTTCCCGGTGAGTCCTGTCCGGTGTACTCATAACCCAATAGCACCTGTATACATCTTAGGTGAACCAACTGACACCAGTGGCTTGTGAGACCGGCCACCACCCCTCGTCGGGGTCTCGACTGTATACACTAGTCTACTCTGGAGAATCGATGCCCTGTCTCGAAACTCCAACGACTAGGGACCTTTTAAGGATGTGCTTATAGACCCCAGCTCTCACTTATATGATCGCCCTCATACTGCTGGTAGTCAAGCAAGAATCCTAGGGGCTCTATCAACGTGTAATAGCGACTCATAAGGTCGCCTAAAGCAGTACACGATGATAAAGGTAAACCAGATAGCATACTATCATCTTGAGTAAGACTGTCCTACTGGGACAGGTCCTCCCCTCAATCACTGCAATCATGTGCTTGTGATCCAATAATTGACTCTGATGGCACTATCTCCAACAATGACTCTGCCGCAGGGTTGTCGTAGTCAGTGGGAGCAGCGGAAGCATTGGTGGACAGGTGGATTATGTCTATTTATAGACTAAAGTAGATGTAGCGGAGATAGATCATCTATTTCTGATTGACAGTCATATGTTTGACTTCATCAGAATTGGGGATGGATCTGTTGAGAAGGTAGTAGGGTGTGTTGTCATGGTATTTGGATGACATACACAGAGTAGGAAGTGATATTCCTATACTACGATCGGTTATACTTTGGTCGTCACACAGTGTTTTCTCCACATTGGACTTGGACATTATATCAGACATACTGGTTACTAGATCTATGGTTTTAGATCTAGATTTGTGTGGTTTCCCAATTCAGGGTACTTAGATAGCATTCTAAGAGTATTTAGAATGGACGACTCCTGGCACGGTATTGTACCTGCAGGTAATGGAGTCACCCTCTCTAAAGGTGTCTTACAGACTAAAGGGGAGAGGGATGTGCATGATTGACAGATCACTTGCTCAGGCAATTGAGTCAATCATGAGATGCCAAGTACCACACCAGATGTTATTCTTGCACTAGATGCTATAGGTTGACATTGATCCAATCATGAAGAAACAGTCGGAAGCAGTTCTAGAACATAAGTGGATGTTCTAGGGATATGATAACGACAGCCTCATTCGGGAGTCAGTTATCATTCCAGGCTTCCAAGGTGACCTGGACGACAAGGAGGTTGTCAGAGTTATTTTTTTCCTTCTGACGAGGGGCAGTATTTTGGACAGGTGGTCCAAGGCAATACTGAGGGAGGCATGGCGCAGGATATTGATTAAGTTCAGTTGACGATACAGTCTAAGAAGTTTGGATTTGGAGTTCATTTATGAGCTAGGTCCCATCAAACATCCAGACACGTTCTAAGACAGGTATTGTTCATTTCGGGAGATGGGTTTCTCCGCGAACTTGAGATATAGAGAGACATAGAAAGAAACATCAAGGCGGATCCACTCACTAAGGTTATTCCTCGAACGCAATAGTTTCGCAAGCGAGATTTGAGAGACTGACTAGTAGAGGAGTTGGGTGTTCAGTATCACACGGGCTGTGAGTATGCGACATCGCAATAATTAGCCTTGAGTGCAAGTGGGAGATTGTAGGAGATAGTGCCCTCAGAGTCAATTATTGGATCACAGGCAAGTGATTGCAATGATTGAGGGAGTACATGTCCCAGTAGGAAGTCTTACTCGAGATGATAGTATGCTATCTGGTTTACCTTTATCATCATGTACTGCTTTAGGTGACCTGACAGGTCGCTATTACACTTTGGTAGAGCCTCTAGGATTCTTGCTTGACTGCCAGCAGTATGAGGGCGATCATATACGTTAGAGCTGGTGGTCTATAAGCACATCCTTAAAAGGTCCCTAGTTGTGGGAGTTTCGAGACAGGGTATCGATACTCCAGAGTAGACTAGTGTATACAGTCGAGACCCCGACGAGGGGCGGTGGCAGGTCTCACAAGCCATTGGTGTCAGTTGGTTCACCTAAGATGTATACAGGTGCTTATTGGGTTATGAGTACACCGGACAGGACTCGCCGGGAACATGCTAGTTGGTCTTATACCTGACGTCAGATAGTAGTTCCCTGGTGACATGTGTACAGGTTAGTTCATCGACCTGGGGATCGTCATTTGTCTCGTGTGAGTTTCCACTGTACTTTGATTACTACCCTACCACGCCCATAGGAGACGTGCAAACAGGTTTTAGTTGGGTACAGTCCCGAGCCACATGGAGGCAGTGAGCGGATCTTCAGGGGTTCGTCTCTCCCGGTATTGGGGGTGAGGTCGCGCTGTGTCTAGGAGAGCCATTACACGAAGCCCTCGGCCGAGGCAGGAGATTTACTGGTAGGTATTCCAGTAGTATCTCAGGGTGTTCTGGTCTACACTCCGACACGACTTGTACCGCTTTTGGGGGTCTGACTTTTACCAACCCCCTAGGCCCGCCATGCGATGCTCATAGACGAACGGACCGGACTGTACGGATATTGTCACTGACAGGCTCAGTAGGGTGTCTGGATGAGTTCGTTCATCGACGTCCCTTCTGGTCAATAGCTGGTGGCCCGTCACGTATGGCTAATACCTCTGACGTGCTAGTGGTTAAATCCACAGCCATAGTATTGACGAGTCTTTAGAGTCCATCACACATTCAGTTACTCAAGCTTTCTGGCGAAATGCTGTAGTGGCCGTATGGAGATATGGCATGGTTCGATCAGATACGTGCAGTATTGCATGGATCAGGATCGGACAGTTTGTACTAGAGGCTGTATGGATATATGGCAGGGTTCGATCAGATACGTGCGGTATTGCACGGATCAGGATCGAACGGATATTACTAGCCGGCTTTGGTTTAAGCCGGATCCTAGTATAGTACAGTGTAGATTTTGTCTCATTGCATTTGTATTTCGGTTGGAATACAGATGCGGGTGTGTATACACAGTATCGGGGTTTTCCTGTAATTTATTACGGGACCAGTTTTCTGGAGTTGCCAGTTTGCTTTCAGTTTCGGACAATTTCCTTTGTATCGTTCATTGGCCGAAGATTGGTGGAGGAGGGCTTATTTGCAATTGTGCAAATAAGCATTTGTGGAGGGAGGTGATTGCATATTGTTGTATCATGATAGCTCTTCTTTGACTTCTTGACTTCTTCATGATGGCTTGACTTTTTGAAGCCATCATGCTTGATGATGATGGCTTGACCATTTGGAGTCATCATGCTTGAGATGATGGATTATGATGGTGGAGTGTGGGTTTGTGTTTTTGATCATTTCCTTTCATGATTTCATTTGAACTTTCTCTCTCTTGGATTATGAGAGACTCTCATTCTTTTGATTGATACACTCCCTCACTCACTCTCATTCTCCCCTCCCACATTGGCATGGCCGGCCACTTCCTCTAGTTGGCTGTCCAAATTTTTGGTGTAGGGATTTACACTCATTTGGCTTGGTAAAAATCATATTAGCTCCTCCTCCAAAAGCTTGTATCAATTCCTCCACCATATGGCAATTCCTACAACCCCAAAATGAGACATGAGTTCCACACTACATTCTACAGCAAATCTTGGGCATGTCGACTTGCCAGCTTCGTGCCCGAGTTGCCTCGGTATAGAGGTGGGAGCCCGTAAAAGAAGCAGGCGACGTGGTGCCCTTCCGGCGACGAGGTGGAGACCGGAGACTCCGCGGGAGATCGGGACGACGACGAGAAGACCGGAGGACACGGATCACTCGGTATATCTCTCTTTCCCATCTAGTAGTTAGCTAGGACTAGTTAATGGCCCGATCCGGGTTCTAGTGCGCGGTGGTGCCGGTTCAAGAGTTACAATAGGCAAGTATGGGTGCACAATATGTATGTACGCAAATATGAGTGTACAAGTGGGTATATACGCAAGCATGAGTGTACAATATGTATGTGAGCCAATATGGATGTACAAGTGGTATATACGCATGTATGGGTGTACAATATGTATGTACGCAAGTATGAGTGTACAAGTGGTATATACGCAAATATGGGTGTACAATATGTATGTACGCAAGTATGAGTGTACAAGTGGGTATATACGCAAGTATGGGTGTACAATATGTATGTACGCAAGTATGAGTATACAAGTGGGTATATACGCAAGCATGAGTGTACAATATGTATGTGCGCCAATATGGATGTACAAGTTGTATATACGCAAGTATGGATGTACAATATGTATGTACGCAAGTATGAGTGTACAAGTGGGTATATACGCAAGCATGAGTGTACAATATATATGTGCGCCAATATCGATGTACAGGTGGTATATACGCAAGTATGGGTGTACAATATATATGTACGCAAGTATGAGTGTACAAGTGGGTATATACACAAGCATGAGTGTACAATATGTATGTGCACTAATATGAATGTACAAGTGGTATATACGCAAGTATGTTATGCGAAGAGTTATATCTTGATGCAGCAATCCAACTGTGTAGTGACATGGAAATTATCAATGATGAAGTGTGTGAGCCTACAATCTGTGTACGTGTAACATACGCATCATCGATAATGGTGCAGGTGTACTATCACAGGTATAAGTAATGCAATGCGAATAACATGAATGCAGCATAAGGTAAATCATATGCAAATGCTGACGGGTACACGTATCTGACATGACCGAGTCGGTGAATCTATCCATCGGCATCTAGCCACACAACGTCATGTACGGTATAATCCATCGCACGGCATCCTCTAGTCAAGGGTATGGATCAATCATCAAGTCAAACTCATTACGCACGGAAAAATCATCGTGCGGCGGCATTAAAATATTTGGGATCCTATCATCCTATACGACAATGAGGGGTACAGACCTAACGTCTCGTACGACATATCACATATGATTCACGGCATTCTATATACATTTATATACCTATGTCCCAAGTCACATCCATAATAATCTCGTATCAGGGGACCGGCAACGTATCAATCATCTCAATCGACTCTCATCTGTATACCAACAGATCACCAAATTCATCATATCGCATCGTACATTCTTTTCATCACATTTATCTCTCACGTCGAATCAAATGTTATATATACATTCTACCTTTACTTTAAGAATACTTATCTAATCTAACATACACACCGGAACCATACAAACAGCTTTTGAAAGATGCGAATTGTAGTTTTGAAAGTAGGGACTACGGTGTTTTAAGGAAAGATATCATTTGAAAATCCGTAATGTCCCTCAAGGTATCTGCTAAAAAGATGCATACGATTCTTCAGTTTGGAAATAGGTATGGTTCGGATGACACATCTATGTCGACTATCTAGTCTTACAATACCCTAAACGGCAATATCGTCAAACATCATCCTCAAATCCCGTCATCACATATTAGCCGTATCATATCACTTCTAACCATCCTTTAGTTCCTAATATGGTTTCTATAGCTATCGTTTAATTCTAACCCTAATTTGCTACTCTAGGTTTTCTTAGCCATATGCTACAAATCGGTTTCCACCAAAACTTTGCGGGGGTGCTATACTCCATCCACCCGATTTCCCCCATAGATATAAATCTACGCATCTTGATCTTCGCTTGCCGAAGTCGATGACGCCACGCTCCGTCGCCTCGGAATCCACGCGAACGTACCTACAATAACAACACATATCACAACGCTATTAAAATCAAGTTCTGAAATCCAAAACGGCACACGGATCGCCTATAGGTTAGAACCTATAGCCCACGTATGCAAAACCAACAAATTACCCTTAGTCATTGATGTACAAACATCCAGCAACTGAAAATAAATCCAATAGGAAAACCAAACATTTCAAAATACGGAAAACATCGCCAAAAACACCCCAATGTGCTCCAAGATTTTGACTCAGGTCAAACTAGCCAATTTTGCATATGGGGTTGCTCTAGATATCACCTAAGGGACCCACCAACCAAAAATCAGCACATTCCAGCAAAATGTGGCCGCAATTTGCGGCCACAATGAATAAATTTGCGGCCGGATTAAGGAATTTTGGTCTCGGGTTTCAAGGGTTTCTTCATAATCACCTGCATACATCTCTGCCAAGAGAACTTATTTTATGGTGGTCTCAGGTCATCCCAGATTCCTATATACCATCACTAAATCCACCAAAACCCGATATCGACGAATCTAAAGTTTGTATTTTGGGGTTTTGGTCACTGGTCCAGGTCGAGAATCGCCTCTAAAGTCTAATTGACAGCCACTAAACATCATCAATTTCCCAAACCCTTCTCTAGAATTTCAAAGTTCACAAACCCATTCGTAAACAATTTCCAATCTAAACTAGAATGCTAGGAAAACTTGAAACTAAACTAAGTGAAGGGATTATACCTCATATAGGCCACTCAAGAAAACCCTAGCTTCTCAATGTTATCAAAATCCCACTTTGCTTGGTCCATTGTGTAGAGGAAGAGATGGAGTTTTGTGAAGAGAGTATAAGGTTTTGGGGATTATTTGGAGATGGATCTAGGTTTAGAAGTGGAGGAATGTGAGATTGTAGGAAGATGAAGAAGGAGGAGAAAATGATGGGGTAAAGATATGGCAGCAGCCCCCCTCACTTATCTCACACTCTCTCTCTCCAATCATTCACCTTTTAAACCCTTTTCATTTCTTTTTCTTTTCTCTTTTAAATTTAAAAACAAAATCACGTAATACCCATAAAACAACACAAAGGCAACAACATGTAACCAAATGTAACATGACATGGTGCACTAGCCATGGAAAACTGTAGAAACACGGATTTGGCTTAATTGCGATTAGCAGTGCACTAATCGGGTTTTTATCCAAACTGCATATAATAATTTTTTAAAAATTCCATATCCTTTAAATATATTTTTAAATGAATAAATCATTTTAATTTCCAATTATTAGTATATATTTAGACCCTTTTTCGAAAACCCCAATTTCGCAAATCGGGCATTTTTCGGGAAATATATTATTTTAATATTAAATTCCAAAAATAATATTTTATATTTTCTGAAATTTTACACATCGTTCATGCCAATTTAAAAAATTTGCCTTGCTAGCTAACCATAAACCTAGAATCGTAACTAGAAAATCCGACGATACTAAATGTAAACACTTTACATCTAAGTGAATGAGGGAATACAACCTTTGTAGACCGGTCCTTCACTTCTCAAGCTCCATGTTGTTGTCCCTTCGCTGAGAATGGTGAACTCCCAGACTCTAGAGAGGGTTCACTTGAAGAAAATAACAACCTTGCTCAATATCTTCGAGCCCGAAGATGATCTACGTCGAGGAGAATCGAGCTCATGCTACCTCTTCACTAATGGTGAAATTAGTGAAGCAAACACCCTAAACTAAATGGCTAATAGTAGAGGATGATGAAGTAGGAAGTGGTCTCACTTTAGTTTTTATTTTCTCATTCAATTTCATCACTTCATAAAAATCAAGAGAGCTTCAAAGAGCAAGAAGAAGATGAAATGAAAGTGATGAAGAGAAAAAATCTCATGAGGTTAGAAATGCAACCATGGTTGGTATATACCATGCCAAACCCTTATAGAGAATAAACCAGGGCTAAAGGTTAAGGGTTGGGTTAACAAATATCTTAAGCTAGACAAACAAGTGGACTAAGTCAATGTTCTACTAGCTTCTCCAAGCACATCCATGACTAATTCCAAATGTTTGAATTACTTAAAACTAATAAAACCCTAGTATTAACCTAGCATGGTGTGAGTCTCATACAAACATGTTGTATGTGTAACCTTGCATGACACAACAATATATATCACATATATATTTTGTGCAAAAAGAAAACAATACATTTAACATATATCACATATATATCAATGTATCATAAGTGAGAAAAATGAATACTTAAGTGAGCTAACATTAGTTAATGTAATGTAATATATCAAATATATAATTATACATTAAATTATTTAATCAACACTTGATTTAATAATCCGGCTATATTCTGTATAACCGACTAATATCAAATGCAACAACTTATCGAATCAACACTTGATCCGATTACCCGGCTATATCACATATAACCGTCCAATGTCACAAGTCGCGAGAATAGAATGCGGTATCACATGTTAGTTATATGTATGCCCTAGAGGCCATTACTGTACATAGGATGTATATTGTAGTGGATGCTGGGACATATATAGGGAGGACTTTCTTGCTCGACATGATAGTATGCTATCTAGTTACGCTTTACCTTAACGTGTATACTGATTGTCTCTCTGTTACATGTTGGTAAATCCTTTAGGATGTGTACTTGACTACCTAGACTATGATGCAGATCATACTAGTGGGGGCATGGTAGTCCATAAGTACATCCTTCAAAGTCCCTAGTCGTGGGTGTATCGAGACGGGGCATCGATATACCAGAGTAGACTAGCGTATACCTTCTCGACCCATACAGATGGGCGATGGATGATCCCATATCCATCGGTGTTTGACATCAGAGATGATATACGGGTGCTCAGTAGAGACTGGGTACACTGGACGGACTCGCCGAGAACTCCCAGATGGTATTATACCTTACGTCAGATGGCAGTTCTCTGGTGACACTGGTACAGAGTAGTCTGTTGACCCGAGATCGTCATAGAGTCTTGTGTGGTTCCCACTGTGCTTTGATTTCCATCTTACCACGTCTAAGAGGGCGTGCAAAACGGTGGTTTTTGGGTACAGTCCCGAGTCACATGGAGGCAATGAGCGATAGGAGGGGATTCGTCTCTCCCGGTATAGGGAGTTGATGTTGCACTGTGTTCGATTGGCTATAATAGGAAGTCCCTGGCCAGGGCTGATCAGAGAATTGCTGGTAAGTGTTACCAGTAGTTTCTCGACCCGTTATGAGCCTCATATCGACACGACTTATCGAGCTATTGGGGTCTGACGTTTACCACCCCTAGGCAAGATATGCGACATATCAGACGATCAGACCGGACTGTATGGTAGTGTTACTGGTTGGATTCACTGGAGTGTGAGCGGGCTTGCTCGTCGATCTTCTGATCGCTCAATACCCGGGTGGCCGTTACGTTTAGCAGACCGCTTGCGGCTTGTGGGTGCTTGATATGATCATCATCTGCTGCCGGCGTATTGACGAGTCTTTAGAGTCCTACACAGAGGTTTCCTGGCTCAAGCGAAACGAAATAGGAGCGCATATGAGATATGTGCGGGACCGAGAATAATGCGTGTATGTGATACCGTATTTCATTCTCGCGATCAATGTGTCGAATGGTTGTATGCGATATAACCTAGTTATCGATTCAAGCGTTGATTCGATAAGCCGATACATTGTATACTAGTCGGTTGTGTGCGACATGACCGGATCATTGAATCAAGTGTTGATTTAATGATTTAAAGCATAATTATATATTTGATATATTACTTTGCATTAACTAGTATTGGTTCACTTTAAATGGATTTTCTCACTTGAATGTGCAAGTTGTATATGTGATATACTTTTGTGCACTTGATTGTATCATGTTTGATGATACATGTATACTTGGTTAAGTGTAAAAGAATTAAACCATGGTTAAACTAATGATTAGGGTTTTCTTTTCTTACTTACTTATTTATTTATTTATTTTGAAAAGGTGAGAAAAGAATGGTTGCTAGTTTTGTAGTTTAGTTGAAACTTCATGAAACTTTGACCTAGTCCACCATTCTTGTCTCTTGCTTAACCCTAACCATCATATCTAACCATGGTCCATTCTCTACACTAAACTAAGATTAATATTATGATAAGTATTGATTTTCCATTTCATTTTAATAACTTATCATAATTCTTTCTTCATCTTCTTCTTCTTCTTCACAAGAAGAAAAAGCTTGTTCATCAATGGTGATTGATGAAAATAAGTGAGAAATCCAATTCTAAAGTCTACCCACTTCCTATTTCTTCATCCTCTACCTCTTGCCAAGTAGTAGAGTGTGTTTTCTTCACAAGTTTCTTGACTTGATGAAGTTGGAGCTTGATCTAGTGATGCCTCGACGTAGATCATCTTCGGCATCGTCGTCGATGACCTAGCCCGTCCATTCTCCGATGAAGCCGACGCTAAAGCCCGGGGTTCGACTTGGACAGCGAGGAGACTTCATTGCGGAGCTATGGAGGTGGAGGAACGGATCTACAAAGGTTGTATTTCCGTTTACTTATAGTTTAGTTGTAAACTAGCTCGCTTTGTCGCCTAAACTTCTAGCCAACGATCTAGTCTAGGGTTTCTCGGCACCGTATTTTTGAAATTGGCATGGTTGATGCCTTGTGAGACCTATTGAGAGTGCCTAGGAATCCTACAGTTGTATCAGAGCCTAGCTAGAGCCTTAGGCGAAGTCTAGACGGAGTTTGAAAGCCGGACGAACTGAAAACCTAACCCCAAAATAGCTCTCTGGACATTTTCTAAAATCGTGGATTTTTCCAGATTAAAAATATTCAGAAAAATAAGCAGGAAGATATAAGGGTTACTGCAAAATTCGAGGTCCTGATTCCATAAGATCGCCGCGGATCCGCGGCATGAGCATGCTCATGCGGCAGTTCCGCGGCCAATTTGTCTTTTTGTGCATCGAATTTTGCACGTTAATTCTTAGTTATCAGTTCTGGTTTTCCTGGGTATTTTAAATATTTTTTCCAGAGTTTTAATTTTCAGGGTTGTTTTGGGGATTCGAATGTTCGATCAGATTATCAAATTTTGTCTGTGTGGCTTTCCGGATAAATTTTAGAATATGTTAAAAAGTTCGACCGGATATAAATACTCAATTTTTCCCCTGTCGGGAAATTTCCAAGTGTTGGATTTTTCCGTGGTTTAAAGACATTCTAAGTAGTGCAAGTAACGCAATGGACCCTCTAGAAGACAACAAACCTTAACTCGATTATGTGACCGTCTTGAACTGCCCTTTGAACCTTCGGGTTTGGGGCAGTACGGCGTACCACATGTGAGGCGTTGGCTTGACCCTTCTACGGCTGGACCGTTGGTACTGAGGCACGAACTGAATGTTTTTAGACTTGTTTCATGTGTTGATCTGTATTGGGAAAACTTGGGTGTTCGATTGTTCGATCGGAGAGTTTGACATTTTCTATTTATCCGGAATGGGATACAATAATTGGAATTCACAATAAGTTATGAGATAACTGAATGAATGTTATAAACATAGCAGTTTAGTCTCACTTGATCGGTTGCCACGGAATTTTGATGTGATCAAAAGTCCGTCGCAATCACGTAGCGTACGCGGATACTCACCGGGTAAACTTAATAGACAGCTACACCCCATAGCCCCGACCAAGTGACTGTAGGAGAACCCCGTCGCCGAAAGCATCCGTTCGGGTTCTCGCGGCAGCGGTGTTCCGCCTTGGTGCACTTTGTCGACGGTATCGGGGGTGCGGCCGCCTACTAAAGTTTGCGACGAGCATTCGATCAGGATGTCGGGAATCTGGTTGAATTGCCCGACTTGATATTGAAAAGAGTTTTCGATTTTGAGACTAAAATACGGGGTTTATAATTGGTAGGCATGCGATGTCTAAGTAATTCATTTGGTCAGGCATGCGATGTCTGAGGTGGTTGCGGATTCCAACTGTTGTAGTTTTACACTTTCTTTTCTGTGACCGTAAGTGTAATATATGATATCGCCGGTTTCGTTGCTATATGTCAACGACAATTGGGATATGCATGTTTACTTACGTTGATGACATGTGATGTTATGTGTTGCTGGATATGTTATATTGGATCGTCGTGTTTGAATAGCCGGGGGTTTTTATATGAGATGAGTGTTTTTCATTTTTATTCATGTAAAAACTTGTATGTAATATTCTTTTATTGGGGCACTTCCAGGTTGAGGAAGTTGTCACCTTTTGTATATTATTTACTTTTCTGCACTAGGATTGACCCAAGGAGGAGGGCACAAGTAACCGGGTTCTGGAGTCCAGTGGGAGACCAACTCGAGGAGTCGAGTCCGGGTCTGCTAACTCTAGAATTGGTAGGGTTACTTGCCGCTTTCGTAGGGGTCTAGGGGTGTGGGTTTGGCTATTCATCACGACCGTGGAATCCGTGTTTTATACTGGCTCGTATTGAAAACACGGACGTCCTAGTATATCCAATATTTCATATGATTCTTCTGCTGCGATATCTGTGATGTGATCATGTGATGTTCTGTGATAGATACAATATATAGTATATATGATATATTATATAGACGTTACTTATATTTTACACCCGCGCTAGCCTGCCCCGCTCTGTCGTTAGTTACCTAACCTAACGGTGCACGAGGGGACATCGAGGCGAATGCAGATGGGATAAGTGTACGTCGTATTTATCTGTGATGTTTAGGTACATTTAATGGTGGGACTTCATTAATGTGATTAATGAAAGAAAAGAAACCTAAAGATGTTGTAGAATCGAATTTCAAAATAAAACAGGTAGCTACAGTTCTTGCTTTGCACAGCGGTATATATGATATATCCTGCACCTTATTCGATAAGGAAAGGACCGAGATCCCTTCACCGGGAGTGACTCCTTTAGCAATAACTGGCAGATGCTACACACTCGGTTTGTCTTTATATATGATATATCCCGCACCTCATTCGACGAGGAAAGGACCGACGATCCCTTCACCGGGAGTGACTCCTTTAGCAAAACTAGAAAAGCCTCAAAAACACTCCATTTCAAAATTCATTCGATCCTACAACGATATCAAGTTCATTACGCAATAGGTTTTCAGAAAAACCTGTCGTAGCCCTACGTCATTTCAGATATGTACTGGTTAGTATTCGTGCTGCGTTTGTTGACCTCTGTCAAGGCGTAGTGTGCGGTAGCTGATTAGCGCTTATCTGCATAAGCATATGATGTAATTGATTTAGGGTAGTCGTGCGACTTTGTTGACCTCTGTCAAGGGTCGTGCGGGTGGGTTTACTTCAATCAGGAAATGACGGGTTGAACTTGACTAGCAGCCTATGGTTTGTTGACCTCTGTCAAGGTCACAGGACGCTAGGGGCAAAATATTATCGGGAATTTCAAGTGTTGAAATTTGCAATGAGATTGCATACCTTCTATGTGTAGGGTTGCTGGGCACGCACACAAGGGTCTACGAGGCATCAACCATGCCCGATTAAAAATTTAGCCATGCCGAACAACCCGAATACGGAACTTTAAACTAGAGATTAGGAGAAAACAAATATGTTAAACTCTTTAACACTAAGTGAGAGGGATTACAACCTTTGTAGATCTGGTCCTTCACTTCATATGCTCCGTGTTGTGGTCCTTTCGCTGCGATCATCGGGATCCGGACTCTCGAGAGGTTCCACGAAGAGAAGGACGCAACCTTTGCTTCCGATCTTCGATACTAAGATGATCTACCTTGAAGTTTCTTTAACACAAGCTAACACTCATGAAATGATGTGAACACCCTCATCTAAATGGCAAGGGAAGATGAGGATGATGAAGTAGGATTTTTGCTCTCTTTATTTATCTTTTTCTCATAATTATTCATCACTTGGAAAAATCAAGAAAGGTTTTTTTTCCATGAAAAGAATGAAGGAAGAAGATGAACAATAATGATAAATCCCTTTGTGATGAATAGGAAAAGGAGATAATAATCAATTATGCAACCATGGTTCACTTAACCATTGTAGAGAATTAACCAAGGGTTAGGGTTTTGGGTTGAGTTAAGAATGAGTCATAAGTAAATATCTTTTTCATGACAAAACAAAAACCTTCTAGAATCATCTAGAAACCATTAACCCAAATCAAACCCTAATCTTGATTAATCTTTACTAAACATGTTGCATTAGTTATCATATCATGTTACAATATTATATATCACATATATAATATTTATTGTAACCAAATAAAATAATACAATTAACATATATCGCATATATATCAATGTATTACCCGAGTGAGAAAAAGAATCTTTTAGTGAGCAAATATTAGTTAATGTAATTTAATATATCAAATATATTATTATACATTAAATTATCGAATCAACACTTGATCCGACAATCCGGCTATATCGCATATAACCGACTAATATTTATCCGTACCGATTCATCGAATCAACACTTGATCCGATGACCCGGCTGATATCAAATATCGCGAGAATATAATACGGTATCACATATCGCATTATCCTCGGTCCCACACATATCACATATGTGCTCCTACACCGTTTTTCCTGAGTCAAGAAACCTCTGTGTAGGACTCTAAAGAATCGTCAATACGCCGGCAGTAGGTGATGATCATATCAAACACACACAAGCTGCAAGCAGTCAGCTAAACGTAACAGCTACTCAGGTATTGAGCGCTCAGAAGATCAACAAGCAAGCCTGTAACTTCTCCTGTGAATCCAAACAGTAACACTCCCGTACAGTCCGGTCTCGTCGTATGATATGTCGCATATCTCGCCTAGGGGTGGTAAACGTCAGACCCCAGTAGCTCGATAAGTCGTGTCGATATGAGGTCTATAACAGTTCGAGAAACTACTGATAACACTTACCAGTAAATCTCAGCAACCCTGGCCAGGGATTTCCTGTTATAGCCAATCGAACACAGCACAACATCAACTCCCTATACCGGGAGAGACGAATCCCCTCCTATCGCTCATTGCCTCCATATGATTCGGGACTGTACCCAAAAGCCACCTTTTTGCACGCCCTCTTGGACGTGGTATGATGGAAATCAAAGCACAGTGGGAATCACACAAGACTCTATGACGATCTCGGGTCAACAGACTACTCTGTACCAGTGTTACCGGAGAACTGCCATCTGACGTATGGTATAATACCATCTGGGAGTTCTCGGCAAGTCCGTCCAGTGTACCCAGTCTCCACTGAGCACCCGTAAACCATCCTTGATGTCAAACACCGATGGATATGGGATCATCCATCGCCCATCATATGGGTCAAGATGCGTATACTCTAGTCTACGCTGGTGCATCGATGCCCTGTCTCGATACACCCACGACTAGGAACAGTTATAGGATGTACTCGTCGACTACCGTGGCCCCACTAGTATGATCTCATCATAGTCCCAGTAGTCGAGTACATATCCTAAGGGCTTTATCAACATGTAATATAGATACAATCAGAGTACATGTTAAGATAAAGTACAACCAGATAGCATACTATCATGTCGAGCAAGAAAGTCCTCCCTATATATGTCCTAGCATCCACTACAATATACATCGTATGTACAGTAATGGCCTCTAGGGCATACATATAACTAACACTATGAGATAGTTGGATCCCGATACCCGCTGCGAGTAAGAGTTACTCCTGGGAGAGTTTTATACATTACAATTAGCCGATCAAGTAGGTGTCTAGAAAGGTGTCAACGGGGTTACGCCTCTGGGAAAACGAGGTTTACATTAATTAGGTTCGTGCGAAAGCACGGGGGACCTCCCTCAAAGTACCGACACTGGCCTGGCTGAAAGATTGGCGAACTTGTAGTGTGTAATTAATCCCGGCTAGTCTTTCCTTTTAGGGTTTGAAGGAAGATTTGATAAAAAGCAGTGGGAGCCATCCTGATTAGATAAAATAATAACCAATCTATTCTTGCAAGAGCGCACGCTTAGTGTTTTCTTCTCTCTCTCTCCTGGTAGCGACCATATCACGCCTTAATCAAGATAATAATACGGATTATTGACCGAACCCGCTTGTTATACTGAGCTGGGGAACGTTGGTCCCGCTCCAACTTACAATTGTTATAAGACAGAGCAGGAAATTGGGGAATACCAGATTTCCCCTGCCGCCCAAACGAAGAGAGTGCATGCTGATGCATCATCTTCGGGTGTGTTCGTTACACAGAACTGTTTCTCAATATCCTCTGAATCCTGGGTATATGATACCGGATCAGGATCCCAGATATGTAATCTGTTACATAGGGCTACAAAAGGGTAGAAAAACTGAGAACGGGTGATAAGTTTCATGAGACGGAAAACGGGGCAAGAGTTGCAGCCAAGTCTGTCGGTCACTGTCACCCTGTATTACTGATACATTGATTCTGAACGATTGTTATTAGATACCGAACTTGATATACAAAATCATATCAGTCTCTTTATTAGTAAAGAAACGATAAAATTTTGTATTGTTGGATAATGTTTTGAACATTTCCTATATCAAAAGTTGATCGGTTCAGGCACGTTATCTAAAAGCATTAATGTTCTAAATCAAACTACAGTTCTTCGTATACAGAACACACACAAGAGGAAGAGTTCAGAAATGGACGGATCCTTCTTGAGGTATTGTAGAGTAGGTCATATCAATGCGACCCGACTAGCTGGAGTTACATATAGATGCATATTTAAATTAGTTTGAATTTACATCTTGTGAAACTCGCCAGTCATGTCACAAAGATAAGATGACCATAGCTCTGTTTATTGGAAACAGAGAAAGAGTTAGTGAACTCTCGGGATGATACATGTTGATGTATGTAAGTCCCCTGTCTACACATACCAAGACCGGTTCTTTTTACTTCATTACATTCTTTGATAATCTTTCGAGATTCAGACCTATGTTCCTGTTGAAACACAAGTCCGAACCTTTTAAGATATTCACAGAATATAAGTTAGAAGTAGAGAACCAAAATACGGGTATAAGTATTATGTCCTATGATGAGATCAAGGAGGAGAATACTTGAGCACGGAATTCCTGGACTATTCTAAAGGAGAATGAGATTCTCTCTCAGCATTACTCCTCTGTATACACTATAGCACGATGGTATGTCGGGGCAGAGCAGATACACCCTATTTGATATGGTGTGCTCTATGATGAGTACTACTGAGTTACCTTTTTCCTTTGGGGGTTATGCACTTGAGAAGCTGCATACCTATTGAATTAGGGTTCGAATAAAATCAGTGCCTACCACTTCATATGTGATATGGAAAGGGAAGAGCCCATGTCTTAAGCTAGTTAAGATTTGGGGTTGTCCGGCCTATGTCTAAAAAGCAAAATCCGGACAAGCTCGAGGCAAGGTCCGTTAAGTACAACTGGAAAGGTTCCAGCTATACAAATGACAGCAGATGATTTGGTACAACCAAAGGATTCAGTAGATTCCAATGAACCTCAGCCTCTCCGCCGATCTAGTAGGGTTCCTCACCCACCTGAGAGATACTTCGGTTTCTCTATGACAGTGGGAGCGAGGATTGCATCATGAGATGATGACCCAACTGGTTTCGAGCTGGCCATCAGGAGTAAGACTCTGTGAGAATGGCTGGATGCTTAGCGATCTGAGATGGAATCCTTATACACCAACAAAGTATGGACTTTGGTTGCTATATCTGAAGGGTTAAATCCCCATCAGGAGCAAGTATATCTTGAGAAGATTACTTGGTGTAGATGGAAAAGTTGAGACTTTCAAAGCTAGACTTGTTAAAGGTTTTCGTCATCGACCAAGCGTGGATAATGATGAAACCTTTTCCAGTACCTATGCTTAAGTCCATCCAGATACTACTTGCCACGGCTACATACCATGACTACGATATCTGGCGGTTGGGTGTCATGACTGCTTTTCTAAATGATGTTTTAGAAGAGTGCGTCTATAAGTACACAGCCAGAGGGCCTCGTAGACAGTGGGAGCAGCGGAAACGTGTGCAAGATGCTTTATAGGATAAAGCAGGCATCGCGGAGTTGGAACATCTGTTTTGATGGATTAGTCAAGGAAGTTGACATCATCAAAATGGTAGATGAACCTTGTATATACAAAAAGGTAGTAGGGAGTATGGTGGCGATCCTCGTAGAGTACGTGGATGACATACTCTTGATAGGGAAGGAGTTTCCTATGCTACGCTCGATCAATCTCCGATTATCACAAAGATTCTCCATATAGGATCAAAGTGAAACCTAATAAATCCTGGATTTTGGATCTATGAGATAGATATAATTGGATGTTAGGAATCTCACTAGTTGTAGTGAGATGGTATCAATCGATCCTGTGGAGAATCACTGGAAAGGTTCCAGGATGATAAAGACCACTGAATGTCAGTCGCAGGCATTGTCTTTACCCTCAGTAAAGGGACGGTATGTTGGAAGAGTTCAAAGCTACATACCGTGGCATACTAGACGATAAAGGCAGGATACATCGCTACTAAAGATGCTACCAAAGAGGAAGTCTGGGTGTATATATGTTCATGAGATGAACCTAGTTCCTCCCATTGTGTGACAATGGAGTTGTGGCTTATGCCAAGGAACGTCCGTCCCATCAGTGATCCAGACATATTCTAAGGCAGTATCACCTGATCATGGAGATAGTTGATCTCCAGGGTGATCGAGGTTAGGAGAGTAGACTCAGAGGACAACACAGCGGATCCACTCACGAAGGCCTATTCCCAGAGAGAGATTTTTTATGGGATGGTTGAGTATGAGATACTACAACCACTGTTACAGATGGCCCTAGTGCAAGTGGGAGATTGTTAGTTATATGTATGCCCTAGAGGCCATTACTGTACATAGGATGTATATTGTAGTGGATGCTGGGACATATATAGGGAGGACTTTCTTGCTCGACATGATAGTATGCTATCTGGTTACGCTTTACCTTAACGTGTATACTGATTGTCTCTCTGTTACATGTTGGTAAAGCCCTTAGGATGTGTACTTGACTACCTAGACTATGATGCGGATCATACTAGTGGGGACATGGTAGTCCATAAGTACATCCTTCAAAGTCCCTAGTCGTGGGTGTATCGAGACGGGGCATCGATATACCAGAGTAGACTAGCGTATACCTTCTCGACCCATACAGATGGGCGATGGATGATCCCATATCCATCGGTGTTTGACATCAGAGATGATATACGGGTGCTCAGTAGAGACTGGGTACACTGGACGGACTCGCCGAGAACTCCCAGATGGTATTATACCTTACGTCAGATGGCAGTTCTCTGGTGACACTGGTACAGAGTAGTCTGTTGACCCGAGATCGTCATAGAGTCTTGTGTGGTTCCCACTGTGCTTTGATTTCCATCTTACCACATCCAAGAGGGCGTGTAAAACGGTGGTTTTTGGGTACAGTCCCGAGTCACATGGAGGCAATGAGCGATAGGAGGGGATTCGTCTCTCCCGGTATAGGGAGTTGATGTTGCACTGTGTTCGATTGGCTATAACAGGAAGTCCCTGGCCAGGGCTGATCAGAGAATTGCTGGTAAGTGTTACCAGTAGTTTCTCGACCCGTTATGAGCCTCATATCGACATGACTTATCGAGCTATTGGGGTCTGACGTTTACCACCCCTAGGCAAGATATGCGACATATCAGACGATCAGACCGGACTGTACGGTAGTGTTACTGGTTGGATTCACTGGAGTGTGAGCGGGCTTGCTCGTCGATCTTCTGATCGCTCAATACCCGGGTGGCCGTTACGTTTAGCAGACCGCTTGCGGCTTGTGGGTGCTTGATATGATCATCATCTGCTGCCGGCGTATTGACGAGTCTTTAGAGTCCTACACAGAGGTTTCCTGGCTCAAGAAAAACGAAATAGGAGCGCATATGAGATATGTGCGGGACCGAGAATAATGCGTGTATGTTATACCGTATTTCATTCTCGCGATCAATGTGTCGAATGGTTTTATGCGATATAACCTAGTTATCGATTCAAGCGTTGATTCGATAAGCCGATACATTGTATACTAGTCGGTTGTGTGCAACATGACCGGATCATTGAATCAAGTGTTGATTTAATGATTTAATGCATAATTATATATTTGATATATTACTTTGCATTAACTAGTATTGGTTCACTTTAAATGGATTTTCTCACTTGAATGTGCAAGTTGTATATGTGATATACTTTTGTGCACTTGATTGTATCATGTTTGATGATACATGTATACTTGGTTAAGTGTAAAGAATTAAACCATGGTTAAACTAATGATTAGGGTTTTCTTTTCTTACTTATTTATTTATTTTGAAAAGGTGAGAAAAGAATGGTTGCTAGTTTTGTA
This sequence comes from Agapanthus africanus, assembly GCA_030015575.1. Classification (NCBI taxonomy): domain Eukaryota; kingdom Viridiplantae; phylum Streptophyta; class Magnoliopsida; order Asparagales; family Amaryllidaceae; genus Agapanthus; species Agapanthus africanus. The sequence continues at coordinate 172,685,579 of JASDDO010000031.1, read as the reverse complement.
GTTTAGTTGAAACTTCATGAAACTTTGACCTAGTCCACCATTCTTGTCTCTTGGTTAACCCTAACCATCATATCTAACCATGGTCCATTCTCTACACTAAACTAAGGTTAATATTATAATAAGTATTGATTTTACTTTTCATTTTAATAACTTATCATAAATCTTTCTTCATCTTCTTCTTCTTCTTCAGAAGAAGAAAAAGCTTGTTCATCAATGGTGATTGATGAAAATGAGTGAGAAATCCAATTCTAAAGTCTACCCACTTCCTATTTCTTCATTCTCTACCTCTTGCCAAGTAGTAGAGTGTGTTTTCTTCACAAGTTTCTTGACTTGATGAAGTTGGAGCTTGATCTAGTGATGCCTCGACGTAGATCATCTTCGGCATCGTCGTCGATGACCTTGCCCGTCCATTCTCCGATGAAGCCGACGCTAGAGCCCGGGGTTCGACTTGGATAGCGAGGAGACTTCATTGCGGAGCTATGGAGGTGGAGGACCGGATCTACAAAGGTTGTATTTCCGTTTACTTATAGTTTAGTTGTAAACTAGCTCGCTTTGTCGCCTAAACTTCTAGCCAACGATCTAGTCTAGGGTTTCTCGGCACCGTATTTTTGAAATTGGCATGGTTGATGCCTTGTGAGACCTCTTGAGAGTGCCTAGGAACCCTACATGACATACGCGCATTAATCTCGGTCCCGCACATATTGCATATGTGTTCCTACTCCGTTTCGCATGAACCAGGAAACATCTGTGTGGGACTCTAAAGACTCGTCAATACGCCGACAGTAGGCGATGATCATATCAAACACCCGTAAGCTGCAAACGATCTGCTAAACGTAACGGCCACCCGGGTATTGAGCGATCAAAAGATCAACAAGCAAGTCCGCTCATACTCCTACGAATCCAATCAGTAACACTACCGTACAGTCCGGTCACTTCGTCTGATATGTCGCATATCAACCGCCTGGGGTGGTTTAACGTCAGACCCCAATAGCCTGATAAGTCATGCCGATACAAGGTCCATAACGGTTCGAGAAACTACTGATAACACTTACCAGTAGATCTCAGCAACCCTGGCTGGGGATTTTCTGTTATGGCCAATCGAGCATAGCGCAATATCAACTCCTAATACCGGGAGAGACGAAACGCCGCCTATCGCTCATTGCCTCCATGTGACTTGGGACTGTACCCCAAAACCACCTTTTTGCACGATCTCTTGACCGTGGTATGGTGGAAATCAAAGCACGGTGGGAATCACACAAGACTCTATGACGATCTCGGGTCTATAGACTAACCTGTACCAGTGTCACCAGAGAACTGCTATCCGACGATAGGTATAATACCATCTAGATGTTCTCGGCGAGTCCGTCCAGTGTACCCAGTCTCCACTGAGCACTCGTATACCTTCTCTGATGTCAAACACCGATGGATGTGGGATCATCCATTGCCTATCATATGTGTCGAGATGTGTATACGCTAGTCTACTCTGGAGTATCGATGCCCTGTCTCGATACTCCCACGACTAGGAACATTTGAAGGATGTACTTATCGACTACCCTTTCCCCACTAGTATGATCTGCATCATAATCCTGCTAGTCAAGTACTCATCCTAAGGGCTTTATCAACATGTAATAGAGAGACAATAAGTGTACATGTTAAAATAAAGTGCAACCAGATAGCATACTATCATGTCAAGCAAGAAATTCCTCCTTATATATGTCCAAGCATCCACTACAATATATATCGCATTTACAGTAATGGCCTCTAGGGCATACATATAACTAACAAGACCTGGCCGCCACCCCTCGTCGGGGTTTCGATAAGTACACACTAGACTATTATGGAGAATCAATGCCCAGTCTCGATACTCCAACGATTAGAGACATTTAAGGATGTGCTTATAGACCACCTAGCACCCACGTATATGATCGCCATCATAATGCTGGTAGTCAAGCAAGAATCTTATGGGCTCTATCAACATGTAATAGCGATCTGTAATACCCCATAATGCATTTACATGATGATAAAGACAAACCAGATAGCATACTATCATTTTAAGTAAGACTGTTCTATCCGTAAAGGCCCACTCTCAATCATCGCAATCGCGTGCCTACGATTCAATAATTGACTTGAGGGCACTATAGCCAATAAATGTGTGTCCTACCTACTATAGAAAAACATCCTGAAAGAAACTGTGTGCCAGCGATACCACTACCGATCCAACCAGTCGTACCTGCGAGAAAACTGTGGCGCAATAAGGGTGAGTTGCCAACTCGTGAGTAGAAAACATCAGCGGGTAGAAATCGAATACACAGCGACTCCTATGTCATACTGTAAGATGAAGGTAATATTATGATATCTAGGCTGACCATGTATGCATATATGTCAATAATAGAGTCAATGCAAATGACATATACAAATAAACATCTGAAATCATATGCATGTACAAATGTGGATATCATCCACGTGTGTCCATCAACGACACAATCAATATCATGGAATCTGAGCGTCCAACATCAACACTCGAATCATCATGAAAACATATGCCTGTATGTATGAGGATATCAACCAACGTGTGACCATCAATGACACGTCAAAATCATGGAACCTGAATGTCCAACATCGACACTCGAAACATCATGAAACCCGTGTCCAGCATCGACATGTAAATCTTCATATCCCGGGCTCCGTCAGTCCGGATCGGCCCATGGGCTCCGTCAGTCTGGATTGGCCCATATCCATCTGATCTCACGACCACGGTCGGTATCCTTCGGATATCCACCGTGCCAAACTATCACCGGTAGGTAGTGTAAGTGCACGGCGGCGCCCCGGCCATCAATCCGACGCCGGAATGCGGAAGCGGTGATAAACTTAAATTTTGCGGACTTAGCAACCGGCACCCCCGCGCACTAAACATCCGGATCGTAACCATTAACAAGTCTAAGCTACAAACAAGATAGGGAAGAGAAGTATACCGACAGATCCGAGTCCTCCGGTCTTCTCGTCATCGTCCCGATCTCCTGCGGAATATCCCGTCTCCTCCTCGTCGCCGGAAGTGCACCACATCGCCTACTTCTTTTACGGGCTCCCACCTCAATGCCGAGGCAACTCGGGCACGAAGCCGGCTACTCGACGTGCCCAAGATCCGTTGTAGAATGTGTAGTACTCAAATCTCACTTTGGGGTTGTAGGAATTGCCTTTTGGTGGAGGGATGAACTATGGAGTTTTGAGATGGAACTTGTGGATATTTGGGAGCATGAAATAGACCAAATACCCACCCCCAAAATTTTGGACAGCCCCCTCTCATGCTTGGGCCGGCCACTACAAGTGAGGGGAGGGTGAGGAAAAATGAGAGAGTGACCAAAAATAATAGGAGCCAAACTCATATCATGTAAGAGAGAGAGAGGAAGCTATCATGCAAATAGAAATGATCACTAGGAAAGCCACACTCCATCAACAAATCATTAACAACCATGATGACTCAAAAAGTCATGCCATCATGAAGATAAAAGTCAAGCAAGGTCAATGGATGGGGCTTCATCATGAAAACCATCATGATACAAACATATGCAAAGACCCCCTCCACAAAATACTTATTTGCAACAATGCAAATAAACCCTCCTCCACCAATCTTCGGCCAATGAACGGAACAATGGAAATCGGCCGAAACGGAAAGCAAACTGGCAACTCCAGAAAACTGGTCCCGTAATAAATTACAGGAAAACCCCGATACTGTGCATACACACCCGCATCTGTATTTCGACCGAAATACAAATGCAATGAGACAAAGTCTTCACTGTACTATACTAGGATCCGGCTTATACCAAAACCGGCTAGTAATATCTGTTCGATCCTGATCCGTGCAATACCGCACGTATCTGATCGAACCCTGCCATATAACCATACGGCCTATAGTACAAACTGTCCAATCCTGATCCGTGCAATACCGCACGTATCGGATCGGACCTTGCCATATCTCCATACGGCCTCTACAACCTTTCGCCCGAAAGCTGAGTAACTGAATGTGGGGGACTCTAAAGACTCGTCAACACTTTGGTTGTGGATTTAACCACTAGCACGTCAGAGGTATAAGCCAATACGTAACGGGCTACCAGGTATTGACTAAAAGGGATGTCTGTGAGTGAACTCAGCCTGACAACCCTACTGAGCCTGTCAGTGACAATATCCGTACAGTCCGGTTCGTTCGTCTATGAGCATCGCATGGCGGGCCTAGGGGGTTGGTAAAAGTCAGACCCCCAAAAGCGGTACAAGTCGTGTCGGAGTGTAGACCAGAACACCCTGAGATACTACTGGAATACCTACCAGTAAATCTCCTTGCCTCGGCCGAGGGCTTCGTGTAATGGCTCTCCTAGACACAGCACGACCTCACCCCCAATACCGGGAGAGACGAACCCCTGAAGATGCGCTCACTGCCTCCATGTGGCTCGGGACTGTACCCAACTAAAACCTGTTTGCACGACTCCTTTGAGCCGTGGTAGGGTAGTAATCAAAGTACAGTGGGAACTCACACGAGACAAATGACGATCCCCAGGTCGATGAACTAACCTGCACACATGTCACCAGGGAACTGCCATCTGACGTCTGGTATATGACCAACTAGCATGTTCCCGGCGAGTCCTGTCCGGTGTACTCATAACCCAATGAGCACCTGTATACATCTTAGGTGATCCAACTGACACCAGTGGCTTGTGAGACCGGCCACCGCCCCTCGTCGGGGTCTCGACTGTATACACTAGTCTACTATGGAGTATCGATGCCCTGTCTCGAAACTCACACGACTAGGGACCATTTCAGGATATGCTTATAGACTCCCAGCTCCCACTTATATGATCGCCCTCATACTGCTGGTGGTCAAGCAAGAATCCTAGGGGCTCTATCAACGTGTAATAGCGACTTGTCAGGTCACCTGAAACAGTACACGATGATAAAGGTAAACCAGATAGCATACTATCATCTCGAGTAAGACTGTCCTACCGGGATAGGTCCTCCATCAATCATTGCAATCACGTACCTGTGACCTAATAATTGACTCTGAGGGCACTATCTCCAACAATCTCCCACTTGCACTCAAGGCTAATTATTGCGATGTCGCATACTCACAGCCCGTGTGATACCGAACACCCAACTCCTGTACTAGTCAGTCTCACAAAGCTCGTTTGCGAAACTATTGCGTTCGAGGAATAGCCTTAGTGAGTGGAACCGCCTTGATGTCTCTTTCTATGTCTCTCTATATCTCAAGTTCGCGGAGAAACCCATCTCCCGAAATGAGCAATACCTGTCTTAGAATGTTTCTGGATGTCTGATGGGACATAGCTCATAAATGAACTCCAAATCCAAACTTCTTAGACTGTATCGTCAACTGAACTTAATCAGTATCCTGTGCCATGCCACCTTCAGTATTGCCTTGGACCACCTGTCCAAAATACTGCCCCTCGTCAGAAGGAAAACTAAAACTCTGACAACCTCCTTGTCGTCCATGTCACCTTGGAAGCCTGGAATGATAACTGTTTCCCGAATGAGGCTGTCGTTATCATATCCCTAGAACATCCACTTATGTTCTAAAACTGCTTCCGACTGTTCCTCCAGGATTGGATCAATATCAACTTATTGCATCTAGTGCAAGAACAACATCTGGTGTGGTACTTGACATCTCATGATTGACTCAATTGCCTGAGCAAGTGATCTGCCAATCATGCACATCCCTCTCTACATTAGTCTGTAATACACCTTTAGAGAGGGTGACTCCGTCACCTGCAGGTACACCACCGTGCCAGGAGTCGTCCATTCTAAATACTCTTAGAATGCTGTCTAAGTACCCTGATTGGGAAACCACCCAAATCTAGATCTAAAACCATAGATCTAGTAACCAGTATGTCTGATACAAAATCCATTTCCCATATGGAGAAAACACTGTGTGACGACCAAAGTATAACCGATCGTAGTATAGGAGTTTCCTTTCCTACTCTGTGTATGTCATCCAAATACCATGACATCACACCCTACTACCTTCTCAACAGATCCATCCCCTATTCTGATGAAGTCAAACCCATGACTGTCACGTCAGAAATAGATGATCTATCTCCGCTACATCTGCTTTAGTCTATAAATAGACATAAGCAACTTGTCCACCAATGCTTCCGCTGCTCCCACTGACTACGACAACCCTCTGGCAGAGTCATATAGACGTACACTTCTAAAGACTAGTTTAGAACAACGCTATACTCATCCTCCCGCCGGGTCTCGCAGCCTGGAACAACAGCAATGGTAATTGTGGGTAAACAAGAACTTCCCTGTCACCGTCCTTGAGGCTACCGTAGTACCTCTCGGGTGCCTGAAGTTACCCACCAAATCTGCGGAGTGGCCAATGGAATGTCAATCCAGATTGAATCTTTAGGTTCCTTATCAAATCTTTTGTAATCGTTTGTGGTTCTGGAATCACTTCCAGTTCTACCATACTCCCACTACTGTTTTCTGAAAAAATCCATTTTTAATAAAACTGTGGCGAGTCTAGAACAATATCGCTATTGTTCATCCAGATGGTAGAAAATCAACCCTCGTCATAGCCTGGGTCAACCCACAAACAGCCATTACAGAAACGTGCCTTAAGTTATCCAGAGTCTGGTTTTAATCATAAGCTGGACAACTCCCCGTACCTTAACAACGTCAAGATACGAACTGTTCTATATCCCATATAGGACCAGAGGCACTGATTTAACTGAACCAGATCCAAATCATGCAACTGTCTCCAGTGCATGTCAACTAAATGGAAGGAGGCCGATCAGCGTTACTCAACTTAGGAATGCTTCCAATTATGAGTAACCTGAAAGAGAAGCAAGTTCTCTTAGTCACTACTACCAACCGAATACCATACACAAGTATCTACATCTTCGATCTCTTTGAAGAATCCCGATACTTGCTACACCTGGTTCTCTACTCTATTCAAATACCTATAACTTCTCAAAATTCGGACCATGTGTTTCCAAGAAACACCTGTCTAAAAACTAGAGAAGTCATAAGTAAACCGAATATAGTACGAGGACCAACCCCTCTGTCCTGATGGACCCTGGACAACATACAATACTCTGTATAAGTCCCTTGAGTTTGATAACTCATTCACTGTGTGTCGTAGGTTGAAAACTGTACTTATGGTTAAGAAGAATTACACCGCTGTTTAATGCTCCTTACCTAACCATCCACTGGTATAGGTAAATGTCATCGACATAATTTCAAAAAGTATATCTCACTCTATGAAAATAGACGTACAGATATATCGATTTGAAATTGGTGCATAACAGCGGATATTCAAAACCAAATATTTGCCGACCGGCAAACAACCCAGGTGATTTCCTCAAATATCACCGATTGCAACGAATCCCGATATAATGAGGATAGTCACCCAATTCCCAACAACTTACTCCCACTCATCATCTGTAAAACCATACAGATGTGAGAATCATACCTGGTAAATACATACCCTGGAGTAAGTATCTAGTCGGGAAATCAGCTTTCCTTTAACAGTACACAGTGAGACTGAAACATTGAAATGTTTCGTAGGGGTATCCTGGTATTCCTAGTAATGCCTTTTCCAGTATCCAGATTCACAACTGTAACCGTGTAATTCCTTGCCACCTCTCCAAATCCCTTCATATGTCTTTAGTCATTACCTTCTGCACACCCCTTTAGGCCAAATGGTTTTCTTCCTTCCCTACCGTTCGGCACCAGCCTATGGTTTGGAAGAAGACTATCCAATAAGCATAATGGGTGTACTGTCCTAATCCTAGGAACACTCGCAATGCGAGAGAAGGTGAAGATAAAAGACACCTGAATAAATCTTATTCCTATTTCTCCTGAACCAGAATCCATCCCCGAACTGGAACAAGTTCCTTTCGAGTTCGTATATAACCATACGATGGAGTATCCAATAAGCTGTGGATCTTCGTAGTGATACGGAGCTTCCTGGAGAAATACAAAGGTGATTTTAGGATTGGCGAAGAAATACCTGGTTTGGTCGTGAATATCTGTTGCAATTTACTTTGCCCTCTTACTAATCCCTTGCTTTATCTTAACATAATACCTTCTGCACACCATCGTTATGCTAATTGGTTTTCTTCATTCCCTACCGGTCGGCACCAGCCTAAGGTTTGGAAGAAGACAATCCAATTTGCGTAATAGATGTACTACCCCTAAACCAAGGAGTACTCGTAACCTGAGAGAGGGTAAAAGGAAAATACAACTGAATAGTCTTATCCGTTTTCTCCAGAACCGGAAACCATCCTCGAATAAATTCTTTCGAGTTCGTATCTAACCATACGATGGTTTTGTCCAATGGAAGTGGACGTTCGTAGTAATACGGGGTGTCCTGGAGAAAAGGGTAAAAGTAGGAGTGGCAATGAGGTTTGCAACTCTGACAATCCAAAATCCAGTGTTTAAGAAGGTTCGGTCAACTTGGTCACTGAGTCAAAGTCTTAGGGTCGGGTCAAAGGTCGCTGCCAAAGAGAGAGAGAAAAGAAACACTCAGCGTGCACTCTAACCTAGATCAGAATGGTTACCAATTTATCTAATCTGGAATCCTCCCACTGTACCTCAAATTCTCCTCCAAACCTGAAAGAAGAATTAGTCGGGATCACCCGAGGAGTATACCAACTCATCAGTGGGAATCGGGATCCAACTATCATCGCATGATAACGTGACGGAATCCGCTCACGGTATCACACTCCAGAAGGTATGCGCATATCTGGCAAGTTTCAGTTCTTTTGAAACTCCCGATGTGATTTCTGCCCCATGCTCTTATGACCTTGGCGAAGGTCAACAAATCATAAGTCACATGTCAAGTTCTACCCGTCATTATCCAGGGTTAATCTGAATCCACCCGTACAAGCCCTTGACGAAGGTCAACAAGGCTATACGACTGTCCCAAACCAACGCATCTATCTATGCAGCAGAAAGGTAACAAGCAGCTACCATACACTATGCCTTGACGAAGGTCAACAAACATAGCATGAATACTACGTGCTACCCGTCTGAAACGACGGAGGGCTACGAATGGTTTCTGGCGAAAACCTTTAACGTAATGAACTTGATATCGTTGAAGGAACGGATAGCTTTTTTAAAAGTATAGTGACGAAAACCGTTGCTAAAGAGGTCACTCCCGGTGAAGGGATCTCGGCTCTTTTCCCGTAGAATGGGGTGCAGGATATTCCAACTGAATACCACGGTGCAAAGCAAAAGTAATCGGCTATAGTGAAGTTAATTCCTTGACGCAAACTTTTTGTCCAAGGGGTCACTCCCGGTGAAGGGATCTCGGCCCTTGCCTCGTCGACTGAGGAGCAGGATATTCCAACTGAATATCACGATGCAAAACAAAAGTGAACGTCCTTGCAATAACAGCTTTTTGAAAAGTGTTCCAACAACATCAGATTAGGTTTGTTTTTAAACTTGCATTGATCCGAATCAATGCAGTCCCATCAATTGATCACATCAAAAAGAACGAAAATATACTGATGTACGTATATGCCATCCGCATTCGCCACTGGGTCCCGTCATTACCCGTTAGGTTAGCTTACTAACGACAGAGCGGGGACTGGACTAGCGCGGATGCAAAACATATACAACATCTACTAATATATATACCAATATATTATATTCGCTCAAGGCGTGAAAGAAATGCAACATCACAGAGAATGAACAGCATCACAGAAGCAATACAGATATCTGGGATCCCCGGGTTTCACAGAGCCACTGCTGAAACCCGACGTTCCCCTGGTCGTGTGGATAGCCTTCGCAATGAAATCCTAGACCCCTACGGGCGCGGCAAGTCACCCGCCAAAACCTGAAGCGAGGCAGCCCCCTTCAGTACCGTGAATGGACCACCCAGCACTTCACGGAATCCGGCAACTTGGGCACCCCTCCTGGGTCAACCTGTACCCCCTACGAGTGCGGCGAATAGCCTGCCAATCCTAGAGTGAAGCCTCCTCCGTCTCAATGCCATGAGATGCGGGCTTGTTGCCCTCTAGAACCCGGCTATCCGTGCACCCCACCGCGGGGTAATCCTAGTACAGAATGTAAAATATACATATACCGGGTACATCGACCGCAACCAGGTCGTGTCCCAAAACAATAATACAAACAGGCAGTGACGGCAGTCCACATGTCGGACGCTCGCCCCGCAATATCAATTGTACATAATACCACCACAACTGTACTAGCATTGCAACCAGGCTATCCCCACGACCGATCCGCAACATCACAGCATAAACATAGAACATCAACGTGAAAATCACGTTCGCAAATCCGTCTAACCGGGCTATAGCAGTTAGACAGGATTTACCGATCGAGTGACATTCACGGTCGCAGATATAATGTAAATACTGTGAAAAATGTGTTTAAAATATCCGATCGATCAAAAATTAACAAGTGGGCCCTCAATCAAAACTGTAGCACTCACAGAAATCCTGGGCCCAATTTTAATATTCCAAAACCCAAATTTTAAGCCCAGAAGGCCTCTGAAAAAATTTGGTGAAGTGATGTGAATAGTGCGCGGCGGAAGGGCCGCGGGAATGGGGTTTGCGCGGCGCTTCCGCGCTCCCACTGTGGAGTTACTTCGTCAAATTTTTACAGAACTCTTAGATTTTCCAGTACATCAATATTTTACAACCTGAAAAATTTTTCGAGACCAAAAATTTTCAACAGAAACTGATTCGAACTAAAATGCAGTTTTGGAACATTCGATCGATCGAAACAGAAAAACACATTACACCAAGCTAGACTATGTTAATGGCGAGGCTCTGATACCACTGTAAGTGCACGGCGGCGCCCCGGCCGTCAATCCGACGCCGGAATGCGGAAGCGGTGATAAACTTAAATTTTGCGGACTTAGCAACCGGCACCCCCGCGCACTAAACATCCGGATCGTAACCATTAACAAGTCTAAGCTACAAACAAGATAGGGAAGAGAAGTATACCGACAGATCCGAGTCCTCCGGTCTTCTCGTCATCGTCCCGATCTCCTGCGGAATGTCCCGTCTCCTCCTCGTCGCCGGAAGTGCACCACATCGCCTACTTCTTTTACGGGCTCCCACCTCAATGCCGAGGCAACTCGGGCACGAAGCCGGCTACTCGACGTGCCCAAGATCCGTTGTAGAATGTGTAGTACTCAAATCTCACTTTGGGGTTGTAGGAATTGCCTTTTGGTGGAGGGATGAACTATGGAGTTTTGAGATGGAACTTGTGGATATTTGGGAGCATGAAATAGACCAAATACCCACCCCCAAAATTTTGGACAGCCCCCTCTCATGCTTGGGCCGGCCACTACAAGTGAGGGGAGGGTGAGGAAAAATGAGAGAGTGACCAAAAATAATAGGAGCCAAACTCATATCATGTAAGAGAGAGAGAGGAAGCTATCATGCAAATAGAAATGATCACTAGGAAAGCCACACTCCATCAACAAATCATTAACAACCATGATGACTCAAAAAGTCATGCCATCATGAAGATAAAAGTCAAGCAAGGTCAATGGATGGGGCTTCATCATGATACAAACATATGCAAAGACCCCCTCCACAAAATACTTATTTGCAACAATGCAAATAAACCCTCCTCCACCAATCTTCGGCCAATGAACGGAACAATGGAAATCGGCCGAAACGGAAAGCAAACTGGCAACTCCAGAAAACTGGTCCCGTAATAAATTACAGGAAAACCCCGATACTGTGCATACACACCCGCATCTGTATTTCGACCGAAATACAAATGCAATGAGACAAAGTCTTCACTGTACTATACTAGGATCCGGCTTATACCAAAACCGGCTAGTAATATCTGTTCGATCCTGATCCGTGCAATACCGCACGTATCTGATCGAACCCTGCCATATAACCATACGGCCTATAGTACAAACTGTCCAATCCTGATCCGTGCAATACCTCACGTATCGGATCGGACCTTGCCATATCTCCATACGGCCTCTACAACCTTTCGCCCGAAAGCTGAGTAACTGAATGTGGGGGACTCTAAAGACTCGTCAACACTTTGGTTGTGGATTTAACCACTAGCACGTCAGAGGTATAAGCCAATACGTAACGGGCTACCAGGTATTGACTAAAAGGGATGTCTGTGAGTGAACTCAGCCTGACAACCCTACTGAGCCTGTCAGTGACAATATCCGTACAGTCCGGTCCGTTCGTCTATGAGCATCGCATGGCGGGCCTAGGGGGTTGGTAAAAGTCAGACCCCCAAAAGCGGTACAAGTCGTGTCGGAGTGTAGACCAGAACACCCTGAGATACTACTGGAATACCTACCAGTAAATCTCCTTGCCTCGGCCGAGGGCTTCGTGTAATGGCTCTCCTAGACACAGCACGACCTCACCCCCAATACCGGGAGAGACGAACCCCTGAAGATGCGCTCACTGCCTCCATGTGGCTCGGGACTGTACCCAACTAAAACCTGTTTGCACGACTCCTTTGAGCCGTGGTAGGGTAGTAATCAAAGTACAGTGGGAACTCACACGAGACAAATGACGATCCCCAGGTCGATGAACTAACCTGCACACATGTCACCAGGGAACTGCCATCTGACGTCTGGTATATGACCAACTAGCATGTTCCCGGCGAGTCCTGTCCGGTGTACTCATAACCCAATGAGCACCTGTATACATCTTAGGTGATCCAACTGACACCAGTGGCTTGTGAGACCGGCCACCGCCCCTCGTCGGGGTCTCGACTGTATACACTAGTCTACTATGGAGTATCGATGCCCTGTCTCGAAACTCACACGACTAGGGACCATTTCAGGATATGCTTATAGACTCCCAGCTCCCACTTATATGATCGCCCTCATACTGCTGGTGGTCAAGCAAGAATCCTAGGGGCTCTATCAACGTGTAATAGCGACTTGTCAGGTCACCTGAAACAGTACACGATGATAAAGGTAAACCAGATAGCATACTATCATCTCGAGTAAGACTGTCCTACCGGGATAGGTCCTCCATCAATCATTGCAATCACGTACCTGTGACCTAATAATTGACTCTGAGGGCACTATCTCCAACAGGTAGTGCTCCCTCCTGCCAGGCTCATCGTCTACATCTCGAGCTTCATGCCTCGGGGTACCATACCGGGTCCACCATGTACCCGCAGACGGCTCATCCAACTCCTCGAATCGGGTCTCGAAAACAATTTCAGAACCGAGAAAACTCATGGTGGACGCCTCGAAATCACATCACAAGAAACCTCATTTTTAAAACAATTTATAATTTCCTTTGAAATATAACCGCGGTTCTCAAATCTAGAAATCTCATGAAAACAGCATCTCAATGCATATAACCATAAAGTACGATGTATACAAATATAGAACAGTAATATGAGCATATCAAGAATATCATGCAAGCATGTCCTATTATAGTGCTGAACAAAGAATGTACTTTTACGGTTAAGATTAATATCATGATATAGCAGTTCTACTATGCAAGTGGAATAGCAATTACCGATGATGAATGTGTGTGAGCCAGCAATCTATGTAAGTGTAACATGCGCATAATCGGTAATAGTGCAGGTGTACTAGCAGATGATATCATAAAACGGTAAATACCGGAAACACGATAAGTATACGGACGAGGGATAAGCCAACAATAACATGAACTACAATAAGGTATGCATATATACATGAACCATACGGTCAGTTTAAAAGATATGAATCGTAGTTTTGAAAGTGGGGGCTACGGTGTTTTTAAGGAAAAGACCCAATTTGAAAATCCGTAGCTTCCCTAGAGGTTTCTATCTCAACTTATTTCATATTTATCGATCTCATGTCATAGCGATATCGATCTCATATCCTATCGATATCGATCTCATAACATGCCACTATAAATCTCATACTTGTCCTCTTCCAATTACATATATATCACGATTCACATCCTCATTTCATATCCTCGTATATCAAACCGAGTCATCCTTAGCTATCATACCATCTCACACTAAATCCTTGATCATATTCGTGAATTCATACATAGGTTTCTCCAAACTATAACTTAAATACCGATTATCCATATCAAAGGTTGCGGGAGTGCTATACGGTATCCACCCGATTTTCCCCGTAGATATAAATCTACTCAGCTGCTAAACTCCTTGCTTATCCTGCTGGGTTCCGCAGCATCGCCACAAAGTTTCGGGAGGCATCGACCATGCCGTTTTCAAAAATTTGGCATGGTAAAGAACCCTAACCTAGAATCTGAACTAGAGAATTAGACAAAACATGCATATAAACATCTTTACATCTAAGTGAACAAGGAATACAACCTTTGTAGACCGGTCCTTCACTTCAATAGCTCCGTGTAGTAGTCCCTTCGCTCCAAGTAGTGAACACCCGGACTCTAGAAAGGCTCCACAAGTTGAAAGGAACAAACTTGCTTGAAGTCTTCGAGGCCGAAGATGATCTACGTCGAGGAGACAACAACTCAATCTACCTCCCCACTAATTAAGAATTGGTGAAGGAAACAACCTAAACTAAATGGCTAGTCTAGTGTAGGTTGATGAAGTAGGAATTTTTCCAACTTTAGAAATATTTTTCTCACTAATTTTCCTCACCTCCTCAAAACTTAGAGAGCTTTTGGAGATGATGAAGAAGATGAAGTGGAGAAAATGAATGAACATGAATCCATGAGTGAGAATAGCAACCATGGGTGAGATAATATCTCATACTAACTCATGTAAAGACTTAACCATGGCTTAAGGTAATGGTTGGGTTAATAAATATCTTAAGTAAAACAAAATTAGTGGACTAAGTCAATGGTTCTACAAGCTTCCACTAAGCTCCAAACCATGTGACTAATTTCCAACTAATTTTGATTTACCTTTAATAAATAAAACCCTTCATTATCATAAGCATGGTGTGAGTCTCATACACCCATGTAGCATATAGCAACTAGCATGACACAATAATATATATCACATATATATTAAGTGCACACAAGTGAGAAAAAGAAATGCTTAAGTGAGCTAATATTAGTTAATGTGAATTAATATATCAAATATATAATGATACATTAAATTATTAAATCAACACTTGATTTAATAATCCGGCTATATCATATATAACCGACTAATATCATTTGTATCAACTTATCGAATCAACACTTGATTTGACAACCCGGCTATATCACATATAACCGACCGATATCACATATCATGAGAATAGAATACGGTATCACATACACGTATTAATCTCGGTCCCATACATATCACATATGTGCTGCTACTTCGTTTCTCTTGAGCCAGAAAACCTCTGTGTAAGACTCTAAAGACTCATCAATATGCCAGCAGTAGGTGGTGATCATATCAGTCACCCACAAGCCGTCAGCGGTACTACTAGATGTAATGGCCACCCGGGTATTGAGTGATCAGAAGATCAACAAACAAGCCTACTCATACTCCTGCGAATCCAATTCAGTAACACCACCGTACATTCCGGTCTCTTCGTCTGATATGTCGCATATCCAGCCTGGGGGTTGTAAACGTCAGACCTCAATAGCTTGATAAGTCATGCCGATCTGAGGCTCATAACGGTTCGAGAAACTACTGATAACACTTACCAGTAAATCTCAGCAACCCTGGCCAGGGATTTCCTGTTATGGCCAATCGAGCATAGCGCAACATCAACCCCCAATATCGGGAGAGACGAAATCCTCTCCTATCGCTCATTGCCTCCATGTAACTCGGGACTGTACCCAAAAACCACTGTTTTGCACGTTCTCTTGAACGTAGTAAGGTGGAAATCAAAGCACAGTGGGAATCGCAAAAGACTCTATGACAATCTCGGGTCTACAGATTAACCTGTACCAGTGTCACCAGAGAACAACTATGTGACGTGAGGTATAATACCATCTAGGAGTTCTCGGCTAGTCATGTTCAGTGTACCCAGTCTCCACTAAGCACCCGTATACCATCTTTGATGTCAAACACCAAAGGATGTGGGATCATCCATCGCCCATCATATGGTTCAAGAAGCGTATACGCTAGTCTACTCTGGAATATCGATGCCCCGTCTCGATACTCCCACGACTAGGAACAATGGAAGGATGTACTTACCGACTACCCTGATCCCACTAGCATGATCTGCATCATAATCCTTGTAGTCTAGTTCACATCCTAAGGACTTTATCAACATGTAACAGAGAGACAATAAGTATACATGTCAAGATAAAGAGAAACCAGATAGCATATTATCATGTCGAGAGCAAGAAAATCCTTCCTATATATGTCCAAGCATCCACTATAATATACATCATATGTACAATAATGGCCTCTAGGGCGTACATATAACTAACAATCCGAAGTCGATGTGCTTCGTCATCTCGGAAGTCCACGCGGAGGTACCTATAATCAAAACACATCGAAATGCAATTAAAACCATGTCTGGAAAACCGATACGGCACACGATGTGCTGATAGGTTAGAACTTATAGCCTACGCATGCAAAAACAACCAAATCACCCCCGTCGTTGACGTACAAACGTCTAACAACCAAGTTCGAAATCGAATACTAAAAACCAAGTTTCAGAAATCGGAAAACACGAAATCAGAAACATAAGAAATCTCTCCCAGATTTTATCCTAGGTCAAACTAGGACATTTTGCATATAGGGTTAGTCTACATATCTCACAACAAATCCATGCACAAAAGATCAAACCCTAACCTATAGTCCTGGCAGCAATTTGCGGCCTCCTTGGATAAATCTGTGGCCTGGTTGATGAGTTAGGGTCTCGGGTCTTAGGGAAAAACTCTAGGTATCCTGCACGTCTCACGGTCATGGGAACTTATTTTATGGGTCTCTCGGGTCATCCCAGATTCCAAAATACCATCACAATTCTGTCGAAATTCCAATGTTGGGAAATTCTAACTTCGTGTTTTTGGTTTCAAGTCTTCTAGTTGTCCAGAATATCATCACTAAGGGTTTGTATACACTCACTAAAGCTCAATAGCCACATTACAAGTCAAGTCTCCCACTAAACATGAACCTGGAAAATTCCAAGATCATAATCTATACTAAAAAGAACTCTAAACTAAACTAGAAGGTTAAGAAACTAATTACAAGATGAGAAGTGGAATTTATACCTCTTGGAAGCAACTCAAGAAAACCCTAAATGCTCTAAGTGCTCAAAATTCAAACTTGGTTCCACTATAGGGGTGTAGGATGAGGTGAAAATCATTTTTAATGAAATGGTGTGGTGTTTTGAGATGGTTTTGGGGATGATTCATGGAGGTAGAGGAGGGTGAAGGAGGTGAAGAAAAAGAAGAAGTTGAAGAGAAAAGGAAATGAATAAATGAGATGAAGAAAAGATGGGAGCCATCCCTCTCTCTCTTTCTCACTAACACTATCTCTTTCATGCTCTCACATGCCATCATGTGTCCCCTCTCTCTCTCCTCAAATTCATCATGTCTATTTTCTTTTCTTTTCACTTTTCTCACTCACAAATAAATCACAAATGCAAATGGAAACAATATACAACCAAAATGCAACATGTCATGGTACACTAGCCATGGCTAATTAAAAATACGGATTTGGCTTAATCATGATTAGTAGTGCACTAATCAAATTTAATTTAAACTTGCATATAATAATTGAATAATTATTTATAAAATGCCCAAATCCAAATAAATACCTTTTTAATAAATAAATCATTTTAAATCTCCAATTATTTTCCAAATATTGGTATTTAATTATACCCATTTACGAAAACCCCAATTTGCAAATCGAACAGTTTTCGTGAAATGAATTATTTTAATATTTAAATTCTAAAAATAATATTTTATTTTTCTGAAATGTTAAAATCTTCTCCCTTAAATAAATTCAGTCCCGGAATTTAAATTTAAACCCCCAAATACTAAAACATTTCAATAATCAGTCCAAATCAACGGGGCTCCGAAATCACGGAATACTCAAGAGTATCACAGCGCATCGAGTGCGCATGAAAACGAATGCGAAACTCAAAACAGAACTCCGTCAAGCGTCATGCAATCACTAAAGTTATAAAGGAAACGCAAACCCTCAGGAGACAACACTCCTCCTACTAGGGACACCAAGAGGTTTAATGGCTTGTTGCACTTGCTCAGTGCAATCGTGTTGCCTACGAAAGTGTGCTAGTTAGTTTTTCTATTTTTCTTTTCTCCTTCTCTTGAATAAATTGTTTGCTCGGGACGATCAAAGTCAAGTTTGGGGGTATTTGTTCAGTCGAAAATAATGCACTTTTAACATGACAATTTCCTTACTTTTCTTAATCATCTAAAAGTATTTGTTATAAATATGACACATATTAGAAGTTTATCTGCAAAACACCATTTACAATGTGTTTATATATTATAATAAACAGTATGAAGGAAAATGTGCTTAATATTTTGATACGCTTATCATATCAAATTGTACCTCAGATATAACTAACATTGTTCATTGATATATTCTGCAAGATTAGCTCAGGTCAGATATCAGGAATCAAGAATCTGCCGATAAAGTAAAGAAAGTCGAAGAATCAAATACTGGTAGAGATTCTGAAAAGATAAGAAGGTTCCAGACATCACATAAAGACCCAAAGACCAACATGAGAATAATCCAGAAGATTCAACCCAAGAATCCACCAATCAACCGCGGAACCGCGGCCGAGTCCGGCCGAGTCGCCGCTGATCCGCGGCCGATTTGAGGAGTCAGGGTTCGAGAGTTGTCTGTGTTAGAGATATGTATGCCCTAGAGGCCATTGCTGTACATACGATGTATATTGTAGTGGATGCTTGGATATATATATAGAGGACTTTCTTGCTTGACATGATAGTACGCTATCTGGTTGCTCTTTATCTTAACATGTACTCTGATTGTCTCTATGTTACATGTTGATAAATCCTTTAGGATTAGTACTTGACTACCAGGACTATGATGCAAATCATACTAGTGGGGACAGAGTAGTCGCTAAGTACATCCTTCAAATGTTCCTAGTCGTAGGTGTATCGAGACAGGGCATCGATTTACCAGATTAGACTAGCATATGCTTCTTGACCCATGAAGATGGGCGATGGATGATCCCATATCCATTGGTGTTTGACATCAGAGATAGTATACGGGTGCTCAGTGGGGACTTGGTACACTGAACAGACTCACCGAGAACTCCCAGATGGTATTATACCTCACGTCAGATGGCATGGCAGTTCTCTGGTGACACTGGTACAGGTTAGTCTGTAGACCCGAGATCGTCATAGAGTCTTGTGTGATTCCCACTGTGCTTTGATTTCCATCATACCACGTCCAAGAGGGCGTGCAAAATGGTGGCTTTTGGGTACAGTCCCGAATCACATGGAGGCAATGAGCGATAGGAGGGGTTTCGTCTCTACCGATATAGGGAGTTGATGTTGCGCTGTGTTCGATTGGCTATAACTGGAAATCCCTGGCCAGGGTTGCTGAGATTTACTGGTAAGTGTTATCGGTAGTTTCACGAACTGTTATGGAACTCATATCGACACGACTTATCAGTTACTGGGGTCTGACGTTTACCACCCCTAGACTAGATATGCGACATATCAGACGAAGAGACCGGACTGTACGGGAGTGTTACTGATTGGATTCACAGGAGAATGTACAGGGTTGCTTGTTGATCTTCTGATTGCTCAATACCTGGGTAGCTGTTCCGTTTAGCTGACCGCTTGCAGTTTGTGGGTGTTTAATATGATCATCACCTACTGCCGGCGTATTGACGATTCTTTAGAGTCCTACACAGAGGTTTCCTGGCTCAGGAAAAACGGAGTAGGAGCACATATTTGATATGTGCGGGACCGAGAATAATACGAGTATGTGATACTGTATTCTATTCTCGCGATATGTGATATCGGCCGGGTATATGTGATATAGCCGGGTCATCGGATCAAGTGTTGATTCGATGAAATGGTACATGTTATATTGGTCTGTTATATGCAATATAGCCGGGTTATCGGATCAAGTGTTGATTCGATAATTTAATGTATAATTATATATGTGATATATTACTTTACATTAACTAATATAAGCTCGCTTTATTGATTCATTTTCTCACGGGATAATACATTGATATATATGCGATATATGTTAATTGTATTATTTTCTTTTGTTATAAAATATATTATATATGTGATATATAATATTGTAACATGTTAGGGTTACAATTGCAACATATTTTGTGGAGTTTAAACATGGTTAGGGTTTTGATTAGGTTTAAGCTTGGATGAAGCTTCCATGAAGCTTCATGAAGCTTTGACTTTGACCTTTGATATTTTGTGTAGATATTTCTTAACCCAACCCAAACCCTTTACCCTAGTTGATTCTCTACAAGGGTTAAGCCTTCATTCTTAACCCATGGTTGATTTGTAACCACAATAAAGATTTTCATTGTTCATCATAAAAGCTTTCTTCTTCTTCCTCCTTGAAAAAGCTTTCTAGCTTTTTGTGAAGTGATGAAATAAAGTGAGAAATTGAAAAACAAAAGAGAGCAAAATCCCTACTTCATCATCCTCATCTATTCTAGCCACTTAGATTAGGGTGTTTGCTTTGCTAATACTTGATTAGTAAAGCAAGTGCTTGGGTTTGAGATTCTTCAAGGTAGATCATCTTAGTTGTTGAAGATTGGAAGCAAGCTTGCATCTTTCTCTTCATGGAGCCTCTCTTGAGTCCGGGTACATGATGATCGCAGCGAAGGGACCTCAACATGGAGCTTATAAAGCGAAGGAACGGACTACAAAGGTTGTAATCCCAAACTCTTAGAAGTAAAGTTGTTTACTTGCAATGTTTACCCTAAGTCTCTAGTTAAGATCTTGGTTAGGGTTTGTTTAGCACCCCAAAAATTTTAAAGTATCATGATTGATGCTTGCCAAAACCTTCCTAATGTGCTATGTTAACCCTACAGTGCTATCAGAGCCAAGCAAGAGCATTAGGCATTGTGTAGGCGGAGTTTAAAGTCCGATCGAACTCTGAAACCCCGTAAAAACCCACATTCTGGAAAAATTTTCAAAGGTTGAAATTTTTCATATTAAAAATACTCAGAAAAACATTCAGGGAATTATAAGAATTAATGTAAATTACGAAGCCATAACTCACTCAAGTGACTGCGGAACCGTGGCCAAACCTTGCGTTTGGCGGCGGTTCCACGGCCAACTTTGGGAGTTAGGGGCTAATACTTCAGGGGTTTATTCTTGGGTACTTTTTCATGCTTCTGGGAATTTTTAATTCTACTCAAGTGTTGAGCTTTCTTGGAAATATTGGGAACTCGTTCATTCGATAGGAAAGTTTAAATTCATTTAGTTTTTCCGGGTAATTTAGAACATGTTAAAAGGTTCGAACGGATATCAATAACTCACTTTTTTCCCTGTTGGAAAACTTTCAAGTGTTGGATTTTTCCTGAGTTTAAAACTTTCAGAAAATCATGCAAGCGCATCTATGGACCCTCTAAAAGAACATAACCTTAACTCGATTATGTGACCGTCAAAACCGCTACTGAACCATTTGGTTTATGGTAGTTCAGCGTAGCCACATATGAGACGTTGGTTTGACCCTTCTACGGCTGGTTCATAGCGGTTGTGACATGTTCTGGGACTTTTTGAACTCCGCTCAAGTGTTGAGCTATTTGGGAAATCTTGGGTGTTTGTTTATTCGATCGGAAAGTTTAACATTGTCTATTTATCTGGAATGTGATACAATATGTGGAATTCATATAGATAGGCATGAAATGCGAAGTATGTGATATTTCGGATTTAAGATGTCTAAGATGATTGTGGATTCCAAATGTTGTAGTTTTTCACTTTCATTTCTGCGACCGTAAGTGTAATATGTGGTGTATCGCCGGTTTCGGTGCTATATGTCAACGACAACTGGGATACACATATTTACTTACGTTGATTATATGTGATATGTTATATTGGATCGTCGTGTTCTGAATAGCCGGGGGTTTTATGTGAGATGAGAGTTTTTCTTTTTCATTCATGTAAAATTCATTGTATGAAATATTCTTTTATTGGGGGACTTCCGGGGTGAGGATGCTGTCACCATTGTATATTATTTACTTTTCCGCATTAGGATAGACCCAAGGCGGGGAGCACAAGTAACCGGGTTCTAGGGTCCAGTGGGAGACTATCTCAAGGAGTCGAGACCGGGTCTCCTAACTCTAGAACTGGCAGGGTTGCTTACCGCTCTCGTAGGGGTCTAGGGGTGTGGGATTGGCTATTCATCGCAACCATGGAATCCGTGTTTTATACAGGCTCGTATTAAAACACAGAAATCCTAGTATATCCAATATTTCATATATGTTCTTCTGCTGCAATGTTCTGTGATGAGATCATATTACTGCGTGAGACGAATGTTTATATTATATATATGAGATATATATATTATATATTATTGATTTCATTTCAGATCTGATGCTTGTGAAGCATAATAAAATGGGACTTCATTAATGAGATTAATGAAACTAAAAGAAACCTAAAGATGTTGTAGAAACTTGTTTAAAAACCGGTAGCTCTAGTTCTTGCTTTGCATAGCGGTATTCCTTATAGAATATCCAGCACCTTATTCGACAAGGAAAGAGCCGAGATCCCTTCACCGGGAGTGACCTCTTTAGCGAAACTAGCAGATGCTACACACTCGGTTTGTCTTTTGATTGCTTTTACAGTTTTTGCTTTGCATAGCGGTATTTGTGAAATATCATGCACCTTATTCGATAAGGAAAGAGCCGACGATCCCTTCACCGGGAGTGACCTCTTTAGCAAAACTAGCAAAGGCCACAAAAACACTTCATTTAAAATCACACTCGATTCTACAACGATATCAAGTTCATTACGCAAAGGGTTTTCTTAAAAACCTGTCGTAGCCCTCCGTCATTTCAGATAAGTACTAGTTAGTATTCGTGCTACGTTTGTTGACTATGTTAAGGCGTAGTGTACGGTAGCTGATTAGTGCTTATCTGTATAAGCATATGATGCGATTGGATTAGGGTAGTCGTGCGACTTTGTTGACTATGTTAAGGGTCGTACGGGTGGGTTTAATTCAATCGGGAAATGACGGGTTGAACTTGACTAGAACTTATGATTTGTTGACTATGTTAAGGTCATATAGCTGCTAGGGGTAAAATATTATTGGGAATTTCAAGTGTTGAAATTTGCAATGAGATTGCATACCTCCTATGAGATAGTTAGATCCTGATACCCACTGCGAGTAAGAGTTACTCCTGGGAGAGTTTTACACATTAAAAATAGTCGATCAAATAGGTGTCTAGAAAGGTGTCAATGGGGTTACGCCCCTAGGAAAATGAGGTTTATTTTAATTAGGTCTGTGCGAAAGCACGGGGAACCTCCCTCAAAGTACCGGCACTGACCTGACTGAAAGATTGACGAACTTGTAGGGTGTAATTAATATCGGCTAGTCTTTCCTTTTATGGTTTGAAGGAAGATTTGACTAAAACAGTAAGAGCCATCCTGATTAGATACATTAATAACCAATATAATCTTGCAAGAGCATACGCTGAGTGTTTTCTTCTCTCTCTCTCCAGGTAGCGTCCATGTCAAGCCTTAATCAAGATAAAAATACGGATGTATTGACCGAACCAGCTTGTTATACTGCGCTAGGGAACGTTGGTCCCGCTCCAACTTATAATTGTTATAAGATTAAGCAGGAAATTGGGGATTACCATAATTCCCATGCCGCCCAAACGAAGAAAATGCATGCTGATGCATCTTATTCGGGTGTGTTCATTACAGAGAACTGTTTCCCAGTAACCTTTACGTCCTGGGTATGAGATACCGGATCAGGATACCACATATGTAATATAATTACATGGGCTACTGAAAGGTAGAGAACTGAGAAAGGGTGATAAGTTTTAAGAGTTAAAAATGGTGCAAGTGTTGCAGCGAAGTATATTGGCAGTTATCACCCTGTATTACAAAATACATTGATTCTAAAAGAATGTTATTAGATACCTAACCTGATATACAACAACATATCAGTCTCTTTATTAGTAAAGAAGGATATAATTTTGTATTGTTGGATAATGTTTTGAACATTTCCTATATCAAGAGTTGATCGGTTCAGGCACGTTATCTAAAAGCATAGACGTTCTAAATTAAACTACAGTTCTTAACGTACAGAACACACACAAGGGGAAGAGTTCAGAAATGAACGAATCCTTCTTATGGTATTGTAGACTAGGTCATATCAATGCGACCCGACTAGCTGAAGTTATATAAAGATGCATATTTAATTCAGTTTGAATTTACATCTTATAAAACTTGCCAGTCATGTCACAAAGATAAGATGAACATAGCTCTGTTTATTGGAAACAGAGAAAGAGTTATTGAACTCTTGGGATTGATACATGATGATGTATGTAAGGTCCCCTGTCTATACATGCCAAGATCGGTTCTTTGTACTTCATTACATTCACTGAAGATCTCTCAAGATTCGGATATATGTTCCTGTTGAAACACAAGTCTGAACCTTTTGAGAAATTCAATGAATATAAGTCAGAAGTAGAGAACCAAAATGGGTATAAGTATTATGTCCTTTGATGAGATCAGGGAGGAGAATACTTGAGCACGGAGATACTGGACTATTCTAAAGGAGAATGAGATTCTCTCTCAGCATTACTCCTCCGTATACACCACAGCACGATGGTGCATCGGGGCGGAGCAATCGCACCCTATGTGATATGGTGTGCTCTATGATGACTACTACTGAGTTGCCTATTTCCTTTTGGGGGTTATGCACTTGTGAAGATGCATACCTATTGAATAGTGTTCCAATCAAATCAGGTGCCTACCACTCCATATGTGATATAGTATGGGAAGAGCCCATCTCTTAAGGATGTTAAGATTTGGGGTTGACCGGCCTATGTCTAAAAGCATGATCCGGACAAGCTCAAGGCAAGGTCAGTTCTGTGGAAGTTTGTTGGATATCTCAAGCATTCGCAAGGGAATATCTTCTACCGAACCGAGGAACAAAAGGTGTTTTATTTCTCGGCATGCCACCTTTTTGAGATAAAAAGGGAATTTCTTGTGAAGGAATTAGTGGTCATGAGGTAGAACTGGAAGGAGTTCCTGCTATACAAACTGCAGCTGATGATTTGGTAGAACCGGAAGATTCAATAGTTTCCAACAAACCTCAGCCTCTCCGCAGATCTGGTAGGGTTCTTCACCCACCTGAGAGATATTTCAGTTTTCTCTATGACAGTAGGAGAGAGGATTGCATCATAAGATGATGACCCAACTTGTTTCGAGAAGGCCATCAAGAGTGGGGACTCTGTAAGAATGGCTGGATGCTAAGCGATCTGATATGGAATCCATATACACCAACAAAGTATGGACTTTGGTAGCTTTATCTGAAGGGTTAAATCCCCATCAAAAGCAAGTATATCTTGAGAATATTACTAGGTGTACATGGAAAAAGTTGAGACTTTCAAAACTATGCTTAAGTCTATCCAGATCCTACTTGTCACTGCTACACACCATGACTACGATATCTGGCGGTTGGGTGTCATGAATATTTTTTCTAAATAATGATTTAGAGAGAGCGTCTACAAGTACACAGCCAGAGGGCTTCATAGACAGTAGGAGCAGCGGAAACGTGTGCAAGTTTTTTTATGGGATAAATCAGGCATCGCGGAGTTGGAACATCTGTTTTGATGAAGTAGTCAAAGAGTTTGACTTCATCAAAATGGTAGATGAACCTAGTATATACAAAAAGGTAGTAAGGAGTATGGTGGTGATCCTCGTATAGTACGTGGATGACATACTCTTGATAGGGAAGGATTTTCCTATGCTACGCTCGGTCAATCTCCTCTTATCATATGGATTCTCCATATAGGATCAAGAAGATACCTCATGAATCCTGGGTTTTGGATCTATGAGATAGATCTAATTGGATATTAGGATTCTCACTAGGTGTAGTGAGATGGTATCAATCGATCCTGGGGAGAATCACTGGAAAGGTTCCAGGGTGATAAGGACGACTGATTGTCAGTCACAGGCATTGTCTTTACCCTTAATGGAGGGACGGTATGTTGGAAGAGTTCCAAGCTAGATACCGTGGCATACTAGACGATAAAGGCAAGATACATCATTACCAAAGATGCTAACAAAGAGGTAGTCTGGATATATATAAGTTCATGAGATGAACTCCGTTCCTACCATTGTTTGACAATGGAGTTATGGCTTATGCCCAGGAACCCCCGTCCCATTAGTGATCCAGACATATTCTTAGACAGTATCACCTGATCATGGAGATGATTGTTCTCCAGGGAGATCGAGGATAGGAGAGTAGATACAGAGGACAACAGCGCAGATCCACTCACAAAGGCCTATTACCCAGTAGAGACTTTTATGGGATAGTTAAGTATGAGATACTTTAACCACAGCTGATTGTTGGGTATGAGATACTACAACAGATGGCCCTAGTGCAAGTGGGAGATTGTTAGAGATATGTATGCCCTAGAGGCCATTGCTATACCTATGATGTATATTGTAGTGGATGCTTGGACATATATATAAAGGACTTTCTTGATCGACATGATAGTACGCTATCTGGTTGCTCTTTATCTTAACATGTACTCTGATTGTCTCTATGTTACATGTTGATAAAGCCCTTAGGATGAGTACTTGACTACCAGGACTATGATGCAGATCATACTAGTGGGGACAGAGTAGTCACTAAGTACATCCTTCAAATATTCCTAGTCGTAGGTGTATCGAGATAGGGCATCGATATACCAGATTAGACTAGCGTATGGTTCTCGACCCATGAAGATGGGCGATGGATGATCCCATATCCATTGGTGTTTGACATCAGAGATAGTATACGGGTGCTCAGTAGAGACTGGGTACACTGAACGGGCTCGCCGAGAACTCCCAGATGGCATTATTCCTCACGTCAGATAGCAGTTCTCTAGTGACACTGGTACAGGTTAGTCTGTAGACCCGAGATCGCCATAGAGTCTTGTGTGATTCCCACTATACTTTGATTTCCATCATAACACGTCCAAGAGGGCGTGCAAAACGGTGGCTATTGGGTACAGTCCCGAATCACATGGAGGCAATGAGCGATAGGAGGGGTTTCGTCTCTCCCGGTATAGGGAGTTGATGTTGCGCTGTTTTCGATTAGCTATAATTGGAAATCCCTGGCCAGGGTCGCAGAGATTTACTGGTAAGTGTTATCAGTAGTTTCTCGAACCGTTATGGACCTCATATCAACACGACTTATCGGTTACCGGGATCTGACGTTTACCACCCCTAGACTAGATATGCGACATATCAGACGAAAAGACCGGACTGTACGGGAGTGTTGCTGATTGGATTCGCAAGAGAATGTACAGGCTTGCTTGTTGATCTTCTGATTGCTCAATACCTAGGTAGCTGTTAAATTTAGCTGACCGCTTGCAGCTTGTGGGTGTTTGATATGATCATCACCTACTGCCGGCGTTTTGACGATTCTTTAGAGTCCTACACAGAGGTTTCCTGGCTCAGGAAAAACGGAGTAGGAGCACATATGTGATATGTGCGGGACCGAGAATAATACGAGTATGTGATACTGTATTCTATTCTCGCGATATGTGATATCGGCCGGATATATGTGATATAGCCGGGTCATCGGATCAAGTGTTGATTCAATGAAATGGTACATGTTATATTAGTCGGTTATATGCAATATAGCCGGGTTATCGGATAAAGTGTTGATTCGATAATTTAATGTATAATTATATATGTGATATATTACTTTACATTAACTAATATAAGCTCGCTTTATTGATTCATTTTCTCACGGTATAATACATTGATATATATGCGATATATGTTAATTGTATTATTTTCTTTTGTTACAAAATATATTATATATGTGGTATATAATATTGTAACATGTTAGGGTTACAAATGCAACATTTTTTGTGGAGTTTAAACATGGTTAGGGTTTGGATTAAGGTTAAGCTTGGATGAAGCTTCCATGAAGCTTCATGAAGCTTTGACTTTGACCTTTGATATTTTGTGTAGATATTTCTTAGCCCAACCCAAACCCTTTACCCTAGTTGATTCTCTACAAGGGTTAAGCCTTCATTCTTAACCTATGGTTGATTTGTAACCATAATAATGATTTTCATTATTCATCACAAAAGCTTTCTTCTTCTTCCTCCTCCTTGAAAAAGGTTTCTAGCTTTTTGTGAAGTGATGAAATAAAGTGAGAAATTGAAAACAAAAGAGAGCAAAATTCCTACTTCATCATCCTCATCTATTCTAGAGACTTAGATTAGGGTGTTTGCTTTGCTAATACTTGATTAGTGAAGCAAGAGCTTGGGTTTGAGATTCTTCAAGGTAGATCATCTTAGTTGTTGAAGATTGGAAGCAAGCTTGCATCTTTCTCTTCATGGAGCGTCTCTTGAGTCCGGGTACATGATGATCGCAGAGAAAGGACCTCAACATGGAGCTTATGAAGCGAAGGAATGGACTACAAAGGTTGTAATCCCAAACTCTTAGAAGTAAAGTTGTTTACTTGCAATGTTTACCCTAAGTCTCTAGTTAAGATCTTGGTTAGGGTTTGTTTAGCACCCCAAAAATTTTAAAGTAGCATGATTGATGCTTGCCAAAACCTTCCTCAGGTTTTAAGCTAACCCTACACTCTGGAATCTTCGGTGTAACAAACTTAGTTTGTTAGGGGTTTCTGTTACTGGCTTTGGGCTATAAAAAGGACCGAGGGCTACATCATTGAGGGATCTAGAATTTTTGATCCAATTTCATCCAATTTAAAATCAAGAAAAGAGCCAACAAATCTCATCATCAAATCCAATATCAAATCCAATATCAAAAGGGGATCTAATATCTAAGATCAAGAATCTTCGATCTTGAGATCCAAGATCGAGAAATCAATCAAGTGATCAATCAAGCAAGTCTCCTTTACGCGAAGCCGATCATCGTCAATGAACAAGCGATCCAAGACAGGTCCATGATTAGTGGTGAACAAGCGACGTGATCGACGGAACATCTACTTCTTCAAGGCAGAGATCAAAAGCAAATTCTTCTTCCTCTTGTAATCCAAACTCGAAAAATTGTATTTTGAAGTTGAGTAATAAAGGTGATCATTAGTTTTAATTTTGCTTTCTTTTAATTTCCGCATTATGTATTCTTTCTCTAATCTTTCTTTTATTTTCATGATGTGCGAGTAATTCTCGATTTGATAGGATTCGAAGGATTAAGGTAGATGAATGGGTGAGAAAATTCTATACTCCTTTTAAGTCTTATGAAGTTTTTAAACTTTAACAAAAGAATCATCAACATCCTTATCGGGCGTGACATCAATTTCTTGATAATCTCGACCACGATTTGAGATAAGATTGACGATCCTTTTGTTAAGGGCTGGACAAGAATAGAGATCAATGAAAGGACAAGGGTCAATAGAGAAGAAACCCTAGTTTCTTCTAAAGAACCCTAATCTTCATTCATCGCCGTCTATCTAGTTGTAAATCTATCAATAGATAAGAGGAGTAGTATTTATTAGTCATCCATGGCTACTAAATCCAATCGAATCCTACAAGCCTTCTTCATATAAATTTTCTTGATAATTCAATTAGATCTTGGACATTTTCTTGATTTCTTTTCTTGAAACTATTTTCTTTATTTTCTTGAAACTACTCTCTTGATTTTCTTTAATTTCTCTTTTCTATTTTCCGACCCATCTAAAGCAAGAATTAAGAAATTCCACGATCCCAGAGGATGACCCGTACTCACTAACGCTCGCTACACACTACACCGTTATTGATTGCGGTTATTTTACTCCTACATTTTCTTTTACACCAAAATTAAACAACCAATCATGTAACATTACCTTAGTTTTGATATTGGACAAGACACTACTTGAAGTATGTTACACACTAACTATACTTATGATTAAGTTTTATATATTTCACTGTGAGAGACGTAACAAGTTTTGTAAATCAATGAAAGGAATAAGTATAGCGAAATCAAAGAGCAAATGGATATGGATATGATTTTTCAAGACGTACGGATAAAGAAATCAAGAGAACGAGCTATAAATATGTCAGAGAAAAACAATCATAATGATTTATCGAAAATGAAGAGCAAAGTATCAAAGGAACATATTTTCGGAGATAAAGACTCAAAGCGACTCAGAGAACGTACTACAAAGGTGTTAAATTTATATCTATTTTATTTGAGTCATAGGTATCTCACATGGGTCATACGATCTTAAAATCTTTAAGTTTTTCTCATGAACCTGAAATATTAGTTTTTGAGATTTCTCAACCTTCTTTGAGACGTCTCACATAGCCCTTGGTTCTTTTATTTTTAATCTGTTACTATGAGACGTCTCTTGTCCTGCTTGAGACGTCTCAAAACTTGCATGCGTTCAACTTTTTTGAAATGTTGTTGTAAGACGTCTCGTGTCCTGATTGAGATGTCTCACAACTTGCTTGCATTTAACGTTTTTACTCTGTTGATTTAAGATGTCTCTTATCTTAGTTCAGACATCTAAAAAAGATTCCCTATAACTCATTTCTGATTTGTCTGAGACATCTCATATTATCTTAAGACGTCTCAACAATTTCCTGCTATTAGTATTTTTTTTTTTGCTCCGTCTCTTTGAGATGTCTCAAGTCTATTTTAAGACGTCCCAAATTCTGACTGTTTGAAATCCCTGAATTGATTCTGAATTTGTTTCTTTCTGATTTTTGGAGATTCTTTCCCAATTCTTTAAATATGCCTTTGGACGAATTAACTCACGGCAATTCTACAGATTATTCATTATCTCTATTGCTCTCATTTTGTTATCATATCTCAAGTTTTCGAAACCCTAGATGTCACCTAGTTTGAATATATTAGGGTTTTTGGAAAACTTTTTGTTCTGAACTTTTGCAAAAGATTTTGTAAACTGTTGCAAAATCTTGATCTCATATTTTAAACTCTATATAAAATTCTTTTGAGATCAAAAAGATGCTACAAACTTGATTTTATCATATACCCGATTCTCCGGTTTTAAAATTATGATTGATTTATATACGAGATTAGGAGTTAGTTTGAGTTTCTTATATTGTAATTGTGAGTTGTAGAGATTTGATCTGAACCCGTTGAAAAGATTACCCAATGGAAATTGTCCTTCTGTGTGAGTTGTAAAGGTTTGATCTAAAACTGTTGAAAAGATTACCAGGTGGAAGTAGTACATCAATTGTAAAGGTTTTACATCAAAACAAGGTTTAAATAGTGGATTTTTTTACGGGGAGAACTAGGCGGTGTAAGTCCCTAGTGCCTTCGCCGAAGCAGAAAACAAAAATTAACGAGGGGGCAATTAGAAACTAAAACTTAGAATCATTCCAAACACATAAAACTAGAAGATAACATGCAATGGTTTAGAAAATACAACTTTCAACGCGTGTCCGCCTAATTGTGGAAGACCCCTCCAAGCTCATAGACACCGGGAACGCGCTTGAGAGGCGACCGCCCTTTCCAAAGATGACCCACCCGAGAGAAACTGATCTAGGCTCCGACCGACGCACCAAACTCGCTAAGATGGATTGTGGGTGACGGAGGAATTTTTCACTAACTTTTTCTCTCAATGTTCATGCACAAGATAGCAAGAAGAAGAAGAGAAGTTTGGAGGCTAAGCCACGACTGATTCAGTCTTTTGTGTGTAAGAAAAATCTAGTAGAAAAAATGGCTTACATTTCTTTTTTACAACCATACTACAATAGTATACCCAAATGATTTTATGAATATAAAATCATAGCCATGCCTCACTACCATGCTCCTTGCCACCTCATTATTTGAATTTCCAAAAAGGAATTATGAGGTGTCTTTCTTCTAGAAGTATTCTCATATAAATACTGAATACTTCACTCGATATATGTGTTGCTACATATACGTATATCCGTATAAAAATACAGATAGAACCAAAAAGAGAAAATGAATAGTGAACAATAATACTAAAATATATTTCAATATATATAAATTATTAAACAAAAAGAGAGACACCTCATAATTCCTACTAGAAATTTTCGGCCAAGAGACACTTGTTCCCTTATAAAAAATGGGGGAGAGTCCTCAAAATTTGGCCTCACATGTTAAACACGTGGATGCTCATATACAAAGCATATGAGCGCTGAAAATAAAACAATTAATGGCCAAACAGGCCTCACGTGTAAAACATGTGAGCGCTCATATGCAAAGCGTATGAGCGCTGAATAAAACAATTAAGGGCCAAACAGGCATCACGTGTTAAACACGTGAGCGCTCATATGCAAAGCGTATGAGCGATGAATAAAATAAACTTAAAGGGCCAAACAGGCTTCACCTGTAAAACACGTGAGCGCTCATATGCAAAGCATATAAGCGCTGAACATAAATCACCAATGGCCAAACATGCCTCACGTGTAAAACACGTCAGCGCTCATATGCTTTGCATATGAGCGCTGAACATAAACAGGCCTCACATGTAAAACACGTGAGAGCTCATATGCTTTGCATATGAGCGCTGAACATAAATAGGCTAAAACCTACAGCAGGGGTCACGTGTTAAACACATGAGTTCTCTTGCCTCTCACATGCAAAGCATGTGAGCGCTCCAATTTAAAATGCTTCTATCAAATTCTAGAATTAAAATCTACTTTGGAAAATATTTTCCTGATCTTTCTCAAACTAAAAAGATCTTCTCTGTTAAACAGAGGACCTTTGGATCAAAGATCCAACGGTGATCATATGGTAGAATAAAGTTCTATCATAGGAAAATATTTTCATAATCTTGTTAAATTAACAAGATATTCATATGATCAGAATTCTATGTTAGAATAAAATTCTAATATTATTAAACTAACGAGATATCTATATGATAGAATTAAATTCTATATTAAGAAAATGTATTTCTGATCTTGTTAAACTAAAAAGATATGATAGAATAAAATTCTAATCTTGTTAAAACTAACAAGATATTCATAATCTTGTTAAACAAACAAGAAATCTTCTCTGTTAAATAGAGGGCCTTTGGATTAAAAATCCAACGGTGAATAAAATCCACCGATTGATCTAAAAGATCATGAAATCAATCATGATCTCTCAAAGAGGGATTCCCTTAACAAATTGATTCTTTTTCTTCCCATATAAATAGGAGCAAGGGGAGGAGGAAAAAGAGACACACAGAGAGAGGGAAGAAAAATATATAGAGAGAATTTAATTCTCTAGAAAGAAGAGAAACCCCTCCCAAAAGCTCCCACAAAACAAAAAGAGAATTTAATTCTCAAACCTAGAGTTTAACTCTTTTCAAAAGAATTTAGTTCTTCCTCTGGTTAAAATCTGTAGAAGCAGATCTCCCCACAAGTTGAAAATTTAATGTTGGTTATAGTGCCCTCAAAGTCAATTATTGGATCACAGGCACGTGATTGCAATGATTGAGGAGGACCTATACCGGTAGCACAGTCTTACTCGTGATGATAGTATGCTATCCGGTTTGCCTTTATCAATCGTGTACAGGTTCTGGTGACTGATCACTATTACACGTTGATAGAGCCCTTAGGATCTTGCTTGACTACCAACAGTATGATGGCGATCATATACGTGTGAGTTGGGTAGTCTATAAGCACATCCTTAAAAGTGGTCCCTAGTCGTGGGAGTTTCGAGACAGGGCATCGATTCTCCGGAGTAGACTAGTGTATACAGTCGAGACCCCGACGAGGGGCAGTGGCTGGTCTCACAAGCCACTGGTGTCAGTTGGATCACCTAAGATGTATACAGGTGCTCATTGGGATTTGAGTACACCGGACAGGACTCGCCGGGAATCTGCTAGTTGGTAATATACCTAGCGTCAGATAGCAGTTCCCTGGTGACATGTGTACAGGTTAGTTCATCGACCTGAGGTCGTCATTTGTCTCGTGTGAGTTCCCACTGTGCTTTGATTTCTACCCTACCACAACTCAAAGGAGTCGTGCAAACAGGTTTATTTTGGGTACAGTCCCGAGCCATATGGAGGCAAGTGAGCGGATCGGCAGGGGATTCGTCTCTACCAGTATTGGGGGTGAGATCACGCTGTGTCTAGGAGAGCCATTACACAAAGCCCTCGGCCGAGGCAGGAGATTTACTGGTAGGTACTCCAGTAGTATCTCAGGGTGTTCTGGGCTACACTCTGACACGACTTATACAGCTAGTGGGGGTCTGACGTTACTAGCCCCGTAGGCCCGATATGCGATACTCATAGACGAACAGACCAGACTGTATGTATATTGTCACTGATAGGCTCAGTAGGGTTCCAGGATGAGTTTGCTCATCAACTTCCCTTGAGGTCAGTACATGGGCAGCCGTTACGCACAGCTAGTGCCGCTGACGTGCTTGTGGTTAAACCCACTGCCAGGTACTGACGAGTCTTTAGAGTCGCCCACAGATAGTTTCCCAAGATCGGGCAAAACGTTGTAGAGGCCGTATGGTTTTATGGCAGGGTTCGGAAAATGCACGTGCACTTGTGCACGTGTCATATTTCGGGCAGATAATACTGGTGGGCTTTGGTTTAAGCCGGATCCATGTATTATATTAAGTCGGGATATTTTAGTCTCCCGTATTCGTATTCGGTTAGAATACGGATACAGGTATGTAAATACAGGCGAGGGGTATTTTCGTAATCCGTTACGAGAATATTTTAGAAGATGCATTTCTTTTGGTTAATCATTTTGGTTTAAATGGTTAAAAGGATTTTGGAAAGGATGGCTCATTTTGGATGACACATTAATTCTAGAATGTTCACTAATGACTTATGTAATGAGTCATCTAGTGAGTCATTAAGGAATTAATGTGTTTTGTTTTGGGTATGGATATTTGAGGAGATATTTTTCATTAGATATTTTCTTTGGTCTTTGATAAATAAACCTTATATATCTATTCACAAAAGGATGAGAAAATAAGTGAGAGGTTCATATGCTTAGTTTTCTTTTGCTCCCTTGATTTTCTTGAGTTCACCATTTCCAATCCTTAGCATCTTCTTTAATCTCCACCCTAACCCTCTCATGTGATGAGAACCCTAGGGTGTTTGAGACAAAGTATTCTACTCATTCTCTACTTCATCTTGGCGATCTATTTTAGCAGACTTGATGACCGAGTTTCCTCGGTATAGAGGCGGGAGCCCATTTAAGGATCCGTTGACGTGGTGCCGCCTCGATGAGGAGACGAGAGATCGGAGTTGCCGCGAGGAGCGTGTGATGATGGCTAAAGACCGAAGGACTCGGATCGATCTGTATAGCCATTCTACCTATTTACAGTTTGTCAGTTTAGCGTTAATGTCAAGATCCGGGTTATAGTATGCGATAGCGCCAGTTATAAAAGTTTTTGTTCCGCGTTTGGTGTCAGAATGACGGCCAGGGCGCTACCGTAGACTTACATTTAATTCTCATCGGGGAGATTCTGTCATGCAGATTCAAAACCTAGGGGCAAGAATTGAGTTCAAAAGAGTTTAACTCTTACAAAACGTATGGGAATTTAATTCCTCTGAAACTAGGGTTTAACCCTTTAAAAAGAATTTAAACCCTGCAAAGAACAAAAGGAGAACTTGATTCCTCAGAACCATAGAAGAACAGCCTGATGATTCATTAGCATTCAAACGCTACGTAGCAGATCATGTGTTCCCACGTGAGCACCTCTGAGGAACAAAAAGGAACAACTGATATCGAGTCGCGTGTTCCCACGTGACCCCCTAATAGTGCTTTGCACTTTCAAAACGAAAAGGGGAATAAATCAAAGAAAGTTCCCATTTAGGGGAGCCTCACATGATCCCACATGACCCCCTAATAGTTCTTAGCACTTGTAAAAAGAAAGGGGAATAAATCAAAACAGTTCCCATTTTTGGGGTGCCTCACGTGATCCCACGTGACCCCCAATAGTGCTTAGCACTTATAAAAGAACAAGGGAATAAACCCAAGCGAACAGCGTCAACTTTCAAAAGCCTCACGTACCACACGTGAGCCTCCCCCAAATTTCAGTGTTTAACTCTGCCTTGGAGTCTCACGTGGGAGAACGTGAGCACTGAGTATACATTTGTTTGACACTATAAGGAACCAGCTTCAACAACAAATTGGTTAAGTTCCTCCTTAGATTAAATCTCCAAGCAAACCGAGCCTCTATGCTCAGAACCGATAACTCCTCGATTTGGAATTTGGTTCAAGGGTACATCTCTCCACACCTCTGATACATGTCGTTGTAATCCTTCAACGTCTTCAGAGAGGTGGACTGTCCCAATAACTAATAACTCTAGGCACACCCCCAAACCAATGAGCCAAAACTATATGGACTATGATGTTCTTAAACATGGACCATGATGTCCTTAAACCCAATGGACCGCAACGTCCCTAAACTAAACTCTATGGACTATGATGTCCTTAAACCCAATGGACCGCAACATCCCTAAACTAAACTCTATGGACTATGATGTACTTAAGCCCAATGGACCGTAACGTCCCTAAACTAAAACGATAAAGCCCAAATACTCTTTCGTTGGATCAAAAATGATCCCGAACCCCCGTTAAGTAGATCTTAGTCCAATATCGGATTAACGTATCCTTAACAAATATTTAAGTTGATTTTAATCTCAAATGAGGTTAACGATCCTTAAATCAAACCAAACCCAAATCTAAGAAAATACGGATTAGGACTAATCCACGCCCTACGAGCGACAACACAAATTAGTCTCCGTATACAATCCACGGGCAACCAAAAAGAAAACAAACACACACAACACGAAGTGACCTTCTGGAGTAGGAGAAAGTGGTTATCGCTACGCGGTAACGTAATTAATTGCATGGGCTTGCACCTGGAAGGGAACAGCGTCCCCACAATCAAAAACCTCTCACAACGAGGGGGAATCTGACGAAGTCTGCTACAACGGCCGCATCTGTTTAAACCTTCGATACACAGTGCCATAAATTAACTTGGCATCTTCGGAGAGGTAGACAGATAAAACCAAATAGCATCTGCCCCCAAAATTCAAGCCCGATGTCCTAACGTCCCGGTCGCGTCTTTCGGCGGTAAACAGATTCTGGCACACCCGATGGGACATTTTCCTCTTTCCACTCCACACTTCGTGTGTCGAGTTTTTCCGCGATGAAATAATCGCGGTATATATTTTTGTGGTTTCCCTTGGGTGATGTGATACTGAAGCTGGCGTTTCGTCTCTATGAACAATGGCGTTTGCTTCCACCCCAGCAACTCAGGCCCTGTCATATCCGATGGAGTCAAGTATGGGCCACTTGCAGCATCAAATCTCTGCAATTCGTCTCTTCAAGAAATCAAAAGGCTCCTCTTTGGGTCGATGCTCCCACCTCCCACCCTCGGTGCCTCAACGCCAATGGAGGAAGCCCAGAGGAAGTCTGTCTTCCACAGGCTGGCTTCCCAAGCAGCAGCTTTGCCGACGGAATCAGTTCTCAAACAACCGGCACATGCCAAGGACCAGGGTCGACGCAAGGGGCAGAATATTCAAGCTCTCAAAGGAAACATGGGGCAGGCTCAGCAAAATCATGAGGCTAATCAAATCCCGGCCGTAAGAAACGGTCGACGTCGATATCGGCAT
Organism: Agapanthus africanus; assembly: GCA_030015575.1. Classification (NCBI taxonomy): domain Eukaryota; kingdom Viridiplantae; phylum Streptophyta; class Magnoliopsida; order Asparagales; family Amaryllidaceae; genus Agapanthus; species Agapanthus africanus. The sequence goes on along the minus strand of JASDDO010000031.1, from coordinate 172,647,986 downwards.
AATACAAAATAAGCTGGGGGCAGTTCTCTGCATGATCCTGTTTCAACCCCAGAGGTGAATGTTGTTGTTCCAACCAGGAACAGCTTCAAACTGTTGCGAAGGGTCAGACAAAATTCTCCCACCTCAATATTGAAGAAATCTCCGTAGCCCATGGAGATCCCACGAGAGCAGAAACCAGTTCGCTCCCTAAAACAACTTTTCTCATCTATATATAAGGTGTGGAAGCAGGTGAAGGTCTCTGTCGTCAACCACGGTTCTTCCCCTAAACGTCGCCATATTCTGAAAAAAAGAGGCCTAATAAAGCTCAAGTGCCCAGAGAAAACTCCAAAGGCCAAAACTCCAAACACCCCAAGCCTGGGGGCATGGTAGTTCACATAGTCTATGTGGTGAATTCCAAATACGAAGTTCGAGCTTCTATTAGTCACCGACCTCAAACTCGGTCCCTGACAAAAGTTCAACTGCAACGTGAAAAGCTGCAGGAGATGCTCACTCAAGCGGAAACAAACGCTAATCCATCGCCTAAGGAAAATCCCCAGGATGCACCCGAAGAAAGAGTAGAGAAGGAGTTGGATATTGATTTCCTAAAGCGCGCTCTAAAAAAGAGAGATGAAGAAGCTGAAGAAATGTCCACTAAAATGAACCAGATGGCCCTTCTGATTCAGAATATGGCTGGAATGATGGTTCAATCGGAACCACTGGCAGATGAACCGCCGGTAGTCGCTCTTAAAGATAAGGATGACATTTCAAATCCTCTACAAACCTCATCAACGGCTGAGGAGGAAATGATTCCTGAAAGAAAAGATGAACGAATATATCGCTCAGCAAATCAAAGCTCACTACGCCAGTGAAGCCGCAAATAGATCAATCAAGACTGGTTGACCGCATCCGACGTGGAGCGATCAAATACAATACCCGCCAGAGTACATACTTCCGACTCCACAAATACAAAGGAACCGGGAATCCTCACCAGCACATCGTGCGATTTAAATCCATGTGCGGTAACACTGGAGAGAATGATATACTACTCCTCCGACAGTTCGTCAACAGTCTGGTAGATATCGCCTTCGTATGGTATGCGGAACTCTCAAATGATTTCGTGAAAAGATTTAACGAAATGGATATGCTCTTCTGTCAAGGATTCTCTAATAAGAACGAACATACTACCGTGACGGCGCTGGTCAACGAAAGGGTTAGACCGAATGAGACTTGGGTTCAATATGTTACCCGATGGCGAAATCTCTGGTCAAATACAAGCAATGCATCGATGAAGTTGCAGCCATGGGAATGCTCATAGCCACCCTTAACCCAAATTCAAAGGTGTCCTCGTATATGGCCCTCTTCAAGCCGACGACCTTCCACGAACTCATGGATAAAATGGCTCGATTGGATCAAATGGGTCAAGACCCATTCTCATCCGATGATAACGAGTAAAAAGCGGAGGCAAGATGGCGTTTGTCGCCTACGCTCAACAAAAATAAGCGGCTCTGAAGCAACCTGTCGCCAAAATAGCGACGACGTGGGTACTCGCCCCCCCTCGAGATATACACAGGGGACATATTTCTCACTGGCGGAAGAATCACTATGTAGAATGGTCTTTTCTTCTCAAAGGACAGGAAGGATATTAAGGGTCCTATAAACAGGTCCTACAATGTAGTGGAATACCCCGCTAAAAAAAACGGTACGTACATGTTCATACCAGAATATTGCATTTTATATCACCCATTCTTACGCTCGTTTGTTTATAGGCAGGTGCTTTTAATCAGTGTTTGCTACATAATTGCAGGATACTGGTCTCAGCTCTAAACAGTGAATATCATGGAAAAGTACGACAAATTCCAGATTACTGCCAACAACAGATAAAAAACGGGTCTCCGCTCTCTATCCGTGTGTTGCCACACACCAGTTTAAGGGACAAAATGGCAAATCGATGTCATTTTCGTGCACAAAGCTCAATGTCAACACAAAATCCAACATATCTACGCGGAGCTCGAGGAAATCATGGCAAAAGATCCACATCACATCACCTTTTGATTTACTAAAATTCTGGAAGAAATGTGAAGAGATTCTGAGAAAAGTCATATACCAAACAGCAGACAACTACAAGCCAGGAAAACCCACCAAATTTCATAGCCCAACTCCCTAATACGGCCGCGGTTCCGCAGCATAAGCGTGCTTAGGCCGTGGAACCGCGGCCATTTGGGCTCCTCTCTGTGTCGTCTTCTGGGGGTAGTTTGGTCATCTTATGTGGAGCCAGATTCTTGCCCTAAGTTTCCATTTCCCTTCCTATAAATACCCCAGAACTTGCCAAGCCAAGAGTTCATTCTTATGCCTCTTTTTTATTAGTTTTTAGTCTTCTTCTTCTTCTTCTTCGTCATTCTTTCCTCCATGAAAATGTAGTGAGAGCATTGAGTGGATGTTAAATGAAGATGAGGGTTTTTGTATCATTCTTTTCTGCCTAGCTTCCCCCTTGAGCTCTCTACCTTAACTTGATCTTGCAACCTCTTAAGTGAGCTTGCAAGTTTAAGCTTTGGTCATTGATCTCAAGAGGTTGTATCATTTTGTTCTCTCTTTTGTGCTTCATTTCACATGAGTTCTTTACCCTTCTCTTGATCTTGCAATCTCTTGATTGAGCTTGCAAGTTTAAGGGTTGGCTATTGATCCCATGGCCTGTCTTGAGTTCTATGGTTCTTAGTGTTACTTTCTTGCTTATCTCTTTCTTGCATTTTTCATTCTTGTCTTTTATTACTTGCAATTTATTACCATGCACTTTAATTACTTACTTGTAATCTTTTCTTTTCTTTGTTTATCTTTTTGTTCTCTCTTTTTGGTTCGTTTTGTGAATGGTTGTAATTATTGTTGTTAAGAATAAATACGATATTTTAAGTTAATGTTTCTTTGCTCATTTCCTTTTCCTGTTATTTTCCATTGAACTCCGCCCAAACGATACGCAAGCGCTCCGTTAGGCACCCTACTCTACCAAGGTAACGGTGATTCCTAATCGCGACCGGTTGCGTTCGGTTTGGCCGGAGGCGAAAGCAAGAGACAAGAACGGAAAGACAAGGGTAAATAAGCCGGATTCCACGAATACCGTGCTTAAATCCCCTAATCCACGTTGTTGCCGATTGCTCTAGCTTCAATTGGTCAAGACTCGGCTCAAAGGTTTTGAGTACGGATTTCTTAGCTTACACTTTCGTATCTTTTTCTTAACAACTTTATACTTGCATATAAAACACATAGGTTAGATTTGAACAAACATATACAAATTCTTCATTGACTCGTCTAAAACTCGAATGGACATACAACCATCTCCCTGTGGATCGATCCGTGCTCAACCGGCTAGCTGCAAAGCGACACCGTCCTGATCGCGGTTATACTTTAGAACTTTGAACATCCGACACGCCAAAAGCGTGCGATCAGTACACAAGCAAAATGGGCACGGATGAAAACCCGAAAGGGTGCCGTGAGTAAAAACAACAGGACTGCCGGTGAGCTTGTGAAAACCCGGAAATGCGCAATATCGTTAAATAAAACAAAAAAAACGGTACGTCCACAAGCAAAATGGGCAAGGATGAAAACCCGAAAGGGCACCGTGAGTAAAAACAGCAGGACTGCCAGTGAGCTTATGAAAACCCGGAAGGGCGCAATCTCGTTAAAAAAAAAAAAACGGTACGTCCGCAAGCAAAATGGGCATGGATGAAAACCCGAAAGGGCTCCGTGAGTAAAAACAGCAGGGCTACCGGCGAGTTTGTGAAATCCCGGAAGGACACAACCTCGTTAAAATAAATACACTTACGAGATCCTCATGACTCGTAAGGAGAATCCCCCTGTGAAACCCTCACGGTTCATAGGATTCAAAAGCCTTAAGTTACAGGGATCTGGACATGTTCTTAAGCCATCATATCCTCCAAATTGCCCTACAGGCGGTCCATATTGACCCTTGTATACAATCCAGGGGCACAAATAAATATTTCTTTGCCAAGTTCTACAAATGAAAAGAAATGTCCCTATATGATGAACAACACTTGTAGGTCCTCTCGACTTATAATGAGAAAACACTCTTGGAAGATCCTTACGACTTGCAAGAGAAGACATCACTTAGGAATCCCCATGATTCTTAATGAGAATATACGCCTGCGAGATCCTCATGACTCGTAGGGAAAAAACCCTTTATGAGACCCTTACGGCTCATAAAGTCAAAAGTTTTAGTCGACAGGATCCTAACCCTGTCTACAAAGCCACCTTTGTCCAAATCGACAGGGGCAAATGATGATTCTCTCCTGGCACTATCCCAGATGTAGCGTTGTTGATGCCTAAATCAGTATCAAATTCTGAGTCCTCTCAAGGCAAATGATGAGTCGCTTCTGGCAATATCCCAGTTGAAGCGATACTGATGCCTAAACAGGTGTCAAACTCTAAGTCAACCGCTTCGGCAAGTGTCGTCCCTGCAACCATCTAATGAAGAAGGGGACCTCGTTCATTTGGGTTCATAAATGCCAAAATGCACTGGATGAAATCAAGCAATATCTGCAGAACCCACCGGTATTGGCCGCTCCGGTCAAGGGAAAGCCCCTCATCCTGTACACAACAGCTTTTGAAGGTTCTTTACGCACGCTATGGGCACAAGAGAATGACCAGGGGAAGGAGAGAGCTCTCTACTATTTGGGTTGAGTCCTTCTGGGGGCAGAAAACAATTACTCCCCCATCGAAAAGCATTGCCTGGCACTGATCTTCGCAGTAACGAAGCTCCGACATTACGCCTTGGCACAAGGTCCATCTCATATCAAAGGTGTATCCTCTCAAATATTTGATATCAAGACCCATACTAACGGGAAGCACTGCCAAATGGTCTATCCTCTTAATGGAGTTCTCGATAGTATATCGACCCCTCAAGGCAATAAAAGGCCAGGTCATCGCTGACTTTCTCGCTGAGCATCCGATAATTGCCAAATGGTCTCTCCCTTAAATTGCGAGCTGCCGGACGAACACGCGTTTGACGCAAACGACGGGGAAAATGAGGGATGTGATACCCAATGGGAACTCTACTTCGATGGGGCATCTTCCATTAAGAAGCGAAAGCACACCTCCCCCATAATCAAATCTGGGGTAGGCCTCATCTTCGTGGCTCCACAAGGAGGGATAATGCGCTTTGCCGTTTCCTTAACAGAGACGAGGACAAACAATGAAACCGAATATGAGGCTTTGATTGCAGGTCTTGAGATCGTTGTCGATATAGGAATCGAAAACCTCCTCATATACAGAGACTCCCAGCTGGTCGTTAGCCAAGTAAACGGTGACTATCAGACGTGCAAGCCAGAGTTGGTAAAATATGGCAAAAGAGTGCAACAACTGCTGACTCAAATCCCCTCCTACGCCCTGGAAAGCATACCGCGTACAGAAAATAGCAAAGCGGACGCATTAGCCAAACTCGTAAAAGAACTGGGTGACGAAAACCTCGATGACGTAAGGATCATTGTATAAAGTCATCGGGTCCATGCACCAGCAAAAATATCTCCGGAGTCGTCTGAAGAAAAGGAAGCGACCGAGCAAACAGCCCCTACAAATAGAGGACCAAGAAAAGGTTAAGGATTGGAGAGAATTCTTTATAGACTACTTCAAATCCTGTTGAACACCGGAAGACGCATCCTCAAGACATCAGCTCATGAAACGAGCTCTATCTTTCGCCTTCGTCAATGATACTTTATATAAGAGATCGTTCGACTCTCTGTGGCTGAGATGCCTGGTACCGGAAGAAGCAAGGAGAGTCGTCCAAGAAACTCACGACGAACTCTACGGTTCTCATCAAGCCGGGCCAAAGATGAAGCTGAAGATCAAAAGGATGGGCTACTATTGGCCTACGATGATTCAGGACTGCCTCGAATACGCAAAGCAGTGTCACTCATGCCAAATTCATGGAGACTTCATCCACCAGCATCCAAACCCGATACACCCGACAGTGGCTAGCTGGCCGTTCGAAATGTAGGGAACCGACATAATTGGGCCCATCGAACCAGCGTCATCCAAAGGACATCGGTTCATGTTGACGACAACTGATTACTTCTCTATGTAGGAAGAAGCTATACCGCTAAGAGAAGTAAAGACGGAGAACATCATCCATTTCTTCAAGATGCACGTCATCTATCGGTTCGGCACTCCGCGACGGATTATCTCCGATAACGGGCCGGCCTACAGAAGTCACAAAATCAGCCGCTTCGCACAACAGCATAATATAGTCTGGAGATACTCTTCGGTCTACAATATCCGAGCTAACGATCTAGCTGAGGCTTTCAACAAAACCTTGACAAAGATCATAAAGAAGACGGTGTCCAAAAATAAAAAGAACTGACACGAGAGACTGCATGAAGCTCTCTGAGCGTATCGAACTACGTTCAAAACGGCTACGAATACAACGCCGTATGCATTGGTATTCGGAACAGAAGCAGTACTCCCCTTAGAAATAGAGCTACCCTATCTACGAGTGGTGGTTCATTACGAACTAACAAATGAAGAGAATGCTCATCTTCGGTTTGAGGAGCTCGATGCCCTCGATGAAACTCGTCTCATGGCGCAGCAAAACTTGGAGGCTTACAAAGCAAAGATGGCACGCTCATACGAAAGATTAACTAGGCCGAGAACATTCCGCCAAGGCGAACTCGTGCTAGTTGTCAAAAGACCTATGATCCTCAATCGTCCCAAATGGGGGAAATTCGAGCCAAACTATGAGGGCCCGTACATCATAGAAAAAGTCTACGAAGGAGGGGCTTACTTGCTTATGGATATGCATAGCGAAAGACCCTTCCGGCCAATAAATGGCCGATTCCTTAAGAAATACTACGCCTGACAAGTTACAACCCATGTTAATGATAGATGACGACGCTTGTGTCCGCTCGCTGTCTTCCTGAGTACCAAACTCTGTATGTGCTATCCGGCAAAACTTTGCCGCAAAACCTAACAACGGACCGAAACATCCCTAAACTAACAATGGACCGCAATGTCCTGAAACTAGATACGGACCGTAACATCCTTAAATTACTACGAACCGCAGAATCCTTAGAAAAATAAATAAAAATAAATAAAACGGTACGTCCATAAGCGAAATGGGCATAGATGAAAACCCGAAAATGCTCCGTGAGTAAAAACAGCAGGGCTACCGGCGAGTTTGTGAAAACCTGAAAGGGCGCAGACTCGTAAAAAATTTCCTGTGCACTTGCAGGATCCTCTCGACTTTGTAAGGAGAAAATACCCGCGTGAGATCCTTACGACTCACAAGGGAGCAAAACACATAGGAATCCTCACGATCCCTAAGGAGAAATTACACTTACGAGATCCTCACGACTTGTAAGGAGAATCCCCCCACGTGAGACCCCCACGGCTCACAGGATTCAAAAGTCTTAAGATACAGGGACCTGAACCTGTTCTTGAGCCATCATATCCCCCAAACTGCCCTACAGGTGGTCAATATCGACCCTTGTATACAATCCACGGGCATAAATAAGTGTTCCCCCGCCCAGTTCCACCAATAGTGTGAAATTCCCCTATTTGGTTAACAACACTTGTAAGTCCTCTCGACTTGCAAGGAGAAGACACTCTTATAAGATCCTTACGACTTATACGAGAATGCGCACTTAAGAATCCTCACGATTCCTAAGGAGAAAACGCACCTACGAGATCCTCACGACTCGTAGGGAGAAACACCTTTATGAGACCTTTACGACTCATGAAGTCAAAAACCTTAGCCGACAGGATCCTAACCCTGTTTGCTAAGCCACCTTTGTTAGAATCGACAAAGGCAAATGATGATTCGCTCCTGATAATATCCCAGTTGTAGCGATGTTGATGCCTAATTCGGTAACAAATTCTAACTCATTTCACGGCAAGTGATGATTCGCTCCTGGCAATATTCCAGTCGCAGCGATGCTGATGCTAAGATTGGTATCAGATCTCAGGTCCATACTCGCAACAAAATCAGAAAGCTAAAAATACAAAAAAATAATAGCTGAAATGATTGGGCAACTCGCAATAAAAAGCAGCGAGTAAAAAGAAAAATAGCCGAAATGATTGGGCACCGCGAAAAATAGCCGAAATGATTGGACAATCGCGGAAAGAAATAAAAAAAATGATGAAAGAATGAAACTTTTGCCCTACAGGCGAGTCCATACTGACCCCTGTATACAATCCATGTTTCACGACCCAAAATTTGGCACGTGACCGGCACTTAAACCACGAAATGTCTACAGGCGTAACGCAATTTAAGTAAGCCGAAACCCAGAAATCTAAACCATCAAAAGTAGTAAGTGATGAAAACATTGTTAAAAATATTTGGAAATCTCAAGTAAAAATCTTTAAAGTTTAAATCATTTTCTTAAAAATTTCGGCAGCACCTCCTTTGTAAAAACTAGCCCCGAAACGGGTACAACATAGGATATAAGTAAAACAACATATAATATAAATAAAGTATCCCCAAACAGGAGAAAATCACGCCTAAAGGCGGAAACAACCACCACAAGTATAATATACCACGTCGTAGCGAAGCAATGGACAATATAAGTGAAAAACGGCATAAAAGATAAAACTGCATAATAAAAGTCGGCTCACACGAGCACGACACCCAAAGTCACCAAATATACAATAATCGTCCTCACAACTTGTCTCTGAGTCAATACATGAAATGGTAGATGAAGAGTACTAGATACAATAAGATGTAGAATAAAATATAAAATCGGATAACCGCAACCCACCTACAACAAAACGGCTCATAGCCAATCGTAGCGGTATCCGCAAAATAGAGATAATAAGCAGCCTACCGCGACTACTCTGAGGGTCAACCTGCAAAACACTGTGGCACAACGGAGTGAGTTGCCAACTCGTGAGTAGTAAGTAACATCATACAGGTAATCGTAGGTATGCACGTACTGCGATACTCTAACACATGCAATCTGATAGCATAATATGTCAATATGGATATGCAACAATCATGAAAGGTACTCTATCAGGTGCTACGAATACATGATGCAATGCATATCAATGAATGCTGAGTATGGGATAAAACATATCATCATCACGAATCATCATCGTGGAAAACCCGGTGTCCATCAAATACACCCCAAATCCCAATACCTCAGGCGACATCACTCTGATCGGCCCTCATAACCTGTAAATCTCATGGAACCTGAGTGCCCAACATCGGCACTCGAAAACATCATGAAATACTCGTGTCTAGCATTGACACGCAAATCCACATATATCGGGCTCCGTCTGTCCGGATCGGCCCTCGGGCTCCGGTAGTACGAATCGGCCCATATCCATCTCTCGACTCCGGTCAGTATCCTCCGGATAACCGCCAGGTCCAACCAATCACCGGTAGGTAGTAGTCCCTCTTCCAGGCTCATTGTCTACACCACAAAAACCATTTCTTGCCCCGGGGTTCCATACCGGGTCCACCATGAACCCGCAAACGGATCATCCACCTCCTCGAATCGGGTTTCTATCACAAGTCTCATAATCGAGAAAACACATGGTGGATGCACTGAAATATCATATCAAGAGAACCGGGTTTTCAAAACAATGGATACTTTCTTGAAATAATACCACGGTTCTCAAATCCATAAATCACATGAAATCCGTATCTCAATGCGTAAATCCATGCAATATGATATATGTAACATAAAACCGAAATATGAGTATATCCAGGGAAAACCGCTTTTTTAAATGAATCCGGTTTTAAAATGTATCATGCGGTTCCCAATTTCTCCAAAATCTAATGCAACATCACATAAGAGCATATATGTAGCTATAGCAAGGTATGTATGTACGCAAGTATGTCTGTACGCAAGCATGTATGTATGCATAATGCAATTCATATGCGCAATAGAACAAGAATCATGTCTAATAATAAGGTAAGCTAAGCAATGTATTATCCATGGCAATTCTATAATGTGAGTGTCATGGCAATTACTAACGGTGTGTGTGTGGCATACAGTTTAGGGCTCGTGCAAACATGAACCGTTAGTAACAGTGTTGTGTCTTATTAATACTACGTCCGTGTGCAACAGGAAAGGGGTATGCAACAACGGTACACATGCACAATCAATATATATATATATATATATATATATATATATATATATATATAAACATGCGGCTATAATATCCTATCAAGACCTGACGCATAACTCCATACGGGTGATTTCCCCGTAGATGTTAAATCTACTCACCGATGATCTCGAGCTAGGTATATCCAACCACCTGCTTTCCTTTCTTCGTAGTGTCCGAAGTCCCCGCCTGCGATCCTATTAACACAAAACATAGCAAGTGCAACTCAGAATCGACCAATAATGCATACAATTACGCTCAAATCGACGCACCGACTCAAACAACCTCTTAGGTGTTCGCTTAGCGGCTAACGTATGTGGCGACACTACTAAAACAAATCCAACGTGCAGAAATCACGTGAAGCACAGAAACTGAGTCGGACACCGTATCGCGCGTCATCGAAATACTAAAAACAAGCTAATCGATCCCAGATTTTACACACTATAAAAACATTAAAATCTAGCAGTACCAAACATCCTAAAATAACTGCAGACAGCTACCCACAAAATTACAACACCCTAGTCCCCCAATTGGCCGAGCTCGCCGGAAAAAGACCCCATCTCGCCGGCCAAAACCGCTCAGGTTGGGCTCGTGTTACTGGTGTATACTCAGGGCAACTAGTACAACACTTCTATACTGGTAGTTTTCATAGTAAAGACTCAGGGTCACAGCAGATCACATATACCCTATAAAGACACTAAAATACGATATCGTGCACAAAACTAAATCTTTATCGTTCTAAACTGAAACTAATAAGCCACACAACAAATTAACAACCTAAATAACAGTTAGGGGCCATTACCTATCCACACTTTCTCCAAAACCCTAGCTTTCCATGCTCCAAGTGATCCTGGTGGCTTGATCTTGGCTTGTGAAGGGTTTAAGTGAAGTTTAGTGGAGATTTGGTGTGGGTTTGTGAGGGTTGGGTTAGGGTTTCAGTTGAGAGATGTCAGGGAATGAGTGAGGTGAATAAAATAAGAGAAGGAGAAAATATGAGAGTGAGAAAACAAATGAGAGTGAGAGTGAGAGTGAGGGAATGAGGGTGTATGTGTGAGGGGTGTGGGAATGAGGGGTGAGTTTAGCATAAGCCGTGCCTCCCTCTCCTCTCTCCTCATTAAATGCATGGCATGCTTGCCATGCCTCATCATGCCCTCTCTCTCTCTCTCTCTCTCAAGTTAACCCCAAAATTCAAACCTTATTATTTTATTTTGAAAACTAATTTAATTAACTAATTACATAATACAAAATGAAATGAGGTTAAGGTGTCATGGCTACTTAAGCATGGTTTAACACCTAATTAACCCTAGGTTAACATGCACATGTGTGTGCAAGCCCAAAATAAATATTAATAAAATATTAATTAATTTTGATAAAATATTTGAAAACTATTTTGGTAAACTTTTTACCAAAAATCCGCATTATCACTTAATTAACACTAATCGCATTTTAAGGTGTTACACCATGAGCATAAACGAGAAGGAAACTACATTTCCCAACAGACTCTGTCAAAGGGAGAGTCGGATCTCGACGGCAACATCTGCATCCCAGAAGATCAACGCGGCGTTCCTTCTCGACACCACAGAAAGTGGAGCAAATCAACCCCGACACCGCAGAAAGCCGAAACAAGTCAACCAATGACCTCCCCGCCGGAGCAATGCTCCTCCCGGAAACAAGTCAACCAATGACCTCCCCGCCGGAGCAATACTGAGTCCCAGAAACAAGTCAACCAATGACCTCCCCGCTGGAGCAATGCTCCGTCTCGGAAAAAAGTCAGCCAACGACCTCCCCGCCGGAGCAAATGCTCCATCTCGGAATCAAGTCAACCAATAATCTCTCGACTCGTCTCGACTCACGGCTCATAAAGTAGGAAAGTTATAGGCTATAAGGACTTTAAACTTGTCTCCTAGGCCATCAATTCTATGGTCACACATTACTTTGCACAACTTTACCCACGTATAAACATACGTGGGCAAAGTAGTGGGGGGAATTTGTTCCCGCCAAAATTTTCGGCCAAGTGCTACTTGTTCACTTATAAAAAATGGGGGAAAGTCCTCAAAATTTGGCCTCACGTGTTAAACACGTGGGAGCTCATATGAAAAGCATATGAGCGCTGAAAATAAAACAATTAATGGCCAAATAGGCCTCACATGTAAAACATGTGAGCGTTCATATGCAAAGCGTATGAGCGCTGAATAAAATAATTAAGGGCCAAACAAGCATCACGTGTTAAACACGAGAGCGCTCATATGCAAAGCGTATGAGAGCTGAATAAAATAAACTTAAAAGGCCAAACAAGCTTCACGTGTAAAACACGTGAGCGCTCATATGCAAAGCATATAAGCGCTGGACAAAAATCACCAATGGCCAAACAGGCCTCACGTATAAAACACGTGAGTGCTCATATGCTTTGCATATGAGCACTGAACATAAACAGGCCTCACGTGTAAAACACGTGAGCGCTCATATGCTTTGCATATGAGCGCTGAACATAAACAGGCTAAAACCCACAGCAGGGGTCACATGTTAAACACATGAGTTCTCTTGCCTCTCACATGCAAAGCATGTGAGCGCCCCAATTTAAAATGCTCCTATCAAATTCTAGAATTAAAATCAATTTTGGGAAATATTTTCTTGATCTTTCTCAAACTAAAAAGATCTTCTCTGTTAAACAGAGGACCTTTAGATCAAAGATCCAACGGTGATCATCTGGTAGAATAAAGTTCTATCATAGGAAAATATTTTCCTAATCTTGTTAAATTAACAATATATTCATATGATCAGAATTCTATGTTAGAATAAAATTCTAATCTTATTAAACTAACGAGATATCTATATGATAGAATTAAATTCTATATTAAGAAAATATATTTCTGATCTTATTAAATTAAAAAGATATGATAGAATAAAATTCTAATCTTTTTAAAACTAACAAGATATTCATAATCTTGTTAAACAAACAAGAAATCTTCTCTGTTAAACAGAGGACCTTTGGATTAAAAATCCAACGGTGAATAAAATTCACCGATTGATCTAAAAGATCATGAAATCAATCTTGATCTCTCAATAAGGGATTCCCTTAACAAATTGATTCTTTTTCTTCTCATATAATTAGGAGCAAGGGGAGGAGGAAAAAGAGACACACAGAGAAAGGGGAAGAAAAATATAGTCAGAGAATTTAATTCTCTAGAAAGAAGAGGAACCCCTCCCAAAAGCTCCCACAAAACAAAAAGAGAATTTAATTCTCAAACCAAGAGTTTAACTCTTCTCAAAAGAACTTAGTTCTTCCTCTGGTTAAGATCTGCAGAAGCAAATCTCCCCACAAGTTGAGAATTTAATTCTTATCGGGGAGATTCTGTCATGCAGATTCAAAACCTAGGGGAAAGAACTGAGTTCAAAAGAGTTTAACTCTTACAAAACGTATGGAAATTTAATTCCTCTGATACTAGGGTTTAACCCTTTAAAAAGAATTTAATCCGTGCAAAGAACAAAAGGAGAACTTGATTTCTCAGAACCATAGAAGAACAGCCTGATGATTCATTAGCGTTTAAATGCTACGTAACAGACCACGTGCTACCACGTGAGCACCTCTGAGGAACAAAAAGGAACAACTGATATCGAGACACGTGCTACGTGACCCCCTAATAGTGCTTAGCACTTTCAAAAGGAAAAGGGGAATAAATCAAAGACAGTTGCCATTTTGGGGCGTGATCCCACGTGACCCCCTAATAGTGCTTAGCACTTGTAAAAGGAAAGTGGAATAAATCAAAACAGTTCCCATTTTTCGGGCGCCTCACGTGATCCCACGTAACCCTCAATAGTGCTTAGCACATATAAAAGAACAAGGGAATAAACCCAAGTGAACAACGCCAACTTTCAAAAGCCTCTCATGTCACACGTGAGCCTCCCCTAAATTTCAGTGTTTAACACTGCCTTAGAGTCCCACGTGGGAGCACGTGAGCATTGGGTATACATTCGTGTTTGACACTATAAGGAATCAACTTCAACCACAAATTGGTTAAGTTCCTCCTGAGATTAAATCTCCAAGCAAACCGAGCCTCTATGCTCAGAACTGATAACTCCTTGATTTGGAATTTGGTTTAAGGGTACATCTCTCCACACCTCTGATACATGTCGTTGTAATCCTTCAACGTCTTCAGAGAGGTGGAGGGTCCCAATAACCAATAACTCAAGGCACACCCCCAAACCAATGAGCCAAAACTATATAGACTATGATGTCCTTAAACCCAATGGACCGCAACGTCCCTAAACTAATCTCTATGGACCATAATGTCCTTAAACCCAATGGACCATAACGTCCCTAAACTAAAACGATAAAGCCCAAATGCTCTTTCGTTGGATCAAAAATGATCCTGAACCCCTGTTAAGTAGATCTTAGTCCAATATCGGATTAACGTATCTTGAACAAATATTTTGTAGGGTTCCTAGGCACTCTCAAGAGGTCTCACAAGGCATCAACCATGCCAATTTCTAAAAAAACGGTGCCGAGAAACCCTAGACTAGATCGTTGGCTAGATGTTTAGGCGATAAAATGAAACTAGTTTACAGCAAAACTAAAAGAACGGATATACAACCTTTGTAGATCCGGTCCTCCACCTCCATAGCTCCGCAATGAAGACTCCTCGCTGTCCAAGTTGAACCCCGGGCTCTAGCGTCGGCTTCATCGGAGAATGGACGGGCTAGGTCATCGACGACGATGCCGGAGATGATCTACGTCGAGGAATCACTAGATCAAGCTCTACCTTCACCAAGCCATGAAAGCTTGTGAAGGAAACACACTCTACTACTTGGCAAGAGGTAGAGGATGAAGAAATAGGAAGTGGGTAGACTTTAGAATTGGATTTCTCACTTGTTTCATCAATCCACCATTGATGAAGTCAAGCTTCTTCATGTGAAGAAGATGAAGAAGAAGAAGATAATGTTATGATCAGTATTATGATAAGAATAATAAAATCATTCTTATCATAATCATGAACCATGGTCAAGTGTAGATAACTAACTAAGGTTCAAGTGAATGGTTAGGGTTAAGCATGAGACAAAATGGTTACTTTAGTCAAAGCTTCATGAAGCTTCAAAGATAAAACAAAACTAGCAACCATTTTCCCTTTTTCTTATCCAAAAGAAATAAATAAATAAATAAGTGAATAAAACAAAACCCTAACCATTATCATGTAACCATGGTTTGATCTATACACAAAAACCCTAGCAAACATGTATCATCAAACATGATACAATCTTGTGCACAAAAAAATATATCATATATACAATGTGCACAAACAAGTGAGAAAATCCATTTAAAGTGAACCAATACTAGTTAATGCAAAGTAATATATCAAATATATAATTATACATTAAATCATTAAATCAACACTTGATTTAATGATCCGGTCATGTCGCACACAACCGACTAGTATACAATATATCGGCTTATCGAATCAACGCTTGAATCGATAACTAGGTTATATCGTATACAACCTTTCGATACATTCATCGCGAGAATGGAATACGGTATCACATACACGCATTATTCTCGGTCCCGCACATATCTCATATGCGCTCCTATTTCGTTTCGCTTGAGCCAGGAAACCTCTGTGTAGGACTCTAAAGACTCATCAATACGCCGGCAGCAGGTGATGATCATATCAAACACCCACAAGCCGCAAGCGGTCTGCTAAACGTAACGGCCACCCGGGTATTGAGCGATCAGAAGATCGACGAGCAAGCCCGCTCACACTCCAGTGAATCCAACCAGTAGCACTACCGTACAGTCCGGTCTCGTCGTCTGATATGTCGCATATCTCGCCTAGGGGTGGTAAACGTCAGACCCCAATAGCTCGATAAGTCATGTCGATGTGAGGTCTATAACAATTCGAGAAACTACTAGTAACACTTACCAGTAAATCTCAGTAACCCTGGCCAGGGATTTCCTGTTATAGCCAATCGAACACAGCGCAACATCAACTCCCTATACCGGGAGAGACGAATCCCCTCCTATCGCTCATTGCCTCCATGTGATTCGGGACTGTACCCAAAAACCACCGTTTTGCACGCCCTCTTGGACGTGGTAAGGTGGAAATCAAAGCACAGTGGGAACCACACAAGACTCTATGACGATCTCGGGTCAACAGACTACTCTGTACCAGTGTCACCAGAGAACTGCCATCTGACGTAAGGTATAATACCATCTGGGAGTTCTCGGCGAGTCCGTCCAGTGTACCCAGTCTTTACTGAGCACCCGTATATCTCCTCTGATGTCAAACACCAATGGATATGGGATCATCCATCGCCCATCTGTATGGGTCGAGAAGGTACACGCTAGTCTACTCTGGTATATCGATGCCCCGTCTCGATACACCCACGACTAGGGACTTTGAAGGATGTACTTATGGACTACCCTGTCCCCACTAGTATGATCCACATCATAGTCCAGGTAGTCAAGTACACATCCTAAGGGCTTTACCAACATGTAATAGAGAGACAATCTGAGTACACGTTAAGGTAAAGAGTAACCAGATAGCATACTATCATGTCGAGCAAGAAAGTCCTCCCTATATATGTCCCAGCATCCACTACAATATACATCCTATGTACAGTAATGGCCTCTAGGGCATACATATAACTAACATATTTAAGTTGATTTTAATCTCAAACGAGGTTAACGATTCTTAAATCAAAATAAACCCAAATCTAAGAAAATACGGATTTGGACTAATCCACGCCCTATGGGCGACAACACAAATTAGTCTCCGTATACAATCTACGGGCAACCTAAAAGAAAACAAACACACACGACACAAAGTGACCTTCTGGAGCAGGAGAAAGTGGTTATCGCTACGCGGTAACGTAATTAACTGCAGGAGCTTGTGCCTACAGGGAAGAGCATCCCCACAATCAAAAACCCCTCACAATGAGGGGGAATCTGACTAAGTCTGCTACAACGGCCGCATCTGTTTAAACCTTCGATACATGGTGCCATAAATTAACTTGGCATCTTCGGAGAGGTGGACAGATAAAACCAAATAACTCAATAAGTTATGTCGGTATATGGCTCATAACAGATCGAGAAACTACTGATAACACTTATCAGTAAATCTTAGTAGCCCTAGCCAGGGACTTCCTGTTATAGCCAATCGAGCATAGCGCAACATCAACCCCCAATACCGGGAGAGACAAAACCCCTCCTATCGCTCAGTGCCTTCATGTGCCTCGGGACTGTACCCAAAATCCACCTGTTTGCACGACTCAGTATAGCCGTGGTAGGGTGGAGATCAAAGTACAGTGGGAGGACACACAAGACTCTATGACGATCTCGGGTCTACAGACTAACATGTACCAGTGTCGCCTGAGAACTGCTATCCGACGATAGATATAATACCACATAGGAGTTCTCAGCGAATCCGTTTAGTGTACCCGGTCTCCACTGAGCACCCGTATACAATCTTTGGTGTCATCATACCAGATGGATATGGGATCATCCATCGCCCATCATATGGGACAAGAATGGTATACGCTAGTCTACTCTGGAATATCGATGCCCCGTCTCGATACACCCACGACTAGGAACAGTTCAAGGATATGCTTATAAACTACACGTGTCCCACTAGTATGATCTGCATCATAGTCCCAGTAGTCAAGCAAATATCATAAGGGCTTTATCAACATGTACCAAATGAGTAAGATGCAAGATCAAATGAATATGTCAAGATAAAGTACAACCAGATAGCATACTATCATGTCGAGCAAGAATGTCCTCTGAATATATATATACACATACAGATACATCCACTATCATATAATGTCCTCTAGGGCATACATATATCCAACAGCATGCATGCAAAAGTACTCAGGTACTGTCCTCAGATCAGTCCTGCTCGGCTACTATATAATATAGTGCCCAACATGAAAATATGATGCTCAAGAGCAAAAATCAGGCTCAAAAAGCGTATCCAACATCACGTGCGTCTGGTGCGCACGGAAACAAAGCAAAATACAAGTTATATGAATGTGCACAAAAGCCAAACTAAGTGCAACGGGTGTGCACGAAAGCATCTGTCAAGTGCAACGGGCGTGCACGACAACATATAGTGCATCTAAGATGCACGGAAGTTTCCATCAAGTCCAACTAGTATGCACGAATAAAAATCTCAATCAAGTGCATCTGGTGTGCACAAAATCTCATCACATGCACCCCGTATGCGCGAAACATCTAAATCAAGTATGTCAGGTCCGCACAAAAACCTCTAGTGCAGTAAATGCACGGAAATATAAATCTGGTGCACTAAGTGCCCGAAAATTCATCAATATCTCAAATGCGCATAAAAACAACACCGAGCATGCCAAAGTGTATAAAATCATAAATGTGTGCAACTGTGTGCACAAAACACGTATCAATGCACTGCAAGCACATGTGAGCTATACCGAGTGCAAAAATCAAATCGAGTGCGTACAACATGCACAAAACCAAATCGACGGTATTTAAATCCACGGAAACATAATTATGTGCAGTCAAGGTACAAAATTGATATCAAGTGCAATAGATATGTACAAATTATAAACCAATGTAACGGTGTATAAAACAAAAATCAAGTGCAATAACTGTGCACAAATGAAAATATCTAGTAGGTGCAGCCATGGTGCACGGAAACAAATATCATGAAACTCAATAATCGAAACTCAAATCTAAGCGATAAAAGTGTGATGCTCGGATCACTAAATGCAAATCGCAATAAATGACATTGAGGTACACCTCCTTCAATGTCGAAAATATGCCGGTGCGCCCAAAGCTGGTACAGCAAGAACATCCGCTTGCCTTCTGCTCACGGTCTGGCGTCCTCTGTCTCTGGTTCCTGTTTTTCTCTGTGGATTACCAATCCCACAATCTTTCTGCTCATCGGCCCGGTTGGGTATAATAACGGAACAGTTCTGCTCTGGTACTTCTCTGATTATCTCTTGGCCAATTAACATGTCCAATGGCAAACGGCACGTTACTGATGGAGGCATCTGGCCCTCTGAATACGCGCGATACAACTGATTCTGGGTGCAAGTCTTTATCGCTGCGGCATCCTAGAAGAACCTGCTTAGGGTCTCTTCCGATCTCACCTAAGCCGAACTGTACGAAGGTAGGAACTCTTTACTTAAATCTTTTTCACATAACCGAACAGCTGCGTCCTCAGCACGGCTTTCTTCTGAAATTTGGCCGTATCTAGTACCTCTGCATACATAACAATCCTCTGGTATCAACGGGCAAAAACAACAGCTCGTTAACATCCCGCATGAACCTCTTGTTGCACCCGTTTTCATCATCATCCACTTCGATGTCATAACTTGCAGGCTTAGTGTGCAATTTGTTCTCGGCTACAGTCAATCCAAAATCTTTCACACGGACTCGAAATGAGAACTCGGGTATCTTCACCACTCTATGGAAGATATCTAGCCGATTACATCCTCGGAGACTCGTCTAAATTATCGAAGGAATACGCTTCATTCGTCAGTTCTCGATCAACTCACAACGCATCTGGGTGAGGTCTTTATCCGAAACTGGTCAACTTACTGATCTCACATCAGAACATCCAACAAACAACGTCCTCTCTTGACCGATTTACTCTAGATCCGAGTAAAATCCTCCAAACTGAAATTCTTCAACTCAATCGAGGCTGTGTCGGCATATCAGATCAAACGAATCATCTCAGTCACTCAACTCAAGATAGACTAGCTATCTTCTGTCACATCTTTGTCTGAAGGCTCCAGCGGTTTCAGCTCATAAACTCTGGAGGCGACGTACTATTAATCTCAGCAACAGCCGGGTCATCTGTCTGCACGGTAGACAACATCGCGACCTCTGAAGTAAGTTGTACACCAACAGTCCTCTCAATCAGACAGGCTCTATCAATAGTCCGATCATCCGGTGCAAATCTGAACACTCGCCTCAAACGAGAGATCACAATACAAACACTATACCGATACGTTCCTATGTCACCAGAAAAAATCATGGTCAGCCCTCGTTCGTGACGAGCTCGCTCTGACCGCATCTCTAGCAGCAGCTCTCTCTCTCTCTCTCTCTCTGCGCTCAACACCCTGGTGACAGGAACCTCATGTAGGTATCGGTGAAGATAGATCGAAAGAACGAAAAGAATTAATAGGTCCGAAATGGATATATGATCATAGGAAAGAATGGAATCAACGGGAGTATGATCATAGGAACGAATAGAAGCACGGATGGCAAGAATATACATCCTAAGGTCACTTAAGCGGAGCAGCGTGTCGTATGTATACGTAAGGTCAAGCCTAAACTACCTACTCCATCAACCTAGGTCAACCTATGATCATACACACGATACGTCACTATGATCATACACACGATACGTCACTCTACTCAAGCTACCTACTCCATCAACCTAGGTCAACCTATACGATGAAAGTTCTGGTCTAATACCCGCTCGGTCAAATCTAAGTTCCGTAAGGTCAAGCCTAAACTTGAGCCAAGGTTAAACCTAACCCTCTGATACCTATTTTGTCACGACCCAGAATTTATCTCATGAACGGCACATAAATCACGAAACGTCTAAAAGCATAACGTATCTCAAGTAAGCCGAACCCCAGAAATCTAAACCCATTTTTTTTGGAAAATAGTAGAGGGGCAGTTTTGAAATAAAGGTATAATGAAATCAAGTTTTTCTTTAAATGCATAGATAATGATATATGAAAATGCAATGGATTATATACTAGAGTTGAAAACATTTTTCGTCTTTTTAAAAAATTGGGCAGCAACTCCCTTATATATTTTGATCCAAAAACCACATGCATGCAAATAAAAGGCATCCCCAAGCAGGAGCTAGCTCTTCGCCAATTGGCGGAATCACAACCACGCAATGAATATATATATATATATATATATATATATATATATACGACGCCCTACGGCGAAAATCACACACAGAAAGAACAATAATTAAAGCAAGACATTAAAAACCTCAAAAAAGCGAACATAAACCCATCGCTCTAAGTCTCGTAAACACACAAGTCTATCTAGGTCTACTAATACACAAATTCTAGTTTCTGATTGATGGAGTTTATCTAGATACAATAGAATATAAAAGTATAAGGGAGGGCATGATCCAATGTGTGTCGCACCTACTGTAAGTCGATGTACAACACCCCACGACTTGCGGGGGGGCGGAATAATGAAAAATGATCTTGTTCTTTGCATTAACATCGACTAACGAGAATCTTTGCTAAACTATAACTAACAAGAAACACAGAAGTTATGAACTACTATGATAAGTGATTATACCTAATGAACCGTGTCCTTCTCCTTTTCGTTATCCATGTCCTTCTCGGCCTCCTCCACGTAATAGAAGATCCACCCGAGAGCTATACTTCAAGCTTCACCGCTAACTTGAGGTTACTAGATTTCTTAAAGTGCTAATATAAGTAACCTAGGTGATATAGAGAAGGGTTAAGGATTAAGTAGTCTATTCTAATCCTTGGTCTCAACACATGAGAGGGGAGGATTAGGGTTTGAAGAGAGAGAGCTTGAGGAGAAAGAAGGTGAGCATTAGCATCAGAATGATATAATGATCTCTCATGATATATATGAAGCATTATATTTATCAAATAAATAAAATAAAGGATTTAACAACCATGCTTCATAAATACAAATGAGTGATTCATCTACATGAGTCATTAAGCATTTATGATGCATTAATGACAAGGATGAATCACACAAATGACTCACTAATCTCATTTAATACTTATGCCACCTAAACCCCCAAGTCACCATCCTTCTAGAAGCTTCTTGCGAAATTATGAGAACGCCCCTCCTATCCGTGAAAACACGGAAAAACTTTAGACTGTATAAATCCAATATCCCGATACTAGAATCTGGTTTAAACCAAAGCCGGCTAGTAAAAACTGTCCGAAAGTCGTACGTGCGTAAACACACATATGCGTCTGAACCCTTGTCGTAAAACCATACGACCTCTATATCGTTTCTCCTGGAGCAGGAAAACTCTCTGTGTGGGACTCTAAAGACTCGACTACTACGCTGGCAGTGGGTTTAACCACAGATCGCAAGCGGCACTAGCTGTACGTAACGGTCCCCAGGTAGATGTCGATAAGAAGGCCGATGAGGAAACCCATCCGAACTCCTACTGAGTCTGATGTGACAATCTCCGCACAGTCCGGTCTGTTCGTCTAAGACTATCGCATATCGGGCCTAGGGGGCGGCAAGCGTCAGTCCCCTGATAGCGGTATAAGTCGTGTCGGAGTGTAGCCCATTACACCCTGAGAAAACAACTGGAACCTACCAGTAAATCTCGCTTGCCCTGGCTCGGGACTTTCCGTAATGGCTCTCTGACACAGCGCGATATCAACTCCCAATACCGGGAGAGACGAATCCTGACTAACCGCCACTGCCTCCAAGTGCTAAGGACTGCACTCAACTGATACCTGTTTGCACGACTCCATTGAGCCGTGGTAGGGTAGCAATCTAAGAACAGTAGGACACACTCGAGGCGAAGTAGCAGTGTCAAGTCTGCGGACTATGCTGTACTCATGTCACCTGGGAACCGTTAACTGACGAAGGATATAATACCAACCAACAGTTCCCCGTGTGTCCTGTCCGGTGTACCCCATAAACCAACGAGCACCTGTATACTATCTCCAGTACTACGTACTGACGGCTGTGGGACAGACCATCTCCCCAACTGGGATGAGAAGCGTACACACTAGTCTACTCCGGAGTATCGACGCCCTGTCTCGATAATCCTACGACTAGGGACCTGAAAAAGGATATGCTTGTAGACTACCCAGCCCCCACTAGTGTGACTGCCATCACAACGCTGGTAGTCAAGCAAGATCCTAAGAGCTTTATCAATATATATACTCACATATTAAGATAGATAAAACCAAGTAGCATACTACCATATTTAGCAAGACTGTTATATAACTGTGAATATCCCAAGCTTCCATTAAGTAATATACAAACTAGTATGATACAATAATGGCCCCTATGTCATATACACTAACAATCTCCCACTTGCACTAGGGCCATGTACTGGCATATCGAAGACCGATGATCTCGAGTAGCCTCTCGAATTGAATCTGAGGTAGGGCCTTCATGAATGGATCAGCAATGTTCTCTTCAGTAGCAACTCTCCGGACCTCGATCTCCCGACGATCAATGATCTCCCTGATCAGGTGATACCGCCTTAAGATGTGTCTGGACTTCTAATGGGACCTTGGTTCCTTCGCTAAAGTTATAGCTCCGTTGTTGTCGCAATACAGAGGTATTGGATCAACAATGGTAGGAACCACCTGAAGTTTTGTTAGGAACTTCTTCATCCAGACCGCTTCTTTTGCGGTATCGCAAGCAGCAATATACTCCGCTTCCATCGTCGAGTGAGCAACGGTGTCCTTCTTGGAGCTCTTCCTGCACACCGCCCCTCTATTGAGGGTAAAGACATAACCTGACATGGACTTGGAATCATCCTTATCACTCTGGAAGCCGGAATCAGCAAAGGCCTCCATTCTGAGGTCTTTTCCGCCGTAAACCAAGAACATCTCCTTAGTCCTCCTCAGGTACTTGAGAATGTTCTTTACTGCTATCCAGTGCTTCTTCCCTGGGTCTGACTGATACCGGCTTACCACGCTCAGTGTGTAAGCTACATCTGGTCTGGTGCACAACATCGCATACATTATAGAGCCTACCGCAGAAGCGTAGGGTATAATAGACATACGTTCCCTTTCTAAATCAGTCTTGGGAGACATCTCTTTGGATAGGGTGATTCCGTGACAAGCCGGTAGATTACCGCGCTTAGAATCCTCCATACTGAATCTTTTCAGTACAGTGTCGATATACCTGGACTGTGAAAGTCCCAACATCCTCTTGGATCTATCACGATAGATCCGGATCCCCAGAATGTAAGAGGCATCACCCAGGTCTTTCATGGAGAACCTGTGTGACAAGAATCCTTTGACAGATTGTAGCATAGGAATGTCATTTCTTATTAATAGAATGTCATCCACGTACAAGACGAGGAATACGATAGTTCTTGCTACAACTTTACTATATATACATGGTTCATCTGGATTTTTGATAAAGTTATATTGTTTGATTGTTTCATCAAAACAGATATTCCAACTCCGCGATGCCTGCTTTAGTCCATAAATGGACTTAAGCAACTTGCATACATTCCCGCTGCTCCCACTCTGATTGAAACCCTCTGGCTGATCCATATAGACGCACTCTTCTAAATTTCCATTCAGAAAAGCCGTCTTTACGTCCATCTGCCAGATTTCATAATCATGGAAAGCAGCAATAGCAAGAAGGCCCCGAATGGATTTGAGCATAGCCACTGGAGAAAAAGTTTCATCATAGTCCAAATCAGGTCTTTGACGAAAACCCTTTGCAACAAATCTAGCCTTATAGGTTTCCACATGTCCATCTACACCAATCTTTTTCTTGAAGATCCATTTGCATCCTATGGGTTTTGCCCCATCTGGAGCAAAGTCCAAAGTACATACTTTGTTGGTGTACATGGACTCTATTTCGGTCTGCATTGCATCTAGCCATCGTACCGAGTCGCCGCTCTGAATGGCCTGCTGGAAGCTAGTAGGTTCATCATCATCTATGATGCAATCCTCTCTATCCCCATCTATGAGAAAACCGTAGTATCTCTCAGGCGGATAAGACGGCCTACTATTCTGCGGAGGGGTGCGGGAATGTCCTGTTCTTCTTGAACTACTGGTTCTACCAAACTTTCAGTTGTAGTTTGTGGTTCTGGAATTTCTTCTAGTTCTATTTCGCTCCCACTTATTTCCTTTTCTAAAAACTGATGTTCTAGAAAATGGGCATTACGAGAAACAAAAACCTTTTGTTCCTCTGCGTAATAGAAATAATATCCCTTGGAGTTCTTTGGATATCCCACAAAATTACATTGTACTGATTGTGACTCAAGCTTGTCCGCATGCTGCTTTTTAACAAAAGCTGGACATCCTCATATCTTCATATGCTGAAGATGGGGTTTCTTCCCACTCCACATCTGATATGGGGTGGTAGGCACAGTTTTGGTAGGAGCCCTGTTCAGAAGATATGCCGCTGAATCTAGCGCATAACCCCAGAAAGATCGCGGTAACTCAGCATTACTCATCATGGAACGTACCATATCCAATAGGGTTCGATTCCGTCTCTCCGATACACCGTTATGTTGTGGAGTGTATGGAGGAGTAAGCTGAGAGAGAATTTCTTTCTCTTTTAGGTAACCTAGGAACTCGGCACTCAAGTATTCACCACCTCGATCAGATCTTAGTGTCTTGATATTTTTGCCGGTTTGGTTTTCTACTTCATTCTTATACTCTTGGAATTTCTCAAAAGCCTCGAATTTATGTTTCATCAGATAAATGAATCCGTACCTTGAGTAATCATCCGTAAAAGTAATGAAATAGGAAAAACCACCTCTTGCATGTGTAGACATTGGACCACATACATCGCTGTATATGAGTGCTAAGAGCTCGCTCGCTCTTACTCCATGTCCAGTAAATGGAGACTTTGTCATCTTTCCTTTGAGACAAGATTGACAAGTGGCATAACTTTGATATTCGAATGAGTCCAAATATCCTTCTCTATGTAACTTAGTCAACCTTCTCTCATTGATGTGACCAAGTCTACAATGCCATAAGAAAGCTTTATTTAAATCTGGAGACTTTCTTTTTAGTGTGTTCTGGACATTGAAAATTTGGAGTTGGTTTAAGACATATATACCGTTATCCAGTGTACCGGACCCAATCAAACTATGATTAAGGTGGATGTTAACAACATCACTTACAAACTTGAAATCATAACTTTTATTTGATAACAAGGAAACTGATATGATATTACAAGTTAAGCTAGGTACACAAAAACAGTTATGTAAAACCAAAATGTGTCCACTCGTCAATCCCAGGTGATAATCCCCTACGGACACAGCTCCCACGCTAGCTCCGTTAGTAACCATTAGGGTCATATCACCATCCTTCAGCACTCTACGGTTTCTCAGTGCCTGCAATGAATTGCAAATATAAGATCCTGATCCGGTATCCAATACCCAGGAAGTAGAGTTGATTGGCAGACAATTCTCAATTACAAACACACCTGAAGTCGAAGCCACAGCTTGCTTCAGTTCCTGGTTCTTGGCGTTCCACTCCTTGCAATATTTCTTCCAGTGCCCTTTCCTATGACAATGGAAACACTCATCCTGGGCCACTACTGGTACCGCAAATTTTTTCTTTCCCTTCGCTCCCACCTTACTTACACCTCCTCTAGGTTTGGTGGCGGCCTTCTTTTTCCTTCCTTTTACCCTAGCCTTGGACCCAGAAGAAGAAGCACCGCTAACAAACATAGCGGGTGTTTCCCTTGCCTTCTGCAAGGTGCCCTCTGCACTCCTCAACATGTTAACGAGTTCCGGAAGTTCAACTTCTTTTCTTTGAATGTTGAAATTCAGAATAAACTGGGCGTAGGTGGAAAGAAGGAACTGGAGAATAAGGTATGTATAGAGCTCATTATCCAAAGTCATCCCAAGGTCTGCGAGCTCTTCTATGTAGCCAATCATCTTTAGGACATGTTCTCCTACCGATGATCCGACGACCAACCTCGCTCGAAACAAGTTCTTAGAGGTCTCGTATCTTGCTATACGAGATTGCTCTCCATAAAGTTCTTTTGTATGGAGAAATACGGCATCAAGATCCATATCCTCGTGCCTCCTCTGATGTTCATTGTTCATCAAGGCAAGCACGATGCACTTGGCCTTCGCGCAATCATACTCCCAGGTTTTGCGGATTTCCTTATCCGCATTACTGGATTTGGGACTTGGGACTGCAGGTGCCTTAGCGGTGAGGACGTACCCCAATTTGTCATAGGTCAAAGCTATTTTGACATTCCGCAGCCAATCTTTATAGTTTGGCCCTGTCAGTATATTTTTCTCTAAAAGTAACTTAAGTCTAGTCATTTTCAGGGTCGCTGCAAGTAGGAGAGAGAGAAGAAACACTTTAGCTTGATGCTCTTGCAAGTTTAGAGTGGTTTTTAATTTATCTAAACAGGATGGCTCCCACTGTTTCTCGAATCTTCCTCAAACCATAAAAGAAGAATTAGCCAGGACTATTCTCACTGTACAATTCTTGCTTAACCGTTCAGCCAGGCTGGTGTCGGTACTTCGAGGGAGGTTTTCCAACGCTTTCGCGAAGTTCCTTAATTAAATAACCTCTTTTCTCTGGGGGCGTAACCCCGCTGACACCTTTCTTGAGACTTACTTGGTTTATAGCATTGATCGTTAAGTGACGAATCTCCTGATAAGTAGCATATACTCACAGTAGGATCGGGATCCAAATATCATCGTATGATAATGTTGAAGGAATCCTACCAATATTCATCAAACTCCAAATTGTATGCATCTCTTTGCAAATTTCAGTTTCTTTAGAAATTCCCGATATAAATTTTTGCCCCATGCACCTATGACCTTGGCTTTGGTCAAAATGTCATAAGTCACATGTCAGGTTCTACCCATCATTATCTTGTCAATTTGAACCCATCCGTACATACCCCTGACTTTGGTCAAATGATAATACGGCTGTCCCAAACTAACTCATCTATCTATGCAACAAATGAATACCCAGTAGCTACCAAACACTATGCCTTGACTTTGGCCAAAATGCATAGCTTGAATACTACTGAATATCCAAATGAAATGACGGAGGGCTACAAATGGTTTTGGCGAAACCGTGAACGTAGTGAACTTGATATGACCGAAGGAACCAGATAGCTTTTAAAAGGAGTGGTTAAAGCTCCGCAATTTAAAAATATCAACTGTTTTAAAATAACCGAGTGGTTTCTTTTAAATTGTTCCAACGATTCATCTTTTGGTTTATTTTCTTTGCATTATAAATAATGCGTCCCATCATTAACCTATCATTGCAGAAAACAACGAAAATACAACGTCCTCTTATGCCATCCGCATTCGCCACTGGGTCCCGTCATCACCCGTTAGGTTACTTAACTAACGGCAGAACGGGGGCTGGGCTAGCGCGGGTGTAAAACATAAGTGACGTCTAAATAGCTATCATATATAGATATTGTACATTCGTCAGACGCAATAATAGGCATTCCAGATCTCATATGAACATTATTGGATTTGCAAGCAATCCGCGTTTGTTTAGAGCCTGCAACAAAAGACGGATTACACAGTTGTGATGAATAGCCATTACCCCACCCTAGACCCATACGGGTTCGGCAAACTACCCGCTAAATACCCGAAGTGAAGCGGTCTCCCTCAACAACGTGAGTAGGCCACTAAACACTTCAAAGTACCCGGTAGTTTGTGCACCCCACCTTGGGTCTATCCTAGGAGCAAAAATAGTAAAATGAAATAATACAACGGTGGCTACAACCGCAACCTGGATGTGCCCCACAAAATAATATTACAACATATTACAATTTCTTTGAATGAATGAATATAACAACCCATCATAAACCCCGGCTAATCATCACAACAGTCCAATACAGTTCACAACCACAAACAGTAAAAACCATTACAGAAATGTGCAACCCCCTGCCAACCGACATACTAGCAGTTAGGGGAGGTTTACGAACACATTATACAAACACAGATATAATCAAATTAGCAAACATCGTAAGATTTCGATCATGCAAACACATTAGATTCTACTCCAAAACTTCTCTGTGCACCTGAGACTTGAGCAGAAAAATAAACATTCCAGAGAACACAAACATATCACAGAAGAGTTACTGGAGCAAACTGGGTTGAATCAGCTCCAACTCGGCCGCGGATCCGCGGCGGATAGGTGGGATCGGCGGCGGTTCCGTGGCTGCATGGCCGATTCAGGAACCCATTTTTCTCCAGTAACCTTATAATTTCTACCTTGTTAATTTAGAGGTCCCTGAAAAATTTTTAGGGCATGTTTTAAAATCGACAGAAACTTAGTGATATCGATGTTTTTTCCGGTTTGTTTTGCGTTGTAAATTCATACGACTTTGCTAATGAGTTAATTATTGTTTAGCGAGACTCTGATACCACTGTAAGTCGATGTACAACACCCCATGACTTGCGGGGAGGCGGAATAATGAAAAACGATCTTGTTCTTTGCATAAACATCGACTAACCGAGAATCTTTGCTAAACTATAACTAACAAGAAACATAGAAGTTATGAACTACTATGATAAGTGATTATACCTAATGAACCATGTCCTTCTCCTTTTCGTTATCCACGTCCTTCTCGGCCTCCTCCACATAATAGAAGATCCACCCGAGAGCTATACTTCAAGATTCACCTCTAACTTGAGGTAATTAGGTTTCTTAAAGTGCTAATCTAAGTAACCTAGGTGATATAGAGAAGGGTTAAGGATTAAGTAGTCTATTCTAATCCTTGGCCTCAACACATGAGAGGGGAGGATTAGTGTTTCAAGATAGAGAGCTTGAGGAGAGAGATGGTGAGCATTAGCATCAGAATGAGATAATGATCTCTCATGATATATATGAAGCATTATATTTATCAAATAAATAAAATAAAGGATTTAACAACCATGCTTCATAAATACAAATGGGTGATTCATCTGCATGAGTCATTAAGCATTTATGATGCATTAATGACAAGGATGAATCACACAAATGAGTCACTAATCTCATTTAATACTTATGCCACCTAAATCCCCAAGTCACCATCCTTCTAGAAGCTTCTCGCGAAATTACGAGAATGCCCCTCCTATCCGTGAAAACACGGAAATACTTTGGACTGTATAAATCCAATATCCTGATACTAGAATCTGGCTTAAACCAAAGCCGGCTAGTAAAAACTATCCGAAAGTCGTACGTGCGTAAACACACGTATGCGTCCGAACCCTTGTCGTAAAACCATACGACCTCTATATCGTTTCGCCTGGAGCAGGGAAACTCTCTGTGTGGGAATCTAAAGACTCGACTACTACGCTGGCAGTGGGTTTAACTACAGACCGCAAGCGGCACTAGTTGTACGTAACGGTCCCCAGGTAGATGTCGATAAGAAGGCCGATGAGGAAACCCATCCGAACTCCTACTGAGTCTGATATGACAAT
The DNA here is from genome assembly GCA_030015575.1 of Agapanthus africanus. Classification (NCBI taxonomy): domain Eukaryota; kingdom Viridiplantae; phylum Streptophyta; class Magnoliopsida; order Asparagales; family Amaryllidaceae; genus Agapanthus; species Agapanthus africanus. The sequence continues at coordinate 172,617,780 of JASDDO010000031.1, read as the reverse complement.
CTCCGTACAGTCCGGTCTGTTCGTCTAAGACTATCGCATATCGGGCCTAGGGGGCGGCAAGCGTCAGTCCCCTAATAGCGGTATAAGTCGTGTCGGAGCGTAGCCCATTACACCCTGAGAAAACAACTGGAACCTACCAGTAAATCTCGCTTGCCCTGGCCAGGGACTTTGCGTAATGGCTCTCTGACACGGCGCGATGTCAACTCCCAATACCGGGAGAGACGAATCCTATCTAACCGCCACTGCCTCCAAGTGCTCGAGACTGCACCCAACTGCTACCTGTTTGCACGACTCCTTTGAGCCGTGGTAGGGTAGCAATCTAAGAACAGTGGGACACACTCGAGGCGAAGTAGCAGTGTCAAGTCTGCGGACTATGCTGTACTCATGTCACCTGGGAACCGTTAACTGACGACGGGTATAATACCAACCAACAGTTTCCAGTGAGTCCTGTCCGGTGTACCCGTAACCCAACGAGCACCTGTATACTATCTCCAGTACTACGTACTGACGGCTGTGGGACAAACCATCTCCCCAACTGGGATGAGAAGCGTACACACTAGTCTACTCCGGAGTATCGATACCCTGTCTCGATAATCCTATGACTAGGGACCTGAAAAAGGATGTGCTTGTAGACTACCCAGCCCCCACTAGTGTGACTGCCATCACAACGCTGGTAGTCAAGAAAGATCCTAAGAGCTCTATCAATACGTATACTCACATATTAAGATAGATAAAACCAAGTAGCATACTACCATGTTTAGAAAGACTGTTATATAACTGTGAATATCCCAAGCTTCCATTAAGTAATATACAAACTAGTATGATACAATAATGGCCCCTAGGGCATATACACTAACACCTACCATATCAAAACACCCTGAAGAAACCGTGTGCCAGCGATACCGCTACCGATCCAAGCGGTCGTACCTACAAGAAAACTGTGGAACAACGGGGGTGAGTTGCCAACTCGTGAGTAGAAAACATCAACGGATAGAAATCGAATATACAGCGACTCCTATGTCATACTGTAACATGAAGGTAATACTATGATATCTAGGGTGACCATGTATGCATATATGTCAACAATAGAGTCAATGCAAATGAAATATACAAATAAAAATATGAAATCATATGCATGTACGCATGTGGATATCATCCGCGTGTGTCCATCAACGACACAATCAATATCATGGAACCTGAATGTCTAATATCAACACTCAAATCATCATGAAAACATATGCCTATATGTATGAGGATATCAACCAACGTGTGTCCATCAACGACACATCAAAATCATAGAATATGAGTGTCTAACATCAACACTCAAAACATCATGAAACCCGTGTCCAACATCGACACGTAAATCCTGATATCTCGGGCTCCGTCAGTCCGGATCGGCCCATATCCATTTGATCTCACGATCACGGTCGGTATCCTCTGGATATCCGCCGCGCCAAACTATCACCGGTAGGTAGTGCTCCCTCCTGCCAGGCTCATCATCTACATCTCGAGCTTCTTGCCCCGGGGTACCATACCGGGTCCACAATGTACCCGCAGACGGCCCATCCAACTCCTCAAATCGGGTCTCGAAAACAATTTCAGAACCGAGAAAACTCATGGTAGACGCTTCGAAATAACATCATAAGAAACCGCGTTTTTAAAACAATTTATAATTTCCTTTGAAATATAACCGCGGTTCTCAAATCCAGAAATCTCATGAAAACAGCATCTCAATGTATATAATCATAAAGTACGATATATGCAAACATAGAACAGTAATGTGAGCATATCAAGAATATCATGCAAGCATGTCCTATGAAAGTGCTGAACAAAGAATGTACTTTTACGGTTAAGATTAATTTCATGATATAGCAGTTCTACTGTGCAAGTGGAATAGCAATTACCGATGATGAATGTGTGTGAGCCGGCAATCTGTGTAAGTGTAACATGCGCATAATCGGTAATAATGCAGGTGTACTAGCAGATGATATCATAAAATGGTAAATACCGGAAACACAATACGTATACAGATGAGGGATAAGCTAACAATAACATGAACTACAATAAGGTATGCATATACACATGAACCATACGGTCAGTTTAAAAGATACGAATCGTAGTTTTGAAATTGGGGGCTAGGGTGTTTTTAAAGAAAAGACCCCATTTGAACATCCGTAGCTTCCCTAGAGGTTTCCATTTAAAAGTGCATACGATTCGTCGGTTTTGGAAATAAGTATGGTTCAGGTGACAATTTTACGTTGGCGATCCAGCCTCATAGTATTCGACATGGCAATATCCTCGATCATCATCCTCAAATCACGAGCGTGGATCAATCATCCGATAAATCTTATCGGGTACGGTAATCTATCGTACGGTGACATCAACAGAATAAGGATTCTATCGTCATATTCATCAACAAGGGTATGGATCTGTGGTCTCGTACGCCATATCTTATCGATCTCTTAACAAATCTATCTCAACTTATATCGTATTTATCGATCTCATGTCATATCGATATCGATCTCATGTCCTATCGATATCGATCTCATAACATGTCATATCGATATCGATATCGTATTTAATAAAACTGTTCGCTCGAGACGATCGAAAATAAGTTTGGGGGAATGTGATCAGTCGAAAATACTGCATCTTTAAACCGGCAATTTCCCTATCATTTGCACTTATCTAGAAATGTTCGGCATTCATATTGCACATATTAGCAAAACAGTCGTAAAATATCAGATTGCTTGTGTTAGACTTTAAAACCGGAACTTTAAAGGAAATTGATTGTATCTCATAGCATCGCATCATTCTTGCATATCGCAACTTGTGTTTCGAAGTCTGTGCATGAAATTACAGAAGAATGGTCAAATTTACATAACAGACTGCTAAAGAATACGCCAACTCAAGGATTTGGAATCTGGCAATGATCTAGAAGGCATTCAGAGATTCAACATATCAGAAAGTACACTTGAAGTCATAAGAAGTCAAAAGAAGAAATTTAATGCCCTAACCAGCGACTTCGCCGCGGAATCGCGGCCGGAGCCGCCTTGCGCCGCGGTTCCGCGGCAGCTTTGCCACGTCGTCTCCCGTGCTTGAGCTCAGCCCTCTTCTCTCAGTGCCCACACTTCAGAAGGCCACTACATTTTCCAGATGGATCTCGAAGCTTCTGCCAGTTCAGCAAACCTTGGGTTCTAAACTAAACACTCCAAGCTTCCACAACAAGCTTCACCTAAACTCTATTAAGAACCTAGAACCTTCTCCCTAACCTCCTAGCTTAAGGTAGAAGCTAAGCTCCTAACTAACTACTTCTAGAAGCCTCTCCCTATAACAAACTTTTGGAGGGAAATTCAAAATTCAAAATCCTAGACCTAGGGTTTTGGAAACCTATAAAAAGGACCCTAGGCTTTCTTGAAGAGGTTGTTCAAAGTTGTTCAAGGTTGTTCAATAGTTTGTTCCTCAATTCATTTGTGGTTGAGTGTTGTTCTTCATCTTCAACCCAACTCTTGCCACCTCCAAACCCTAACCCTAATCCAATCAAGAAACCTCAAATTCAAGATCCTTTGAGTTCTAGCAAGCAAGTCTTCAACGATCCTTTAGAAGTGAAGCCGGACTTCAACGGAGCACGAGATCCAAGCCGATCCACGACTCAAGGAGCCGATGCAACGCTAGATTCGACAATTTTGTTCCTTCTCAAATTCTTGTAGCCTTGAGCAATGTGTAACAATTTGTGGAATAAATAAAGGTGAAGATTCTTTAAACTTGCTTATATTTCAATTCGAGCATTATGATTCATCTTCAACTCTTGAATGTATTCTTTGTGATGGTGCTTGAATAAAACTCCGCTCGTGGAGGAATCGAAACGATTGTAGAATGATGATGTTGACGAATCTTTAAACGTTTTCTTAAGTCGTAGAACGATTGTAAGTTCTTGAAAATTGAATGATCGATGATCTAGATCGATGTGAAATGCATTCTTGATTCTTTTCGCATGATCTAGAGATCAACGATCAATCAATCAATTTCCTAGAAGCTATCTTGTGAATGCGATTCATCGAAAGGACAAAGGATAGGATGAAGAAACCCTAATTCTTCGCAAGATCCTTAATCCTCGATCAATCGACATCGATTTAGCATCAATTCGTTAATGGATAAGAAACGTTAATTTCTAGTCTTCTTCACATCTATGATTTAATCGATTCCTACGAGCTTTACTTCAAATCATGAAACCTAAACCGATTGGAATTCTATCTTTCTTGATTCTTGATGTTTAACGTTTTCTTGATTCTTGAATAGATTAGTGGATTCTTGAAATTCATCGATATAAATCTTGAATCGTTTTTGCTTTTCTTTTCTATTAAATTTTCGAGCTGAGATGGCAGCAATATAAAAGAATAGGGGTGGCGTACACCAAATTGATGTGTCCATAGGTGTTCGAGCTGAGATGGCAGCAATGCAAAAGAAGCTCGAGGCTATGGAACACAAATTTTCAGCAGCCTCCCTAAACCCAATATCGCTCCCCAAAACTGTATGTGGGTGTTGTTCTGATCCTTCTCACTTAACAGAAGAATGTCCATTAAACTCTCCGTTTCAAGGTCACGAGCATACCAATGCCGCATTTCAAAGACCTAGAAACGATCCATATTCTTCCACGTACAATCAGGGTTGGAGGAATCACCCGAATTTTGCTTGGAACCAACAACAATCTCAAAACACGGTTCCAAGCCAAAATAATTTCCAAAGGGCTCTTCCACTACAACAGAAACCACTTCAACTCACTCAGCATCCCTACCAGTCACAAAATTTTCAAAACCAGGTCAACACTCCTGCACCGTCTAATCCTATGCAGATGACATGTTCTGACGAATTCTCTCAATTCACTCAAACCATGAAATCACTCTTGTCAAATTTCATAGAGGTATCGGCTGAGGTTAGATCTTCCGTCAGTGAGATAAAGAAAAACTTAGTGTCCCAAGCTGAGAGTATCAGATCGATGGAAGCTGAAATTGCACGACTTAAAGCCGAAATGAGTGCGAGAGAAAAAGGGAAACATCCGTCTCAACCCATACCGAATCCTGGGCATTACAATGTAAATTCCGTCACAACGTTGAGATTAGGAAGAGTGCTGAATAACCATGTCGAGGAAGGAATTGATGATATTGAAAATCCTATCAATAACACCCCGGCTGAGACCTTTCCTCACACACACACTTCTATTTCTGATCCTTGTTTTTCTACCCCACCGCCTTCTCGCGAGCCTATTCTCCATTTCCCACTAGGCTCGACACCTCAGTATAGCCCTTCTAGTTCTCCACAGACGATTCCCACTCCTCTTTTGGGATCACGTCTACCCCCACTTCCTTCTCCTATGATGGACCCAGCGCTTATTGCGAAAGCTCCTTACCCGAATCGGTTAAGGGGTAACAAATCGAGTCCACATATGGAGAAAATTATGGAAATTTTCAAACAGGTTAACATCAACATCCCTCTCCTAGATGCGATTCAACAAGTCCCCGCTTATGCAAAAATTCTTAAGGACTTGTGCACTAAGAAGAGGAAGACTCAAGTGCCGAAGAAGGTCTTCATGTCTAATAACATTAGCATTGCTTTTATCCCCCAGCTACCAAAGAAACGTAAGGACCCAGGATGTCCTACGATATCGATTTCTATTGTGGGTAAAAACATAAATCGTGCTCTTTTAGACCTTGGCGCAAGTGTTAACCTACTTCCATATTCTGTATATGAGCAACTAGGGATTGGAGAGTTGAAACCTGCTCACTGCACTCTCCAAATGGCAGACCGTTCAATCACCAAACCAAGGGGTGAACTAGAAGATGTGTTGATAAAGGTTGGGGAATTTGTTTTCCCTGTGGAGTTCATCGTACTCGATACACAACCTGTAGCAAACCCCCGGAGCCAAATCCCGGTGATTTTGGGTCGACCTTTCCTTGCCACTTCCAGCGCTGTTATTAACTGTAGAAATGGTTCAATGAACTTATCCTTTGGAAATATGAACATTGAACTAAACATCTACAAAGTTGGAAGTCAGCCATCAGAACCCTCTGCTCATATTCTTGATGTGTGCTCTTTCCATGAGATCGCTCCCGAAAGTTGCGGAGCTGAGGAACTTTGCTTTACAGATCTCGACGACCCTACCACATCACTGTTTGATCTTGCACATGTCTTAGTGAGGACACCTTTCCTACACTTGAGTCCAACACTCCTGACTTTTCACTACCCGAGTCTGTATCTTTCACAGGCTACGAGCTTCTTTATGACTCCAAAAATCACTCGGTGATCCCACCTTCTATTATTTCTCCGCCAGCATTAGATCTCAAAATTTTACCTTCTCATCTTAAATATGCTTATTTAGGTGAGAATGAGTCTTTACCAGTTATCATATCTGCTTCTCTAGCATTAGAGCAAGAGAATGCACTTTAATCGGTATTGAGATCTAATAGAGAGGCGTTTGGTTGGACTATGGCGGACATCAAAGGGATTAGTCCCTTGATTGTTGAACATCATATATATGTGATGGATGATGCCAGACCAACCCGAGAACCACAGAGACGGTTGAACCCTGTCATGAAGGAAGCAGTGATGAAAGAGATCGTCAAATTCCTAGATAATGGTATTATATACCCAATCTCGGATAGCCAATGGGTGAGTCCTATACATGTCGTCCCTAATCCGGCATCACTGTTATTACCAATGAGGAAAATGAGTTGATTCAGACATGCGCCCAAACTGGGTGGCGTGTATGTATTGATTACAGAAAACTCAATGCCGCCACGAGGAAAGACCACTTTCCTCTACCTTTCATTGATCAAATGCTGGAACGCTTAGCTGGACGAGAGTATTATTGCTTTATGGACGGATACTCTGGCTATAATCAGGTCCCCATAGCCAAAAAGGATCAAGATAAAACCACTTTTACTTGTCCTTTTGGTACCTTTGCTTATAGAGGCATGCCCTTTGGGTTATCCAATGCTCCCGCTACCTTTCAGCGGTGTATGATGGGGATATTCTCTGACATGGTCGAGAATTTTCTGGAGATCTTTATGGACGATTTCTCGATTTTTAGAGATTCTTTTTCTGATTGCCTATCGAATCTTGACGCAGTTCTTACTCGTTGCAAAGAGAAGAACTTATCCTTAAATTGGGAAAAATGCCATTTCATGGTCCAAGAGGGAATTGTGCTTGGACATGTTATTTCACAGAAAGGCATTGAGGTTGACAGAGCTAAGATAGATGTCATTCAAAACCTTCCACATCCCAAAAGCGTCAAGGACATTCGATCATTTCTTGGCCATGCGGGCTTTTATAGGAGATTCATTAAGGATTTTAGCAAAATTGCTAGACCTTTAACTCTTCTCTTGGCCAAGGATATGACCTTCCACTTTGACTCTGTAAGTCCACGGTAGCGCCCCGGCCGTCTAACAGATGCCAAATGCGGAACAAAAACTTTTTACAACTGGCGCTATCGTGTACCTGTAAGTCCACGGTAGCGTCCCGGCCGTCTAACAGACGCCAAATGCGGAACAAAAACTTTTTACAACTGGCGCTATCGTGTACCGTAACCCGGATCTGCCATTAAAGCTAAACTAACAAACTAGAAAGTGGGTAGAAACGTTATACCGAATGATCTGAGTCCTTCGGTCTTCAACCATCATCCCACGCTTTGTTGCGGCTGCTCCGATCTCCTCGATCTCCAGTCTTGTCGTCCAGGTGGCACCACGTCGATGGATATTTAAACGGGCTCCCGCCTCTGAACCGAGGCAACTCGGTCGTCAAGTTTGCTAAAAGAGACGACCAAGATGAAGTAGAGAATGAGTAGAACAATTTGTCTCATTACGTCCAAGGCTATGGACGAACGGTTATGGAAGTTACCTTTTGGATCGGGTGAAATGAGAAATGAGGCTGTCTAATTTCCGTGAATCCAAATCTATCATAATCTTTTTTCCAATCAAGTGAGAGAGAGTAACAAGAGGAGGGGAGGGGGACGACCATCATATAGGAAGAGGGGGTGAGTGTAGGAGCAAGGTGGGTGAGTGTAAGCAAAGCTTATCATGAGAAAATATCTTAGCATCAAGTATGAACACATTAATGTAAAGCATGACTCATTAACCTTAGTCACCAAAACATTAATGGAACAATTAATGCTAACAATGAGTCATCAAGCCTTGTCACCATATCTAGAACCTTCTAGAACCATGACTCACCCTCATCAAGAAAAGATAAATCCGAATTTAACCGAATGTTAAATACGGCTGATAGAAAACTGGAAACTGGCAACTTCCAAAAGTGATCCTGAAACGAATTTCAGGATAACCCCGTATCAGTATAAACATACCCGCATTTGTATTACGACCAAATACAAATGCATCTGAGACAAAGATATTATATCTACAAAGTATAATACTCACATCTGGCTTAAACCAAAGCCGACCGGTATTATCTGTCCGAAAAACGAACACGTACGAAAACGCACGTGCATTTTCCGAACCTTGCAATAAACCCATACGGCCTCTATAACGTTTCGCCCGAACTTGGGAAAGTGTCTGTGGGGGACTCTAATGACTCATCAACACGCTGGCACTGGGTATAACCCCTAGCACGTCAGAGGTACAAGCTGTACGTAACGGTTTGCCTATGTATTGACTGGAAGGGAAGCTGACGAACGAACTCATCCCTAAACCCTACTGAGCCTAACAGTGACAATATACATACAGTCCGGTCCGTTCGTCTATGAGTATCGCATATCTGGCCTAGGGGGCTGGTAACGTCAGACCCCCAATAGCGGTATAAGTCGTGTCAGAGAGTAGCCCAGAACACCTTGAGATACTACAGGAATATCTACCAGTAAATCTCCTGCCTCAGCCGAGGGCTTTGTGTAATGGCTCTCCTAGACACAGCACGATCTCACCCCCAATACCGAGAGAGACGAATCCCCCGACGATCCATTCACTTGCCTCCAATGTGGCTCGAGACTGTACCTAACTAAAACCTGTTTGGACAACTCCTTTAAGCGTGGTAGGGTAGTAATCTAAGCACAGTGGGAACTCACATGAGACAAATGACAATCTCAGATCGATGAACTAACCTGTACACATGCCACCAGGGAACTGCTATCTGACGATATGTATAATACCAACTAGCATGTTCCCGGCGAGTCTTGTCCGGTGTACTCATAACCCAATGAGCACCTGTATACATCTTAGGTGATCCTACTGACACCAATGGCTTGTGAGACCGGCCATCGCCCCTCGTCGGGGTCTCGACTGTATACACTAGTCTACTCTGGAGTATCGATGCCCTGTCTCGAAACTCCCACGACTAGGGACACTTAAAGGATGTGCTTACAGACCCCAGCTCCCACGTATATGATCGCCATCATACTGCTGGTAGTCAAGAAAGAATCCTATTGGCTCTATCATCATGCAATAGTGAACTAAAGCATATATACGATGATAAAGACAAACCAGATAGCATACTATCATCTCGAGTAAGACTGTCATATCGGTATAGGTCCTGCCTCAATCATTGCAATCACGTACCTGCGATTAAATAATTGACTTTGAGGACACTATCTCCAACAATCTCCCACTTGCACTCAAGGCTAATTATTGCGATGTCGCATACTCACAACCCGTGTGATACCGAACATCCAACTCCTGTACTAATCAGTTTCACAAAGCTAGATTGTAAAACTCTTGTGTTCGAGAAATAGCCTCAGTGAGTGGATCCGCCATGATGTTTCTTTCTGTGTTTCTCTTAATCTCAAGTTCGCGGAGAAAGCCATCTCCCGAATCGAGTAATACCTGTCTTAGAATATGTCTGGATATCTGATGGGACCTAGTTCATAAATGAACTCCAAATCCAAACTTCTTAGACTGTATCGATAACTGAACCTAATCAGTATCCAGCACCATGCCTCCCACAGTATCCTCTTGGACCATCTGTCCATAATACTGTCCCTCGTCAGAGGAAAAACTATAACTCTGACAATCACTCTATCATCCATGTCACCTTGGAAGCCTGGAATGATAACCGTCTCCCGAAGGAGGTTGCCGTCATCAAATCCGTAGAACATGCACTTATGTTCTAAAACTGCTTCCTTATGTTTCTTCAGGATTGGATTAATATAAACTTATCGCATCAAGTGAAAAAAACAACATCTGGTGTGGTACTTGACATCTCATGATCGACTCATTTGCCTAAGCAAGTGATCTGCCAATCATGTACATCCCTCTCTCCTTTAGTCTGTAAGACACCTTTAGAGAGGGTGACTCCATCACCTGCAGGTACACCACCATGCCAGGAGTCATCTATTCTAAAAACTATTAGAATACTGTCAAAGTACCCACATTGGGAAACTACCCAAATCTAGATCTAAAACCGTAGATCTAGTAACCAGAATGTCAGATATTATATCCATATCCTTTGTAGAGAAACAACTGTGTGACGACCAAAGTACAACCGATCGTAGTATAGGAATTTTACTTCCTACTCGGTGTATGTCATCCAAATACCAGGACATCACACCTTACTACCTTCTTAACAGGTTCATCCCCTATTCTGATGAAGTCAAAGCCATGACTGTCTTATCAAAATTAGATGATCTATCTCCGCTATAACTGCTGAAGTCTATAAATAGACATAAGCTACTTGTCCACTATACTTCCGCTACTCCCACTGACTACGATAACCCTATGGCAGAATAATATCTACGTACACTTCTAAAGCTAGTTTAGAACGACGTTATACTTATCCTCTCGCCGGGTCTCATAGTCTGGAACAACAGTACTGTCAAGTCTGGGTAAACAAGAACCTCCATGTCACCGTCCTTGAGGCTACCTGAGTACCTCTTGGGTTTCTGAGGTTACCCACCATATCTGCAGAGTGGCTATTGGAATGTCAAAACCGATTGAATATATATGTCCTATTAAATTTTCCGTAATCGTTTGTGGTTCTGGAATCACTTCCAGTTCTACCATACTCCCACTACTGTTTTCTGAAAAAATCCATTTTACTAAAACTGTAGCGAGTCTAGAACAATATCACTATTGATCTTCCAAATAGTAGAAATGTCAACCCTCGTCAAAGCCAGGGTCAATCCACAAACAGCCATTACAGAAACGTGCCTTGAGTTATCCAGTGTCTGGTTTTAAGTATAAGCTGGACAACTCCCCGTATCTTAACATCGTTAAGATATGAACCATTCTATATACGATATAGAAATAGAGGCACTAATTTAATTGGAACCAGATTCTAATCATGCAGCTGTCTCCAATGCATAAATACTTAATAGAAAAAGGCTAATCAGCATTACTCAACTTAGGAATCCATCCAATTATGAGTAACCTGAAAGAGAAACAAGTTTCTCAAAACCATTACTAATAACTGAATACCAATCACAAGTATCTACATCTTCGATCTCTTTGAAGAATCCTAATACTTGCGATACCTGGTTCTCTACTTTATTCTTATACCCACATCTCCTCAAAACTTAGACATTGCATTTCTACGAAACACTTGTCTAAAAACCAGAGAAGTTATAAGTAAACAGAACATAGTACGAGGACCTGCCCCTTTGTCCCGACGGACATTGGACAACATACAATACTCTGTATAAGTCCGCTGAGTTGAATAACTCATAACCTGTGCAACGTAGGTTAAAAACTGTACCTAGGAGATTTCCTCAAATATCACCAATTACAACGAATTCCGATATAATGAGGATGATCTCCTAATTCCCAAAAACTTACTCCCACTCATCATCTGTAAAACCGTACAGATATGAGAATGAAACCTGGTTAATACATACCCTGGAGTAAGTATGTAATCGGGAAATCAGTTTACAATTAACAATGCACAGTTAAACTGAAACATGAAAATGTTTCGTAGGGATATTCTGGTATTCTTACTAATGCCTCTTCCATAATCCAATTCATGACTGTAACCGTATATTTCTTTGTCATCTCTCCAAATCCTTTTATTTGTCTTTAGTCGTTACCTTCTCTACACCATCGTTAGGCCAAATGATTTTCTTCCTTCCCTACCGTTCGGCACCAGCCTATGGTTTGGAAGAAGACTATTCAGTAAGCATAATAGGTGTACCCTCCTAATCCCAGGAGTACTCGCAACTTGAGAGAAGGTTATGATAAAAGACAATCTGAATAATACCTTATTCTATTTCTCCCGAACTGGGGAAAAAGCAAAGGTGAAATAGGAGTAGCGATGAAGTACGCGGTTTGGTCGTGAATGATAACAGTCGCAATTTACTTTGCCCTCTTTCTAATCCCTTTTATTTTGTCTTTACATATTACCTTCTGTACACCCTACTTAGGCTAATTGGTTTTCTTCATTCCCTACCTTTCGGCACCAGCCTATGGTTTGGAATAAGACTATCCAATAAGCGTAATAGTGTACTCTCCTAAACGAAGGAGCTCTCACAACCTGAGAGAATGTGATAATAAAAGACAATTGAATAAACTAATTCTATTTCTCCTGAATCTGGATCCATCCTCGAAGAAGTCCCTTCGAGTTCGTATATAACCATACGATGGATCTATCCAATGGAAATGGATGTCCGTAGTAATACGGGGTGTTCTGAGAAATACAAAGGGTAAAAGAAAGAGCGGCAATGACTTATGCAACTTTAGACAATCCAAAAGCCAGTATATTAAGAAGGTTCGGTCAACTTGGTCACTGAGTCATAGTCTAGGGTCGGTCAAAGGTCGCTGCCATTGAGAGAGAGAGAAAAGAAACACTCTGCGTGCACTCTAACCTAGATCAGAATGGTTATCAATTTATCTAATCAGTAAACCTCCCACTGTAATCTCAAATTCTCCTCCAAACCTGAAAGAAGAATTAGTCGGGATCACCCGAAGAGTAAACCAACTCATCAGTGAGAATCGGGATCCAACTATCATCGCATGATAACTTGATGGAAGCCACTCAAGTTATCACACTCCAGAAGGTATGCGCATGCCTGGCAAGTTTGCTGTATGTTTGAAACTCCCGATGTGATTTTTGCCTCATGCTCTTATGACCTTGACGAAGGTCAACAAATCATAAGTCACATGTCAAGTTCTACCCGTCATTGTCCAAGTTAATTTGAACCCACCCGTAAAAGCCCTTGACGAAGGTCAACAAGGCTATACGACTGTCCCAAACCAACATATCTATCTATGTAACAAATGAATACACCGCAGCTACCAAACACTATGCCTTGACGAAGGTCAACAAACATAGCTTGAATACTACTGACCATCCATAAGAAATGACGGAGGGCTACGGCTGGTTTCTGGCGAAAAACCTTTAACGTAATGAACTTGATATCGCTGAAGGAACCTGATAGCTTTTTATAAAAATATAGTGGCGAAAAACCTTTGCTAAAGAGGTCACTCCCAGTGAAGGGATCTCGGCTCTTTCCTCATGGAATGAGGTGCAGGATATTCCAACTGAATACCGCGATGCAAAGCAACTTGTAATCGACTATATTAAAGTTATTACCCTGACGTAAACTTCTGCCCAAAGGGTCACTCCCGGTGAAGGGATCTCGGCCATTGCCTCGTCGAATGAGGTGCGGGATATTCTAAACTGAATATCACTATGCAAAACAAAAAGAAACGTCTTTGTAATAACACTTTTTAAATTGGTTCCAACAACATCAAATATAGGTTTGTTTTATCTTGCATTGATAAGAATCAACGCAGTCCCATCAATCAATCACACTAGAAAAGAACGAAAATATAATGTACGTATATGCCATCCGCATTCGCCACTGGGTCCTGTCATCACCCGTTAGGTTACTTAACTAACGACAGAGCGGGGGCAGGACTAGCGCAGGTGTAAAACATATACAACATCTAATAGTATATATAGCAATATACAATAATCGCTCCAGGCGAGATAATATGCAACATTACAGAAAAGTAATAAGCATCACAGAACAATACAGATAATCTGGGATCCCCGGGTTTCACAGAGCCGCTGCTGAAACCTGACGTTTCCCTGGTCGTGTGGATAGCCTGTGCAATGAAACCTAGACCCCTATGGGTGCGGCAAGTTACCCGCCAAAACCTGAAGCGAGGTAGTCCCCACAGCATAGTGAATGGAACACCCGACACTTCACGGAATCCGGTAAATTGAGCAGCCCTCCTTGGGTCAACCTGTACCCCCTACGAGTGCGGCGAATAGTCTTCCAATTGTAGAGTGAGGCCCTTTTGCCTCTCAATGCCATGAGATACGGACCCGTTGCCCTCCAGAACCCGGCTATCCGTGCACTCCTTCGCGGGATAAACCTAGTACAGAAATAAAAATATGTACCATGGGTACATCGACCTCAACCCGGTCGTGCCCCAAAAGAATATTATACAACAGGCAGTGTCGGCAGTCCACATGTTGGATGCTCGCCCAGCAATATCAAATGTACAAATAAATTCAAACTGCACTACCATTGCACACTGCTATCCACCACGACATATCCGCAACATTACAGCCCAACATAGAACATCAACGCGAATGTCGCGTTCGCAAACCCGTCTAAAAGAACTATAGCAATTAGACGCGGTTTACTGCTCAAATGACATTCCCGGTCGGATATATAATGTAAATACTGCAAACTAACAAGTTTAAAATTTCGATCGACAAAATTTCCCGAAGTGGGCCCCACATACATCTGCTGTACAGTAATAAAATTTGGGCCCAAAAGAAATATTCCATAAACATCAATTTTACAAGAAGAACTTACTGTAGAAAAATGGTTTACTGTAGCTCCAAAACGACGGCGGAACCGCGGCCAAACTAGGGTTTGCGCGGCAGTTCCGCGGCGCTTTGGAAGCTTCAGTTGACCAAATTTCACCAGAATTCTTAAAAAAGCCTGCTCTCTTTTCTGTGATATGCAAAATAATTTTTAGACCCTTTTGAAAATCGATAGAAACTTTAACCAGAAAATTGCAGTTTTTCGAAATTCCGTTCGATCGTTGTTTTACACGCGTTAGCTCAAGTTAGTAAAGCTTAATGGTGAGTCTCTGATACCACTGTAAGTCCACGGTAGCGCCCCGTCCGTCTAACAGACGCCAAATGCGGAACAAAAACTTTCTACAACTGGCGCTATCGTGTACCTGTAAGTCCACGATAGCGCCCCGGCCGTCTAACAGACGCCAAATGTGGAACAAAAACTTTTTACAACTGGCGCTATCGTGTACTGTAACCCGGATCCGCCATTAAAGCTAAACTAACAAACTAGAAAGTGGGTAGAAACGTTATACCGAATGATCCGAGTCCTTCGGTCTTCAACCATCATCCCACGCTTTGTTGCGGCTGCTCCGATCTCCTTGATCTCCAGTCTTGTCGTCCAGGTAGCACCACGTCGACGGATCTTTAAACGGGCACCCTCCTCTGAACCGAGGCAACTCGGTCGTCAAGTTTGCTAAAAGAGACGACCAAGATGAAGTAGAGAATGAGTATAACACTTTGTCTCGTTACATCCAAGGCTATGGACGAACGGTTATGGAAGTTGCCTTTTGGATCGGGTGAAATGAGAAATGAGGCTGTCTAATTTCCGTGAATCCAAATCTATCATAATCTTTTTTCCAATCAAGTGAGAGAGAGTAACAAGAGGAGGGGAGGGGGCCGGCCATCATATAGGAAGAGGGGGTGAGTGTAGGAGCAAGGTGGGTGAGTGTAAGCAAAGCTTATCATGAGAAAATATCTTAGCATCAAGTATGAACATATTAATATAAAGCATGACTCATTAACCTTAGTCACCAAATCATTAATGGAACAATTAATGCTAACAATGAGTCATCAAGCCTTGTCACCATATCTAGAACCTTCTAGAACCATGACTCACCCTCATCAAGAAAAGATAAATCCGCATTTAACCGAATGTTTAATACGGCTGATAGAAAACTGGAAACTGGCAAATTCCAAAAGTGATCCTGAAACGAATTTCAGGATAACGCCGTATCAGTATAAACATACCCGCATTTGTATTACGACCGAATACAAATGCATCTGAGACAAAGATATTATATCTACAAAGTATAATACTCGGATCCGGCTTAAACCAAAGCCGACCAGTATTATCTGTCCGAAAAACGAACACGTGCGAAAACGCACGTGCATTTTCCGAACCTTGCCATAAACCCATACGGCCTCTACAACGTTTCGTCCAAACTTGGGAAAGTGTCTGTGGGGGACTCTAATGACTCATCAACACACTGGCACTGGGTATAACCCCTAGCACGTCAGAGGTACAAGCTGTACGTAACGGTTTGCCTATGTATTGATTGGAAGGGAAGCTGATGAACGAACTCATCCCTAAACCCTACTGAGCCTAACAGTGACAATATACATACAGTCTGATCCATTCGTCTATGAGTATCGCATATCTGGCCTACGGGGCTGGTAACGTCAGACCCCCAATAGCGGTATAAGTCGTGTCAGAGAGTAGCCCAGAACACCCTGAGATACTACTGGAATATCTACAAGTAAATCTCATGCCTCGGCCGAGGGCTTTTTGTAATGGCTCTCCTAGACACAGCACGATCTCACCCCCAATACCAGGAGAGACGAATCCCCTGACGATCCGTTCACTTGCCTCCAATGTGGCTCGGGACTGTACCCAACTAAATCCTGTTTGCACAACTCTTTTGAGCGTGGTAGGGTAGTAATCTAAGAACAGTGGGAACTCACATGAGACAAATGACAATCTCAGGTCGATGAACTAGCCTGTACACATGTAACCAGGAAACTGCTATCTGACGATATGTATAATACCAACTAGCATGTTCCCGGCGAGTCCTGTCCGGTGTATTCATAACCCAATGAGCACCTGTATACATCTTAGATGATCCTACTGACACCAATGGCTTGTGAGACCGGCCATCGCCCCTCGTCGGGGTCTCGACTGTATACACTAGTCTACTCTGGAGTATCGATGCCCTGTCTCGAAACTCCCACGACTAGGGACACTTAAAGGATGTGCTTACAGACCCCAGCTCCCACGTATATGATCGCCATCATACTGCTGGTAGTCGAGCAAGAATCCTATCGGCTCTATCATCATGCAATAGTGAACTAAAGCATATATACGATGATAAAGACAAACCAGATAGCATACTATCATCTCGAGTATGACTGTCATATCGGTATAGGTCATGCCTCAATCATTGCAATCACGTACCTGCGATACAATAATTGACTTTGAGGGCACTATCTCCAACAGACTCGGATTGTGAGGCAGTTTTCGACTCACTCAAACACTCCCTCACTACAGTCCCCGTTCTATCTGTAGGGTTACTAGGCACACTCAAGAAGTTCCACAAGGCATCAACCATGCCAAATTCAAATTTTCTATGTGCCAAACAACCCTTAGCAAGATCGTTAACTAGGGTTTAGGCGAAACAAATGAAAGTAAATCACATTTACACTAAGTGAATGGAAATACAACCTTTGTAAATCCGGTCGTACACTTCTAAAACCACGTGTTGACGTCCCTCCGCTGCGATCATCGGATCCCGGACTCTAGCGATGGTTTCATCGGAGAAATGATCGGGCTAGGTCGTCGACTTCAATGCCGAAGATGATCTACGTCGAGGCAACTCAAGATCAAGCTCCAACTTCACCAAGTCATGAAACTTGTGAAGAAAACACCCTATGCTACATGGCAACTGGTAGAGGATGAAGAAATAGGAAGTGGGTTCACTTTAGAATTGGATTTCTCACTTAATTTCATCACTTGGAAATTTCAAGAATGGTTTTCTTTTCTTCATGAAGAAGATGAAGAAGAAGAATGAAAAAGAATTATTCACAAAAAGAAAATTCAAGTGATATCTCTCATATTGCAACCATGGGTGAGTGTAACTCATGTAGAGAATGAACTAGGGTTTAGTTAAATGGTTGGGTTAAGGAAAGAAACAAAATGGTTATGACTTTCAAAGCTTCATGAAGCTTCAAGTGAAATCCAAATAAAGCCACCATTTTATTTCTTGCCAAAATGAATAAATAAATAAATGAATAAGTAAATAAAGCAAATGAAACCCTAAGCATTAACTAAACATGGCTTAAATCAAACATACACCTCAGTTTGCATGTATCATCAAACATGATACAAACTAGTGCACAAAACTATATCATATATACAAAGTGCACATCAAGTGAGAAAATCCATCTTTAAGTGAACAAATACTAGTAAATGTAAAGTAATATATCAAATATATAATTATACATTAAATCATTAAATCAACACTTGATTTAACGATCCGGTCATATCGCATATGACCGACTAATATCCAATGTATCGACTTATCGAACCAATCCTCGATTCGATAACTAAGTTATATCGCATACAACCAATCGATACATTCATCGCGAGAATAGAATACGGTATCACATACACGCATTATTCGCGGTCCCGCACATATCTTATATGCGCTCCTATTTCGTTTTGCTTGAGCCAGGAAACCTCTGTGTAGGACTCTAAAGACTCGTCAATACGCCGGCAGCAGGTGATGATCATATCAAACACCCACAAGCCGCAAGCGGTCTGCTAAACGTAACGTCCACCTGGGTATTGAGCGATCAGAAGATCAACAAGCAAGCCCGCTCACACTCCTGTGAATCCAACCAGTAACACTTACCGTACAGTCCGGTCTGATCTTCTTATATGTCGCATATCTCGCCTAGGGGTGGTAAACGTCAGACCCCAATAGCTCGATAAGTCGTGTCGATATGAGGTCTATAACAGTTCGAGAAACTACTGGTAACACTTACCAGTAAATCTCAGCAACCCTGGCCAGGGATTTCCAGTTATAGCCAATCGAACACAGCGCAACATCAACTCCCTATACCGGGAGAGACGAATCCCCTCCTATCGCTCATTGCCTCCATGTGATTCGGGACTGTACCTAAAAGCCACCGTTTTGCACCCCCTCTTGGACGTGGTAAGGTGGAAATCAAAGCACAGTAGGAATCACACAAGACTCTATAACGATCTCGGGTCTATAGACTAACCTGTACCAGTGTCACCAGAGAACTGCCATCTGACGTAAGGTATAATACCATCTGGGAGTTCTCGGCGAGTCCGTCCAGTGTACCCAGTCTCCGCTGAGGACCCGTATATCATCTCTGATGTCAAACACCAATGGATATGGGATCATCCATCGCCTATCTGTATGGGTCGAGAAGGTACACGCTAGTCTACTCTGGTATATCGATGCCCTGTCTCGATACACCCACGACTAGGGACCTTGAAGGATGTACTTATGGACTACCATGTCCCCACTAGTATGATCCGCATCATAGTCCAGGTAGTCAAGTATACATCCTAAGGGATTTACCAACATGTAACAGAGAGACAATCAGTGTACACGTTAAGGTAAAGAGCAACCAGATAGCATACTATCATGTCGAGCAAGAAAGTCCTCCCTATATATGTCCAAGCATCCACTACAATATACATCCTATGTACAGTAATGGCCTCTAGGGCATACATATAACTAACAATCTCCCACTTGCACTAACGCCATCTGTAGCAGTGGTTGTAGTATCTCATACTCAACCATCCTATAAAAGTCTCTCTCTGGGAAAAGGCCTTTGTGAGTGGATCCGCCGTGTTGTCTTCTGAGTCTACTCTCCTGACCTCGATCTCCTTGGAGATCAACTATCTCCATGATCAGGTGATACTGCCTTAGAATATGTCTGGATCACTGATGGGACGGACGTTCCTTGGCATAAGCCACAACTCCATTGTCACACAATGGGAGGAACGAAGTTCATCTCATGAACTAATATACACCCAGACTGCCTCTTTGGTAACATCTTAAGTAGCGATGTATCCAGCCTTTATCGTCTAGTATGTCACGGTATCTAGCTTGGAACTCTTCCAACATACCGTCCCATTACTGAGGATAAAGACAATGCCTGTGACTGACATTCTGTCGTTCTTATCACCCTGGAACCTTTCCAGTGATTCCCCCAGGATCGATTGATACCATCTCACTACAACTAGTGAGAATCCTAACATCCAATTACTTCTATCTCATAGATCAAAACTCAGGATTTAGGAGGTATCACTTTGATCCTATATGGAGAATCCTTGTGATAAGTGGAGATTGACCGAGCGTAGCATAGGAAACTCCTTCCCCATCAAGAGTATGTCATCCATGTACTCTACGAGGATCACCACCATACTCTCTACTACCTTTTTGTATATACAAGGTTCATCTACCATTTTGATGATGTCAAACTCTTTGACTATCTCATCAAAACAGATGTTCCATCTCCGCGATGCCTGCTTTAATCTTATAAAGCATCTTGTACACGTTTCCGCTGCTCCCACTGTTTACGAAGCCCTCTGGCTGTGTACTTATAGACGTTCTCTTCTAAATCAATATTTAGAAAAGCAGCCATGACACCCAACCACCAGATATCGTAGTCATGGTATGTAGCCGTGGCAAGTAGGATCTGGATGGACTTAAGCATAGCTCCTAATAAAAGGTTTCATCATAATCCATACCTGGTCAATGATGCAAACTTTTAACAAGTCTAGCTTTGAAAGTCTCAACTTTTCCATGTACACCAAGTAATCTTCTCAAGATATACTTGCTCCTGATGGGGATTTAACCCTTCAGATAAAGCAACCAAAGTCCATACTTTGTTGGTGTATAAGGATTCCATCTCAGATTGCTAAGCATCCAGCCATTCTTACAGAGTCCCACTCCTAATGGCCAGCTCGAAACTAGTTGGGTCATCATCTCATGATGCAATCCTCGCTCCCACTGTCATAGAGAAACCGAAGTATCTCTCAGGTGGGTGAGGAACCCTACTAGATCGGCGGAGAGGCTGAGGTTCATTGGTAACTATTGAATCCTTTGGTTTTACCAAATCATTAGTTGTAGTTTGTATAGCTGGATCTTTTCCAGTTCTACAGAACTGACCTTGCCTGGATCTTGTCTGGATTTTGCTTTTAGACATAGGCCGGACAACCCCAAATCTTAACTGACTTAAGAGATGGGCTCTTCCCTTTCCATATCACATATGAAGTGGTAGGCAACTGACTTGATTTGAACCCTATTCAATAGGCATGCAACTTCATAAATGCATAACTCCCAAAAGGAAATAGGTAACTCAGTAGTACTCATCATAGAGCACACCATATCACATAGGGTGCTATTGCTCTGCCCCGATATACCATCGTGCTATGGTGTATACGGAGGTGTAATGCTGAGAGAGAATCTCATTCTCCTTTAGAATAGTCCAGGATTTCCATGCTCAAGTATTCTCCTCCCTGATCTTATCATAGGACATAATACTTATACCCGGTTTTTGGTTCTCTACTTCTAACTTATATTCTGTGAATATCTTAAATGGTTCGGACTTGTGTTTCAACAGGAACATATGTCTGAATCTTGAGAGATCATCAGAGAATGTAATGAAGTACAAAGAACCGGTCTTGGCATGTGTAGACAGGGGACCTTACATACATCATCATGTATCAGTCCCTAGAGTTTACGAACTCTTTCTCTGTTTCCAGTAAACGGAGCTATGGTCATCTTATCTTTGTGACATGACTGGTAAGTTTCACAAGATGTAAATTCAAACTGATTTAAATATGCATCTAAATGTAACTTCAGCCAGTCGGGTCGCATTGATATGACTTAGTCTATAATACTTTAAGAAGGATTTGTTCATATCTGAACTCTTCCTCTTGTGTGTGTTCCGTATACTAAGAACTGTAGTTTGATTTAGAACATCAATGATTTTAGATAACGTGCCTGAACCGATCAACTTTTGATATAGGAAATGTTCAAAACATTATCCAACAATACAAAATTTTATCATTTCTTTACTAATAAAGAGATTGATATGATTTTGTATATCAGGTTCGGTATCTAATAGCATTTATTCAGAATCAATGTACTGGTAATACAGGGTGGCAGTGACCAACAGACTTGGCTACAACACTTGCACCGTTTTCTGTCTCATGAAACTTATCACCCGTTCTCAGTTTTCTATCTTTCTGTAGCCCATGTAATAGATTACATATGCGGGATCCTAATTCGGTATCTAATACCCAGGACTTAAAGGATACGGAGAAATAGTTCTCTGTAATGAACACACCCGAAGATGATGCATCAGTATGCACTTTCTTCGTTTGGGCGGCACGGGAATTCTGGTAATCCCCAATTTCCTGCTCTGTCTTATAAAAATTATAAGTTGGAGCGGGACCAACGTTCCCCAGCTCAGTATAACAAGCGGGTTCGGTCAATATATCCGTTTTATTATCTTGATTAAGGCGTGATATGGTCGCTACCTGGAGAGAGAGAGAAGAAAACACTCAGCTTATGCTCTTGCAAGATCAGATTGGTTATTATTTTATCTAATCAGGATGGCTCCCACTGGTTTTATCAAATCTTCCTTCAAACCTTAAAAGGAAAGAATAGCCGGGGTTAATTACACGCTACAAGTTCGCCAATCTTTCAGCCAGGCCAGTGTCGGTACTTTGAGGGAGGTTCCCCGTGCTTTCGCACGAACCTAATTAAAGTAAACCTCGTTTTCCCAGAGGCGTAACCCCGTTGACACCTTTCTAGACACCTACTTGATCGGCTAATTGTAATGTGTAAAACTCTCCCAGGAGTAACAATTACTCGCAGTGGGTATCGGGTTCCAACTATCTCATAGAAGGTATGCAATCTCATTGCAAATTTCAACACTTGAAATTCCGAATAATATTTTGCCCCAAGCGATCTATGACCTTGACTGAGTCAACAAACCATAGACCGCAAGTAAAGTTCAACCCGTCATTTCCCGATTGAATTAAACCCACCCGCACGACCCTTGACTAAGTCAACAAGGCCGCACGACTACCCTAATCCAATCGCATCATATGCTTTGCAGATAAGCAGTAATCAGCTACCGCACACAACGCCTTGACTGAGTCAACAAACGCAGCACAAATACTAACTATTACTTATCTGAAATGACGGAGGGCTACGTCAGGTTTTTAAGAAAACCCTTTGCGTAATGAACTTTATATCGTTGTAGAATCAAATGATTTTAAATGGAGTGTTTTTTAGGCTTTTCTAGTTTTGCTAAAGGGGTCACTCCCGGTGAAGGGATCGTCGGCCCTTTCCTTGTCGAATGAGGTGCGGGATATATCATATATATCACTGTGCAAAGCAGAAACTATAGAAGCAATCAAAAGACAAACCGAGTGTGTAGCATCTGCCAGTTATTGCTAAAGGGGTCACTCCCGGTGAAGGGATCTCAGCTCTTTCCTCATCGAATAAGGTGCAGGATGTTCTACAAGGGACATCGCGATGCAAAGCAAGAACTGTAGCTACCTGTTTTTGAAAATTCGATTCCACAACATCTTAGGTTTCTTTTTCTTTCATTAATCATATTAATGAAGTCCCGTCATTTAAGTTACCTAAACATCACAGATAAATACAACGTACACTTATGCCATCCGCATTCGCCTCGATGTCCCCTCGTGCACCGTTAGGTTAGGTAACTAACGACAGAGCGGGGCAGGGCTAGCACGGGTGTAAAACATAAGTAACGTCTATATAATATATCATATATACTATATACAGTATTTATCACAGAACATCAAATGATCACATCACAGATATCGCAGCAGAAGAAACATATGAAACATTGGATATACTAGGACGTCCATGTTTTCAATACGAGCCAGTATAAAACACGGATTCCACGGTCGCGATGAATAGCCAAACCCACACCCTTAGACCCCTACAAGAGCGGCAAGCAACCCTACCAATTCTAGAGTTAGGAGACCCGGACTCGACTCCTCGAGTTGGTCTCCCACTGGACTCCAGAACCCGGTTACTTATGCCCTCCTCCTTGGGTTTATCCTAGTGCGGAAAAGTAAATAATATACAATGGTGACATCTTCCGCAACCTGGAAGTGCCCCAATAAAAGAATATTACATACAAGTTTTTACATGAATGAAAATGAAAAACACTCATCTCACATTAAAAAAACCCCGGCTATTCAAACACGACGATCCAATATAACATATCCAGCAACACATAACATCACATGTCATCAACGTAAGTAAACATGCATATCCCAATTGTCGTTGACATATAGCAACGAAACCGGCGATATCACATATTACACTTACGGTCACAGAAAAGAAAGTGTAAAACTACAACAGTTGGAATCCGCAACCTCCTTAGACATCGCATGCCTAATCAAATGAATTACTTAGACATCGCATGCCTAACAATTATAAACCCCGCATTTTAGTCTCATTATCGAAAACTCTTTTCAATATCAAGTCGGGCAATTCAACAGTATTCCCGACATTCTGATCGAATGCTTGTCGCAAACTATAGTAGGCGGCCGCACCCCAGATACCGTCGACGAAGTGCACCAAAGCTGAACACCGCTACCGCGAGCACCCGAACGGATGCTTTCGGTGACGGGGTTCTCCTACAGTCACTTGGTCGGGGCTATGGGGTGTAGCTGTCTATTAAGTTTATCGGCGAATATCCGCGTACGCTACGTGATTGCGACGGACTTTTGATCGCATCAAAATTCCGTGGCAACCGATCATTTGAGACTAAAGTGCTATGTTTATAACATCCAAATCAGTTATCTCATAACTACTTGTGGATTCCAAATATTGTATCACATTCCAGATAAACAGAAAATGTTAAACTTTCCCATCGAACAGTCAAACACCCAAGTTTTCCCGAAACAGCTCAATACATGAAATAAGTTTAAAAACATTCAGTTCATGCCACAGTACCAACGGTCCAGCCGTAGAATGGTCAAGCCAACGCCTCACATGTGGCACGCCGTACTGCCCCAAACCCTAAGGTTCAAAGGGCAGTTCAAGATGGTCACATAATCGAGTTAAGGTTTGTTGTCTTCTAGAGGGTCCATCGCGTTACTTGCACTACTTCGAACGTTCTTAAACTACAGAAAGTTCCAACATTTGGAAATTTCCCGACAGGGAAAAAGTGGGTATTTATATCCGGTCAAACTTTTCAACATTTTCTAAAATTATCCGGAAAAACACAGACGAAGTTAAACTTCCCGATCGAAACATCGAGTTCCCAATACAACCCAGAAAACTCAACTCTTGAGTAGAAGTTAAAAATTCCCAGAAAATACAGCATTAAAAGATAGGAATTACTGTGCAAAACTCAAAAAACAATGTGACAATATGGCCGCGGAACCGCCGCACGAGCCATGCTCGTGCCGCGGTTCCGCCGCGCTTTAGTCGACTCAGGAGAACGTGCTGCACAGTAATCCCTAAAAAAGCCTGCTGAATTTTCTGCATATTTTTAATTTGGAAAAAACCCAGTTTTGAAAAAATGTACAGAGAAGGGTTTTAAACTAGGGTTTCGGGTTCGATCGGACTTCTAACATCGTCTACACTTCGCCTAAGGCTCTAGCTAGGTTCTGATACCACTGTAGGGTTACTAAGCACACTCAAGAGGTTCCACAAGGCATCAATCATGCCAAATTCAAATTTTCTATGTTCCAAACAACCCTTAGCAAGATCGTTAACTAGGGTTTAGGCGAAACTAAATGAAAGTAAATCACATTTACACTAAGTGAATGGAAATACAACCTTTGTAGATCCGGTCCTCCACTTCTAAAGCCACGTGTTGACGTCCCTCCGCTGCGATCATCGGATCCAAGACTCTAGCGATGGTTTCATCGGAGAAATGATCGGGCTAGATCGTCGACTTCGATGCCGAAGATGTTCTACGTCGAGGCAACTCAAGATCAAGCTCCAACTTCACCAAGTCATGAAACTTGTGAAGAAAACACCCTATACTACATGGCAAGTGGTAGAGGATGAAGAAATAGGAAGTGGGTTCACTTTAGAATTGGATTTCTCACTTGATTTCATCACTTGGAAATTTCAAGAATGGTTTTCTTTTCTTCATGAAGAAGATGAAGAAGAAGAATGAAAAAGAATTATTCACAAAAAGAAAATTCAAGTGATATCTCTCATATTGCAACCATGGGTGAGTGTAACTCATGTAGAGAATGAACTAGGGTTTAGTTAAATGGTTGGGTTAAGGAAAGAAACAAAATGGTTATGACTTTCAAAGCTTCATGAAGCTTCAAGTGAAATCCAAATAAAGCCACCATTTTATTTCTTGCCAAAATGAATGAATAAATAAATGAATAAATAAATGAATAAGTAAATAAAGCAAATGAAACCCTAACCATTAACTAAACATGGTTTAAATCAAACATACACCCAAGTTTGCATGTATCATCAAACATGATACAAACTAGTGCACAAAACCATATCATATATACAATGTGCACATCAAGTGAGAAAATCCATCTTTAAGTGAACAAATACTAGTAAATGTTAAGTAATATATCAAATATATAATTATATATTAAATCATTAAATCAATACTTGATTTAACGATCCGGTCATATCGCATATGACCGACTAATATCCAATGTATCGACTTGTCGAATCAATCCTCGATTCGATAACTAGGTTATATCGCATACAACCAATCGATACATTCATCGTGAGAATAGAATACAGTATCACATACACGCATTATTCTCGGTCCCGCACATATCTCATATGCGCTCCTATTTCGTTTTGCTTGAGCCAAGAAACCTCTGTGTAGGACTCTAAAGACTCGTCAATACGCCGGCAGCAGGTGATGATCATATCAAACACCCACAAGCCGCAAGCGGTCTGCTAAACGTAATGGCCACCCGGGTATTGAGCGATCAGAAGATCAACGAGCAAGCCTGCTCACACTCCTATGAATCCAACCGGTAACACTTACTGTACAGTCCGGCCTGATCGTCTGATATATCGCATATCTCGCCTAGGGGTGGTAAACGTCATACCCCAATAACTCGATAAGTCGTGTCGATATGAGGTCTATAACTGTTCGAGAAACTACTGGTAACACTTACCAGTAAATCTCAGCAACCCTGGCCAGGGATTTCCAGTTATAGCCAATCGAACACAGCGCAACATCAACTCCCTCTACCGGGAGAGACGAATCCCCTCCTATCGCTCATTGCCTCCATGTGATTCGGGACTGTACCCAAAAGCCACCGTTTTGCACGCCCTCTTGGACGTGGTAAGGTGGAAATCAAAGCACAGTGGGAATCACACATTACTCTATGACGATCTCGGGTCTACAGACTAACCTGTACCAGTGTCACCAGAGAACTGCCATCTGACGTAAGGTATAATACCATCTGGGAGTTCTCGGCGAGTCCGTCCAGTGTACCCAGTCTCCACTGAGCACCCATATATCATCTCTGATGTCAAACACCAATGGATATGGGATAATCCATCGCCCATCTGTATGGGTCGAGAAGGTACACGCTAGTCTACTCTAGTATATCGATGCCCTATCTCGATACACCCACGACTAGGGACCTTGAAGGATGTACTTATGGACTACCATGTCCCCACTAGTATGATCCGCATCATAGTCCAGATAGTCAAGTACACATCCTAAGGGCTTTACCAACATGTAACAGAGAGACAATCAGTGTACACGTTAAGGTAAAGAGCAACCAGATAGCATACTATCATGTCGAGCAAGAAAGTCCTCCCTATATATGTCCAAGCATCCACTACAATATACATCCTATGTACAGTAATGGCCTCTAGGGCATACATATAACTAACACTATCGTCTCCAAATTGGGACTACCCCTTTGAGATGATGTGTGATGCATCCGATTTTGCAGTTGGTGCAGTCTTAGGACAGCACATTGAAAAGCTACCACACGTGATATATTATGCGAGAAAGACCCTGAATGATGCTCAAATCAATTATACAACTACCGAAAAAGAACTTTTGGCAGTTGTATTTGCATTAGAAAAATTCAAGCCTTACTTGATTGGCTCACCTATAGTTATGTACACTGACCATTCCGCCTTAAAACATCTTCTGGCGAAGAAAGATGCAAAAGGTAGGCTAATACGTTGGATCCTTATATTACAAGAATTTGATCTTGTTATCAAAGATTAGAAAGGATGTGAAAACGTTGTAGCCGACCATCTTTCACGCATCTCTTCTTCCCCTGTGACCCTGCCGATCAATGATTTATTTCCGGACAAACAACTCTTGAGCGTATCCAATGAACCTTGGTTCAGGGATATTGTGAACTATCTTGTCACGGGACTGATACCCAGCGATTGGTCAAAACAGGACAAATACCGTTTTCTATCCCAAGTAAAACACTTTTACTGGGACGATCCATATCTGTTTAAGTATTGTCCTGATCAGATCATTCGCCGGTGTGTCCCGAAAGAAGAGTTCAAGAGTGTTCTTTCTTTTTGTCATGATCAGGCCTGTGGGGGTCACTTCGGTCCTAAAAAGACGGCGGATGTTCAATTGATAAAACTGCACATTTAATATGACATTTTTCCTACTATTTCTATATAATGAAAGGTGTTTATTATAATATATGATACATATGAGGGTTTATCTGTAAAAATACTATTTTCATGTGTTTATATATTATAATTAACATTTGGTAGGAAAATGTAAGCATATAATATCCATGTAACATTTGGCCCATTTAAATATGCTTACCATATTAATACCTTTGACCAATACTTAATGGTTAAGTTAATATCTCCATAAAACAAACTCTACTAATATTATTTGTTGAGTTGTTGTGCAAAATTTTCAGGGCTAAAATCAAGGAAATCAAAGTTGTTGGAACAAACCTGCCTAATTAAGAAAGTAAACTAAATAAATCAATTTTGGCAGTGACGTAGAGAAGATTTTCAGTTTCCAGAGATTCAAAAGATCACCAAATACTACAGAGATAAAGCCCCAGAAATTTAAGGCCAAGATCCCACCATAAGACCGCGGATCCGCGGTCAAACCCATCCAACGGCCGTGGTTCCGCCGCACTTTAAGGGAGTTGGGATTCTGGATTTTTTTGGTTAGAATCTTAACCACTGGTTTCCATATTAGGAAGCTAGGGTTCTGAGTCTGGGACTATAAATAAGGACCGAGAGCCTCTTGGAAAAATTATCAAGCCGAAGAGATCACGAAGTCCAAGACAGCTCATGCATCCAGGCTGATCATCAACTGTTCATCTACCTCCTTAGGAAAGATCGAGAAGCAACTAGTTTGTAATCATTTTCTACGGAATAAAAGTGTAGATTGTTCAGTTGATTAATAAAGGTAGTTCTTTTTAATTCTTTTTGCATTTTACATTATGTTTTCCCTCTCTTTCTTTTCATCTTCTTCTCCCAACATGCGGGAGTAATTCTCCGCTTGTTATGGTTTGTAGGATTAGGGTAGGCTAATGGACGATGAAAATAACTAAACCCTTTTTAAGTCCTATAAAGTTTAGGAACTTTATCAAAAGAATCATTAACATCCTAATCGGGCGCGCTAGCAATTCTTTGCTAGTTCCGACCGCGATTAGAGATTAGATTAATGATTGTTTTGGTAAAGGCTAGATATGAACGGAGTTCCGTGTCGAGATAAGGGTTAAGAGTGGGATTCCTTTTCCCTCCAAAAACCCTAATCTACACGCATCACCGTCCTTCTAGTTCTAAATCTATTAATGGATAAAAAGGGTAACTTTTAATTAATCGTCTATAACTACTAAATCCTAACGAACCCTACAAGCCCTCTTATTATATTAATTACATCTTTAAAATAATCTAGATCTATATTTTACATTCTTGTTTAACGTAGATTTAGAAACCATTCTTCAAAATTCTTTATTCCTCCTCCCTTTTTTCAACACATCTAAAGTAAGAGTAAAAGGTTCCACGTTTCCCAGAAGACGACCCGTACTCACCTCGGTCTAGCTACACGCGACACCGTTCTGATTGTGGTTAACTACTACACACACTTTTTCGAATCAATCAAATGGCGCCGTTGCCGGGAAAACGTGCGTAATTTTTTATTCTTACTATTTGTGTTGAATTCTTAGACGATTCATATCATTATTAAAACAAAACTGCAAATTGCATATTTAACGATTTGTGTGTGAATTTTGCGAGGGAATCTGGAGTCACGGATTTGAGGAAACAGGAGATCTAGGGTTTCACACTTCTCTGGTATCTTTCTTGACTCCTTCTCTCTCCTCTCAAATCCAATAAAATCTATTTTCTGCAGGATTCT
This sequence comes from Agapanthus africanus, assembly GCA_030015575.1. NCBI lineage: Eukaryota > Viridiplantae > Streptophyta > Magnoliopsida > Asparagales > Amaryllidaceae > Agapanthus > Agapanthus africanus. The sequence continues at coordinate 172,587,621 of JASDDO010000031.1, read as the reverse complement.
TTGCAAAATATCGCCGCTCAAAAATCTTTTTGCAAAGTTTGTTTTGTGGTTTGTTTTTGCATATTTTAGTACGAATTTTTAAGGGGAAAGACCAAAATCCAGATTAGGTGGGGATTTCATCACCCATCCTAAGCCCCACAAATCACTAACCAAGCATATAGATCAACCCTTCATAAATTTAAAAAATATGTAGATCAGACTCTAAGGACTGTCGCACTCAATAAGGACAGAGGAAGGTCGTGGGTAATCTATCGTTTATCCGCATTATTTTTGTTGTGCCTAGGCAAGTGTGTCGAAGGCTAGTGGTTTTTAATTAGGCCCACGACGTGGTTCCTTCCCACTTACCTGGCACTTACCTGGCTACAAGGGTAGTACGGAGGCGGTAGAGGATTTATCCTGCGGCTTGTCCTTTGGAAGTCTAGGAGCGGTCTAGAGACTGGACCTAGGTAACCATAGTTCTAGGGTTGTGCATTTTTGTGATTTGTCTAAATCCGTCTTTTTTTAAAACAAACCAATTACTTTCTCTCCTTTTTACCCCTTCCCCCTTCTTCTTTTCTTATAATGGGTGACCGAAACAGAAGAACACTTGTCGAGCTTTGCTGTCCACAACCAGATATCTCTTGTTTTCGAAATCCCTTCGGTATACCGTCCGGCTCTTCCATGTCCTTAAGAGATCATATAGAACAAGCAGGAAGAAACAGTTGGCCACCTCAGTCTAGGTCTTATCAACCGTATCCTAATCCTACACCTGTTTCAGTTCATACCCAGAGTGAGGAAGCCCCTAGACGAATGTCCATTGCTGAGCACATAGCTAGGTCTAGAGGCCAAAGTTTCAACCCAGACCAATATCAACCATCACCGCCACTGTCCGGAGAAGAGTTTGATATGTTGTTTGTATATAGCCAACCAACCGACCCATATCAATATTCTTCTTATCATAATATTGATCATATTCCTACCCAAGTTCAGCAACCATTCTGTTCCTATCAATCCAATCCGACTTTTCCACCTACTCTAGACAGTTCTTCTAATCAGTCATTTGGTAGTTTTAACTATCCACAGGAATTTCAATCTTATACTGAAACCCCTTATCAACCCAAGACTAGTCTAGAGCAGACATTAGAAAAATTTATGGAACTGACGAATCAAATTATGTTGGATTTGCGTAGTAAGACAAAACTGTACACCCTTCCTAATCAAACCTCCCCATTCCAAACTGAAATCCACAACTCCAGTTTCATAGATTCATCAAGTACAATGTCTGATAAGTTGTGTGACTTCGTAGTGTTTGATTTACCCGACTGTGAAGGGTCCATTTCAAGTGAAACCATACCCAACCCTTGTGATCTCTACACCTCCACTCTTGAGCCAAAACTGATTGAAAACAATACTTTTGATGAGGTGTTTGAGAATTTTAACCTTCACTTGAATGAGGTGATTGACATTGGGGATATATTGATTGATGAACCCAAAATTTTGGATGATTTTGTCCCACCAATTCATCAAATACTTTCACTTCCTTGTGGTCATCATCTTGAGCCTTTAATTCTTCCCGAACCCCAAATATGTCTTGAAGTTGATGATAATGGTATACCCGAAGATCAGACCGAAATTCAGCCTCCATCTTTCACATCTGGTTCAGCAATACTCGACACACCAATTTGTTTACCCATTTCACCTTCTACTTTCTCCGGTTCTTCTTCTGTTCCTATAGTTTCAGTGAGTTTTGATGAATCACAATCCGTTAATTCAAGTTCAATAATACCAGAAATTCAACTTGATTTGGATATTTTTGAAAAAGAGGTAGATGAGTTTTTCGAGTCCTCTACCTCAGTGAATTTTTATGAATCAAGTAGAATAAATTCTGGCATAAAACTCTTTGACAGCAAAATGTTCAATCACACCATTGATAAAAGTTTTGAAGAACTTTTTGCTGACGAACTTGAATTTTTAAACAATACGGATTTTGTGATTGATCAATCTCCACCTATAGAGGTTGGACTGTCACCATTCCTTCTTCCTAATCATTCGCATTCATCCTCATTCTTTCTTTTCTCTAATTTCAAACCCTTTCCAGACCACCTCTTATCCCTTCCCCACTTTTTCTTGCCTCGATACAACACATTCTTCCACCAACCTATACGATATACTGATAAAATCTTTGAATGGTTGGTGTTAACGTTTGGTCTTTGTAAAGTCTTACTTTGACCAAATGACTCACCCCCTCTTAAAATGCTTCGTATTGTCTAACTCATGTTTAAGGGGGGGTATATTTTTGGCTCTTGAACATAACTTTTGTCCTCAAATTTGTGAGCCAAAAATAAGTTTGGGGGAGGATTTTCACTTTCATATATTCTTGCCCCCATTAATAATTTCCTCCCAAGTCTACAGGTTTTTGAGCTTAACGGATGACATCAGTGAGGACACTGCTGTAAACAGGTTTTGGGGAGGTTTGTGCTTATTTACACCTCAATTTGCATCATATTTTGCATAAGTACAACATTGTCAAAAAAAATTTTAAAAAAAAATTCTTTTATAACAAAAGAGTAGAAAGTGAAAAATTACATCCATAAGATAGGAATAGTTTAAGAAAACCAAGAAAATTAGAAGTTTTCTTAAACGAACTAGTAATAAGTAGTTATGAGCTGTTGTCCCAAGGGTTAGTAAGATGAAGGAAGTCACTAATCTGAGGATAAAAATAAGTCTGAAAAAATAGTTTCTATTCTGGAAGCCAAACATTTGAATGTTGATACCCTACTATATGCACTTACACACGTCTTGAAACTCGGGATAGTAGAGGATACCTTGAAATGCTCTTGTCTAAAAGCCAAAGTATGAAGGAAATAAAAAAAATGAAGAAAATATAAAAATGGTTTTGTTATCGCCAAGGCAGCAATAAAAAATATAGCGAGGGTGCCTCTTCACCTAGTGCCGTAAGGCCAACTGGTCTGGGAGTCACTGCTAAGCCTTAGGTGGTGCAAGACGAGGAAAATATTATCACAGAATCAGCAAGCACATGAGTAATCGGTCGGTTAGTACCTCAAGAAGTATTAACGGTCGCATGAAAATGTGTGAGCAAATCTAAATATTCATCAAATTAAAAAGTACTGAGGTAGATGGACAAGAGTATGATAGCTTGAATTGAATTCTCCGAGTGTAGGGATGTTCTTTACACACACGCAGGGTTATATGATTGATGTTTGGATGAAAGGTAGGAATGAAGAATAAAGACGATGTTTTATTGAGGGATAATGTGATTTCTAACATCTTTTCATGACTATTAAGATAGGGCTCATGACAACTGAAAAGCTAGTGTAGTTGGAAACTCTAAATTTTCAAAGTATTTCTTTTATGGTTCTTATCTTTATATATAAATTTCACCATCTCTCTTTTATTATAGGATTTTGTGGGTGTAATCCGCTGAAAACCCTCAAAAGACAACACACCTCCTACTAGGGACACCTAGAGGTTTAACGGCTTGTTGCACGTGCTCAGTGAGATCGTGTTGCCTACGAAAGTGTGCTTAGCTTTCTCCTTTCTTTTTCTCCTTCTCTGGAATAAACTAGTTTGATCGGGACGATCAAAGATAAGTTTGGGGGTATTTGTTCAATTGATAAAACTGCACATTTAATATGACATTTTTCCTACTATTTCTATATAATGAAAGGTGTTTATTATAATATATGATACATATGAGGGTTTATCTGTAAAAATACTATTTTCATGTGTTTATGTATTATAATTAACTTTTGGTAGGAAAATGTAAGCATATAATATCCATGTAACATTTGGCCCATTTAAATATGCTTACCATATTAATACATTTGACCAATACTTAATGGTTAAGTTAATATCTCAATAAAACAAACTCTACTAATATTATTTGTTGAGTTGTTGTGCAGAATTTTCAGGGCTAAAATCAAGGAAATCAAAGTTGTTGGAACAAACTGCCTAATTAAGAAAGTAAACTAAATAAATCAATTCTGGCAGTGACGTAGAGAAGATTTTCAGTTTCCAGAGATTCAAAAGATCACCAAATATTAGAGATTAGATTAATGATTGTTTTGGTAAAGGATAGATATGAACGGAGTTCCGTGTCGAGATAAGGGTTAAGAGTGGGATTCCTTTTCCCTCCAGAAACCCTAATCTACACGCATCATCGTCGTTCTAGTTCTAAATCTATTAATGGATAAAAGGGTAACTTTTAATTAATCGTCCATAACTACTAAATCCTAACGAACCCTACAAGCCCTCTTATTATATTAATTACATCTTTAAAATAATCTAGATCTATATTTTACATTCTAGTTTAACGTAGATCTAGAAATCTTTCTATAAAATTCTTTATCCCTCCTATCTTTCTCAACACATCTAAAGTAAAAGTAAAAGGTTCCACGTTTCCCAGAGGACGACCCGTACTCATCTCGGTCTAGCTACGTGCGACACCGTTATTGATTGCGGTTTAACTACAAACAAACACTTTTTCGTATCAATCAGCGGAGAAGGTTTTGCAATGTGGATTTTATTGGCCGACCTTGTTCAAGGACGCATTTGACTATGGCAAAACCTGTACACAATGTCAGTACACGGGTAGAATTTCCCGGAGAAATGAAATGCTTCAGCAACCCATCTTAGTTGTTGAAATTTTTTATGTTTGGGGCATTGACTTTATGGGTCCCTTTCCCAACTCCTTTGGGAATCTGTACATACTGCTGGCGGTTGATTATGTCTCAAAGTGGGTTGAAGCCATTCCATGTCGCACTAATGACAAGAAAGTTGTCATTAAGTTCTTTAAAGAAAATATCTTCTCGCGATTTGGACACCCACGCGCAATCATTAGCGATAATGGGACACATTTCTGCAACAGGTCTTTCGAGACTCTGATGCGGAAATACGCAATCAACCACAGACTTTCTACACCCTATCATCCCCAAACGAGCGGGCAGGCTGAGATTTCATACAGACAGATCAAACAAATCCTGGAGAAGACTGTTGCTAAGAATAGAAAAGATTGGTCGACCAAACTGACGGATACTCTTTGGGCATTCCGAACTGCATTTAAAACCGACCTAGGGATGTCTCCATATTGGATAGTGTTTGGGAAGGCATGTCACTTATCTGTCGAGATTGAGCATAAAGCATTATGGGCTATTAAGGAAATCAACTTTGACCTAAACCAAGCCTGCAACTTTCGGATGCTGCAATTAAATGAGCTAAGCGAACTCCGCGATCAAGCTTATGATAACGCTGTGATCATAAAGAATAGGACTAAGGTTTTTCACGATAAAAACATTTTGAGGAAAAAATTTTCACCTGGTCAGCAAGTCCTTCTTTATGATTCACGACTACACCTTTACGCGGGTAAGCTTCTATCTCGGTGGAAGGGACCTTTTGTTGTGCGGTCTGTATACCCGCACGGGGCAGTAGAAGTAGAAAATGTTAAAAACGACATATTTTTCAAAGTGAATGGACATAGACTAAAGCCGTATTTTTCCACTGACCCCACGGAGGAGCTCCTGTTCTTACAGGAGCCATTTTATCTTGATTAAAATTCCTCCGTCTCACCTTCATGTCATGTATATCACTGCATCATCTTTTTGAATGGAGGTGAGTGAAAAGAATAAGTTTGGGGGAGATTCTTCACTTATATATTTTGCCCCCACTAATAAAATCCTCCCAGGCTTACAGGTTTTGTAGATATAGCTGTTGGCAACAGTGAAGACACTGTTGAAAACAAGTTTGGGGGAGGTTTGTGTTTATTTTTGCATCATTTTGCATATCATTTGCATAAGAACAAAACATTTCTTTAAAAACTTATAAAAATTTAAAAAATTTCAAAACCCATAAAAATTTAAAATTTTCAAAATATAAAAATATTTTAATATTTAACATTTTTTGTACATAAATAAGATAATAAAAGATTATATAGTAAAAAATTACATCCATGAGATTAGAAAAATTTAAGAAAACCAAGAAAATTAGAAGTTTTCTTATACGAACTAGTAATAAGTAGTTATGAGCCGTTGTCCCAAGGGTTAGTAAGATGAAAGAAGTCACTAATCTGAGGATAAAAATAAGTCTGAAAAATAGTTCCTATTCTGGAAGCCAAACATTTTGAACGTTGATACCCTACTATTCGCACTTACACACGTCTTGAAACTCGGAATAGTAGAGGATACCTTGAAATGCTCTTGTCTTAAAGCCAAAGTATGAAGGAAATAAAAAAAATGAAGAAAATATAAAATGGTGAGAAAAATGGACACTGGTTTTGTTATCGCCAAGGCAGCAATAAAAAAATATAGCGAGGGTGCCTCTTCACCTAGTGCCCTAAGGCCAACTGGTCTGGGAGTCACTGCTAAGCTTTAGGTGGTGCAAGACGAGGAAAATACACCAAATAAGCAAGCACATGAGTAATCGGTTGGTTAGTACCTCAAGAAGTATTAACGGTCGCATGAAAGTGTGTGAGCAATCTCATCTAAATATTCATTGATTAAAAAGTACTGAGGCTGATGGGCAAGAGTATGATAGCTTTAATTGAATTCTCTGGGTGTAGAGATGTCTTTACACACACGCAGGGTTATATGATCGATATTTGGAAGAAAGATAGGAATGAAGAATAAGACGATGTTTTATTGAGGGAGGACGTGATTTCCGACATCTTTTCATGACTATTAAGATAGGGCTCATGACAACCGAAAAGCTAGCTTAGTTGGAAACCCTAATTTTCAAAGTATTTCTTTTACAATTCTTTTTTTTAAATGTAATATTCATGATCTTCCTTTTATTATTGGATTTTGTGGGTGCAATCCGCTGAAAACCCTCAGGAGACAACACTCCTCCTACTACGGACACCTAGAGGTTTAAAGGCTTGTTGCACGTGCTCAGTGCAATCGTGTTGCCTACGAAAGTGTGCTAGTTAGTTTTTCTCTTTCTTTATTTTCTCCTTCTCTTTTTAATAAAACTGTTCGCTCGAGACGATTGAAAATAAGTTTGGGGGAATTTGATCATTCGAAAATACTGCATCTTTAAACCGGCAATTTCCCTATCATTTGCACTCATCTAGAAGTGTTCGGCATTCATATTGCACATATTAGCAAAACAGTCGTAAAATATCAGATTGCATGTGTTAGACTTTAAAACCGGAACTTTAAGGGAAATTGACTGTATCTCATAGCATCGCATCATTCTTGTATATCGCAACTTGTGTTTCGAAGTCTGTGCAGGAAATTGCAGAAGAATGGTCAAATTTACATAACAGACTGCTAAAGAATACGCCAACTCAAGGATTTGGAATCTGGCAATGATCAAGAAGGCATTCAGAGATTCAACATATCAGAAAGTACACTTGAAGTCATAAGAAGTCAAAAGAAGAAATTTAATGCCCTAACCCAGCCACTTTGCCGCGGAACCGCGGCCGGAGCCGCCTTGCGCCGCGGTTCCGCGGCACCTTTGCCACGTCAGCTCCCCTGCTTGAGCTCAGCCTTCTTCTCTCAGTGCCCACACTTCAGAAGGCCACTACATTTTCCAGATGGATCTCGAAGCTTCTGCCAGTTCAGCAAACCTTGGGTTCTAAACTAAACACTCCAAGCTTCCACAACAAGCTTCACCTAAACTCAATTAAGAACCTAGAACCTTCTCCCTAACCTCCTAGCTTAAGGTAGAAGCTAAGCTCCTAACTAACTACTTCTAGAAGCCTCTCCCTATAACAAACTTTTGGAGGGAAATTCAAAATTCAAAATCCTAGACCGAGGGTTTTGGAAACCTATAAAAAGGACCCTAGGCTTTCTTGAAGAGGTTGTTCAAAGTTGTTCAATAGTTTGTTCCTCAATTCATTTGTGGTTGAGTGTTGTTCTTCATCTTCAACCCAACTCTTGCCACCTCCAAACCCTAACCCTAATCCAATCAAGAAACCTCAAATTCAAGATCCTTTGAGTTCTAGCAAGCAAGTCTTCAACGATCCTTTAGAAACGAAGCCGGACTTCAACGGAGCACGAGATCCAAGCCGATCCATGACTCAAAGAGCCGATGCAACGCTAGATTCGACAATTTTGTTCCTTCTCAAATTCTTGTAGCCTTGAGCAATGTGTAACAATTTGTGGAATAAATAAAGGTGAAGATTCTTTAAACTTGCTTATATTTCAATTCGAGCATTATGATTCATCTTCAATTCTTGAATGTATTCTTTGTGATGGTGCTTGAAAAAAACTCCGCTCGTGGAGGAATCGAAACGATTGTAGAATGATGATGTTGACGAATCTTTAAACGTTTTCTTAAGTCCTAGAACGATTGTAAATTCTTGAAAATTGAATGATTGATGATCTAGATCGATGTGAAATGCATTCTTGATTCTTTTTGCACGATCTAGAGATCAACGATCAATCATTCAATTTCCTAGAAGCTATCTTGTGAATGCGATTCATCGAAAGGACAAAGGATAGGATGAAGAAACCCTAATTCTTAGCAAGATCCTTAATCCTCGATTAATCGACATCAATTTAGCATCAATTCGTTAATGGATAAGAAACGGTAATTTCTAGTCTTCTTCACATCTACGATCTAATCGATTCCTACGAGCTTTACTTCAAATCTTGAAACCTAAATCGATTGGAATTCTATCTTTCTTGATTCTTGATGTTTAACGTTTTCTTGATTCTTGAATAGATTAGTTGATTCTTGAAATTCATCGATATAAATCTTGAATCGTTTTTGCTTTTCTTTTCTATTAAATTTTCGATTCAAACAAAACAAAATACGAATGAATCGCACAATCCCTGTGGACGATCCGCACTCACTAATGCGCTACAAACCGACACCGTTATTTATTGCGGTCAAATAATTCTTTGATTGTGATTTCGATTCATTTTCTAAACCGACACACAAAGAAACGATCAATTAGCATGCAAAAACAACCAAATCACCCCCGTCATTGACGTATAAACATCTAACGACCAAGTCCGAAATCGAATACTAAAAACTAAGTTTCAGAAATCGGAAAAAACGAATTCAGCAACATAAGAAATCTCTTCCAGATTTTATCCTAGGTCAAACTAGGACATTTTGCATATTGGGTTAGTCTACATATTTCACAACAAATCCATGCACAAAAGATCAAACCCTAACCTACAGTCCTGGCAGCAATTTGCGGCCTCCTTGGATTAATCTGCAGCCCGGTTAATGAGTTGGGGTCTCGGGTCTTGGGGAAAAACTCTAGGTAGCATGCACGTCTCAGGGATATGGGAACTTATTTTATGGGTCTCTCGGGTCATCCCAGATTCCAAAATACCATCACAATTCTGTGGAAATTCCAATGTCGGGGAATTCTAATTTCGTGTTTTTGGGTTCAAGTCTTCTAGTTGTCCATAATATCATCACTAAGGGTTTGTAAACACTCACTAAACCTCAATATCTACTTTACAAGTCAAGTCTCCCACTAAACATGAACCTAGAAAATTCCAAGATCACAATCTACACCAAAGCGAACTCTAAACTAAATTAGAAGGTTAAGAAACTAATTACAAGATGAGAAGTGGAATTTATACCTCTTGTAAGAAACTCAAGAAAAACCATAAATGCTCCAAGTGCTTAAAATTCAAACTTGGTTCCACTATGGGGTGTAGGATGAGGTGGGAATCATTTTTAATGAAGAAGGTGTGGTGTTTTGAGATGGTTTTGGAGATGATTCATAGAGGTAAAGGAGGATGAAGGAGGTGAAGAAGAAAAAGAAGTTGAAGAGAAAAGGAAATGAAGAAAAGATGGGAGCCATCCCTCTCTCTCTCTCTCTCTCTCTCTCTCTCTTACTCACTCACTCTCTCTCATGCTCTCACATGCCATCATGTGTCCCCCCTCTCTCTCCTCAAAGTCATCATGTCTCTTTTCTTTTCTTTTCTCTTTTCTCATTCACAAATAAATCACAAATGCAAATGGAAACATGCAACCAAAATGCAACATGTCATGGTGCAGCAGCCATGGCTAATTAAAAATACGGATTTTACTTAATCATGATTAGTAGTGCACTAATCAAGTTTAAATTAAACTTGCATATAATAATTGCATGATTATTTATAAAATGCCCAAATCCGAATAAATACCTTTTTAATAAATAAATCATTTTAAATCTCCAATTATTTTCCAAATATTGGTATTTAATTATACCCTTTTACGAAAACCCCAATTCGCAAATCGAACAATTTTCGTGAAATATTTACGAAAACCCTAATTCTAAAAATAATATTTTATTTTTCTGAAATGTTACGGTATCATTGATATCTAATCAAGGATATAATTTTTCACTTGAAAGCAATGTCATAAACATTCACCTGAATCATGAAATGGTTGGGTTGGGTACACTAAATAATATACTTACTCAATCAATATCAAGTTTTCAACGTCCAAAACATACTAAAATGAAAGACTCTAGAATTAACTCAAGATTTCTTATGGCATTGTAGACTTGGCCATATCAATGAAACACGATTAACTAAGTTACATAAAGAGAGATATTTAAATCCATTTGAATTTCTATCCTATACAACTTGTCAATCATATATCAAAGAAAAGATGACCAAAACTCCATTCACTGGACACGAATAAAGAGCCACTGAGCTCCTGAGACTCATACATAGCGACATGTGTGGACCGATGTCTACACATGTAAGAAATGGTTATTCCTACTTTATCACTTTTACCGATAATTTCTCAAGGTATAGACATGTATTCTTGATGAAACATAAATCCGAGATGTCTGAGAAATTACAGAAGTATAAGAATGAAGTGTAATAACAAGCAGGTAAAAGTATCAAGATGTTTCAACTTGTGGGGAGATTTTCATTGCAAATCTCATATCAGAGGAAGAACTAAGTTCTTTTTTATGAAGGGTTAAACCCTTATTTTCTTTATGCTAGACAGAGGAGATATGTTTTATCTCTTCTTTTTTTCTTTACCTAAGATATGGAAGAGCGAGGATCATCTTGTTTGAGAAGAGGATTAAATTCTCAGTTTTGTGGAAAACTTATTGGGTTCCTTCCAATTCGAGACTTGATGTCTTGGATCCTTTATATAGGTGAGGCAAGTTGTTAGTTTGAGAAAATCTCTTATTTGAGAGACACCAATTGATTTAATTGGCCTCAAACATTATTTGGGGAATTTTATCCACCATTGGATTTTTGATCCAGTGATTTTTGTTTCACAGAATATATATATTCTTGTTTTTAACAAGATTAGGAAAATATTTAACCATAGATAGAATTTAATTCTTTCAAATAGTGATTTTTAATCACCATTGGATTTTTTTTGATTCAAGGGTTCAGAATTTATCTCTGATTTAGAAAGAATAGGAAAAAATTTCTCATTGGATCTTTGATCCAATAACTCTCTGAATATCTTTCTCTTTTAGAAAGAACAAGAGAAGCATTTTCCCAAAAAAAATAGAATTTAATTCTATTATTGAATTTTTGATCCAACCGAGAATATATTTCTCATTTAGAAAGATTAGGGAAATATTTTCCCTTAATAGAATTTAATTCTACCATCGGATCTTTGATCCAACGACTCTTTTTAATAGAGAAGCAATTTTTTTTTATTTAAAAAGATCAGGAAGATATTTTCCCCCTAATAGAATATAATTCTATCATTTGATGTTTTTCTAATCACCACGGGATCTTTGATCAACCGACCTGTTTAACAGAGAATATCCCCAGTTTTGCATAGAATTTAATTCTACTCTCTTTAATTTGGTGCACGTGGACGCTGCCCTAAGAATTTAATTATTATATCACAGGCACCACGTGCTTTGCACGTTGGTGCTCACGTAAGCTTTACTGAGGCGCCAGCATAGGACTTTTTTAATCCTAATAAATGCTGGCCCTGACGCTCATGTGCTAAACACGTGAGGGACCACCTGGTAGAATTTTTTATGTGGAAACAGGTAACATTACCTTAGTTTTGATATTGGACAAGACACTACTTGAACTATGTTACACAATAACTATACTTGTGATTAAATTTTATATATTTCAGTGTGAGAGATGTAACAAGTTTTGCAAATCAATGAAAGGAACAAGTATAGCGAAATCAAAGAGCAAATGGATATGGATATGATTTTTCAAGACGTACGGATAAAGAAATCAAGAGAACGAGCTATAAATATGTCAGAGCAAAAAATCATAACGCTTTATCGAAAATGAAGTGCAAAGTATCAATGGAACATATTTTCGGAGATAAAGACTCAAAGCGACTCAGCGAACGTACTACAAAGGTGTTAAATTTGTATCTCTTTTATCTGAGTCATAGGTATCTCACATGGGTCATACGATCTTCAAATCTTTAAGTTTTTCTCATGAACCTGAAATATCAGTTTTTGAGATTTCTCAACCTTCTTTGAGACGTCTCACATGCCCCTTGGATCTTTTATTTTTAATCTGTTACTATGAGACGTCTCTTGTCCTGCTTGAGACGTCTCAAAACTTGCATGCATTCAACTTTTTTGATATGTTGTTATAAGACGTCTCGTGTCCTGATTGAGATGTCTTACAAATTGCTTGCATTTAACTTTTCTGCTCTGTTGATTTAAGACGTCTCTTATTTTAGTTCAGACGTCTAAAAAAGATTCCCTATAACTCATTTCCGATTTGTCTGAGACGTCTCACATTATCTTAAGACGTCTCAACAATTGCCTGCTATTAGTATTTTTTTGCTCCGTCTCTTTGAGATGTTTCAATTCTATTTTAAGATGTCCCAAATTCTGACTGTATGAAATCCCTGAATTGATTCTGAATTTTTTTCTTTCTGATTTTGGGAGATTCTTTCCTAATTCTTTAAATATGCCTTTGGACGAATTAATTCACAGCAATTCTACAGATTATTCATTATCTCTATTGCTCTCATTTTGTTATCATATCTCAAGTTTTCGAAACCCTGGATGTCACCTAGTTTGAATATATTAGGGTTATTGGAAAACTTTTTGTAAACTGATTTTGAATCTCCTTCCTTTGCAAAATCTTGATCTCATATTTTAAACTCTATATAAAATTGTTTTGAGATCAAAAAGATGCTACAAACTTTATCCGGTTTTAAAATTATGATTGATTTATATACGAGATTAGGAGTTAGTTTGAGTTTCTTGTATTGTAATTGTGAGTTGTAGAGATTTGATCTGAGCCCGTTGAAAAGATTACCCGGTGGAAATTGCCCTTCTGTCTGAGTTGTAAAGGTTTGATCTAAAACTGTTGAAAAGATTACCAGGTGGAAGTAGTCCATATGTTATAAAGGTTTTTACACCTAAAGAAGGTTTAAATAGTGGATGTTTTTATAGGGAGACCTAGGCTGTGTAAGTCCCTGGTGCCCTCACCGAAGCGGAAAACAAAAATTAACGAGGGGGCAATTAGAAACTAAAACTTCGAATTGTTCCAAACACATAAAAATAGAAACTAACATGCAATGGTTTAGAAAATACAACTTTCAACGCATGTCCACCTAATTGTGGAAGACCCCTCTAAGCTCGTAGACACCGGGAACGTGCTTGAGAGGCGACCGCCCTTGCCAAAGATGATCCACCCTAGGGAAACTGTTCTAGGCTCCGACCGACGCACCAAACTCGCTAAGAATGGATTGTGGGTGACGGAGGAATTTTTCACTAACTTTTTCTCTCAATGTTCATGCTCAAGAGAGCAAGAACAAGAGGAGGTTGAAGGAGGCTAAGCCATGACATGAGAAAATGGCTAAGTCTTTTGTGTGTAAGAAAAATCTAGTAGAAAAATTGGCTAACATTTCTTGTTTACAACCATACTACAATAGTATACCCAAATGATTTTATGAATATAAAATCATAGCCATGCCTCTCTACCATGCTCCTTGCCACCTCATTATTTGAATTTCCAAAAAGGAATTATGAGGTATCTTTCTTCTAGAAGCATTCCCATATAAATACTGAATACTTCACCCGATATATGTGTTGCTACATATACGTATATCCGTATAAAAATACAGATAGCAACAAAAAGAGAAAATGAATAGTGAACAATAATACTAAAATATATATATCAACTATATAAATTATTAAATCAAAACCTGATTTAATAATCTGGCTTAATCCTAAGCCGGCTAATATTATCAACCGTCCGATTAAAGTCCGTGTATCCCGTATATGTATTTAATCGGACTCCTGCACGTACCAACGTACGACCTCTACATCTATCGCCTGAACCGAGAAAACTCTCTATATGGGACTCTAAAGACTCAACGATAGGCTGGCAGTGCGTTTAACCACAAGCACGTCAGCAGCAATAGCTGTACGTAACGGCTACCCAGGTACTTGCCGAAAGGGGGTCGATAATCAAGTACGTCCTACACTACTGAGCTTGAATGTGACAATCTCCGTACAGTCCGGTCTCTTCATCTAAAAGTATCGCATACAGGGTCTAGGGTGTGGATAACGTCAGACCCCTAATAACCCGATAAGTCGTGTCGGAGTCAAGTTCATCACTAACAGAAAAACTATTGAACAACTATCGGTAAATCTCATCAACCGTGGCCATAGATTTAAGATGAAGTCCAATCGAACACAGCTCGACATCGACTCCTAATACCAGGAGAAATGAATTCCTGACAATCAATCACTGCCTCCATGTGGTTCGGGACAGTATCCAACCAAAATCTATTTGCACAACTCTTTTGAGCCGTAGTGGGGTAGTGATCAAAATACAGTGAGAACTCACACGAGACAAATGACAATCTCAGGTAAAAAGACTGACCTGTACTAATGCCACCTAAAAAAACTTTCATCTGGCGATAGATATAATACCATCTAGAAGTTCTAGACGAGTCCGTCCGGTATACTCACCTCCAGTGAGCACCCATATACTATTTTAGGTGACACAACACCAGTAGCTTGTGAGACCGGCCACCGCCTCTCGTCGGGATCTAGAAATGTATACACTAGTCTACTCCGGAATATCGATGCCCAGTCTCGATACTCCGACGACTATGGGCATTTAAAGATGTGCTTATGGACTACTCAGCTCTCACGTATATGATCGCCATCATAATGCTGGTAGTCAAGCAAGAATCATATGGGCTTCATCAACGATGAAAATAAACCAGATAGCATACTATTATTTCAAGCAAGACTGTTCACCTTTATAGTCCTCCCTCAATTATCATAATCGCCTACTTGCAATCATAATAATTGCCTTGAGGGCACTGTATCCAGCAATCTCCCACTTGCACTTAAGGCCAATTATTGTGGTATCGCATACCCACGGCTCGTTTGCTACCGAATACCCAACTTCTCAACTAATCAGTTTCGCAAACCATATTTGTGAAACTAATGTGTTCGAGAAATAGCCTAAGTGAGTGGATCCGCTACAATGTACCAACTTGGTCTCTCTATATCTCAACTTCACGGAAATCAACAATCTTCCGAACCGAGTCATAATTTGTCTGGATACTTTATAGGACCAAGTTCACAAATGAATAATTTTATCCAACAAACTTCTTGGGCTGTATCATCTATTGAGTCATAACCAGTAACATGCACCATGTCTGTCTTAGTATCCTTATTGGAACACTATCCAATATACTGCTCCTAAGAATAGGGCAAACTTGTCATGACCCGAAATAGCACGTGACTGGCCTTGAATCATATGAAGTCTATAGGACCCCATCTAATTCAAGTAAGACAAAAGCCCAGAAATCTAAAACCATTTTAAGGAGTAAATAAGGAAAACTAATTTTTAAGAAATAAGGAAAACATGTTTTAAAAGCAAGGTTTTTAAATAAGTAAGCCGAATATGCATTTTTAAAGTCTAAAGTCTTTTCTAAAAATTTCGGCAGAGTTTCCTTTGTAAATACTGGCCCCTAACGGGGTACAACATGAATAATATATATACAATGAAAAAAGGCATCCCCAAGCGGGGGCTAGCTCTTCGTCAATAGACGGTCACAACCACGCAAGCAGTATAATATACAACGCCGAAGGGTGAGGATCAAAACTCAAAGGAAAACTCAAAATCAGCATGAAAACCATAATATTACAACGCGCGACTCTAAGGTCGAAATAATACACAAGTTTTCTAAGTCTGAAACAATATACAAGTTTGGTTGATGGAATTACTAGATACAACTGAATAATACATGTACAATGGTGGTTCTGATGCAAAAGAACCCACCTACCAAAGCAAATCACCCGTAAAGGAAGCAGTGTGCCAGGAGCCGCAATGGAACCTGTACGGCAAAACCTGTAAGAACTATGGCACAACGGGGGTGAGTTGCCAACTCGTGAATAGAAAACATCACAGAGCAGAAATCGTATGTATGACTCATCCTAGGTCAATACGATCAGATATATATATAAACCTCAAATGAATAAGTCTGAAGCATGATAAAGTGGCAATGTAATATCTATACATGAGTGTAGTGCCAAGTGCTCATGCTCGTGCCAGTGCCTCAGGTAATAACATATCATAAATATGAGGTATGATCAATGTCGACTATATCATGAAGTCTATAAGTATGTGGATATCATCCCACTATGTAATCAATGTCATCATGTATGTGGATCTCGTCCAACTATGTGATCACTGTCATCAATGTCAATATATGTATATCGAAATCGTCCACGTGTCACCCAATGACAATAAGCATCATGCATGTAAATATCATAAACATATGCATGGAAGTATGAGGATGTAAATCAACATGTGTCGCTCGCGACATATCAAAATCATGGAACCTGAGTGTCAAGCATCGACACTCGAAAACATCATGATACCTGTGCCTAGCATCGGCACGTAAATCCTCATATACATAGGGCTTCGTCAGTCCGGATCGGCTCGTCTCATCTCTCAACTCCGGTCGGTATCCCCCAGATATCCGCCGAGCTCAAAACAATCACCGGTAGGTAGTACTCCCCTGCCAGGCTCACCGTCTAACATATGCGAGTCTTCTTTCCCCGGGGTACCTCACCGGGTCCACCATATACCTGCAGACGGTGCCTACCGCTCCTCGAATCGGGTTTCATATGGCACTCTCAGAACCGAGAAAACACATGGTGGACGCACTAAAATATCATATCAAGGGTAACCGAGATTTTAAAACAATACATACTCTCCTTTAAAATACCCACGGTTCCCAAATCCAGAAATATCATGGAAACAACATATTTCAATACGTATAATCAGAAAGCATGATGTATGCGACATATAAAAGAAATGTAAGCATATCAGTATATCATGCAACATGGAAGAGTAACATGCACATATTTAGGAAAGACCGCTTCTTTAAAATGAATCAGTTTTAAAAAGTATCTTGCGGTTCCCAAATCCTCAATTCAAGCCAGAATCATCTATGTATGTGCAAATGTGTATGTGTACAAGTATGGGTGTACAATATGTAAGTACACGAGTATGAATGTACAATAGGTATGTGCACAAGTATGAGTGTACAATATGTAAGTACACGAGTATGAATGTACAATATGTATATGCACAAGTATGAGTGTACAATATGTAAGTACACGAGTATGAATGTACAATAGGTATGTGCACAAGTATGAGTGTACAATATGTAAGTACACCAGTATGAATGTACAATAGGTATGTGCACAAGTATGAGTGTACAATATGTAAGTACACGAGTATGAATGTACAATAGGGATGTGCACAAGTATGACATGCAAGGGTCATATCCTAAATGCAACAGTACTACAGTGTAGTGACATGGCAATTATCGATGATGAAGTGTGTGAGCCGGCAAGCAGGTGTACGTGAAACATATGCATCATCGATAAAGGTGCTGGTGTCCTAACAGCATGGATTTGATACAACAATAAACATATTTAACATGCAATGCGATGCAAACAGTAAGAATCTGCGGCAAATGAATAATAAACACAACAGTGTAGAATCTACATCAATGTATCTATGTCATACTGTTTTTGCCATTTGAAATAAGACGAATCGGGGATTTTAAGAAAATAAGGGCTACGGTGGTTTTAAGAAAAGATGCGTCTTTTGAAAATATCCATAGAATCCCTTGCCTATCTTTAAAATACTCCCGATTCATTAGTTTTTGAAATAGGTATGACATCGGCCTAGCCTAACATCTACTGGCAAGACTACGGCTCTAACTAACAAGTCAATCAGGAGGGGTATGGAAACCACCTAAATCTGAGTCAAAATATATATATATATATATATATATATATATATATATATATATATATAATAGTCGGTGATCCCGCCTCAAAGGTACCGCGTACGATACAATATCATATGACATCCTCGAGTCATGGGTGCGGATCTATCATCAACAAAAAGCTCGTACGGTAAATCATCGTACGGCATCCCAAAAGCTGGGTATTGGTCAATGTCGCATTCATCTCATCAATTGTGTGGTATCCTTATCATCATATCTCATGATCTGGGGTACTGATCTAAGTCTAGTACAAATCGACACCATCTATGTAAATATAAATGCGTATGTGAAACACACGTCCAAAGGCCCACTACAATCTCATGTCGTATCCCAAATATGAATCACATTAAATCACCGATCTTATAGCACTATGCCCAATCTCATCGACTCATTTCCAAATATCATCCACTATCATCATCATCATCCAGGTATATGTATAGAAAATAAGCATGTTTGTGCGTGTGAGTGTAAACTTATTCTAGGGTTCGTGTCTAGGAAACTATACTAGTTTACATCTAAACCCTATTCTATCCATAGTACACCTAATCACATCTGAATATCCAAGTCACACATAACGCTATCATACATATATATAGTATATATCTAGCATACTAAGCATCGAACTGCGGGGGTGCTATACGCCATCCACCCGACTTCCCCCGTAGATATAATCTACTCACCTTGCATCCTGCGTGTCGGTGTCGATGTCGCCTTCATCTTCTTCATCGTATGAAGCCCTCGAGAAGGTACCAACAAGATAACACAATCGCAATGCACCATAAAATCACATCAAGAAAACCAAACGACGCGCTAAGGCCTATAGGCTAGAACCTATGGACTACGCTTTCAAAACCATCAAACAACCCTCGATGTCATCGTGCAAACGTCAAGCGATCGAGGTAAAACACAAATACGCAAATCCAGAATTCAAAATACGAGAAACGAGACTTCGAATCAAAACAGCAACTCAGGAAAAAGGCTCCAGATTCTACCCTAGGCCAAATTGGTCAATTTTGCATATACCAAGGGTCTATTTTACATGAAATAAAGCTACAGAACCAACACGAATCAAATTGGTGGAACCCAGGCCGCAATTTGCGGCCATACAGCTTAAATCTGGGGCCAGAAAAAGGATTCAGGGGTTGGGGTTTTGGTTGTAGCTTCCTAGGTGCCTGCATGTATCACTGTCCTTGCAAAATAATTTTGAGAGTCTCGGGGTGATAGCAGATTCCATTTTACATCCACAGAATTCACAATTTCCCGATATCGTCTTTTCTAAATCCGTATTCCGGGGTTCTAGTCTCTGGTTTAGGTCTTAATTCTAGCACTAGGGGGTTGGTGAGACCTCTACTGAGCTCAATTGTCCATCACAACTTTCAATTTCCAATAACCCTAACTATAATTCTTCTAAGTCCACAAAACCGCTCGATATCGGTTCTAATCTAACATGGGGGTGAAAGTAATGGAAACACTAAGCTTATGCTTCAGAAAATACCTCATTTGGCAACTCAAGAAAATTCTTGAGTTGCCCCAAGTGGCCAAAATCCTTGCTTTCTTGGTCCAATGTATTTCCCTTGAGCTTATGCATCTTTTTTGTGAAAAGGGTAATGGGTTTTGAGTTGATTTTCATGGTGTTTTCGGGGATTTTGTGGAGAGGGAGAGGAGGGGAACAGTAGCAGCAGGAGCAAAGGGAAGAGAGGGGAGAGAAATGAGTGAGGAAAATAATGGGGGATGGCTCAAGACAAAGGGTTGACCCCCACCCACTCTTTCTCTCTCTTGCCCACTCCTCACTATTCTAATCATATCCTTTTCTTTTCTTTTCTTTTTCCCTCTCTAATAAATCAATAACCATGCTATAAAACATGTAGGAAAGCCTTGGAAATAAATGTAACAAGTGAAAAAAAAGATATGGTGCATGTTTTGCACAAATATGCTAAAAATCCGATTAGCGATTTTTAAACGCGATTAGCACTAAATTAGCATATAATTACTCATAAAAACTTAAAATTTGCATAATTTACATAAAACACCCTCTTTTAAATAATTTCCATAATTTTCCAAATTTCCCCCCATTTATCGGTATTTAATTATACCGCTTTATTTAAAATATTCAATATTTTATTATTAAATTATAAAAATTCCCCAAAAATAATATTTTATTTCTTTGAAATATTACAATCTTCCCCCCTTAAATAAATTTGGTCCCCAAATTTAAATTTAAACCCCAAATTCTAAAACATTTCAATAAAAGTCTAAGTCGTCGGGGCTCCGAAATCATCAATACATAAACGTATCATAGCGCAAGGCATGCGCATGAACAATGAGCAGATAACTCAAAATCAAAACTCCGTCAAGCATCCCACAATCGTCGGAGTCATGGTAAAGACACAATGTCAAATCCAAAATAAAACCAATATGATATAAATCAAAACCATACAGGTAGACATCAATTCTATACATGTAAATATCTGAAAGAAATGCATGCTAAACCTTTTTAAGTCGCTGTGCGATAGGCATAACACTGCACAGTGGCGGACGTCTATTGTAAAAAAATAACCATGTATGTATATATCTTTCGTTTAATACGTACATTCCGCCGTTTTGAAAACAATTTAGAAGGGTTTTCTTATTTTAAATGTTTCGTTTCATATCAGACACGTAGGTAAATACTGAGACTATAGCTCGCTTTTTGGAAATCCCTTCGATAACTATCAATGCATGCAAAATATATCCAGATACTGTCTTCTGACTAGTCATGCTCAGTATGAAAACCAATAGCAATATCATAGAAACGTACTGCTCCATAAGGAATCAATCCCAAAATGTATATACGAATACCCTGTGCGTCTGGTGCGCACGGAAATTAAAATCCATATATGTGCCATACATGTGCACAGAAACAACATTTAGGTGCAACGGGTGTGCACGAAACATCTGTCTTAGGCAACGTGTGTGCCCGACAGCAAAATCAGGTGCATCTGACATGCACGAAGAATCCCGAATTAGTGCATCTGGTGTGCACCAAAATCGCATCTCAAAACATGCGCTCAACACGCGCTAAAATCCAAATCAAATGCACGGAGTGCAAGAAATCAACATCAATATTAGAATCAAAATCAACGGTATACAATACGGCTCAATCAAAAACAGGTATACCGCGGTATATAAGCTCACAACCATGTGCATCAGCATGCACAAATCAAATCAAAACACTAAAAGTGCATGTAAACGATGCCGAAGGCATAAGTCAAATCGCATGGATAACATAGGCATGAAGTCAAAATCAATATATCGAATGACACCAAATCGAAGTCAGGTGCAACCGTAGTGCACAAAATATAAATCCGGTGCAACAAAGGCACGAAATATAAATCTGGTGCGATAAACGCACGAAGTATAAAACTGGTGCATCCTGGGCAAGAAATACAAATACGGTGCATCCTGTGCACAAATACCTACAATAACTCAAATGCGTAAGCAGCAACACAGAGTGTACCCAGGTGTAAAGAAAATCATAAACGTGTGCAACTGTGTGCACAAAACACATATCAATGCACTACAAGCACATATATGTTATACCGAGTGCAAAAAGCCAAATCGTGTGCATACCATGTGCACAAAATAAACCCAACGGTAATAAATCCATGAAGTCATAAGCATGTGCAATCAAGGCACAAAAACGATATCAGGTGCAATAACTGTGCACAAATATGAATACCCAGTAAGTGCAACCATGGTGCACAAAAACAGAAATCATGGAATTCAGCCATCAAGGCTAAATCATGTGAACAGATCGTCCAAAATACCGAAATTCAAGATGACTGATACGTGATAATCAAATCACCAAATCACAAATCATAAATACAGTCGTCGATATTTCCTCCTTCAAAGTCGAGAAGGTGCCGGTGCATCCAATGCTAGCAGCGCAAGGTATCTACTTGCCTCTTGCTCACGGTCTGGCGTCCTATGTCTCTGGGCCCTTATCTTCTCTGTGGATTACCAATCTCGCAATCCATCGACTCATCGGCCCTGTCAGGTGTGCTAACAGGGATGATTCCGTCCTGGCACTTCTCTGGTCACCTCTCGGTCAATCCTCACGGCCACTCGTAAAGCAGCACGTCACTAGCGCCGACCTCTGGTCCTCTGAATACACATCGCACATCTGATCCTGGTGCAAATCCTATCGTAGCAGTGTCATGGAAGGGATCCTGCTCAAGGTCTGTTCCGACCTCACCTATGACGAACTGTACGGAGGCTGGTACTGTTGCATATTCTTTTCTCGCTCTCTGGACATCTGCGTGCTTAGCACATCATTTCCTCGGAAACTAATCGCATCCCAACGCCTCTGTAGACATATCCGACCTTTAATCTTAACGGGGAGTAACAACAGCTCGTTGGCATCTCGCACGAACCTCTTTTCCCGTTTGTCTGTATCAGCGTCCACTTCGACGTCATATCTATCTGCGCGCTGCAAATGTCCTCGGCTACGGTCAACCAGAAGTCTCTCACACGGACTCGAAATCACGAACTCGGTATCTTAATCACTCTGTGGAAGATATCTAGCCGAACACGCCCTCAGGAACTCGTCCCAACCTGCGGAGGTATACTCCATACGCGTCCATTCTTGCTCAACTTATAACGCATCTGGTTGAGGTCCTTTATCCGAACCTAGTCAACTATCTCGTCGACGATGCCGAACTCTGGCCTGCTGGGTGTGCATAATATGACCACTCCTGGGTCCAAGTCTTCTCGTATAGTATTCCAGAAAGGTCCTATCGAGGTCTCTCTCAAATCTCGTTTCTGCCGAATTGCCCGGAAGTTATCATCCTTCGCTATATCTGTTTCTTATTCCGGAACGGCTGCATACTCATTGCGCCTCCTTCTGGAAGATATGTCAATAATCAACGCCTCTGCATGCGTATCGAATTTTTGATGTCAGCGGAGTGGAACGTCATCTCGTCGAATTCTCGTGCGAACTCTTTACTCTACTATGTTCCAATGTCGACTGATTTGGACTCGTCTTCTCGTGGCTGCATGATTGCGCTCCAACGGCTATACTCGTATCTGGAGTCTCCCAAGCAATGTGTCCCATCACATGAAATCCGAATGATGTCGAACCATCCGATCGATTTGTCAAAACCTCATAATCCTCCAAGAGATCAACATCTTGAGTACAGTTTAACAGTATTCCAGTACATGACACAGCACCTGTGGACCAACCGTAGAAGGGAAAACCCAAGCCTCACAAATGGAACCACTAAACTGCCGTAAACCCTAAGGTTCGAAGGCGTTCCATGGTCATTACGTCGAGTTAGGGTTTCATTCTTCTAGAGGGTCCATAGCATTACTTGCATTGTCTTTCGAATACTTTAAACTTGGAAATGAGTTCCCGACATTCGATCATCTCTATCGACTCTCAACGAATCTGCGTGAAGTCATCTCTAGCTGGAATCAATCAATCTGATGACCTCGCATCGGGGTAAGCGAACGAACCACATGTCCTAGTCTAACTTTTATTTCTTGTCTTGAAATTTTAATTCCTAGTCTAACTTTTATTTATTGTTGTTAAATAGTTGATGTTATTTCTTGCTCTTTTTCTTTTCTTCTTAACCGTATTTTTAAGCCATGATACTCTACGGAGTCCCTTGCTTAGGTGAAGGCCCAAATAGTTAGCTTGCTACCATTTTGTAAAACCGTATTTTCCTTTCTTTCTATGCTTCCTTCTTGTTTTGTTTTGTTTTTCATTTAAATCTGTGAATAATTGCACAATTGTTATAGGCTAAGGAAGGTTAGTATGAGGGACGGAAAAATCCTTTGTGCTTCACTTCGCCAAACACCTTGAAACGAACCTAGACCAAACTAACACAACCCTCTCACTTAGGCGCACTATACGTGACATATAGCCGCGACCTAAGTCGAGAAGTCCTTTGGACGCACTACAACGTGACATGTAGTTGTGACTTAATTGGATACATGGTTGTGGATGGTTGGCCTAGGGTTGGAAATAAGCGCACGTAGCGGAAGGACAAGTGGCGCAAGGAATGGATTTAGCGTTGAAAAGCTTGCTTAAACTCGCAAATCTCATTCTTATGTCCTCCTAATACCCGCTACGTTTGATTATCCCAACATCGTTTTAAGAATGGCAAAAGACAAGTACAAGACTAATCCTAACTCTACTAACCAAGCTTAACCCTAACAAGCTTACTTGAATATAAATACGGACACTTAGGATAGAATTGAACGCATATATACATTCTTTCATTAACTCGTCTAAGATAAGAACGGACATACAACCATCTCCCTGTGGATCGACCCGTGCTCAACCGGCTAGCTGCAAAGTGACACCGTCTTGATTGCGGTAAGTAGATAACGGAGTAGAACGCATATCATAAAACGTATCGCGTCTCCGCCGCCAATCAAATGGCGCCGTTACCGGGGAGACGGTAACGTATTTCTTTCTTGTTATTCGGTTTAATATTTTTTTGTATATATAAAAAAAATTAAATAAATATAATAAAAACCATTTTTTTATTTTTGACAATTTTTTGTGTGCAAGTATGCAGGCAATCTGGAGCAAGTATAGTAATCAAATTAGAAAACAGAGGTTTTTATTCTGGAGTAGAGAACAAGGAGAGTGCAGGAACCAGAGAAGAAGCCCCAAGTCTAAAGTTTGACCGCGGAACCGCGGTCAAAGCTTAGGTTTCGCGGCGGTTCCGCGATTGTATTGAGGCTTCTGACCCCAGTTTTTTTTCCTCCCTTTCCCTTTACTCTAAAACCCCTCTGTGAACTCACTGAACTGTATTTTCTGCAGGTTTATTTGCACAGATTGCGCCGCCGCCAAATAAATTTTTGTTGTTTTAGATTTTGTTTGTTTATACGCTTTGCAAATAATAATACGGACATTAAAGGGCTTGAACACCAATTAAGATTTGGTGGGGATTTCATCACCCTTCCTAAGACCCCACAAATCACAAAAGGCATACGCATCACCTTGAGTTAATAAAAAATATCTAGACCAAACCTTTAAGGACTTGTCGCTCCCATTTAGGACAAGTGAAGGTTGCGAGGAATCGATCGTTTATCTAAACTTAAGTTTGTGGTGCCTAAGCTAGACAAGTGAGGAGGTAATTTTAAAAGGCCTGTATTATGGTGATTCGTGAGCGGAACCCTCCTTACCTCACTTGTGCTTACCTGGCCACAATTGGCAGTAAAGAAGCGATTCGAGGGTTATCTTGCAATTTGTCGCTTTGAAGTCTAGGAGCGGTCTAGTTGGAATTTGAAGACCCTAGTTCTAGGTGTTATTTGTGCTTATTGTGATTGTGATTGTATAAAGTTTAGTCTCATAATTCCGTATTCTTTCAAAAAACCAAACAAACAATTGCAGAAACGAAAAAAAATCAAGAATTTATAAAAATTCACCCACTTTCTTCCCTCCCTACCTTTTCATATGGGTATACCAAAACCACCAACTCTTGCCGAACTTTGGTACCCACAACCAGACATTTCTTCTTACGGTTCTTGCTTTGGCCGAACTTCGAATGATCCATCCATGCCTAAATTTCTTTAAGAGATCGGATAGACACGTTTAGGACAAACAATTGGACTCCGCAAACCACTTCGTATCAACTATTTCAAACATTCACCCCTTCTCATGTTGATACCCATCTGAGAGTCATGTTGCGATTCCGAGACCAATGTCCATTGCTGAACATATTGCACAATCCCGTAGCCGATCTTTCATACCTTTCACCACTTCGAAATCGTTAGGACAACAATTCCAATCACCTTTTTATCATAATGTTGATCCTAATCCTGTCCAACCATTCGATTCCTATCAATCCTACCTGACTTTTACACCTTCCCTAGACATTGTTTCTGAACAGCCATTTGGGAGTTTCACATATCCAAACGAATTTGAATCATTTACCGAAACCCCCTCACAACCCATGTCTAATCTTGAGCGAACTTTGGAAGAATTTCGGATAGCGTCGTGCCAAATGGAGAAAGTGAATGCGTCCATGGCCGCCCTCATACAACCTAATGAACCGTCAGCTAGTTTCCAACCAGCTCCGAATTTTCCAATGTATGATGAGGCGATTGGACAGTTTGAGAATTTTAGTAGTGAGAGTGAGTAGTACACCCTTCCAAACCAAACCTACCCGTTGCAAATTTAATTCCACAACTCCGGTTTCGAAAGTCTATCGAGTGTCCCACATGAATCACCAATTGAAGATAGAATGTTTGATGAGTTGTGTGACTTTTTAGTGTTTGATTTACCCGATTGTGAAGGGTCCAATTCAACTGAAACCATTGCCAATCCCGTTGATCTCTATACCTCCACGCTAGAACCAGAATTGATTGAAAACCATGCTTTAGATGAGGTGTCTGAGAAATTTGATTTTCACTTGATTAGTGATATCGACGCTGGGAATATTTTGGATAATGAACCCACAGCTTTGGATGAGTTTTTCTCACCAGTTCATAATACCCTTTCACTTCTGTATGGGCATCATCCTGAACCATTAACTGTCTTTTCCGAACTCCATATGTGTTTAGAAATTGATGATGAATGCATGGATGAGCTAAATTTTGAGGAGAATTTTGAGGATAGTATTGAGGATGAAACGGTTTTACTTGATGAGTCGGATTTTTCAATTCATTCCGTCCCTTTCATTGACTGTGCACACCCTTCTGAACCTTTAACCGATACCATTCCTCGATCACTTACATCCATCCTTTCCATCGTCCCCATCTTGCAAGACACTGTATCACCTTCATTTCCTGTGACTGGTTTACTAAATCTGGTCGGCCCATATTTTCTTATGAATCTTGAGAGGCTTGACCCCATTTCTCAACGGGTTGATAGATTAGTACAATCGCTTTTTACACATCGGTTATTACAAATTGTACTAATTTATTCACTCCATTTCCACCCTCAAGTTCGTATTCCATTTGTTTTCCTCTCCGCCATTCTTCTCCTCCATCGAGACCGTATCCCGCTTCCATCCACACACGGTCTCGCGTATTCTTCATCTCTTTCCTCTACGCATTCTTTCACCAACCTGCACATTATCGCGATAAATTTTTTGAATGCTTTGTGCTAACTTTTGGCCTGTGTAACACCTTGTATAGATTGATATTGTTCTCTTCCCCCCTAACTCTGAACTTTAACGCTTAAACAGTGGCAACACTATTTTACTTAAGTTTGGGGGACCTTTTTGTTTGTATATATTTTTTGGTTTGCTTTCCCTTTTGTAGTAAAAAAAACAGGGGAGCGCCGACAATTTTGACCCTCTTGGTATACAATGACAGTAAGGGCACTATCAAGTTTAAGTTTGAGGGTGTGCTCAGTAAGCTTTCTACCTTCGCATGCATGTGTATATTTTGCATTTGTTATTTAAAAACCAACAAAAATCTAAAAAATTTTAAAAATATATAAAAACTTTGTCGTCAAGTTAGCTAGTATGGTAGCTTAGATTTTTATTCTGAAAATTTAGTTGAAATGTTAGGAATAACTAAAGCCTAGGTATAAGAATCGAAAACTCTAAAAATAACCCTCCTTCTGTTTAAACCTTAGTAAATATACGTCCTTGCAGTTTTTTTAGAAGTAGGTAATCTTGAGTTCAGTTCTTGAGTTAAGTCAAGATGAAGGGAAAGTATTGAAAGATTTATTGAAGGATAAGTCTGAAAAATAGTTCTTATTCGTGAGTCCAAATATAGAAAGTATATACTCTACAAACTGCACTTACACGTACCTTAAAACTTAGGATAGTAAAGGCTACCTAGAAATAGTCTTGCCTGAAAACCTAGTATGAAAGAAAAAACGGTATTTAAAGCTAACCACCAAAAGAGCATCACTGAAAAATATATCCGGTCTTGAAAAAGAAAAATAAAGAAAAAGAAAAAAAAAGAATAAATTACAAGACCTGGAAACTGCTATTTACGCTTTAAGCTCATACATTCAGTAATCGGATGTTAGTGCCTCAAGAAGCATTAATAGTCGCATGAAAGGGGTGGGAGAAAATCCGTTCATCATTAACAAAAAGAAGTAGTATTAGGTATTAAGGCAAGGGTACTATAGCTTGAATTGAATTCTTAAGTATAGGGGTGAAAATTTACACACACGTGGGGGTATACGATCGATGTTTGGAGGAAAAATAGGAATAAAGAATAAGACTTATGTTTTCCGTAAAGATGATATAAATTCCGGATTGGAGACTGCGCTTTAGAAGGAAAACTCAGGAGAAACCGAGATCTTTCTAAACTGTCAAAACGTATAGGATCTTGGATTGAATAAATAAGAGGTGTGAAACATAAGGGGTGGATATTTCTAACTTAGGATGATATAGTTTCTAACTTAGATGCTAAAGCGTAGGAGTAGAATCAAGATTATTTTATGAAATTGGCTTGACGGGAATTTATGGGTAGTATCCGCTGAAAACCCTCGGGAGACGACACTACTCCTGCTAGGGACACCTAGAGGTTTAACGGCTTGTTGCACGAGCTCAGTGCAATCGCGTTCCCTGCGAAAGTGGGGTTAGGAATTTTTGTGAATAATTGGTATTGCTCGGTTGTAACGTTTCTGAAATCGTTATGTGAATTTTTCCGTTTTAGGGTAAAATAGTCGGTATGATAGTGATCAAACTTCTGTATGGACTTGTTTGCAACTAGTTTTACTAGAATGAAGCTAGTTTGCGGGTTTTGTGGGTTACTTGGAAGTTTTGGTTCACTTTGAAAAAAATTCCCTAATTAAATTATTATTTTAAGTTTTTATTTATGCACTTAACTATTGGTT
The DNA here is from genome assembly GCA_030015575.1 of Agapanthus africanus. NCBI lineage: Eukaryota > Viridiplantae > Streptophyta > Magnoliopsida > Asparagales > Amaryllidaceae > Agapanthus > Agapanthus africanus. The sequence continues at coordinate 172,558,637 of JASDDO010000031.1, read as the reverse complement.
AATTTATGTGCATTCTTTTTTGGCCAAAATATCTTTTATCATGCCATAGCCGAAATCTTCTAGTGTGGGAATGGGGTTTTGTTTTTGATGAGTCATTGATTGTTGATTCTAGAATTGGTGAGTCATTTGATGAGGTGGCTTATGCATTCATTCCATTTTGTTTTGGGTTAAGATATTATTGTGTGATATTTGTGTTGATTTTGGTTATGGTCACCACATGCATTCTTGAGCTCACCCCTTCCAAAAAAAATTCACAGTGAACATTATATTGTCCCCCCCCCACTTGATTGTGGAATTGATTTTCTTTGCAAAAATTGGTTAGCTCATCTCTTCAATTCATAGCATGTAAAAATCCCCAGAGCACTCATCATCAATTCATTTTTCACAGTGAACAATTTGTACTTGTGGCCGAGCCCAATATTGGTGTAGCTTGATTTTATTTCCAAAGCTCACAATTTCTTCACTTGATTTCATTTTTGGCACTTCATGTCCGAGTTGCTTCAGTTTGAAGCGGGAGCCCGTATAAAGATTCATTGACGTGGTGCCACTTCGACGAGGAGACCGGAGATCGGAGATGCCGCAAGGAGCGTGGAATGATAGCTAAAGACCGAAGGACACGGATAGATCGGTATAATTTCTTAAACAATTTTACAGTTTACTAGTATAGGGTTACTGGTACGATTGGGAGTTTTAGGCTTGGTGGTGTTCATGGATAGCGACTATAGTTATGGTTTTGGCTATATTTTCCGGTATTTGGATTTCTTGGTTTTGCAACTGGATATTGTATTTGGTCATTGGACGTTTGTATGTCAACGACGAGGGTTGTTTGGTTGTTTTGCATACCTAGGCTATAGGTTCTAACCTATGAGCGCACCGCGTGTCGTATTTGGATTTCGGAATTTGATGTTAATAGCTTTGCGAATTCATATTGATTGTAGGTACCTTCACGTGGATTCCGAGACGACGAAGTGCATCGACTACGGCTAAGCGAGGAGTTTAGCAGGTGAGTAGATTTATATCTACGGGAGAAGTCGGGTGGATGGCGTATAGCACCCCCGCAAACATTGATATGGAATATCGTTTGATTATTTTATCCTGATAAATGATATGCGACGGACATGATTGTTGGATTTACAAACGATAATATGAAAGAAGTTGATGCTAATGGACATATTGACATATGAGAATATAAATGATAAGGAATCATGATAGGTATGAATTGGAAGTGAACAAGCGTGACGTTTTTATATTGTGATACGAGATATTAATGTGATAATCGAGTATACGATGTGATATGATGACTTAGTGTGATATGTCGTTATATGGATTCGAGTCGATATGAGATTGTTGATACCTTTGTAGGTCCCCTGATACGAGTTTGACATGGATGTGACCTGAGAGATAGGTATATATATATGGATAATGTTTTTGCATATTGAGTGATATGTCGTACGAGACTTAGATCCGTACCCTGATGTTGTATAAGTTGATAGAATCCCTATTTGTTTAATGCCGCCGTACGTGGATTACCGTACACGATGAGTTTTGCCTGTTGATTTATCCATACCCTTGTTTAGAGGAGGTCGTACGATGGATTTTACCGTACGTGATATTGTGCGGCTGGATGCCGATTGATAGATTCACCGACTCGGTCATGCTAGATACGTATACCATATAGCATTTAGAGTCACGATGTACATTATGCTGCATTCATGATTATTCTCATTGCATTTCATATAGCTGTACTAGTACACCTTCACCATTATCGATGATGCGTATGTTACACATACACAGATTGTCGGCGCACACACTTCATCATCGATAATTGCTATGTCACTACACAGTAGAATTTCTACATAATGTTACGATATACTTGCAATATTCATATCATTGTTCCACGTTGCATGAGATATACGGACATGCTTACATCCTGTTATATGTTGTATACATACTGACATGTACACCCCACATACCTTGTTACAGCTACATGTACATCATGCGTACATACTTACATGTACACCCATATATCTTGCTATAGCTGCATATACCCCTAAGTGGTATTGTATTGACATGTGATATTGAGATGTTGCTTATTGTGCTATTATGCTTATAAGATGCATCATATATGTTAGGTTTACCTAGCACCTCATGAAGGGTTTGGAAGCATCACATGTCACAAAATCAAATTTTTATTGTGCTAAGTGAACATACAAAGAATCGTCACTAGAATTTTAGGGTTTCTAAAACTTGACAACATCACAAGTAGGAAAAACTAGGGTTTTGAGAGTACAACCTTTGTAGCTCCCTACGCTAGACTCCTTGGCCACTTGAGGGTTGGAAAAAGGTTTGCATGAGGTCTTCTAATGTCCACGACGATCCACCCGAAGCTCCTTTGCCCAAAGCTCCTTGCTTTACCCGATATGTAAAAGAAGTAAAGCAAACACCCTACACAAACCGGCTAGATGTGTGTAGTATGATGATGTGGTTGTTTTTCTATAATCAAAACTCTTTCTTTTATCAACCTCACTTAAAGAAAATTATCAAGAGAGGAAGAAGAAGATGGTGGTTTTTTTTCTTTCTCACAAAAGGAAAAGAGATAAGAATGGAATAATATGAAATGAGAATGAATAATATATTTTTAAATTCCTTCTCACTTCAACCATGGTTAGAATTATCTAGATCTTTTCAAATTGAGTTAAAAGGTTAAAGGATAATTAACTCAAGGTTAATAAGTGGTTGAAGCATGGTCAAAGATGATAAACTTAAATCTCTTGTGAATTATCCTTTCCTTTTAACAAAATGAAAAATAAATAGATAATCCCATCATCTAAGTCTTGCATTGCCACCAAACTTGTATCAACAATCATGATACAATGTATGCATGTATGTATCCATGCACATCATCATGTGCATACATGTATGCATACAAAATAGAAAAGAGTTTGATTAAAGAATTAATCTAAAAGTCATTTGTTAAATCAACACTTGATTTTGCAAACCGGTCATATCACATACAGCCCAACCAATAGAAAATGCCCGATTAATATGTGGTATAACATATCCGTATTTAATCGGGTCCTCGCGCATATCTCATATGCACACCACATCTTTTCGCCTGAGCCAGGAAACTTCATTGTGGGACTCTAAGACTCGTCAATACGCCGGCAGTAGGTAATGATCATATCAAATACCTACAAGCCGCAAGCGGTCAGCTAAACGTAACGGCCACCCGGGTATTGAGCGATCAGAAGAAAACAAGCGAACCTGCTACAACTCCCGTCGAGCCAACCGGCAACACTACCGTACAGTCTGGTCTCTTCGTCAGATATGCTGCATATCGAGTCTAGGGATGGTGACGTCGACCCCAATAACTCAAATAAGTCGTGCCGATGAATGGTCTATAACAGATCGAGAAACTACTGATAACACTTATCTGCAAATCCCAACAGCCCTGGCCAGGGACTTACTGATATAGCCAGTCGAGCACAGCACAACATCAACTCCCAATACCGGGAGAGACGAAACCCCTCCTATCGCTCATCGCCTTCGTGTGTCTCGGGACTGTACCCAACGGCCACCTGTTTGCACGACTCAGTAGAGCCGTGGTAGGGTGGTAATCAAAGTACAGTGGGAGAACACACAAGACTCTATGATGATCTCGGGTCTACAGACTAACCTGCACCAGTGTCACCTGAGAACTGCTATCCGACGATAGATATAATTCCATATAGGAGTTCTCGGTGAGTCCGTCCAGTCTACCCAGTCACCACTGAGCACCCGTATACGATCTCGATGTCAAACATCGATGAATGTGGGAACATCCATCGCCCATCATATGGGTCTAGTATCATATACGCCAGTCTACACTGGTATATCGATGCCCCATCTCGATACACCCATGACTAGGGACATTTCAGGATATGCTTATAAACTACAGATGTCCCACTAGTATGATCTCTATCATAATCACAGTAGTCAAGCCTATATCCTCAGGGCTTTATCAACATGTGTGAATGAGTAAAAGCATGATCAAATCAACATGTCAGATAAAGAAGAACCAGATAGCATACTATCATGTCGAGCAAGAATGTACACTGAATATATATATATATATATATATATAAATACATCCACTATCATATAATGGCCTCTAGGGCATACATATATCCAACAATCTCCCACTTGCACTAAGGTCAGTTATTGGCGTATCTCATATCCAACATCTCAAAAAGTCGCTCATGCTGCGGCTGAGGGATCCGCGGCGTTATTCTTCGTGTCTACTCTCTTAATCTCGATCTCGCGGCGATCTACAATCTCCCGGATCAAATGAAAGCGCCTCAGGATGTGTCTGGACCGCTGATGGGATCTGGGCTCCTTGGCTAACGCCATAGCCCCATTATTGTCACTATACAACGGTATTGGATCAATAATGGTTGGAACTACTCCTAGCTCCGAGACGAACTTCCTCATCCAGACGGCTTCCTTGGCGGCATCATTTGCAGCAATGTACTCCGCTTCCATCGGAGAGTCTGCAACGGTATCCTTTTTGGAACTCTTCCAACTTACCGCCCCTCCGTTGAGGGTAAATGCAAACCCAGAGATAGATTTGCTGTCGTCCTTATCGCTCTGGAAGCTCGAATCGGTAAAGGCCTCCATTTGGAGATCTCCATTACCATACACCAAGAACAATTCTTTAGTCCTTCGCAAGTACTTAAGAATGTTCTTCACAGCTATCCAGTGATTATCCGCTGGGTTGGATTGATACCTGCTTACAACACTAAGTGCATAAGCTACATCTGGGCGTGTACATAACATCGCATACATTATAGATCCTACTGCCGAAGCATAGGGTATAATGCTCATGCGATCTCTCTCTTCATCGGTCTTTGGACAAGAATCCTTGGAGAGAGTGACCCCATGGCAAGCAGGTAAGGCACCCCGCTTGGAGTCTTCCATACTAAACCTTTTTAGGATGGTGTTGATGTACTTGGTTTGGGACAATCCCAACAACCTCTTGGATCTATCCCTATAGATCCTAATGCCCAGGATGTATGTGGTATCACCCAGGTCCTTCATGGAGAACCTTAGTGATAAGAAAGATTTGACCGACTGTACATAGGAATGTCATTTCCTATCAGAAGAATGTCATCCACGTACAATACGAGGAATGTGACAGCTCTCCCTACAGCCTTCTTATAAACACAAGGTTCATCTGGATTTTTGATGAAATCAAACTCTTTGATAACATCATCGAAACAGATGTTCCAACTCCGTGATGCCTGCTTTAACCCATATATGGATTTAAGCAATCTACATGTTTTCCCGCTGCTCCCACTGTCAATGAAGCCCTCTGGCTGATCCATATAAACGCATTCTTCTAAATCTCCATTTAGAAATGCTGTTTTAACGTCCATCTGCCAGATTTCATAGTCGTAGTGAGCAGCAATAGCAAGTAGGATCCGAATGGATTTAAGCATGGCTACGGGCGAAAAAGTTTCGTCATAGTCCAAACCTGGTCTTTGACGAAAACCCTTCGCCACAAGTCTTGCCTTATAGGTCTCTACCTGCCCATCTACACCAATCTTTTTTTTAAAGATCCATTTGCACCTTACAGGTTTTACCCCAGGGGGTACAACGTCCAATGTCCAAACTTTGTTGGTGTACATAGACTCCATTTCGAATCTCATGGCATCCAGCCACTTCACAGAGTCACCACTCGTGATAGCTTGCTGAAAACTGGTAGGGTCATCATCCTCCATGATGCAGTCTTCTCTGTCACCATCAATGAGGAAACCGTAGTACCTCTCCGGTGGGCGAGAAGTCCTACCAGACCTTCGGAGTGGCCGAGGTTCTTCAGTTTCTATTGCAACAGCCGGTTCAACCAAGTCGTCATTTGTAGTTTATGTCTCTAGAACCTCTTCTAGATCCACCACATTGCCATCATCTTTATCTATAAAAAACTCTTTTTCTAAGAATGTGGCATACTGAGAACAAAAACTTTTTGTTCCTCTTTGTGGTAGAATATATATCCATAAGAGTTCCTTGGATAACCCACAAAGTTACACATGACTGACAGTGTCTCGAGTTTGTCCAGATTCTGCTTTTTAACATAGGCCGGGCAACCCCAAATCTTAATTCTCTTAAGAGATGGTCTCTTCCCGTGCCATATCTCATATGGCGTGGTAGACACGGTTTTGGTTAGAACCCTGTTCAAAAGAAACGCTGTTGTTTCCAATGCATGCCCCCAAAACGAGGCAGGTAACTCAGCATCACTCATCATGGAACGGACCATATCTAATAGGGTCCGATTCCGTCGTTCAAACACACCGTTTTGCTGTGGTGTGTAAGGAAGAGTGAGCTGAGAGAGAATCCCATTCTCTTTTAGGAAGTTTGCAAATTCTGTACTGAGGTACTCCCCACCTCGATCTGATCGAAGCATCTTGATACTCAAGACGGTTTGTTTTTCTACTTCTTGTTTATATTCAGTGAATTTCTCGAAAGCTTCGGATTTGTGTTTTAACAAAAATACATGACCAAATCTTGAGAAATCGTCAGTGAAAGTAATGAAGTAAGAAAAACCGCCTCTAGCCTGTGTAGACATTGGCCCATATACATCACTATGTATGAGTCCTAGGAGCTCGGTAGCTCTTTCTCCGTGTCCGGTAAACGGAGTTTTGGTCATTTTATACAAGACTGGAAAGTCGCATAAGATTTATATTCAAAGGAGTTTAAATATCCATCTTTGTGTAACTTGTTTAGTCTTGTTTCGTTAATATGACCAAGTCTACAGTGCCAAACAAAAGCTTCATTTATTTCTGAAAGTTTTCTTTTATTAGTGTGTTGTATGTTGAAAACTGTGTGTTGCTTTAGGACGTATATCCCGTTATTAAGTGTACCATACCCAACCAACATTTGATTCAGGTGAATGTTCATAATATTGTTCTGCAATACAAAATTATATCCTTCATTGTCTAACAAAGAAACAGATATTATATTACAAAGCATACTTGGTACAAAATAACATGGGTTCAAAACCAATATACATGCAGATGGCAACCCCTAGTGATACTCTCCCACTGCGACTGTATGTACATTGGAACCATTTCCAACGCGGAGAGTATGGTCACCTGTCTTCAAAACTTTGCTATTTCTCAGCCCCTGCATAGAATTGAAAATGTGAGAACCTGAACCGGTATCTAATACCCAGGAAGCAGAGTTTATTGAAAGACATTTTTCTGTCACAAACACACCTGAAGCGGAAGCATCCCCATGCTTCTTCTTGAGATTCAAGTACTCCGTACAGTTGCGCTTCCAATGTCCTGTCTTGTGGCAATGAAAACATTCCCCTTTCCCCGAGTCTCCAGCTTTGGACTTTTCCTTTCCCTTCACCTTTTTAACTCCACCCTTAGGATTGGTGGGCTTCTTCTTTTTCTTTCCTTTGGCCTTAGCCTTTGAGCGAGAAGAGGAAGATTGTCCAACAGTCATAACGGGAGTTTTCACTAATTTCAGTGTGCTCTCTGCACTCCTTAACATATTAAGGAGTTCAGGTAGTTCCCTCTCCATGTTGTGCATATTGAAGTTAACTATGAACTGAGCAAAGGTGGAGGGGAGGGACTGCAGAATAATATCCGTATATTGTTCATTGTCCATTGTCCATCCAAGGTCCTCAAGCTCTTCTATAAGAGCTATCATCTTCAGAACATGGTCTCCTACCGGTGTGCCAGGGGCCATTCGCATCTGAAACAATTTCTTTGATGCTTCGTATCGTAATACACGGGATTTCTCTCCATACAACTCCTTTGTATGGAGAAATATGGTTTGAATGTACATATTCTCGTGCTGCTTTTGATGTGTATTGTCCATCGATGCAAGCGTGAGGCATTTGGCCGTGGCACAGTCAGCGTCCCATGTCTTGCGGACTTCAATATCCGCAACTGAGGATTTTGGACCTGGGGTGGGTGGGGCTGAAGCCGTGAGGACATATGATACTTTATCATAAGTCAAGGCTATTTTCAGATTCCTCAGCCAGACTTTATAATTGGTCCCATTCAGTTTGTTTTTATTTAGTAGAAGCTTGAGTCCAGTCATTGGTATCTGCCATTAAGAGAGAGAAAAGAATACACTCAGCGAAAGCTCTTGCAAAGATCAGATTGGTTATTATCTTGTCTAATCGATTTCTCCCACTGCTTTAATCAAGTTTTTCTTTCAAACCTCAAAAAGAAAACTAGCCAGGATTAATTACAGTCTACAACTTCGCTAACCGTTCAGCCAGGCCAGTGTCGGTACTTGAGGGAGGTTCCCCGTGCTTTCGCACGGACCTAATTAAAGTAAACCTCGTTTTCCCAGAGGCGTAGCCCCGTTAACACCTTTCTAGACACCTAATGAGTTAGCTAATTGTAAACTGTAAAACTCTCCTGGGAGCAACTATTGCCCACAGTGGGATCGGGATCCAACCATCATATGGAAGGTATGCAATCTCATTGCAAATCTCAACACTTGAAATTCCCGATATGATTTTTACCCCTAGTACTTATTACCTTAACTATGGTCAACAAATCATAAGTACCAGTCAAGTTCTACCCGTCATTTCTTGATTAATTAGACCCACCCATATGACCCTTAACTATGGTCAACAAAGTCGCATGAATGTCCTAATTAATCTGCATCATATGCAGTGTAGGAAGACATCACTTAGCTACCGTACACTACGCCTTAACTAAAGTCAACAAACGTAGCACGAATACTAAGTACTCTACTTCCTAAAATGACGGAGGGTTGCGGATGATTTTTATGAAAATCTTTAACGCTTTGAACTTGATATTGTCGTAGAATCAAATGGTTTTCAAAAGGAGTGGCTTGTGCTCCGCAGTTTTGAAATATAGCTTTTTCATAAAGAGCCGAGTGGTTTTCAAATCCGATTCTACAACATTTTTTTAGGTTTATTTTCTTTACATTAATCATATTAATGTAATCCCATCATTTAAGTCCTTAAGCCAATCACAGAAAAGAAACGAAAATAACACGTACGTTTATGCCATCCGCATTCGCCGCAACGTTCCGTTATGCACCGTTAGGTTACTTAACTAACGGCATACCGGGACGGGACTAGCGCGGGTGCAAAATATAAGCAACGTCTACTATATATCTCATATATAATATATCATTCGTCTCAGATATCACAGAACACAGCCAGCAGAAACAAATATATAATGTGGGATATACTAGGACGTCCGTATTAGCATTTAGCCAACAATAGAAAATACGGATTCCACAGTCGCGATGAATAGCCAAGCCCACACCCCTAGACCCCTACGAGAGCGGCAAGCAACCCTACCAATCCTGGAGTTTAGGAGACCCGGTCTCGACTCCTCGAGAGGCTTCCCACTGAACCCCAGAACCCGGTCACTTGTGCTCCCCTCCTTGGGTCTATCCTAATGCGGAAAAGTAAATAATATACAACACTGGTGGCATCAACCTCAACCCGGAAGTTCCCCAAATAAAAGAATATTACATTACATTTGAATTTTACATGAATGAAAAATAAAACTCTCATCTCACATAAAACCCCCCGGCTATTCAATCGCGACAATCCCGCACATCATATCTCAGCCACACATAATATCATATATCATCAACGTAAGTAAGTATGCGTACCCCGATTGTCGTTGATGTATAGCAACGAAACCGGCGATATCGACACACTACACTTACGGTCACAGAAAAGAAAGTGTAAAACTACAATATTTGGAATCCACATTCTCTTTAGACATCGTAAATGCGAAATATCACATACTTCGTATTTCAAGCCTAACTATATGAATTCCACATATTGTATCACATTCCAGATAAATAGACAGTATTAAAGTTTTCGATGGAATAATCAAATACCTAAAATTCCCTAAAGCTCAACACTTGAGCGGAGTTCAAAAGTCCCGGAGTGTGTCACAGTAGTAGCGGTCCAGCCGTAGAAGGGTCAAGCCAATGCCTCACATGTGGCACGCCGTACTGCCTCAAACCCTAAGGTTCAAAAGGCAGTTCAAGACGGTCACATAATCGAGTTAAGGTTTGTTGTCTTCTAGAGGGTCCACCACAAAAAAAAACTTGCACATATTTCCGAAAGATTTAAACCCCGTGGAAGAGTGAGTTAATGATACTCGTTCGAACATTTTAATACTTTCTAATTATCCGGAAAAAGCATGAAATTAAAATTCCGATCGAATCATTGAATCCAAAACAATCTCCAGAACAAATAACATTTAAACTAGATTAAAAATACCCAAATTTCTTTTACATATTTTTAATTATGAAAAATAACAGTTTTGAAAAAATGTCCAGAGAGTGCTAAAAAAACCGTATTTTTTGGTTCGATCGGAGTTTTAACTTCGTCAAAGTGTCGCCTAAAGTTCTAGGTTGGCTCTGATACCAATGTTAGGTTTACCTAGCACCTCATGAAGGGTTTGGAAGCATCACATGTCACAAAATCAAATTTTTATGGTGCTAAGTGAACATACAAAGAATCGTCACTAGAATTTTAGGGTTTCTAAAACTTGACAACATCACAAGTAGGAAAAACTAGGGTTTTGAGAGTACAACCTTTGTAGCTCCCTACGCTAGACTCCTTAGCCACTTGAGGGTTGGAAAAAGGTTTGCTTGAGGTCTTCTAATGTCCACGACGATCCACCCGAAGCTCCTTTGCCCAAAGCTCATTGCTTTACCCGATATGTGAAAGAAGTAAAGCAAACACCCTTCACAAACCGGCTAGATGTGTGTAGTATGATGATGTGGTTGTTTTTCTATAATCAAAACTCTTTCTTTTATCAACCTCACTTAAAGAAAATTATCAAGAGAGGAAGAAGAAGATGGTGGGTTTTTTTCTTTCTCACAAAAGGAAAAGAGATAAGAATGGAATAATATGAAATGAGAAAGAATAATATATTTTTAAATTCCTTCTCACTTTAACCATGGTTAGAATTATCTAGATCTTTTCAAATTGAGTTAAAATGTTAAAAGATAATTAACTCAAGGTTAATAAGTGGTTGAAGCATGGTCAAAGATGATAAACTTGAACCTCTTGTGAATTATCCTTTCCTTTTAACAAAATGAAAAATAAATAGATAATCCTATCATGTAAGTCTTGCATTGCCACCAAACTTATATCAACAATCATGATACAATGTATGCATGTATGTATCCATGCACATCATCATGTGCATACATGTATGCATACAAAATAGAAAAGAGTTTGATTAAAGAATTAATCTAAAAGTCATTTGTTAAATCAACACTTGATTTTGCAAACCGGTCATATCACATACGACCCGACCAATAGAAAATGCCCGATTAATATACGGTATCACATATCTGTATTTAATCGGGTCCCCGCGCATATCTCACATGCACACTATATCTTTTCGCCTGAGCTAGGAAACTTCATTGTGGGACTCTAAGACTCGTCAGTACGCCGGCAGTAGGTAATGATCATATCAAATACCTACAAGCCGCAAGCGGTCAGCTAAACGTAACGGCCACCCGGGTATTGAGCGATCAGAAGAAAACAAGCGAACCTGCTACAACTCCCGTCGAGCCAACCGGCAACACTACCGTACAGTCCGGTCTCTTCGTCAGATATGCTGCATATCGAGTCTAGGGATGGTGACGTCGACCCTAATAACTCAAATAAGTCGTGCCGATGAATGGTCTATAACAGATCGAGAAACTACTGATAACACTTATCAGCAAATCCCAACAGCCCTAGCTAGGGACTTACTGATATAGCGAGTCGAGCACAGCACACCATCAACTCCCAATACCGGGAGAGACGAAACCCCTCCTATCGCCTTCGTGTGTCTCGGGACTGTACCCAACGGCCACCTGTTTGCACGACTCAGTAGAGCCGTGGTAGGGTGGTAATCAAAGTACAGTGGGAGAACACACAAGACTCTATGACGATCTCGGGTCTACAAACTAACCTGCACTAGTGTCACCTGAGAACTGCTATCCGACGATAGATATAATTCCATATAGGAGTTCTCGGTGAGTGCGTCCAGTCTACCTAGTCACCACTGAGCACCCGTATACGATCTCGATGTCAAACATCGATGAATGTGGGATCATCCATCGCCCATCATATAGGTCTAGTATCATATACGCCAGTATACACTGGTATATCGATGCCCCATCTCGGTACACCCATGACTAGGGACATTTCAGGATATGCTTATAAACTACAGATGTCCCACTAGTATGATCTCTATCATAATCACAGTAGTCAAGCCTATATCCTCAAGGCTTTATCAACATGTGTGAATGAGTAAAAGCATGATCAAATCAACATGTCAGATAAAGAAGAACCAGATAGCATACTATCATGTCGAGCAATAATGTACACTGAATATATATATATACATGTATAAATACATCCACTATCATATAATGGCCTCTAGGGCATACATATATCCAACAATACATACCTGCTTACATGTAGATACGCTTATCTTTCTATAGTTACATGTACACCTCATATGATGTTGCGCTTGATTTCGGAGGTTTTGGGAACCGCATGATATATTTTAAAACTGGATTCATTTAAAAGAGTGGTTTTCCCTTAATATGCTCATATTGCTGTTTTATGTTGCATATATCAGTTTTCAAGGATTTACGCATTGAGATATGGATTTCATGTGATTTATGGATTTGAGAACCGTGGGGGTATTTCAAGAAATTTATGTAGTGTTTGAAAACCCGGTTTCTCTTGATATGATATTTCAGTGCGTCCACCATGAGATTTCTCGGTTCTGAGAGTTGTGATATATACCCGATACGACGAGTTGGAGTTGTAAGTGCACGGCGGCGCCCCGGCCTCCATCCCGAGGCCAAATGCGGAAGCAATGGTTAACTTTAATTTTTCTTGAACCGGCACCACCGCGCACTAAAAACCCGGATCGGGCCATTAAACAAGTCCTAGCTAACTACAAGATGGGAAGAGAGATATACCGAATGATCCGTGTCCGCCGGTCTTCTCGTCATCGTCCCGATCTCCCGCGGAAGCTCCGGTCTCCACCTCGTCGCCGGAAGGGCACCACGTCGCCTGCTTGTTTTACGGGCTCCCACCTCTATACCGAGGCAACTCGGGAACGAAGTTGGCGAGCCGACGTGCCCAAGGTTTGCTGTAGAATGTGTGTAGAACCATGTCTCATGTTAGGGTAGTAGATGTTGCCTTTGTGGTAGAGGAAAATGAACTTGGAGAGAGGTGAGAAAAAATGTAGCATGCAAAGAATGAGATTAACATTTTTCTCACAACCAAAAGAAAAGTCCCACCCAATGTGGCCGGCCATATTAGGTGAAGGAGGAGGGGAGAAAAAACTAGTGGGGTTGTATCAATAATACAAAGAAAAAGAATGATAGATCACCAAGTCAAAGAGCAAACCACACTCCCTCATCATGACCAACCATCATCATCAAGCATGATAACCAACTAAGACCAACACTCCACCACAACCATCATGAAAACAAAAGTCAAGCCATCATGGTCAAAAGAAGTCAAATGATGGTGCAAGTATCATGATACAATAAAATGCAAAGAACACCCTCCACAAATGCCTATTTGCACAAATACAAATAAGCCCTCCTACACCAATTTTCGGCCAATGAAAGATACAAAGAAAATTGGCCGAAACCGAAAAGCAAACTGGCAACTCCAGAAAACTGGTCCCGTAATAAATTACAGGAAAACCTCAATACTGTGTATACACACCCGCATTTGCATTCCGACCGAAATACAAATGCAATGAGACAAAATCTACACTATATTATACTAGGATCCGGCTTAAACCAAATCCGGCTAGTATTATCCGTCCGATCCTGATCCGTGCAATGCCGCACGTATCTGATCGAACCCTGCCATATCTCCATACCGTCTCTACAGCGTTTCGCCTGAAACTTGAGTAACTGTATGTGTGGTGGAATCTAAAGACTCGTCAATACTATGGTTGTGGATTTAACCACTAGCACGTCAGAGGTATTAGCCATACGTGACGGGCTACCAGCTATTGACCAAAAGGGGTGTCGATGAGCGAACTCATCCTGACACCCTACTGAGCCTGTCAGTGACAATATCCGTACAGTCCGGTCCGTTCGTCTATGAGCATCGCATGGCCGGCCTAGGGGGTTGGTAAAAGTCAGACCCCAAAAGCGGTACAAGTCGTGTCGGAGTGTAGCCCAGAACACCCTGGGATACTACTGGAATACCTACCAGTAAATCTCCTGCCTCGGCCGGGGGCTTCGTGTAATGGCTCTCCTAGACACAGCGCAACCTCACCCCCAATACTGGGAGAGACGAACCCCTGAAGATCCGCTCACTGCCTCTATGTGGCTCGGGACTGTACCCAACTAAAACCTGTTTGCACGTCTCCTTTGAGCGTGGTAGGGTAGTAATCAAAGTACAGTGGGAACTCACACGAAACAAATGACGATCCCCAGGTCGATGAACTAACCTGTACACATGTCACCAGGGAACTGCTATCTGACGTCAGGTATAAGACCAACTAGCATGTTCCCGGCGAGTCCTGTCCGGTGTACTCATAACCCAATGAGCACATGTATACATCTTAGGTGAACCAACCGACACCAGTGGCTTGTGAGACCGGCCACCGCCCCTCGTCGTGTTCTCGAATGCACACACTAGTCTACTCTGGAATATCGATGCCCTGTCTCGAAACTCCCACGACTAGGGACCTTTTAAGGATGTGCTTATAGACCCCAGCTCCCACTTATATGATCGCCCTCATACTGATGGTGGTCAAGCAAGAATCCTAGGGGCTCTATCAACGTGTAATAGCGACATGTCAAGTCACCTAAAGCAGTACACGATGATAAAGATAAACCAGATAGCGTACTATCATCTCGAGTAAGACTGTCCTACTGGGACAGGTCCTCCCTCAATCATTGCAATCACGTGCCTGTGATCCAATAATTGACTCTGAGGGCACTATCTCCAACAATCTCCCACTTGCACTCAAGGCTAATTATTGCGATGTCGCATACTCACAGCCCGTGTGATACCGAACACCCAACTCCTCTACTAGTCAGTCTCACAAAGCCTGTTTTTGAAACTATTGCGTTCGAGGAATAGCCTCAGTGAGTGGATCCGCTTTGATGTTTCTTTCTATGTCTCCCTATATCTCAAGTTCGCGGAGAAACCTATCTCCCGAAATCAGCAATACCTGTCTTAGAATGTGTCTGGATGTCTGATGGGACCTAGCTCATAAATGAACTCCAAATCCAAACTTCTTAGACTGTATCGTCAACTGTACTTAATCAGTATCCTGCGCCATGCCTCCCTCAGTATTGCCTTGGACCACCTGTCCAAAATACTGCCCCTCGTCAGAAGGAAAAACTATAACTCTGACAACCTCCTTGTCGTCCAGGTCACCTTGGAAGCCTGGAATGATAACTGTCTCCCGAATGAGGCTGTCGTTATCATATCCCTAGAACATTCACTTATGTTCTAAAACTGCTTCCGACTGTTTCTCTAGGATAGGATCAATGTCAACTTATTGCATCTAGTGCAAGAACAACATCTGGTGTGGTACTTAACATCTCATGATTGACTCAATTGCCAGAGCAAGTGATCTGCCAATCATGCACATCCCTCTCCCCTTTAGTCTGTAAGACACCTTTAGAGAGGGTGACTCCATCACCTGCAGGTACACTACCGTGTCAGGAGTCGTCCATTCTAAATACTCTTAGAATGTTGTCTGAGTACCCTGATTGGGAAACCACCCAAATCTAGATCTAAAGCCATAGATCTAGTAACCAGTATGTCAGATATAAAATCCATTTCCTTTGTGGAGAAACCAGTGTGTGACGACCAAAGTATAACCGATCGTAGTATAGGAGTTTCTTTTCCTATTCTGTGTATGTCATCCAAATACCATGACATCACACCCTACTACCTTCTCAACAGATCCATCCCCTATTATGATGAAGTCAAACCTATGACTGTCACATCAGAAATTGATGATCTATCTCCGCTACATCTGCTTTAGTCTATAAATAGACATAAGCCACCTGTCCACCAATGCTTCCGCTGCTCCCACTGACTACGACAACCCTCTGGCAGAGTCATATAGACGTACACTTCTAAAGCCAGTTTAGAACGACGCTATACTCATCCTTCTGCCCGGCCTCACAGTCTGGAACAACAGCAATGGCAAATCTGGGTAAACAAGAACTTCCCTATCACCGTCCTTGAGGCTACCGGAGTACCTCTCGGGTGCCTGAAGTTACCCACCGTGTCTGCGGAGTGGCCAATGGAATGTCAAACCAGATTGAATCTTTAGGTTCCTATCAAATCTTCAGTAATCGTTTGTGGTTCTGGAATCACTTCCAGTTCTACCATACTCCCACTACTGTTTTCTGAAAAAATCCATTTTTAATAAAACTGTGGCGAGTCTAGAACAATATCACTATTGATCTTCCAGATGGTAGAAAGTCAACCCTCGTCATAGCCTGGGTCAACCCACAAACAGCCATTACAGAAACGTGCCTTGAGTTGTCCAGTGTCTGGTTTTAATCATAAGCCGGACAACTCCCCGTACCTTAACATCGTTAAGATATGAACTGTTCTTTATCAAATATAGAACCAGAGGCACTGATATAATTGAACCAGATACAAATCATGCAGCTGTCTCCAGTGCATGTCAACTAAATGGAAGGAGGCCGATCAACGTTACTCAACTTAGGAATGCTTCCAATTATGAGTAACCTGAAAGAGAAGCAAGTTCTCTTAATCATTACTATCGGCTGAATACCATTCACAAGTATCTACATCTTCAATCACTTTGAAGAATCCCGATACTTGCAATACTTGGTTCTCTACTTTATTCAAATACCAATAACTTCTCAAAATTCGGACCCTGTGTTTCCACGAAACACCTGTCTAAAAACTAGAGAAGTCATAAGTAAACCGAATATAGTACGAGGACCAACCCCTCTGTCCTGATGGACCCTGGACAACATACAATACTCTGTATAAGTCCCTTGAGTCTGATAACTCATTCACTGTGTGTCGTAGGTTGAAAACTGTACTATGGTTATGAAGAATTACACCGCTGTTTAATGCTCCTTACCTAACCATCCACTGATATAGGTAAATGTCATAGACATAATTTCAAAAAGGTATATCTCACTCTATGAAAATAGACGTACAGATATATAGATTTGAAATTGGTGCATAACAGCGGATATTCAAAACCAAATATTTGCCGACCGGCAAACAACCTAGGTGACTTCCTCAAATATCACCGATTACAATGAATCCCGATATAATGAGGATGATCACCTAATTCCCACTAACCTACTCCCACTCATCATCTGTAAAACCATACAGATGTGAGAATCATACCTGGTAAATACATACCTTGGAGTAAGGACTAATTGGGAAATCAGTTTTCTTTTAACAGTACACAGCGAAACTGAAACATTGAAATGTTTCGATGGGGTATCCGGTATTCCTAGTAATGCCTCTTCCATATTCATGACTGTAACCGTATAATTCTTTGCCACCTCTCCAAATCCCTTTATATGTCTTTAGTCATTACCTTCTGCACACCCCTTTAGGCCAAGTGGTTTTCTTCCTTCCCTACCGTTCGGCACCAGCCTATGGTTTGGAAGAAGACTATCCAATAAGCATAATGGGTGTACTGTTCTAATCCTAGGAGCACTCGCAATGCGAGAGAAGGTGAAGATAAAAGACAACCGAATAAACCTTATTCCTATTTCTCCTGAACCAGAATCCATCCCCGAACTGGAACAAGTTCCTTTCGAGTTCGTATATAACCATACGATGGAGTATCCAATAAACTGTGGATCTTCATAGTGATACGGAGTGTCCTGGAGAAATAAAAAGGTGATTTAGGATTGGCGAAGAAATACTTGGTATGGTCGTGAATAGCAGTCGCAATTTACTTTGCCCTCTTACTAATCCCTTTCTTTGTCTTAACTTAATACCTTCTGTACACCATCGTTAGGCTAATTGGTTTTCTTCATTCCCCACCGTTCGGCACCAGCCTAAGGTTTGGAAGAAGACTATCCAATTTACGTAATAGGTGTACTATCTTCTAAACCAAGGAGTACTCGCAATCCGAGAAAGGTAAAAGGAAAAGACAACTGAATAGTCCTATCCGTTTCCTCCAGAACCTGAAACCATCCTCGAATAAATTCTTTCGAGTTCGTATCTAACCATACGATGGTTTTGTCCAATGGAAGTGGACGTTCGTAGTAATACGGGGTGTCCTAGAGAAAAAGGTAAAAGTAGGAGTGGCAATGAGGTCTGCAACTCTGACAATCCAAAAGCCAGTGTTTAAGAAGGTTCGGTCAACTTGGTCTCTGAGTCATAGTCTTAGGGTCGGGTCAGTGGTCGCTGTCGGGGAGAGAGAGAAAAGAAACACTCAGCGTGCACTCTAACCTAGATCAGAATGGTTACCAATTTATCTAATCTGGAAACCTCCCACTGTACCGTCAAATTCTCCTCCAAACGTGAAAGAAGAATTAGTCGGGATCACCCGAAGAGTAAACCAACTCATCAGTGGGAATCGGGATCCAACTATCATCGCATGATAACGTGACGGAATCCGCTCACGGTGTCACACTCCAGAAGGTATGCGCATATCTGGCAAGTTTCAGTTTCTTTAGAAACTCCCGATGTGATTTCTGCCCCATGCTCTTATGACCTTGACTTTGGCCAACATATCATAAGTCACATGTCAAGTTCTACCCGTCATTCTCCGGGTTAATTTGAGCCCATCCGTACATACCCTTGACTTTGGCCAAAATAGTAGTACGACTGCCCCAAACCAACGCATCTATCTATGCTGCATATGAATACCCCAATAGCTACCAATCATTGTGCCTTGACTTTGGCCAACATACACAGCTTGAATACTATTGACCACCCATATGAAACGACGGAGGGCTACGAATGGTTTCTGGCGAAAACCTTTAACGTAATGAACTTGATATCGTTGAAGGAACGGATAGCTTTTAAAAAATATAGTGACGAAAACCATTGCTAAAGAGGTCACTCCCGGTGAAGGGATCTCGGCTCTTTCCCCGTAGAATGAAGTGCAGGATATTCCAACTGAATACCACGGTGCAAAGCAAAAGTAATCGGCTATAGTGAAGTCATTGCCCTGACGCAAACTTTTTGCCCAAGGGGTCACTCCCGGTGAAGGGATCTCGGCCCTTGCCTCGTCGACTGAGGAGTAGGATATTCCAATTGAATACCACGATGCTAAACAAAAGAGAACGTCCTTGCAATAACAGCTTTTTGAAAAGTGTTCCAACAACATCAGATTAGGTTTGTTTTTAACTTGCATTGATCCGAATCAACGCAGTCCCATCAATTGATCACACCAAAAAGAACGAAAATATACTGATGTACGTATATGCCATCCGCATTCGCCACTGGGTCCCATCATTACCCGTTAGGTTAGCTAACTAACGACAGAGCGGGGACTGGACTAGCGCGGATGCAAAACATATACAACATTTACTAATATATATATACCAATATATTATATTTCGCTCAAGGCGTGATAAAATGCAACATCACAGATATGTACAGCATCACAGAACAATACAGATATCTGGGATCCCCGGGTTTCACAGAGCCACTACTGAAACCCGACGTTCCCTTGGTCGTGTGGATAGCCTGTGCAATGAAATCCTAGACCCCTACGGGCGCGGCAAGTTACCCGCCAAAACCTGAAGCGAAGAAGCCCCCTTCAGCAACGTGAATGGACCACCCAACACTTCACGGAATCCGGTAACTTGGGCACCCCTCCTGGGTCAACCTGTACCCCTTACGAGTGCGGCGAATAGCCTGCCAATTCTAGAGTGAAGCCCCCTCCGTCTCAATGCCATGAGATGCGGGCTTGTTGCCCTCTAGAACCCGGCCATCCGTGCACCCCTCCTTGGGGTGATCCTAGTACAGAAAGTAAAATATACATACAACAGGTACATCGACCGCAACCTGGTCGTGCCCCAAAATAATAATACAAACAGGAAGTGAAGGCAGTCCACATGTCGGACGCTAGCCCCGCAATATCAAATGTACATAATACAACAAAACTGTACTACCACTGCAACCAGGCTATCCCCCACGACCGATCCGCAACATCACAGCAATACACAGAACATCAACGTGAATGTCACGTTCGCAAATCCATCTAACCGGGCTATAACAGTTAGACAGGATTTACCGTTCAAGTGACATTCACGGTCGCAGATATAATGTAAATACTGTGAAATAATGTGTTTAAAATATCTGATCGATCAAAATTTACCAAGTGGGCCCCCAAGTACTACTGTAGCACATCATGAAATTCTGGGCCCAAAATTAATATTCCAAAACCCCTATTTTCAGCCCAAAAGCCTACTGGAAAAAATTGGCACAATGATAACACGGAACCGCGGCCAGAAGGGGGTTTTGGCCGCGGTTCCGCGGTCTTCTTGTTGAATCATGTTGTGGAATTTTTACAGTAGGCTTAAAAGTCCATTAACATACTTCTGCAACACCCTGAAAAATTTTTGGAAACAAAAAAAAATTCGACAGAAACTGATAGTACTGAAAAACGCGAATTTTGGAATTTTTGATCGATCGGAAATGTAAAACACATTAGACCAAGCTAGACTAAGTTAATGGCGAGGCTCTGATACCACTGTAAGTGCACGGCGGCGCCCCGGCCTCCATCCCGAGGCCAAATGCGGAAGCGATGGTTAACTTTAATTTTTCTTGAACCGGCACCACCGCGCACTAAAAACCTGGATCGGGCCATTAAACAAGTCCTAGCTAACTACAAGATGGGAAGAGAGATATACCGAGTGATCCGTGTCCGCCGGTCTTCTCATCGTCGTCCCGATCTCCCGCGGAAGCTCCGGTCTCCACCTCGTCGCCGGAAGGGCACCACGTCGCCTACTTCTTTTACGGGCTCCTACCTCTATACCGAGGCAACTCGGGCACGAAGTTGGCGAGCCGACGTGCCCAAGGTTTGCTGTAGAATGTGTGTAGAACCATGTCTCATGTTAGGGTAGTGGATGTTGTCTTTGTGGTGGAGGAAAATGAACTTGGAGAGAGGTGAGAAAAAATGTAGCATGCAAAGAATGAGATTAACATTTTTCTCACAACCAAAAGAAAAGTCCCACCCAATGTGACCGGCCATATTAGGTGAAGGAGGAGGGGAGAAAAAACTAGTGGGGTTGTATCAATAATACAAAGAAAAAGAATAATAGATCACTAAGTCAAAGAGCAAACCACACTCCCTCATCATGACCAACCATCATCATCAAGCATGATAACCAACTAAGACAAACACTCTACCACAACCATCATGAAAACAAAAGTCAAGCCATCATGGTCAAAAGAAGTTAAATGATGGTGCAAGTACATAATACAATAAAATGCAAAGAACACCCTCCACAAATGCCTATTTGCACAAATACAAATAAGCTCTCCTCCACCAATTTTCGGCCAATGAAAGATACAAAGAAAATTGGCCGAAACCGAAAAGAAAACTGGCAACTCCAGAAAACTGGTCCCGTAATAAATTACAGGAAAACCCCGATACTGTGTATACACACCCGCATTTGTATTCCGATCGAAATACAAATGCAATGAGAAAAAATCTACACTATACTATACTAGGATCCGGCTTAAACCAAATCCGGCTAGTATTATCCGTCCGATCCTGATCCGTGCAATGCCGCACGTATCTGATCGAACCCTGCCATATCTCCATACGACCTCTACAACGTTTCGCCCGAAACTTGAGTAACTGTATGTGTGGTGGACTCTAAAGAATCGTCAATTCTATGGCTGTGGATTTAACCACTAGCACGTCAGAGGTATTAGCCATACGTGACGGGCTACCAGCTATTGACCAAAAGGGGCGTCGATGAGCGAACTCATCCTGACACCCTACTAAGCCTGTCAGTGACAATATCCGTACAGTCCGGTCTGTTCGTCTATGAGCATCGCATGGCGGGCCTAGGGGGTTGGTAAAAGTCAGACCCCCAAAAGCGGTACAAGTCGTGTCGGAGTGTAGCCCAGAACACCCTGAGATACTACTGGAATACCTACCAGTAAATCTCCTGCCTCGGCCGAGGGCTTCGTGTAATGGCTCTCCTAGACACAGCGCGACCTCACCCCCAATACCGGGAGAGACGAACCCCTGAAGATCCGCTCACTGCCTCCATGTAGCTCGGGACTGTACCCAACTAAAACCTGTTTGCACGTCTCCTTTGAGCGTGGTAGGGTAGTAATCAAAGTACAGTGGGAACTCACACGAGACAAATGACGATCCCCAGGTCGATGAACTAACCTGTACACATGTCACCAGGGAACTGCTATCTGACGTCAGGTATAAGACCAACTAGCATGTTCCCGGCGAGTCCTGTCCGGTGTACTCATAACCCAATGAGCACCTGTATACATCTTAGGTGAACCAACTGACACCAGTGGCTTGTGAGACCGGCCACCGCCCCTCGTCGGGGTCTCGAATGCACACACTAGTCTACTCTGGAGTATCGATGCCCTGTCTCGAAACTCCCACGACTAGGGACCTTTTAAGGATGTGCTTATAGACCCCAGCTCCCACTTATATGATTGCCCTCATACTGCTGGTGGTCAAGCAAGAATCCTAGGGGCTCTATCAACGTGTAATAGCGACATGTCAGGTCACCTAAAGCAGTACACGATGATAAAGATAAACCAGATAGCATACTATCATCTCGAGTAAGACTGTCCTACAGGGACAGGTCCTCCCTCAATCATTGCAATCACGTGCCTGTGATCCAATAATTGACTCTGAGGGCACTATCTCCAACAGGAGTGGGCCGTGTGCGGGTACATGGTGGAGCCCGGTATGGTTCCCCTGGGTAAGAAGTTCGCAGATGATGGCGATGAGCCTGGAAGGATGGGCAAGTACCTACCGGTGATATTATTTGGACTCGACGGTTATCGTGGGGATACCGACCGGAGTGATGTACAGACATGACATCAGGGCCAGTCGTGGGGACAGCGCCTGAGGCATGAGGATTTACGTGTCGATGCTAGACACGAGTTTCATGATGTTTCGAGTGTCGAGGTTAGACACTCAGGTTTCCATGATTTTTCGCGAGGGACACGCGTTGTTTTATATCCTCATATTTACCTGCATATGCTTTTATGATATTTACATGCAGGAGTTGTTGTGTCAGTGGGTGCCACGTGGACGAGATCTATTGTATACATGCATTGATTATATTATGGACGAGATCCACTGCATACATGCATTGATTATATTGTTGGACGAGATCCACTGCATACATGCATTGATTATATTGTTGGATGATATCCACTTGCTGATAGGCTTTTATTATGTGTTGGCACATATGCCGATACGGTCACCCTAGATATCATAGTATTACCTTTATGATATAGTTGACCTAGGAATCGTTGTTTATTTAGATTTCTACCTGATGATGTTTTCTACTCACGAGTTGGCAACTCACCCCCGTTATGCCACAGTTCTTGCAGGTTGACCGCATGGATCAGTAGCGGCATCGCCGGCACACAGCTTCTTTCGAGTGATTTGCTTTTGGTAGGTGGTAGATGTTGGATCGTACCACTCTTGTATTATTATTCCTGTTGTATCTAGTGTTAGTTATATGTATGCCCTAGAGGCCATTACTATACATAGGATGTATATTGTAGTGGATGCTTGGACATATATAGGGAGGACTTTCTTGCTCGACATGATAGTATGCTATCTGGTTGCTCTTTACCTTAACGTGCACACTGATTGTCTCTCTGCGACATGTTGGTAAAGCCCTTAGGATGTGTACTTGACTACCTGTACTATGATGCGGATCATACTAGTAGGAACATGGTAGTCCATAAGTACATCCTTCAAGGTCCCTAGTCGTGGGTGTATCGAGACGGGGCATCGATACACCAGAGTAGACTAGCGTATACCTTCTCCACCCATACAGATAGGCGATGGATGATCCCATATCCATTGGTGTTTGACATCAAAGATGATATACAGGTGCTCAGTAGAGAGTGGGTACACTGGACGGACTCGCCGAGAACTCCCAGATGGTATTATACCTTACGTCAGATGGCAGTTCTCCGGTGACACTGGTACAGTGTAGTCTGTTGACCCGAGATCATCATAGAGTCTTGTGTGATTCCCACTGTGCTTTGATTTCCACCTTACCACGTCCAAGAGGGCATGCAAAATGGTGGTTTTTGGGTACAGTCCCGAATCACATGGAGGCAATGAGCGATAGGAGGGGATTCATCTCTCCCGGTATAGGGAGTTGATGTTGTGCTGTGTTCGATTGGCTATGACCAGAAATCCCTCGCCAGGGTTGCTGAGATTTACTGGTAAGTGTTACCAGTAGTTTCTCGAACTGTTATAGACCTCATATCGACACGACTTATCGAGCTACTGGTTTGCCACCCCTAGGCGAGATATGCGACATATCAAACGACGAGACCGGACTGTACGGTAGTGTTACTGATTGGATTCACAGGAGAACTAGCGGGCTTGCTTGTTGATCTTCTGATCGCTCAATACCCGGGTGGCCATTACGTTTAGCACGCCGCTTGCGGCTTGTGGGTGTTTGATATGATCATCACCTACTGCCGGCGTATTGACGAGTCTTTAGAGTCATACACAGGGGTTTCCTGGCTCAAGCGAAACGGAGTAGGAGCACCTATGTGATATGTGCGGGACCGAGATTAATACGATATAAGATACCGTATTCTATTTTCGCGATTTGTAACATTGATCGGTTGTATACGATATAGCCGGGTTATCGGATCAAGTGTTGATTCGATAAGTTGTTACTTTTGATATTAGTCGGTTATAGCTGGATTATTAAATCAAGAGTTGATTTAATAATTTAATGCATAATTATTTATTTGATACATTACATTGCATTAACTAGTATTAGCTCAATTAAGATTTATTTTCTCACTACTTTGTGCATATTGTTTATATATGATATATGCAAGTGTACATGTATTTATCATGCTTGATGATACACACAAGATGGGTGTATGAGACTCATACCAAGATTAGGTTTAAGATTAGGGTTACTGTTTTATCTTAAGATTTAACAAAAGGATTAAACTTGGTCAAAGTTGTCAAGCTTGAAGAAGCTTGGCGAAGCTTTGACAAAGTCCACCCTTTTGTCATTTCATTTGATATTCTTTAACCTAACCTTTATCCTGAAGCCTTGGTTAATTCTCTACATGAGTTAAGCATGAGGGCTTAACTCAACCATGGTGCAATAATTCATTTGGATAAGTTTTCATTTGGATGGATAATTCTTTCTTCTTCTTCTTCTTCATCAAGCTCCATCCAAAAGCTTACTAGTTCCAATGGTGCCATGAGCAAAAGAGTGAGAAAATCAATTCTAAAGTGAGCCCACTTTCTACTTATTCATCCTCTACCACTTGCCATGTAGTAGAGTGTGTTCTCTTCACAAAGCTTATGACCTAATGAAGGAATAGCTTGAGTTTGTGTCTCCCCGACGTAGATCATCTTCGGCCTCGAAGTCAACGTAGCAAGCACGTTCGTTCTTCTCGTGGAGCTTCTATAGAGTCCGGAGTTCACGATCGCAGCGATGGGGACATCTACACAAAGCTAATGAAGTGGAGGACCGGATCTACAAAGGTTGTAATCCCTTTCACTTAGTAGCAAAGTTGTTTGCTAGCTTTTCTTTTCGCCTAATCTCTAGTTAACGATCTAGTTTAGGGTTTCTCGGCACCGGAAAATTTGAATTTGGAATGGTTGATGCCTTATGGAACCTCTTGAGTGTGCCTAATAACCCTACAGTGGTATCAGAGCCTAGCTATAGCTTTAGGCGAAGTGTAGACGATGTTAGAAATCCGATCGAACCCCGAAACCCTAACTCAAACCCTTCTCTGTACATTTTCTGAAAATGTGGATTTTTCCAAATTAAAAATTCCCATAAAACACAGCACTTACAGAGAGATATTACTGTGCAAACCATGTGTCACAATTCACTAATATGGCCGCGGAACCGCCGCGAAAGCCAGGGTGGGCCCGCGGTTCCGCGGCGCTTTAGTTGAGTTATGGTCACGTGCTGCACAGTAACTTCTATAAAACCCTGCTGAATTTTTTGACAATTTTTAATTTGGAAAAATCCACATTTTCAGAAAATGTACAGAGAAGGGTTTGAGTTAGGGTTTCGGGGTTCGATCGGATTTCTAACATCGTCTACACTTCGCCTAAAGCTCTAGTTAGGCTCTGATACCACTGTAGGGTTACTAGGCACACTCAAGAGGTTCCACAAGGTTTCAACCATGCCAAATTCAAATTTTCTGGTGCCGATAGTGAAGGAATAGCTTGAGTTTGTGTCTCCCCGACGTAGATCATATTCGGCCTCGAAGTCAACGTAGCAAGCACGTTCGTTCTTCTCGTGGAGTTTCTATAGAGTCCGGAGTTCACGATCGCAGCGATGGGGACGTCTACACGGAGCTAATGAAGTGGAGGACCGGATCTACAAAGGTTGTAATCCCTTTCACTTAGTAGCAAAGTTGTTTGCTAGCTTTTCTTTTCGCCTAATCTCTAGTTAACGATCTAGTTTAGGGTTTCTCGACACCGGAAAATTTGAATTTGTCATGGTTGATGCCTTGTGGAACCTCTTGAGTGTGCCTAGTAACCCTACAGTGGTATTAGAGCCTAGCTAGAGCTTTAGGCGAAGTGTAGACGGTGTTAGAAATCCGATCGAACCCCGAAACCCTAACTCAAACCCTTCTCTGTACATTTTCTGAAAATGTGGATTTTTCCAAATTAAAAATTGTCAAAAAATTCAGCAGGGTTTTATAGAAGTTACTGTGCAGCACGTGACCATAACTCAACTAAAGCGCCGCGGAACCGCGGCCCCACCCTGGCTTGCGCGGCGGTTCCGCGGCCATATTAGTGAATTGTGACACGTGGTTTGCACAGTAATATCTCTCTGTAAGTGCTGTGTTTTATGGGAATTTTTAACTTATATTCAACAGTTGAATTTTTTGGGTTGTATTGGGGATTCGATGATTCGATCAGGAACTTTAACTGCGTCTATGTGTTTTTCCGGGTAATTTAGAACATGTTAAAAAGTTCAACCGGATATAAATACCCAATTTTTCCCCTGCCGGGAAATTTCCAAGTGTTAGATTTTTCCGTAGTTTGAAAACGTTCTAAGTAGTGCAAGTAACGCGATGGACCCTCTAGAAGACAACAAACCTTATCTCGATTATGTGACCGTCTTGAACTGCCCTTTAAACCTTATGGTTTGGGGCGGTACGGCGTGCCACATGTGAGGCGTTGGCTAGACCCTTCTACGGCTGGACCGTTGGTACTGTGGCATGAAGTGAATGTTTTTAAACTTATTTCAAGAGTTGAGCTGTTTTGGGAAACTTGGCTGTTTGATTGTTCGATCGGAAAGTTTAACATTTTCTATTTATCTGGAATGTGATACAATATTTGGAATCCACAAGTAGTTATGTGATAACTAATTTGAATGTTATAAACATAGCAGTTTAGTCTCAAATGATCGGTTGCCACGGAATTTTGATGCGATCAAAAGTCCGTCGCAATCACGTAGCGTACGCGGATATTCGCCGGTAAACTTAATAGACAGCCACGCCCCATAGCCCGTCCAAGTGACTGTAGGAGAACCCCGTCGCCAAAAACATCCGTTCGGGTGCTCGCGGCAGCGTTGTTCCGCCTTGGTGCACTTCGTTGACGGTATCAGGGGTGCGGCCGCCTACTAAAGTTTGCGATGAGCATTCGATCAGTTTTTCGGGAATCTTGTTGAATTGCCCGACTTGATATTGAAAAGAGTTTTCGATAATGAGACTAAAATACAGGGTTTATAATTGTTAGGCATGTGATGTCTAAGAAATTCATTTGGTCAGGCATGCGATGTCTGAGGAGATTGCGGATTCCAACTGTTGTAGTTTTACACTTTCTTTTCTGTGACCGTAAGTGTAATATTTGATATCGCCGGTTTCGTTGTTATATGTCAACGACAATTGGGATACGCATGTTTACTTACGTTGATGACAGGTGATGTTATGTGTTGCTGGATATGTTATATTGGATCGTCGCGTTTTGAATAGCCGGGGGTTTTATGTGAGATGAGAGTTTTTATTTTCATTCATGTAAAATTTATTGTATGTAATATTCTTTTATTGGGGCACTTCCAGGTTGCGGAAGATGTCACCTTTTGTATATTATTTACTTTTCCGTACTAGGATAGACCCAAGGAGGAGAGCACAAGTAACCGGGTTCTGGAGTCCAGTGGGAGACCAACTCGAGGAGTCGAGTCCGGGTCTCCTAACTCTAGAATTGGTAGGGTTGCTTGCCTCTCTCTTAGGGGTCTAGGGGTGTGGGTTTGGCTATTCATCGCGACCGTGGAATCCGTGTTTTATATTGGCTTGTATTAAAACACGGACGTCCTAGTATATCAAATGTTTCATATGTTTCTTCTGCTGCGATATCTGTGATGTGATCATTTGATATGTGATGATAGATACTGTATATGATATATATGATATATTATATAGACGTTACTTATGTTTTGCACTCGCGCTAGCCCTGCCCCGCTCTGTCGTTAGTTACCTAGCCTAACGATGCACGAGGGGACATCGAGGCGAATGCGGATGGCATAAGTGTACGTCATATTTATCTGTGATGTTTAGGTGATTTAAATGATGGGACTTCATTAATATGATTAATGAAATAAAAGAAACCTAAAAGATGTTGTGGAATCGAATTTTCAAAAATAGGTAGCTACAGTTCTTGCTTTGCATCGCGGTGTTCCTAGTAGAACATCCTGCACCTTATTCGATAAGGAAAGGGCCGAGATCCCTTCACCGGGAGTGACCCCTTTAGCAATAACTGGCAGATGCTACAATCCTCGGTTTGTCTTTTGATTGCTCCTATAGTTCTTGCTTTGCACACCGGTATATATGATATATCATGCACCTTATTCGATGAGGAAAGGGCTGACGATTTCTTCACCGGCAGTGACCCCTTTAGCAAAACTAGAAAAGCCTAAAAAACACTCCATTTTAAAAATCATTTAATTCTACAACGATATAAAGTTCATTACGCAATAGGTTTTCAGAAAACCTGTCGTAGCCCTCCGTCATTTCAGATAAGTATTAGTTAGTATTCGTGCTGCGGTAGTTTGGCCTCAGTCAAGGCGTAGTGTACGGTAGCTAACTAATGCTTATCTGCTAGCATACGATGCGATTGGATTAGGGTATTCGTATGGCGTTGTTTGGCCTCCGTCAAGGGTCGTGCGGGTGGGTTTAATTCAATCAGGAAATGACGGGTTGAACTTGACTAGCGGACTATGGGCAGTTTGGCCTCCGTCAAGGTCATAGGACGCTAGGGGCAAAATCTATCGGGAATTTCAAGTGTTGAAATTTGCAAAGAGATTGCATACCTTCTATGAGATAGTTGGATCCCGATACCCGCTGCGAGTAAGAGTTACTCCTGGGAGAGTTTTACACATTACAATTAGCCGATCAAGTAGGTGTCTAGAAAGGTGTCAACGGGGTTACGCCTCTGGGAAACTGAAGTTTACTTTAATTAGGTCCGTGCGAAAGCACGGGAAACCTCCCTCAAAGTACCGACACTGGCCTGGCTGAAAGATTGGCGAACTTGTAGCGTGTAATTAATCCCGGCTAGTCTTTCCTTTTAGGGTTTGAAGGAAGATTTGATAAAAACAGTGGGAGACATCATGATTAGATAAAATAATAACCAATCTGATCTTGCAAGAGCGCACGCAGAGTGTTTTCTTCTCTCTCTCTCCAGGTAGCGACCATATCACGCCTTAATCAAGATAATAAAACGGATATATTGACCGAACCCGCTTGTTATACTGAGCTGGGGAACGTTGGTCCCTGTCACGACCCGAAAGTACGGAACGTGACTGGCACTTAGATTACGAAGCGTCTAGAGGCGCCACGTAACCTAAGTAAGCTGAAGCCCAGAAATCTAAACCATAGAAGAAGAAGAAGAAAAAGAAAACAAGTTTAAAAGCATCAGCAAAATTTTCCCAAAAATTTCGGCAGAGTCTCCTCTGTAAAAACTGGCCCCAAACGGGTACTATAAGTATAATATACATAAACAATAAAAAGCATCCCCGAACGGGAGCTAGCTCAACGCCAACAGGCGGAAACAACCACAACAATACACAATAGTATACAACGCCAAAAGCGCGAGGCTCAAAACTCAAAAGAAAACAAAACCACCAGATCAGAATAATACATGCGCGACTCTAAGGTCGAAATAAAAGACTGGTCCAATAAACTTATCAAGTAATACAAGTATGGTTGATGGAGCTTACTAGATACAAATGAAAGAATAAAAGTACAATGGTGGTTCAGATACAAGTGAACCAACCTACCTGTAAATCACCCTGAATGAAATGATGTGCCAGCAACTGCCAGAGAAACCTGTACATCGAACCTGTAATAAAATTTGGCACAACGGGGGTGAGTTGCCAACTCGTGAGTAGAAGACATCTACAAAAAGAAATCGAATGCACGACGCTATCCTAGGTCATAATAATACACTACTATATTCCAATCATCTAGTAATAGCAGGGAAATACTACGTGTAAGTGCGGATACTCCGTGCTCGTGTCAGTGCCTCATATAATACTATGTCATATGAATGGGTATGCATGCACCATGAATGTAAAATAACCAATCCTGAAATCCAGATATATCTGTATAAGAAATCTTTAGCTGTTATCATAGTAAAATGTGTATAGGAATCTGAAATCTCGACAATGAAATCCATGCAAATCCGTGTCAAGCATCGACATAAACATGTAAATCTCAAGTCTCATAGTCTCAATACCTCGGGCTCCGTCAGTCCGGATCGGCCCATATAATCAAATCTCACGACAACGGTCGGTATCCTCCGGATATCCGCCGCGCCAGACATCACCGGTAGGTAGCCTTCCCCTGCCAGGCTCATCGTCTACAACTCGATCTTCTTGCCCCGGGGTACCATACCAGGCCCACCATGTACCCGAGACGGTTCATCCACTCCTCGAATCGGGTCTCAAAATCTATCAGAAAACATGAAATCTCATGGTGGACGACACATACATCATGAGAAAACCGCATCTTTTATTTTTTTAAAAGAGAGGAGGAGAGAGAGAAGTTTTTATATATTCTTGCGGTTTTCCCCAAAATCCAGAAATCTCATAGAAATCCAAATCTCAAAATCATGAGTAAGTAAATGATAAGTGTCGGCATATGCCCCATAATACTGCATGATAATATGAGAATATGAATGCATGAATGTCTAAGTAATAAATGCCATGTCTATACTAGCATCTGAGAGTAATCACAATATTATATATCGATCTAGTTGCTAGCTGATTCTATCAATAAAAGATAATAAGATCTAAAGTGTACGTGACATAGCAATTACCGATGATGATGTGTGTGAGCCGGCAAATAAGTGTGCGTGGAATATGCTCATCATCGGTTATGGTGCTGGTGTCCTAACAGGTAAGGTTTATACTGATTATAGCAACATATGTAAGAACATGCACCATTATAATTACAGTGAGAAAGTAAAGACGGATGTGTGTTATCTACTCATTTGATATACAATTACCACTACCACTATACGACTCGAACCTAACCTAGTGTCCATCTAACCCCCTAAGGAAAACTAAACCTAAGAACTAGTCGATAAGAAGTAGGAGTACACCTAAAGTCTGAGTCCATATCTCTAATAGTCGGCGATCCAGCCTCAATAGCGTCACGTACATAGTACGACT
The DNA here is from genome assembly GCA_030015575.1 of Agapanthus africanus. Classification (NCBI taxonomy): domain Eukaryota; kingdom Viridiplantae; phylum Streptophyta; class Magnoliopsida; order Asparagales; family Amaryllidaceae; genus Agapanthus; species Agapanthus africanus. Next base: position 172,526,762 of record JASDDO010000031.1, on the reverse strand, counting down.
TCCTCAAATCAAGAGTGCGGATCAATCATCACATCTATGCCTCGTACGGTAAAATCCATCGTACGGCATCCCAATATCGGGGTACGGGTCAAATATCACCTACGTGTCTCATTATTCGTATAATATCATCATCAACACATGTCATGATCAAGGTGTTATGCTGTAATCGCATACATCAATTATATAACATTGCCATCATGAATATACCTCATTAATTTATCCTCAGAAATATCATGGCATATGTATCATATTGTGATTAAGTCATACTGATATCATATCGTCATCAAGTCACACCTATATGATATCGACGTCAGGTCACACCTATATGATGTCGTAATCAAGTCATACATATATCATATCGTGATCAGTCACAAGTTACAGTCCGGGTACTATTTTAGAGTCCCATGTACCTCAATATCATCACCACCCATTATAATTTATGTATACATGTTCATTATCTCATTCTCTAATGATCCGCTAACATTTTAATACGACTGCATAGCCAAGAATCACGGCATCAAGCCCAGTTATACTGTTTCATTCCCGTGTATCATATCACATCAATGTGTCCCATGTCCATGTTGTATATATATATATATACATATACCTATACCTAGTCCTATATATATATGCACATACACGTATGCATCATGTCGAGTTTCAGTGAGTGCGTGTGTGTGTTTCTACCCGAAACCTACGAACCTCTTCCAAGATATTCATCCTCAGATATGGTCTTCCTAAATCAGTCTAGTCCAGCCTAGGGTCATTACTAGGGTCCTACTCATTAAGAATCTAGGGTCACATCTGGCTTCCTAATGTCAATAAGTACTATTCCTATTATACGTTGCGGGGGTGCTAAACGCCATCCACCCGACTTCCCCCCGTAGATATGCATCTACTCACCTGATCCATGTCTGCCGAAGAAGGTGTCGCCATCCTCCTCTTCATCGCCCGCAGTCCACGTGAAGGGTACCTAAACGCAAACATATAAATAGTATCGTAAACTGACTCACATACAAAAGTCAAAACGACGCAAGGAACAAGCATATGTTAAAACCTATGTCCCATCCACGCAAAAGAACCAAATATCGCTCGATATCGGTGTACAAACTCCGATGGATCGAGATAACATCAACAAATAACTCATAGTTTTAAAACTCGTTACTTATAATATATAACATGATTAAATCCATCGAAACCCTAAAAATCGATCAAACCGTCCAATTTCGTAAAACCCGAAAATGCCAATTTACCGTTTTTCTTCAAAACTTGACATTTAAATGAAACCAATGGTCATAAAACTCATTAAATAGCATAACTAGACTATACAACCCATTACTATATTTTTATTACACAAATTTGTATTAATTTGAAATTTCTAGTTTGCAACCATTAGCAATTTTCAACATTTTACAAGCAAAATGTCACAATTCCACAACAAAACTTGATCTTGCATGAATTAATGTATTAAACTACAATTCATGATGATAATAATGTAATGAAACCATAATTATATTTTAAATCTCAATTATTTAAGAGATATCTAAAACCTAGTTAGCACAAAAATAACATATTTGTCACAATTTCCATTATCAATTTGAAACTAGTAACCAAACTAGGTTTTTCATTCCTTTAGCATGTAAATATTCTTATTAAAACTACAATCTAATGATAAAAACCTTAATTAGAATTTTATATCACCAACATATATGTTTTATAGAAACCTAGTTAGCAAAGTTGCTTAGTTTAAACCATTTTGAGTGAACAAATTATAATACATTAACCATGCTAGATTTTTACCTTCTACAAATGTTAAGCTACTTATAATAACCCCACTCAATTAGTAAAAACCAAAACTTCATTTTAAAACCCTCTCTTGAATTTTGAATCTTGAAATAGAAACCACAATTAATTTTGCAATTAAGCTAGATTAGAAAGCAAACAACAATTTAGCTATGGTTTTGGATTTTATACCTCAAGGGTTGTGGATCAACATGAAATCTTAGCCTCCCAAAAATGCTAATTTTGCTCCAAGAACCAAGCTTGATAGGTCAAAGAATATTGGGGAATGGTTAAATTAGGAATTTGTGATGTTTTTTGTGGATTTTCATGAATTTTGATGAATTTATTTGGAGGATTTTTGAACTAAAATGAAGTGTGGAAATGTGGGGCTGCCGTTAGGGTATTTTCGGCCATGGTGGGGGTGGTGAGGGGAGAGAGAGAGAGAGTGTAGAAAAGTGTAGAAGAATACCTTAATTAATGATTCTTTTTAAGTCTTTTCAAAACTATTTAAATTTATTTAATTTTAGCTTAATTTTCCCATGAAGTTTCTAGATCTATGAAGACAATTAAAGGAGAGAAAAGGCATGCTACAAACTAAACTCTAGTATGACATGGCTCACTTTGCCAAATTAACCCATTTCCAAATTGTAATTTACACCAATATAATGTATATTTAAAAGCTTATGTTAATTTTTAAAATAATTAATTAAAGAAAAACATTTAATTAAACTAAAAATTTATAAGTGGCTAAATAAACACTATTTAATAGTAATTACATAACTAAAATAGGTATTTTTGAAATTATAATGAAAAACAATCACGGTTTAGTTTTACGAAAAATACATTTTACTTTACCGAAAATCAAAAATTTCACTTAAACAATTTTATTCATTTAATTATTTATTTAATTATTTTTAAAACGTTACAATCTTCCCCCTTTTAAGAAATTCGGTCTCCGAATTTAAATTAAAACTCCCCCTCCAAATACTAAAACATTTAGCCAAACACTCAAATCGTCGGGGCTCCGAAATCATCGATACATAACAAAAATCAACTCCGTCAAGCATAACGCAATCATCGGAGTTATGGTGAAGACAAAATATCAAAACCTAGTACGAAACCCAATATGAAAACCATCATAATATACATCAATCTATAACTTATATATAGTGCGCATCATAGTAAGACCGTCCAAATATCTGGATAAAGAAATTTGCAAAAACACCTTTTGAAAATCGCCGTATGATGCACATGTCACGGCATAAAGTAGCGGACGTTTATTTAAAAAAAATAGCTATATATATATATATATATATATATATATCTTTTATTTAACATACACGTCCCGCCTGGTTACTAAATCAAATAATAATGATTATGAAAACATACCGCTCAAACTGAAATCAATCCCAATCACATCATAAAAATATCATGTGCCTCCGGTGCGCACTGAAATTGAAACCAAATACAGATACCACGAATACACATAAAAACAAAACTAAGTGCAACAGGTGTGCACCAAAAACATCTGTCAAGTGCAACGGGCGTGCACGACTCAACATCAGGTGCATCTAATCTGCACAAAACCCCGATTTAGTGCATCTGGTGTGCACAAAATCGCATCAAGTGCGCCAAGTATGTGCAAGAATCCTAATCAGGTGCACATGGTGCACGAAAACATACACCGAATATCAAAATCAAAATCACAGTACGAAAATGCATGGAAACTAGGTCGAAGCATATGTCGAAATCATGTGTAACCATATGCAAGAAATCAAATCAAAATATCAAAATGTATTAAAACCAAATCAAGTGCACTGGGTATGTACAAAACAACATCAATACAACCGATATATGAAACATGCATAGAATATAATGAAACTACACATATGAAATACCAATCGTAGAACAAAATCCTCAAATACCAAAATCCAACCAACGGAAATATGAAATTCAAATCACCAAATCGCAATCGTAAACACTATCGTCAATGTGCGCCTCTTTCCTCTGATGTCGATTGCTTCGAACTCGTCTCTTCGTAGCTGTGCTGACTGCGCTACCAACGGCAATATTCATATCTAGAGTCTCCCACGTAGTCGATCCCTTCACCTGATATCCGGACTACATTAAACTTTTCGATCGATCCATCAAAATCCCATAATTCCCGAAAAGCTTAACACTCAAGTACAGTTTAAAAATATCCGGTACATACCCCAGCATCGATGGTCCAGCCGTAGAAGGGCAAACCCAAGCCTCACTAATGGCACCACGGAACTGCCGTAAACCCTAAGGTTCAAGGGTGTCCTCGTGGTCATTATGTCGAGTTAGGGTTTCATTCTTCTAGAGGGTCCATCGAGATACCTGCATGTTCTTCCGAATACTTTAAACTTGGGAAAATGGTTTTCTGATAATCGTTCGAACCCTTTAACTTCATCCGGACGGCATGTGAATACCCTTCATCCGCACGCTAAACAATGCTTCAATCCTCAAGAATAACCAATACTCTAATGGTTATCGCATTCGAGCCGCAGCTCCCTCTGCCCGTGCACCCGTGGTAACAAAAACCACCCTCCGACATCGATGAAGATAGATCAAAGGAACGAATGAAATACGGTGCAAACAAATGTACATCCTAAGGCTCCTTAGGTAGAGGAGCGTATCGTAAGTATGCCGCGGACCATACCCACGGTACGTTACTCTACCTAAATCGCCTACTCCATCAACCAAGGGTCACCTAGACTTATACAAGGTTAAACCTAGCGCTCTGATACCAACTTTGTCACGACCCGAAAGTACGAAACGTGACTGGCACTTAGATTACGAAGCGTCTAGAGGCGCCACGTAACCTAAGTAAGCCGAAGCCCAGAAATCTAAACCGTAGAAGAAGAAGAAAAAGAAAACAAGTTTAAAAGCATTAGCAAAATTTTCCCAAAAATTTCGGCAGAGTCTCCTCTGTAAAAACTGGCCCCAAACGGGTACTACAAGTATAATATACATAAACAATAAAAAGCATCCCCAAACGGGAGCTAGCTCAACGCCAACAGGCGGAAACAACCACAACAATACACAATAGTATACAATGCCAAAAGGGCGAGGCTCAAAACTCAAAAGAAAACAAAACCACCAGATCAGAATAATACATGCGCGACTCTAAGGTCGAAATAAAAGACTGGTAAAATAAACTTATCAAGTAATACAAGTATGGTTGATGGAGCTTACTAGATACAAATGAAAGAATAAAAGTACAATGGTGGTTCAGATACAAGTGAACCAACCTACCGTGCAAATCACCCTGAATGAAATGATGTGCCAGCAACTGCCAGGGAAACCTGTACATCGAACCTGTAATAAAATTTGGCACAACGGGGGTGAGTTGCCAACTCGTGAGTAGAAGACATCTACGAAAAGAAATCGAATGCACGACGCTATCCTAGGTCATAATAATACACTACTATATCCCAATCATCTAGTAATAGCAGGGAAATACTACGTGTAAGTGCAGATACTCCGTGTCGTGTCAGTGCCTCATATAGTACTATGTCATATGAATGGATATGCATGCACCATGAATGTAAAATAAACAAATCCTGAAATCCAGGTATATCTGTATAAGAAATCTTTAGCTGTTATCATAGTAAAACGGGTATAGAAATCGGAAATATCAACAATGAAATCCATGGAAATCCGTGTCAAGCATCGACACAAACATGTAAATCTCAAGTCTCATAGTCTCAATACCTCGGGCTCCGTCAGTCCGGATCGGCCCATATCATCAAATCTCACGACAACGGTCGGTATCCTCCGGATATCCGCCACGCCAGACATCACCGGTAGGTAGCCTTCCCCTGCCAGGCTCATCGTCTACAACTCGATCTTCTTGCCCCGGGGTACCATACTGTGCCCACCATGTACCCGAGACGGTTCATCCACTCCTCGAATCGGGTCTCGAAATCCATCAGAAAACATGAAATCTCATGGTGGACGACACATACATCACGAGAAAACCGCATCTTTTATTTTTTTAAAAGAGAGGAGGAGAGAGAGAAGTTTTTATATATTCTTGTGGTTTTCCCCAAAATCCAGAAATCTCATAGAAGTCCAAATCTCAAAATCATGAGTAAGTAAATGATAAGTGTCGGCATTTGCCCCATAATACTGCATGATAACATGAGAATATGAATGCATGAATGTCTAAGTAATAAATGCCATGTCTATACTAGCATCTGAGAGTAATCACAATATTATATATCGATCTAGTTGCTAGCTGATTCTATCAATAAAAGATAATAAGATCTAAAGTGTACGTGACATAGAAATTACCGATGATGATGTGTGTGAGCCGGCAAATAAGTGTGCGTGGAATATGCGTATCATCGGTAATGGTGCTGGTGTCCTAACAGGTAAGGTTTATACTGATTATAGCAACATATGTAAGAACATGCACCATTATAATTACAGTGAGAAAGTAAAGACGGATGTGTGTTATCCACTCATTTGATATACAATTACCACTACCACTATACGACTCGAACCTAACCTAGTGTCCATCTAACCCCCTAAGGAAAACTAAACCTAAGAACTAGTCGATAAGAAGTAGGAGTACACCTAAAGTCTGAGTCCATATCTCTAATAGTCGGCAGTCTAGCCTCAATAGCGTCACGTACATAGTACGACTTCCTCAAATCAAGAGTGCGGATCAATCATCACATCTATGCCTCGTACGGTAAAATGCATCGTACGGCATCCCAATATCGGGGTACGGGTCAAATATCACCTACGTGTCTCATTATTCGTATAATATCATCATCAACACATGTCATGATCAAGGTGCTATGCTGTAATCGCATACATCAATTATATAACATTGCCATCATGAATATACCTCATTAATTTATCCTCAGAAATATCATGGCATATGTATCATATTGTGATTAAGTCATACTGATATCATATCGTCATCAAGTCACACCTATATGATATCGACGTCAGGTCACACCTATATGATGTCGTAATCAAGTCATACATATATCATATCGTGATCAGTCACAAGTTACAGTCCGGGTACTATTTTAGAGTCCCATGTACCTCAATATCATCACCACCCATTATAATTTATGTATACATGTTCATTATCTCATTCTCTAATGATCCGCTAACATTTTAATACGACTGCATAGCCAAGAATCACGGCATCAAGCCCAGTTATACTGTTTCATTCCCGTGTATCATATCACATCAATGTGTCCCATATCCATGTTGTATATATATATACATATACCTATACCTAGTCCTATATATATATGCACATACACGTATGCATCATGTCGAGTTTCAGTGTGTGCGTGTGTGTGTTTCTACCCGAAACCTACGAACCTCTTCCAAGATATTCATCCTCAGATATGGTCTTCCTAAATCAGTCTAATCCAGCCTTGGGTCATTACTAGGGTCCTACTCATTAAGAATATAGGGTCACATCTGGCTTCCTAATGTCAATAAGTACTATTCCTATTCTAGGTTGCGGGGGTGCTAAACGCCATCCACCCGACTTCCCCCCGTAGATATGCATCTACTCACCTGATCCATGTCTGCCGAAGACGTTGTCGCCATCCTCCTCTTCATCGCCCGCAGTCCACGTGAAGGGTACCTAAACGCAAACATATAAATAGTATCATAGAATGAATCACATACAAAAGTCAAAACGACGCAAGGAACAAGCATAGGTTAAAACCTATGTCCCATCCACGCAAAAGAACCAAATATCGCTCGATATCGGCGTACAAACTCCGATGGATCGAGATAACATCAACAAATAACTCATAGTTTTAAAACTCGTTACTTATAATATATAACATGATTAAATCCATCGAAACCCTAAAAATCGATCAAACCGTCCAATTTCGTAAAACCCGAAAATGCCAATTTACCGTTTTTCTTCAAAATTTGACATTTAAATGAAACCAATGGTCATAAAACTCATTAAATAGCATAACTAGACTATACAACCCATTACTATATTTTTATTACACAAATTTGTATTAATTTGAAATTTCTAGTTTGCAACCATTAGCAATTTTCAACATTTTACAAGCAAAATGTCACAATTCCATAACAAAACTTGATCTTGCATGAATTAATGTATTAAACTACAATTCATGATGATAATAATGTAATGAAACCATAATTATATTTTAAATCTCAATTATTTAAGAGATGTCTAAAACCTAGTTAGCACAAAAATAACATATTTGTCACAATTTCCATTATCAATTTGAAACTAGTAACCAAACTAGGTTTTTCATTCCTTTAGCATGTAAATATTCTTATTAAAACTACAATCTAATGATAAAAACCTTAATTAGAATTTTATATCACCAACATATATGTTTTATAGAAACCTAGTTAGCAAAGTTGCTTAGTTTAAACCATTTTGAGTGAACAAATTATAATACATTAACCATGCTAGATTTTTACCTTCTACAAATGTTAAGCTACTTATAATAACCCCACTCAATTAGTAAAAACCAAAACTTCATTATAAAACCCTCTCTTGAATTTTGAATCTTGAAATAGAAACCACAATTAATTTTGCAATTAAGCTAGATTAGAAAGCAAACAACAATTTAGCTATGGTTTTGGATTTTATACCTCAAGGGTTGTGGATCAACATGAAATCTTAGCCTCCCAAAAATGCTAATTTTGCTCCAAGAACCAAGCTTGATAGGTCAAAGAATATTGGGGAATGGTTAAATTAGGAATTTGTGATGTTTTTTGTGGATTTTTCATGAATTTTGATGAATTTTTTTGGAGGATTTTTGAACTAAAATGAAGTGTGGAAATGTGGGGCTGCCATTAGGGTATTTTCGGCCATGGTGGGCGTGGTGAGGGGAGAGAGAGAAAGAGTGTAGAAAAGTGTAGAAGAATACCTTAATTAATGATTCTTTTTAAGTCTTTTCCAAACTATTTAAATTTATTTATTTTTAGCTTAATTTTCCCATGAAGTTTCTAGATCTATGAAGACAATTAAAGGAGAGAAAAGGCAAGCTACAAACTAAACTCTAGTATGACATGTCTCACTTTGCCAAATTAACCCATTTCCAAATTGTAATTTACACCAATATAATGTATATTTAAAAGCTTATGTTAATTTTTAAAATAATTAATTAAAGAAAAATATTTAATTAAACTAAAAATTTATAAGTGGCTAAATAAACACTATTTAATAGTAATTACATAATTAAAATAGGTATTTTTGAAATTATAATGAAAAATAATCACGGTTTAGTTTTATGAAAAATACATTTTACTTTACCGAAAATCAAAAATTTCACTTAAACAATTTTATTCATTTAATTATTTATTTAATTATTTTTAAAACGTTACAGTCCCGCTTCAACTTATAATTGTTATAAGACAAAGCAGGACTTAGGGGATTACCAGAATTCCCGTGCCGCCAAAACGAAGAGAGTGCATGTTGATGCATCATCTTCGGGTATGTTCATTACAGAGAACTATTTCTCAACTGTCCTTTACGTCCTGGGTATATGATACCGGATCAGGATCCCACATATGTAATATATTACATGGGCTACAGAAAGGTAAAGAACTGAGAACGGGTGATAAGTTTCATGAGGCAGAAAACGGTGCAAGTGTTGCAGCCAAGTCTGTTGGCCACTTGTAACGTCTTCAAAATAATAAAATATGATTTTTGGGAAATTTTATAATTTAATATTATTTTAATGAATATTTTAATATTCTGGTATAATTAAATACAGATAAATGGGGAAAAATTATGGAAAATTCTAAAATAAGGTATTTTAAGGAATTGCTTCGTTTTCTGTGCATGCCCCCATTTCCTCTAGTTTTGACCCTGAGTATGTCTAGTTTTGACTGATTCCATCTAGGGTGAAATCTGGGTTGATTTTCCTATGTTGGTGTATAATTTGGGACTTGTTTTAGCATGGATTTTGGTATTTGGTGATTCATTCCTGTCGGGTGGCGTTTGGACGTCAACGACAAGTGGATTTTGATTGTGTTTACATGCGAGTCGATAGGTTTTTACCTATGCGGGTAGCGTGTGCTATTTTGGTTTCCGATGTGATTTTCATGTGCTTTAGCATTGTGATATACTTGTAGGTACCCCGCGTGATGTTGAGGCAAAGGAGGTGAAGATAGCGACATCGGCTTTGGCACACGAGAAGCAATGTGAGTAGATTTATATCTGTGGGGAGAAGTCGGGTGGATGGCGTATAGCACCCCCGCAGTCCGTGGTGATGTATACGAATACGTATACACACGAATATTTATTATGTGTTGTTTAGGGTTATTGATGGTAATAATGATATTTTGATGATAAGAATATATTGGTTTAGTTTAGTGCGAACCCTAGAGTAGTGGTTGCACTCACACATACATTTACACACATACTTGCATTCATTCTTTCATTTATTAGAGTGCATATGATGGTGCGTATATCTACACATGGGTATGGGACTATGTGTTTATATACTGGATTTGAGGATAGTATTTGGGATTTGAGATGAGTCGATGAGATTGGGCTTGAGGCCAAGAGATCGGTGATGTGATTTGGTTCGTATTGAGATACGACACGATGCTTTAACGGGTCTTTTGACGTAGTGATTCTTACACCTGCATGCATACATAGAGGGTATCAATATTGTACTAGACGTAGATCAGTACCCCGATCATGACATTTGATAAAGAGGATACCAGATAAATAGTATGATGAATGTGATATTGACCCGTACCCAGATTTGGGATGTCGTACGACGGATTTACGTACAAGCTATATTTTGATGATTGATCCACACTCTTGACTTGGGATGTCTGATTATAGATAGGGTATCGGATATGATATTATTGAGGCGGGATCACCGACTAATATATATACATGTATGTATATGTATCGACTCAGATGTTAGGCGGTTTCCTCACCCGTAGCTCTACTTGTTAGTTCAGCCGTATAGTTTAGGATGGTTGTTAGATTAGATTAGACTCCTACCTATTTCAAAAACTAACGAATCGTGGGTATTTTAAAAGACAGCCCAAGGGATCCTACGGATATTTCAAAAGACGTATCTTTTCATAAAAACACCGTAGCCCCTATTTTCAAAACCCCATGATTCGTGTTATTTCAAAAGGCACCAATTGTAGAGGTTATTTTAGATTAATGCAGATTAGTTATAGTTGCGTCTAGTATTCAGCTTCCGCTCATTATTGTGGTTCGCATCGCATCGCATGCTTATATTATGTTTCATACTCCATTATTGATGTTATGCTGTTAGGACACCAGCACCATTACCGATGATGCGTATGTACCACGTACACTTACTTGCCGGCTCACACACATCTTCATCGGTAATTGCCATGTCACGTACACCTTAGAAAATATTATTGCATCGACATAGGTTGTTAGCCAATAATTTAGACATGATATTAGTGTACTTGCCTTATATGCTAGATTAGACATTGTAATTATTAGTTGTTACATCATGCATGTTATTATTCATGGATTTGTATGCCTGTATGCACTGTTTACATGCTATTGAGGATTGGATTCGGATTTCCATGAGATTTTCTGGATTTGGGGGAAAACCGCAAAACTTATATAAACTTCTTTTCTCTCTTTAAAATAAAAAGTGCGGTTTTCCCATGATGTATGAGTCGTCCACCATGAGTTTGCTGATGGATTTGGAAACCCGATTCGAGGAGACGGATGAACCGTTTCGGGTACATGGTGGACCCGGTAAGGTACCCCGGGGCAAGAAGCGCGTGGTGATGACGATGTGAGCCTGGCAGGGGAGCACTACCTACCGGTGATTTTACCCGACGCGTCGGATATCCGGAGGATACCGTCGTGGTCTTGAGATGGATGGTAGGGGCCGGTCTGGACTGACGGCGCCCTAGATATTATGATTGAGACATTGGGATTTCGAGATTTCGAGGTACAGAGACTGTGATACAGAGATATCGAGATATTGGGATTATGTTTTGTGCCGATGCTAGGCACTGTTTTATGCTGATTTCATTATGATACCTCAACTAAAAATACAAGGGAAATCTCACTAAATTATGAAAACAGTTTCTTCATTTACATGTATTCTGCTTTCATGTATTCATACCTCATATTCATGACATACTATTACCTGAGGCACTAGCACGAGCACGAGCACTTGGCACTACATTCACGTATAGAGATTACATTGCCAGTTTAGCATGCTTCAGCTTTATTCATATTGAGGTTTCTTTATATCTGATCGTATTGACCTAGGTTGGGTCATGCATTCGATCTCTGCTTGTAGATATCTTTCTATTCACGAGTTGGCAACTCACCCCCGTTGTGCCCCAGTTCTTACAGGTTTGCCGTACAGTTCTATAGCGGCATTTCTGGCACACTGCTTCCTTTTGGGTGATTTGCTTGGATAGGTGGGTTCTTTTGTATCAGAACCGCCGTTGTATTTATATTATTCATTGTATCTAGAATATCCATCAACCAAAACTCGTATATTGTTTCAGACCTAGACTAGTGATGTGTTATTCGACCATAGAGTCGCGCTTAGTAGTGTTGCGGTTTTCTTGTTGCTTTTGAGCTTTCTTTTGGATTTGATCCTCGCCACTTGGCGTTGTATATTATTGTTGCATGTGTGGTGGTGACCGTCGATTGACGAAGAGCTAGCTCCCGCTTGGGGATGCCTTTATCATTGCATATATTGTTATCCTTGTTATACCCCATTCGGGGCCAGTTTTACAGAAGAAACTCTGCCGAAATTTTTAGAAAAGACTGTACTGTTTTTAAAAATGCATATTCGGCTTAGTTATTTAAAAACCTTGATTTCAAACATGTTTTTCTTCACTTCTTTAAACCAGTTTCTTTACTTATTCTTAAAAATGGTTTTAGATTTCTGGGCTTTTGGCTTACTTGGATCAGATGGAGTCCTATAGACTTCATATGGTTCAAGGGCCAGTCACGTGCTCTTTCGGGTCGTGACAAAGTTGGTATCAGAGCGCTAGGTTGACCTTGGTTCGAGTTTAAGTTTGACTATGTGGAGCCTAGGGCGTTTATATATATACGGAACTTAGGCTTGACCTTACGGAACTTAGACTTGGTCGAGGGGGTATTAGACCCGAACTTTCGTCGTGTAGGATGACCCTTGGTTGATGGAATAGGTAACTAAAGTAGAGTGACGTACCGTTGGTATGTTCCGCGGCATACTTACGACACGCCACTCCGCTTAAGGAACCTTAGGATGTACATATTTTCGAGATCAGTGATCCTCTTTATATCCAGGATTATACATCCATTTAAGATCCCCGATTCTATTAGTTTCATGATCATACCTTTATTGATGCTGTTCCTTCCCATGATCATGTATCCACTTTGGATCTGTTGTTTCCTTTCTTGCCATTGATGTGCTCCCCTTGATACTCGATTGAGGTTCCTGTCACCATGTTTGAGGGCAGTTTGGGCTGCTGCTAGGGTTACGGCCGGTGTGAGCTCGTTTGGTACGAGGGCCGACCATTGTGTTTTCTGGTGATATGGGAACGTCTCGAGTTAGTGTTGGTGATTGTGACCTCTAGTGGAGGCGAGTGCTTGGTCTTGCACCGGATGATCGGGCCATTGTTAGAGCTGCCAGTTGAGAGAGGACTGTTGATGTACAGCATACCTCAGAGATTGTGATGTCGCCTACCGTGCAGACAGATGGACCAGCTGTTGCTGAGATTGACAGGATGTCGCTTCCGAAGCTTACGAGCTGAGATTGCCGTAGCTTTCATGCAGATATGAGACAGATGATAGCTAGTCTACCCGATTTGAGAGACGAAGGTGATTCGTCCGATTTTGCGCCGGAGCGGGCCCTGATGAGTTTAAGATTTCCAGTGTGGAGAGTCTTACTCAGATCTAGAGCAGACCGACTCAGAGATGACCGCCTATGTATTGCCTTTCCTGGAGGATTGAGGCGCTGTTCGGCGTACAGGCGAATAAGCCAGTTGCTGCTGCAAATGACGAGATGTCGCCCAGATGGTTGGAGCTACTGCAGCGTGAGCATATACTTAGAGAGATGATAGCGAGTCGCTAGTCACCTGAGGATGAATGACTAGGACAGGTGGTTCGTTTGTTTACCGATGCGAGGTCATCAGATAGATTGTTTCCAGCTAGAGACGACTTCACGCAGGTTCGTTGAGAGTCGATAGAGACGATCGAATGTCAGGAGCCCATTTTCCAAGTTTAAAGTATACGGAAAGACATGCAGGTGATTCTATGGACTCTCTAGAAGAATGAAACCCTAACTCGACTTAATGACCGTGTGAAAGCCTTTGAACCTTCGGGTTTGCGGCGGTTCCTCGGCGCCATTAGTGAGGCTTTGGTTTGCCCTTCTACGGCTGGACCACCGACGCTGTGGCATGTACTCGATACTATTAAACTGTACCCATGATGTGATCTCTTGGGGGATTATGAGGATCTGACGAGTCGATCGGATGGTTCGACATCTTTCGGATATCGTGATGGGACACTGCTTGGGAGACTCCAGATGCGAGCGTAGCCGTCGGAGCGCAGTTCGTGTAGCCACGATGAGTTAAGTCCGAATCAGTCGACATTGAGCAAGGTGGAGTAAAGAGTTCGTACGAGATTTCGACGAGATGACGTCCCACTCCGCTGACATTAGAGATGTGATATACACCCCGAGGCGTGGTATATGGATGTATCTTCCAGAGAGAAGCGCGATAGGTTTGCAGCCGTTCCGGAATAAGCTTTAGCTTCAGCATTGGATGATGACTTCCGGGCATTTCGGCAGGATTGAGATTTGAGAAAGGAACCTCGACAGGACCTTTCTGGAGTACGTTACGAGAAGACCTAGACCAGGAGTGGTCGTATTGCGCACACCCAGCAGGACAGAGTTCGGCATTGTCGACGAGGTAGTTGACCATGTTCGGATAAAGGAACTTACCCAGATGCGTTGCAGATTGATCAGGGACAGACGAGTGATGAGTATTCCTCCGATGGTTGGGACGTGTTCCCGAGGACCTGTTCGGCCTGACATCCTCTACAGAATGATGAAGCTACAGAATATGCGATTTCGAGTCCGTGCGAGAGACTTCAGATTGACCGTGGCCGAGAACAGTGCAGTGCGTAGTAGCTTGGCGTGACGTCATAGTGGACGACGATAGAGACAATTGGAACAAGAGGTTCGTGTGAGACACTGATGAGCTGTCATTGCTTCCCGTCGAGACTAGAGACCTGATATGCTTACAGAGACGTTGGAATGTGACCAGTTTCCGAGAAAATATTGTGCTGAGGACACAGGTGTTTTTGAGCGAGAAGAGGTTGTGCAGGAAGCCAGCCTCTGTACAGATCGGCATAGGCATGATCGGAAGAGACCTTGAGCAGGATTCCTTCCAGGACATTGCTGCAATGATGTTTGCACCCAGGATCAGATGTGTGACGTGCTTTCAGAGAGCCAGAGGCCGACGCCAGTGATACGCTGCCTTACGAGCGGTCGTGAGGATTGACCGAAAGGTGACCAGGAAAGTGCCAGAACGGAATCGTTCCTGTCAGTACTCCTGACCGGGCCGATGAGCCGATGGATTGCGAGATTGGTAATCTACAGGAAAGATCAGGAACCAGAGGCAGAGGACGCCAGCCGCGAGCAAGAGGCAAGTAGATATCTTGCGCAGCTAGCATCGGATGTTCCGGTACCTTCTCGACCCTGAAGGATGGTATACCGACGACGGTAATTATGATTTGTGATTTTGTGATTTGATTATCACGTATCCGTTGCTTTGGATTTCGGTATTTTGGGCGATCTATTCACATGATTTAGTCTTGATGACTGAGTTTCATGATATTTGATTTTGTGCACCATGGTTGCATCTACTGGGTATTTATACCTTGTACATAGTTATTACTCTTGAGCTGTTGATTGCGATTTCATGCCTATTTTATGCTGGTGATTTGATTTACGCTTCCAGCAGAGTTTCATGTAATTTTAGTGTTTTGATTTTGCACTCGGTATAGCTTATATGTGCTTGTAGTGTATCGATATGTGTTTTGTGCCCGCAGCTGCACACGTTTATGATTTTCTTCATATCTGGATACACTTGGTGTTGCTGCTTACGTATTTGAGTTATTGCTTGGTATTTGTGCATGGGATGCACCAGTTCTATACTTCGTGCATTTGTCGCACCAGTTTTATGTTTCTTGCGTTTATCGCATCAGATTTATATTTCGTGCCTTTGTTGCACCGGATTTATATTTTGTGCATTTCGATTGCACCTGACTTCGATTTGATGCCTTTCGGTATGTCGATTTTGATTGTGATATTGATGTGGATTCTTGCACTCCGTGCTTTTGACTGGACTTACGCATATTCGACGTTGCTATTGGATTTTGTGATTCCGTGCATATTGAGTGCGCAGGGTCTAGATTTTCATTCGTGCATGATGGATGCACCGATTTGGATTTTCGCACATGTTGGGCGCATGTTTTGAGATACGATTTTGGGGCACACCCGTTGCACCTAGATGTTGTTTTGTGCACATGTTTAGCACATATATGGATTTTGATTTCCGTGCGCACCAGACGCACAGGGTGGTGTTATGTGATTTTTGTGATTTATTCCTTTTGGAGCAGTACATTTTTATGATGTTGGATATTTGCTTTCATACTGAGCAGGACTAGTCAGTGGGCAGTACCTGGATATATTTTGCATGCATCGATAGTTATCGAAGGGATTTCCGAAAAGCGAGCTATAGTCTCAGTATATACCTACGTGTCCGATATGACACGAAACGTTTTAAAAACAAGGAAACCCTTCTAAACTGTTTTCAAAACGGCGGAACGTACCTATTAAACAAAGGATATATATACACATATATAGTTATTTTCTTATGAGAAACGTCCGCCACTGTGCAGTGTTACGCGCATCGCACAGCGACTTAAAAAGATTTGGCATACATTTGCATCAGCTATTTACATGTATAGATTGGATGTCTACATGTATAGTCTTGGTCCATATCATATTGATTTTGTATTGGATTTGACATTGTGTCGTTACCATGACTCCGATGATTGCGGATGCTTGATGGAGTGTTGCTTTTGAGTTATCTGCTCAGTACTCATGCGTATGCATTGCGCTATGATGTTTTATGCATAGATGATTTCGGAGCCCCGATGACTTGGAATTTGTATTGAAATATTTTAGTATTTGGGGGTTTAAATTTAAATTCGGGGACCGAATTTCTTTAAGGGGGGTAGATTGTAACGTCTTCAAAATAATAAAATATGATTTTTGGGAAATTTTATAATTTAATATTATTTTAATGAATATTTTAATATTCTGGTATAATTAAATACAGATAAATGGGGAAAAATTATGGAAAATTCTAAAATAAGGTATTTTAAGGAATTGCTTCGTTTTCTGTGCATGCCCCCATTTCCTCTAGTTTTGACCCTGAGTATGTCTAGTTTTGACTGATTCCATCTAGGGTGAAATCTGGGTTGATTTTCCTATGTTGGTGTATAATTTGGGACTTGTTTTAGCATGGATTTTGGTATTTGGTGATTCATTCCTGTCGGGTGGCGTTTGGACGTCAACGACAAGTGGATTTTGATTGTGTTTACATGCGAGTCGATAGGTTTTTACCTATGCGGGTAGCGTGTGCTATTTTGGTTTCCGATGTGATTTTCATGTGCTTTAGCATTGTGATATACTTGTAGGTACCCCGCGTGATGTTGAGGCAAAGGAGGTGAAGATAGCGACATCGGCTTTGGCACACGAGAAGCAATGTGAGTAGATTTATATCTGTGGGGAGAAGTCGGGTGGATGGCGTATAGCACCCCCGCAGTCCGTGGTGATGTATACGAATACGTATACACACGAATATTTATTATGTGTTGTTTAGGGTTATTGATGGTAATAATGATATTTTGATGATAAGAATATATTGGTTTAGTTTAGTGCGAACCCTAGAGTAGTGGTTGCACTCACACATACATTTACACACATACTTGCATTCATTCTTTCATTTATTAGAGTGCATATGATGGTGCGTATATCTACACATGGGTATGGGACTATGTGTTTATATACTGGATTTGAGGATAGTATTTGGGATTTGAGATGAGTCGATGAGATTGGGCTTGAGGCCAAGAGATCGGTGATGTGATTTGGTTCGTATTGAGATACGACACGATGCTTTAACGGGTCTTTTGACGTAGTGATTCTTACACCTGCATGCATACATAGAGGGTATCAATATTGTACTAGACGTAGATCAGTACCCCGATCATGACATTTGATAAAGAGGATACCAGATAAATAGTATGATGAATGTGATATTGACCCGTACCCAGATTTGGGATGTCGTACGACGGATTTACGTACAAGCTATATTTTGATGATTGATCCACACTCTTGACTTGGGATGTCTGATTATAGATAGGGTATCGGATATGATATTATTGAGGCGGGATCACCGACTAATATATATACATGTATGTATATGTATCGACTCAGATGTTAGGCGGTTTCCTCACCCGTAGCTCTACTTGTTAGTTCAGCCGTATAGTTTAGGATGGTTGTTAGATTAGATTAGACTCCTACCTATTTCAAAAACTAACGAATCGTGGGTATTTTAAAAGACAGCCCAAGGGATCCTACGGATATTTCAAAAGACGTATCTTTTCATAAAAACACCGTAGCCCCTATTTTCAAAACCCCATGATTCGTGTTATTTCAAAAGGCACCAATTGTAGAGGTTATTTTAGATTAATGCAGATTAGTTATAGTTGCGTCTAGTATTCAGCTTCCGCTCATTATTGTGGTTCGCATCGCATCGCATGCTTATATTATGTTTCATACTCCATTATTGATGTTATGCTGTTAGGACACCAGCACCATTACCGATGATGCGTATGTACCACGTACACTTACTTGCCGGCTCACACACATCTTCATCGGTAATTGCCATGTCACGTACACCTTAGAAAATATTATTGCATCGACATAGGTTGTTAGCCAATAATTTAGACATGATATTAGTGTACTTGCCTTATATGCTAGATTAGACATTGTAATTATTAGTTGTTACATCATGCATGTTATTATTCATGGATTTGTATGCCTGTATGCACTGTTTACATGCTATTGAGGATTGGATTCGGATTTCCATGAGATTTTCTGGATTTGGGGGAAAACCGCAAAACTTATATAAACTTCTTTTCTCTCTTTAAAATAAAAAGTGCGGTTTTCCCATGATGTATGAGTCGTCCACCATGAGTTTGCTGATGGATTTGGAAACCCGATTCGAGGAGACGGATGAACCGTTTCGGGTACATGGTGGACCCGGTAAGGTACCCCGGGGCAAGAAGCGCGTGGTGATGACGATGTGAGCCTGGCAGGGGAGCACTACCTACCGGTGATTTTACCCGACGCGTCGGATATCCGGAGGATACCGTCGTGGTCTTGAGATGGATGGTAGGGGCCGGTCTGGACTGACGGCGCCCTAGATATTATGATTGAGACATTGGGATTTCGAGATTTCGAGGTACAGAGACTGTGATACAGAGATATCGAGATATTGGGATTATGTTTTGTGCCGATGCTAGGCACTGTTTTATGCTGATTTCATTATGATACCTCAACTAAAAATACAAGGGAAATCTCACTAAATTATGAAAACAGTTTCTTCATTTACATGTATTCTGCTTTCATGTATTCATACCTCATATTCATGACATACTATTACCTGAGGCACTAGCACGAGCACGAGCACTTGGCACTACATTCACGTATAGAGATTACATTGCCAGTTTAGCATGCTTCAGCTTTATTCATATTGAGGTTTCTTTATATCTGATCGTATTGACCTAGGTTGGGTCATGCATTCGATCTCTGCTTGTAGATATCTTTCTATTCACGAGTTGGCAACTCACCCCCGTTGTGCCCCAGTTCTTGCAGGTTTGCCGTACAGTTCTATAGCGGCATTTCTGGCACACTGCTTCCTTTTGGGTGATTTGCTTGGATAGGTGGGTTCTTTTGTATCAGAACCGCCGTTGTATTTATATTATTCATTGTATCTAGAATATCCATCAACCAAAACTCGTATATTGTTTCAGACCTAGACTAGTGATGTGTTATTCGACCATAGAGTCGCGCTTAGTAGTGTTGCGGTTTTCTTGTTGCTTTTGAGCTTTCTTTTGGATTTGATCCTCGCCACTTGGCGTTGTATATTATTGTTGCATGTGTGGTGGTGACCGTCGATTGACGAAGAGCTAGCTCCCGCTTGGGGATGCCTTTATCATTGCATATATTGTTATCCTTGTTATACCCCATTCGGGGCCAGTTTTACAGAAGAAACTCTGCCGAAATTTTTAGAAAAGACTGTACTGTTTTTAAAAATGCATATTCGGCTTAGTTATTTAAAAACCTTGATTTCAAACATGTTTTTCTTCACTTCTTTAAACCAGTTTCTTTACTTATTCTTAAAAATGGTTTTAGATTTCTGGGCTTTTGGCTTACTTGGATCAGATGGAGTCCTATAGACTTCATATGGTTCAAGGGCCAGTCACGTGCTCTTTCGGGTCGTGACACCACTGTCACCCTGTATTACCAGAATACATTAATTCTGAACAAATGCTATTAGATACCGAACCTGATATACAAAATCATATCAATCTCTTTATTTATTAAAGAAGGATATAATTTTGTATTGCTGGATAATGTTTTGAACATTTCCTATACCAAGAGTTAATCGGTTCAGGCACGTTATCTAAAAGCATTAACGTTCTAAATCAAACTACAGTTCCTAGTATACAGAACACACACAAGAGGAAGAGTTCAGAAATGAACGAATCCTTCTTGAGGCATTGTAGACTAGGTCATATCAATGCGACTCGACTGGCTGAAGTTACATTTAGATGCATATTTAAATCAGTTTGAATTTACATCTTATGAAACTTGCCAGTCATGTCACAAAGATTAGATGACCATAGCTCTGTTTATTGGAAACAGAGAAAGAGTTAGTAAACTCTTTGGATTGATACATGCTGATGTATGAAGGTCCCCTGTTTACAAATGCCAAGACCGGTTCTTTGTACTTCATTACCTTCTGTGATGATCTCTCAAGATTCAGACATATGTTCCTGTTGAAACACAAGTCCGAACCTTTTGAGATATTCAAAGAATATAAGTTAGAAGTAGAGAACCAACAATGGGTATAAGTATTATGTCCTTTGATGTGATCAAGGAGGAGAATACTTGAGCACGGGATTCCTGAACTATTCTAAGAATGAGATTCTCTCTCAGCATTACTCCTCCGTATACACCTCAGCACCTCGGTGTATCGGGGCGGAGCAATAGTACCCTATGTGATATGGTGTGCTCTATGATGAGTACTACTAAGTTTCCTATTTCCTTTTAGGGAGTTATGCACTTATGAAGTTGCATACCTATTGAATAGGGTTCCGATCAAATCAGATGCCTACCATTTCATATGAGATATGGAAAGGGAAGAGCCCATCTCTTAAGTCAGTTAAGATTTGGGGTTGTCCGGCCTATGTCTAAAGGCCTAAGTCCATCCAGATCCTACTTGCCGCGGCTACATACCATGACTACGATATCTGGCGGTTGGGTGTCATGACTGCTTTTCTAAATAAAGATTTGGAAGAGATAGTCTATAAGTACACAGTCAGAGGGCTTCGTAGAAAGTGGGAGCAGCGGAAACGTGTGCAAGATGTTTTATATGATAAAGCAGGCATCGCGGAGTTGGAACATCTATTTTGATGAGTAAGTCAAAGAGTTTGACATCATCAAAATGGTAGATGAACCTTGTATATACAAAAAGGTAGTAGGGAGTATGCTGGTGATCCTCGTAGAGTACGTGGATGGCATACTCTTGATAGGGGAGTAGTTTCCTATGCTACGCTCGGTCAATCTCCGCTTATCACAAGGATTCTCCATACAGGATCAAAGTGATACCTCCTAAATCCTAAGTTATGGATCTATGAGATAGATCTAATTGGATGTTAGGATACTCACTAGTTGTAGTGAGATGGTATCAATCGATCCTAGGGAGAATCACTGGAAAAGTTCCAGGGTGGTAAGAACGACTGAATGTTAGTCGCAGGCATTGTCTTTACTCTCAGTACAGGGACGGTATGTTGGAAGAGTTCCAAGCTAGATACCGTGACATACTAGACGATTAAAGGCAATATACATCACTACTTAAGATGCTACCAAAGAGGCTGTCTGGGTGTATATTAGTTCATGATATGAACTTCGTTCCTCCCATTGTGTGACAATGGAGTTGTGGCTTATGCCAAGGAACGCCCATCCCATCAGTGATCCAGACATATTCTTAGGCAGTATCACCTGATCGAGGAGATGGTTGATCTCTAGGGGATCGAGGTTAGGAGAGCAGACTCAGAGGACAACACGGCGGATCAACTCACAAAGGCATTTTTCCAGAGAGAGACTTTTATGGGATGGTTGAGTATGAGATACAACAACCACTGCTATCAGATGGCCCTAGTGCAAGTGGGAGATTGTTAGTTATATGTATGCCCTAGAGGCCATTACTATACATAGGATGTATATTGTAGTGGATGCTTGGACATATATAGGGAGGAATTTCTTGCTCGACATGATAATATGCTATCTGGTTGCTCTTTACCTTAACGTGTACACTGATTGTCTCTCTACTATATGTTGGTAAAGCCCTTAGGATGTGTACTTGACTACCTGCACTATGATGCGGATCATACTAGTGGGGACATGGTAGTCCATAAGTACATCCTTCAAGGTCCCTAGTCGTGGGTGTATCGAGACGGGGCATCGATACACCAGAGTAGACTAGCGTATACCTTCTCGACCCATACAGATGGGCGATGGATGATCCCATATCCATTGGTGTTTGACATCAGAGATGATATACGGGTGCTCAGTGGAGAGTGGGTACACTGGACGGACTCGCCGAGAACTCCCAGCTGGTATTATACCTTACGTCAGATGGCAGTTCTCCGGTGACACTGGTACAGAGTAGTCTGTTGACCCGAGATCGTCATAAAGTCTTGTGTGATTCCCACTGTGCTTTGATTTCCACCTTACCACGTCCAAGAGGGCGTGCAAAACGGTGGTTTTTGGGTACAGTCCCGAATCACATGGAGGCAATGAGCGATAGGAGGGGATTCGTCTCTCCCGGTATAGGGAGTTGATGTTGTGCTGTGTTCGATTGGCTATGACCGAAAATCCCTGGCCAGGGTTGCTGAGATTTACTCGTAAGTGTTACCAGTAGTTTCTCGAACTGTTATAGACCTCATATTGACACGACTTATCGAGCTACTAGGGTCTGACGTTTACCACCCCTAGGCGAGATATGCGACATATTAGACGACGAGACCGGACTGTACGGTAGTGTTACTGATTGGATTCATAGGAGAACTAGCGGGCTTGCTTGTTGATCTTTTGATCGCTCAATACCCGGGTGGCCGTTACGTTTAGCACGCCGCTTGCGGCTTGTGGGTGTTTGATATGATCATTACCTACTGCCGGCGTATTGACGAGTCTTTAGAGTCCTACACAGGGGTTTCTTGGCTCAAGCGAAACAGAGTAGGAGCACATATGTGATATGTGCGGACCGAGATTAATACGATATGAGATACCGTATTCTATTCTCGCGATTTGTAACATTGATCGGTTGTATGCGATATAGCCGGGTTATCAGATCAAGTGTTGATTCGATAAGTTGTTACTTTTGATATTAGTCGGTTATAGCCGGATTATTAAATCAAGAGTTGATTTAATAATTTAATGCATAATTATATATTTGATATATTACATTGCATTAACTAGTATTAGCTCACTTATGATTTATTTTCTCACTAGTTTGTGCACATTGTTTATATATGATATATGCAAGTGTACATGTATGTATCATGCTTGATGATACACACAAGATGGGTGTATGAGACTCATACCACGATTAGGTTTAAGATTAGGGTTATTGTTTTATCTTAAGATTTAACAAAAGGATTAAACTTGGTCAAAGTTGTCAAGCTTGAAGAAGCTTGGAGAAGCTTTGAAAAAGTCCACCCTTTTGTCATTTCATTTGATATTCTTTAACCTAACCTTTAACCTAAATCCTTGGTTAATTCTCTACATGAGTTAAGCATTAGGGCTTAACTCAACCATATTGCAATAATTCATTTGGATAAGTTTTCATTTGGATGGATAATTCTTTCTTCTTCTTCTTCTTCATCAATCTCCATCCAAAAGCGTACTAGCTCCAATGGTGCCATGAGCAAAAGAGTGAGAAAATCAATTCTAAAGTGAGCCCACTTCCTACTTCTTCATCCTCTACCACTTGCCATGTAGTAGATTGTGTTCTCTTCACAAAGTTTATGACCTAGTGAAGGAATAGCTTGAGTTTGTGTCTCCCCGACGTAGATCATCTTCGGCCTCGAACTCAATGTAGCAAGCACGTTCATTCTTCTCGTGGAGCTTCTATAGAGTCCGGAGTTCACGATCGCAGCGATGGGGACGTCTACACGGAGCTAATGAAGTGGAGGACCGGATCTACAAAGGTTGTAATTGTTAGTTATATGTATGCCCTAGAAGCCATTACTCTACATAGGATGTATATTGTAGTGGATGTTGGGACATATATAGGGAGGACTTTCTTGCTCGACATGATAGTATGCTATCTGGTTACTCTTTACCTTAACGTGTACTCAGATTGTCTCTCTATTACATGTTGGTAAAGCCCTTAGGATGTGTACTTGACTACCTGGACTATGATGCGGATCATACTAGTGGGGACATGGTATTCCACAAGTACATCCTTCAAAGTCCCCAGTCGTGGATGTATCGAGACGGGGCATCGATATACCAGTGTAGACTAGCGTGTACCTTCTCGACCCATACAGATGGGCGATGGATAATCCCATATCCATCGGTGTTTGACATCAGAGATGATATACGGGTGCTCAGTAGAGACTGGGTACACTGGACGGACTCGCCGAGAACTCCCAGATGGTATTATACCTTACGTCAGATGGCAGTTCTCTGGTGACACTGGTACAGAGTAGTCTGTTGACCCGAGATCGTCATAGAGTCTTGTGTGGTTCCCACTGTGCTTTGATTTCCATCTTACCACGTCCAAGAGGGCGTGCAAAACGGTGGTTTTTGGGTACAGTCCCGAGTCACATGGAGGCAATGAGCGATAGGAGGGGATTCGTCTCTCCCGGTATAGGGGGTTGATGTTGCGCTGTGTTCGATTGGCTATAACAGGAAATCCCTGGCCAGGGTTGCTGAGATTTACTGGTAAGTGTTACCAGTAGTTTCTCGAATTGTTATAGACCTCATATCGACACGACTTATCGAGCTATTGGGGTCTGACGTTTACCACCCCTAGGCAAGATATGCGACATATCAGACGACGAGACCGGACTGTACGGTAGTGTTACTGGTTGGATTCACTGGAATTTGAGCGGGCTTGCTCGTCGATCTTCTGATCGCTCAATACCCGGGTGGCCGTTACGTTTAGCAGACCGCTTGCGGCTTGTGGGTGTTTTATATGATCATCATCTGCTGCCGGCGTATTGACGAGTCTTTAGAGTCCTACACAGAGGTTTCCTGGCTCAAGCGAAACGAAATAGGAGCGCATATGAGATATGTGCGGGACCGAGAATAATGCGTGTATATGATACCGCATTTCATTCTCGCGATCAATGTATCGATTGGTTGTATGCGATATAACCTAGTTATCGAATCGAAGATTGATTCGATAAGCCGATGCATAGGATACTAGTCGGTTATATGTGATATGACCGGATCGTTAAATCAAGTGTTGATTTAATGATTTAATGTATAATTATATATTTGATATATTACTTTGCATTAACTAGTATTGGTTCACTTTAAATGGATTTTCTCACTTGGATTGTGCACATTGTATATGTGATATACTTTTGTACACTAGTTTGTATCATGTTTGATGATGCATGCTCATTAGGGTTTGTGTAAAGTTTAAACCATGGTTGTGTAATGATTAGGGTTTTCATTTTCTTATTCATTAATTTATTCTTTATTCTTTTTGGAAAATGAAAAGCATAAAGAGAAAATGGTTGCTTATTTTGTTTCATATTGAAGCTTCATGAAGCTTTGACCATATGACCATTTTGTCTCATGCTTAACCCTAACCATTCCACTCAACCATGATTCATTCTCTACACATAACCATGGTTTGAATATGATAAGTATTGATTTTCTTTTCCTTTTTTAATTAACACTTATCATATTCTTTCTTGCTTCTTCTTCTTCTTCACTTGAAGAAAGCTTGCTTCAACAATGGCAACTTGAGCAAATGAGTGAGAAATCCAAATCTAAAGAGAACACACTTCCTATTTCTTCATCCTCTACCTCTTGCCAAGTAGTAGAGTGTGTTTTCTTCACAAGTTTCATGACTTGGTGAAGTGGGAGCTTGATCTTGCGATGCCTCGACGTAGATCATCTTCGGCATCGTCGTCGATGACCTAGCCCGTCCATTCTCCAATGAAGCCGACGCTAGAGCCCGGGGTTCGACTTGGACAGCAAGGAGACATCACCGCGGAGCTATGGAGGTGGTGGACCGGATCTACAAAGGTTGTATTTCCGTTCCTTTTAGTTTAGTTGTAAACTAGTTTCATTTTATCGCCTAAACTTCTAGCCAACGATCTTCTTAGGGTTTCTCGGCACCGCAATTTTTGTAAATTGGCATGGTTGATGCCTTGTGAGACCTCTAGTGTGTGCCTAGGAACCCTACAGTAATCCCTTTCACTTAGTAGAAAAGTTGTTTGCTAACTTTTCTTTTCGCCTAATCTCTAGTTAACGATCTAGTTTAGGGTTTCTCGGCACCGGAAAATTTGAATTTGTCATGGTTGATGCCTTGTGGAACCTCTTGAGTGTGCCTAGTAACCCTACATCTAGTTAACTCCATCAAATTCAGAAACTAGTTATTGTATATGTTGCAGACTTAGAAGACTTGTAGTTGCGAGACTTGAGCGGTGGGTTTTATGTTCGCTTTCAGGGATGATGTCTTGCTTTACTTGTTTTTATACTTCTGGTGGTTGTTTCCGCCGTTGGAGGTGATTTGCTCCCGTTTGGGGATGGTTTATTATATTCTGTGTTGTACCCGTTTTCGGGGTTAGTTTTTACAAAGGAGGTGCTGCTCAATTTTTCAAAATACAAAACATGATTTATTGTATCTTTTTTTTCTTAAAAGGTTTAGATTTCTAGGTTTCAGCTTACTTGAATTACATTACGCCTGTAGACGTCGCGTGATTTAAGCGCTGGTCGCGAGCTAATATTTTGGGTCGTGACAAAGTTAGTATCAGAGCGCTAGGTTTAACCTTGGTTCGGGTCTAGGTTTGACTATGTGGAGTCTAGGGCGTATATATTTTTGAACCTAGGCTTAACCTTACGGAACTTAGACTTGAACAAGGGGGTGTTAGACCCGAACCTTCGTTACATAAGCTAACTCTGATTGATGGAGTAGGTAGCTTGAGTAGAGTGACGTACTGTACGTATGTTCCGCAGCATATTTACGATACGATACTCCACTTAAGTGACATTAGGATGTACATATCTTGAGACTTGTGATTCTCTTCGTTTCCTTGATTACACATCCATTTGGGATCCTTGATTTTATTCGCCTCCATGATCATTTTCTCAGTGATTTGACTCCTCCTATTGATCATGTATCCATTTTGGGATATGTTGACTCTTTTCATCACTTTGATCTTTTTTTTGTCGACACTTGATTGAGGTTCCTGTCACCATGTTTTGAGCGCAGATTGAGCTGCTGCTGGTGTTGCGGTCAGGGCGAGCTCGTCGTGGACGAGGACCGACCATCGTGTTTTCTGGTGACATGGGAACGTATCGATGTAGTGTGGTGTTGTGACCTCTCGTTTGAGGCGAGTGTGCGGTTATATACCAGATGATCGGGCCTTTGTTAGAGGATGCCTGTTAGGGGAGGACTGTTGATGTACAGCATACCTCAGAGATTGTGATGTCATCTACCGTGCAGACAGATGACCCAGCTGTTGCTGAGATTGATGTAATTCCACTTCCAGAGCTTACGAGCTGAGATTGCTGGAGCTTCCAGGCAGAGATGCAACAGGTGATAGCTAGTCTATCTTGAGTTGAGAGACGGAGGTGATTCGTCAGATTTGATGCGCCGAGGCAGGCCCTGTTGAGTTGAAGATTTCCAATGTGGAGAGTCTTACTCATATCTAGAGTAGATCAATCCAGAGATGACGTTGTTCGTCGGATGTTCCGATGTGATATCGGTAAGCTGACCGGTTTCAGATAGAGGACCTCACCCAGATGTGTTGTGAGTTGATCGAGAAACGGATGAGTATTGAGTATTCTTCCGATAGTTGGGACGAGTTCCTGAGGACACGTTCGTCTAGATATATCTTCTATAGAGTGATGAAGATACTGAGTTCATGATTTTGAGTCCGTGCGAGAGATTCTGGATTGATTGTCACCGAGAAAAATTGCAGTACGCAGATAGCATGACCTGACGTCGAAGTGGACGATAATAAAGACGAGTGGAGTAAGAGGTTTGTACGAGATTTTAACGAGCTGTGGTTACTCCCCGTTGAGATTAGAATTTGGATGTGTATACAGAAGCGTTGGAATACGACCAGTTCCCAAGGAAATGCTGTGATGAGAACGCAGATGTCCAGAGAACGAGAAAATATTAGGTAAGTGTACCAGCCTCCGTATAGTTCGGCATAGGCAAGATCGGAAGAGACCCTGAGCAGGTTCCTTCCAGGATACTGCTGCGATGAGATTGCACCGAGGATCAGTTGTGTCACGTGCATTCAGAGGGCCAGAGGCCGACGCCGGTGACGTGCTGCTTTATGAGTGATCATACTACTTAGCCGAGAGTTGACCTGAGGAGTGCCAGAGCGGAATCGTTTCCGTTAGTACACCTGACCGGGCAGATGAGCCGATAAAGTGTGAGATTTGTGATCCACAAAGAAATAAGGACCCAGAGACAGAAGACGCCAGACTGTGAGCAGGAGGCAAGCGGGTGTTCTTGCTCTGCCAGTTTGGGCGCACCGACTTATTCTTCGATATTTTAGGAGGTGTACCTCATTGTCTTTTGTTGTAATTTGCGTTGTGATCCTAGTATCACGCTTATATCACTTGGATTTGAGTTTTGATTGAGTTTCAGGATATGGTTTTCGTGCACCATGGCTGCACCTACTGGGTATTTACATTTTGTGCATAATTATTGCACTTGATATATATATTTTATACATCGTTGTGTTGATGTCGATTTTGTTCCTTAGCTCCACATGTTTATGATTTCCTGGATTTCCTACAGTTGATTTGATTTGTGCGTGGGGTACGCACTCGATTTGATTTCTGCACTCGGTATAGCTCGCATATGCTTGCAGTGCATTAGTACGTGTTTTGTGCACGCAGTTGCACACGTTTATGATTTTTATACACCTTGGTACACTTGGTGTAGTTTTCATACGCATTTGAGTTAGTGATGAGTTTTCGTGTACTGGATGCATAGGATTTGATATTTCGTGCACTCGATGCACATGATTTGATATTATTTCGTGCACTGGAAGCATCGGATTTGATATTTCATGCACTAGATGCACAAGATTTGATATTTCGTGCACTGGGTGCACCGGATTTGATATTTCGTGCACTGGATGCATAGGATTTGTATTTCGTGCACTGGATGCACCCGATTGTATTTTGTGCATTTGATTGCACCGGATGCATATTTCGTTCATTGGTTGCACCCGATTTATGTCTTGAGCATTCGTTTTACCAGATTTGTGTTTTCGCGCATGTGGGATGCACTTGATTTCGATTTCATTCATGCATGACGGATGCACTTGATTTGGACTTTTGCGCACGTTGGGCGCATGATATGATTTTGTGTACCCCTGATGCACTCGATTGGGGTTTTCGTTCGTGCATGTTAGTTGCACTGGATCGAGATTTTCGTGCACTATTGATGCACTAGTTGTTATTGTCGTGCACACCAGTTGCATTGGACAAATGCTTTCGTGCACACCCGTTGCACTTAGTTTTTCTTTCGTGCATATTGTGGCACTTGTATTTGGATTTAATTTCCGTGCGCACCCGACGTACGTGATTGTTGGATACACCTTTTGAGGCTGATTTTGCTTTTGAGCACTTTGTTTTCATGATGGGGCCCTATATTGTAGTACCCTAACAGGACTGATCCGAAGACAGTACCTGAGTACCTTGCATGCATAAAAGTTTACCAAGAGGGTTTCAAAAAGGGGCTATAGTCTCGCTATTTCTTACGTGTCTGCAAGTGACACGAACATTTACAAAAGAAAACCTTTTGGGATATTTTAAAAAGGGCGGAACGTATATTTGAGCAAAACATATATGCTAGTATATTATTACTTTACAAATGAGCATCTGTCATTTGTGTCGTGAGTTACACATCACACGGCGATTCAGAAAAAGATTATGCATATGTTATTTCAGTTTTTGGAGATTTTTCAAAAGGGATGTGTACTATATATATATTATAGTATTTGCTTAGTGTATATTGGATTTCAGTAGTGGATTTCAAGATCTGTATCTCCATTGTAACTCCGATGATATGCGTACGAGTCCGATGATTTGCGTGACGCTTGACGGAGTTCAGTTTTGAGTTTTCGTACTCATTTTCCGGCGTACA
This sequence comes from Agapanthus africanus, assembly GCA_030015575.1. Classification (NCBI taxonomy): domain Eukaryota; kingdom Viridiplantae; phylum Streptophyta; class Magnoliopsida; order Asparagales; family Amaryllidaceae; genus Agapanthus; species Agapanthus africanus. The sequence goes on along the minus strand of JASDDO010000031.1, from coordinate 172,496,237 downwards.
GGATGCGCTGTGGTTTTCTGTATCTCCGTTATTTCGGAGCCCCGTTGATTTAGCTGTTTATTGAAATGTTTTAGCATTTGGGGGTTTAAATTTAAATTTAAATTCGGAGACCGAATTTCTTTAAGGGGGAAGATTGTAACATTTCTGAAATCGTTATGCGAATTTTTCCGTTTTAGGATAAAATAGTTGGTATTTTCCGTTTTAAACCGATAGTGATCAAACATCTGTATAGACTTATTTGCAACTAGTTTTACTAGAATGAAGCTAGTTTGCGGGTTTTGTGGGTCACTTGGAAGTTTTGGTTCACTTTGAAAAAAAATTCCCTAATTAAATTATTATTTTAAGTTGTTATTTATGCACTTAACTATTGGTTAATTTATGTGCATTCTTTTTTGGCCAAAATATCTTTTATCATGCCATGGCCAAAATCTTCAAGTGTGGGAATGGGGTTTTGTTTTTGATGAGTCACTGATTGTTGATTCTAGAATTGGTGAGTCATTTGATGAGGTGGCTTATGCATTCATTCCATTTTGTTTTGGGTTAAGATATTATTGTGTGATATTTGTGTTGATTTTGGTTATGGTCACCACTTGCATTCTTGAGCTCACCCCCTCCAAAAAAAATGCACAGTGAACATTATATTGCCCCCCCCCACTTGATTGTGGAATTGATTTTCTTTGCAAATATTGATTAGCTTATCTCTTCAATTCATAGCATGTAAAAATCCCCAGAGCACTCATCATCAATTCATTTTTCACAGTGAACAATTTGTACTTGTGGCCGAGCCCAATATTGGTGTAGCTTGATTTTATTTCCAAAGCTCACAATTTCTTCACTTGATTTCATTTTTGGCACTTCATGTCGAGTTGCTTCAGTTTGAAGCGGGTGCCCGTATAAAGATTCGTTGACGTAGTGCCACTTCGACGAGGAGATCGGAGATACCGCGATGAGCGTAGAATGATAGAAAAAGACCGAAGGACACGGATCGATCGGTATAATTTCTTAAACCATTTTACAGTTTACTAGTATAGGGTTACTGGTATGATTGGGAGTTTTAGGCTTGGTGGTGTTCATGGCTAGCGACTATAGTTATGGTTTTGGCTATGTTTTCCAGTATTTGGATTTCTTGGTTTTTGCAACTGGATATTGTATTTGGTCATTGGACGTTTGTACGTCAACGACGAGAGTTGTTTGGTTGTTTTGCATGCGTAGGCTATAGGTTCTAACGTTTGAGCGCACCGCGTGCCGTATTTGGATTTCGGAATTTGATGTTCATGGCTTTGCGAATTCATATTGATTGTAGGTACCTTCACGTGGATTCCGAGACGACGAAGTGCATCGACTACGGCTAAGCGAGGAGTTTAGCAGGTGAGTTGATTTATATCTACGGGGGAAGTCGGGTGGATAGCGTATAGCACCCCCGCAAACATTGATATGGAATATCGTTTGATTATTTTATCCTGATAAATGATATGCGACGGACATGATTGTAGGATTTATAAACGATAATATGATAGAAGTTGATACTAATGGACATATTGACATATGAGAATATAAATGATAAGGAATCATGATAGGTACGAATTGGAAGAGAACAAGCGTGACGTTTTTATATTGTGATGCGAGATATTAATGTGATGATCGAGTATACGATGTGATATGATGACTTAGTGTGATATGTCGTTATATGGATTCGAGTCGATATGAGATTGTTGATACCTTCGTAGGTCCCCTAATACGAGTTTGACATGGATATGACCTGAGAGATAGGTATATATATAAGGATAATGTTTTTGCATATTGAGTGATATGCCGTACGAGACTTAGATCCCTACCCTGATGTTGTATAGGTTGATAGAATACCTATTTGTTTAATGTCGTCGTACGTGGATTACCGTACACGATGAGTTTTACCTGTTGATTTATCCATACCCTTGTTTAGAGGAGGCCGTACGATGGATTGTACCGTACGTGATATTGTGCGGCTGGATACCGATTGATAGATTCACCGACTCAGTCAAGCTAGATACGTATACCTTATAGCATTTAGAGTCACGATGTACATTATGCTGCATTCATGATTATTCTCATTGCATTTCATATACCTGTGGTAGTACACCTTCACCATTATCGATGATGCGTATGTTGCACATACACAGATTGCCAGCTCACACACTTCATTATCGATAATTGCTATGTCACTACACAGTAGAATTGCTACATAATGTTACGATATACTTGCTATGTTCATATCATTATTCCACGTTGCATGAGATATACAGAAATGCTTACATCATGTTATATGTTGCATACATACTGACATGTACACCCACATACCTTGTTACAGCTACATGTACATCATGCGTACATACTTACATGTACACCTACATATCTTGCTATAGCTGCATATACCCCTAAGTGGTATTTTATTGACATGTGATATTGAGACGTTGCTTATTGTGCTATTGTGCTTATGAGATGCATCATACATACCTCCTTACATGTAGATACACTTATTTTGCTATAGTTACATGTACACCTCATATGATGTTGCACTTGATTTCGGAGGTTTTGGGAACCGCATAATATATTTTAAAACTGGATTCATTTAAAAGAGTGGTTTTCCCTTAATATGCTCATATTGCTGTTTTATGTTGCATATATCAGTTTTCATGGATTTACGCATTGAGATATGGATTTCATGTGATTTATGGATTTGAGAACCGTGGGGGTATTTCAAGAAATTTATGTAGTGTTTGAAAACCCGGTTTCTCTTGATTTGATATTTCAGTGCGTCCACCATGAGATTTCTCGGTTCTGAGAGTTGTGATATATACCCGATGCGAGGAGTTGGAGTGGGTTGTGTTCAGGTACATGGTGGAGCCCGGTATGGTTCCCCTCGGCAAGAAGTTCGCAGATGATGGCGATGAGCCTGGAAGGCTGGGCAAGTACCTAACGGTGATAGTATTTGGACTCGGCGATTATCATGGGGATACCGACCGGAGTGATGTACAGACATGACATCAGGGCCAGTCGTGGGGACGGCGCCAGAGGCATGAGGATTTACGTATCGATGCTAGACACGGGTTTCATGGTGTTTCGAGTGTCGAGGTTAGACACTCAGGTTTCCATGATTTTGTTATGTCGCGAGGGACACGCGTTGTTTTATATTCTCATATTTACCTGCATATACTTTTATGATATTTACATGCAGGAGTTGTTGTGTCAGTGGGTGACACGTGGATGAGATCCATTGCATACATGCATTGATTATATTGTTAGTTATATGTATGCCCTAGAGGCCATTACTATACATAGGATGTATATTGTAGTGGATGCTTGGACATATATAGGGATGACTTTCATGCTCAATATGATAGTATGCTATCTGGTTACTCTTTACCTTAACGTATACACTGATTGTCTCTCTGTTACATGTTGGTAAAGCCCTTAGGATGTGTACTTGACTACCTGGACTATGACACGGATCATACTAGTGGGGACATGATAGTCTATAAGTACATCCTTCAAAGTCCCTAGTCGTGGGTGTATCGAGACGGGGCATCGATATACCAGAGTAGACTTGCGTGTACCTTCTCGACCCATATAGATGGGCAATGGATGATCCCATATCCATTGGTGTTTGACATCAGAGATGATATACGGGTGCTCAGTAGAGACTGGGTACACTGGACGGACTCGTCGAGAACTCCCAGATGGTATTATACCTTACGTCAGATGGCAGTTCTCTGATGACACTGGTACAGGTTAGTCTGTATACCCGAGATCGTCATAGAGTCTTGTGTGATTCCCACAGTGCTTTGATTTTCACCTTACCACGTCCAAGAGGGCGTGCAAAATGGTGGCTTTTGGGTACAGTCCCGAATCACATGGAGGCAATGAGCGATAGGAGGGGTTTCGTCTCTCCCGGTATAGGGAGTTGATGTTGCGCTGTGCTCGATTGGCTATAACAGGAAGTCCTTGGCCAAGGCTGCTTTAGGGATTTACTGGTAAGTGTTACCAGTAGTTTCTCGACCCGTTATGAGCCTCATATCGACACGACTTATCGAGTTATTGGGGTCTGACGTTTACCACCCCTAGACGAGATATGCGACATATCAGACGAAGAGACCGGACTGTACGGTAGTGTTACTGGTTGGATTCACAGGAGTGTAAGCGGGCTTGCTTGTTGATCTTCTGATCGCTCAATACCCGAGTGGCCGTTACGTTTAGCAGACCGCTTGCGGCTTGTGGGTGTTTGATATGATCATCACCTGCTGCCGGCGTATTGACGAGTCTTTAGAGTCCTACACAGAGGTTTCCTGGCTCAAGCGAAACGAAATAGGAGCGCATATGAGATATGTGCGGGACCGAGAATAATACCAGTATGTGATACTGTATTCTATTCTCGCGATTTGTGACATTGATCGGTTATATGCGATATAGCCGGGTTATCGGATCAAGTGTTGATTCGATAAGTTGTTATTATTGATATTACTCGGTTATATGCACTATGACCGGATCGTTAAATCAAGTGTTGATTTAATGATTTAATGTATAATTATATATTTGATATATTACTTTACATTAACTAGTATTGGTTCACTTAAGATTGATTTTCTCACTTAAATGTGCACATTGTTTATATATGATATATGCAAGTGTACATGTTTGTATCATGCTTGATGATACAAACAAGTTGTGTGTATGAGACTTGAACCAAATCAAGGTTAAATTAGGGTTTACTATTTTCCTAACAAATAACAAAAGAGTGAGACTTTGGTCAAAGTTATCAAGCTTCATGAAGCTTGATAAACATTGACAAAGTCAACTCTTTTGTCATTTGTTCAAGATATTAGTTAACTCAACCCTTAACCTAATGCTTTGGTTAATTCTCTACATGAGTTAAGCATGAGGGCTTAACTCAACCATGGTGCCATTATTTAATGGATAAGTTTCATTTGGATAATTATTCATATGATTCTTTCTTCTTCTTCATCTTCATCATGCTTCAAGAAAGCTTGTTACCTCCAATGGTGCCATGAGAAAAAGAGTGAGAAATCCAATTCTAAAGTGAACCCACTTCCTATTTCTTCATCCTCTACTACTTGCCATGTAGTATAGGGTGTTCTCTTCACAAAGTTTTTGACCAAGTGAAGGAATAGCCTGAGTTTGAGTCTCCCCGACGTAGATCATCTTCGGCCTCGAAGTCAATGACCTAGCCCGATTATTTCTCCGACGAAACCATCGCTAGAGTCCGGGATCCGATGATCGCAGCGGAGGGACGTCAACACGGAGCTTTAGAAGTGGAGGACCGGATCTATAAAGGTTGTATTTCCATTCACATAGTAGCAAAGTTGTTTGCTAGCTTTTCTTTTCGCCTAATCTCTAGTTAACGATCTTCATTAGGGTTTCTCGGCACCTAAATTTTTGAATTTGGAATGGTTGATGCCTTGTGGAACCTCTTGTGTGTGCCTAGTAACCCTACAGTTGTAAGTCTACGGTAGCGCCCCGGCCGTCTACAGACGCCAAATGCGGAACAAAAAACTTTTAACTGGCGCTATCGTATACTTTAACCCGGATCTGCCATTATTGCTAAACTAACAAACTGTAAAGAGTGTAGAAAGGTTATACAGAACGATCCGAGTCCTTCGTTCTTTAACCATCATCCCATGCTCCGTTGCGGCTGCTTTGATCTCGTCGATCTCCGATCTGCTCGTCCAGGTTGTACCACGTCACTGATTCTTTAAACGGGCTCCCGCCTCTGACTCGAGGCAACTCGGTCGTCAAGTTTGCTAAAAGAGACGACCAAGAATGATGTAGAGAATGAGTAGATGACTTTGTCTCACTTCTTCCAAGTCCGTGGACGATCGGTTAATGAAGTTGCCGAGGGAATCGGGTGATGGAATGAAATGAGCTATGAATTCCATACACCCCAAAAACTATCATAATCTTTTCAAATGAAACATCAAGTAAGTGTGAGAGAGAGGAGGGGCCGGCCATATATAGGGAGGGGGGTGAGTGTAGGAGAGAAGAGGGTGACTATAAGAAAGAAATATCATGTGTGAACACAAGAAAAATATCCTTAAGAAAACAAAACCTCATTAATGCAAATGGTGATTCATTAACCTAGTCACCATTGCATTAATGGCTCCATTAAAGCACTAATGACTCACCATGTCAAGTCACCCTTTCTAGAACCTTCTAGAAGCATGACTCACCCTCATCCAAGAAAAGATAAATCCGTCTTTAACCGAATGTTAAAAGACGAATGATAGAAAACTGGAAACTGGTAACTTCCAAAAGTGATCCTGAAACGACTTTCAGGATAACCCCGTAACTGTATAAATATACCCGCATTTATATTACGACCGAATACAAATGCAACTGAGACAAAGATATTATACCTACTCAATATAATACTCGGATCCGGCTTAAACCAAAGCCGGCCAGTATCATCTGCCCGAAAAATAACACGTGCGTAAACGCACGTGCATTTTCCGAACGCTGCCATAAAACCATACGGCCTCTACAACGTTTCGCCCGAACTTGGGAAACTGTCTGTGGGGGACTCTAATGACTCGTCAGTACCCTGGCAGTAGTTTTAACCACAAACCGTCAGCGGCACTAGCAATGCGTAACGGCTGCCCATGGACTGACCTCAAGGGAGGCCGATGAGCGAACTCATCCGGAAACCCTACTGAGCCTAACAGTGACAATGTATATACAGTCTGGTCCGTTCGTCTATGAGTATCGCATATCTGTCTAGGGGGCTAGTAACATCAGACCCCCAAGAGCAGTATAAGTCGTGTCGGAGTGTAGCCCAATAACACCCTGAGATACTACTGGAGTACCTACCAGTAAATCTCCTGCCACGGCCGTGGGCTTTGTGTAATGGCTCTCCTAGACATAGCACGATCTCGCCCCCAATACCGGGAGAGACGAATCCCCTGCCGATCTACTCACGTGCCTCCATATGGCTCGGGACTGTACCCAAAAACTACCTGTTTGCACGACTCCTTTGAGCCGTGGTAGGGTAGAAATCAAAGCACAGTGGGAACTCACACGAGACAAATGACGACCTCAGGTCGATGAACTAACCTGTACACATGTCACCAGGGAACTGCTATCTGACGATAGGTATAGTACTAACTAGCAGATTCCCGGTGAGTCCTGTCCGGTGTACTCATAACCCAAAGAGCACCTGTATACATCTTAGGTGATCCAACTGACACCAGTGGCTTGTGAGACCGGCCACCGCCCCTCGTCGGGGTCTCGACTGTACACACTAGTCTACTCCGGAGTATCGATGCCCTGTCTCGAAACTCCCACGACTAGGGACCACAATTAAGGATATGCATATAAACCACCCAACTCTCACGTATATGATCGCCATCATACTGTTGGTGGTAAAGCAAGATCCTAAGGGCTCTATCAAAATGTAACATGTAATCAGTCACCTGAACATGTACACGACTGATAAAGGCAAACCAGATAGCATACTATCATCTCGAGTAAGACTGTCCTACCGGTATAGGTCCTCCGCAATCATTACAATCACGTACCTGCGATCCAATAATTGACTCTAAGGGCATTATCTCCAACAATCTCCCACTTGCACTCAAGGCTAATTATTGCGATGTCGACTACTCACAGCCCGTGTGAAACCGAACATCCAACTCCTCTACTAATCAGTTTCACAAAGCCCGTTTGTAAAACTATTGTGTTCGAGAAATAGCCTCAGTGAGTGGATCCGCCTAGATGTTTCTTTCTATATCTCTCTTAATCTCAAGTTCGCGGAGAAAGCCATCTCCCGAATTGAGTAATACCTGTCTTTAGAATATGTCTGCACATCTGATGGGACCTAGTTCATAAATGAACTCCAAATCCAAACTTCTTAGACTGTATCGATCACTGAACCTAATCAGTATCCGGCACCATGCCACCCACAGTATCCTCTTGGACCACCTGTCCATAATACTGTTCCTCATCAGAGGGAAAACTATAACTCTGACAATCACTCTGTCAACCATGTCACCTTTGAAGCCTGGAATGATAATCGTCTCCCGAAGGAGGCTGCCGTCATCAAATCCGTAGAACATGTACTTATGTTCTAAAACTGCTTCCTTATGTTTCTCCAGGATTGGATTAATACAAACTTATTGCATCTAGTGCAAAAACAACATTTGGTGTGGTACTTGACATCTCATGATTGACTCAATTGCCTAAGCAAGTGATCTGCCAATCATGCACATCCTTCTCCCCTTTAGTCCGTAAGACACCTTTAGAGAGGGTGACTCCATCACCTGCAGGTACACCACCATGCTAGGAGTCATCTATTCTAAAAAACATTAGAATACTGTCAAAGTACCTACATTGGGAAACTACCCAAATCCAGATCTAAAACCATAGATCTAGAAACCAGAATGTCAAATATTATATCCATATCCTGTCTGGAGAAACAACTGTGTGACGACCACAGTACAACCGATCGTAGTATAGGAATTTTACTTCCTACTCTGTGTATGTCATCCAAATACCATGACATCACACCCTACTATACCTTCTTAACAGATCCATCCCCTATCCTGATTGAAGTCAAACCCATGACTTTCACATCAAAATTAGATGATCTTTCTCCGCTATAACTGCTCAAGTCTATAAATAGATACAAGCATCTTGCCCACTATGCTTCCGCTGCTTCCACTGACTACGACAACCCTCCTACCGGGTCTCATATCCTGGAACAACAGTAGTGTCAAGTCTGGGTAAACAAGAACCTCCCTGTCACCGTCCTTGAGGCTACCGGAGTACCTCTCGGGTGTCTGAGGTTACCCACCAAATCTGCGGAGTGGCTATTTGAATGTCAAACCTGATTGAATATATAGGTCCTATTAAATTTTCCGTAATCGTTCGCGGTTCTGGAATCACTTCCAGTTCTACCATACTCCCACTACTGTTTTCTGAAAAAATCCATTTTTACTAAAACTGTGGCGAGTCAAGAACAATATCACTATTGATCTTCCAAATGGTAGAATATCAACCCTCGTCATAGCCAGGGTCAACCCACAAACAGCCATTACAGAAACGTGCCCTGAGTTATCCAGAGTCTGGTTTTAAGCATAAGCTGGACAACTCCCCGTACCTTAACATCTTTTAAGGTACGAACTATTCTATATCCAATAAAGAAACTTTGGCACTTTATTTAATTGGAACCATATTCAAATCATGCAGCTGTCTCCAGTGCATATCATCTTAATGGAAAGAGGCTAATCAGCATTACTTAACTTAGGAATCCATCCAATTATGAGTAACCTGAAAGAGAAACACGTTTCTCAAAACCATCACTATCATCTGAATACCAATCACAAGAATCTACATCTTCGATCTCTTTGAAGAATCCCAATACTTGTGACACCTGGTTCTCTACTTTATTCTTATACCCACAACTTCTCAAAACTTAGACCTTGTATTTCTACGAAACACTTGTCTAAATACTAAAGAAGTTATAAGTAAACAGAACATAGTACGAGGACCTACCCCTTTGTCCTGATGGACACTGGACAACATACAATACTCAGTATAAGTCCGCTGAGTTTAAGCAACTCAAAACCTATGCGTCGTAGGTTGAAAACTGTACCCCGGCGATTTCCTCAAACATCACCAATTACAACGAATTCCGATATAATGAGGATGATCACCTAATTCCCAATAACTTACTCCCACTCATCATCTGTAAAACCATACAGATATGAGAATGAAACCTGATAAATACATACCCTTGGAGTAAGTATCTAATCGGGAAAACAGTTTTCCTTTAACAATGCACTGAAACATGAAAATGTTTCATAGGGGTATCCTGGTATTCATAGTAATGCCTCTTCCATAATCCAATTCATGACGTCAACCGTATATCTCTTTGCCATCTCTCCAAATCCCTTTATTTGTCTTAAGTCATTACCTTCTATACACCATCGTTAGGCTAAATGGTTTTCTTCCTTCCCTACCGTTCGGCACCAGCCTATGGTTTGGAAGAAGACTATCCAGTAAGCATAATAGGTGTACCCTCCTAAACCAAGGAGTACTCGTATCTTGAGAGAAGATGATGATAAAAGACATCTGAATAATACCTTATTCTTTTAAAGGTGAAATAGGAGTGGCGATGAAGTACGCGGTTTGGTCGTGAATGATAACAGTCGCAATTTACTTTGCCCTCTTTCTAATCCCTTTATTTTGTCTTTACATATTACCTTCTGCACACCCTACTTAGGCTAATTGGTTTTCTTCATTCCCTACCTTTCGGCACCTGCCTATGGTTTGGAATAAGACTATCCAATAAGCGTAATAGGTGTACTCTCCTAAACCAAGGAGCTCTCGCAACCTGAGAGAAGGTGATAATAAAAGACAACTGAATAAACCAATTCCATTTCTCCTGAACCTGGATCCATCCTCGAAGAAGTCCCTTCGAGTTCGTATATAACCATACGATGGATCTATCTAATGGAAGTGGATATCCGTAGTAATACGGGTGTTCTGAGAAATTCAAAGGGTAAAAGAAGGAGTGGCAATGACTTATGCAACTCAGACAATCCAAAAGCCAGTATTTTAAGAAGGTTCGGTCAACTTGGTCACTGAGTCATAGTCTAGGGTCGGTCAAAGGTCGCTGCCAAAGAGAGAGAGAAAAGAAACACTCTGCGTGCACTCTAACCTAGATCAGATTGGTTATCACTTTATCTAATCCGGAAACCTCCTACTGTCCTGTCAAATTCTCCTCCAAACCTGAAAGAAGAATCAATCGGGATCACCCGAAGAGTAAACCAACTCATTAGTGGGAATCGGGATCCAACTCTCATCGCATGATAACGTGATGGAATGCATCCACGTTACTCATACTCCAGAAGGTATGCGCATACTTGGTAAGTTTCAGTTTCTTTAGAAACTCCCGATATAATTTTTGCCCCCATGCACTTATAACCTTGGCTTTGGTCAAAATGTCATAAGTCACATGCCAAGTTCTACCTGTCACTATCTTATCAATTTGAACCCACCCGCACATGCCCCTGACTTTGGCCAATCGGCAGAACGACTGTCCCAAACTAACTCATCTATCTATGCAACAAATGAATACCCAGCAGCTACCAAACACCATGCCTTAACTTTGGCTAAAATGCATAGCTTGAATACTACTGAATACCCAAAAGAAGTGATGGAGGGCTACGGCTGGTTTTTGGCGAAAAACCTTTAACGTAACGAACTTGATATCGCTGAAGGAACCTGATAGCTTTTTTAAAATATAGTGGCGAAAACCTTTTGCTAAAGAGGTCACTCCCGGTAAAGGGATCTCGGCTCTTTCCTCGTGGAATGAGGTGCAGGATATTCCACTGAATACCGCTATGCAAAGCAACTTGTAATCGACTATAGTGAAGTTATTACCCTGATGCAAACTTCTGCCCAAGGGGTCAGTCCCGGTGAAGGGATATCGGCCCTTGCCCCGTCGAATGAGGTGCAGGATATTCCACTGAATACCGCTATGCATAACAAAAGGAAACGTCTTTGCAATAACACTTTTTAAATTTGTTCCAACAACTGTAAACAGGTTTGCTTTACTTTGCATTGAACAGAATTAACGCAGTCCCATCAATCGATCACACCAGAAAAGAACGAAAATAAAATGTACGTATATGTCATCTGCATTTGTCACTGGGTCCCGTCATCACCCGTTAGGTTACTTAACTAACGACAGAGCGGGGACTGGACTAGCGCGGGTGTAAAACATATACAACATCTAATAGTATATAAACCAATATACAATAATCGCTCCAGGCGTGATAATATGCAACATTACAGAAAAGTAATAAGCATCACAGAACAATACAGATAATCTGGGATCCCCGAGTTTCACAGAGCCGCTGCTGAAACTCGACGTTCCCCTGTCGTGTGGATAGCCTGTGCAATGAAACCTAGACCCCTACGGGTGCGGCAAGTTACCCGCCAAAACTTGAAGCGAGGCAGCCCCCTACAGCATAGTGAATGGACCACCCAGCACTTCAAGGAATCCAGTAATCTTGGGCACCCCTCCTTGGGTCAACCTGTACCCCCTACGAGTGCGGCGAATAGTCTGACAATTCTAGAGTGGGGCCCCTCTGCCTCTCAAAGCCATGAGATGCGGACCCGTTGCCCCTCCAGAACCCGGCTATCCATGCACTCCGTCGCGGGACAAAACCTAGTACAGTAATGAAAAATAGTACAACAGGTACATCGACCGCAACCTGGTCGTGCCCCAAAAGAATATTATACAACAGACAGTGACGGCGGTCCACAAGTTGGACGCTCGCCCCGCAATATCAAATGTACAAACAAACTCAAACTGTACTACCATTGCACACTGCTATCCACCACGATAAATCCGCAACATCACAGCACAACACAGAACATCAACGCGAATGTCACGTTCGCAAACCCGTCTAAAAGAACTATAGCAATCAGACGCGGTTTACCGATCAAATGACATTCCCGGTCGGAGAAATAATGTAAGCACTGTAAACTAACATGTTTAAATTTCGATAGACTAAATATCATGAAGTGGGCCTCAACGAACATCTGTTGAACAGTAACAAAATCTGGGCCCAAAAGATATATAACAAAAACCCCAAATTCCAGAGAAGAATACACTGTGTAAATTTGGGGGCATGATCTCACCAACTTGCCGCGGATGCGCGGTCAAACCCTAGGTTTGACCGCGATTCCGCGGCGGTTTGGTCGTATCATGTGCCCAAATTTTTACAGTATTCTTAGAAAACCCTGCACAACTTTCTGTGATATGTAGAATAATTTTAGGACATCATTTAAAATCGACAGAAACTGTGAAAATGGAATTTGCAGTTTTTGATTTCCGGTTCGATCGATATTTTAAACGCGTTAGCACAAGTTAGTAAAGCAAAATGGTGAGGCTCTGATACCACTGTAAGTCTACGGTAGCGCCCCGGCCGTCTACAGACGCCAAATGCGGAACAAAAAACTTTTACCTGGCGCTATCGTATACTTTAACCCGGATCTGCCATTATTGCTAAACTAACAAACTGTAAAGAGTGTAGAAAGGTTATACCGAATGATCCGAGTCCTTCATTCTTTAACCATCATCCCACGCTCCGTTGCGGCTGCTTTGATCTCGTCGATCTTCGATCTGCTCGTCCAGGTGGCACCACGTCACTGATTCTTTAAATGGGCTCCCGCCTCTGACTCGAGGCAACTCAGTCGTCATGTTTGCTAAAAGAGACGACCAAGAATGATGTAGAGAATGAGTAGATGACTTTGTCTCACTTTGTCCAAGTCCGTGGAAGATCGGTTAATGAAGTTGCCGAGGGAATCGGGTGATGGAATGAAATGAGCTGTGAATTCCATACACCCCAAAATCTATCATAATCTTTTCAAATGAAACATCAAGTAAGTGTGAGAGAGAGGAGGGGCCGGCCATTTATAGGGAGGGGGTGAGTGTAGGAGAGAAGAGGGTGACCATAAGAAAGAAATATCATGTGTGAACACAAGAAAAATATCCTTAAGCAAACAAAACCTCATTAATGCAAATGGTGATTCATTAACCTAGTCACCATTGCATTAATGGCTCCATTAAAGCACTAATGACTCACCATGTCAAGTCACCCTTTCTAGAACCTTCTAGAAGCATGACTCACCCTCATCCAAGAAAAGATAAATCCGTCTTTAACCGAATGTTAAAAGACGGCTGATAGAAAACTGGAAACTGGTAACTTCCAAAAGTGATCCTGAAACGACTTTCAGGATAACCCCGTAACTGTATAAATATACCCGCATTTGTATTACGACCGAATACAAATGCAACTGAGACAAAGATATTATACCTACTCAATATAATACTCGGATCCGGCTTAAACCAAAGCCGACCAGTATCATCTGCCCGAAAAATAACACGTGCGTAAACGCACGTGCATTTTCCGAACCCTGCCATAAAACCATACGGCCTCTACAACGTTTCGCCCGAACTTGGGAAACTGTCTGTGGGGGACTCTAATGACTCGTCAGTACCCTGGCAGTGGTTTTAACCACAAACCGTCAGCGGCACTAGCAATGCGTAACGGCTGCCCATGGACTGACCTCAAGGGAGGCCGATGAGCGAACTCATCCGGAAACCCTACTGAGCCTAACAGTGACAATGTATATACAGTCCAGTCCGTTCGTCTATGAGTATCGCATATCTGCCTAGGGGGCTAGTAACGTCAGACCCCCAAGAGCAGTATAAGTCGTGTCGGAGTGTAGCCCAATAACACCCTGAGATACTACTGGAGTACCTACCAGTAAATCTCCTGCCACGGCCGTGGGCTTTGTGTAATGGCTCTCCTAGACACAGCACGATCTCGCCCCCAATACCGGGAGAGACGAATCCCCTGCCGATCCGCTCACGTGCCTCCATATGGCTCGGGACTGTACCCAAAAACTACCTGTTTGCACGACTCCTTTGAGCCGTGGTAGGGTAGAAATCAAAGCACAGTGGGAACTCACACGAGACAAATGACGACCTCGGGTCGATGAACTAACCTGTACACATGTCACCAGGGAACTGCTATCTGACGATTGGTATAGTACTAACTAGCAGATTCCAGGCGTGTCCTGTCCGGTGTAATCATAACCCAATGAGCACCTGTATACATCTTAGGTGATCCAACTGACACCAGTGGCTTGTGAGACCGGCCACCGCCCCTCGTCGGGGTCTCGACTGTACACACTAGTCTACTCCGGAGTATCGATGCCCTGTCTCGAAACTCCCACGACTAGGGACCACAATTAAGGATATGCATATAAACCACCCAACTCTCACGTATATGATCGCCATCATACTGTTGGTGGTAAAGCAAGATCCTAAGGGCTCTATCAAAATATAACATGTAATCAGTCACCTGAACATGTACACGACTGATAAAGGCAAACCAGATAGCATACTATCATCTCGAGTAAGACTGTCCTACCGGTATAGGTCCTCCGCAATCATTGCAATCATGTACCTGCGATCCAATAATTGACTCTGAGGGCACTATCTCCAACAACAGTGGTATCAGAGCCTAGCTAGAGGTTTAGGCGAAGTGTAGACGATGTTAGAAGTCCGATCGAACCCGAAATCCCCGTTTTTCACCCCTCTCTGTACAATTTTCAAAACTGTGGATTTTCCCAATTAAAAATGCTCAGAAAATAGTGCAGGGAAATATAAGATTAACTGTACAAAACGAGACTGTAACTCACTTAAACGGCCGCGGAACTGCGGCAATGACATGCCATTTGCGGCGGTTCCGCGGCGCAATTGATGAGTTAGGGTTTCAATTTTGTACAGTTTCTCCCGTATGTGATTCCTGATGTTTCTGGGCACTTTTAATAATACCCAACAGTTGAGTTTTCTGGGGTGTATTGGGGACTCATTGATTCGATCGGATATTTTTAACCTCGTTTTTGGTTTTATTTTTGAACATGTTAAAAAGTTCGGCCGGATATAAATACCCACTTTTTCCCCTGCCGGGAAGTTTCCAATTGTTGGATTTTTCCATAGTTTAATGACGTTCTAAGTAGTGCAAGTAACGCGATGGTCCCTCTAGAAGACAACAAACCTTAACTCGATTATGTGACCGTCTTGAACTGCCCTTTGAACCTTAGGGTTTGGGGCAGTACGGCGTGCCACATGTGAGACGTTGGCTTGACCCTTCTACGGCTGGACCGTTGGTACTGAGGCATGAAGTGAATGTTTTCAAACTTATTTCATGTGTTGAGCTGTTTCGGGAAAACTTGGGTGTTTGACTATTCGATCGGAAAGTTTAACATTTTCTGTTTATCTGGAATATGATACAATATTTGGAATTCACAAGTGGTTATGTGATAACTAATATGAATGTTATAAACATAGCACTTTAGTCTCAAATGATCGGTTGCCACGGAATTTTGATGCGATCAAAAGTCTGTCGCAATCACGTAGCGTACGCGGATATTCGCCGGTAAACTTAATAGACAGCCACGCCCCATAGCCCCGAACCAAGTGACTGTAGGAGAACCCCGTCTCCAAAAGCATCCGTTCGGGTGCTCGTGGCAGCGGTGTTCCGCCTTGGTGCACTTCGTTGACGGTATCGGGGGTGCGGCCGCCTACTAAAGTTTGCGACGAGCATTCGATCAGTTTTTCGGGAATCTTGTTGAATTGCCCGACTAGATATTGAAAAGTGTTTTCGATATAGAGACTAAAATGCGAGGTTTATAATTTTTAGGCATGTGATTGTAGGGTTCCTAGGCACACCCATGAGGTTCTACAATTGATCAAACTTGCCAAAATCAAAATTTTTCTATGTGCCAAGTAACCCTAAGCAAGATCGTAACTAGAGGATAGGCGAAAACGATATAAGTTAACGACTTTAACTAAAAGGAAAGTGGCTACAACATTTGTAGATCCGGTCCTCTACTTCCTTAGCTCCGTGATGACGTCCCTCCGCTGCGATCATCGGATCCCGGACTCTGGTGATGGTTTCATCGGAGAAACGATCGGGCTAGGTCGTCGACTTCGATGCCGAAGATGATCTACGTCGAGGCAACTCAAGATCAAGCTCCAACTTCACCAAGCCATGAAACTTGTGAAGAAAACATCTTATACTACATGGCAAGTGGTAGAGGATGAAGAAATAGGAAGTGGGTTCACTTTGGATTTGGATTTCTCACTCTTTTTCTCATGGCACCATTGATGGAAGCAAGTTTTCTTCTTCTTGAAGAAGAAGAAAAAGAATATGATGAATAATAATAAAATCAATTGATTAATAATCATAAATCAAGTGATCTTATCATAATTCAACCTTGGGTTAGTTTAACAAGTGTAGAGAATAAACTATGGTTTAGGTGAATGGTTAGGTTTAGGAAAGAAACAAAAATGGTCAAAGCTTCATGAAGCTTCAACAAAAGAACAAAAGAAGCAACCATTTCATTTTTTGCCCTAAAATAAATGAAAAGAAATAAATAAATAAGTAAATAAAACCCTAACCATTAACCTAATCATGGTTTAATCATACACACCCAAGTTTTCATGTATCATCAAACATGATACAAACTAGTGCACAAAACTATATCATATATACAATGTGCACATCAAGTGAGAAAATCCATCTTAAGTGAACAAATACTAGTTAATGTAAATTAATATATCTAATTTATAATTATATATTAAATCATTAAATCAACACTTCATTTAATGATCCGGTCATACTGCATATAACCGACTAATATCCAATGTATCGACTTATCGAATCAATCCTCGATTCGATAACTAGGTTATATCGCATACAACCAATCGATACATTCATCGCGAGAATAGAATACGGTATCATATACACGCATTATTCTCGGTCCCGCACATATCTCATATGCGCTCCTATTTCGTTTCGCTTGAGCCAGGAAACCTCTGTATAGGACTCTAAAGACTCGTCAATACGCCGGTAGTAGGTGATGATCATATCAAACACCCACAAGCCGCAAGCGGTCTGCTAAACGTAACGGCCACCCGGGTATTGAGCGATCAGAAGATCAACGAGCAAGCCCACTCACACTCCTGTGAATCCAACCAGTAACAGTTACCGCACAGTTCGGTCTGTTCGTCTGATATGTCGCATATCCCGTCTAGGGGTGGTAAACGTCAGACCCCGGTAGCTTGATAAGTCATGCCGACGTAAGGTCCATAACATTCGTGAAACTACTGATAACTCTTACCAGTAAATCACAGCAACCCTGGCCAGGGATTTCCAGTTATGGCCAGTCGTGCATAGCGCAACATCAACCCCCAATACCGGGAGAGACGAATCCCCTCCTATCGCTTATTGCCTCCATGTGAATCGGGACTGTACCCAAAAAGCACCTGTTTGCACGACTTTGCAGAGCCGTGGTAGGGTGGAAATCAAAGCACAGTGGGAGACACACAAGACTCTATAACGATCTCGGGTCAACAGATTAAGCTGTACCAGTGTCACCAGAGAACTGTCATCTGACGTGAGGTATAATAACATCTGGGAGTTCTCGGCGAGTTCGTTCAGTGTACCCAGTCACCACTGAGCACCCGCATACCATCTCTTATGTCAAACACCAATGGATATGGGATCATCCATCGCCCATCACATGGGTCGAGAGGATATACGCTAGTCTACTCTGGAATATCGATGCCCCGTCTCGATATTCCCACGACTAGGAACATTGAAGGATGTACTCATGGACTACCCAGGCCCCACTAGTATGATCTACATCATAGTCCTGGAAGTCGAGTACACATCCTAAGGGCTTTATTAATATATAACAGAGAGACAGAAAGTATACATGTTAAGATAAAGAGTAACCAGATAGCGTACTATCATGTCGAGCAAGAAAGTCCTACCTATATATGTCCCAGCATCCACTACAATATACATCCAATGTACAATAATGGCCTCTAGGACATACATATAACTAACAATCTCCCACTTGCACTAGGGCCATCTGTAGCAGTAGTTGTAGTATCTAATACTCAACCATCCTTTAAAAGTCTCTCTTTGGGAAAAGGCCTTTGTGAGTGGATCCGCCGTGTTGTCCTCTCAGTCTACTCTCCTAACCTCGATCACCCTTGAGATCAACTATCTCCATGATCAGGTGATGCTGCCTCAGAATATGTTTGGGTCACTGATGGGACCGGGGTTCCTGGGCCAAAGCCACACTTCCATTTTCATATAATGGTAGGAACCTAGTTCATCTCATGAACCAATATACACCTAAACTGCCACTTTGGTAGTATCTTTGATAGCGATGTCACCAGCCTTTATCGTCTAGTCTGCCACGGTATATAGCTTGGAACACTTCCAACATACCGTCCCTCCACTGAGGGTAAAGACAATGCCTACGACTGACATTCAGTCGTCTTTATCACCCTGGAACCTTTCCAGTGATTCTCCCCAGGATCTATTGATACCCTCTTACTACACCTAGTGAGAACCCTAACATCCATTTAGATCTATCTCATAGATCCAAAACCTAGGATTTAGGAGGTATCACTTTGATCCTATATGGAGAATCCTTGTGATAAGAGGAGATTGATCGTTCGTAGTATAAGAAACTCTTTTCCTATCAAGAGTATGTTGTCCACGTGCAATACGAGGATAATCACCTTACTCTCTACTACCGTTTTGTATATACAAGGTTCATCTACCATTTTGATGAAGTCAAACACTTTGACTACCACATCAAAACAGACGTTCCAACTCCGCGATGCCTGCTTTATCTCGTAAAGCAACTTGCACATGTTTCCGCTGCTCCCACTGTTTACGAAGCCCTCTGGCTGTGTTCTTATAGACGTTCTCTTCTAAATCAGTATTTAGAAAAATAGTCATGACACCCAACCACCAGATATCGTAGTCATGGTATGTAGCAATGTTAAGTAGGATCTGGATGGACTTAAGCATAGCCACTTGGAAAAGGTTTCATCATTATCCACGCCTGGTCGATGACGAAAACCTTCAACAAGTCTAGTTTTGAAAGTCTCAACTTTTCCATCTACACCAAGTAATCTTCTCAAGATATACTTGCTCCTGATGGGGATTTAACCCTTCAGATATAGCAACCAAAGTCCATACTTTGTTGGTGTACATGGATTCCATCTCAGAACGCTAAGCAACCAGCCATTCTTACAGAGTCCGTACTCTCGATGGCCTGCTCGAAACTAGTTGGGTCATCATCTCATGATGCAATCCTCGCTCCCACTGTCATCGAGAAACCGAAGTATCTCTCAGGCAGTTGAGAAACCCTACCAGATCGGCGGAGAGGCTGAGGTTCGTCGGGGACTATTGAATCCTCTGGTTCTGTCAAATCAGCTGCAGTTTTGTATGGTTGGAACCTTTCCAGTTCTACAGAACTGACCTTGCCTCGATCTTGTCCAGATTTTGCTTTTGACATAGGTCGGACAATCCCAAATCTTAACTTGCTTAAGAGATGGGCTCTTCCCATACCATATCCTATATGGAGTGGTAGGCAGTGATTTGATTCGAATCTAATTCAATAGGTATGCATCTTCTCAAGTGCACAACCCCAAAAGGAAATAGGTAACTCAGTAGTACTCATCATAGAGCACACCATATCTAATATGGTGTGATTGCTCTGCCCCGATACACCGTTGTGCTGTGGTATAATCAGAGGAGTAACACCGAGAGAGAATCTCATTCTCCTTTAGAATAATCCAGGAATTTTATGCACAAGTATTCTCCTCCCTGATCTTATCATAGGACATAATACTTATACCCAGTTTTTGGTTCTCTATTTCTAACTTATATTCTGTGAATATCTCAAAAGCTTTGGACTTATGTTCCAACAGGATCATATGGCTGAATCTTGAGAGATCATCATAGAATGTAATGAAGTACAAAGAACCGGTCCTGGCATGTGTAGACAGGGGACCTTACATACATCATCATGTATCAGTCCCAAGAGTTTCCCAACTCATTCTCTGTTTCCAATAAATAGAGCTATGGTCATCTTATCTTTGTGACATGACTGGCAAGTTTCACAAGATATAAATTCAAACTGATTTAAATATGCATCTAAATGTAACTTCAGCTAGTCGGGTCGCATTGATATGACCTAGTCTACATTGCCAAAAGAAGGATTCGTTCATTTCAGAACTCTTCCTCTTGTGTGTGTTCTGTATACTAGGAACTGTAGTTTGATTTAGAACATCAATGCTTTTAGATAACGTGCCTGAACCGATCAACTTTTAATAGGAAATGTTCAAAACAATATCCAACAATACAAAATTATATCCTTCTTTACTAATAAAGAGACTGATATGATTTTGTATATCAGGTTCGGTATCTAATAACATTCGTTCAGAATCAATGTACTGGTAATACAGGGTGACAGTGACCAACAGACTTGGCTGCAACACTTGCACCGTTTTCTGTCTCATGAAACTTATCACCAGTTCTCAGTTCTCTGCCTTTTGTAGCCCTATGTAACAGATTACATATCTGGGATCCTGATCCGGTATCAAATACCCAGGATGCAGAGGATACTGAGAAACAGTTCTGTGTAACGAACACACCCGAAGAAGATGCATCATATGCACTTTCTTTGTTTGGGCGGCATAGGAATTCTGGTGTTCCCCTATTTCCTGCTCTGTCTTATAACAATTATAAGTTGGAGCGGGACCAACATTCCCCAGCTCAGTATAACAAGCGGGTTCGGTCAATACATCCATATTATTATCTTGATTAAGGCGTGATATGGTCGCTACCTGGAGAGAGAGAGAAGAAAACACTCTGCGTGCGCTCTTGCAAGATCAGATTGGTTATTTATTTTATCTAATCAGGATAGCTCCCACTGTTTTTATCAAATCTTCCTTCAAACCTTAAAAGGAAAGACTAGCCGGGATTAATTACACTCTACAAGTTCGCCAATCTTTCAGCCAGGCCAGTGTTGGTACTTTGAGGGAGGTTCCCCGTGCTTTCGCACGGACCTAATTACAGTAAACATCGTTTTCCCTGAGGCGTAACCCCGTTGACACCTTTCTAGACACCTACTTGATCGGCTAATTGTAAAGTGCAAAACTCTCCCAGGAGTAACAATTACTCGCAGTGGGTATCGGGATCCAACTATCATATAGAAGGTATGCAATCACATTGCAAATTTCAACACTTGAAACTCCCGATAATGATTTTTACCCCTAGCACTTATGACCTTAACTATGGTCAACAAATCATAAGCACTAGTCAAGTTCTACCCGTCATTTCGTGATTAATTAGACCCACCCACATGACCCTTAACTAAGGTCAACAAATTCACGCGACTGTCCTAACTAATCGCATCATATGCGGTGTAGGAAGACATCACTTAGCTACCGTACACTGTTCCTTAACTAAGGTCAACAAACACAGCACGAATACTAAGTACTCTACTTCCTAAAATGACGGAGGGTTGCGAATGGTTTTTGTGAAAACCTTTAACGCTTTGAACTTGATCTCGTTGCGGAATCAAATGGTTTTTAAATGGATTGTTTTTTAGGCTTTTCTAGTTTTGCTAAAGGGGTCACTCCCGGTGAAGGGATCGTCGGCCCTTTCGTCATCGAATAAAGTGCAGGAAATATCATATATACCACTGTACAAAGCAGAAACTATAGAAGCAATCAAAAGACAAACCGAGGGTTGTAGCATCTTCCAGTTATTGCTAAAGGAGTCACTCCCGGTGAAGGGATCTCGGTCCTTTCCTTATCGAATAAGGTGCAGGATGTTCTACAAGGAACACCGCGATGCAAAGCAAAAACTGTAGCTACCTGTTTTTATTTTGAAATTCGATTCCACAACATCTTTTAGGTTTATTTTCTTTCATTAATCTCATTAACGAATGTCCCATCATTTAAGTCCACCTAAACATCCCAGATAAATATAACGTACGCTTATGCCATCCGCATTCGCCTCGATGTCCCGTCTGCACCGTTAGGTTAGGTAACTAACGCCAGAGCGAGGCAGGGCTAGCACGGGTGTAAAACATAAGCAACGTCTATATAATATATCATATATACTATATATAATATCTATCTGAACACATCACATGATCACATCACAGATAACGCAGCAGAAAATATCATATGAAATATTGGATATACTAGGACGTCCGTGTTTTTAATACGAGCCAGTACAAAACACGGATTCCACGGTCGTGATGAATAGCCAATCCCATACCCCTAGACCCCTACGAGAGCGGCAAGCAACCCTACCAATTCTAGGGTTAGGAGACCCGGACTCGACTCCTCGAGATGGTCTCCCACTGGACCCTAGAACCCGGTTATTTGTGCTCCCCTCCTTGGGTCTATCCTAATGCGGAAAAGTAGATAATATACAAATGGTGACATCATCCGCAACCTAGAAGTGCCCCAATAAAAGAATATTACATACAAGTTTTTACATGAATGAAAATGAAAAACACTCGCCTCACATAAAAAACCCCGGCTATTCAAACACGACGATCCAATATAACATATCCAGCAACACATAACATCACATGTCATCAACGTAAGTAAACATGCGTATCCCAATTGTCGTTGACATATAGCAACGAAACCGGCGATATCACATATTACACTTACGGTCGTAGAAAAGAAAGTGTAAAACTACAACAGTTGGAATCCGCAAACTCTTTAGACATCGCATGCCTAACCAAATGAATTATTTAGACATCGCATGCCTAACAATTATAAACCCCGCATTTTAGTCTCATTATCGAAAACTCTTTTCAATATCAAGTCGGGTAATTCAACAAGATTCCCGACATCCTGATCGAATGCTCGTTGCAAACTTTAGTAGACGGCCGCACCCCCGATACCGTCGACGAAGTGCACCAAGGCGGAACACTGTTGCCGCGAGCACCCGAACGGATGCTTTCGGCGACGGGGTTCTTCTATAGTCACTTGGTCGGGGCTATAGGGTGAGGCTGTCTATTAAGTTTACCCGGCGAGTATCCGCGTACGCTACGTGATTGCGACGGACTTTTGATCACATCAAAATTCCTTGGCAACCGATCAAGTGAGACCAAAGTGCTATGTTTATAACATCCAAATCAGTTATCTCATAACTACATGTGGATTCCAAATATTGTATCACATTCCAGATAAAATAGAAAATGTTAAACTTTCCGATCGAACAATCGAACACCCAAGTTTTCCCGAAACAGCTCAACACATGAAATAAGTTTAAAAACATTCACTTCATGCCTCAGTACCAACGGTCCAGCCGTAGAAGGGTCAAGCCAACACCTCACATGTGGCACGCCGTACTACCCTAAATCCTAAGGTTCAAAGGGCAGTTCAAGACGGTCACATAATCGAGTTAAGGTTTGTTGTCTTCTAGAGGGACCATCGCGTTACTTGCACTACTTAGAACGTCGTTAAACTATGGAAAAATCCAACAATTGGAAATTTCCCGGCAGGGGAAAAAGTGGGTATTTTTATCCGGTCGAACTTTTTAACATATTCTAAAGTTATATGGAAAAACACATAAACAAAGCTAAACAATCCGATCGAATCATCGATTCCCCAAAACAACCCAGAAAACTCAACTCTTGAGTGCAAATTAAAAATTCCCAGAACATACAGGAATAATAGTTAGGAATTACTGTGCAAACAGTTCTGAAGGAAGCAATCATACGGCCGCGGAACCGCCGCACGAGCCATGCTCGTGCCGCGGTTCCGCGGCTCTTTAATCGATTTAGGGGCACGTTTTTTACAGTAACTCCTAGAAAACCCTTCTTAATTTTCTGGATATTTTTAATTCACAAAAATCTACGATTTCAAAAAATGTACAGAGAGGCGTTTTGAATTAGGGTTTCGGGTTCGATCGGGTTTCTAACTTCGTCTACGCATCGCCTAAGGCTCTACCTAGGCTCTGATACCACTGTAGGGTTTCTAGGCACACCCATGAGGTTCTACAACTGATCAAACTTGCCAAAATCAAAATTTTCTATGTGCCAAGTAACCCTAAGCAAGATCGTAACTAGAGGATAGGCGAAAACGATATAAGTTAACGACTTTAACTAAAAGGAAAGTGGTTACAACCTTTGTAGATCCGGTCCTCCACTTCCTTAGCTCCGTGATGATGTCCCTCCGCTGTGATCATCGGATCCCGGACTCTGGCGATGGTTTCATCGGAGAAACGATCGGGCTAGGTCGTCAACTTCGATGCCGAAGATGATCTACGTCGAGGCAACTCAAGATCAAGCTCCAACTTCACCAAGCCATGAAACTTATGAAGAAAACACCCTATACTACATGGAAAGTGGTAAAGGATGAAGAAATAGGAAGTGGGTTCACTTTGGATTTGGATTTCTCACTCTTTTTCTCTTGGCACCATTGAAGGAAGCAAGTTTTTTTCTTCTTAAAGAAGAAGAAGAAGAAGAAGAATATGATGAATAATAATAAAATCAATTGATTAATAATCATAAATCAAGTGATCTTATCATAATGCAACCTTGGGTTAGTTTAACAAGTGTAGAGAATAAACTATGGTTTAGGTTAATGGTTAGGTTTAGGAAAGAAACAAAAATGGTCAAAGCTTCATGAAGCTTCAACAAAAGAACAAAAGAAGCAACCATTTCATTTCTTGCCCTAAAATAAATGAAAAGAAATAAATAAATAAGTAAATCAAACCCTAACCATTAACCTAATCATGGTTTAATCATACACACCCAAGTTTGCATGTATCATCAAACATGATACAAACTAGTGCACAAAACTATATCATATATACAATGTGCACATCAAGTGAGAAAATCCATCTTAAGTGAACAAATACTAGTTAATATAAAGTAATATATCTAATATATAATTATACATTAAATCAACACTTCATTTAATGATCCGGTCATACTGCATAAAACTGACTAATATCCAATGTATCGACTTATCGAATCAATCCTCGATTCGATAACTAGGTTATATCGAATACAACCAATCGATACATTCATCGCGAGAATAGAATACGGTATCATATACACGCATTATTCTCGGTCCCGCACATATATCATATGCGCTCCTATTTCGTTTCGCTTGAGCCAGGAAACCTCTGTGTAGGACTCTAAAGACTCGCCAATACGCCGACAGTAGGTGATGATCATATCAAACACCCACAAGCCGTAAGCGGTCTGCTAAACGTAACGGCCACCCGGGTATTGAGCGATCAGAAGATCAACGAGCAAGCCCGCTCACACTCCTGTGAATCCAACCAGTAACACTTACCATACAGTCCGGTCTGTTCATCTGATATGTCGCATATCTCGCCTAGGGGTGGTAAACGTCATACCCCAGTAGCTTGATAAGTCATGCCGATATAAGGTCCATAACATTCGTGAAACTATTGATAACTCTTACCAGTAAATCACAGCAACCCAGGCCAGGGATTTCCAGTTATGGCCAGTCGTGCATAGCGCAACATCAACCCCCAATACCGAGAGAGACGAATCCCCTCCTATCGCTCATTGCCTCCATGTGAATCGGGACTGTACCCAAAAACCACCTGTTTGCACGACTCTGCAGAGTCATGGTAGGGTGGAAATCAAAGCACAGTGGGAGACACACAAGACTCTATGACGATCTCGGGTCAACAGACTAAGCTGTACCAGTGTCACCAGAGAACTGCCATCTGACGTGAGGTACAATACCATCTGGGAGTTCTCGGCTAGTCCGTTCAGTGTACCCAGTCACCACTGAGCACCCGCATACCATCTCTGATGTCATACACCAATGGATATGGGATCATCCATCGCCCATCACATGGGTCGAGAGGATATACGCTAGTCTACTCTGGAATATCGATGCCCCTTCTCGATATTCCCATGACTAGGAACATTGAAGGATGTACTCATGGACTACCCAGACCCCACTAGTATGATGTACATCATAGTCCTGGAAGTCGAGTACACATCCTAAGGGCTTTATCAACTTGTAACAGAGAGATAGAAAGTATACATGTTAAGATAAAGAGTAACCAGATAGCGTACTATCATGTCGAGCAAGAAAGTCCTACCTATATATGTCCCAGCATCCACTACAATATACATCCAATGTGCAGTAATGGCCTCTAGGGTATAGATATAACTATCAGTGATGTCTAAGGAATTCATTTGGTCAGGCATGCGATGTCTGAGGAGATTGCGGATTCCAACTGTTGTAGTTTTACACTTTCTTTTCTGTGACCGTAAGTGTAATATGTGATATCGCCGGTTTCGTTGCTATATGTCAACGACAATTGGGATACGCATGTTTACTTATGTTGATGACATGTGATGTTATGTGTTGCTGGATATGTTATATTGGATCGTCGTGTTTGAATAGCCGGGGGTTTTATGTGAGATGAGAGTTTTTATTTTCATTCATGTAAAATTTATTGTATGTAATATTCTTTTATTGGGGCACTTCCAGGTTGCGGAAGATGTCACCGTTGATGTATATTATTTACTTTTCCGCACTAGGATAGACCCAAGGAGGAGAGCACAAGTAACCGGGTTCTAGAGTCCAGTGGGAGACCAACTCGAAGAGTCGAGTCCGGGTCTCCTAACTCTAGAATTGGTAGGGTTGCTTGCCTCTCTCGTAGGGGTCTAGGGATGTGGGTTTGGCTATTCATCGCGACCGTGGAATCCGTGTTTTATACAGGCTCGTAT
Source organism: Agapanthus africanus (assembly GCA_030015575.1). Taxonomy (NCBI): domain Eukaryota; kingdom Viridiplantae; phylum Streptophyta; class Magnoliopsida; order Asparagales; family Amaryllidaceae; genus Agapanthus; species Agapanthus africanus. The sequence continues at coordinate 172,469,033 of JASDDO010000031.1, read as the reverse complement.
TGAAAACACGGACGTCCTAGTATATCCAATGTTTCATATGTTTCTTCTGCTGCGATATCTGTGATGTGATCATTTGATATGTTGTGATCGATACTGTATATAGTATATATGATATATTATATAGACGTTACTTATGTTTTGCACTCGCGCTAGCCCTACCCCGCTCTGTCGTTAGTTACCTAACCTAACGGTGCACGAGGGGACATCGAGGCGAATGCGGATGGCATAAGTGTACGTCGTATTTATCTGCGATGTTTAGGTGATTTAAATGATGGGACTTCATTAATATGATTAATGAATTAAAAGAAACCTAAAAGATGTTATGGAATCGAATTTTCAAAAACAGGTAGCTACAGTTCTTGCTTTGCATCGCGGTGTTCCTTATAGAACATCCTACACCTTATTCGATAAGGAAAGGGCCGAGATCCCTTCACCGGGAGTGACTCCTTTAGCAATAACTGGCAGATGCTACAACCCTCGGTTTTTCTTTTGATTGCTCCTATAGTTCTTGCTTTGCACAGCGGTATATATGATATATCATGCACCTTATTCGATGAGGAAAGGGCCGACAATCCCTTCACCGGGAGTGACCCCTTTAGCAAAACTAGAAAAGACTCAAAAACACTCCATTTTAAAATCATTTGATTCTACAACGATATCAAGTTCATTACGCAATAGGTTTTCAGAAAAACCTGTCGTAGCCCTCTGTCATTTCAGATAAGTCCTACTTAGTATTCGTGCTACGTTTGTTGACCTCCGTCAAGGCGTAGTGTGCGGTAGCTAACTAGTATTTATCTGCTTATGCATATGATGCAGATTGGGTTAGGGTAGTCGTACGGCCTTGTTGACCTCCGTCAAGGGTCGTGCGGGTGGGTTTGATTCAATCAAGAAATGACGGGTTGAACTTGACTAGTAGCCTTTGGTTTGTTGACCTCCGTCAAGGTCATAGGGTGCTAGGGGCAAAATTATCGGGAATTTCAAGTCTTAAAATTTGCAATGAGATTGCATACCTTCTATGAGATAGTTGGATCCCGATACCCGCTGCGAGTAATTGTTACTCCTGGGAGAGTTTTACACATTACAATTAGCCGATCAAGTAGGTGTCTATAAAGGTGTCAACGGGGTTACGCCTCTGGGAAAACGAGGTTTACTTTAATTAGGTCCATGCGAAAGCACGGGGAACCTCCCTCAAAGTACCGACACTGGCCTGGCTGAAAGATTGGCGAACTTGTAGCGTGTAATTAATCCCGGCTAGTCTTTCCTTTTAGGGTTTGAAGGAAGATTTGATAAAAACAGTGGGAGCCATCCTGATTAGATAAAATAATAACCAATCTGATCTTGCAAGAGCGCACGCAGAGTGTTTTCTTCTCTCTCTCTCCAGGTAGCGACCATGTCACGCCTTAATCAAGATAATAAAACGGATATATTGACCGAACCCGCTTGTTATACTGAGCTGGGGAACGTTGGTCCCGCTCCAACTTATAATTGTTATAAGACAGAGAAGGAAATTAGGGGATTACCAGAATTCCCGTGCCGCCCAAACGAAGAAAGTGCATACTGATGCATCATCTACGGGTGTGTTCATTATAGAGAACTGTTTTTCAGTATCCTTTACGTCCTGGATATTTGATACCGGATCAGGATCCCGCATATGTAATATACTACATGGGCTACAGAAAGGTAGAGAACTGAGAACGGGTGATAAATTTCATGAGGCAGAAAACGGTGCAAGTGTTGCAGCCAAGTCTGTTGGTCACTGTCACCTTGTATTACCAGAATACATTGATTCTGAACAAATGTTATTAGATACCGAACCTGATATACAAAATCATATCAGTCTCTTTATTTAGATAAAGAAGGATATAATTTTGTATTGTTGGATAATGTTTTGAACATTTCCTAAATCAAGAGTTGATCGGTTCAGGCACGTTATCTAAAAGCATTGACGTTCTAAATCAAACTACAGTTCTTAGTATACAGAACACACAAAAGAGGAAGAGTTCAGATATGAACGAATCCTTCTTGTGGTATTGTAGACTAGGTCATATCAATGTGACCCGACTAGCTAAGTTACATTAAGATGCATATTTAAATCTGTTTAAATTTACATCTTGTGAAACTTGCCAGTCATGTCACAAAGATAAGATGACCATAGCTCTGTTTATTGGAAACAGAGAAAGAGTTAATGAACTCTTGGGATGATACATGTTTATGTATGAAGGTCCCCTGTCTACACATGCCAAGACCGGTTCTTTGTACTTCATTACATTCTCTGATGATCTTTCAAGATTCAGACATATGTTCCTGTTGAAACACAAGTTCGAACCTTTTGAGATATTCACAGAATATAAGATGGAAGTAGAGAACCAAAACGGGTATAAGTATTATGTCCTATGATGTGATCGAGGAGGAGAATACTTGAGCACGGGATTCCTGGACTATTCTAAAGGAGAATGAGATTCTCTCTCAGCATTACTCCTCCGTATATACCACAGCACGTCGGTGTATCAGGGCGGAGCAATCACACCCTATATGATATGGTGCGCTCTATGATGTGTACTACTGAGTTTCCTATTTCCTTTTAGGGAGTTATGCACTTATGAAGTTGCATACCTATTGAATAGGGTTCCAATCAAATCAGTTGCCTACCACTTCATATATGATATGGAAAGGAAAGAGCCCATTTCTTAAGTTAGTTAAGATTTGGGGTTGTCCAGCCTATGTCTAAAAGCATAATCCGGACAAGCTCGAGGCAAAGTCAGTTCTGTAGAAGTTTGTTGGATATCCCAAGCATACGTAAGGGAATATCTTCTACCTAACCGAGCAACAAAAGATGTTTTGTTACTCAGCATGCCACCTTTGTGAAAGGGGATTTCTTATGAAGAAATTTAAGGACATGAGGTAGAACTGGAGAGAGTTCCATCTATACAACCTGCAGCTGATGATTTGGTGTACCAAAGGATTCAATAGCAACCATCGAATCTCAGCCTCTCCGCCGATCTAGTAGGGTTTCTCACCCACCTGAGAGATACTTTGGTTTCTCTATGACAGTGGGAGCGAGGATTGCATCATGAGAGGATGACCCAACTAGTTTCGAGTCGGCCATCAGGAGTGGGACACTGTAAGAATGGCTGGATGTTTATCGATCTGAGATGGAATCCTTATACACCAACAAAGTATGGACTTTGGTTGCTTTATCTGAAGGGTTAAATCCCCATCAGGAGCAAGTATATCTTGAGAAGATTACTTGGTGTACATGGAAAAGTTGAGACTTTCAAAGCTAGACTTGTTAAAGGTTTGCATTATAGAACAGTTATGGCTTATAATGAAACCTTTTCTAAGTAGCTATGCTTAAGTCCATCCAGATCCTACTTGCTACGGCTATATACCATGACTACGATATCTGGCGGTTGGGTGTCTTGACTGCTTTTCAAAATAATGATTTGGAAGAAAGCGTCTATAAGTACACAGCCAAAGGGCTTCATAGACAGTGGGAGCAATGGAAACGTATGCAAGATGTTTTATATGATAAAGCAGGCATCACGGAGTTGGAACATCTGTTTTGATGAGTTAGTCAAAGAGTTTGACATCATCAAAATGGTAGATGAACCTTGTATATACAAAAAGGTAGTAAAGAGTATACTGGTGATCTTCGTAGAGTACGTGGATGACATACTCTTGATAGGGAAGGAGTTTCCTATGCTACGCTCGGTCAATCTCCGCTTATCACAAGGATTCTCCATATAGGATCATAATGATACCTCCAGAATCCTGGATTTTGGATCTATGAGATAGATCTAATTGGATGTTAGGACACTCACTAGATGTAGTGAGAAGGTATCAATTGATCCTGGGGAGAATCACTGGAAAAGTTCCAGAGTGATAAGGATGACTGAATGTCAGTCACAGGCATTGTCTTTACCCTCGGTAAAGGGACGGTATGTTGGAAGAGTTCCAAGCTAGATACCGTGGCATACTAGACGATAAAGGCTAGATACATCGCTACCAAAGATGCTACCAAAGAGGAAGTCTGGGTGTATATTAGTCCATGAGATGAACTTTGTTCCCTCCATTGTGTGACAATGGAGTTGTGGTTTATGCCGAGGAACTCCCGTCCCATCAGTGATCTAGACATATTCTTAGGCAGTATCACCTGATCGTGGAGATGGTTGATCTCCAGGGGATCGAGGTTAGGAGAGTAGACTCAAAGGACAACACGGCGGATCCAATCACGAAGGTCTTTTCCCAGAGAGAAACTTTTATGGGATGGTTGAGTATGAGATACTACAACCACTGCTATCAGATGGCCCTAGTGCAAGTGGGAGATTGTTAGTTATATGTATGCCCTAGAGTCCATTAATATACATAGGATGTATATTGTAGTGGATGCTTGGACATATATAGGGATGACTTTCTTGCTCGATATGATAGTATGCTATCTGGTTACTCTTTTCCTTAACGTGTACACTGATTATCTCTCTGTTACATGTTGGTAAAGCCCTTAGGATGTGTACTTGACTACCTGGATTATGAGACGGATCATACTAGTGGGGACATGATAGTCTATAAGTACATCCTTCAAAGTCCCTAGTCATGGGTGTATCGAGACGGGGCATCGATATACCAGAGTAGACTAGCGTGTACCTTCTCGACCCATATAGATAGGCGATGGATGATCCCATATCCATTGGTGTTTGACATCAGAGATGATATACGGGTGCTCAGTAGAGACTGGGTACACTGGACGGACTCGCCGAGAACTCCTAGATGGTATTATACCTTACGTCAGATGGCAGTTCTATGGTGACACTGGTACAGGTTAGTCTGTATACCCGAGATCGTCATAGAGTCTTGTGTGGTTCCTACTGTGCTTTGATTTCCACCTTACCACGTCCAAGAGGGCGCGCAAAACGGTGGCTTTTAGGTACAGTCCTGAATCACATGGAGGCAATGAGCGATAGGAGGGGTTTCGTCTCTCCCGGTATAGGGAGTTGATGTTGCGCTGTGCTCGATTGGCTATAACAGGAAGTCCTTGGCCAAGACTGCTTTAAGGATTTACTGGTAAGTGTTACTAGTAGTTTCTCGACCCGTTATGAGCATCATATCGACACGACTTATCGAGTTATTGTGGTCTGACGTTTACCACCCCTAGACGAGATATGCGACATATCAGACGAAGAGACCGGACTGTACGGTAGTGTTACTGGTTGGATTCACAGGAGTGTGAGCGGGCTTGGTCGTTGATCTTCTGATCGCTCAATACCCGGGTGGCTGTTACGTTTAGCAGACCGCTTGCGTCTTGTGGGTGTTTGATATGATCATCACCTGCTGCCGGCGTATTGACGAGTCTTTAGAGTCCTACACAGAGGTTTCCTGGCTTAAGCGAAACGAAATAGGAGCGCATATGAGATATGTGCGGGACCGAGAATAATACCAGTATGTGATACTGTATTCTATTCTCGCGATTTGTGACATTGATCGGTTATATGCGATATAGCCGGGTTATCGGATCAAGTGTTGATTCGATAAGTTGTTACTATTGATATTAGTCGGTTATATGCACTATGACCGGATCGTTAAATCAAGTGTTGATTTAATGATTTAATGTATAATTATATATTTGATATATTACTTTACATTAACTTGTATTGGTTCACTTAAGATTGATTTTCTCACTTAAATGTGCACATTGTTTATATGTGATATATGCAAGTGTACATGTTTGTATCATGCTTGATGATACAAACAAGTTGTGTGTATGAGACTTGAACCAAATCAAGGTTAAATTTGGGTTTACTATATTCCTAACAAATAACAAAAGAGTGAGACTTTGGTCAAAGTTATCAAGCTTCATGAAGCTTGATAAACATTGACAAAGTCAACTCTTTTGTCATTTGTTCAAGATATTAGTTAACCCAACCCTTAACCTAATGCTTTGGTTAATTCTCTACATGAGTTAAGCATGAGGGCTTAACTCAACCATGGTGCCATTATTTAATGGATAAGTTTCATTTGGATAATTATTTATATGATTCTTTCTTCTTCTTCATCTTCATCAAGCTTCAAGAAAGCTTGTTACCTCCAATGGTGCCATGAGAAAAAGAGTGAGAAATCCAATTCTAAAGTGAACCCACTTCCTATTTCTTCATCCTCTACTACTTGCCATGTAGTATAGGGTGTTCTCTTCACAAAGTTTTTGACCAAGTGAAGGAATAGCCTGAGTTTGAGTCTCCCCGACGAAGATCATCTTCGGCCTCGAAGTCAATGACCTAGCCCGATTATTTCTCCGACGAAACCATCGCTAGAGTCCGGGATCCGATGATCGCAGCGGAGGGACGTCAACACGGAGCTTTAGAAGTGGAGGACCGGATCTACAAAGGTTGTATTTCCATACACTTAGTAGCAAAGTTGTTTGCTAGCTTTTCTTTTCGCCTAATCTCTAGTTAACGATCTTCATTACGGTTTCTCGGCACCTAAATTTTTGAATTTGGCATGGTTGATGCCTTGTGCAACCTCTTGTGTGTGCCTAGTAACCTTACATATATTGTGGACAAGATCCACTGCATACATGCATTGTTTATATTGTTGGATGATATCCACTTGCTGATAGCCTTTTATTATGTGTTGGCACATATGCAGATACAGTCACCCTAGATATCATAGTATTACCTTTATGATATAGTTGACCTAGGAATCGTTGTTTATTTCGATTTCTACCTGATGATGTTTTCTACTCACGAGTTGGCAACTCACCCCGTTGTGCGACAGTTCTTGCAGGTTGACCGCTTGGATCAGTAGCGGCATCGATGGCACACAGCTGATTTCGGGTGATTTGCTTTTGGTAGGTGGTACATGTTGGATCGTGCCACTCTTGTATTATTATTCCTGTTGTATCTAGTTAACTCCATCAAATTCAGAAACTAGTTATTGTATATGTTGCAGACTTAGAAGACTTGTAGTTGCGAGACTTGAGCGGTGGGTTTTATGTTCGCTTTTGGGGTTGATGTCTTGCTTTACTTGTTTTTATACTTGTGGTGGTTGTTTCCGCCGTTGGGGGTGATTTGCTCCCGTTTGGGTATGCTTTATTATATTATGTGTTGTACCCGTTTTCGGGGTCAGTTCTTACAAAGGAGGTGCTGCCCAATTTTTCAAAATACAAAACATGATTTATTGTATCTTTTTTTCTTAAAAGGTTTAGATTTCTAGGTTTCAGCTTACTTGAATTACGTTACGCCTGTAGACGTCGCGTGATTTAAGTGCTGGTCGCGAGCTAATATTTTGGGTCGTGACATCGGGACGAGCAAAAGTTATGTTTGGGGGTATTTGTTCATACCAGAATATTGCATTTAATACTGCCCATTCTTCTGCTCGTTTGTTTATAGGCATGTGCTTTTAATCCATATTTTCTACATATTTACAGGTTACAGGTTTCTAGTCCAAAATAATGCCAAATCATACGAAATCTCCACAGTTACGCCAAAATCCAGAACATCTGCCACAGAAAGATAAAATCCGGGTTCCGGTCATCCGCATCCGTCCAGTGCCGCTTACCAGTTCAAGAGACAAGACAAATAACAGTGGTCTTTCGTGTCTCGGTCAAGCACAAAGCACGAGAGGGGCAGCACAAGATTCAATGGGTGCGCGGAGCTCGAGGGAGATAAATGTCAAATGAATTAAAGTGAAGCCATTTTGGACTGTTGCAAATCTGAAGAAACTTTGGAAGTATTTTGCAATTTGGGACATGTAGAACAACAGAAGAAAGCAAAGTGGAGAAGCCCTAGAAAAATCACCCCACAATTCCCCCAAAGAGCCGCGGAACCGTGGCCAATGTGGCCATTATGCGGTGGTTCCGCGGCTGAGTTGACTCAGTGTCAGAAGATTTTTTGGGGTCATTTTGGTAATTGCATTTAGGCTCGGAATTTGGCCCTAGGGTTTCGCCTCTCTGCTTATAAATACTCCAGTTTTGAGCCATTGTAGAGATACTTCTTTTTAGTTAGATTTCAGTGTAGGTTAGTTTGTATTCCTTCTTCTTCATCTTTCCTCCATTAAAGTGTGGTGAGAGCTCTTGAGTGGAAGTTAAATGAAAATGAGGGTTATTCTTATTATCTTGTATCTTTAATTTTCTTGTATTGTAATTTCATTTCTTGTCTTGTAATTTTAATTCCTAGTCTAACTTTTATTTATTGTTGTTAAGTAGTTATTTCTTGCTCTTTTTCTTTTCTTCTTAACCGTATTTTCAAGCCATGAAACTCTACGGAGTCCCTAGCTTAAGTGAGGACCCAAGTAGTTAGCTTGCTACCATTTTGTAAAACCATATTTTCCTTTCTTTCTTTGCTTCCTTCTTGTTTTGTTTTGTTTTTCATTTAAATGTGCGAATAATTCCACACTTGTTAGGGCTAAGGAAGGTTAGTATGAGGGACGAAAAAATCTCTTATGCTTCTCTTCGCCAAACACCTTGAAACGAATCTAAACCAAACAAACACAACCCCCTCACTTAGGCGCACTATACGTGACATATTGCCACGACCTAAGTCGAGAAGTCCTTTGGACGCACTACAACGTGACATGTAGTTGTGACATAATTGGATACATGGTTGTGGGTGTTTGGCCTAGGGTTGGAAATAAACGTACGTAGCGGAAGAACAAGGGGCACTAGGAATGGATTTAGCGTTGGAAAGCTTGCTTAAACTCGCAAATCCCATTCCTATGTCCTCCTAATCCCCGCTACGTTCGATTATCACAACATCGTTTTAAGAATGGCAAAAGACAAATACAAGACTAATCCTAACTCTACTAACCAAGCTTAACCCTAACAAGCTTACTTGAATATAAATACGAACACTTACGATAGAATTGAACATAACACATATACATTATTAATTGACTCGTCTAAGATAAGAACGAACATACTACCATCTCCTTGCAGACGATCCGTGCTCAACCGGTTAACTGCAAAGTGACACCGTCTTGATTGCGGTAAGTAGAAGAAATAGGATAAGGTAGAACGCATAATTCTACAACAATCAACACACCCACGAATGAGTAAACTGTGAGAATCAAGTTCTCAATATTACTATGATGGAATACCAAGCATAAATATCTACATCTTTGATCATCTCGAAGAATCCTGATACTTCCAGACGTATGGTTCTCTACTTTATTCTTATACCTATAAATTTTTCAAAATCTTTGGACGTTGCATTACAACGAATACGTGTCAAAAACCAGAGAACTCATAAGTAAACTTGAATGAAGTAAGAGTACCAACCCTTTGTCCCAAAAGACACTGGACAACAAACATTTTCATGTATAAGCCCTAAGAGTTCAATAACTCGAACTCCGTGTATTGTAGGTTGAAAACTGTATTTCGGTTAAGAATGTCTTGCACCTTAATTTAATGCACCTTACCTTATTCTCAACTGATAAAGGTAGATATTTGGAACACAATTTTCAAAATTTATCTCACTTTCAAAAATAAAGATACTTTTATTTAATTTTAAAAATTGATGCATAACGGTTATTCGAAACCAAATATTTGTCGTTTAGGAAAATCCAGGCGATTTAATCCAATATCACCAATTGCAACGAATTCCGATATTGAGGATCAAATCGCTCATTTCCCATTATTCTACTCTTGCTCTGCATCTGTAACGCCGTGCAGATGTGAGATCCAAATCTGGTACATACATACCCTAGACTCGGTATTAATTGGAAAAACAGCTCTCATTTACACATACACATAAATACTGAAATATGAAAATAGTTGAAGGGGGTGGTCAGGTATTTCTAGTAATGTCTCTTCCATTATCCAGATTCTTGACAGTAGTCATAATTTTTTTGCCGTCACTTCAATCCGTTTATATGTCTTTACATCTTACCTTCTATACACCGCACTTAGGCTAATTAGTTTTCTTCCTTCCCTATCGTTCGGCACCGGCCTAAGGTTTGGAAGAAGACTATCCAATAAGCGAAATAGGTGTACTCTCCTAATAAGAGGAGCTCTCGCAACCTGAGAAAATAGAAGGAAGAGACAACCGAATAATCATATTCAATTTCTCCAGAACCAGTGGCCATTCTCGACTGAAGTAACTTCTTCAAATTCGTATGTAACTATTGTTAGTTATATGTATGCCCTAGAGGCCATTACTATACATAGGATGTATATTGTAGTGGATACTTGGACATATATAGGGAGGACTTTCTTGCTCGACATGATAGTATGCCATCTGCTTGCTCTTTACCTTAATGTGTACACTGATTGTCTCTCTGTTACATGTCGGTAAAGCCCTTAGGATGTGTACTTGACTACCTGGACTATGATGTGGATCATACTACTGGGGACATGGTAGTCCATAAGTACATCCTTCAATGTCCCTAGTCGTGGGTGTATTGAGACAGGGCATCGATATACCAGAGTAGACTAGCGTATACCTTCTCGACCCATACAGATGGGCGATGGATGATCCCATATCCATTGGTGTTTGACATCAGAGATGATATACGGGTGCTCAGTGGAGACTGGGTACACTGGACGGACTCACCGAGAACTCCCAGATGGTATTATACCTTACGTCAGATGGCAGTTCTCTGGTGACACTGGTACAGAGTAGTCTGTTGACCCGAGATCGTCATAGAGTCTTGTGTGGTTCCCACTGTGCTTTGATTTCCACCTTACCACGTCCAAGAGGGCGTGCAAAACGGTGGTTTTTGGGTACAGTCCCGAATCACATGGAGGCAATGAGCGATAGGAGGGGATTCGTCTCTCCCGGTATAGGGAGTTGATGTTGCGCTGTGTTCGATTGGCTATAACCGGAAATCCCTGGCCAGGGTTGCTGAGATTTACTGGTAAGTGTTACCAGTAGTTTCTCGAACTGTTATAGACCTCATATCGACATGACTTATCGAGCTATTGGGGTCTGACGTTTACCACCCCTTGGCGAGATATGCGACATATCATACGACGAGACCGGACTGTACGGTAAGTGTTATCCGATCGCTCAATACCCGGGTGGCCGTTACGTTTAGCAGACCGCTTGCGGCTTGTGGGTGTTTGATATGATCATCACCTGCTGCCGGCGTATTGACGAGTCTTTAGAGTCATACACAGAGGTTTCCTGGCTCAAGCGAAACGAAATAGGAGCGCATATGAGATATGTGCGGGACCAAGAATAATACCAATATGTGATACTGTATTCGATTCTCGCGATTTGTGACATTAATCGGTTATATGCGATATAGCTGGGTTATCGGATCAAGTGTTGATTCGTTAAGATGTTACTATTGATATTAGTCGGTTATATGTGATATGACCGGATCATTAAGTCAAGTGTTGATTTAATGATTTAATGTATAATTATATATTTGATATATCACTTTACATTAACTAATATTGGTTCACTTAAGATGTTTTTCTCACTTGTTTGTGCACATTGTATATGTGATATATTTTTATGCACAAGTTTGTATCATGTTTGATGATACATGCAAACTTGGGTGTATGTTTGGTTTAAACCATGGTTGGTCAATGGTTAGGTTTTCATTTGCTTCATTTATTTATTTATCCATTTTAGAAAGAAATAAAATGGTGGCTAACTTTGGATTATCTTTGAAGCTTCATGAAGCTTTGAAATGGTTGACCATTTTGTTTCTTTCCTTAACCCTAACCATTCACTTTAACCTTAGTTTATTCTCTACACCTAACTATGGTTGCAAATATGATAAGTATCATATTATTTCCTATTTTTCAAATTCTTATGATATTCTTTTTCTTCTTCTTCTTCTTCTTCAAGAAGAAGAGAGCTTGCAACCTTCAATGGTGATTTCATGAAAAGAGTGAGAAATCCAATTCTAAAGTGAACCCACTTCCTTTTTCTTCATCCTCTACCAGTTGCCAAGTAGTATAGGGTGTTTTCTTCACAAGTTTCATGGCTTGGTGAAGTTGGAGCTTGATCTTGTGTTGCCTCGACGTAGATCATCTTCGGCATCGAAGTCGACGACCTAGCCCGATCATTTCTTCGATGAAACCACCGCGAGATTATGGGATCCGATGGGTACAGCGGAGGGACTTCATCACGGAGCTATGGAGGTGGAGGACCGGATCTACAAAGGTTGTATTTCCGTTCACTTATTAGTAAAGCAGTTTACTAGTTCTAGTTTTCGCCTAAACTCTAGTTAACGATCGCATTAGGGTTTCTCGGCACCGGAAATTTTTGAAATTGGCATGGTTGATGCCTTGTGAGACCTCATTAGTGTGCCTAGGAACCCTACGGTGGTATCAGAGCCTAGCTAGAGCCTTAGGCGAAGTGTAGACGATGTTAGAATTCCGATCGAACCAAGAAACCCTAAAAATGACCCCTCTTTGTACATTTTTACAAAACTGGGTTTTTTCCAGATTAAAAATGCTTTAAAAATTCAGAAGGAAATTCTAAAGATTACGGTGCAAAAACGAGCAAACTATACGCCCAAAGCACGGCGGAACCGCGGCAGAAGCATGGCTTCTGCGGCGGTTCCGCGGCCAAATTATGTGATTACGCTTCCTTTTTTGTACAGTAATTTGTCTCTTCAGGTGCTGAGTTTTCTGGGAATTTTTAATGTTTACTCAAGAGTTGAGTTTTCTGGGTTGTATTGGGAGTTCATAGATTCGATCGGATTATCAGACCTTGTCTATGTGTCTTTCCGGGTAATTTTTGAATATGTTAAAAAGTTCGACCGGATATAAATACCCACTTTTTCCACTGTCGGGAAATTTCCAAGTGTTGGATTTTTCCGTGGTTTAATAACGTTCTAAGTAGTGCAAGTAACGCGATGGACCCTCTAGAAGACAACAGACCTTAACTCGATTATGTGACCGTCCTGAACTGCCCTTTGAACTTCGGGTTTGGGGCAGTACGGCGTGCCACATATGAGGCGTTGTCTTGACCCTTCTACGGCTGGACTGTTGGTACTGAGACATGAACTGGATGTTTTTTAAACCTATTTCATGTGTTGATTTGTTTCGGGAAAACTTGGGTGTTTGATTGTTCGATCGGAAAGTTTAACATTTTCTATTTATCTGGAATGGGATACAATACTTGGAATCCACAAGCAGTTATGAGATAACTGATTTGAATGTTATAAACATAGCACTTTAGTCTCACTTGATCGGTTGCCACGGAATATTGATGCGATCAAAAGTCCGTCGCAATTACGTAGCATACGCGGATACTCGCCGGTAAACTTAATAGACAGCCACGCCCCATAGCCCCGACCAAGTGACTGTAGGAGAACCCCGTCGCCGAAAGCATCCATTCGGGTGCTCGCGGCAGCGGTGTTCCGCCTTGGTGCACTCGTCGACGGCATCAGGGGTGCGGCCGCCTACTAAAGTCTACGACGAGCATTCGATCAGGATGTCGGGAATCTTGTTGAATTGTCCGACTTGATATTGAAAAGAGTTTTTGTAAGTGCACGGCGGCGCCCCGGCCGTCAATCCGACGGCCAAATGCGGAAACGGTGATAAACTTTAGTTTTTGCGGACTTAGCAAACCGGCACCACCGCGCACTAAACCCCGGATCGTACCATTAAACTAGTCTAAGCTACTAACAAGAAGGGGAAGAGATATACCGACTGATCCGAGTCCTCCGGTCTTCATCTCCACTCCGATCTCCTCGCGGGAACTCCGGTCGTCGCCTCCTCGCCGGAAGGGCACCACATCGCCTGTAGCTTTTACGGGCTCCCACCTCAATACCGAGGCAACTCGGGCGCGAAGTAGGCTACCCGACGCGTCCAAGATATGCAGTAGGAAGTGTAGTGTAGAATCATAGTCTCTTTTGGGGTTTGTTGCCATTTGTAGATGATGGAGGTATCAAGGTAAGAAAAATGGTGCTTGCATTTTTCTAGCATCAAAAATGAGATCAAGAATGCTACTCTCTCAAAGATGAAGATGAAGCTCTCTTCTTCTCTTTTCTTCTTCTCACTTAGAAAAACAATGGTGGAGGAAAAAATGGAATCAACCATCATAAAAACCAAGAAGGAGAGTGATGGTAGTAAAAGTAGAAAGGTGACCATAAACAAAACATCATGATCACAAATTCACATCCAAATCAAATCCATTTCAAATCTAATCCAATCTCATAAATACATGAAAAGCAAAGATGCTTATCATATCAAACCTTATGCAAATAAAACCTCCACAAAGTGTTATTTGCAAACTTGCAAATAACACCCTCCATCGGAAAAGTCCGGCCGGGAAAGAACAAAGAAAAACCGGCCGGAACGGAATGCAAACTGGCAACTCCAGAAAACTGGTCCCGTAATAAATTACAGGAAAACCCCGATACTGTGCATACACACCCGCATCTGTATTCCGTCCGGATACAAATGCAATGAGACAAAATCTACACTGTACTATACTAGGACCGGCTTAAACCAAAGCCGGCTAGTAATATCCGTCCGATCCTGATCCGTGCAATACCGCACGTATCTGATCGAACGCTGCCATATAACTATACGGCCACTAGTACAAAACCGTCCGATCCTGATCCGTGCAATACCGCACGTATCTGATCGGACCCTGCCATATCTCCATACGGCCTCTACAGCGTTTCGCCCGAAACTTGAGTAACTGGATGTGGTGGACTCTAAAGACTCGTCAATACTATGGCTGTGGATTTAACCACTAGCACGTCAGAGGTATAAGCCAATACGTGACGGGCCACCAGCAATTGACCAAAAGGGACGTCGATGACCGAACTCATCCTGACACCCTACTGAGCCTGTCAGTGACAATATCCGTACAGTCCGGTCCGTTCGTCTATGAGCATCGCATGTCGGGCCTAGGGGGTTGGTAAAAGTCAGACCCCCAAAAGCGGTACAAGTCGTGTCGGAGTGCAGCCCAGAACACCCTGAGATACTACTGGAATACCTACCAGTAAATCTCCTGCCTTGGCCAAGGTCTTTTCATGTTCTGGCTCTCCTAGACACAGCGCGACTTCACCCCCAATACCGGGAGAGACGAACCCCTGAAGATCCGCTCACTGCCTCCATGTGGCTCGGGACTGCACCCAACTAAAACCTGTTTGCACGACTCCTTTGAGCCGTGGTAGGGTAGTAATCAAAGCACAGTGGGAACTCACACGAGACAAATGACGATCCCCAGGTCGATGAACTAACCTGCACACATGTCACCTGGGAACTGCTATCTGACGTCAGGTATAAGACCAACTAGCATGTTCCCGGCGAGTCCTGTCCGGTGTACTCATAACCCAATGAGCACCTGTATACATCTTAGGTGATCCAACTGACACCAATGGCTTGTGAGACCGGCCACCGCCCCTCGTCGGGGTCTCGACTGTATACACTAGTCTACTCTGGAGTATCGATGCCCTGTCTCGAAACTCCTACGACTAGGGACCTTTTAAGGATGTGCTTATAGACTACCAGCTCCCACGTATATGATCTCCCTCATACTGCCGGTAGCCAAGAAAGAATCCTAGGGGCTCTATCAACGTGCAATAGTGACCTGTCATGTCACCTAAAACAGTACACGATGATAAAGGTAAACCAGATTGCATACTATCATCTCGAGTAAGACTGTCCTACCGGGATAGGTCCTCCCTCAATCATTGCAATCACGTGCCTGTGATCCAATAATCGACTCTGAGGGCACTATCTCCAACAATCTCCCACTTGCACTCAAGGCTAATTATTGCGATGTCGCATACTCACAGCCCGTGTGATACCGAACACCCAACTCCTCTACTTGTCAGTCTCACAAAGCTCGTTTGCGAAACTATTGCGTTCGAGGAATAGCCTCAGTGAGTGGATCCGCTCTGATGTTTCTTTCTGTGTCTCTCTATATCTCAAGTTCGTGGAGAAAGCCATCTCCCGAAATGAGCAATACCTGTCTTAGAATGTCTGGATGTCTGATGGGACCTAGCTCATAAGTGAACTCCAAATCCAAACTTCTTAGACTGTATCGTCTACTGAATCTAGTCAGTATCCTGCGCCATGCCTCCCTCAGTATTGCCTTGGACCACCTGTCCAAAATACTGCCCCTCGTCAGAAGGATAACTATAACTCTGACAACCTCCTTGTCGTCCAGGTTGTAAGTCCATATTGCGACCCCCGGTTCTTACGGGGAGGCGGAAACGGTATAAAAAAAACAAATTTTATCGCAAGAGGCAACATGGACTAAGCAAGGTCGGGATCGTTGTCTAAACTAAAACTAGTAAACATGCTAAAAGGATTTAGCTACTCGGATGAAGATGGTTATACTTAGACTTGAACTCCTTCGTCTTCAAACTTTGTAGAGGTTGATGGTTCTCCTTTGTCGCCTTCTTCCGTCGAAGATGGATCCACCTCGAAGGCTCGACCTTTGGGCTCTTTCTCGTACTTGGAGTGAACTAGAATCGCCGGCTTGCTAAACCCTTGATGCTAGAGTGAGTAGAGAGTGTCTAAGGGTTGCTTTTGTTTTTCAAGAGAAGGATTCTCAACACATGAGAAGGTTTCTCTTGGCTAGAGGAAGAAGAAGATGAAGTGAAGAGAGAGAGTGAATATGATATAATGAGCTCTCATTTCCTTTCTTGCAACCATAATGCAAAAAGAAAATGAATTATCAAATAACAATAATAATAATCAAAATGAAAAAGGTTTGATGGAAAGTTTAGGAATGACTAATATCATTACAAACATTAAATGAAAAAAAGCAAGAATGAAAAAGCATCTTGCATTTGTAATGATGGTGGTCAAATGTTCAACCATGGTCAACAAGTCAACCATGGTCAACAAGTCAACAAAAACTAACCATGACACAATTTCATTTTATTATATATTATTAAATGATATAATACAAATCCATTAGGGTTTGGAAAAAGACTACTGTCAACTGTGCATACGCACCCGTTCCGAAACCCTAATGAAAGTCATCTTACTCTTCCTCAAATAACTGTGCATACACACCTGCATCCTTGTTCCGAGGAACATGAATACTGAGAGATAAAAGCAACCCCAAATACTATACCAGTATCCGGCTCAAACCAGAGCCCGCTGGTAATATCTGTCCGGACTCCAAACGTGCACAAGTGCGCGGATGAGAACGAACCCTGTCGCAAAACCATGCGACCTCTACTCTGTTTTGCCCATAGGCGAATACCCTCTGTGTGGGACTCTAAAGACTCGACACTACGCTGGCAGTGGGTTTAACCACAGACCGCAAGCGGCACTAGCTGTGCATAACGGTCCCCAGGTAGATGTCGACAAGAAGGCTGACGAGGTGAAACCCCATCTGAACTCCTACTGAGTCTGAATGTGACAGTCTCCGTACAGTCCGGTCTGTTCGTCTGATACATCGCATGGCGGGCCTAGGGGGCGGTAAACGTCAGTCCCCCAATAGCGGTACAAGTCGTGCCGGAGCGAAGCCCAAAACACCCTGAGATAACACTGGAAACCTACCAGTATATCTCGTTTGCCCTGGCCAGGGACTACTCGTGTAATGGCTCTCCTAGACACAGCGCGATGTCAACCCCCAATACCGGGAGAGACGAATCCTGTCTAACCGTCACTGCCTCCAAGTGCTTCGGGACTGCACCCAACCACCACCTGTTTGCACGACTCCTTTGAGCCGTGGTAGGGTAGTGATCAAAGTGCAGTGGGAACACACTCGAGGCGAAGTGCCAGTGTCAAGTCAGCGGACTAAGCTGTACTCATGTCACCTGGGAACTGATGACTGACGATAGGTATAATACCAACCTGTCAGTTCCCGACGAGTCCTGTCCAGTGTACTCGTAACCCAACGAGCACCCGTATACTATCTCCAGTACGACGTACTGATGGCTGTGGGACAGACCATCTCCCACACTGGGATGAGAAGCGCATACGCTAGTCTACTCCGGAGTATCGATGCCCTGTCTCGATAGTCCTGCGACTAGGGACCTGTATAAGGATGTGCTTATAGATTACCCAGCCCCCACTAGTGTGACTGCCATCACAACGCTGGTAATCAAGCAAAGATCCTAAGGGCTCCACTAATGCGTATAAGTGATATAGTAAAATAAACACAAGTACACATTGAAGTAGAGACAAACCAAGTAGCATACTACTATTTTGAGCAAGATTGTATATACAAGGTGAATATCCCAAGCATCCATTAAGTAATATACAAACTAGTATGATACAGTAATGGCCTCTAGGGCATATACACTAACAATCTCCCACTTGCACTAAGGCCATGTACTGGCGTATCGAAGACCTATCATCTCGATCAGCCGCTCGAACTGAGTCTGGGGCAGGGCCTTGGTGAATGGATCTGCAGTGTTGTCTTCTAAAGCAACTCTCCGAACCACGATCTCCTTGCGATCCACGATCTCCCTGATCAGGTGATACCGCCTCAAGATGTGCCTGGATCTCTGATGGGACCTGGGTTCCTTCGCTAAAGCTATAGCCCCGTTGTTGTCGCAATACAGAGGTATTGGGTCAACAATGGACGGAACCACCTGAAGTTCTTTTAAGAACTTCCTCATCCAGACAGCTTCTTTTGCGGCATCAGATGCAGCGATGTATTCCGCTTCCATCGTCGAGTCTGCAACGGTTTCCTGTTTGGAACTCTTCCAATACACCGCCCCTCCATTGAGGGTAAAGACAAAACCCGACATGGACTTGGAATCATCCTTGTCACTCTGGAAGCTGGAGTCAGCAAAGGCCTCGATCTGGAGGTCTTTTCCGCCATACACCAAGAACATCTCCTTAGTCCTTCTCAGGTACTTGAGAATGTTCTTTACCGCTATCCAGTGTTTCTCCCCAGGGTTAGACTGATACCGGCTTACCACACTCAGTGCATAAGCTACATCCGGTCTGGTACACAACATCGCATACATTATAGAGCCTACCGCAGAAGCGTAGGGTATAATAGACATGCGATCCCTCTCCAAATCAGTCTTGGGAGACATCTCTTTAGAGAGGGTGATCCCGTGACAAGCCGGTAGGTTACCGCGCTTGGAATCTTCCATACTGAATCTCTTCACTATGGTGTCGATGTACCTGGACTGAGAAAGTCCCAATATCCTCTTGGATCTATCACGATGGATCCGGATCCCCAGGATGTATGAGGCATCACCCAGGTCTTTCATGGAGAACCTGTGTGACAAGAACCCTTTGACAGATTGTAGCATAGGAATGTCATTTCCTATTAAGAGAATGTCATCCACGTATAAAACGAGGAATACTACAGTTCTCGCTACAAATCTACTATAGATGCATGGTTCATCTGGATTTTTGATAAAGCCAAATTCTTTGACCGTCTCATCAAAACAGATGTTCCAACTCCGCGATGCCTGCTTTAGTCCATAGATGGACTTAAGCAACTTGCACACCTTTCCGCTGCTCCCACTCTGAATGAAGCCCTCTGGCTGGTCCATATAGACACACTCCTCTAAATTTCCATTTAGAAATGCTGTCTTTACGTCCATTTGCCAGATCTCATAATCGTGGAAGGCAGCGATGGCAAGAAGGATCCGAATGGATTTCAGCATGGCTACTGGAGAGAAGGTTTCGTCATAGTCCAAACCAGGTCTTTGACGAAAACCCTTTGCTACCAGCCTAGCTTTATAGGTCTCAACCTGTCCATCTACACCAATCTTCCTTTTGAAGATCCACTTGCATCCTACGGGTTTTACCCCGTCTGGAGCAATGTCCAACGTCCATACCTTGTTGGTGTACATGGACTCCATTTCGGTCCGCATTGCATCCAGCCATTTCACTGAGTCAACGCTCTGAACGGCCTGCTGGAAGCTAGTAGGCTCATCATAATCTATGATGCAATCCTCTCTATCCCCGTCTATGAGAAAACCGCAGTATCTCTCGGGCGGATGAGACTGCCTACTACTCCTGCGGAGCGGCGTAGGAATGTCCTGTTCTGTTGAACCCTCTGGTTCCACTAAGCTTTCAGTAACAGTCTGTGGTTCTGGATCTTCTTCCAGTTCTACTGCGCTCCCACTAATTTCCTTTTCCAAGAACTGGTGTTCTAGAAAGTGGGCATTACGAGAAACAAGGACTTTTTGTTCCTCTGCGTAGTAGAAAAGATACCCCCTGGTGTTCTTTGGGTATCCCACAAACTTGCACAGTACTGAACGTGCCTCGAGCTTGTCCGCATGCTGCTTTTTGACAAAAGCCGGACATCCCCATATCTTCAGATATTGAAGATAGGGTTTCTTCCCACTCCACATTTCATATGGGGTGGTAGGCACAGTCTTAGTCGGAACTCGGTTCAAAAGGTATGCAGCTGATTCTAGCGCATACCCCCAGAATGATCGCGGTAACTCAGCGTTACTCATCATGGACCGTACCATATCCAATAGGGTGCGGTTCCGTCTCTCCGATACACCGTTATGTTGCGGGGTGTATGGAGGAGTAAGCTGAGAGAGAATTCCGTTCTCTTTTAAATAGTCCAGGAACTCGGCACTTAAGTATTCTCCACCTCGATCCGATCTTAGAATCTTAATACTTTTGCCGGTCTGTTTCTCTACTTCATTCTTATACTCCTGGAATTTTCCAAAGGCTTCGGACTTATGCTTCATCAAGAAGACATGACCGTACCTTGAGAAGTCATCCGTAAAAGTAATGAAGTAAGAGTAGCCGCTTCGGGCATGTGTAGACATTGGACCGCACACGTCACTGTGTACGAGTCCCAAGAGCTCGCTCGCTCTTTCTCCATGTCCAGTAAAAGGAGTCTTTGTCATCTTTCCTTTGAGACAGGATTGACAAGTGGCATACGACTGATATTCGAACGCATTCAAATACCCTTCTGTATGTAACTTCGTCAACCTTCTCTCATTGATGTGACCCAATCTACAATGCCATAAGAAAGTCTGGTTTATTTCTGGAGACTTTCTTTTGTGTGTATTCTGGACATTGAAAATCTGTGGTTGGTTCAATACGTATATACCATTACTCAATGTACCTGACCCAATCAGAACTTGATTAAGGTGAATGTTTACAACATTACTTACAAACGCAAATTCATAACCTTCTTTAGAAACTAAAGATACAGAAATGATATTACAAGTTGCGTTGGGTACAAAAAAGCAATTACGCAAAACCAAAACATGTCCATCTGACATTCCCAGGTGATAGTCCCCCACGGCTTTAGCATCCATGCTAGCTCCGTTTGCAACTCTGAGGGTCATGTCACCTGCTTTCAAAACACTACGGTTTCTCAACGCCTGCAAAGAATTACAGATATGAGATCCTGATCCGGTATCCAATACCCAGGAAGTAGAGTTTATTGAAAGACAGTTTTCAATAACATACACACCTGAAGCTGAAGCTGCAACCTGCTTCAATTCCTGTGTTCTGGCCTTCCAGGCCCTGCAATCATTCTTCCAGTGTCCTTTCTTATGACAAAAGAAGCATTCTTCCTTATCCACAAGCTTCCCCGCTATCTTTGTTGCTTTTCCTTTTCCCTTCGTATCCACTTTACTAACACCGCCCCTTGGTTTGGCGGGGGCTTTCTTCTTCTTTCCCTTGGCTTTCGCCTTGGACCTAGAAGAAGATGATCCTCCTACAAACAAAGTGGATGTTTCCCTACCTTTCTGTAGGGTGCCCTCTGCGCTCCTCAGCAGGTTGAGGAGCTCTGAAAGTTCAACCTCCTTTTCTTGTAGGTTGAAGTTCATTATAAACTGGGCGTAAGTGGAAGGAAGGGACTGGAGAACTATATCTGTATATAGCTCACTCTCCAATGTGATCCCTAGGTCAGCGAGCTCCTCAATGTAGCCGATCATCTTTAGCACGTGCTCGGCTACTGATGATCCGACGGCCATTCTTGTCGAAAACAACTTTTTCGACGCTTCGTATCTTGCGATACGTGATTGCTCTCCATACAGTTCTTTTGTATGAAGCAATATGGACTCCATGTCCATATTCTCATGCCTCCTCTGATGTTCGTTGTCCATCGAGGCAAGCAGGAGGCACTTGGCCTTCGCGCTATCAATCTCCCAAGTCTTGCGGATTTCCTTATCCGCGACACTGGAAGTTGGACCAGGGACAGGGGGAGCTTTGGTGGTAAGAAGATACCCCAGCTTGTCATAAGTGATTGCTATCTTGACATTCCTGAGCCAATCTTTGTAGTTTGGCCCTGTCAGCTTGTTTTTATCTAGGAGTAACTTAAGTCCAGTCATGTTGATTGGTCGCTGCAATTAGGAGAGAGAAGAAGAAACACTCAGCATGATGCTCTTGCAAGTTTAGAGTGGTTTTTAGTTTGTCTAAACAGGATGGCTCCCACTGTTTCTCGAATCCCTCCTCAAACCATAAAGGAAGAATTAGCCAGGATCAATCCCACCGTACAATACTTGCTGAACCGTTCAGCCAGGCCGGTGTTGGTACTTCGAGGGAGGTTTTCCAACGCTTTCGCGAAGTTCCTTAATTAAAGAACCTCTTTTCCCTGGGGGCGTAGCCCCGCTAACACCTTTCTAGGCACCTACTAGGTTTATAGCATTGATCGTTAAGTGAGAAATTTCCCGGGGAGTAGCATATACTCACAGTAGGATCGGGATCCAAATATCATCGCGTGACGAAACTGAAGGAATCCTACCAGAATCACCACACTCCAAATGGTATGCAAATCTAGCAAGTTTCAGTACTTATGAAACTCCCGATGTGGATTTTTGCCCCATGCTCTTATGACCTTGGCGTGAGGTCAAAATGTCATAAGTCACATGTCAAGTTCGTCCCATCATTATCCAGGTTAATTTGAATCCACCCGTACATACCCTTGACGTAGGCCAAAATGGCAGTACGACTGTTTCAAACCAACGCATTCTATCTATGCAACAGATAAATATCCGGTAGCTACCAATCACTATGCCTTGGCGTGAGGTCAAAATACATAGCTTGAATACTACCGAATATTTAACTGAAATGATGGAGGGCTACGGATGGTTTTGGCAAAACCGTGAACGTAGTGAACTTGATTTAGTCGATGGAACGAGATAGCTTTTAAAAGGAGTGGCTCAAGCTCCGCATTTAAAAGTTAGTTTTGAAAAGAACCGAGTGGTTTTTCGAAATTGTTCCAACGACTTTAACTTGGTTTATTATCTTGCATTAGTTCTTTTAATGCGTGATATTCTTGCATCAGTACTTTTAATGCGTCCCATCATTTAAATCCTACCATTGCAGAAAACAACCAAAATATGACGTACGCTTATGCCATTCGCATTCGCCACTGGGCCCCGTCATTACCCGTTAGGTTACTTAACTAACGACAGAGCGGGGGCTGGGCTAGCGCGTCTGTAAAACATAAGCAACGCCTAAATAGTTATAGATATAGCAATAGTAGACATTACAGATCACAGATGAATGCATTGGATATACTAGCAATCCGCAATCCTTTCGAGCCTGAAACGAAAAGCGGATAACACGGTCGCGGTGAATAGCCAAATACCCCACCCAAGACCCCTACGGGTGCGGCAAACTACCCGCCAAGTACCCGAAGCGTAGCAACCTCCCTCATCTCCATGAGTAGGCCACTCGACACTTCGGCATACCCGGTAGTTCGTGCACCCCTCCATGGGTCTATCCTAGGAGCAAAAACAGTAAAAAGAATTATACAATGACGGCTACAACCCCGACCCGGTTGTGCGGCCAAACAAATAATATTATTACATCAATTTACATTTACAATGAATGAAAGAAAAACAAAAGCTCATCTCACATCCACCCCGGCTATTCACCCGCGACAGTCCAACACATTCATATACACATTCCAGCACATTACAGATCATGTATAACCCCGACTAATCGTCTTATAGCGATTAGCCGACGTTCAATACATGCAAGCATCACAGATATAACCATCATAGTCAAAAGTGCAGTGAAGTTCGGAAAAATACGGAATTATAGGACCCCAAAAGGAAATTTCTTTTCTGGAAAATCTGGGCACATATAATATATTTCAAAAATCCCAAAACCAACAACTACACACACTGCACGAAAAACGATGCAGAGAAGAGGACAAAGCGCGGCGGTTGCGCGGCACGAGCCCACCTCGCGCGGCGGAAGGGCGGCGCTTTGAGCTCAACAGTGGATCGTTTTTCATGGGTGTTCTTAGAAAACCCTGAGATGATTTTACAAGTATAAAGTTTTTCATTTTGAGCCAAAAAAATTTCAACAGAAACTCAGGTTTTGAAAAAGTATGGTTTTTGGGTTTTTTACGGTTCCGAACTTCGTTACACTTCACTACCAAGCTAGTTTAAGTTTAGTTAGGCTCTGATACCACTGTAAGTCCATATTGCGACCCCCGGTTCTTACGGGGAGGCGGAAACGGTATAAAAAAAACAAATTTTATCGCAAGAGGCAACATGGACTAAGCAAGGTCGGGATCGTTGTCTAAACTAAAACTAGTAAACATGCTAAAAGGATTTAGCTACTCGGATGAAGATGGTTATACCTAGACTTGAACTCCTTCGTCTTCAAACTTTGTAGAGGTTGATGGTTCTCCTTTGTCGCCTTCTTCCGTCGAAGATGGATCCACCTCGAAGGCTCGACCTTTGGGCTCTTTCTCGTACTTGGAGTGAACTAGAATCGCCGGCTTGCTAAACCCTTGATGCTAGAGTGAGTAGAGAGTGTCTAAGGGTTGCTTTTGTTTTTCAAGAGAAGGATTCTCAACACATGAGAAGGTTTCTCTTGGCTAGAGGAAGAAGAAGATGAAGTGAAGAGAGAGAGTGAATATGATAGAATGAGCTCTCATTTCCTTTCTTGCAACCATAATGCAAAAAGAAAATGAATTATCAAATAACAATAATAATAATCAAAATGAAAAAGGTTTGATGGAAAGTTTAGGAATGACTAATATCATTACAAACATTAAATGAAAAAAAGCAAGAATGAAAAAGCATCTTGCATTTGTAATGATGGTGGTCAAATGTTCAACCATGGTCAACAAGTCAACCATGGTCAACAAGTCAACAAAAACTAACCATGACACAATTTCATTTTATTATATATTATTAAATGATATAATACAAATCCATTAGGGTTTGGAAAAAGACTACTGTCAACTGTGCATACGCACCCGTTCCGAAACCCTAATGAAAGTCATCTTCCTCTTCCTCAAATAACTGTGCATACACACCTGCATCCTTGTTCCGAGGAACATGAATACTGAGAGATAAAAGCAACCCCAAATACTATACCAGTATCCGGCTCAAACCAGAGCCCGCTGGTAATATCTGTCCGGACTCCAAACGTGCACAAGTGCGCGGATGAGAACGAACCCTGTCGCAAAACCATGCGACCTCTACTCTGTTTTGCCCATAGGCGAATACCCTCTGTGTGGGACTCTAAAGACTCGACACTACGCTGGCAGTGGGTTTAACCACAGACCGCAAGCGGCACTAGCTGTGCATAACGGTCCCCAGGTAGATGTCGACAAGAAGGCTGACGAGGTGAAACCCCATCTGAACTCCTACTGAGTCTGAATGTGACAGTCTCCGTACAGTCCGGTCTGTTCGTCTGATACATCGCATGGCGGGCCTAGGGGGCGGTAAACGTCAGTCCCCCAATAGCGGTACAAGTCGTGCCGGAGCGAAGCCCAAAACACCCTGAGATAACACTGGAAACCTACCAGTATATCTCGTTTGCCCTGGCCAGGGACTACTCGTGTAATGGCTCTCCTAGACACAGCGCGATGTCAACCCCCAATACCGGGAGAGACGAATCCTGTCTAACCGTCACTGCCTCCAAGTGCTTCGGGACTGCACCCAACCACCACCTGTTTGCACGACTCCTTTGAGCCGTGGTAGGGTAGTGATCAAAGTGCAGTGGGAACACACTCGAGGCGAAGTGCCAGTGTCAAGTCAGCGGACTAAGCTGTACTCATGTCACCTGGGAACTGATGACTGACGATAGGTATAATACCAACCTGTCAGTTCCCGACGAGTCCTGTCCAGTGTACTCGTAACCCAACGAGCACCCGTATACTATCTCCAGTACGACGTACTGATGGCTGTGGGACAGACCATCTCCCACACTGGGATGAGAAGCGCATACGCTAGTCTACTCCGGAGTATCGATGCCCTGTCTCGATAGTCCTGCGACTAGGGACCTGTATAAGGATGTGCTTATAGATTACCCAGCCCCCACTAGTGTGACTGCCATCACAACGCTGGTAATCAAGCAAAGATCCTAAGGGCTCCACTAATGCGTATAAGTGATATAGTAAAATAAACACAAGTACACATTGAAGTAGAGACAAACCAAGTAGCATACTACTATTTTGAGCAAGATTGTATATACAAGGTGAATATCCCAAGCATCCATTAAGTAATATACAAACTAGTATGATACAGTAATGGCCTCTAGGGCATATACACTAACACAGGTCACCTTGGAAGCCTGGAATGATAACTATTTCTCGAATGAGGCTGTCGTTATCATATCCCTAGAACATCCACTTATGTTCTAAAATTGCCTCCGACTGTTTCTCCAGGATTGGATGAATATCAACTTATTGCATCTACTGCAAGAACAACATCTGGTGTGGTACTTGACATCTCATGATTGACTCAATTGCCTAAGCAAGTGATCTGCCAATCATGCGCATCCCTCTCCCCTTTAGTCTGTAAGACACCTTTAGAGAGGGTGACTCCATTACCTGCAGGTACACCCCCATGCCAGGAGTCGTCCATTCTAAATACTCATAGAATGCTGTCAAGGTACCCAGATTAGGAAACCGCCCAAATCTAGATCTAAAACCATAGATCTAGTAACCAGTATGTCTGATATAATGTCCAAGTCCTTTGTGGAGAAACCACTGTGTGACGACCAAAGTATAACCGATCGTAGTATAGGAATATCACTTCCTACTACCTTCTCAACAGATCCATCCCCTATTCTGATGACGTCAAACCTATGACTGTCACATCAGAAATAGATGATCTATCTCCGCTACATCTACTTTAGTCTATAAAGAGAAATAAGCCTGATGTCCACCAATGCTTCCGCTGCTCCCACTGACTACGACAACCCTCTGGCAGAGTCATATAGACGTGCACTTCTAAAGAAAGTTTAGAACGACGCTATACTCATCCTCCTACCGGGTCTCGCATCCTGGAACAACAACAATGGCAAGTGTGGGTAAACAAGAACTTCCCTGTCACCGTCCTTGAGGCTACCGGAGTACCTCTCGGGTGCCTGAAGTTACCCACCTTATCTGCGGAGTGGCCAATGGAATGTCAAATCAGATTGAATCTTTAGGTTCCTTATCAAATCTTCAGTAATCGTTTGCGGTTCTGGAATCACTTCCAGTTCTACCATATTCCCACTACTGTTTTCTGAAAAAATCCATTTCTTTTAAAATTGTGGCGAGTGAAGAACAATATCACTATTGATCTTCCAGATGGTAGAAAGTCAACCCTCGTCATAGCCTGGGTCAACCCACAAACAGCCATTACAGAAACGTGCCTTGAGTTATCCAGAGTCTGGTTTTAATCATAAGCCAGACAACTCCCCGTACCTTAACAACGTTAAGATATGAACTGTTCTATATCCAATATAGAACTAGAGGCACTGATTTAATTGAACCAGATTCAAATCATGTAGCTGTCTCCAGTGCATGTCAACTAAATGGAAGGAGGTCGATCAGCGTTACTCAACTTAGGAATGTTTCCAATTATGAGTAACCCGAAAGAGAAGCAAGTTCTCTTAATCATTACTATCAACTGAATACCATACACAAGTATCTACATCTTCGATCACCTTGAAGAATCCCGATACTTGCAATACCTGGTTCTCTACTTTATTCCAATACCTGTAACTTCTCAAAATTTAGACACTGTGTTTCCACGAAACACCTGTCTAAAAACTAGAGAAGTCATAAGTAAACTGAATATAGTACGAGGACCAACCCCTCTGTCCTGATGGACCCTGGACAACATACAATACTCTGTATAAGTCCCTAGATTCAGATAACTCATTCACTGTGTGTCATAGGTTGAAAACTGTACTTATGGTTAAGAAGAATTACACCGCTGTTCAATGCTCCTTACCTAACCATCCACTGATATAGGTAAATGTCATCGACATAATATCAAAAGGTATATCTCACTCTATAAAAATAGACGTACAGATATATCAATTTGAAATTGGTGTACAACAACGGATATTCAAAACCAAATATTTGCCAACCGGCAAACAACCCAGGTGGCTTCCTCAAATATCACCAATTCCAACGAATCGCGATATAATGAGGATGATCACCTAATTCCCAATAACTTACTCCCACTCATCATCTGTAAAACCATACAGATGTGAGAATCATACCTGGTAAATACATACCCTGGAGTAAGTATCTAATCGGGAAATTAGTTTTCTTTTAACATTACACAGTGAAACTGAAACATTGAAATGTTTCGGTGGGGTATCCCGGTATTCTTAGTAATGCCTCTTCCATTATCCAGATTCACAACTATAACCGTATAATTCTTTGCCACCTTTCCAAATCCCTTTATATGTCTTCAGTCATTACCTTCTGCACACCCCTTAGGCCAAATGGTTTTCTTCCTTCCCTACCGTTCGGCACCAGCCTATGGTTTGGAAGAAGACTATCCAATAAGCATAATGGGTGTACTGTCCTAATCCTAGGAGCACTCGCAATGCGAGAGAAGGTGAAGATAAAAAACACCTGAATGTACTTTATTCCTATTTCTCCTGAACCAGGATTCATCCCCGAACTGGAACAAGTTCCTTTCGAGTTCGTATATAACCATACGATGGATTATCCAATAAAATGGGATCTTCGTAGTGATACGGAGTGTCCTGGAGAAATACAAAGGTGATTTAGGATTGGCGAAGAAATACTTGGTTTGCTCGTGAATAGCAGTCGCAATTTACTTTGCCCTCTTACTAATCCCTTGCTTTGTCTGAACTCAATACCTTCTGTACACCATTTAGGCTAACTGGTTTTCTTCATTCCCTACCGGTCGGCACCAGCCTATGGTTTGGAAGAAGACTATCCAATTTGCGTAATGGGTGTAATACTCCTAAACCAAGGAGTACTCGCAACCTGAGAGAAGGTGAAAAGAAAAGACAACTGAATAGTCCTATCCGTTTTCTCCAGAACCGGAAACCATCCTCGAATTCCTTCGAGTTCGTATCTAACCATACGATGGTTTTGTCCAATGGAAGTGGACGTTCGTAGTAATACGGGGTGTCCTGGAGAAAAGGGTAAAAGTAGGAGTGGCAATGAGGTCTGCAACTCTGACAATCCAAAAGCCAGTGTTAAGTAGGTTCGGTCAACTTGGTCACTGAGTCATAGTCTAGGACCGGGTCAATGGTCGCTGCCAAAGAGAGAGAGAAAAGAAACACTCAGCGTGCACTCTATCCTAGATCAGAATGGTTATCACTTTTTCTAATCAGGAAACCTCCCACTGTACCTCAAATTCTCCTCCAAACCTGAAAGAAGAATTAGTCGGGGTCACCCGAGGAGTAAACCAACTCATCAGTGGGAATCGGGATCCAACTCTCATCGCATGATAACGTGACGGAATCCGCTCACGGTATCACACTCCAGAAGGTATGCGCATATCTGGCAAGTTTCAGTTCTTTTGAAACTCCCGATGTGATTTTTACCCCATGCTCTTATGACCTTGACTTTGGCCAACAAATCATAAGTCACATGTCAAGTTCTGCCCGTCATTCTCCAGGTTAATTTGAGCCCACCCGTACAAGCCCTTGACTTTGGCCAACAAGGCTATACGACTGCCCCAAACCAACGCATCTATCTATGCTGCATATGAATAACCAACAGCTACCAAACACTGTGCCTTGACTTTGGCCAACAAACACAGCTTGAATACTATTGACTACCCATATGAAACGACGGAGGGCTACGAATGGTTTCTGGCGAAAACCTTTAACGTAATGAACTTGATATCGTTGAAGGAACGGATAGCTTTTTAGAAAATATAGTGACGAAAACCTTTACTAAAGAGGTCACTCCCGGTGAAGGGATCTCGGCTCTTTCCCCGTAGAATGGGGTGCAGGATATCCCAAATGAATACCACGGTGCAAAGCAAAAGTAATCGGCTATAGTGAAGTTAATGCCCTGACGCAAACTTCTGTCCAAGGGGTCACTCCCGGTGAAGGGATCTCGGCCCTTGCCTCGTCGACTGAGGAGCAGGATATTCCAAATGAATACCACGATGCAAAACAAAAGTGAACGTCCTTGCAATAACAGCTTTTTGAAAAGTGTTCCATCAACATCAGAATAGGTTTGTTTTATCTTGCATTGATCCGAATCAACGCAGTCCCATCAATTGATCACACCACAAAGAATGAAAATATACTGACGTACGTATATGCCATCCGCATTCGCCACTGGGTCCCGTCATCACTCGTTAGGTTAGCTTACTAACGACAGAGCGGGGACTGGACTAGCGCGGATGAAAAACATATACAACATCTACTAATATATATACCAATATATTATATTTCGCTCAAGGCGTGAAAAGAAATGCAACATCACAGAAATGTACAGCATCACAGAACAATACAGATATCTGGGATCCCCGGGTTTCACAGAGCCACTACTGAAACCCGACGTTCCCCTGGTCGTGTGGATAGCCTGTGCAATGAAATCCTAGACCCCTACGGGCGCGGCAAGTCACCCGCCAAAACCTGAAGCGAGGCAGCCCCCTTCAGCTCCGTGAATGGACCACCCAGCACTCCACGGAATCCGGCAACTTGGGCACCCCTCCTGGGTCAACCTGTACCCCCTACGAGTGCGGCGAATAGCCCGCCAATCCCAGAGTGAAGCCCCCTCCGTCCCAATGCCATGAGATGCGAGCTTGTTGCCCTCTAGAACCCGGCCATCCGTGCACTCCTCCGCGGGGTAATCCTAGTACAGAAAGTAAAATATACATACACCGGGTACATCGACCGCAACCAGGTCGTGCCCCAAAAGAATAATACAATCAGGCAGTGACGGCAGTCCACATGTCGGACGCTCGCCCCGCAATATCAAATGTACATAATACAACAGCACTGTACTAGCATTGCATCCAGGCTATCCCCCACGACCGATCCGCAACATCACAGCATAAACACAGAACATCAACGTGAAAGTCACGTTCGCAAATCCGTCTAACCGGGCTATAGCAGTTAGACCGGATTTACCGATCGAGTGACATTCACGGTCGCAGATATAATGTAAATACTGTGAAAAATGTGTTTAAAATTTTCCGATTGACCAAAAATTAACAAGTGGGCCCCAAACCAATACTGTAGCACTCACAGAAATAATTGGCCTAATTTTAATATTCCAAAATCCCTAATTACTGCCGTGAAGCCCACTGGAAAAATATGGCCCATTGATCTTTCCAGACTGCGGCGGATCCGCGGCCCAATAGAGAGGTGTGGCCGCGGTTCCGCGCTCTGGAAGAGAGATCAGTGAGTCGAATTTTCCCAGAGTTCTTAGAACTCCCTGCACATCATTCTGAGACCACCTGAAAAATTTTTAGAGCAAGAAAAAATTCAACAGAAAACTGATGTGAGGTAATATTTAGATTTTGGAATTTTGGTCGATCGGAAACGCAAAACACATCAAACGAAGCTAGACGAAGTTAATGGAGAGGCTCTGATACCACTGTAAGTGCACGGAGGCGCCCCGGCCGTCAATCCGACGGCCAAATGCGGAAACGGTGATAAACTTTAATTTTTGCGGACTTAGCAAACCGGCACCACCGCGCACTAAACCCCGGATCGTGCCATTAAACTAGTCTAAGCTACTAACAAGAAGGGGAAGAGATATACCGACTGATCCGAGTCCTCCGGTCTTCATCTCCACTCCGATCTCCTCGCGGGAACTCCGGTCGTCGCCTCCTCGCCGGAAGGGCACCACATCGCCTGTAGCTTTTACGGGCTCCCACCTCAATACCGAGGCAACTCGGGCGCGAAGTAGGCTACCCGACGCGTCCAAGATATGCAGTAGGAAGTGTAGTGTAGAATCATAGTCTCTTTTGGGGTTTGTTGCCATTTGTAGATGATGGAGGAATCAAGGTAAGAAAAATGGTGCTTGCATTTTTCTAGCATCAAAAATGAGATCAAGAATGCTACTCTCTCAAAGATGACGATGAAGATCTCTTCTTCTCTTTTCTTCTTCTCACTTAGAAAAACAATGGTGGAGGAAAAAATGGAATCAACCATCATAAAAACCAAGAAGGAGAGTGATGGTAGTAAAAGTAGAAAGGTGACCATAAACAAAACATCATGATCACAAATTCACATCCAAATCAAATCCATTTCAAATCTAATCCAATCTCATAAATACATGAAAAGAAAAGATGCTTATCATATCAAACCTTATGCAAATAAAACCTCCACAAAGTGTTATTTGCAAACTTGCAAATAACACCCTCCATCGGAAAAGTCCGGCCGGGAAAGAATAAAGAAAAACCGGCCGGAACGGAATGCAAACTGGCAACTCCAGAAAACTGGTCCCGTAATAAATTACAGGAAAACCCCGATACTGTGCATACACACCCGCATCTGTATTCCGTCCGGATACAAATGCAATGAGACAAAATCTACACTGTACTATACTAGGACCGGCTTAAACCAAAGCCGTCTAGTAATATCCGTCCGATCCTGATCCGTGCAATACCGCACGTATCTGATCGAACGCTGCCATATAACTATACGGCCACTAGTACAAAACCGTCCGATCCTGATCCGTGCAATACCGCACGTATCTGATCGGACCCTGCTATATCTCCATACGGCCTCTACAGCGTTTCGCCCGAAACTTGAGTAACTGGATATATGGTGGACTCTAAAGACTCGTCAATACTATGGCTGTGGATTTAACCACTAGCACGTCAGAGGTATAAGCCAATACGTGACGGGCCAACAGCAATTGACCAAAAGGGACGTCGATGAGCGAACTCATCCAGACACCCTACTGAGCCTGTCAGTGACAATATCCGTACAGTCCGGTCCGTTCGTCTATGAGCATCGCATGTCGGGCCTAGGGGGTTGGTAAAAGTCAGACCCCCAAAAGCGGTACAAGTCGTGTCGGAGTGCAGCCCAGAACACCCTGAGATACTACTGGAATACCTACCAGTAAATCTCCTGCCTTGGCCAAGGTCTTTTCATGTTCTGGCTCTCCTAGACACAGCGCGACCTCACCCCCAATACCGGGAGAGACGAACCCCTGAAGATCCGCTCACTGCCTCCATGTGGCTCGGGACTGTACCCAACTAAAACCTGTTTGCACGACTCCTTTGAGCCGTGGTAGGGTAGTAATCAAAGCACAGTGGGAACTCACACGAGACAAATGACGATCCCCAGGTCGATGAACTAACCTGCACACATGTCACCTGGGAACTGCTATCTGACGTCAGGTATAAGACCAACTAGCATGTTCCCGGCGAGTCCTGTCCGGTGTACTCATAACCCAATGAGCACCTGTATACATCTTAGGTGATCCAACTGACACCAATGGCTTGTGAGACCGGCCACCGCCCCTCGTCGGGGTCTCGACTGTATACACTAGTCTACTCTGGAGTATCGATGCCCTGTCTCGAAACTCCTACGACTAGGGACCTTTTAAGGATGTGCTTATAGACTACCAGCTCCCACGTATATGATCGCCCTCATACTGCCGGTAGCCAAGCAAGAATCCTAGGGGCTCTATCAACGTGCAATAGTGACCTGTCATGTCACCTAAAACAGTACACGATGATAAAGGTAAACCAGATAGAATACTATCATCTCGAGTAAGACTGTCCTACCGGGATAGGTCCTCCCTCAATCATTGCAATCACGTGCCTGTGATCCAATAATCGACTCTGAGGGCACTATCTCCAACAGTTTTCGATAATGAGACTAAAATGCGGGGTTTATAATTGTTAGGCATGCGATGTCTAAGGAATTCATTGAATAGGCATGCGATGTCTATGCAGGTTGCGGATTCCAACTGTTGTAGTTTTACACTTTCTTTTCTGCGACCGTAAGTGTAATATGTGATATCGCCGGTTTCGTAACTATATGTCAACGACAATTGGGATGCGCATATTTACTTACGTTGATGACATGTGATGTTATGTGTTGCTGGATATGTTATATTGGATTGTCGTGTTTGAATAGCCGGGTTTTTTTTATGTGAGATGAGTGTTTTTTCATTTTCATTCATGTAAAAACTTGTATGTAATATTCTTTTATTGGGGCACTTCCAGGTTGCGGATGATGTCACCATTTGTATATTATTTACTTTTCTGCACTAGGATAGACCCAAGGAGGAGGGCACAAGTAACCGGGTTCTGGAGTCCAGTGGGAGACCAACTCGAGGAGTCGAGTCCGGGTCTCCTAACTCTAGAATTATGAGGGTTGCTTGCCGCTCTCGTAGGGGTCTAGGGGTGTGGGTTTGACTATTCATCGCGACCGTGGAATCCGTGTTTTATACTGGCTCGTATTGAAAACACGGACGTTCTAGTATATCCAATATTTCATATGATTCTTCTGCTGCGATATCTGTGATGTGATCATGTGATATGTTCTGTGATAGATACTTTGTCACGTCCTGAACGTATGGAACATGACCGGCACTTAAACTACGAACGTCTTGAGGCCTACGTAATCTAAGTAAGACGAAACCCAGAAATCCAAACCAAGAAAAGTAGTAGAGTGAAGGAAAACCAATTTAAATCAAGTAGTTTTAATATCATAAGCCGAATTATGCGTTTTAAAAAAAACATCAAATATTTCCTGAAAATTTTGGCAGAGTCTCCTTTGTAAATACTGGCCCCCAAACGGAATACAAAATGAATAGTATACGAAATCAAAAAAAGGCATCCCCAAGCGGGAGCTAGCTCTTCGTCAATCGACGGTCACAACCACACAAGCAATATAATATACAACGCCAAGGGCGAGGATCAAAACTCAAAAGGAAACTCAAAACAACAAGAAATCCATAGAAATACAACGCGCGACTCTAAAGTCGAAAGAATAACATCACTAGTCTCTATCTCTGAAATAAAATACATGTTTGGTTGATGGAACTTCTAGATACAACTGAATAATAATATACAATGTATAATGATGGGTACGATACAAATAAACCCACCTACTAGCAAGTCACCCGAAAGAAGCAGTGCCAGCAAAGCCGTAAAGAAACCTGTACGGCAAAACCTGCAAGAAACTGTGGCACAACGGGGGTGAGTTGCCAACTCGTGAGTAGAAAAACATCTACGAACAGAAACCGCATGAACAACGCAATCCTAGGCCATATGATCATAATATATCCTCAAATATATAACCAGCAGCCTATAACAATGGCTAGGGTACATGTCTAACCCAAGTGTAATCCCATGTGCCCGTGTCAGTGCCTCAGGTAGCAATATATCATAAGGATAATGTATGAATGCATGAACAGAATGCATGTACTGAAGAAAACTGCTTTCAAAAAAATTAGTGAGATTTCTATATCTTTTTAAAACAAGGTATCATAATGAAATCAGCATAAACAGTGCCTAGCATCGACACAAAATAAATATCCAAATATCTCGATATCTCTATGTCGCGATCTATGTACCTCAATATCTCAAATATCACTGTATGTCTCAATCTCACTATCTAGGGCGCCGTCAGTCCAGACCGGCCCCTAATATCTATCTCAAGACCACGACGGTATCCTCCGGATATCCGACGTGTCGGGTAATATCACCGGTCGGTCGTGCTCCCCTGCACAGGCTCAACGTCAACAACACGATCTTCTTGCCCCGGGGTACCGCACCGGGCCCACCATGTACCCGAAACGGTTCATCCATCTCCTCGAATCGGATCTCGAAATCCATCAGCAAACTCATGGTAGACGACTCATACATCATGGGAAAACCGCACTTTTTATTTAAAAGAGAGGAAAGAAGCTTATACAAGTTTTGCGGTTTTCCCCCAAATCCTGAAAATCTCATGGAAATCCGAATCCAAATCATCAATAGCATGTGAAATCATGAATATAGGCATGAGAATCCATTAATAAGGCATAACAATGAATAACAGTATTCATGAAGTGACAAGTAATAACTACAATAACTAAGCTGGCATCTAAGGTAAGTACACTAATATCATGTCAAACTGCTAGCTATCAAGCTAAGTTAAGCAATAATATTTTTAAGGTGTACGTGACATGGCAATTACCGATGAAGATGTGTGTGAGCCGGCAAGTAAGTGTACGTGGTACATACGCATCATCGGTAATGGTGCTGGTGTCCTAACAGCATAATATCAACAATGCAATATGAAATAACAATATAAGTATGCGATGCGGAGCAACAGCAATAATGTGCGGGAGCTGAATACTAGACACAACGATAACTAATCTGCATTACCTTAATATAAGTCCTACAATAGTGCCTTTTGAAATAACACGAATCGCGGTGTTTTGAAAATAAGGGCTACGGTGTTTTTAAGAAAAGATACGTCTTTTGAAATATCCGTAGAATCCCTTGACCTTTCTTTTAAAATACCCACGATTCCTTAGTTTTGAAATAGGTAGGGGTCTATTCTAGTCTAACAACTACACTAAACTATACGGCTGAACTAACGAGCTGAACTACATGTAAGGAAACCGCCTAATATCTGAGTCGATATATATACATACCTGTATATATATTAGTCGGTGATCCCGCCTCAATAATATCATATCCGATACCATATCTATAATCAGACATCCCAAGTAAAGAGTGTGGATCAATCATCAATATATAGCTCGTACGTAAATCCGCCGTACGGCATCCCCAAATTTGGGTACGGGTCAATATCATATTCATCATACTATTCATCTGGTATCCTCTTTATCAAATATCATGATCGGGGTACTGATCTACGTCTAGTACAATACTGATACCGCCTAAGTATGCATGCACGTGTGTGAAACACTACGTCAAGGACCCTCTACAACGTCATGTCGTATCTCAAATACGAACCCTGCCATATCATCGATCTCACGGCCTCAAATCAAATCTCATCGACTCATCTCAAATCCCAAGTACTATCCTCATCATCCATGCATGTGTATATGAATGTATATATGCATAGTCCCATACCCACGCGTATATACACATATACACATCCCCATCTACGCATAAGAAAGTAATGTATGCAAGTCTGTGTGTGCGTATGTGGGTATAACAACTACTCTAAGATTTCGCAATTAACCCAAAGGTAATCCATGAACACATAATCATATCATGAATAAACATTCTCGTATCATAAAACACCTATATAAACATATATATATATGAACTATACTACGGACTGTGGGGGTGCTATATGCCATCCACCCGACTTCTCCCCGTGGATATAAATCTACTCACCTGATTCTCGCTCGCCGGTGCCGACGTCGCCACGCGTTTGCTTGTCGTCTCGAAGACCACATGGGATACCTACATATCATAACACACCGTATCGCATTAAAACCAAATTCAAAATCGAAACGGCATACGAAAATCAAATCGGCACGCGTATCACGCATAGGTCAAAACCTATTGCCTACGCATGCAAGAATAGCCAAACCAACCCTCGATGTCGATGTACAAGCGTCAAACCATCGAGAAAAACCTAAAAACATTCATTTGCGCATTCACGAACACTAATTATAATATAAAATATGTTAGAATTCACAAAAACCCCAAATTCACCTTAAAAGCCATTTTTCCGAAAATCTAGCAAGCAAAAATTACCCGTTTTAGTATAAAACTCGACGTTTAAACAAATCTAGCGGCCATAATACTTATTAAATATCTTAAATAAGTCATAAAAACAATTCCCATAATTTAATCTCATTAAATTCCATTAACCCCAAAATTCTAGTTTACAAAATACCCAATTTTTAACAATTCATAGCAAAAATGCACAAACAACAATTTAGCTTGGATTTTGATGAACTAAAAGTATTAAAACACTCAATATAATATTTATAATGACATGAAACCTTAATTTGAATTTTATCTCACAAGAATATAATTATTTTAAAAACCTAGTTTACAATTTATATAAATATCACAATTTAAATCAACAAAAAGCAAATTAGCAACTTAATTTGATTTAGCAAAACATTAATATGGCAAATAACTCCCACAACCATAGTCTCACAACACAAAACCCTAACTAGATTTTTCACAAACCCTAATCTAAATCTTCTCTTGCAAACCCACAATTTTCAATTAAACCGAAATTAAACACCTAACAAGCTTCATTAAGGAATTAAACCAACAATTGAACAATGGGTCAAAAGTTATACCTCACAACCATGAATCAAACTTGAAATCTAGACCTCCAATTTGAAATCCTTGCACCAAGATCCATGCTAAAGAAGATGAGGGAAAATGGGTAGGAATCGGATTTGGATTTTAGCTTGATTTTTGAGGTATTTTGATGAATTTTTGATGCAAAATGAGAGAGGGAGAAAGAGGGGCTGTTGTTGATGCAGGAATTTGGAGGGCTCGGCTGGAATTGAGGGAGGAGGAGAGAGAGTGAGGTGGGGAAAGATAATATCTAGTCAAAGTCCACCTTAATTCTACATTTCCTTTTTCTTTTCTTTTCTTTTCTTTGTTTTATTGTACTGGGATGAGAGGCCCAAGAATGGTGGGCTGTCAAAGGGGCTGGCCAGAGCTATAGGGGAGTGGGTTTGGGTTTTGTTTGGGTGAGAAAAAAGATAAATGTTGTACCCCACTTCCATTAACACTAATTTCACCGAAAAAAGCCTTTTTCTTCGATATTTTCTAAACCGTTTTGGCAAACCATTTCATTTCAAAAACCACATGATAAAATTTTGTTTAATGTGTTATGATGCACAAAATTTGTTTCAACTCATTCCAATTTGTAATTTTCCCTAATTAAATGTATTAGTGACGGCTTAAAATAATATTAAAATAACAAATTTCGGAAAAAATTTCAGAAAATTTAAAATTTCACCAGTGGCTCAATAAACACCAATTAATAGCAATTACATAGCTAGAATATGTATATTTTATTTTATAATAAAGATATTTGTATTTTGATTTTTTACGGAAAACCCCCTTATTTTACCAATTTTCCGAAATTTCACCGAAACGATTTTCAAAACGTTACAATCTTCCCCACTTAAAGAAATTCGGTCCCCGAATTTAAATTAAAACTCCCCCCAAATACTAAAACATCTAAGCAAAACCATCAAGTCGTCGGGGCTCCGAAATCGTAAATACATAAAACAAATTGTAGCGCAGCGCATGCGCATGAAAAAATGAGCATATAACTCAAAATCAAAACTCTGTCAAACATCTCTCAATCATCGGAGTCATGGTAAAGACACAAATGTCAAATCCAATACAAAACCAATATGATATAACTCGAAACTATACACGTAAATATCAAATCTATATATGTAAATATCCCAAGGAAATGCATGCCAAATTTTTTTTAAAGTCGTTGTGCAATGCGCATAACACTGCACAGTGGCGGAAGATTGGTTCGAAAGAGTGTGTTTGTAGTTTAACCGCAATCAGAACGGTGTCGCGCATAGCTAGACCGAGATGAGTACGGGTCGTCCTCTGGGAAACGTGGAACATTTTACTCTTACTTTAGATGTGTTGAGAAAGAGAGGAGGGATAAAGAATTTTGAAGAATGGTTTCTAGATCTACGTTAAGCAAGAATGCAAAATATAGATCTAGATTATTTTAGGGATGTAGATAATATAATAAGAGGGCTTGTAGGGTTCGTTAGGATTTAGTAGTTATGGACGATTAATTAAAGGTTACCCTTTTTATCCTTTAATAGATTTAAAACTAAAACGACGGTGATGCATGTAGATTAGGGTTTCTGGAGGGAAAATGAATCCCACTCTTAACCCTTATCTCGACACGGAACTCCGTTCAAATCTAGCCTTTACCAAAACAATCATTAATCTAATCTCTAATCGCGGTCGGAACTAGCAAAGAATTGCTAGCGCGCCCGATTTGGATGTTAATGATTCTTTTGATAAAGTTCATAAACTTTATAGGACTTAAAAAGGGTTTAGGGATGTTCATCATCCATTAGCCTACCCTAATCCTACGAACCCTAACAAGAGGAGAATTACTCGCGCATGTTGGGAGAAGAAGATGAAAAGACAGAGAGGGAAAACATAATGTAAAATGCAAAAGAATTAAATAAAATAACTACCTTTATTAATCAACTTAAACAATCTACACTTTATTCCGTAGAAAATGATTACAAAACTAGTTGCTTCTCGATCTTTCCTAAAGAGGTAGAAGAACAGTTGATGATCAGCCTGGATGCGTGAGCGTCTGGGACTTCGTGATCTCTTCGGCTTGATAATTTTTCCAAGAGGCTCTCGGTGCCTTTTTATAGTGCAAAGCCAGAATCTTTTGCTTCAAAAGTTGGTAAAATATCGTAAAGAATCATACCCCAAAATATTTCCTTCCAACTCTATAATATTACGGTGGATCCGCGGCCCAAGGGTGGGTTTGGCCGCGGATCCGCACTCAAAGGTGGGGATCTCTCGATCAAATTTCTTGGGCTTCCTTCTCGTGACATGTGGCAATCCTAGGCACCTTCAGAATCTGAAAATCTTTTCTCTGTTGCTTCCAGACTTGGTCTCCAAGTTTTGCTTCTTAATTTGGCAAGATTTCATCAACAACTTAATTTGTTTGATAAATTCTGCATAACAACTTGGAAAATTCTGCACAATAATCTCAAATAATATTTAGTAAGCTTATTTCTACTATGATTTGTTCAATAGATTTATTTGCATACATTTTCCTACCAAATGATAATTAAAATATATTAACACATGGAAAATGGTGTTTTTACATGTAAACTCTCATATGTATAATATATTATAATAAAGTCCTTTTTTAATATGAAAATGGTAGGAAAAATGTAATACAAATGTGCAGTTTTATCAACTGAACAGCGGACGTCTAGCATAAGAAAATAACCATATACATATATACCTTTTGTTTAAAATGTACGTTCCGCCATTTTGAAAACAATTTAGAAGGGTTTCCTTGTTTTAAACGTTTCGTGTTATATCAGACACGTAGATAAATACTGAGACTATAGCTCGCTTTTGGAATTCCCTTCGATAGGTATCAAGGCATGCAAAATACATTCAGGTACTGTCCTCTGACTAGTCCTGCTCAGTACGAAAACCCATAGCAAATATCATAAAAACGTACTGCTCTATAAGAAATCAATCCCAAACTACGCATATGAATACTACGTGCATCTGGTGCGCACGGAAATCAAGATCCATATATGTGCCATACATGCGCACAGAAACAACATCTAAGTGCATCGGGTGTGCACACAACATCTGTCATAGGCAACGTGTGTGCCTGACAGAAAGAACAAGTGCGTCTGACACGCACGAAGAATCTCGATTTAGTGCATCTGGTGTGCACCGAAATCGCTTCTCAAAACATGCGCTCAACATGCGCGAAAATCAAAACCAGGTGCATCCATCATGCACGAAATCATGAAATCCAATATCAAGCGCCGAACATGCGCAAAATCAAATCAGGTGCATAAGGTGCACAAAACAAATATCGAACATCACCATCAAAATCGAAGACCAGTGCATCTAAATGCACAACATGCGTATCACTGCACTGCAAGCATATGTGAACTATACCGAGTGCAAAAACCAAATCGTATGCGTATATACGCACAAATCAACTCAACTGTATGAAATCCATATAATCACAAACATGAGAAACCAAGGCACGAAAACTATCTCAAGTGCAACAACTGTGCAAAAATCGTAAAAACTCAGTAGCTGCAACCATGGTACATGAAAACAAATATCATGAACTCAATCATCAAAACCAAATCATGCGAATATGTCGCTCAAAATACCAAAATCAAGTATGGCGGAATATTCCCCGCTCAAGCACTTCCTCTAAGAACCTCTGGCCAATTGTCGTGGTCACTCATAGCATGTCTCGTCGACGATCCTGAACTCCGGCCTGCCGGCGTACGCAACATGACCACTCCTGGGTCCTAGTCTTCCCGTAATTCATTCCAGAAAGGTCCTGTCGAGACCCTTTCCAAATCTCGTCTCTGCCGAACTGTCCGGAAGTCATCGCCCTTTACTATATCTATTTCTTGTTCCGGAACGGCTGCAGACTCATCACGGCTCCTTCTAGAAGGTATATCTAAGCACAATGCCTCGGCATGCGTATCGCATCTCTGATGTCGGCGGAGTGGAACGTCGTCTCATCAAGATCTCATACGAACCCCTTGCTCCACTTTCTCTAATGTCGACTGCTTCGGACTCGTCTCATCGTGGCTGCATGGACTGAGCTCCTACGGCTATCCTTGTGTTTGGAGTCTCCCAAGAAATGCATCTCACCACCTGGCATCCGAATGAAGTCGAACCATCCGATCGATTTGTCAAAACCTCATAATCCCCCAAGAGCTCAACATCTTGGGTACAGTTTAACAGTATTGAGTACGTACCACAGCATCGATGGTCCAGCCGTAGAAGGGCAAACCGAAGCCTCACTAATGGCGCCGCGGAACTGCCGCAAACCCTAAGGTTCAAAGGCTTTCACACGGTCATTATGTCGAGTTAGGGTTTCATTCTTCTAGAGGGTCCATAGAATTGCCTGAATGTCCTTCCGAATACTTTAAACTTGGAATAATAGGTTTCTGACATTCGATCGTCTCTGTCGACTCTCAATGTCTCCGCATGAAGTCGTCTCTAGCTGGAATCAATCTATCTAATGACCTCGCATCGGGGTAGCGAACGAACCACATGTCCTAGTCATTCATCCCCGGGTGACTAGCGACCTTTTATCATCTCTTAGTACAACTCGTACTACAATAGCTCCAACATCTGGGGCGATATCTCGTCGTTCGCAGCAATAACTGGCTCACTCGTCTGCACGCTGAACAGTGCCTCAATTATCATGAATAAGCAATGCGCCAACGGTCATCAAAAATCTGGCTGGCCTCTGTCGGTGGCCCATTCCTCTAGTACTGATCGGCACGTCTGAGAAATCTCGTAAAGGCGATCCGCCAAATGCTCGTGGCGCGAAAACACAGTAAAAAGGCACATCTCCGCAATCGAGTGTCGCCGGAATTACGCCCTGGTCAGTCCTCGTTCGTGACGAGCTCGTGCTGACCGCAACTCTAGCCGTAGCTCTCCTTGCCCGTAATCGTGGCAGCAAAACCATGACTGGTACCCATGAGGCTAGATCAGAAATGAATATGATACTGAGCAAAGAAATGTATATCCTAAGGCTCCTTAAGTGGAGTAGCGTATCGTAAGTATGCCGCGGAACATACCCACGGTACGTCACTCTACTTTAGTCACCTATTCCATCAACCAAGGGTCATCCAACGCTCCGAAGGTAAAACCTAACGCTCTGATACCAACTTTGTCACGTCCCGAACGTATGGAACAAGACCGGCACTTAAACTACGAACGTCTTGAGGCGTACGTAATCTAAGTAAGCCGAAACCCAGAAATCCAAACCAAGAAAAATAGTAGAGTGAAGGAAAACCAATTTAAATCAAGTAGTTTTAATAGCATAGACCGAATTATGCGTTTTAAAAAAAACATCAAATATTTCCTGAAAATTTTAGCAGAGTTTCCTTTGTAAATACTGGCCCCCAAACGGAATACAAAATGAATAGTATACGAAATCAAAAAAAGGCATCCCCAAGCGGGAGCTAGCTCTTCGTCAATCGACAGTCACAACCACACAAGCAATATAATATACAACGCCAAGGGCGAGGATCAAAACTCAAAAGGAAACTCAAAACAACAAGAAATCCATAGAAATACAACGCGCGACTCTAAAGTCGAAAGAATAACATCACTGATCTCTATCTCTGAAATAAAATACATGCTTGGTTGATGGAACTTCTAGATACAACTGAATAATAATATACAATATATAATGATGGGTACGATACAAATAAACCCACCTACTAGCAAGTCACCCGAAAGAAGCAGTGCCAGCAAAGTCGTAAAGAAACCTGTACGGCAAAACCTGCAAGAAACTGTGGCACAACGGGGGTGAGTTGCCAACTCGTGAGTAGAAAAACATCTACGAACAGAAACCGCATGAACAACGCAATCCTAGGCCATATGATCATAATATATCCTCAAATATATAACCAGCAGCCTATAACAATGGCTAGGGTACATGTCTAACCCAAGTGTAATCCCATGTGCCCGTGTCAGTGCCTCAGGTAGCAATATATCATAAGGATGATGTATGAATACATGAACAGAATGCATGTACTGAAGAAAACTGCTTTCAAAAAAACTTAGTGAGATTTCTATATCTTTTTAAAACAAGGTATCATAATGAAATCAGCATAAACAGTGCCTAGCATCGACACAAAATAAATATCCAAATATCTCGATATCTCTATGTCGCGATCTATGTACCTCAATATCTCAAATATTACTGTATGTCTCAATCTCACTATCTAGGGCGCCGTCAGTCCAGACCGGCCCCTAATATCCATCTCAAGACCACGACGGTATCCTCCGGATATCCGACGTGTCGGGTAATATCACCGGTCGGTCGTGCTCCCCTGCACAGGCTCAACGTCAACAACACGATCTTCTTGCCCCGGGGTACCGC
Organism: Agapanthus africanus; assembly: GCA_030015575.1. NCBI lineage: Eukaryota > Viridiplantae > Streptophyta > Magnoliopsida > Asparagales > Amaryllidaceae > Agapanthus > Agapanthus africanus. The sequence goes on along the minus strand of JASDDO010000031.1, from coordinate 172,424,428 downwards.
ACCGGGCCCACCATGTACCCGAAACGGTTCATCCATCTCCTCGAATCGGATCTCGAAATCCATCAGCAAACTCATGGTGGACGACTCATACATCATGGGAAAACCGCACTTTTTATTTAAAAGAGAGGAAAGAAGCTTATACAAGTTTTGCGGTTTTCCCCCAAATCTAGAAAATCTCATGGAAATCCGAATCCAAATCATCAATAGCATGTGAAATCATGAATATAGGCATGAGAATCCATGAATACGGCATAACAATGAATAACAGTATGCATGAAGTGACAAGTAATAACTACAATAACTAAGCTGGCATCTAAGGTAAGTACACTAATATCATGTCAAACTGCTAGCTATCAAGCTAAGTTAAGCAATAATATTTTTAAGGTGTACGTGACATGGCAATTACCGATGAAGATGTGTGTGAGCCGGCAAGTAAGTGTACGTGGTACATACGCATCATCGGTAATGGTGCTGGTGTCCTAACAGCATAATATCAACAATGCAATATGAAATAACAATGTAAGTATGCGATGCGGAGCAACAACAATAATGTGCGGGAGCTGAATACTAGACACAATGATAACTAATCTGCATTACCCTAATATAAGTTCTACAATAGTGCCTTTTGAAATAACACGAATCGCGGTGTTTTGAAAATAAGGGCTACGGTGTTTTTAAGAAAAGATACGTCTTTTGAAATATCCGTAGAATCCCTTGACCTTTCTTTTAAAATACCCACGATTCGTTAGTTTTGAAATAGGTAAGGGTCTATTCTAGTCTAACAACTACACTAAACTATACGGCTGAACTAACGAGCTAAACTACAGGTAAGGAAACCGCATAATATCTGAGTCGATACATATACATACATGTATATATATTAGTCGGTGATCCCGCCTCAATAATATAATATCCGATACCATATCTATAATCAGACATCCCAAGTAAAGAGTGCGGATCAATCATCAATATATAGCTCGTACGTAAATCCGTCGTACGGCATCCCCAAATTTGGGTACGGGTCAATATCATATTCATCATACTATTCATCTGGTATCCTCTTTATCAAATATCATGATCGGGGTACTGATCTACGTCTAGTACAATACTGATACCGCCTAAGTATGCATGCACGTGTGTGAAACACTGCGTCAAGGACCCGCTACAACGTCATGTCGTATCTCAAATACGAACCCTGCCATATCATCGATCTCACGGCCTCAAATCAAATCTTATCGACTCATCTCAAATCCCAAGTACTATCCTCATCATCCATGCATGTGTATATGAATGTATATATGCATAGTCCCATACCCACGCGTATATACACATATACACATCCCCATCTATGCACAAGAAAGTAATGTATGCAAGTCTGTGTGTGCGTATGTGGGTATAACAACTACTCTAAGGTTTCGCAATTAACCCAAAGGTAATCCATGAACACATAATCATATCATGAATAAACATTCTCGTATCATAAAACACCTATATAAACATATATATATGAACTATACTACGGACTACGGGGGTGCTATACGCCATCCACCCGACTTCTCCCCGTAGATATAAATCTACTCACCTGATTCTCGCTCGCCGGTGCCGGCGTCGCCACGCGCTTGCTTGTCGTCTCGAAGTCCACATGGGATACCTACATATCATAACACACCGTATCGCATTAAAACCAAATTCGAAATCGAAACGGCATACGAAAATCAAATCGGCACGCGTATCACGCATAGGTCAGAACCTATTGCCTACGCATGCAAGAATAGCCAAACCAACCCTCGATGTCGATGTACAAACGTCAAACCATCGAGAAAAACCCTAACACTTTCATTTGCGCATTCACGAACACTAATTATAATATAAAATATGTTAGAATTCACAAAAACCCCAAATTCACCTTAAAAGCCATTTTTCCGAAAATCTAGCAAGCAAAAATTACCCGTTTTAGTACAAAACTCGACGTTTAAACAAATATAGCGGCCATAATACTTATTAAATTTCTTAAATAAGTCATAAAAACAATTCCCATAATTTAATCTCATTAAATTCCATTAACCCCAAAATTCTAGTTTACAAAATACCCAATTTTTAACAATTCATAGCAAAAATGCACAAACAACAATTTAGCTTGGATTTTGATGAACTAAAAGCATTAAACCACTCAATATAATATTTATAATGACATGAAACCTTAATTTGAATTTTATCCCACAAGAATATAATTATTTTAAAAACCTAGTTTACAATTTATATAAATATCACAATTTAAATCAACAAAAAGCAAATTAGCAACTTAATTTGATTTAGCAAAACATTAATATGGAAAATAACTCCCACAACCATAGTCTCACAACACAAAACCCTAACTAGATTTTTCACAAACCCTAATCTAAATCTTCTCTTGCAAACCCACAACTTTCAATTAAACCGAAATTAAACACCTAACAAGCTTCATTAAGGAATTAAACCAACAATTGAACAATGGGTCAAAAGTTATACCTCACAATCATGAATCAAACTTGAAATCTAGACCTCCAATTTGAAATCCTTGCACCAAGATCCATGCTAAAGAAGATGAGGAAAAATGGGTAAGAATCGGATTTGGATTTTAGCTTGATTTTTGAGGTATTTTGATGAATTTTTGATGCAAAATGAGAGAGGGAGAAAGAGGGGCTGTTGTTGATGCAGGAATTTGGAGGGCTCGGCTGGAATTGAGGGAGGAGGAGAGAGAGTGAGGTGAGGAAAGATAATATCTAGTCAAAGTCCACCTTAATTCTACATTTCCTTTTTCTTTTCTTTTCTTTTCTTTGTTTTATTGTACTGGGATGAGAGGCCCAAGAATGGTGGGCTGTCAAAGGGGCTGGCCAGAGCTATAGGGGAGTGGGTTTGGGTTTTGTTTGGGTGAGAAAAAAAGATAAATGTTGTACCCCACTTCCATTAACACTAATTTCACCGAAAAAAGCCTTTTCCTTCGATATTTTCTAAAGCGTTTTGGCAAACCATTTCATTTCAAAAACCACATGATAAAATTTTGTTTAATGTGTTATTATGCACAAAATTTGTTTCAACTCATTCCAATTTGTAATTTTCCCTAATTAAATGTATTAGTGACGGCTTAAACTAATATTAAAATAACAAATTTCGGAAAAATTTTCAGAAAATTTGAAATTTCACCAGTGGCTCAATAAACACCAATTAATAGCAATTACATAGCTAGAATATGTATATTTTATTTTATAATAAAGATATTTGTATTTTGATTTTTTACGGAAAACCTCCTTTTCTTACCGATTTTCCGAAATTTCACCGAAACGATTTTCAAACCGTTACAATACTGTATATAGTATATATGATATATTATATAGGCGTTACTTATGTTTTACACCCGCGCTAGCCCTGCCCCGCTCTGCCGTTAGTTACCTAACCTAACGGTGCACGAGGGGACATCGAGGCGAATGCGGATGGCATAAGTGTACGTCGTATTTATCTGTGATGTTTAGGTAACTTAAATGATGGGACTTCATTAATGAGATTAATGAAAGTAAAAGAAACCTAAAGATGTTGTAGAATCGAATTTCAAAAATAAAACAGGTAGCTACAGTTCTTGCTTTGCACAGCGATATATATGATATATCCAGCACCTTATTCGATAAGGAAAGGACCGAGATCCCTTCGCCGGGAGTGACTCCTTTAGCAATAACTGGCAAATGCTACAACCCTCGGTTTGTCTTTTGATAGCTTCTATAGTTTCTGCTTTGCACAGTGATATCTATGATATATCCCGCACCTCATTCGACGAGGAAAAGGCCGACGATCCCTTCACCAGGATTGACCCCTTTAGCAAAACTAGAAAAGCCTAAAAAAACACTCCATTTCAAAATTCATTCGATCCTACAACGATATCAAGTTCATTACGCAATAGGTTTTCAGAAAAACCTGTCGTAGCCCTCCGTCATTTCAGATAAGTCCTGTTTAGTATTCGTGCTGCGTTTGTTGACCCTGTCAAGGCGCAGTGTGCGGTAGCTAACCAGTATTTATCTGTTTATGCATATGATGCAGATTGGGTTAGGGTAGTCGTACGGCCTTGTTGACCTTGTCAAGGGTTGTGCGGGTGGGTTTGATTCAATCAAGAAATGACGGGTTGAACTTGACTTACGGTCTATGGTTTGTTGACCTTGTCATGGTCATAGATCGTTTGGGGCAAAATATTATCGGGAATTTCAAGTGTTGAAATTTGCAATGAGATTGCATACCTTTTATGAGATAGTTGGATACCGATACCCGCTGCGAGTAAGAGTTACTCCTGGGAGAGTTTTACACATTACAATTAGCCGATCAAGTAGGTGTCTAGAAAGGTGTCAACGGGGTTACGCCTCTGGGAAAACGAGGTTTACATTAATTAGGTTCGTGCGAAAGCACGGGGGACCTCCCTCAAAGTACCGACACTGGCCTGGCTGAAAAATTGGCGAACTTGTAGTGTGTAATTAATCCCGGCTAGTCTTTCCTTTTAGGGTTTGAAGGAAAATTTGATAAAAACAGTGGGAGCCATCCTGATTAGATAAAATAATAACCAATCTATTCTTGCAAAAGCGCACGCTGAGTGTTTTCTTCTCTCTCTCTCCAGGTAGCGACCATATCACGCCTTAATCAAGATAATAATACGGATGTATTGACCGAACCCGCTTGTTATACTGAGCTGGGGAACGTTGGTCCCGCTCCAACTTATAATTGTTATAAGACAGAGCAGGAAATAGAGGAATACCAGAATTCCTATGCCGCCTAAACGAAGAAAGTGCATATGATGCATCTCCTTCGGGTGTGTTCTTTACACAGAACTGTTTCTCAGTGTCCTCTGCGTCCTGGGTATCGGATACCGGAACAGGATCCCAGATATGTAATCAGTTACATGGGCTACAGAAAGGTAGAGAACTGAGAACGGGTGATAAGTTTCATGAGACAGAAAACGGGGCAAGTGTTGCAGCCAAGTCTGTTGGTCACGGTCACCCTGTATTCCAAATACATTGATTCTAAACGAATGTTATTAGATACCGAACCTGATATACAAAATCATATCAGTCTCTTTATTAGTAAAGAAATGATAGAATTTTGTATTGTTGGATAATATTTTGAACATTTCCTATATCAAAAGTTGATCGGTTCAGGCACGTTATCTAAAAGCGTTGATATTCTAAATCAAACTACAGTTCTTGGTATACGGAACACACACAAGAGGAAGAGTTCAGAAATGAACGGATCCTTCTTGAGGTATTGTAGACTAGGTCATATCAATGCGACCCGACTAGCTAAGTTGCACATAGATGCATATTTAAATCTGTTTGAATTTACATCTTGTGAAACTTGCCAGTCATGTCACAGAGATAACATGACCATAGCTCTATTTACTGGAAACAGAGAAAGAGTTAGTGAACTCTTGGGACTGATACATGATGATGTATGTAAGGTCCCCTGTCTACACATGTCTAGACCAGTTCTTTGTACTTCATTACATTCTCTGATGATCTTTCGAGATTCAGACCTATGCTGCTGTTGAAACACAAGTCCGAACCTTTTGAGATATTCACAGAATATAAGTTAGAAGTAGAGAACCAAAATACGGGTATAAGTATTATGTCCTATGATGAGATCAAGGAGGAGAATACTTGTGCATAGAATTCCTGGACTATTCTAAAGGAGAATGAGATTCTCTCTCAGCATTACTCCTCCGTATACACCATAGCACGATGGTATATCGGGGTGGAGCAATAGCACCCTATGTGATATGGTGTGCTCTATGATGAGTACTACTGAGTTTCCTGTTTCCTTTTGGGAGTTATGCGCTTGAGAAGCTGCATACCTATTGAATAGGGTTCGAATCAGATCACAGCCTACCACTCCATATGAGATATGGTATGGGAAGAGCCCATGTCTTAAGCTAGTTAAGATTCGGGGTTGTCCGGCCTATGTCTAAAAGCAAAATCCGGACAAGCTCGAGGCAAGGTTAGTTATGTAGAACTGGAAAGGTTCCAGCTATGCAAACTACAGCAGATGATTTGGTACAACCAAAGGATTCAGTAGATACCAACGAACCTCAGCCTCTCCGACGATCTAGTAGGGTTTCTCACCCACCTGAGAGATACTTCAGTTTCTCTATGACAGTGGGAGCGAGAATTGCATCATGAGATGATGACCCAACCAGTTTCGAGCAGGCCATCAGGAGTGGGACTCTATAAGAATGGTTGGAAGCTTAGCGATCTGAGATGGAATCCTTATACACCAACAAAGTATGGACTTTGGTTGCTATATCTGAAGGGTTAAATCCCCATCAGGAGCAAGTATATCTTGAGAAGATTACTTGGTGTAGATGGAAAAGTTGAGACTTTCAAAGCTAGACTTGTTAAAGGTTTTCGTCATCGACCAGGCGTGGATAATGATGAAACCTTTTCCAGTGGCTATGCTTAAGTCCATCCGGATCCTACTTGCCACGGCTACATACCATGACTACGATATCTGGCGGTTGGGTGTCATGACTGCTTTTCTAAAATAATGTTTTAGAAGAGAGCGTCTATAAGTACACAGCCAGAGGGCTTCGTAGACAGTGGGAGCAGCGGAAATGTGTACAAGATGCTTTATAGGATAAAGCAGGCATCGCGGAGTTGGAACGTCTGTTTTGATGAAGTAGTCAAAGAGTTTGACATCATCAAAATGGTAGATGAACCTTGTATATACAAAAATGTAGTAGGGAGTATGGTGACGATCCTCGTAGAGTACGTGGATGACATACTCTTGATAAGAAAGGAGTTTCCTATGCTACGCTCGCTCAATCTCCGCTAATCACAAGGATTCTCCGTATAGGATCAAAGTGATACCTCCTAAATCCTGAGTTATGATCTATGAGATAGATCTAATTGGATGTTAGGATTCTCACTAGTTGAAGTGAGATGGTATCAATTGATCCTGGGGAGAATCACTAGAAGTGTTCCAGGGTGATAAGGAATGTCAGTCACAGGCATTGTCTTTACCCTCAGTAAAGGGACGGTATGTTGGAAGAGTTCCAAGCTAGATACCGTGGCATACTAGACAATAAAGGCTGGATACATCGCTACTTAAGATGCTACCAAAGTGGCTGTCTGGGTGTATATTTGTTCATGAGATGAACTTAGTTCCTCCCATTGTGTGACAATGGAGTTGTGGCTTAGGCCTAAGAACGCCTGTCCCATCAGTGATCCAGACATATTCAAAGGCAGTATCACCTGATCATGGAGATGCTTGATCTCCAGGGTGATCGAGGTTAGGAGTGTAGACTCAGAGGACAACACGGCGGATCCACTCACAAAGGCCTTTTCCCAGAGAGAGACTTTTATGGGATGGTTGAGTATGAGATACTACAACCACTGCTTTCATATGGCCCCAGTGCAAGTGGGAGATAGTTAGTAATATGTATGCCCCAGAGGCCATTATTATACATAGGATGTATATTGTAGTGGATGCTTGGACATATATAGGGAGGACTTTCTTGCTCGACATGATAGTATGCCATCTGGTTGCTCTTTACCTTAACGTGTACACTGATTGTCTCTCTGTTACGTGTTGGTAAAGCCCTTAGAATGTGTACTTGACTACCTGGACTATGATGCGGATCATACTAGTGGGGACATGGTAGTCCATAAGTACATCCTTCAAGGTCCCTAGTCGTGGGTGTATTGAGACAGGGCATCGATATACCAGAGTAGACTAGCGTATACCTTCTCGACCCATACAGATGGGCGATGGACGATCCCATATCCATTGGTGTTTGACATCAGAGATGATATACGGGTGCTCAGTGGAGACTGGGTACACTGGACGGACTCGCCGAGAACTCCCAGATGGTATTATACCTTACGTCAGATGGCAGTTCTCTGGTGACACTGGTACAGAGTAGTCTGTTGACCCGAGATCGTCATAGAGTCTTGTGTGGTTCCCACTGTGCTTTGATTTCCACCTTACCACGTCCAAGAGGGCATGCAAAACGGTGGTTTTTGGGTACAGTCCCGAATCACATGGAGGCAATGAGCGATAGGAGGGGATTCGTCTCTCCCGGTATAGGGAGTTGATGTTGCGCTGTGTTCGATTGGCTATAACCGGAAATCCCTGGCCAGGGTTGCTGAGATTTACTGGTAAGTGTTACCAGTAGTTTCTCGAACTGTTATAGACCTCATATCGACATGACTTATCGAGCTATTGGGGTCTGATGTTTACCACCCCTTGGCGAGATATGCGACATATCATACGACGAGACCGGACTGTACGGTAAGTGTTACTGGTTGAATTCACAGGAGTGTGAGCGGGCTTGCTCGTCGATCTTCTGATCGCTCAATACCCGGGTGGCCGTTATGTTTAGCAGCCCGCTTGCGGCTTGTGGGTGTTTGATATGATCATCACCTGCTGCCGGCATATTGACGAGTCTTTAGAATCCTACACAGAGGTTTCCTGGCTCAAGCGAAACGAAATAAGAGCGCATATGAGATATGTGCGGGACCGAGAATAATACCAGTATGTGATACTGTATTCGATTCTCGCGATTTGTGACATTGATCGGTTATATGCGATATAGCCGGGTTATCGGATCAAGTGTTGATTCGATAAGATGTTACTATTGATATTAGTCGGTTATATGTGATATGACCGGATCAATAAGTCAAGTGTTGATTTAATGATTTAATATATAATTATATATTTGATATATCACTTTACATTAACTAATATTGGTTCACTTAAGATGTTTTTCTCACTTGTTTGTGCACATTGTATATGTGATATATTTTTGTGCACAAGTTTGTATCATGTTTGATGATACATGCAAACTTGGGTGTATGTTTGGTTTAAACCATGGTTGGTCAATGGTTAGGGTTTCATTTGCTTCATTTACTTATTCATTTATTTATTTATCCATTTTAGAAAGAAATAAAATGGTGGCTAACTTTGGATTATCTTTGAAGCTTCATGAAGCTTTGAAATGGTTGACCATTTTGTTTCTTTCCTTAACCCTAACCATTCACTTTAACCTTAGTTTATTCTCTACACCTAACTATGGTTGCAAATATGATAAGTATCATATTATTTCCTATTTTTAAAATTCTTATGATATTCTTTTTCTTCTTCTTCTTCTTCTTCAAAAAGAAGAGAGCTTGCAACCTTCAATGGTGATTTCATGAAAAGAGTGAGAAATCCAATTCTAAAGTGAACGCACTTCCTTTTTCTTCATCCTCTACCACTTGCGAAGTAGTATAGGGTGTTTTCTTCACAAATTTCATGGCTTGGTGAAGTTGGAGCTTGATCTTGTGTTGCCTCGATGTAGATCATCTTCGGCATCGAAGTCGACGACCTAGCCCGATCATTTCTTCGATGAAACCACCGTGAGAGTCCGGGATCCGATGGGTACAGCGGAGGGACTTCATCACGGAGATATGGAGGTGGAGGACCGGATCTACAAAGGTTGTATTTCCGTTCACTTATTAGTAAAGCAGTTTACTAGTTCTAGTTTTCGCCTAAACTCTAGTTAACGATCGCATTAGGGTTTCTCGGTACCAGAAATTTTTGAAATTGGCATGGTTGATGCCTTGTGAGACCTCATTAGTGTGCCTAGGAACCCTACAACTATACGATGGTCGTTCCAAACAATATGGATCACCGTAGCGATACGAAATGTTCTGAAGAAATGCAAAAGGGAAACTAGGAGTAGTAGGGGCATATATGACTTTGTCACGAATCAAGACAATCCGTCTATAAAAAGATTTGGTAAACTTAGTTAAAGAGTTTTAGTTTAAGGTAAGTCATGGATCGTTATACCAGAAAGAGAGAAGAAACACTCAACGTGCGCTTTATCAAGATTAGATTGGTTATCACTTTATCTAATCAGGATGGCTCCTACTGTTTCCTAGAATTCTCCTTCAAACCCTAAAAGGAGAACTAATCAGGATCATGTACACCTTACAAGTTCGCTAACAGTTCAGCCAGGTCAGTGTTGGTACTCCGAGGGAGGTCCTCCTTGCTTTCACACAGACCCAATTTAATAACTCCGTTTCCGCAAAGACGTAATCTCGTTGACATTTTCTAGACACCTAATAGCCTAGCTAATTGTGAGGTGAAAAATCTCCCGAGAAGTAATACATACTCATCTGTGGGAATCGGAACCCAACTATCTTTGTGTGATAATTTTAACGAAAACCGACCAAAATTACCACTCCGGAAGGTATGCGCAAACCTGGCAAGTTTCCCGTATATTTGAAACTCCCGATATGGTTTCTTCCCCAAGCGTCTTATGACCTTAACGAAGGCCAACAAATCATAATAAGTCGTAAATCAAGTTATACCCATCATTTTCCTGATTAATCTAAACTCACTCGTACCCGCCCTTGACGAAGGCCAACAAGGTTATACGACTGTCCTAAATTAATGCATCTCTATGCAGCAAAAAAGTAACACATAGCTACCATACACTATGTCTTGACGAAGGCCAACAAACATAGTATGAATACTAGGCGCTACCTGTCTGAAATGGCGGAAGGCAACGGCTGGTTTTGGCGAAAAACCGTTAAAATAATGAACTTGATATTGTTGAAGAAACTCGAGTGGCTTTGAAATGGAGTGGTTTAAGCTCCCCTTTTAAAACTAGTAACATAAACTTTTGCTTAAGAACGAACTCTCCGTGAAGGGATCAAAGACTCTTCCCTCATAGAATGAGGTGCGGGATATGTCTAACTGAATACATCTATGCAAAGCAAATGAATACGACTAGTTTTGAAAAAAACCGAGTAGTTCTAAAAATTGGTTCCGACATCATTTAGATTTATTTTTCTTGCATTATATAGATAATGCGTTCCCATCATTTTAATTTTCCAATCCATACAAGAAACTAAAATAGCATGATTTTATATTCCATCTGCATTCGCCACGGGGCCCTGAGTCTTCACCGTTAGGTTACTTAACTTACTGGAGGACGGGGACGGGGCTAGCGCGAATGCAAAACATATAAAAATATCTACTAATATATATATATATATATATATATATATATATTAACATCACAGGCAGATAATAGTCATCACAGAAAGATAATAATCATCACGGGCATGCGAACAACAATATATAATAGCAGATAAACTAAGAGCCCCGCGTTTCATTTGAGCCGTAAATGAGACGTGACGTTCTCCGGTCGTGTGGATAGCCCGTACAAATCCGATCCTAGAGCCCTACGAGTACGGCAAGACACCTGCCCATTCTAGAAACTGGATAATACGCCCTCAATGAAGTGAGTCAGTCACCCGTCGCTTTCTAGAATCCAATAACTTATGCACCCCTCCACCGGTCGATCCTATAACCACTAAAAATGCGACGAGCAACTCGCCAATTCCAGAGCGAGGCGACCCAATCTCAACTCTATCAGATGGCCACCTGATGCACTCTAGAACCCAGCTACTCGAGCACTTCTACTAAGTTAATCCTAGTACAGAAAAAAATATATACAAGGGTGACAACGACAACATCCTGGTCGAGCCCCAATAAAAGAAAATACATAATACGGAAACGGCAGCCACGTGTTGGAGCTTGTCCCGAACAAATGAATACAACAAGGTAAATCAAAACCATACAGGCAACGCAAGAGAGGCAATCCGATACGACAATCCGACTAAAACATAACCAAGATATATATATCACCACAGAAACAACACCACAATGTGTGTAATATCGTCTAAATGAACATATAGAAATTAGACAACGTTCAACACATATCTGCATGTAAACGAAGTCACGACATTTGAATTCAACGCATGATCAGTCGAAAATATTGCATTTTTAACACGACAATTTCCCCACTATTTGCACTCATCTATAGGTGTTCGGTATTAATATAACACATATTAGCAAAACAGCCGTAAAATACCAAATTACCTGTGTTGTATATTAAAACCGACACTTTGAGAGAAATTGAGTGTTTATCATGGCATCGCATCATCTTTGTATAGCGCAACACTTGTTTCGAGAATCTGTGCAGGAAATTCCAGGAGAAAAGAAAAATCTGTGAAAAAGTGCTGATAAAAATACGCCAACTCCAAGACTTGAGATCTGGCAATGAACTGAAGATAATTAAAAGATTCCACATATCAGAAGATACACCTAAAGTCTGAACAAAGCCACACTGGAAAATTGAAGCGGTAAGGCTCCTATTGGGCCGCGGATCCGCGGCCGGAGCAGGCTTGCGCGGCGGATCCGCGGCCGTCTTGCCACATCATCATCAAAGCTCCTCTCCAGTATTCTTCTCTCAATGCCTACACCTCATCAAGCTATGGCAATTTCCAGTATTCTCCAGAAGTTTCTGCCGGATCAGCAAAGCTCCTTGTACAAGCTAATCATATTCAAGCTTCCAAAGCAACCTACTTAACAAACTAAACCTAGAAGCTTCACCCTAAGCTCCAAACTTATGAAGGAAGCTAAAGCCTAACTAACTACCTCTAGAAGCTTCTACCTAACTACCTAGATTACAAGGGAAGCTAAACTAAACCTAGCTTCTAAAGGAAGCTAATCCTAATCCTAAGGCTATAAAAGGAACCCTAAAGCTTCACTTCTAGGGTTGTCCATTAATTGAATCTCCAATTTCCCAACACAAGTTGAGTGACACAACTTGTAACCCTAATCCCCAAATTCAAATTCCAAAGCCAAAAATCAAGAACTCCGAGTACCAAATCAAGCATGAAGCCTTCGATCCTTTAGAAAGCGACGCCGGACTTCATCGGAGCAAGTGATCCAAGGAGATCCGCGACTCAAGAAGACGAGCGAAGCCGAAATCGACGATTGAGTTCTTTCCTCTTGTAGATCTTGAGAGAATTATAATGAAATTGTTGATAAATAAAGGTGAAATTCTTTTATCTTGCTTTCTTTAAAATTCTTGCATCATGATTCGATCTCAATTTGTGATTATGTGTCTTGTTATGATGTTTGAGTAAAACTCCGCTCGTGAAGGAGTCGAGACGATCAATAGATGATGATGATTAGATTCTTATACAATTCTTAAGTCCTGCGAGTTTGTAAACCCTAGCAAATTGAAGAATCGATGACCTAGTTTTGATGCGATGCTTTCTTGATTGTGTTCGCTCGAAATTAGGGATCCACGATCGATTCTTGAATTTACTAGAGGCTAGAATGTGAATGATATCGACGAAAGGACAAGGGATAGAAGATGAAACTTTAGTTTCTGCAAGAAATCCCTAATTCTCGTTGATCATCATCGATCTAGTATCAATTTCATCTATGGATAAGAATATGTAATCAATAAATATCATCACATCTATAGATCCGATCGATTCCTACGAGCCTCATTTCGATTCTTGATTCTTGGATTGGATATCATCACTTCTTGATTCTTGAATTTTTAATGTTTTTCTTGATTTTAGATTTAGATCTAGATAATTCTTGAATTCAACTTTAAAATCTTGAATTGAATTGTCATTTCTCTTTTCTTTTAATTTTCAATTCATCTAATTCGAAATACGAACGGATCTCACTTTCCCTGTGGACAATCCGCACTCGCTAGCACGCTACAATCGACACCGTTATTGATTGCGGTCAAAATATTTTTGGTTGTGATTTCTATACATTTCTTTCTACATACACACCGGAAACGAATCAATCAAATGGCGCCGTTGCCGGGGATCATGCGCTAATCCGTTCGTTTTTTTTTAAAATTTGAGTTGAAAAATTTATTCCATCAATATTTTTATATCTAAATTCGCACAAACCCTAAACGTGTTGTTGTGATTTGTTGCGAGGGAATCTGGAATCTGCTGAGCAAGAGGAAAAAATTTTGGAATATTCCAGAGAGCGCAAGAACTGAACAGGAATAGCTCCTGAAAAATTTGTGCAAAGATCAATCTTACCTGCGGCGGATCCGTGGTCTAAGCAGCTTCCAGCGGCGGAAGCGCGGCCGTCCTGTAGTTTCGCTGCACGAAAAATTCTCAGTAAAATTCATATTTTCTCATCTTCTTCCTCATCTGCTCCATTAACAATTTGCTGCAGGTTTCTTTGCAAATAATTCGCAGCGCCGCAAAAGCAATAAAAATTGTGCGTGTTTTGATTTTTGGTTGTTTGCATATTAATACGGAATTTAAGGGGCACGGCCAAATCCAGATTAGGTGGGGAGTTCATTACCCTTCATAAGCCCCGAAAATCACAAACTTGCATCCGCATTACCCTCATTAACTAAAAGAAATCTAGACATGACTCTAAGGACCGTCGCGCTCACTTAGGACAGAAGAAGGCCGTGGGTCATTCATTGCTTATCCGCGTTTCTTTTATGGTGTCTAAGGCAAGTGTGTCTCAGGCAGGTGGTTACTTAATTAGGCCCACTACTTACGTAGTGGAGAACCTCCCACTTACCTGGCCACAGGAGAGACAAAGAGGCAGTGGAGGATTGATCCTGCGACTTGTCTTTTGGCAGTTAGGAGCGGTCTAGAGCCTTGACCTAGGTGACCACTAAACTTAGGGTTTGGCTTGTTGCATTTGTTGTGATTTACATCATCTTTTCAAAAATCCGTATATTTTTCAAAACAAACACCAATCACATCATTTTCTCTAATTATATTAACGCTGCCACTTGTACTAAAACCTTTTTAGTGCAAGATAGGCTGGACATGGGATTCTAGTGCCCGTTTAGTCCGCGTTTCCCCGATCCACTCCGAAGTCGGTATTTCTACATTTACCTCTTCTTTACCCACCACCACACCCACATCGATGGATCCTTCTCCATCGAACTTCTTTACCACTAATCTGTCGCCGTCCGTTGGTGCGCAGAATCCACCCCGTATCTCTCTCCAAGAGAGGTGCTATCCTATGCGAGGTCCTCTTTCGACCTGCTTATCCATTCCACTAGCCAACAGGGATAATTTTGAGATTAAACCCCAATACATCAACCTTCTACCTAAATATTGTTGGAGATAGTGCCCTCATAGTCAATTATTGGATCGCAGGTACGTGATTGCAATGATTGCGGATGACCTATCCCGGTAGGACAGTCTTACTCGAGATGATAGTATGCTATCTGGTTAGCCTTTATCAGTCGTGTACATGTTCAGGTGACTGATTGCATGTTACACTTTGATAGAGCCCTTAGGACCTTGCTTTACTACCAACAGTATGATGGCGATCATATACGTGAGAGTTGGGTAGTTTATATGCATATCCTTAATTGTGGTCCCTAGTCGTAGGAGTTTCGAGACAGGGCATCGATACTCCGGAGTAGACTAGTGTGTACAGTCGAGACCCCGACGAGGGGCGGTGGCCGGTCTCACAAGCCACTGGTGTCAGTTGGATCACCTAAGATGTATACAGGTGCTCATTGGGTTATGAGTACACCGGACATGACTCGACGGGAATCTGCTAGTTAGTATTATATCTATCGTCAGATAGCAGTTCCCTGGTGACATGTGTACAGGTTAGTTCATCGACCTGAGGTCGTCATTTGTCTCGTGTGAGTTCCCACTGTGCTTTGATTTCTACCCTACCACGGCTCAAAGGAGTCGTGCAAACAGGTAGCTTTTGGGTACAGTCCCGAGCCATATGGAGGCACGTGAGCGGATCGGCAGGGGATTCGTCTCTCCCGGTATTGGGGGCGAGGTCGTGCTGTGTCTAGGAGAGCCATTACACAAAGTCCATGGCCATGGCAGGAGATTTACTGGTAGGTACTCCAGTAGTATCTCAGGGTGTATTGAGGCTTCACTCCGACACGACTTATACTGCTATTGGGGGTCTGACGTTACTAGCCCCCTAGACAGATATGCGATACTCATTGACGAACGGACCGGACTGTATATACATTGTCGCTGTTAGGCTCAGTAGGGTTTTCGAAGGAGTTCGCTCATCGGTCTCCCTTGAGTTCGCTCCTCGGCCACCCTTGAGGTCAGTCCGTGGGCAGCCGTTACGCATTGCTAGTGCCGCTGACGGTTTGTGGTTAAACCCACTGCCAGGGTGCTGACGAGTCATTAGAGTCCCCCACAGACAGTTTCCCAAGTTCGGGCGAAACGTTGTAGAGGCCGTATGGTTTTATGGCAGGGTTCGGAAAATGCACGTGCGTTTACGCACGTGTCAGTTTTCGGGCAGATGATACTGGTCGGCTTTGGTTTAAGCCGGATCCGAGTATTATATTGAGTAGGTATAATATCTTTGTCTCAGTTGCATTTGTATTCGGTCGTAATACAAATGCGGGTACATTTATACAGTTTCGGGGTTTTCCTGAAAGTCGTTTCAGGATCACTTTTGGAAGTTGCCAGTTTCCAGTTTTCTATCAGCCGTCTTTTAACATTCTGTTAAAGACGGATTTATCTTTTCTTCAGATGGAGTGAGTCATCATTCTAGAAGCTTCTAGAAGTGATGAAGTGGCTTCATGACTCATTAGGCATTAATGGTGTCATTATTGTTTTTGATGACTAGCCTAATGACTCATGCTTTGTGTTTAATTCCTTTTGGATTCCTTAAGATATTTGAGTGAGAAGCTTTCTTATACTCACCCTTTGCTCCTACACTCACTCTCCTCCTTTGATATATATATAGCCTCCTCTCTCTCTCTCATTCACTTACTTGATTCAAGAGAGAAAAGATTTTGATAGTATTAATCGGTGTATGGAATTTCACAGTCCATTTCATTCCATCACCCGATTTCCACGGCAACTTCATTAACCGATCGTCCACGGATTTGGACGAAGTGAGACAAAGTCATCTACTCATTCTCTACATCAATCTTGGTCGTCTCTTTTGGCAAACTTGACGATCGAGTTGCCTCGAGTCAGAGGCGGGAGCCCGTTTAAAGAACCGATCATGTGGTGCCACCTCGAAGAGGATATCGGAGATCTACGAGATCGGAGCAGCCGCAACGGAGCGTGGGATGATGGTTGAAGAACGAAGGACTCGGATCGTTCGGTATAACCATTCTACACTCTTTACAGTTTGTTAGTTTAGCAATAATGGCAGATCCGGGTTAAAATATACGATAGCACCAGTTAAAAAGTTTTTGTTCCGCATTTGGCGTCTGTAGACTGCCGGGGTGCTAGCGTAGACTTACAGTGGTATCAGAGCCTCACCATTTTGCTATACTAACTTGTGCTAACGCGTTTAAAATATCGATCCGACCGGAAATCGAAAACTACAAAATCCTATGCCGACAGTTTCTGTTGATTTTGAACAGTGTCAAAATTGATTTCTGGATGTCTTAAAAATCCGAGCAGGCAATTTTAAGACCCACGACAAAATTTGGAGTCGTGACTCCTCCAAGTTGCCGCGGAAGCGCGGCCAAACCCATGGTTTGGCCGCCCTTCCGCGGCCATGTGAGGAGCACGTGCTCCCAATTTTTTCCAGTGGGTTCTAATTGGGATTTTGGGGTTTTTGATATATTTATTTTTGGCCCAGGTTTTGTTACTGTTCACCAGTAAGCTGTGGGGCCCACTTTTTAATATTTCGTGTTTGGTCGATCGAAATTTAAACACGTTAGTTTACAGTGCTTACATTATATCTCCGACCGGGAATGTCATTTGATCGGTAAACCGCGTCCGATTGCTATAGCTCTTTGAGACGGGTTTGCGAACGTGACATTCACGTTGATGTTCTGTGTTGTGCTGTATTGTTGCGGATTTGTCGTGGTGGATAGCAGTGTGCAATGGTAGTACAGTTTGAGTTTATTTGTACATTTGATATTGCGGGGCGAGCGTCCAACTTGTGGACAGCCGTCACTGCCTGTTGTATAATATTCTTTTGGGGCACGACCAGGTTGCGGTCGATGTACCTATTGTACTATTTTTCATTACTGTACTAGGTTTTACCCCGCGACGGAGTGCACGGATAGCCGGGTTCGGGAGGGCAACGGGTCCGCAGCTCATGGCTTTGAGGGGCAGAGGGGCCCCACTTCAGAATTGGCAGACTATTCGCCGCACTCGTAGGGGGTACAGGTTGACCCAAGGAGGGGTGCCCAAGCTTACCGGATTCCGTGGAGTGCTGGGTGGTCCATTCACTATGCTGTAAAGGGCTGCCTCGCTTCAGGTCTTGGCGGGTAACTTGCCGCACCCATAGGGGTCTAGGTTTCATTGCACAGGCTATCCACACGACAGGGGAACGTCGGGTTTCAGCAGCGGCTCTGTGAAACTCGGGGATCCCAGATTATCTGTATTGTTCTGTGATGCTTATTACTTTTCTGTAATGTTGCATATTATCACGCCTGGAGCGATTATGTATATTGGTTTATATACTATTAGATGTTGTATATGTTTTACACCCGCGCTAGTCCAGTCCCCGCTCTGTCGTTAGTTAAGTAACCTAACGGGTGATGACGGGACCCAGTGACGAATGCGGATGGCATATACGTACATTTTATTTTCGTTCTTTTCTGGTGTGATTGATTGATGGGACTGCGTTGATTCTGATCAACGCAAAGTAAAACAAACCTGTTTACAGTTGTTGGAACAATTTAAAAAGTGTTATTGCAAAGACGTTTCCTTTTGTTATGCATAGCGGTATTCGGTGTGAATATCCAGCACCTCATTCGACGAGGCAAGGGCTGATATCCCTTCACCGGGAAAGACCCCTTGGACAGAAGTTTGCGTCAGGGTAATAACTTTACTATAGTCGATTACAAGTTGCTTTGCATAGCGGTATTCAGTGGAATATCCTGCACCTCATTCCACGAGGAAAGAGCCGAGATCCCTTTGCCGGGAGTGACCTCTTTAGCAAAAGGTTTTCGCCACTATATTTTAAAAAGCTATCAGGTTCCTTCAGCGATATCAAGTTCACTACGCTAAAGGTTTTTCGCCAAAAACCAGCCGTAGCCCTCCGTCACTTCTTTTGGGTATTCAGTAGTATTCAAGCTACGCATTTTTGACCAACGCCAAGGCATAGTGTTTGGTAGCTGCTGGGTATTCAATTGTTGCATAGATAGATGAGTTAGTTTGGGACAGTCGTTCTGCCGATTGGCCAACGTCAGGGGCATGTGCGGGTGGGTTCAAATTGACAAGATAGTGATGGGTAGAACTTGGCATGTGACTTATGACATTTTGACCAACGCCAAGGTTATAAGAGCATGGGGCAAAATTGATATCAGGAGTTTCTAAAGAAACTGAAACTTGCCGAGTATGCGCATACCTTCTGGAGTATGAGTAACGTGGATGCATTCCATCACGTTATCATGCGATGAGAGTTGGATCCTGATTCCCACTGATGAGTTGGTTTACTCTTCGGGTGATCCCGATTGATTCTTCTTTAGGTTTGGAGGAGAATTTGACAGGACAGTGGGAGGTTTCCGGATTAGATAAAATGATGACCATTCTGATCTAGGTTAGAGTGCACGCAGAGTGTTTCTTTTCTCTCTCTCTATTTGGCAGCGACCTTTGACCGACCCTAGACTATGACTCAGTGACCAGGTTGACCGAACCTTCTTAAAATACTGGCTTTTGGATTGTCTAAGTTGCATAAGTCATTGCCACTCCTTCTTTTACCCTTTGTATTTCTCAGAACACCCGTATAACTACGGATATCCACTTCCATTGGATAGATCCATCGTATGGTTATATACGAACTCGAAGGGACTTCTTCGAGGATGGATCCCGGTTCAGGTTCAGGAGAAATAGAATTGGTTTATTCAGTTGTCTTTTATTATCACCTTCTCTCAGGTTGCGAGGGCTCCTTGGTTTAGGAGAGTACACCTATTACGCTTATTGGATAGTCTTATTCCAAACCATAGGCTGGTGCCGAAAGGTAGGGAATGAAGAAAACCAATTAGCCTAAGTAGGGTGTGCAGAAGGTAATATGTAAAGACAAAATAAAGGGATTAGAAAGAGGGCAAAGTAAATTGCGACTGATATCATTCACGACCAAAACCGCGTACTTCATCGCCGCTCCTATTTCACCTTTAAAAGAATAAGGTATTATTCAGTTGTCTTTTATCATCACCTTCTCTCAGTTGCGAGTACTCCTTGGTTTAGGAGGGTACACCTATTATGCTTACTGGATAGTCTTCTTCCAAACCATAGGCTGGTGCCGAACGGTAGGGAAGGAAGAAAACCATTTAGCCTAACGATGGTGTACAGAAGGTAACGACTAAAGACAAATAAAGAGGATTTGGAGAGATGGCAATAAAATATACGGTTGAAGTCATGAATTGGATTATGGAAGAGGCATTGCTATGAATACCAGGATACCCCTACGAAACATTTTCATGTTTCAGTGCATTGTTAAAGAAAACTGTTTTCCCGATTAGACACTTACTCCAAGGGTATGTATTTACCAGGTTACATTCTCATATCTGTATGGTTTTACAGATGATGAGTGGGAGTAAGATATTGGGAATTAGGTGATCATCCTCATTATATCGGAATTCGTTGTAATTGGTGATATTTGAGGAAATCGCCAGGGTACAGTTTTCTACCTACGATGCACAGGTTTTGAGTTGTTTAAACTCAGCGGACTTATACAGAGTATTGTATGTTGTCCAGTGTCCATCAGGATAAAGGGGTAGGTCCTCGTACTATGTTCTGTTTACTTATAACTTCTCTAGTTTTTAGACAAGTGTTTCGTAGAAATACAAAGTCTAAGTTTTGAGAAGTTGTGGGTATAAGAATAAAGTAGAGAACCAGGTATCACAAGTATCGGGATTCTTCAAAGAGATCGAAGATGTAGATTCTTGTGATTGGTATTCAGATGATAGTGATGGTTTTGAGAAACGTGTTTCTCTTTCAGGTTACTCATAATTGGATGGATTCCTAAGTTGAGTAATGCTGATTAGCCTCTTTCCATTAAGTTGATATGCACTGGAGACAGATGCATGGATTGAATATGGTTCCAATTAAATAAGTGCCAAAGTTTCTATATTGGATATAGAATAGTTCGTACCTTAAAAGATATTAAGGTACGGGGAGTTGTCCAGCTTATGATTAAAACCAGACACTGGATAACTCAAGGCACGTTTCTGTAATGGCTGTTTGTGGGTTGACCCTGGCTATGACGAGGGTTGATATTCTACCATTTGGAAGATCAATAGTGATATTGTTCTTGACTCGCCACAGTTTTAGTAAAAATGGATCTTTTTCAGAAAACAGTAGTGGGAGTATGGTAGAACTGGAAGTGATTCCAGAACCGCGAACGATTACGGAAAATTTAATAGGACCTATACATTCAATCAGGTTTGACATTCCAATAGCCACTCCGCAGGTATGGTAGGTAACCTCAGACACCCGAGAGGTACTTCGGTAGGCTCAAGGACGGTGACAGGGAGGTTCTTATCTACCCAGACTTGACACTACTGTTGTTCCAGGATATGAGACCCGGTAGGAGGGTTGTCGTAGTCAGTGGGAGCAACGGAAGCATAGTGGGCAAGAAGCTTATGTCTATTTATAGACTTGAGCAGTTATAGCGGAGATAGATCATCTAATTTTGATGTGACAGTCATGGGTTTGACTTCAATCAGAATAGGGGATGGATCAGTTAAGAAGGTAGTAGGGTGTGATGTCATGGTATCTGAATGACATACACAGAGTAGGAAGTAAAATTCCTATACTACGATCGGTTGTACTGTGGTCGTCACACAGTTGTTTCTCCAGACAGGATATGGATATAATATTTGACATTCTGGTTTCTAGATCTATGGTTTTAGATCTGGATTTGGGTAGTTTCCCAATGTGGGTACTTTGACAGATATTCTAATGGTTTTTGGAATAGTTGACTCCTGGCATGGTGGTGTACCTGCAGATGATGGAGTCACCCTCTCTAAAGGTGTCGTACAGACTAAAGAGGAGAGGGATGTGCATGATTGGCAGATCACTTGCTTAGGCAATTGAGTCAATCATGAGATGTCAAGTACCACACCAAATGTTGGTTTTGCACTAGATGCAATAAGTTTGTATTAATCTAATCCTGGAGAAACATAAGGAAGCAGTTATAGAACATAAGTGCATGTTCTACGGATTTGATGACGGCAGCCTCCTTCGGGAGACGATTATCATTCCAGGCTTCAAAGGTGACGTGGTTGACAGAGTGATTGTCAGAGTTATAGTTTTTCCCTCTGATGAAGAGGGACAGTATTATGGACAGGTGGTCCAAGAGGATACTGTGGGAAGCAAGGTGCCCGATACTGATTAGGTTCAGTGATCGATTCTGTCTAAGAAGTTTGGATATGGAGTTCATTTATGAACTAAGGTCCCATCACATATCCAGACATGTTCTAAGACAGGTATTACTCAATTCGGGAGATGGTTTTCTCCGCGAACTTGAGATTAAGAGAGATATAGAAAGATACTTCTAGGCGGATCCACTCACTGAGGCTATTTCTCGAACACAATAGTTTTACAAACGGGCTTTGTGAAACTGATTAGTAGAGGAGTTGGATGTTCGGTTTCACACAGGCTGTGAGTAGTCGACATCGCAATATTAGCCTTGAGTGCAAGTGGGAGATTGTTGGAGATAGTGCCCTCATAGTCAATTATTGGATCGCAGGTACGTGATTGCAATGATTGCGGATGACCTATCCCGGTAGGACAGTCTTACTCGAGATGATAGTATGCTATCTGGTTAGCCTTTATCAGTCGTGTACATGTTCAGGTGACTGATTGCATGTTACACTTTGATAGAGCCCTTAGGACCTTGCTTTACTACCAACAGTATGATGGCGATCATATACGTGAGAGTTGGGTAGTTTATATGCATATCCTTAATTGTGGTCCCTAGTCGTAGGAGTTTCGAGACAGGGCATCGATACTCCGGAGTAGACTAGTGTGTACAGTCGAGACCCCGACGAGGGGCGGTGGCCGGTCTCACAAGCCACTGGTGTCAGTTGGATCACCTAAGATGTATACAGGTGCTCATTGGGTTATGAGTACACCGGACAGGACTCGACGGGAATCTGCTAGTTAGTATTATATCTATCGTCAGATAGCAGTTCCCTGGTGACATGTGTACAGGTTAGTTCATCGACCTGAGGTCGTCATTTGTCTCGTGTGAGTTCCCACTGTGCTTTGATTTCTACCCTACCACGGCTCAAAGGAGTCGTGCAAACAGGTAGCTTTTGGGTACAGTCCCGAGCCATATGGAGGCACGTGAGCGGATCGGCAGGGGATTCGTCTCTCCCGGTATTGGGGGCGAGGTCGTGCTGTGTCTAGGAGAGCCATTACACAAAGTCCATGGCCATGGCAGGAGATTTACTGGTAGGTACTCCAGTAGTATCTCAGGGTGTATTGAGGCTTCACTCCGACACGACTTATACTGCTATTGGGGGTCTGACGTTACTAGCCCCCTAGACAGATATGCGATACTCATTGACGAACGGACCGGACTGTATATACATTGTCGCTGTTAGGCTCAGTAGGGTTTTCGGAGGAGTTCGCTCATCGGTCTCCCTTGAGTTCGCTCCTCGGCCACCCTTGAGGTCAGTCCGTGGGCAGCCGTTACGCATTGCTAGTGCCGCTGACGGTTTGTGGTTAAACCCACTGCCAGGGTGCTGACGAGTCATTAGAGTCCCCCACAGACAGTTTCCCAAGTTCGGGCGAAACGTTGTAGAGGCCGTATGGTTTTATGGCAGGGTTCGGAAAATGCACGTGCGTTTACGCACGTGTCAGTTTTCGGGCAGATGATACTGGTCGGCTTTGGTTTAAGCCGGATCCGAGTATTATATTGAGTAGGTATAATATCTTTGTCTCAGTTGCATTTGTATTCGGTCGTAATACAAATGCGGGTACATTTATACAGTTTCGGGGTTTTCCTGAAAGTCGTTTCAGGATCACTTTTGGAAGTTGCCAGTTTCCAGTTTTCTATCAGCCGTCTTTTAACATTCTGTTAAAGACGGATTTATCTTTTCTTCAGATGGAGTGAGTCATCATTCTAGAAGCTTCTAGAAGTGATGAAGTGGCTTCATGACTCATTAGGCATTAATGGTGTCATTATTGTTTTTGATGACTAGCCTAATGACTCATGCTTTGTGTTTAATTCCTTTTGGATTCCTTAAGATATTTGAGTGAGAAGCTTTCTTATACTCACCCTTTGCTCCTACACTCACTCTCCTCCTTTGATATATATATAGCCTCCTCTCTCTCTCTCATTCACTTACTTGATTCAAGAGAGAAAAGATTTTGATAGTATTAATCGGTGTATGGAATTTCACAGTCCATTTCATTCCATCACCCGATTTCCACGGCAACTTCATTAACCGATCGTCCACGGATTTGGACGAAGTGAGACAAAGTCATCTACTCATTCTCTACATCAATCTTGGTCGTCTCTTTTGGCAAACTTGACGATCGAGTTGCCTCGAGTCAGAGGCGGGAGCCCGTTTAAAGAACCGATCATGTGGTGCCACCTCGAAGAGGATATCGGAGATCTACGAGATCGGAGCAGCCGCAACGGAGCGTGGGATGATGGTTGAAGAACGAAGGACTCGGATCGTTCGGTATAACCATTCTACACTCTTTACAGTTTGTTAGTTTAGCAATAATGGCAGATCCGGGTTAAAATATACGATAGCACCAGTTAAAAAGTTTTTGTTCC
This sequence comes from Agapanthus africanus, assembly GCA_030015575.1. Classification (NCBI taxonomy): domain Eukaryota; kingdom Viridiplantae; phylum Streptophyta; class Magnoliopsida; order Asparagales; family Amaryllidaceae; genus Agapanthus; species Agapanthus africanus. The sequence continues at coordinate 172,399,876 of JASDDO010000031.1, read as the reverse complement.
GCATTTGGCGTCTGTAGACTGCCGGGGTGCTAGCGTAGACTTACAAATATCACGGTCTCGAGTCTGAAGACGCATATGTCTTTATCACAAAATTTGAAAATGTATGCGCAATGATGAGTACTTCACAGCTTTCTGTGGATGCTATGCGTCTACGTCTTCTTCCATTTACCTTGTGCGATATAGCCGAGAAGTGGCTGTATAACACTACCGCACATTCCATTACGAATTGGGAAGAATTCGTTGCAGCATTCCTTAAGAAATTCTACCCTAATCACAAGACAGCTCGAGTCCGTAGCGAAATAAATCAATTCACCCAGCTTCCAAATGAACCATTTTCAAAATGTCTTGACCGCTTCAAGGATCTGTTGGTACAATGTCCACATAACGGAATCCCTAGATGGGATCTGTACCGAATCATATATGAGGGCAGTAACCCTACCACTAAACAGAGCCTTGAAAACATGTGTCAGGGCAATTTTATGACCAAAGACGATGGGGAAGCTTGGAAATACTTAGAAGATTTCGCTGAAAAGTCTTTACAGTGGGAGAGTCAATCGTTTTGGGGTATCAATAACCAATCGGATGTTTCCATAGGAGTTAGAGCTGAAATTTCAGCTTTACACAAGAAATTCGACACTATGGAAAACAAATTTTTAGCTGCCGCCCTAAATCAAATGTCACTCTCCAAAACTGTATGTGGATGTTGTTCTGATCCTTCTCATTTGACGGAAGAATGTCCATTGAATTCTCCGTTTCAAGGTCAAGAGCATACCAATGCCGCATTTCAAAGACCTAGAAACGATATATATTCTTCCACTTACAATCCAGGTTGGAGGAATCACCCTAACTTTGCTTGGAACCAATCACAAAATTAAAATACGGTTCCAAATCAAAACAATTTCCAAAGGGCTCCTCCACCACAACAGCAACCACTTCCATTGAGTCGGCACCCCTTCCAAGCACAAAACTTCCAAAATCCGGTCAACACACCTGCACCGTCTAATCCTTTGCAGTTGACCGAGACTGATGAATCCTCTTCATTTGCACAATACATGAATTTGGTCTTAACAAATATCATGCAAGTTTCGGCTGAAATGAAGTCTTCTGTCGATAACATGAAAAGAAATACTGTCTCTCAAAATGAGACTATAAAATCGATGGAAGAAGAAATTGCACGATTAAAAGCCGAAATGAGTGCAAGAGAGAAAGGAAAACTTCCAGCTCAACCTTTACCCAATCCTGGCTATTCACATGATGTGAATGCAATCACGTTGAGATCTGGAAGAGTGCTTGACAATCACGTTGGGGAAGAGATTGATGACACAGAAAAATCTATCAATGATACCCCGGCTGAGACCTTTCCTTCCATTTCTACTTCTAATTTTGACCCCAGTTCTTCTACCCCGCCACCTTCTTCCGAGCCTATTCTCCGTTTTCCCCAAGGCTCGACACCTCAGCCCACCTCTTCTAGTACACCGAAAATGATCCCCACTCCTATTCTTAGATCGTTTCCACCCACACGATCTTCTCCAATGTTGGACCCCGACCTTATTGCTCAAGCTCCTTACCCGAATCGGTTAAGGGGAAACAGACCAAGTGCACAAATGGAGAAGATCACCGAAATCTTGAAACAGGTTAACATCAACATCCATCTTCTAGATGCAATCCAACGAGTCCCCGCTTATGCGAAAACTCTTAAGGGCATGTGCACTAGAAAGAGGAAGACTCAAGTGCCCAAGAAGATTTGTATGGCAAAGACAGTAGACACAGCCTTTCCCCGGCAATTAGCGAGGAAACGTAAGGATCTTGGCTATCCTACGATTTCCATTTCTATCGGGGGAAAACACATCAACCGTGCTCTACTAGACCTTGGCGCAAGTGTTAACCTGCTTCCATACTCGGTTTACGAGCAGTTAGAGATCGGAGAGTTGAAACCAGCTCACTGCGCTATCCAGATGGCTGACCGATCAAGCACCAAACCTAGGGGTGAACTGGAGGATGTGTTAATAAAAATCGGGGAATTTGTATTCCCTGTGGACTTTATTGTAATTGATACACAGCTTGTAGCGAACCCACGGAACCAAATTCCGGTGATTTTAGGTCGCCCCTTTTAGGCCACTTCCAACGCTATCATCAACTGTCGTAACGGTTCTATGATCCTATCCTTCGGGAATAGGTCAATTGAGCTGAACATTTATAAGTTAGGAAATGTACCCTCCGAACCAACTGCTCAGGTCTGTTCTGTCGACTTAATGGATGTCGACAGCAGCGAATTTGACGATCCTCATGACACTAATCTAGACTCTTTTCATATGTTGTTGTTTGACTCAACTATGTATCATACACATACGGACTCTTCCACCGAGTTGTCCGGGTCAACAACTAACACTGACTATGAACTGTTTCTAGAGTCTGAAGATCACCCCGCGTTTTGTGATGACATTATTCTTCGGGGTATTGATGAGATTTTTGAGGAAATCTTCGCTGATGAACTCGCATTTTTGAATGACACGGGCGTTGAGATGAATCATCTCCAAAACAATGAAATTGAACCTCCACCCCTTCTTCTGAACTGTAAAAAGAATGTGAGTAATCCATCACATTCACTGCATCGTCTCTCCAAAATGAGACGCAAACACATTCTATTCCACCACTTACCCTTTCCCCACTTCTTCTTCCACCAACCTGAGCACTACATTGATAAAATCTTCGAATGGTTGGTGTTGACCTTCGGTCTTTGCAAAGCTTGGCATCGACCAATGATTTTTGACCCCCTCATGTGATTTTCAAAGATTAACATGGCTTAATTCAAGTTTGGGGGGTATAATCTGGCTCTTGATAAGAAAATTTTTACACAAAATGTGGAGCCAAAAATAAGTTTGGGGGAGGATCTTCACTTATATATTTTGCCCCCATTTAATAAATTTCCTCCCAGGTTTACAGGTTTTTGAGATTTAGCAGAAGGCAACAGTGAGGACACAGTTGAAAACAAGTTTGGGGGAGGTTTGTGCTTATTTTCGCATCATTTGCATCATACTTTGCATAAGCACAAAACATTTTAAAAACCTATAAAGAATTTCAAAATTTTCAAAAAAAAGAAATTGTACATAAATAAGATAATAAAAGATTAGATAGTGAAAAATTACATCCAAAAGATTGGAAAAATTTAAGAAAACCAAGAAAATTAGAAGTTTTCTTATACGAACTAGTAATAAGTAGTTATGAGCCGTTATCCCAAAGGTTAGTAAGATGAAAGAAGTCATTAATCTGAGGATTAAAATAAGTCTGAAAAATAGTTCCTATTCTGGAAACCAAACATTTTGAACGTTGATGCCCTACTATACGCACTTACACACGTCTTGAAACTCGGGATAGTAGAGGATACCTTGAAATGCTCTTGTCTAGAAGCTAAAGTATGAAGGAAATAAAAAAATGAAAAAATAAAATAAAATAAAATGGTGAGAAAAATGAACACTGGTTTTGTTATTGCCAAGGCAGCAATAAAAAAATATAGCGAGGGTGCCTCTTCACCTAGTGCCTTAGACCAACTGGTCTGGGAGTCACTGTTAAGCCTTAGGTGGTGCAAGACGAGGAAAAACACCGTATAAGCAAGCACATGAGTAATCGGTCGGTTAGTACCTCAAAAAGTATTAACGGTCGCATGAAAATGTGTGAGCAAATTTAAATATTCATCAAATTAAAAAGTACTGAGGCAGGTGGACAAGAGTATGATAGCTTGAATTGAATTCTCCGGGTGTAGGGATGTTCTTTACACACACGTAGGGTTATATGATCGATGTTTGGAAGAAAGATAGGAATGAAGAATAAAGACGATGTTTTATTGAGGGATGATGTGATTACCAATATCTTTTCATGACTATTAAGATAGGGCTCATGACAACCGAAAAGCTAGCATAGTTGGAAACTCTAATTTTCAAAGTCTTTCTTTTACAATTCTTGTCTTTATATATAACTTTCACGGTCTTCCTCTTATTATTGGATTTTGTGGGTGCAATCCGCTGAAAACCCACAGGAGACAACACTCCTCCTACTAGGGACACCTAGAGGTTTAAAGGCTTGTTTCACGTGCTCAGTGCAATAGTGTTGCCTACGAAAGTGTGCTAGTTAGTTTTTCTTTTTCTTTATTTTCTCCTTCACTTTTTAATAAAACAGTTCGCTCGAGACGACCGAAAATAAGTTTGGGGGAATTTGATCAGTCGAAAATATTGCATTTTTAACATGACAATTTCCCCACCATTTGCACTCATCTATAGGTGTTCGGTATTAATATAACACATATTAGTAAAACAGCCGTAAAATACCAAATTACCTGTGTTGTATATTAAAACCGACACTTTGAGGGAAATTGAGTGTTTATCATTGTATCGCATCATCTTTGTATAGCGCGACACTTGTTTCGAGAATCTGTGCAGGAAATTCCAGGAGAAAAGCAAAATCTGTGAAAAAGTGCTGATAAAAATACGCCAATTCCAAGACTTGAGATCTGGCAATGAACTGAAGATAATTAAAAGATTCCACACATCAGAAGACACACCTAAAGTCAGAACAAAGCCACACTGGAAAATTGAAGCAGTAAGGCTCCTATTGGGCCGCGGATCCGCGGCCGGAGCAGGCTTGCGCGGCGGATCTGCGGCCATCTTGCCACGTCATCATCAAAGCTCCTCTCCAGTATTCTTCTCTCAATGCCTACACCTCATCAAGCTATGGCAATTTCCAGTATTCTCCAGAAGTTTCTGCCGGATCAGCAAAGCTCCTTATACAAGCTAATCATGTTCAAGCTTCCAAAGCAACCTACTTAACAAACTAAACCTAGAAGCTTCTCCCTAACCTCCAAGCTGATGAAGGAAGATAAAGCCTAACTAACTACCTCTAGAAGCTTCTACCTAACTACCTAGCTTATAAGGGAAGCTAAACTAAACCTAGCTTCTAAAGGAAGCTAATCCCAATCCTAAGGCTATAAAAAGAACCCTAAAGCTTCACTTCTAGGGTTGTTCATTAATTGAATCTCCAATTTCCCAACACAAGTTGAGTGACACAACTTGTAACCCTAATCGCCAAATTCAAATTCCAAAGCCAAAAATCAAGAACTCCGAGTACCAAATCAAGCATGAAGCCTTCGATCCTTTAGAAAGCGACGCCGGACTTCATCGGAGTAAGTGATCCAAGGAGATCCGCGACTCAAGGAGACGAGCGAAGCCTTGAGAGAATTGTAACGAAATTGTTGATAAATAAAGGTGAAATTCTTTTATCTTGCTTTCTTTAAAATTCTTGCATCATGATTCGATCTCAATTTGTGATTGTGTGTCTTGTTATGATGTTTGAGTAAAACTCCGCTCGAGAAGGAGTCGAGACGATCAATAGATGATGATGATTAGATTCTTATACAATTCTTAAGTCCTACGAGTTTGTAATCCCTAGAAAATTGAAGAATCGATGACCTAGTTTCGATGCGATGCTTTCTTGATTGTGTTCGCTCGAAATTAGGGATCCACGATCGATTCTTGAATTTACTAGATGCTAGAATGTGAATGATATCGACGAAAGGACAAGGGATAGAAGATGAAACTTTAGTTTCCGCAAGAAATCCCTAATTCTCGTTGATCATCATCGATCTAGTATCAATTTCATCGATGGATAAGAATATGTAATCAATAAATATCATCACATCTATAGATCCGATCGATTCCTATGAGCCTCATTTCGATTCTTGATTCTTGGATTGGATATCATCACTTCTTGATTCTTGAATTTTTAATGTTTTTCTTGATTTTAGATTTAGATCTAGATAATTCTTGAATTCAACTTTAAAATCTTGAATTGAATTGTCTTTTCTCTTTTCTTTTAATTTTCAATTCATCTAATTCAAAATACGAACGGATCTCACTTTCCCTGTGGACGATCTGCACTCGCTAACGCGCTACAATCGACGCCGTTTTTGATTGCGGTCAAAATATTTTTGGTTGTGATTTCTATACATTTCTTTCTACATACACACTGGAAACGAATCAATCAACGCACAAATAGCGCACATCCTAAATTTTCCAAAAGCCGAAAATCTAGTGCCCTAGAAATAACATAAATTCCATGTTTAAAGCCAAACCAGGAGTCCGATCGAACTCGAAACTCACCCAAAACCTCGAGGGGGACCCGTCACAAAACTAGAACTCAATTGAGAAGGCCTCGGGAGGTACCCGCACCCGGGACCCACCACGAGGTGGTCCTGGATGCTTGGCAGACCCGAGCCTGCCTAGGATCACCTTGTGGTGGTCTTAGGGACGGGTCCCGGCCCTCCGGCCTCCTCGAATCTCTCCCCGGGGTCCGCACGCAGCACACCGTGGGTTCTCGAGCCAAACCATGAGTCCGCAGAGTGCGCAAACACCTCAAAACATGAAATTTAGCCACTGTTTTTTTGACAGTTTTTAACGCCCAAAAAAACGTGAATTCTAATATCGTAACAAGCTAGTTTAGGATGTTTGGAAGGCTCCGATACCAATGTCAGTCCCTAGTGCTATCGCCGCGGAGGCCGCGGCCGATGCAAACGCGGAAAACAAAAATTAACGAGGGGGCACCTAGAGAATAAAACCTAGAATTGTTCCAGACACCTAAAACTATAAACTAACATGCAATGGTTTAGAATAAACAACCTTCGACGCGAGTTCACCTAATTATGGAAGATCCCTCCAAGCACGTAGACGCCGGGAATGCGCTTGAGAGGCGACCTCCCTTACCGAAGATGATCCATCCGAGAGAAACTGATCCAAACTCCGACCGACGATCCAAACTCGCTAAGAATGGATTGTGGGTGATGTAGGAATTTTTTCACTAACTTTTTCAATCAATGTTCATGCTCAAGAAAGCAAGGAAAAGGAGGTTGAAGGAGGCTAAACCATGACATGAGAAAATGGCTAAGTATTCTGTGTGTAAGAAAAATCTTGTAGAAAGAATGGCTCACATTTCTTTTTTACAACCATACTACAATGATATACCCAAATGATTTTATGAATATAAAATCATAGCCATGCCTCTCTATCATTCTCCTTGCCACCACATCAAACCATCTCATTATTTGAATTTCCAAAAAAAATATCAATTATGAGGTGTCCTTCTAGAAGCATTCCCGTATAAATACGGAATACTTCACCCGGTATATGTATCGCTACATATATGTGTATCCGTATAAAAATACGAATAGAACCAAAAAAAGAATGAATAGTGAACAATAATACTAATATATATATGAGATTAATGGAGGAAAGGTGCCATAGGAGGGAATTTCCTCCTATGGAGTCGGAAAAATACATGCTCCATGGTTTTTTTGGACGATCGGCATACATCATTTTCATCTTTATCATCTAAGATGTGGATACACAAAATTTCATGTGATTATACCATTTTTTCACCGTTGATTTTTGGTGCAAAATGTCCTATTGTCGGTAAACCATTAATTTTGTAGGGTTCCTAGGCACACACAAGAGGTTCCTCAAGGCATCAATCATGCCAAATTCAAAAATTTAGGTGCCGAGAAACCCTAATGAAGATCGTTAACTAGAGATTAGGCGAAAAAGAGAAGCAAGCAAACTACTTTGCTAACAAGTGAATGGAAATACAACCTTTGTAGATCCGGTCCTCCACTTCTTTAGCTCCGTGATGACGTCCCTTCGCTGCGATCACGGGGATCCCGGACTCCTGCGATGGTTTCGTCGGAGAAATGAGCGGGCTAGGCGTTGACTTCGATGCCGAAGATGATCTACGTCGAGGCAACTCTAACTCAAGCTCTATCTTCACTTGGTCATGAAACTTATGAAGATAACACACTCTACTACATGGCAAGTGGTAGAGGATGAAGAAATAGGAAGTGGGTTCACTTTGGATTTGGATTTCTCACTTAGATTCATCACTTGGAATTTTCAAGAAAGCTTTCTTCTTTTCTTCATGAAGAAGAAGAAGAAGAAAGAAAAAGAATAATGAAAATGAATAATCCATAAAAGAAAATCAAGAGATGCTTATCATTTAGCAACCATGGGTGAATGTAACTCATGTAGAGAATAAACTAAGGTTTAGTTAAGTGGTTAGGTTAAGCATAAAACAAAATGGTTGAAGCTTCATGACTCTTCAAGAATAATACAAAGAAAGCCACCACCATTTTGTTTCTTGCCAAAAGAAATAAATAAATAAATAAGGAAAATGAAATCCTAACCATTAACTAAACATGGTGTATAGCATACACACACCCAAGTTTGCATGTATCATCAAACACGATACAATCAAGTGCACAAAAATATATCACATATACTACTTGTGCACATCAAGTGAGAAAATCAATCTTAAGTGAACAAATACTAGTTAATGCAAAGTAATATATCAAATATATAATTATACATTAAATCATTAAATCAACACTTGATTTAATAATCCGGTCATACTGCATATAACCGACTAATATCAATAGTAACAACTTATCGAATCAACACTTGATCCGATAACCCGGCTATATCACATATAACCGATCAAACTCACAAATCGCGAGAATAGAATACAGTATCACATACTGGTATTATTCTCGGTCCCGCACATATCTCATATGCGCTCCTATTTCGTTTCGCTTGAGCCAGGAAACCTCTGTGTAGGACTCTAAAGACTCGTCAATACGCCGGCAGCAGGTGACGATCATATCAAACACCCACAAGCCGCAAGCGGTCTGCTAAACGTAATGTCCACCCGGGTATTGAGCGATCAGAAGATCAACAAGCAAGCCTGCTCACACTCCTGTGAATCCAATCAGTAACACTACCGTACAGTCCGGTCTGTTCGTCTGATATGTCGCATATCTAGTCTAGGGGTGGTAAACGTCAGACCCCAATAACTCGATAAGTCATGTCGATATGAGGCTCATAACGGGTCGAGAAACTACTGGTAACACTTACCAGTAAATCCCTAAAGTAGCCTTGGCCAAGGACTTCCTGTTATAGCCAATCGAGAACAGCGCAACATCAACTCCCTATACCGGGAGAGACGAAACCCCTCCTATCGCTCATTGCCTCCATGTGAATCGGGACTGTACCCAAAAACCACCGTTTTGCACGCCCACTTGGACGTGGTAAGATGGAAATCAAAGCATAGTGGGAATCACACAAGACTCTATGACGATCTCGGGTATACAGACTAACTTGTACCAGTGTCACCAGAGAACTGCCATCTGACGTAAGGTATAATACCATCTGGGAGTTCTTGGCGAGTCCGTCCAGTGTACCCACTCTCCACTGAGCACTCGTATATCATCTCTGATGTCAAACACCAATGGATATGGGATCATCCATCGCCCATCTGTATGGGTCGAGAAGGTATACGCTAGTCTACTCTGGTATATCGATGCCCCATCTCGATACACCCACGACTAGGGACTTTGAAGGATGTGCTTATGGACTACCATGTCCCCACCAGTATGATCCGCATCATAGTCCAGGTAGTCAAGTACACATCCTAAGGGCTTTACCAACATGTAACAGAGAGACAATCAGTATACACGCTAAAGTAAAGAGTAACCAGATAGCATATTATCATATCGAGCAAGAAAGTCATCCCTATATATGTCCAAGCATCCACTACAATATACATCCTATGTATAGAAATGGCCTCTAGGGCATACATATAACTAGCAATCTCCCACTTACACTAGGGCCATCTGATAGCAGTGGTTGTAGTATCTCATACTCAACCATCCCATAATAGTCTCTCTCTGGGAAAAGGCCTTTGTGAGTGGATCCGCCATGTTTTCCTCTGAGTCTGCTCCCCTAACCTTGATCCTCTGGAGATCAACCATCTCCACGATCAGGTGACACTGCCTTAGAATATGTCTACATCACTGATGGGACGGGCGTTCCTTGGCCTAAGCCACAACTCCATTGTCACACAATAGGAGGAACGAAGTTCATCTCATGAACTTATATACACCCAGACTGCCTCTTTGGTAGCATCTTTGGTAGCGATGTATCCAGCCTTTATCGTCTAGTTGCCACGGTATCTAGCTTGGAACTCTTCCAACATACCGTCCCTTTACTGAGGGTAAAGACAATGCCTGCGACAGACATTCAGTCGTCCTTATCACCCTGGAACCTTTTCAGTGATTCTCCCCAGGATCAATTGATACCATCTCACTACAACTAGTGAGTATCCTTACATCCAATTAGATCTATCTCATATATCCAACACCCAGGATTTAGGAGGTATCACTTTGATCCTTTATGGAGAATCCTTGTGATAAGCGGAGATTGACCGAGCGTAGCATATGAAACTTCTTCCCTATCATGAGTATGTCATCCACGTACTCTACGAGGATCACCACCATACTCCCTACTTCCTTTTTGTATATACAAGGTTCATCTACCATTTTATTGAAGTCAAACTCTTTGACTACCACATCAAAACAGATGTTCCAACTCCGCGATGCCTGCTTTATCACATAAAACATCTTGCACACGTTTCCGCTGCTCCCACTGTCTACGAAGCCCTCTGAATGTGTACTTACAGACTCTCTCTTCTAAATCTTTATTTAGAAAAGCAGTCATGACACCCAACCGCCAGATATCGTAGTCATGGTATGTAGCCGTGGCAAGTAGGATCTGGATGGACTTAAGCATATTACTTAGAAAAGGTTTCATCATAATCCATAGCTGGTCAATGATGCAAACCTTTAACAAGTCTCGCTTTGAAAGTCTCAACTTTTCCATGTACACCAAGTAATCTTCTCAAGATATACTTGCTCCTGATGGGGATTTAACCCTTCAGATAAAGCAACCAAAGTCCATACTTTGTTGGTGTATAAAGATTCCATCTCAGATCGTTTAAGCATCCAGCCATTCTTACAGAGTCCTACTCTTGATGGCCAGCTCGAAACTAGTTGGGTCATCATCTCATGATGCAATCCTCGCTCCCACTGTCATAGAGAAACCAAAGTATCTCTCAGGTGGGTGAGGAACCCTACTAGATCGGCAGAGAGGCTGAGGTTCGTTGGTTACTATTGAATCCTTTGGTTCTACCAAATCATCAGCTGCAGTTTGTATAGCTGGAACTCCATCCAGTTCTACCTCATGTCCATTAATTTCTTCACAAGAAATTTCCTTTCACAAAGGTGGCATGTTGAGAAACAAAACATCTTTTGTTCCTCGGTTTGGTAGAAGATATTCCCTTGCGAATTCTTGGGATATCCAACAAACTTCTACAGATCTGACTTTGTCTCGAGCTTGTCCGGATTTTGCTTTTAGACATAGGCTGGACAGCCCCAAATCTTAACTAACTTAAGAGATGGGCTCTTCCCTTTCTATATCATATATGAAGTGGTAGGCAACTGATTTGATCAGAACCCTATTCAATAGGTATGCAACTTCATAAGTGCATAACTCCCAAAAGAAAAAAAAAGGAAACTCAGTAGTACTCATCATAGAGCACACCTTATCAAATAGGGTGTGATTGCTCCGTCCCGATACACCGAGGTGTTGTGGTGTATACGGAGGAGTAATGCTGAGAGAGAATCTCATTCTCCTTTAGAATAGTCCAGAAATCTCGTGCTCAAGTATTCTTCTCCTTGATCACATCAAAGGACATAATACTTATACCCGTTGTTGGTTCTCTACTTCTAAATTATATTCTGTGAATATCTCAAAAGCTTCGGACTTGTGTTTCAACAGGAACATATGTCTGAATCTCGAGAGATCATCAGAGAATTTAATGAAGTACAAAGAACCGGTCTTGGCATGTGTAGACAGGGGACCTTCATACATCAATATGTATCATCCCAAGAGTTTACTAACTCTTTCTCTGTTTCCAATAAACAGAGCTATGGTCATCTTATCTTTGTGACATGACTGGAAAGTTTCACAAGATGTAAATTCAAATTAATTTAAATATGCATCTAAATGTAACTTCAGCCAGTCGGGTCGCATTGATATGACCTAGTCTACAATGCCTCAAGAAGGATCCGTTCATTTCCGAACTCTTCCTCTTGTGTGTGTTCCGTATACTAAGAACTGTAGTTTGATTTAGAATATCAATGCTTTTAGATAACGTGCCTGAACCGATCAACTTTTGATATAGGAAATGTTCAAAACATTATCCAACAATACAAAATTTTATCATTTCTTTACTAATAAAGAGACTGATATGATTTTGTATATCAGGTTCGGTATCTAATAACATTCGTTCAGAATCAATGTATTTGGAATACAGGGTGACAGTGACCAACAGACTTGGCTGCAACACTTGCACTGTTTTCTGCCTCATGAAACTTATCACCCATTCTCAGTTCTCTACCTTTCTATAGCCCTATGTAACAGATTACATATATGGGATCCTGATCCGGTATCAAATACCTAGGACGTAGAGGATACAGAAAAACAGTTCTTTGTAATGAACACACCCGAAGATGATGCATCGGTATTCACTTTCTTCGTTTGGGAGGCATGGGAATTCTGGCAATCCCCAATTTCCTGCTCTGTCTTATAACAATTATAAGTTGGAGCGGGACCAACGTTCCCCAGCTCAGTATAACAAGTGGGTTCGGTCAATAAATCTGTTTTATTATCTTGATTAAGGCGTGACACGGTCGCTACCTGGAGAGAGAGAGAAGAAAACACTCTACGTGCGCTCTTGCAAGATCAGATTGGTCATTATTTTATCTAATCAGGATGGCTCCCACTGTTTTTAGCAAATCTTCCTTCAAACCCTAAAAGGAAAGACTAGGCGGGATTAATTACACGCTACAAGTTCGCCAATCTTTCAGCCAGGCCAGTGTCGATACTTTGAGGGAGGTTCCCCGTGCTTTCGCACGGACCTAATTAAAGTAAACCTCATTTTCCCAGAGGCGTAACCCCGTTGACACCTTTATAGACACCTACTTGATCGGCTAATTGTAATGTGTAAAACTCTCCCAGTAGTAACAATTACTCGCAGTGGGTATCGGGATCCAACTATCTCATAGAAGGTATGCACTCTCATCGCAAATTTCAACACTTGAAATTCCCGATAATATTGCCCCTAACCTTCTATGACCTTGACAAAGGCCAACAAACCATAGGATGCTAGTCAAGTTCAACCCGTCATTTCCTGATTGAATTAAACCCACCCGCACGACTCTTGACAAAGGCTAACAAGGTCGCACGACTACCCTGACCCAATCTGCATCATATGCATAAGCAGATAAGCACCAGTTAGCTACCGCACACTACGCCTTGACAAGGGCCAACAAACGCAACACGAATACTAACTACTACTTATCTGAAATGACGAAGGGCTACGTCAGGTTTTTCTGAAAACCTATTGCGTAATGAACTTGATATCGTTGTAGAATCAAATAATTTTAAAATGGAGTGTTTTTTAGGCTTTTCTAGTTTTGCTAAAGGTGTCACTCCTGGTGAAGGGATCGTCGGCCCTTTCCTCATCGAATAAGGTGCAGGATATATCATATATACCGCTGTGCAAAGCAAGAACTATAGGAGCAATCAAAAGACAAACCGAGGGTTGTAGCATCTGCCAGTTATTGCTAAAGGGGTCACTCCCGGTGAAGGGATCTCGGCCCTTTCCTTATCGAATAAGGTGCAGGATGTTCTACAAGGAACACCGCGATGCTAAGCAAGAACTGTAGCTACCTGTTTTTGAAAATTCGATTCCACAACATCTTTTAGGTTTCTTTTCTTTCATTAATCATATTAATGAAGTCCCATCATTTAAATCACCTAAACATCACAAATAAATACGACGTACACTTATGTCATCCGCATTCGCCTCGATGTCCCCTCGTGCACCGTTAGGTTAACTAACTAACAGCAGAGCAGGTCAGGGCTAGCGCGGGTGTAAAATATAAGTAACGTCTATATAATATATCATATATACTACATACAGTATCTATCATAATATATCAAATGATCACATCACAGATATCGCAGCAGAAGAAACATATGAAACATTGGATATACTAGGAAGTCCGTGTTTTCAATACGAGCCTGTATAAAACACGGATTCCACGGTCGCGATGAATAGCCAAACCCACACCCCTAGACCCCTACGAGAGCGGCAAGCAACCCTACCAATTCTAGAGTTAGGAGACCCGGACTCGACTCCTCGAGTTGATCTCCATCTGGACTCTAGAACCCGGTTACTTGTGCTCTCCTCCTTGGGTCTATCCTAGTGCGGAAAAGTAAATAATATACAAATGGTGACATCAACCTCAACCCGGAAGTGCCCCAATAAAAGAATATTACATACAATAAATTTTACATGAATGAAAATAAAAACTCTCATCTCACATAAAACCCCCCGGCTATTAAAAACGCGACGATCCAATAAAACATATCCAGCAACACATAACATTACAAGTCATCAACGTAAGTAAATGTGCGCATCCCAATTGTCGTTGACATATAGCAACGAAACCGGCGATATCACATATTACATTTACGGTCACAGAAAAGAAAGTGTAAAACTACAACAGTTGGAATCCGCAAGCTCCTTAGACATCGCATGCCTAACAATTATAAACCACGCATTTTAGTCTCTATATCGAAAACACTATTCAATATCTGGTCGGGCAATTCAACAAGATTCCCGATAAACTGATCGAATGCTCATCGCAAACTTTAGTAGACGGCCACACCCCCGAATGCCGTCGACGAAGTGCACTAAGGCGGAACACCGCTGCCGCGAGCACCCGAATGGATGCTTTTGGCTACGGGGTTCTCTTAAAGTCACTTGGTCGGGGCTATGGGACATGGCTATCTATTAAGTTTACCCAGCGAGTATCCGCGTACGCTACGTGATTGCAACGGACTTTTGATCGCATCAAAATCCCGTGGCAACCGATCATTTGAGACTAAAGTGCTATGTTTATAACATTCATTCAGTTATCTCATAACTACTTGCGAATTCCAAATATTGTATCACATTCCAGATAAATAGAAAATGTTAAACTTTCCGATCGAACAATCAAACACCCAAGTTTTCCCGAAAAAGCTCAACACATGAAAAAAGTTTAAAAACATCCAGTTCATGCCTCAGTACCAACGGTCCAGCCGTAGAAGGGTCAAGCCAACGCCTCACATGTGGCATGCCGTACTGCCCCAAACCCGAAGGTTCAAAGGGAAGTTCAAGTCGGTCACATAATCGAGTTAAGGTTTGTTGTCTTCTAGAGGGTCCATCGCATTACTTGCACTACTTAGAACGTTATTAAACTACGGAAAAATCCAACAATTGGAAATTTCCCGGCAGGGGAAAAATTGGGTATTTTTATCCGGTCGAACTTTTTAACATATTCTCAAATTACCGGAAAAACACATAGACAAAATTAAACAATCCGATCGAATCATCGAATCCCCAAAACAACCCAGAAAAACTCAACTGTTGAGTATCAATTAAAAATTCCCATAAAATACAGCATGTACAGACGAACATTACTGTTGAAAGCACGTGGCAGAATTCACCAATATGGCCGCGGAACCGCCGCCCAAGCCAGGGTGGGGCCGCGGTTCCGCGGCGCAATAATCGATTTGGGATCACGTGCTTCACAGTAACTCTTACAAAACCCTGCTGAATTTTTTGACAATTTTTAATTAGGAAAAATCCACTGTTTCAGAAAATGTACAGAGAGGATTAAAAGTTAGGGTTTCGGGGTTCGATCGGATTTCTAACATCGTCTACACTTCGCCTAAAGCTCTAGCTAGGCTCTGATACCACTGTAGGGTTCCTAGGCACACACAAGAGGTTCCTCAAGGCATCAACCATGCCAAATTCAAAAATTTAGGTGCCGAGAAACCCTAATGAAGATCGTTAACTAGAGATTAGGTGAAAAAGAGAAGCAAGCAAACTACTTTGCTAACAAGTGAATGGAAATACAACCTTTGTAGATCCGGTCCTCCACTTCTTTAGCTCCGTGATGACGTCCCTTCGCTGCGATCACCGGGATCCCGGACTCTTGCGATGGTTTCATCGGAGAAATGAGCGGGCTAGGTCATTGACTTCGATGCCGAAGATGATCTACGTCAAGGCAACTCTAACTCAAGCTCCATCTTCACTTGGTCATGAAACTTGTGAAGATAACACACTCTACTACATGGCAAGTGGTAGAGGATGAAGAAATAGGAAGTGGGTTCACTTTGGATTTGGATTTCTCACTTAGATTCATCACTTGGAATTTTCAAGAAAGCTTTCTTCTTTTCTTCATGAAGAAGAAGAAGAAGAAAGAAAAAGAATAATGAAAATGAATAATCCATAAAAGAAAATCAAGTGATGCTTATCATTTAGCAACCATGGGTGAGTGTAACTCATGTAGAGAATAAACTAAGGTTTAGTTAAGTGGTTAGGTTAAGCATAAAACAAAATGGTTGAAGCTTCATGAATCTTCAATAATAAAACAAAGAAAGCCACCACCATTTTGTTTCTTGTCAAAAGAAATAAATAAATAAATAAGGCAAATGAAATCCCAACCATTAACTAAACATGGTGTATAGCATACACACACCCAAGTTTGCATGTATCATCAAACATGATACAATCAAGTGCACAAAAATATATCACATATACTACTTGTGCACATCAAGTGAGAAAATCAATCTTAAGTGAACAAATACTAGTTAATGCAAAGTAATATATCAAATATATAATTATACATTAAATCATTAAATCAACACTTGATATAATGATCCGGTCATACTTCATATAACCGACTAATATCAATAGTAACAACTTATCGAATCAACACTTGATCCGATAACCCGGCTATATCGCATATAACCGATCAATGTCACAAATCGCGAGAATAGAATACAATATCACATACTGGTATTATTCTCGGTCCCGCACATATCTCATATGCGCTCCTATTTCGTTTCGCTTGAGCCAGGAAACCTCTGTGTAGGACTCTAAAGACTCGTCAATACGCCGGCAGCAGGTGATGATCATATCAAACACCCACAAGCCGCAAGCGGTCTGCTAAACGTAACGGCCACCCGGGTATTGAGCGATCAGAAGATCAACAGGCAAGCCTGCTCACACTCCTGTGAATCCAATCAGTAACACTACCGTACAGTCCGGTCTGTTCGTCTGATATGTCGCATATCTCGTCTAGGGGTGGTAAATGTCAGACCCCAATAACTCAATAAGTCGTGTCGATATGAGGCTCATAACGGGTCGAGAAACTACTGGTAACACTTACCAGTAAATCCCTAAAGCAGCCTTGGCCAAGGACTTCCTGTTATAGCCAATCGAGCACAGCGCAACATCAACTCCCTATACCGGGAGAGACGAAACCCCTCCTGTCGCTCATTGCCTCCATGTGACTCGGGACTGTACCCAAAAACCACCGTTTTGCACGCCCTCTTAGACGTGGTAAGGTGGAAATCAAAGCACAATGGGAATCACAGAAGACTCTATGACGATCTCGGGTATACAGACTAACTTGTACCAGTGTCACCAGAGAACTGCCATCTGACGTAAGGTATAATACCATCTGGGAGTTCTCGGCGAGTCCGTCAGTGTACCTAGTCTCCACTGAGCACCCGTATATCATCTCTGATGTCAAACACCAATGGATATGGGATCATCCATCGCCCATCTGTATGGGTCGAGAAGGTATACGCTAGTCTACTCTGGTATATCGATGCCCCGTCTCGATACACCCACGACTAGGGACTTTGAAGGATGTACTTATGGACTACCATGTCCTCACTAGTATGATCCGCATCATAGTCCAGGTAGTCAAGTACACATTCTAAGGGCTTTACCAATATGTAACAGAGAGACAATCAGTGTACACGTTAAAGTAAAGAGTAACCAGATAGCATACTATCATATCGAGTAAGAAAGTCATCCCTATGTATTTCCAACCATCCACTACAATATACATCCTATGTACAGTAATGGCCTCTAGGGCATACATATAACTAACAAATTTTGCACCAACTAAATCAACGGTTAACAAGTGTTGGAATCACTTGAAATTTGGTGTATGCACATCTTAGATGATAACGATGATGATGATGGTAGCCGATCGTCGAAAAAAATGGTGGAGATTGTATTTTTTCGACGCCATAGGAGGAAATTCCCTCCTATGGCCTCTTTCCTCCATTATTCTCTCTCTCTCTCTCTCTGTATATATAAATCAAAACCTCATTTAATAATCCGGCTTAATCCTAAACCGGTTAGTATTATCAACCGTCTGATTAAAATCCGTGTATCTCGTACACGTATTTAATCGGACCCCTGCACGTACCAACGTACGGCCTCTACATCTATCGCCTGAACCGGGAAAACCCTCTGTGTGGGACTCTAAAAACTCGACAATATGCCAGCGGTGCGTTTAACCACAAGTACGTCAGTGGCACTAGTTGTGCGTAACATCTACCCAGGTACTTGCCGAAAGGAAGTCGACAATCAAGTATGTTCTTACCCTATTGAGACTGAATGTGACAATTTCTTACAGTCCGGTCTTTTCATCTAAAAGTATCGCATACCAGGTCTAGAAGGTGGATAACGTCAGACGCCTAATAACCCGATAAGTCGTGTCGGAGTCGAGCTCATCACCAACAGAAAAACTACTGAACTATCAGTAAATCTCATCCACCGTGGCCACGGATTTAGGGTGATGGCCAACCAAACACAGCGCGACATCGACTCCTAATACCAAGAGAGATGAATTCCTGACAATCGATCACCGACTCTATGTTACTCGGGATTGTACCCAACTAAAACCTGTTTGCACCACTACTTTGAGCCGTGGAAGGGTAGTAATCAAAATACAGTAGGAACTTAGACGGGACAAATGACGATCTCAGGTCAAAAGACTAACATGTACTCATACCACCAGAGAACTTCCATCTGACGACAGATATAAAATTCCATTTAGAAGTTCTCGGAGAGTCAGTCCGGTGTACTCACCTCCAGTGAGCACCCATATATTATCTTAGGTGACACAACATCAGTGTGAGAACGACCACTACCCCTCGTCGGGGTCTAGAAACATATACACTAATCTACCGCGGAATATCGATGACAGTCTCGATACTCGCATGACTAGGGACATTTAAGGAGGTGCTTATGGACTACTCAGCTCCTACGTATATGATCACCATCATAATGCTGGTAGTCAAACAAGAATCCTATAGGCTTTACGGAGCGTGACTGGCACTTAAATTATGAAACATCTAATCTAAGTAAGCCAAAACCCAGAAATCAAAACCAAAAAGAGCAGTAGAGTGAAGGAAAACCAAAATATAGAAAGCGATTTTTAAATAAATAAGTCGCATCAAGCTTTTAAAAGTGTTCCCCTCCGAATGGCGGCCGAGACATGGGCCGTCCCGCCTGAAATTCGGGGCAGATGCTTGTTCCCCTCCGAATGGC
The DNA here is from genome assembly GCA_030015575.1 of Agapanthus africanus. Classification (NCBI taxonomy): domain Eukaryota; kingdom Viridiplantae; phylum Streptophyta; class Magnoliopsida; order Asparagales; family Amaryllidaceae; genus Agapanthus; species Agapanthus africanus. The sequence goes on along the minus strand of JASDDO010000031.1, from coordinate 172,380,475 downwards.
GGCCGAGACATGGGCTGTCTCGCCTGAAATTCGGGGCAGATGCTAATTGGTGCTATCCGTCCACCTCTCCGAAGATGCCAATTTGATCCGTGGCGCCATAAATCGGAGGTCTAGACGGATGCGTCCGATGTAGCAGACTTCGTCAGATTCCCCCTCGTTCGAGGGGTTTTTGATTGTGGGGACGCTCTTCCCTGCAGGCGCAAGCCCCTGCAGTTAATTACGCTACCGCATTGCGGTAACAACTTTCTCCTTCTCCAGATGGTCACTTCGTGTCGTGTGTTCTTGTTTTATGTTTCATTGCCCGTGGATCGTTTACGGAGACTGAGTTATGTTGTCGCCCGTAGGGCATGGACTGGTCCAAATCCGCATTATCTTAAATTTGGGTTTGGGGGTTTTGGTTTGAGGATACGTCAGCCACACTTGAGGCTAAGATCGACTCAAACGTTTGTTAAGGACACATTAGTCTAACTTTGTGACTAAGATCAACTCAACGGGATCGTTTAGATCCGACAAAGGAGTGTTTGAACTCCATTGTTCCAATCATCGTCTATGTGGCCGTCAGGACCCGTCACCTCTCTGACGACGTTGAGGGATTTCAACGACGGATGTCAGAGGAGTTCAGAGATGTACCCTCGAGCCAGAGTTAATTAGGGGGGATTCGTAGTCCAGTCTGCTTGAAGGTTTAAGGACGCGTTAGCCATTTTTGAGGCTAAGATCAACTTAAACAGGACCGTTTAGATCCGACGAAAGAGCATATGGAGGCTCTATGGTTCTAGTTTAAGGACATTGCGGTCCATGGGTAGTTTAAGGACATTGCGGTCCGTGGGTAGTTTAAGGACATTGCGGTCCGTTGGTAGTTTAAGGACATTGCGGTCCGTTGGTAGTTTAAAGACATCTCGGTCAAGGTTAAGGACGTCATAGTCTATGGGTTTAAGGACTCCACAGTCCGGTATGTGCTCTGGATGCTTCACACGGGTTCACTGCCGTGCTAGGCGAGGACCAGGCTCCGCTCTGGATGCTTCACACGGGTTCACTGCCGTGCTCTGCGAGGACCAGGATCCGCTCTGGACGTTTTTCGTGGGGTCAAAGAGTGACGTTATCCACGTTCCACGTAACCAGGAATTTTGCATTATGCATGGGTTTAAGGACCCCACAGTCCATATCATGAATGGTCTTCGGGACCCGTCACCTCTTTGAAGACATTGAGGGATTACAATGCCAAGTATCAAAGGAGTGAAGAGATGTACCCTAGAACCGGGATGGATTAAATGGTCCTTGGCCCAATTTGGGTCAAGACTGATCAATTATGCTATGAGCCTACCGGCCCAGTTAATCACAAATTAAGGACTTATGGCCAGCTTGGGCTAAGTCCAGTCAGGTCTGGAATATTGACTCTTTGTTGGTCCATTGAAGGAGAATATTTGCCTCTATCCCTCTAGCCAATTGGGCCAAAGCCTAGTGTTAAACACTTCAGAGCAATCAGTGTTGAACACTGGGAATAAGGCTGTTGAATTAGTGTTCAACACTAAGAGATAATTGGTGTTAAACACCAGCAATAAGGCTTTTTCAAATTAGTGTTAAACACTAAAACGGATCAGTGTTGAATCCTGCCAATAAGGCTTTTTAATCAGCATTGAATGCTAAGGCTCGACAGTGTTTTAACATTGGGCTTGGGAGTTTTAATTTTAGTGTTAAACACTAAGGCAAGAAGGGTCACGTGGCAGCACGTGAGGGCGCCCAGCCTTCATTTGTTCCGCTGAAATTATCATTTCCTTCATAACATCACGTGCCGTCACGTGATGGGCATTCAAATGCCTTTGTGTTAAGGCTTCTGCTGAGGGCCACGTGGGTCACGTGGGGTGCTGCCTTAAAGGGGCTTTCTGTAGGGGTTTGGGGGGGTCACGTGGTAGCACGTGACCCTGCCTCTATATAGTTTCTAGAGGATCTGTTGATCTTTCTTTTCAGGAATTAAATTCCTCTGGCTTTAATTTTCAAAGGAATTAAATTCCTACTTCCCTTTCGATCCTTGAACCTTCTGTAGGAATTAGATTCCTCGTTTATGTGAAGAATTGAATAGGGTTAAACCCTAATAAAAAACCTTTTTAAGGAATCAAACTTCCGTTTCCCGTCAGATTATGATTAAGGGACTTAGATTCCCATTGTTTCAACAGAACTAAATTCTTAATTAGGGTTAAACCCTGCTCCTTTTTATTTTGAAGGAATTAAATTCCCATAACACAGGGTCAAGCCCTACTTTTATCTTAGAGGAATTAAATTCCTATAGTTCTGTGAGAATTAAATTCTCGTGCTTGCATTCTTTCTCTATGTTTTGGATCTGCATGGCAGGATCTCGACCCATTGAGAATTAAATTCTCAACCTTAAGGGGAGATGTGCACTTTGCAGATCTTCTATCAAAGAGAGAAGAACTTTGCTCTTCTGTTTTATATATTAGAGTTAAACTCTATAGAGAATTAAATTCTCTTTCTTTCAAAAGGCTTCCTCTTTCTTACCTAGGGTTTTTTGCAGAAGATCCGAGTCTTTTCAAAGTATCAAAGCTCTCCCCCTTTTTTCTTTTCTCTTTTCTGCGCATGTATCTCTCCATTTTTGTGTCTCTTGGCCCCTATTTATAGGAGAGGCAGCTGAATCAGTTAGTTTTGTGACGAATCTTCATTGAGAGATTTGATTTGCATCCTTCATTCGTTCTGGACCTTTGGATTATTAGGTGAATTTTATTCACCGTTGGATCTCAGATCCAGAGATTCTCCCTTGTTATTTTGGTTAGATTTAAGGGGGAAATCTTTCCAAACCCGAGATTTTCCATAGATAAATGACCTCCGAATCTTTAATTTGATTGGATGATTATAGTTGCGTTCCTTTGGAAAGATTTGCATTTCTCTCAGAATTTAATTCTGTTGATAAAAAGGGCTTTGAAAGCCGGTCACGTGTGCCCACGTGACCCATGGTCACGTGTGAGCACGTGACCCCCTTTGGAATGAGCCTTTTCCTTTCTTCTGATTGTTGCTTAAGCGTCACGTGCCACCACGTGACTCTTGGTCACGTGTGAGCACGTGACCCTTGTTTGAACTCTCTTTCCTTGGTTCGTCTGGAGAATGAGTCTACTGTCTTGAACGTCACGTGCCAACACGTGACCCTGGTCACGTGGAAGCACGTGACCTCTTCTGAATCCTTTTTCTTGACTTGATCAGAGAACTTGTGTGTCTTCGACGCTTGTATTCAAATGTCACGTGTCGCCACGTGACCCTGGTCACGTGGGAGCACGCGACTCTTTCTGAAGCCCATTTTCTTCAGCGTAGTCAGGAGGCTGAACTCGACTTGATGATGCTTTTAAGGTGTCACGTGCCAACACGTGACCGCTAGTCACGTGTAAGCACGTGACTCTCCTCTGAAGCTTTTCCCAGAAGCTTTCCTGATTTTAAATCAGGAAACAAATGCCCCCACGGCGTTGTTCTCACGTGTCCGCACGTGAGTGCAACGCTGTCACCTCTTATGACCGTTGGATTCCTCTAGGGATCTGGGGAGACGAAACGTTTTCACTGTTTTCTATAAATACCGCTGTCTCTTCATAGGGGCCTTCACTTTGCTCATCTTCTTCCTCTGAGAATTTCCTCTTTGAGAATTTAATTCTCGTTTCCGGAGCTTAGTTCTCTGTTTTCAAAATTTTCCAGAGTTTAACTCTGTCAACGGATCCCTTTTCCTCAGGTAATAATGTTGAACGGCCAGAGCGCCTTCGTCCTTAAAAGAACTCTTTGGATTTTAAATCCGCGTTAAGGGTTTCACAAAGAACCCAAGTTTTTTTTTTTTTTTTATAAGAACAGGAAACCACTTGTCTTTCGAACTGTAGATCTCTTAGGGTTTAGGTGATCTTTAGGGGGACGATGACAGCGTTTCAACTCTCTGGACTTTAATTCCATCAAAATTATTCCTGGGAATTTTAATTCCCTTTTTCCTGATAAGGAATTTAATTCTTATGAAGAACTCAGTTTCTTCACCCAGAGGCTCCTTGGGGTCTCTTGGCCCGAGGCTGTTCCTCTGGTAATTAATGAAAGGGCGGTTTTGTAATGATTTTCGTGACTTTTATTTCAGGTATCATGGACGCCCATCTGTATCGTCTTGACGAAATCATTTCATACGGGAATATTCGTGCATTGGGCCGCAGTCAGAACCAGGAATTCACTGATGCTCAGTGCGCCGAGATCATGGGCCGCTTTGACGAGTACAATCACAGGCTACTCCCCCGTCGCTCTTCTCTTCTGAGGCTGATCGTGCTGGCGATCCGGGAGGCGCTTCCCCTCTTTTGCGCCGGCATACCGCTCGGGGACTTAGACATTGCCGAGGATAAGGTGCATTCAGTGTACCTTATGGGCTTGATCTCAAAGAGGAGGCGGGATGATCTCATTGATCTCCTTCATCAGCTTTTTCAACAATCAGCCATATTGGGCGCCTACCGGAGGGTAGAGGACATCCGCGGGGATCCCGATGCTTGTGACCGTGAGAGAAAGCATACTCGGGAGGTTCGAAATGCTTGGAAGGTCTTGGATAAAGTTAATTTCAATTTTCTCAATCCATGCCCCGCATCTGAAGCCTTACCATTGTAAAAGTTTTTCTTTTATTTTGTATCGCTTTCTTGAAGTCTGGATGATAAGCTTTATTATGCCTCTGTGTGTTTGCATATATTTTTTTTTTTTTGAAATCTTATTATTCTGTTACTATTGTCGCTCGTGCTTTAATATGCAGGGTACCACTCCATATTCTCTCTTTTAAATGCACAGTAGGTTTGGGCCTCACGTGTTCTGCGCGTGAGATCTCTTGATGCGATTGTTTACAAAACTTTCCATGCCGCCTTTTTAGCGCGCATTATCAGGTGCATAAAAGGAGCCTTGGAAATAGTTATTTCTCCTTGATTTTCGATGCCTTTCCCTTTTGGGCCTTGGAAACGTCTTTCGCATGCAAGATTTTCCGTGCATAGCACTTAATGCACTTCTTTATATTCTTGAGGCCATAGCCTATTTTCTCCTCACAGAGAAATTCATTTCCATATCGACGTGATTTAATTTGAGGAGTATCTGAGCGCTATGGCCTGCAACCGCCCACACACTCGTCGACAGCCATGGGAAGTGCCTATCGAGGAGATGATCCCCCGCTTTGCCGCTCGGCTGGTGGATCCCCTCCTTACCGACAACGAATGCGACTCAGCCGTGCATGAACTCTCGATCCGTAGGGGGTCTCCTCTCCCGATGGGTTCTCTCTGGCTCCGGATGATTCTCGCGGCTGTGCTTGCCGACATCCCTCCTCACCCAGCAGAGATGACCCTGGCGATGCTTGATGCGGCGGAAGAGAAGCTCGAGGGCTTTCATGAAGCTTGCCTGATTACTCAGGCTTTGAAGGATTGCTCAATTCATATGCTGGGCCAGATCAAGGCCCGGCGAGCTATTATGTCTGCTTTCGCGGACGAACACGGCGCCAATCGGTGGGGAGCGACTCCTCGTGAGAACCGTCGCTTCGATGTGCTGGAGAGAGCAGAGAGAGAGATGGAGAATTTTGTCCTTTGCTTCGTTAACCCCTGTGCCGTCGATCCCACGTTTGGTGACCTTTTTCGTTAGCGTAGAACATTTTTAAATTAGTCTCTCCCTTTTTATGCTTTATGCAGAACTTCGATGTAGGCTTGGTACTAGTATGCATGTTTCCGCTTGCATAAATAAACTTTGGATTTTTTTTTTATGAGAACTTTCTTTAATTGCAAATGCTATCATCACTTTCCTGCACGTCAGACCCCTTTTTGGGCATTATGAATGTTCATGCAATTGCAAATGCTATTACTATTTCTTTGAATACTCATATGATTGCGAGCTCATGCTTGAAATATGTTGGAAATCCTTCTTGTTGCCTTTCGCGTCAGGTGATATGAGAGCGTTTTAGATCGACTATTCCCGTCGGCTGAAAGCCTACTTATACGGTCTTGTAAATGTCATGTTTGCGAGGCCGTGGTCACGAAAGTGAGCTTACGTGGTCACATAGCGAACGTATCGTTATGCGAAAAAAAGGCTCGGCCGTAAATTTTCAGAGAGGGAGCTAGCTTCCAAGGCGCTGAGCGAGCTTCGCGCTACCCTTATCACCAAGGCCAACAAAGCGTATGAACTCTGGCGGGTGCTTCAGGAGTCCATCAAAGAGGTGGTGGCTCTCGACAAAGCCGCCACGTTCACTCGTGAGAGGGTCGAGGCTCATAAAGCCACTGAGAAAGAGCTTGAAGCTCGGCTCGCTTCATATCAGGCCCAACAAGCTCAGGTGGAGGTTCGTCTTCTGGAGATCCTGCGTCATGAAGCCGTGGCTCAACAACAAAATGACGAGCTGGCGAAATTGCTGCACCGCCCACCGGCTTAAGGACTTGTATCTTTTCTTCTATTTTTTGTACATACTCATGAATAAGGGTATCTTCCCTTTTTGTTTCTTTCATGAATTGTATTTTGTATCCATTTTGGTTTATGAATAAAAGGTACAATTTTTCTTCTCAATGACGTGTCCCCTTTTTGTTGAATGCATTCTGCTGATATCCTATCTTGATTTCCTTGCAGGACAGCAATGGCTCAGGTTTCAGGGTTAAGATCTGTTTCCTGAGACTTTTACATCTTATGAGCTAAGAGGATCTCATAAAGAGTTTTTCTCCCAGCCGTGAGGACTTGTAAGCGCCGGATACGGTTACTCTTTTCCGTGTTCTACGAAGTCAGGGGTTTCTCCAGATATCGTAGTTTAACGACGTCGCGGTCAAGGTTAAGGACCTCATAGTCCGTGGATTTAAGGACTCCGCAGTCCGATGTTAGTTTTAAGACATCACGGTCAAGGTTAAGGACCTCATAGTCCGTGGATTTATGGACTCCACAGTCCGATGTTAGTTTTAAGACATCACGGTCAAGGTTAAGGACCTCATAGTCCGTGGATTTAGGGACTCCACAGTCCGACGTTTGGTTGCAGGGACCCGTCACCTCTTTGAAGACGTTGAGGAATTACAACGCCAGGCATCAAAGGAGTGAAGAGATGTACCCTTAAACCGAGGCAAAGATCTGTAAGGAATAGGGGTGGTTGATCGTTAGTTTTAAGACATCGCGGTCGAGGTTAAGGACGTCATAGTCCGTGGATTTTAAGGACTCCACAGTCCGGTGTTTGCTCTGGATGCTTCACACGGGTTCACTGCCGTGCTTGGCGAGGACCAGGCTCCGCTCTGGGCGTTTTCCGTGGGGTCAAAGGGTGACGTTATCCACGTTCCACGTAACCAGGAATTTTGCACTAGATGCTTCACACGGGTTTACTGCCGCGTTAGGCGAGGACTAGGCTCCGCTCTGGATGCTTCGCACGGGTTCACTGCCATGCTCTGCGAGGACCAGGATCCGCTCTGGACGTTTTCCACGGGGTCAAAAAGTGACGTTATCCGCTTTCCACGTAACCAGGAAGTTTGCACTAGATGCTTCACACGGGTTCACTGCCGTGTTAGGCGAGGACTAGGCTCCGCTCTGGATGCTTCACACGGGTTCACTGCCATGCTCTGCGAGGACCAGGATCCGCTCTGGACGTTTTCCACGGGGTCAAAGAGTGACGTTATCCGCTTTCCACGTAGCCAGGAAGTTTGCACTAGATGCTTCACACGGGTTCACTGCCGTGTTAGGCGAGGACTAGGCTCCGCTCTGGATGCTTCACACGGGTTCACTGCCATGCTCTGCGAGGACCAGGATCCGCTCTGGACGTTTTCCACGGGGTCAAAGAGTGACGTTATCCGCTTTCCACGTAGCCAGGAAGTTTGCACTAGATGCTTCACACGGGTTCACTGCCGTGTTAGGCGAGGACTAGGCTCCGCTCTGGATGCTTCGCACGGGTTCACTGCCATGCTCTGCGAGGACCAGGATCCGCTCTGGACGTTTTCCACGGGGTCAAAGAGTGACATTATCCGCTTTCCACGTAACCAGGAAGTTTGCACTAGATGCTTCACACGGGTTCACTGCCGTGTTAGGCGAGGACTAGGCTCCGCTCTGGATGCTTCACACGGGTTCACTGCCATGCTCTGCGAGGACCAGGATCCGCTCTGGACGTTTTCCACGGGGTCAAAGAGTGACGTTATCCGCTTTCCACGTAACCAGGAAGTTTGCACTAGATGCTTCACACGGGTTCACTGCCGTGTTAGGCGAGGACTAGGCTCCGCTCTGGATGCTTCGCACGGGTTCACTGCCATGCTCTGCGAGGACCAGGATCCGCTCTGGACGTTTTCCACGGGGTCAAAGAGTGACATTATCCGCTTTCCACGTAACCAGGAAGTTTGCACTAGATGCTTCACACGGGTTCACTGCCGTGTTAGGCGAGGACTAGGCTCCGCTCTGGATGCTTCACACGGGTTCACTGCCATGCTCTGCGAGGACCAGGATCCGCTCTGGACATTTTCCACGGGGTCAAAGAGTGACGTTATCCGCTTTCCACGCAACCAGGAAGTTTGCACTAGATGCTTCACACGGGTTCACTGCCGCGTTAGGCGAGGACTAGGCTCCGCTCTGGATGCTTCGCACGGGTTCACTGCCATGCTCTGCGAGGACCAGGATCCGCTCTGGACGTTTTCCACGGGGTCAAAGAGTGACGTTATCCGCTTTCCACGCAACCAGGAAGTTTGCACTAGATGCTTCACACGGGTTCACTGCCGCGTTAGGCGAGGACTAGGCTCCGCTCTGGATGCTTCGCACGGGTTCACTGCCATGCTCTGCGAGGACCAGGATCCGCTCTGGACGTTTTCCACGGGGTCAAAGAGTGACGTTATCCGCTTTCCACGTAACCAGGAAGTTTGCTGATTGTATCCGCATTTCACGGGATGGGGGTTGACTCTTGGCGATATGTGTCGCCGAGCCATGGAACTTGGGGTTGCCGCTGTTCCGTTTCGCTTGATGTTGTGTCGTCGAGACAATGAAGCTAGGAATTTGGCCTTCGCTTCATTCGCCGGTATCGCGTCTGCTGTATCGAGACGAATGCCACGGTGGCGATCACTAAGTTATCTGTGAACCGCCGAGATTTTGCTTGCTTCTTTTTATTGCAAGTTGTCCCATCATTTCGCCCATTTTGTCTGGAATGTTTACCAGGAGCGAATCGTCATTTGCCTCTGTCGACGTTTGAACAAAGGTGGCTTAGCAAACAGGGTTAAGGGTCCTGTTGACCAAGGCTTTTGATTTCATGAGCCGTAAGGGTCTCACAAAGGTGTTTCTCCCTACAAGTCGTGAGGATCTTGCAAGTGTGTTCTCTCCTTAAGAATCGTGGGGATTCTTAAGTGCATGTTCTCTTGTAAGTCGTAAGGATCTTACAAAGAGGATTTTCTCCTTATAAGTCGGGAGGACTTACAAGGGTCGTTCACCATATGGATGTCTCTCCAGTCACGGGTGGGACTTTGTTTAGGGAAATGTTTATTCGCGCCCGTGGATTGTATACAAGGGTCAGTCTGAGCCGCTTGTAGGGCAATGTCGGAGGTTGTGGAGGATTTGCTTAAGAACAGGTTTAGGTCTCTGTAACTTAAGACTTTCAAATCTTATGAGCCGTGAGGGTCCCATAAGAGAGTTCTCCTTACGAGTCGTGAGGATCTCGTAAGTGTATTTTCTCCTTAGGAATCGTAAGGATCCCTAAGTGTGTTGCTCCTTTGTGAGTCGTAAGGATCTCACGCAGGTGGTTTCTTCTTACAAGGTCAAGAGGACCCTATAAGTGTCTTTTAACGAGGTTGCGTCCTTTCGGGTTTTCACAAACACTCGCCGGTAGTCCTGCTGTTTTTACTCACGGAGCCCTTTCGGGTTTTCATCCGTGCCCATTTTGCTTGTGGACATGCCGTTTTTTTTTTTTTTTTTTTTTTTTTTTTTATCTCGTCAGCCTAAGGATGCTGCGGTAGTAGTTTAGGGACGTTTCGGTCCGTCATTAGTTTAAGGACGTTTCGGTCCGTTGATAGTTTAGGGACGTTTCGGTCTGTCGCTAGTTTAAGGACGTTTCGGTCCGTCATTAGTTTAAAGACGTTTCGGTCCGTCGTTAGTTTAAAGACGTTTCGGTCTGTTGATAGTTTAAGGATGTTTCGGTCCGTTCATAGTTTAAAGACGTTTCGGTCCCTTGATAGTTTAAGGACGTTTCGGTCCCTTGATAGTTTAAGGACGTTTCGGTCCCTTGTTATGGGAGGGTCAGCTACTACTTGTAAAGTCTGAGCCTAGGAAGATAGCGAGCGGACATAGTCGTCGTCATCTACCGTTGACCCAGGCTGTGGCTCACTAAGCGTAGTATTTCTTCAAGAAGCGGCCATTTATTGGCCTGAAAGGCCTTTCACCGTGCATGTCCACGAGTAGATAGGCTCCACCCTGGTAAACCTGGTCTATGATGTACGGGCCTTCATAGTTTGGCTCGAATTTTCCCCGCTTGGCACGATTGGGGATCATAGGTCTTTTGACTACCAGCACGAGTTCGCCTTGGCGGAATGCCCTTGGCCTGGTCAATCTTTCGTACGAGCGCGTCATCTTTGCTTTGTGGGCTTCTAGATGTTGTTGCGCTATGAGTCGGGTTTCGTCGAGGGCATCAAGCTCCTCAAGTCGAAGGTGAGCATTTTCTTCGTCAGTCAGTTCGTGGTGGATTGCCACTCGTAGAGAGGGTAACTCTATCTCGAGGGGGAGTACTGCTTCCGTCCCAAATACTAACGCGTATGGCGTTGTGTTTGTGGCCGTCTTGAATGTAGTTCGATAAGCCCAAAGGGCTTCTTGCAGCCTCTCGTGCCAGTCTCTCTTATTCCGGGAAACGGTCTTTTTTATGATCTTTGTCAAGGTCTTATTGAAGGCCTCGGCCAGACCGTTGGCTCGTGGGTTGTAAACTGAAGAATACCTCCAGTCTATATTGTGCTGCTGCGCGAAGCGGCTAATCTTATGGCTTCTGTAGGCTGGCCCGTTATCGGAGATAATCCGCCGTGGGGTTCCAAACCGATAAATGACGTGCGTCTTGAAGAAATGGAGGATATTCTCCGTCTTCACTTCCCTCAATGGTATTGCTTCTGCCCATTTGGAGAAGTAATCAGTAGTCGCCAGGATAAAACGGTGTCCCCGAGATGATGCCGGCTCAATGGGGCGGACTATGTCAGTTCCCCACATTTCGAATGGCCAGCTGGCCACCGTTGGGTGTAGCGGATTCGGATGTTGGTGGATAAAGTCTCCATGAATCTGGCACGAGTGGCATTGCTTCGCATACTCAAGGCAGTCCTGGATCATTGTGGGCCAGTAGTAGCCCATTCGTTTAATCTTTAACTTCATCTTTGGGCCTGCTTGGTGAGAACCGCAAAGTCCGTCATGAACTTCCTGAACGACTTTTTCTGCTTCGTCAGGTCCTAAGCATCTCAGCCATAGAGAATCGAGCGATCTCTTGTATAGGGTATTGTTGACGAAAGCGAAAGATAGAGCTCGTTTCATGAGCTGATGTCTTGAAGACGCTTCTTTGGGTATGCGGCGGGACTTAAAGTAGTCTATGAAGACTTCCCTCCAGTCCTCGGCCTTCTCATGGTCCTTTATTTGTAGGGTCGTCTGCTCAGTCGCTCTCTTTTCTTTGCATGATTCCGGAGATATTTCTGCCGGGGCGAGCACTCGACGGCTTTGTATCACGATTCTGACATCATCGAGGTTCTCGTCGGCCAGTTCTTTAGCAAGCTTAGCCAATGCGTCTGCTTTGCTATTTTCTGCGCGTGGTATGTTCTCCAAAGTGTAGGAAGGAATTTGAGACAATAGTTGTTGCACCCTTTCGCCGTACTTCACCAGCTCCGGTTTGCACGTTTGGTAGTCGCCATTCACTTGACTAACGACCAGCTGAGAATCCCCGTATATAAGGAGGTCTTCAATTCCCATGTCAATGGCAAGCTCGAGACCTGCTATCAGGGCTTCGTATTCAGCTTCATTGTTTGTCCTTGGCTCTGTTAGGGAGAAGGCGAAGCGCATTATCCCTCCTTGTGGAGTCGCAAAGATGAGGCCTATCCCTGACTTGATCATTGGGATACCTTGCTTTTGTTTCTTTATAGAGGACGCTCCATCGAAATAAAGTTCCCATCGGGCGCTTCCACCGCTAATCGCATCAAATGCATGCTCGTCCGGCAAGTCACAATTCAAAGGAGAATCGGCCGGTATCGGGTGCTCAGCGAGGAAATCGGCAATGGCCTGGCCTTTCACTGCCTTGAGAGGTTGATATGTTATCGAGAACTCCATCAAGAGCAGGGCCCATTTAGCGAGTCGTCCCGTCAATATGGCTCTTGACATCAAGTATTTAAGAGGATCCACTTTCGAGATGAGGCAGACTTCGTGTGCCAACGCATAGTGCCTGAGTTTTGTTATCGCGAAGATTAACGCCAAGCAATGTTTTTCAATGGGAGAGTAATTGCTTTCTGCTCCCAGTAGAACTCGACTTAAGTAGTAGAGTGCTCTCTCTTTCCCCTGATCGTTCTCTTGCGCCCATAATGCGCCCAAGGAACCTTCGAGGGCGGTTGTATAAAGAATGAGGGGTTTTCCCTTGACCGGCGCGGCCAATACCGGCGGGTTCTGCAAGTACTGCTTGATCTCGTCTAGTGCACCTTGGCATTTTTGATCCCAGACGAAAGGGGTTCCCTTCTTCATCAGGTGACTATAGGGGCGGCATTTGCCTGAAAGATTTGCGATAAATCGCCGGATGTATGCGAGCTTCCCTTGGAGAGACCGCAACTGTTTGAGGGTTCTTGGCGGAGGCATTTCCATGATCGCTTTAATCTTTGACGGATCTATCTCAATACCTCGGTGCCGGATGACGAATCCCAGGAATTTTCCCGAGGAGACTCCAAACGCGCATTTGAGGGGATTCATCTTCAAATTATATTGCCGAAGGCGTTGAAATACAGTCTCTAGATGCTTTAAGTGATCTTCGTATGACATACTCTTTACTACGAGGTCATCGATATAGCACTCGACGATGTCATGTATGAGGTCGTCGAAGATCTTTGTCATGGCCCTTTGATAGGTAGCGCCGGCATTCTTTAGACCGAAGGGCATAACCCTGTAGCAGAATACACCCAAAGGGGTCCGGAAAGCGGTGTGCTTCTGGTCTTCGGGATGCATTTTTATCTGATTGTATCCTGAAGAATCATCCATAAAGGAGAAGATCTCGTGAGTAGACGTGTTATCTATCATTAGCTCGGTTACCGGCACCGGGAAATCATCTTTTGGACAGGCTTTGTTGAGATCCCTGAAATCCACGCATATACGCACCGTCCCATTCTTCTTCATCACCGGGACGATATTGGCGATCCAATCGGGATATTGTACTTCTTGGATAAATCCAGAATCGATTAGTTTTTTGACTTCGGCGTTGATGCTCATCTCCAACTCGAGTCGCATCCTCCTCGGCGCTTGCTTGACTGGCTTGATATCCGGGGATATTGCTAATTTATGCACGGCAACCTCCGGATCTAATCCCGGCATCTCAGAGTAGTTCCATGCGAAGCAGTCTTTATGTCGTAGAAGCACGTTTTTTAACGCGGCCACCCTTTCTTCAGAGAGTAGCTCGCTGACAAATGTTGGTCGCGGGTCCTCTGCCGATCCCAACTCAATCTTCCTGAGGTTATCTGCAGTAGTATGTATACCGTCTTCCAGTTCTTTCGGAGCAGGCGGGAATTCTGAGATAACCTCATCATCGCTGTTTTCGAAGCACCGGGGAGGGTTGTCTATCGCAATCGTATAACAGGTGCGAATACACTCCCGGGGCCGAGGCGGATCCGGCTCCGCTCTTGCGGCCTTGGACTCGTGCTTTCGTGGCGGCGTTACCCTCCAGCTGTTGGACAAAGCGAATCTGCCCCGTCGGTACTGGTCCTCGACCCAGTTCTTGAAGGTGAAGCAGTCTTCGGTAGGATGTCCTGCGGCTCGGTGATAAGAGCAATAGCCCGAGCGAGAGGCCTTATTAGCTTGCTCAGGGTGTTTAGACTCCGGAAGCGCGATCATCTGATGTTTTAGGGCGAGCTTGAGTAACCTTTCCGTCTTGTCTCGGGGGAAGGAGTACGCTCGGCTCATCTTTTCTATGAAGGGCGAATCCGGGCTGTGCAGTACTCGACCTCGTAACCCTCTAATCCTGCGTCGTTGTTGTCGGCTCTTTTTTCCGCTTCTCGACTTATTTCCGTCTCCGCGTCGGGCCTTTCGCATGATGGGTTGACAAGGATGAGCATTCTTGCCTTTTGCAGCCTGTTGAAATAGACGTTGCGTCCTGGCCTTCTCGTAGATGGCCATTTCGTGGTTGGGGTCTTCCCGACCTTTCTGACCCACTTTCCTGATGGGCTTGTCCATTCGTTCTAGAAATGACGGACTTGACGCCTCAATCGCGTGGTCTGGTTTTGATGAGGGGTTGGCATCTCCTGACAGGGCGTCCTCTTCTTCATCAAAGGTATATATATCGTAGCTGTTATGAGCCCGTTCTCGTTTTCCGGTTCTCGCGTATCCAAGCCCGAGTGTCTCCATTTTCCCATTAGGCAATTTGCGTTGGGTTCCAGGGACATCCCAAATCCTGTTGTAAAACCGAGCCTGTTGAACAGTTTGTTTTAAGGGTACCCCTTGGTGCTTCAATAGCTTCTTTAATCCATTTGTATAGTATCTGGGCAAACGGATGGGCTGGAGTCTATCACATGTAGCATCTACGCCGTGCCAGATCTCTTTCTCTACTTTCGACTCTGAGGATCGATAAAATAGGATCATCTTCTCACCCTTTCGCCTGGGGGGGACGCAAAACGTTTGCAGCTCTTGCACACTGTGAGCTTGAAGCGTGTCGAGGTCCTTGTAGTGTTCTCGCGGTACCATGGTTATCTGCAAGTTATGGTCATCGCCAGGAGGTGCTTGTATTGAAAGCCTATTGGAGAATACGGCATTGACCTCATCTTCCGAATCACTTCCGAAGACCAGTATGGGGATGGGCGTCCTCCGGTTGTTGCGTTGAGCTGGCCCCGTATAAACTATCTCTTCTTCTTCTTCGGTATCGCTTCCGAAAACAGGGATGGTGGCGGCGGCCTTGTTCTCCGAGTCGTGACACCTTTCTGTATCTTCAAAGTCTGGCAAAAAGTATTTCGCATCCTCGTATTTGCGGACTTCGTTCACGGAAAATGGGTTCAGCTCACCCGTTACAGTATACTCGAAACCATCTTTAAAGTACTTCATACACTGATGTTGTGTAGAAGGGACGATGTTGTACTCGTGTAACCAAGGACGGCCGAGCAAGGCATTGTAACAGGTCTTCGCGTCAATGACATGGAATTTGATGTCTGTGACGAGAAGCCCGAAGCGTAACGTTAGTATCACAGATCCAAGAGTCCGTGACGATTGTGAATCGAAACCGGAGATAGTAATTTTGTCCCGAGCGAGATGCTGCACACTCATGCAGATTTCTTTCAACACCCGAACATTAAGGAGATTAACGGAGGATCCGTTATCCACCAGGATCTTGCCTATCTTGATGTCATGGCAGTACCCAGAGACATATAGGGGACGGTTATGGTCGCACGTCCCGAGAAGGAGGTCTTCATCACCGAAAGTGACGTCGGCCGTATGCACTTCTTCCAGTTCGTCCTTCATCTTTTCGGTGACGAGAAAGGCTTGGAATTGCTCAGGTTCTTGTAGTGCCTTAATTAGTGAGTCCCGTGCTTCTTTTGATAATAGGAGGGCGTCGAGAATGCTGAGCTGAGAAGGTAGCTTCCTTAGATGCGCGAGGATGTTATAGTCCACTTTACTCCTCCTAGGAGGGTCTTTGGCAGCCAGTTCTTTCGCGACTTGGTCATCCAAAGTGATATCTTCAGTGACCTTTTCCTTTCCCTTATCTTTTCTGTTCGTAGGCCCGAGATTCTTTTCCGGGAGTGTGCGATTGCGCAGCTGAGTGTTTCCGCAGGCTTCGAATTCCTCATCTTTCCTTAGCGCGGATTCTTCAAAGAGAGGGCCCAGAGTCACTTCTTCGTCAGAGTTGCTCCCAAAGGTGAGGACTTGCGACCCCTCGGCATGAGCCATATAACAGTTGCCAGTAATTCTGTTGGGCCCGTCAACAGCGCTTCTTTGCTCCCGACGGCTCTTGCGTTTCATGCGTTTGAAATGTTGCCGACGAGCAACATATCCTTGCCACCATATCTTAAAGGCGTCGCACTCCTCTGTGGGGTGTGAGACTTTCCGATGATATGCACAGTAATCGGGGTGCTTCTCCGCCCCATTGTGTGTGTTTCCTTCCGAGGGTGGTAGCCTCATTCCCATTGACATGGCTTTGGCGAACCTTTTCCTTGTCTTGAATATCTTCTTGTCCATCTCGGATACCTTTCGTTCTGGCAGGGGTAGTTCAATTCCTTCGTTCAGTCGCCCGCATTTGGTTCTTCCTGATGCTGCCATCTCACGCTCCTGATCTGCTTTACTTTTTAGACGAATCTCGTCTAGGAAGGCATTGATCATATCAGTTGTCAGCCTCGCACGCTCTGGTTCGGGCTCCGCCTTCAGCTTCTTAGTGCTAGGAGTTTTCTCATCATCGGTAAACGAGTGGGAGATCATGTTGCAACTTGCCGCATATCCCTCGGATTCATCCGACGAGTTCTCTCTATCATCGTCCTCTTGAAAGATGTGGCTGAGGAACTCTTGCAGTGTGACAGGAGTTCGCGCCTTCTGATTATATTCTTCCAGCGCGTCGATTTGCTTTTGCAAGTTTGTTCGCTCGTCTCCAAGCTTCGCGGGCTTCTTGGATTTCTTCTTCTTTTTCTTCGAAGCTTTTGACGGCTGGGCGTGAGTATTTGGGCCCTTGTCAGCAGTCTTCGTAGTTGCGCGGGGCTTCACTGCTCCTTCGATAATTCGAGGTTCAAGAGGGTCCTTCCATTCGATTGCAGGGCACGCGTGAAGGTCTCTCAGCATCCTTTTGGTCTTCGTTGATAGCACGACCTCCCATGGAATTTCTTCGATAAAGGAGCAGGTTGCCCCCGATGTGTCCGTCTTTTTAGGAGTATGTGGTTGTGGCGGGTTCACCTTCCACTTTTCGGACAGTACAAACTTCCCCTGGAGGTATTGATCTTCGATCCATCCTTTGAAGACGAAGCAATCTTCAATCGGATGGCTTACCGTCTGATGGTAAGGGCAATAGTTGGGGTTATTCACCTCGGTGGGTTGTGGCGGTCGCCTTGGATTCGGGAGGTTGATAAGTCTGTTGCGTATTGCCAGCTCAAATAACCGTTTTGTCTTGTCTCGTGGGAACGAGTAGGGACGCTTCATCTTTTCGTTATAATATCGGCGTCTTTCTTCCAATTGATCTGCCGATTTCGGGGCGTCAGGCTGCTGTTGGGCGTTCGCGACAAAGGTTGCTCTTCCTTTACCCTTATCATTCCGAGGTTCCGACTTCGGAGGGGGTGGCCTATGACCCATCTGGTCCATCTGAGCCAACTTGTCGATTAAAGCCTGGAATGTGGTTGGCTTAAAGAACATCATAAACTGGGAGATAGTTGCGTGGGGGTCTAGGGTTCCCACGAACATACCCACTGCGGGTGCTTCCTCAATGCGTTGCTCGCATCTCGACCATAAATTCCGCCAGCGTATGGCGTACTGGACCCAGGTTTCGCCTGGCTTTACCCTGGCGTTAATCAAAGCAGTAATTGGAGTGCGCTCGCTGGCACTTGCGAACCGCTGAGTGAACAACAACTCCATTTCAGCGAACGTTTTGATGGAATCGTTCGGGAGTTCCGAATACCATTCGAACGCTGTTTCTGATAAGCTGCCAACGAACTGACGGAGTAACAGTTTATCGTCACCGCCGGTGTTACCGCAGAGGGCCCGGAACTGGGCGACGTGTTGATGAGGATTGCCGGTCCCCTTATACACATGGAATTTCGGTATCGTATAGCCTTGCGGATATTTGATTTGATCGTACCAGCCTGGATACGGTCGCCCTGTTTTCACGACTTGACCAGCTGCCTCGGTCGCATGATGAACTCGGATTTGCTGGGCTATGTAGTCAGCCAAGGCAGCCTTAGAGATCGTCTCCTCCTTGGCCGTTGAGAAGGCTGGTGGTGGATTGGACGTCTCTCCTCGGTCGTCTTCAAGAACAATCGAAGGATCTTCGGCGGGTAAGTCCTGTTGGATCATCATTCCTATCACATCTTGAAAGAGAAGGCCCATCCGTTGTATGTTGGCCGCTTGTTCAGCAGCCTCTTTGTCCCTTTTCTCCAGTGTCCGGCGAAGGAATTCAGCGTCGGTTTCTTCCTCCCGGCGTGCGTCTGAGGATGCTTCTGGGTTTTCCTTTGGCCCGGTGAGCGCGGCCATAGCATTCATCATTTCTTGGAGCTTTTGTTGCTGCTCCTGGGATTTCGTTACGGATCGGGTTAGCGGTCGGTGGCCTGTAGAAGTGCGGCTCTCCTCCTTTCCAGAGGCCATGTATACGGTGTGGACCATCATGCCCCCAGACTTAGGGTGTCCGGGCTTGTTGCTTTTAGCCGTCGTTGCATGTTGAGGGATCTTCTCTGGCTCCCTCCTTTTATGAGCCATGGAGGTTGAGGGGGCCGTCGAGGTGGGCGTCCAAACAGCCTTTTGAGTTTTCGCCTGGTGACCAGCTTTCGGTTGGATCTTCAGCTTCTTATGCTGGAGGGAGAGGTTTGGATCGATGATTGAGTCCCGGGCCTGCCGCCAAACCTTATAGATTTTGGAAGACAGCCGTTGAGGAGATCGGGGCTGTTCTGATTCTATTTCCACAACCTTTTCCGATGGGGGAGGAGACCTCTTCAGCACCGCGGTAGGGGAATTCCTTCGCACCTTATTTAACATTTCGAAGCTGTTCCTAGTTGGAACAGCAGCATTAACTTCTACCGCTGGGGCTGGTGGAGTCAATCCAGAGGGGGAGTTGCCCCCAGCCTTCCTTATTCGGCGCCAATGACGACGTCGAGCGCATCGAGCAGACGGCGTAGAGTCAGATATAAGAACGGTTTCATCTTGCCCCCTGTGTGGGTGGGGGGTCGTTGTTGGTGTTAGCCTGTCAAAGACCGATGTCCTTTGTGCAACGGGAGCGGGAGCTGAAGCCGTTAATCTGGTAAAGACCGACTTTTTGGCCGGGGAAGCTGCCTTGGCGATTTCGGAAGCATGAGCGGCCGTTTTCTTAGGAGCAGCCTTCTCTGCGACGAATCTGCAGGATTTCTGGCCCAATCTAGAAAAGACTGAGGCGCTGACATCGGACGACTCGGTGAGAAGAGTCGTGGCGGGGGTGAGACGATCAAAGACCGACTTCTTGAGGGCTTCCTTTGTCAGCACTGGCGCCGTGAAGCTGGATGGTGGGAGTATAGTCCCAAAGAACAATCCGGTAGTGGCCTGAGTCACCTGGTCCGCCGGCATTGTGAACAACGAAGCAGCTTGGGGTCCATAGGCTATACCTCCCGGCGAGGCAAAGCGTTGGTCGCAATTGCAGCTTGAGCAGTTGGAGGATTTCGCGGAAGTAGCAGCCATTGATCCTTTGTTTTCTGCAATAGGTAAGGCGCCAATTCTTAGTATCTTGAAACCCAAGGGCAACTGTTAGCGAACCGCGATTGGTTCGCGAATCACGACACACGAAGTGTGGAGTGGAAAGAGGAAAAGGTCCCACCGGGCGTGCCAGAATCTGTTCCCCTCCGAATGGCGGCCGAGACATGGGCCGTCCCGCCTGAAATTCGGGGCAGATGCTTGTTCCCCTCCGAATGGCGGCCGAGACATGGGCTGTCTCGCCTGAAATTCGGGGCAGATGCTAATTGGTGCTATCCGTCCACCTCTCCGAAGATGCCAATTTGATCCGTGGCGCCATAAATCGGAGGTCTAGACGGATGCGTCCGATGTAGCAGACTTCGTCAGATTCCCCCTCGTTCGAGGGGTTTTTGATTGTGGGGACGCTCTTCCCTGCAGGCGCAAGCCCCTGCAGTTAATTACGCTACCGCATTGTGGTAACAACTTTCTCCTTCTCCAGATGGTCACTTCGTGTCGTGTGTTCTTGTTTTATGTTTCATTGCCCGTGGATCGTTTACGGAGACTGAGTTATGTTGTCGCCCGTAGGGCATGGACTGGTCCAAATCCGCATTATCTTAAATTTGGGTTTGGGGGTTTTGGTTTGAGGATACGTCAGCCACACTTGAGGCTAAGATCGACTCAAACGTTTGTTAAGGACACATTAGTCTAACTTTGTGACTAAGATCAACTCAACGGGATCGTTTAGATCCGACAAAGGAGTGTTTGAACTCCATTGTTCCAATCATCGTCTATGTGGCCGTCAGGACCCGTCACCTCTCTGACGACGTTGAGGGATTTCAACGACGGATGTCAGAGGAGTTCAGAGATGTACCCTCGAGCCAGAGTTAATTAGGGGGGATTCGTAGTCCAGTCTGCTTGAAGGTTTAAGGACGCGTTAGCCATTTTTGAGGCTAAGATCAACTTAAACAGGACCGTTTAGATCCGACGAAAGAGCATATGGAGGCTCTATGGTTCTAGTTTAAGGACATTGCGGTCCATGGGTAGTTTAAGGACATTGCGGTCCGTGGGTAGTTTAAGGACATTGCGGTCCGTTGGTAGTTTAAGGACATTGCGGTCCGTTGGTAGTTTAAAGACATCTCGGTCAAGGTTAAGGACGTCATAGTCCATGGGTTTAAGGACTCCACAGTCCGGTATGTGCTCTGGATGCTTCACACGGGTTCACTGCCGTGCTAGGCGAGGACCAGGCTCCGCTCTGGATGCTTCACACGGGTTCACTGCCGTGCTCTGCAAGGACCAGGATCCGCTCTGGACGTTTTTCGTGGGGTCAAAGAGTGACGTTATCCACGTTCCACGTAACCAGGAATTTTGCATTATGCATGGGTTTAAGGACCCCACAGTCCATATCATGAATGGTCTTCGGGACCCGTCACCTCTTTGAAGACATTGAGGGATTACAATGCCAAGTATCAAAGGAGTGAAGAGATGTACCCTAGAACCGGGATGGATTAAATGGTCCTTGGCCCAATTTGGGTCAAGACTGATCAATTATGCTATGAGCCTACCGGCCCAGTTAATCACAAATTGAGGACTTATGGCCAGCTTGGGCTAAGTCCAGTCAGGTCTGGAATATTGACTCTTTGTTGGTCCATTGAAGGAGAATATTTGCCTCTATCCCTCTAGCCAATTGGGCCAAAGCCTAGTGTTAAACACTTCAGAGCAATCAGTGTTGAACACTGGGAATAAGGCTGTTGAATTAGTGTTCAACACTAAGAGATAATTGGTGTTAAACACCAGCAATAAGGCTTTTTCAAATTAGTGTTAAACACTAAAACGGATCAGTGTTGAATCCTGCCAATAAGGCTTTTTAATCAGCATTGAATGCTAAGGCTCGACAGTGTTTTAACATTGGGCTTGGGAGTTTTAATTTTAGTGTTAAACACTAAGGCAAGAAGGGTCACGTGGCAGCACGTGAGGGCGCCCAGCCTTCATTTGTTCCGCTGAAATTATCATTTCCTTCATAACATCACGTGCCGTCACGTGATGGGCATTCAAATGCCTTTGTGTTAAGGCTTCTGCTGAGGGCCACGTGGGTCACGTGGGGTGCTGCCTCAAAGGGGCTTTCTGTAGGGGTTTGGGGGGGGGGGTCACGTGGTAGCACGTGACCCTGCCTCTATGTAGTTTCTAGAGGATCTGTTGATCTTTCTTTTCAGGAATTAAATTCCTCTGGCTTTAATTTTCAAAGGAATTAAATTCCTACTTCCCTTTCGATCCTTGAACCTTCTGTAGGAATTAGATTCCTCGTTTATGTGAAGAATTGAATAGGGTTAAACCCTAATAAAAAACCTTTTTAAGGAATCAAACTTCCGTTTCCCGTCAGATTATGATTAAGGGACTTAGATTCCCATTGTTTCAACAGAACTAAATTCTTAATTAGGGTTAAACCCTGCTCCTTTTTATTTTGAAGGAATTAAATTCCCATAACACAGGGTCAAGCCCTACTTTTATCTTAGAGGAATTAAATTCCTATAGTTCTGTGAGAATTAAATTCTCGTGCTTGCATTCTTTCTCTATGTTTTGGATCTGCATGGCAGGATCTCGACCCATTGAGAATTAAATTCTCAACCTTAAGGGGAGATGTGCACTTTGCAGATCTTCTATCAAAGAGAGAAGAACTTTGCTCTTCTGTTTTATATATTAGAGTTAAACTCTATAGAGAATTAAATTCTCTTTCTTTCAAAAGGCTTCCTCTTTCTTACCTAGGGTTTTTTGCAGAAGATCCGAGTCTTTTCAAAGTATCAAAGCTCTCCCCCTTTTTTCTTTTCTCTTTTCTGCGCATGTATCTCTCCATTTTTGTGTCTCTTGGCCCCTATTTATAGGAGAGGCAGCTGAATCAGTTAGTTTTGTGACGAATCTTCATTGAGAGATTTGATTTGCATCCTTCATTCGTTCTGGACCTTTGGATTATTAGGTGAATTTTATTCACCGTTGGATCTCAGATCCAGAGATTCTCCCTTGTTATTTTGGTTAGATTTAAGGGGGAAATCTTTCCAAACCCGAGATTTTCCATAGATAAATGACCTCCGAATCTTTAATTTGATTGGATGAATATAGTTGCGTTCCTTTGGAAAGATTTGCATTTCTCTCAGAATTTAATTCTGTTGATAAAAAGGGCTTTGAAAGCCGGTCACGTGTGCCCACGTGACCCATGGTCACGTGTGAGCACGTGACCCCCTTTGGAATGAGCCTTTTCCTTTCTTCTGATTGTTGCTTAAGCGTCACGTGCCACCACGTGACTCTTGGTCACGTGTGAGCACGTGACCCTTGTTTGAACTCTCTTTCCTTGGTTCGTCTGGAGAATGAGTCTACTGTCTTGAACGTCACGTGCCAACACGTGACCCTGATCACGTGGAAGCACGTGACCTCTTCTAAATCCTTTTTCTTGACTTGATCAGAGAACTTGTGTGTCTTCGACGCTTGTATTCAAATGTCACGTGTCGCCACGTGACCCTGGTCACGTGGGAGCACGCGACTCTTTCTGAAGCCCATTTTCTTCAGCGTAGTCAGGAGGCTGAACTCGACTTGATGATGCTTTTAAGGTGTCACGTGCCAACACGTGACCGCTAGTCACGTGTAAGCACGTGACTCTCCTCTGAAGCTTTTCCCAGAAGCTTTTCTGATTTTAAATCAGGAAACAAAAAGCAACATACATTTTTCCGAAAAACTCGGCAGAGTCTCCTTTGTAAAAACTGACCCCAACGGGTACAAAACAGGAATATATATACAACATGAAATAAGGCATCCCCAAGCTGGAGCTAGCTCTTCGCCCAAAAGCGTATTCACAATCCCACGCAATATATATCATAACTGTGCAGCAAAGTAATAAAAGCACAAATAAATAAAGCAACATGTCGGCTCAAGTGAGCATCGACCCAGAGAAATATCATTTAATGCACAAATCTCACTGTCTCGTCTCTAGGTCACAAATATAACAGTACAACTGGTCGATAAGGTAACTATAGTACATGGAGTGCTCTAGATACAAAAATGATACAAGTGGCAACAAAATAACCCCACAACCCACCTACGAATGGTGCTGCGAAAACCGTACAAAAGGTACAAAAGAGGAGGTGTGCCACCGCTACTACGCTGACGGGTCAGACCTGCAAAATACTGCGGCACAACGGGGGTGAGATGCCAACTCGTGAGTAATAAGTAATATCTAATAAGGCTATCGTAAACATGTACACAATGATGTCACAACCTACATATACTAATATGATGCGATGTAATAATATGCATGCAGCATGAATGCAATAAATAACGCGAGATCTAAATATAATTAACATGGGAAATATGTATTTTTATCTTAATAAAACTTCTGTAATTTTGTTGTAGTTTCATCAATGAAATCAATGTAAATCTGTGTCAGTATTGACACCAAATGAATATCTCAGTAAATCCGGGCTCCGGCAATACGGACTGACCCATATATCTAAATCTCAGGCTCCGGCAATCCGGACTGGCCCATATCTCAAAACTCAAGACTACGTCGGTATCCTCCGGATATCCACCGCGTCACAAATAACCGGTCGGTAGTGCTCCCCTGCCAGGCTCAACGCCATCATCTGCGACCATCTTGTCCCGGGGTACCGCATCGGGTCCACCATGCACCCTCAAACGGTTCCTCCTCCTCCTCGAATCGGGTGTAGGATACTGCTCAAGCACTGAGAAATCTCATGGTGGACGATAGATGCATCATATCATGAGGAAACCGCAACTTACATTTTAAAAATGATAATACGTTTTCAAATCTTTGCGGTTTCTCCAAATCCATAAATCTCATAAATATGGAAATCCCCGATAAAATCAGAATACATGAATGTCTATGATATTAAAAATATAAAATGCGATGCGGAACTAGATAACTATGCATGAACCATGATGCAATAAGATAAGTGCAAAGACTAGCAATCCTACATATTCATATTGATGAATATAATATATCAAATGCAGGTTTATTAGACAATAAAATGCGATGCGGAACTAGAAAACTGTGCATGAACAATGATGCAATAAGATCTGTACAATGACTAGCAATCATACGTATTCATATTGATGAATTAAATATATCAAATACAGGTTTATTAAACAATAATTGGCGCAGGCGATAAGATGCAGATTTAAGCAAGTTATAAAGTGTTCGTGGCATAGCAATTACCAAGGCGTGTGTGTCCACATGAATAGTGCTCGTGCAGCATAAACCAATGGTAATGGTGCGATTGTCCTAGGAGATGCTATCATAATATATATGTTAGTTATATGTATGCCCTAGAGGCCATTACTATACATAGGGTGTATATTGTAGTGGATGCTTGGACATATATAGGGATGACTTTCTTGCTCGATATGACAGTATGCTATCTGGTTACTCTTTACCTTAACGTGTACACTGATTGTCTCTCTGTTACATGTTGGTAAAGCCCTTAGGATGTGTAATTGACTACCTGGACTATGATGCGGATCATATTAGTGGGGACGTGGTTGTCTATAAGTACATCCTTCAAAGTCCCTAGTCGTGGGTGTATCGAGACGGGGCATCGATATACCAGAGTAGACTAGCGTGTAGCTTCTCGGCCCATATAGATGGGCGATGGATGATTCCATATCCATTGGTGTTTGACATCAGAGATGATATACGGGTGCTCAGTGGAGACTGGGTACACTGGACGAACTCGCCGAGAACTCCCAGATGGTATTATACCTTACATCAGATGGCAGTTCTCTGGTGACACTGGTGCAGGTTAGTCTGTAGACCCGAGATCGTCATAGAGTCTTGTGTGATTCCCACTGTGCTCTGATACCACTGTAGGGTTACTAGGCACACGCAAGAGGTTCCACAAGGCATCTATCATGCCAAATTCAAATTTTTAGGTGCCGAGAAACCGTAAAATAGATCGTTAACTAGAGGATAGGCGAAACTATAAGCTAGCAAACAACTTTACTAGTAAGTGAAAAAGATTACAACCTTTGTAGATCCGGTCCTCCACTTCTTTAGCTCCGTGTTGACGTCCCTCCGCTGCGATCATTGGAATCCTGGACTCTAGTGATGGTTTCGTCGGAGAAATAATCGGGCTAGGTCATTGACTTCGAGGCCGAAGATGATCTACGTCGGGGAGACTCAAACTCAAGCTATTCGCGTGCGCTCTTACAAAATCAGATTGGTTATTTTTTTATCTAATCAGGATGGCTCCCACTGTTTTTATCAAATCTTCCTTCAAACCCTAAAAGGAAAAACTAGCCGGGATTAATTACACGCTACAAGTTCGCCAATCTTTCAGCCAGGCCAGTGTCGGTACTTTGAGGGAGGTTCCCCGTGCTTTCGTACGGACCTAATTAAAGTAAACCTCGTTTTCCCAGAGGCGTAACCCCGTTGACACCTTTCTAGACACCTACTTGATCGGCTAATTGTAATGTGTAAAACTCTCCCAGGAGTAACTCTTACTCGCAGCGGGTATCGGGATCCAACTATCTCATAGAAGGTATGCAATCTCATTGCAAATTTCAACACTTGAAATTCCCGATAATTTTGCCCCTAACGTGCTATGACCTTGACGAAAGCCAACAAACCATAGCCCGCTAGTCAAGTTCAACCCGTACATTTCTTGATTGAATTAAACCCACCCGCACGACCCTTGACGAAAGCCAACAAAGCCGTACGACTACCCTAATCCAATCGCATCGTATGCAGCAGATAAGCAGCATATAGCTACCGCACACTACACCTTGACGAAAGCCAACAAATGTAGCACGAATACTATATACAACTTATCTGAAATGACGGAGGGTTACGACAGGTTTTTCTGAAAACCTATTGCGTAATGAACTAGATATCGTTATAGAATCAAATGATTTTAAAATGGAGTATTTTTTAGGCTTTTCTAGTTTTGCTAAAGGGGTCACTCCCGGTGAAGGGATCGTCGGCCCTTTCCTTATCGAATAAGGTGCAAGATATATCATATATACCGCTGTGCAAAGCAAGAACTATAGGAGCAATCAAAAGACAAACCGAGGGTTGTAGCATCTGCCAGTCATTGCTAAAGGGGTCACTCCCGGTGAAGGGATCTCGGTCCTTTCCTTATCGAATAAGGTGCAGGATGTTCTACAAGGAACACCACGATGCATCATCTTCGGGTGTGTTCATTACAGAGAACTGTTTCTCAGTATCCTTTACGTCCTGGGTATGAGATACCGGATCAGGATCCCGCATATGTAACATGTTACATGGGCTACAGAAAGGTAGAGAACTGAGAACGGGTGATAAGTTTCATGAGGCAGAAAACGGTGCAAGTGTTGCAGCCAAGTCTGTTGGTCACTGTCACCCTGTATTACCAGAATACATTGATTCTGAACAAATGTTATTAGATACCGAACCTGATATACAAAATCATATCAATCTCTTTATTAGTAAAGAAGGATATAATTTTGTATTGTTGGATAATGTTTTGAACATTTCTTAAATCAAAAGTTGATCGGTTCAGGCACGTTATCTAAAAGCATTGACGTTCTAAATCAAACTACAGTTCTTAGTATACAGAACACACACAAGAGGAAGAGTTCAGAAATGAACGAATCCTTCTTGAGGCATTGTAGACTAGGTCATATCAATGCGACCCGACTAGCTGAAGTTACATTAAGATGCATATTTAAATTAGTTTGAATTTACATCTTGTGAAACTTGCCAGTCATGTCACAGAGATAAGATGACCATAGCTCTGTTTATTTGAAACAGAGAAAGAGTTAGTGAACTCTTGGGATGATACATATTGATGTATGAAGGTCCCCTGTCTACAAATGCCAAGACCGGTTCTTTGTACTTCATTAAATTCTCTGATGATCTCTCGAGATTCAGACATATGTTCCTGTTATAACACAAGTCCGAACCTTTTGAGATATTCACGGAATATAAGTTAGAAGTAGAGAACCAAAAATGGGTATAAGTATTATGTCCTTTGATGTGATCAAGGAGGAGAATACTTGAGCACGGGATTCCTGGACTATTCTAAGAATGAGATTCTCTCTCAGCATTACTCCTCCGTATACACCTCAGCACCTCGGTGTATCGGGGCGGAGCAATCATACCCTATTAGATATGGTGTGCTCTATGATGAGTACTATTTATCCCAATCAGAGCAAAGCTCTGTTCAAATTCCAAGGTGGGAAAAGAAGCAATGCTTCTGTTTTTCTCCAATCAGAGCAAAGCTCTGTCTTGAAAATTAAAGTGAAAAATTGAAATTAAAAATAAATGAAGCAACGCTTCAGATTGCTTGCGCTGCGCGCAACGCGCCACGTGTCAAAATCAGACACGTCAGTACAAGGAGCGCAGCGCCCAAGGCAGCGCACCCAATCAGAGCAAGGCTCTGTTTAAAATTCAAACTTAAATTAAAGAAGCAACGCTTCAGCAGATTTGCGTTCTGCGCTGCGCGCCACGTAGCGGCGCAGTTGCGCTAGCGCAGTGGAGCTGCGCTCTGCGCTGCGCGCCACGTGGCAGCGCAGTTGCGCTAGCACAGTCGCACTGCACAGTGCGCTGCGCGACACGTGTCAAGCACAGGTGCACTTGCGCCAAACAGAAAAAAAAATCTGAAAGATTTCTCTGATCTTATCAAAACAATAAGATCCTCTCCTGTAAAACAAGAGCCCTTGGATCAAAGATCCAACGATGGGGAAAATTCCCCAAATCACTCAGAGAAAGATCTCTTTAACAAATCTAACTAATTTATGGGCACTATAAAAAGGACCCTAAGCCTCAATTCAAAGGCATGAACATTTTCTGAGAAAAAAAAGAGAACTCTGAAGAAATTTCAAGAAGAAAGGTAAAAGACCTTTTAGATAGAAGAATTTCTTCTGATAGATCATTGATCTAAGAACAAGATCAATAATCTTTAATAAAAAACAAAATAAAAATAGTGTTTTGCACTTATGAACCATTGGTTCTCTAAGATCAAGAAAAATAAGAAACACTTGTTTTCTTTGATCTAAATTAGATCAAGAAACCAAGTAGTGCTTTGCACTTATGAACCATTGGTTCTGGAATCTAAAAGATTCTCAAGTTAATAGTGCCTTGCACTTGCAAAACTGCACTGTTGCGGTCTTGGGTTGGCGCAAGCCACCAGAGAGCGCCACGTGTCAGCATCTGAACCAATTATGCTATGCGCTTTTGAAACAGAGCCTTGCTCTCTAAAACTGGCGCAATTCACCACAGCGCACCACGTGTCAGCAGCGCAAGCGCGGCGCACTAGAACAGCGCTGTTGCGCTTGCGCTCGCCAGAGTATGACACGTGTCATCACCATATGAGCTTGCGCTCTTTACTTGGCGCAAAGCGCCACACAAATGCACTGCATTGCTTACAAAAGGGCCAAGCCCAATTAAAGAAGGCCTAACAGGCCTAATAAAATGCAATGCATTATTTTAAAAATGGCAGAGCCCAAACCAAAACAGATGCTCTGCATCATAAATAAAGAGACAGAGCCCAAATCAAAAAGGCCTAGCAGGCCAGAATAAAATGCAGTGTATTATTAAATATGGCCAAAGCCCTAGCACAGGCCTAATAGGCCAAAGATCAAGAAAAATGTTGAATATTCTCAACGGGACTTAGCCCAATCATGGTCGTAAGTCCCCAAACTAAATTGACTGAGCAAGAATGCTCTCCTAAATCAATTTACAACCGGTTCAATGGTACATCTCTGAACTCCTCTGATATTTGTCGTTGTAATCCTTCAACGTCGTCAGAGAGGTGACAGGTCCCGACAACCATATATCAATACGGACTGCGGGGTCCTTAATACCATGGACCGAAACGTCCTTAAACTAATATTGGACCGAAACGTCCTTAAACTAACGTCGAACCAAGACGTCCTTAAACTAATATTGGACCGAAACGTCCCTAAACTAATATCGGACCGAAACGTCCTTAAACTAATATTGGACCACCATGTCCCTAAACAGGCGATGGACCGAAACGTCCCTAAACTAATATCGGACCGAAACGTCCCTAAACTGGCGATGGACCGAAACGTCCCTAAACTAATATTGGACCGAAACGTCCCTAAACTAACGTCGGACCGAGACGTCCTTAAACTAATATTGGACCGAAACGTCCCTAAACTAATATCGGACTGAAACGTCCTTAAACTAATATTGGACCACCATGTCCCTAAACAGGCGATGGACCGAAACGTCCCTAAACTAATATCGGACCGAAACGTCCCTAAACTGGCGATGGACCGAAACGTCCCTAAACTAATATTGGACCGAAACGTCCCTAAACTAATATCGGACCGAAACGTCCTTAAACTAATATTGGACCACCATGTTGCTAAACTGGTGATGGACCGAAACGTCCCTAAACTAATATTGGACCGAAACGTCCCTAAACTGGAACCATAGAGCCTCCAAATGCTCTTTTGCCGGATCTAATCGATCCCGTTTAAGTTGATCTTAGCCCTAAACACGGCTAACGTATCCTTAAACATTCAAACGGACTATAAAACTCCAAATCAACCTTGGTTCAAAGGTACATCTCTGAACTCCTCTGACATCTGTCGTTGTAATCCTTCAACGACGTTAGAGAGGTGGCGAGTCCCGATGGCCAGATATTAAACGGATTATCACGTTAAGTTGATCTTAGTCTCAAAGAGGACTATCATATCCTTAACGAACGTTTAAGTTGATCTTAGCCGCAACGCGACTAATGCGTCCTTAAACTAAAAACACCAAACCCAAATCTAAGTAAATACTGATTTGGACTAATCCACGTCCTACGGGCGACGGCATTACTCAGTCTCCGTATACAATCCACGGGAAACCACAAACAAAACAAACACCCACGACACGAAGTTAAATTTCTGGAGAAGGAGAAAGTTGTTACCGCGATGCGGTAGCGTAATTAACTGCAGGGGCTCGTGCCTGCAGGGAAGAGCGTCCCCACAATCAAAAAACCCTCTAGCGAGGGGGAATCTGATGAAGTCTGCTACATCGGTCGCATCCGTCTAAACCGTCGATACACGGTGCCATAAATCAACTTGGCATCTTCGGAGAGGTGAACGGATAAAACCATATAGCATCTGTCCCGAATCTCAGCGTCAGGACATCGCAGTCTTGTGCGCCGCCATTCGGAGGGGAACAGATTCTGGCACGCCCGGTGGGACCTTTTCCTCTTTCTACTCCACACTTCGTGTGTCGTCTTCGCGAACGAATCGCGGTTTGTTAATGGTTGCCTTTGGGTTGCAAGTTACTAAGATTTGGTATTTTGTCTGGCGCAGAACTCAAGCATCAATGGCCTCTAACTGCACCAACTGCTCAAAGTGCCACTGCAACGGACGCTTCACCTCACCTAGAGGTGTAGCATATGGGCCCCAAGCGGCCTCCTTCCTCGCTTTGCCGGTTGAACAGGTGACCCAGGCCACCACCGGCCTATTTTTCGGGACCATGATCCCGCCTTCAAGCTTCCCTATGCCAATACCTGCACCGGAAGTGAACAAGAAGTCGGCCTTCGACCAGCTCACTGCTACGACGGCCCCTGTCAACGGGTCGTCCATCACCAAGCCAACAGCCTCTGTCTTTGCTAGGCTGGATCAAAACTCTGAGGGGCCCACCAAGAAGCCTGTGAATCCCAAGGTGACTGTCCCAAGGAAGGCAATAGCCGCTGCTCCAGAAGACGTCAAAGCGGCTTCCCCTGTCAAAGAGTCAGTCTTTTCAAGATTGAATATTCCTGCTCCTGCACCTGCTTGAGTATCTGTCTTCGACAGGTTGAATATCATCCCTCAAAGGACAACCTCAGTCTTTGAGAGGTTAACACCAGCAGCGCCTCAACAGGACAAAGGGCAAAAAGAAGATGTCTCTATCTCCGAGCCAGTCCCAACGGCTCGTCGTGCTCAACGTCGCCATTGGCGACGAGTGAGGAAGGCAGGGGGCAACTCCCCCTCAGGGCTAACTCCACCGGATCTAGTGGTGGAAGTCAACGCTGCTGTTCCAACTGGGAACAGCTTTGAACTGCTGAGGAGGGTACGTAAGAACTCTCCAACCGCTACATTGAAAAAATCTCCTCCGCCCGCAGAGAGAGTTCCGGAAACGAAGCAAGAACAGCCCCCTCAACGGCTGTCTTCAAAAATATACAAGGTTTGGCGGAGGGTTCAAGACTCCGTGATTGATCCAGACTACTCTCGTCAACAGAAAAAGGCAAAGGTGCAAAAAGAAAAGGACCGTCCTATTAAACAGCAGAGGACAACGATCACCAGGATGCCCACTGCAACGGCCCCCTCCACTTCAACGGCCCACAAAAGAAGAAGGCCGGAGAAAACCCCTGCGCCGGCGACAAATATCAGAGGTGGTGAACCCAAACGCCCTAAGTAAGGGGGCATTGTAGTTCATACCGTCTATATGGCGTCTGGTAAGGAGGACAGTCGCATATCTACCCGTCATCGACCGCTTACGCGATCAGTGACCAAGGCTCAGGAGAAACAGCAAAAGCTCCTGGAGATGATGACCGTGATGGCCGCACTCACTGGGCCAAAAGAAACCCCTGAAACGTCCTCGGATGAACGTCAGGAACAAGAAACTGACGCCGAATTCCTTCGTCACATACTGGAGAAGAAGGATAAAGAGGCTGCGGAACAGGCAGCCAGCATAAAGAAAATGGCCTTCCTGTTCTAGGACATGGTGGGCATGATGATTCAACAAGATCCACCTGCTGAAGATCCCCCGATCATCCTTGAAGACGATAGGGGAGAAACGTCGAATCCTCCTCAAGCTCTCTCAACGGCCAAGGAGGAGGCAATCTCCAAAGCCGACCTGGACGAACATATAGCTCAGCAGATCCGGGTTCATCATGCGACTGAGGCAGCCGGTCAGATTGTCCAAACAGGACGAACATATCCGGGCTGGTATGATCAGATACAGTACCCGCCGGGCTATACAATACCTAAGTTCCGCATATATAAAGGGACAGGGAATCCGCATCAACATGTCGCTCAATTCAGGGCCTTATGCGGCAACACTGGAGGCGATGACAAATTGTTGCTTCGCCAATTCGTTGGCAGCTTAGCAGAAACAGCCTTTGAATGGTATTCAGAGCTACCTAATGACTCTGTCAAAACATTTGCGGAGATGGAGCTACTGTTCACGCAAAGATTCGCGAGTGCTAGTGAACGCACCCCGATAACAGCACTGATAAATGCCAGGATAAGGCCAGGTGAAACGTGGGTCCAATACGCAACACGATGGAGAAACCTATGGTCAAAATGCGAACAATGCATAGAGGAGGCACCTGCGGTAGGCATGTTCGTGGATACCCTTGACCCTCAAGCGACCATCTCGCAATTCATGATGTTCTTCAGGCCGACCACCTTCCAGGCTTTGATCGACAAATTATCCCAAATGGACCAGATGCGCCATGGACCATCTCCTCCAAAACCTAATTCTCGAAACGAGAAAAGAAAAGGGAAAGCGATCGTCGTCGCCAATGCTCAACGACAGTCGAACAACTCAAAGCCGATCGTTCGCCAAGACAACGTGCGTCCACGCCCATCCCTCGAAGAGAGGCTAGGACGTCCTTACTCGTTTCATCAGAATAAAACGAGAAGACTGTTTGAGCTGGCAGTGCATAACAGACACATCAATCTGCCGAGTCCAAAGCGTCTATCGCAGCCAGGCGATCTTAATAATCCAAATTATTGCTCTTACCACCAAACGGTAAGTCACCCGATTGAGGATTGTTTCGTCTTTAAGGGATGGATCGAGGATCAGTACCTACAAGGTAAGTTCGCGCTGTCGGAAAACTGGAAGGTAAACCCACCACAGCCGCACTCTCCAAAGAAGACGAACACGCCGGGGGCAACTTGTTCTTTTGTCGAGGACGAAAACGATGGAGAAAATTCATTAGATAAATCCAAAGACTACATAGCGACTTGTCATGTGATTTCTCATTCATTGACGGACGATGAGGAGGCTCCTTGCGCTGAGAAATCAATAGCGAATCCTGAGCCGGAAATTCTACAGCCATCAGACGAGCTGATCGATGTCTTCCTAAATGAAATTTGTCTGAAAGCAAAAGCCAATCAAGAGCATGAAATGGCCATACTGGAAAGAGCCAAGGCATTCCCGTCAAATCAAAAGTCATACACTGCGGGTAAAAACAAATTCAAGACGAGGAAAAGGTTCGCCAAAGCTCTATCAGTAGGAATGAAGCTACCGCCCTTTGAAGAAAATACTCTCGCTGAGGTAGAGATGCACCCTAACTTCTGTTTATATCATCAGAAGATCATACATCCTACCGAAGACTGCGAATCCTTTAACTGTTGGTGGTAAGGGTATGTCGCTCAAAAGCAACACTTCAACAGGACAAAGTGTGAAGCTTGTGGACATCGGAAAAATGCGATATATGAGCGCAAAGGAGCCGCCGACGACTGTCATATAGCCGACTTCAAGGGATCGCAAATTATCACCTTTGGAAGCGACTCTGACGAAGAAGTTACCCCCAACTCTTCCCTCGGGGAATCTATTTCAAAAATAAAGGAATTGAGAAGCTGCGAGAACGTTCAGCCATGCAATCGCATGCTACTCGGAAAAAATCTCGGCCCCGTAAACAAAGGATCGAACAAAAAGGATAAAGGAAAAGGAAAAACGGCCCTCGTCGCCAGCGCTCAACAACAATCAGGTGACCCTAGACCGGTTGCTCGCCAAAGCAACAAGCGGCAACCCCTCCAGAAAAAGTTGAAACGTCCTTACTCGTTTCCGCAAGATAAAACAAGAGGACTGTTCGAGCTGGTAGTGTGCGACAGACTCATCAATCTGCCGAGTCCAAAACGTCCGTTGCGGCCAGGCGATGTTAATAATCCTAATTATTTCCCTTACCACCAAACGGTAGGTCATCTGATCGAGGATTGCTACGTCTTCAAGAACTGGGTTGAAGACCAATACCAACAGGGCAAGTTCGCGTTGTCCGAAAATTGGAAGGTGAACCCGCCACAACCGCATGCTCCGTGAAAGATGGATACGCCGGGGGCATCATGTTCGGTCATAGAGAAAGCCTCATAGACCGAAAAGTCAATAAACTAGATATTCGCCTCAAATACGGTGACACCAGACCGAAACGTCGTTAAACTAACGATGGACTACTATGTCCTAAAACTGGCTGCAGACCGAAACGTCGTTAAACTAACGATGGACCACTATGTCCTAAAACTGGTTGTAGACCGAAACGTCGTTAAACTAACGATGGACCACTATGTCCTAAAACTGGCTGTAGACCGAAACGTCGTTAAACTAACGATGGACCACTATGTCCTAAAACTGGATAATGACCGAAACGTCGTTAAACTACTACCAACCCGCGGCGTCCCTAGGCTGACGTGGTAAAAAAAAAGAATAAAAAAAAAACGGTATGTCCATAAGGAAAATGGGCACGGATGAAAACCTGAAAGGGCTCCGTGAGTAAAAACAGCAGGGCTACCGGCGAGTGTTTGTGAAAACCTGAAAGGGCGCAACCTCGTTAAAAAAAAGAGAATAAAAAAAAGAATAAAAAAAACGGTATGTCCATAAGCAAAATGGGCACGGATAAAAACCCGAAAGGGCTCCGTGAGTAAAAACAGCAGGGCTACCCGCGAGTGTTTGTGAAAACCTGAAAGGGCGCAACCTCGTTAAAAGACACTTATAGGGTCCTCTCGACCTTGTAAGGAGAAACCACCCGCGTGAGATCCTTACAACTCACAAGGGAGCAACACACTTAGGGATCCCCACGATTCCTAAGGAGAAAATACACTTGTGAGATCCTCACGATTCGTAAGGAGAACTCTCTTATGGGACCCTCATGGCTCATAAGATTTGAAAGTCTTAAGTTACAGAGACCTAAACCTGTGCTTAAGCAACCCCCACAACTTTCGATATTGCCCTACAAGTGGTTCAGTACTGACTCTTGTATACAATCCACGGGCGCGAATAAACAGTTCCCTAATCAAGTCCCATCCGAGACTAGGGATATGTTCGCTTGGTAAACAACCCTTGTAAATCCTCTCGATTTATAAGGAGAAAACCCTCCTGTAGGATCCTTACGACTTACAGAGGCACAAATACTTAGGAATCCTCATGATTCCTAAGGAGAAAATACACCTACAAAATCCTCACGACTTGTAGGGAGAAATACCTTTGTGAGACCCTTACGGCTCATGAAGTCGAAAGCCTTAGTCGACAGGACCCTAACCCTGTTCGCTAAGCCACCCTTGTTCAACATCGACAGCAGCAAATGATGATTCGCTCCTGGCAATATTCTAGTTGTAACGATGCTGATGCCTAAATCGGTATCAAATTCCAAGTCCTTTCAAGGCAAATGATGATTCACACATGGAAATATCCCAGTTGTAGCGATGCAGATGCCTAAATCGGTATCAAATCCCAAACTCGCAGCGAAAAGTCAGTGAGCCACAAATGCATACGAAATAGCCGAAATGATTGGCCAACTTGCAACAAAATCAGCAAGTAAAAATGTATGCATGCAAAATAGCCGAAATGGTTGGGCAACTCGCAATAAAAAGCAGCGAGTAAATAAAACAAATAGCCGAAATTATTGGGCACCGCGAAAAATAGCAGAAATGATTGGGCAATCGTGACCTTCGCGATATAAAAGCTGAAATGATAGAGCATCGTGGAAAGAAATAAAATAAATATATATATATATATGTAACGGAATTCATTCCCTACAGACGATAGCACAGCAATCCCTGTATACAATCCAGGGGCACAAACAAAGAGGGAACCATACCTTCCGACAGGCTCCGCCAAAAAGCGAAGCCAAATCTCGACGGTTCAACAACAACCTAGAGACAACCGTGACATTCGCCTCGATACAGTAGACGCAATGTCAACAATAACGTTCTTCCTCCAACAAGCTTCGAACATGACAAAGCAAACGAAGCAAAAGCTAAATTCCTAACTTCAAGGTCTTGACGGCAACCCATATAAAGCCAGAAAGACAACTGGAGATCGTCTCACACCAGTGTGGAATGGTCACCACCCCGACGTTCGTTTCGATACAGCAGACGAGTTGTCACCCCAGCATTCTTCCTCCGGCGGGATTCGGACGCGACAATCAAACAAACGGAGCCACGGCAAAATCCCAGCTCCACCCCGACGTTCGTTTCGATACAGCAGACGAGTTGTCACCCCAGCATTCTTCCTCCAGCGGGATTCGGACGCGACAATCAAACAAACAGAGCCACGGCAAAATTCCAGCTCCACCTCGACGCTCATTTCGATACAACAGACGAGTTGTCACCCCAGCGTTATTCCTCCAGCGGGATTCGGACGCGACAATCAAACAAACGGAGCCACGGCAAAATCCCAGCTCCACCCCGACATTCGTTTCGATACAGCAGACGAGTTGTCACCCCAGCGTTCTTCCTCCAGTAGGATTCGGACGCGACAATCAAACAAACAGAGCCACGGCAAAATTCCAGCTCCACCTCGACGCTCGTTTCGATACAGCAGACGAGTTGTCACCCCAGCGTTATTCCTCCAGCGGGATTCGGACGCGACAATCAAACAAACGGAGCCACGGCAAAATCCCAGCTCCACCCCGACGTTCGTTTCGATACAGCAGACGAGTTGTCACCCCAGCGTTCTTCCTACAGCGGGATTCGGACGCGACAATCAAACAAACAGAGCCACGGCAAAATCCCAGCTCCACCCCGACGTTCGTTTCGATACAGCAGACGAGTTGTCACCCCAGCGTTCTTCCTCCAGCGGGATTCGGACGCGACAATCAAACAAACAGAGCCACGGCAAAATTCCAGCTCCACCTCGACGCTCGTTTCGATACAGCAGATGAGTTGTCACCCCAGCGTTCTTCCTCCAGTAGGATTCGGACGCGACAATCAAACAAACGGAGCCACGGCAAAATTCCAGCTCCACCTCGACATTCGTTTCGATACAGCAGACGAGTTGTCACCCCAGCGTTCTTCCCCCAACGGGATTCGGACGCGACAATCAAACAAACGGAGCCATGGCAAAATCCCTAGTTCCAAACCTCGACGGTTCATCAACGAACTAAAAACAACCGCGACATTCGTCTCGATACAGCAGACGCGATGCCAGCAAAACGAAGCGAAGGCCAAGTTCCTAGTTTCAGGGTCTTGACGGCAACTCACATAAAACCTGAAAGACTATCGGAGATCATCCCACACCAGCGCGAAGTGGTTATGACTCATCGGGGCTCGCTAAAATGAGCCTAACCTTAAGTAAAAAGCGGCATGGAAAATCCCTAACGCTTGCTCTTCCGACGGTCAAACTGCCTAGGAAGATTGTTTGAAGACATCTTGTCCAGCCCCCGAAGGGATCAGAGATACGGCAGTCGCAGGGCTACTCGAACAGCACGATTGCCTATCGAGGACTATATCAGCTTATGCGACGGTACGATGGCCAAAACCCTAAGTACCACCAACCTTAACGGGCTTATGTCGTAAAGAGCAGAGGTTAAATGCAACGTTAAGATGTTCTTGTGAGAAACGCTCGATTTGTCTCGACTTGTGAAGAAATTGTTGAGGCGGCTCGACTCGTGAGATAAAGCCTTAGGCAGTAGGCATAAAAGAAGCCTGTTTCCTAAGCACTGGGACCCCGCGAGCTGGCCCAAAACGGTCTCTTGCATACCATCCACGGGTCTCACTCTCCAACGTCGAATTTCGACAAGGAGGGAAACAACCGCTTACAGGTCCTCTCGACTCGTAAGAGGGAAAGTTCTCTTATAGGATCCTTACGACTTATAAGAGAAAACCACACTTAGGAATCCTCATGATTCCTAAGAAGAGAAGAAAAAAAAACAACCTACGAGATCCTCTCGATCCGTAGGGAGAAAAGTCTCTATGAGACCCTCACGGCTCATAGACTTGAAAATTCTTAGGCGGCAGATCTGAACCTGCGGCCTAAGCCCTCACTATCTTACTCTATTACCTGCTAATTGTGACGACATGCTGAGAAAGAAGAAAAGCAACAGAAAGAGCATCCGATTTATATTTGATCAAGCGTTCAAGACACATTCATTCATGCATGGGCAAAAAGACTCAGGACAAAAGATATATAATAAAGACAAGCTGGGATAAAAAAAATTCATTAATATTGCCCGAAGTTCTTACAGTCATAAAAACAATAAACGAAAGTTACAATGGAATAACCTCAGATCCAGGGCATGGATTGAGGAATTCAAAAGCGACCCTATCTATGACTTTCCAAGCCTCGCGGACCATCCTAGCGTGCTGTCTTTCGCGAGCACAAGCGTCAGGGTCCCCCCTGATGTCTTCCACCCACCGATAAGCAGCGAGTATGGCAGACTGTTGAAAGACCTCGTGCAAGAGATCAATAAAACTGTCTCGCCGTCTTTTTGAGTTCAACAGGTATACAGAGTGCACCTTATCCTCAGCAGCATCCAGCGCCCTAAGCGGCACACCGGAACAGAACGGGGGAAGCGCTTCCCAGATGGCTCCCACGATAAGCTTAAGAAGGGAGGAACGCCGGGGAAGCAGAGGACCGTTGTACGCGTCGAAGCGGCTCATGATTTCAGCACACTCCGCGTTTGTGAACTCTCGATCTTGGGAGCGGCCAAGTCGGCGTATGTCCCCGTAAGAGATGATCTCATTAAGAGCATACATATGGGCGTCCATTGTTTCTGTGAAAGAGAATCAACAAAATTGTCAGAAAGACTGATTAAGAAAAGCAATATAATGTACCGAGGAATAAAATGCCATCTTTAAACTCCAAGATCAATGAAAAACTCCTAAGAGTTCTTTTGTATGATTTGGAAAGAGCAAAGCTCCACTAATGAAATGAGAAAATACAAGAAAAATCTTTTATAGAGCAAAGCTCTATTAATGGAACCTTAACAGGGTTCTCCTGAGTTCTCTTTGGACCCCTTTTAGAGCAAAGCTCTGCTAAGTGAAACCCTAAATGGGTTTTCTTTAGATCAGGGATCTATGAAGAGCAAGGCTCTGTCAATGAAAATTAATTTAATTTAATTTAATTTAATTCTAATTTAAATTTGCACCTAAAATTTTTTAAAGTGTTTAACTCTTGGAGTTCTTGAAAATAAAGAGCAGGGCTCTGAGTTCTGAAAGTAAAATTTTGAAGATGAAAATCATCTAAACGACCAAAGGTCCTATTTATAGGCATCAAATGCCCTTTTAACTTCCAAAAGTTGCCACAACGGTTGGAATTCTGTCACCGTTGCACTCACGTTTTGGAACCACGTAAGCGCAACGGTGGGGGGCATTTGTTTACCCCAATCAGAGCAAAGCCCTGTTCAAATTCCAAGGTGGGAAAAGAAGCAATGCTTCTGTTTTTCTCCAATCAGAGCAAAGCTCTGTCTTGAAAATTAAAGTGAAAAATTGAAATTAAAATAAATGAAGCAACGCTTTAGATTCCTTGCGCTGCGCGCAACGCGCCACGTGTCAAAATCAGACACGTCAGTAAAGGGAGCGCAGCGCCCAAGGCAGCGCACCCAATCAGAGCAAGGCTCTGTTTAAAATTCAAACTTAAATTAAAGAAGCAACGCTTCAGCTGACTTGCGCTCTGCGCTCCGTGCCACGTGGCAGCGCAGTTGCGCTAGCGCAGTGGAGCTGCGCTCTGCGCTGCGCGCCACGTGGCAGCGCAGTGGCGCTGTGCTCTGCGTTGCGCGCCACGTGGCAGCGCAGTTGCGCTAGCGCAGTTGCGCTGCACAGTGCGCTGAGCGACACGTGTCAAGCACAGGTGCACTTGCGCCAAACAGAAAAAAAAATCTGAAAGATTTCTCTGATCTTATCAAAACAATAAGATCCTCTTCTGTAAAACAGGAGCTCTTGGATCAAAGATCCAACGATGGGGAAAATTCCCCAAATCACTCAGAGAAAGATCTCTTTAAGAAATCTAACTAATTTATGGGCACTATAAAAAGGACCCTAAGCCTCAATTCAAAGGCATGAACATTTTCTGAGAAAAAAAAGAGAACTCTGAAGAAATTTCAAGAAGAAAGGTAAAAGACCTTTTAGATAGAAGAATTTCTTCTGATAGATCATTGGTCTAAGAACAAGATCAATGATCTTTAATAAAAAACAAAATAAAAATAGTGCTTTGCACTTATGAACCATTGGTTCTCTAAGATCAAGAAAAATAAGAAACACTTGTTTTCTTTGATCAAAATTAGATCAAGAAACCAAATAGTGCTTTGCACTGAACCATTGGTTCTGGAATCTAAAAGATTCTCAAGTTAATAGTGCCTTGCACTTGCAAAACTGCACTGTTGCGCTCTTGGGTTAGCGCAAGCCACCAGAGAGCGCCACGTGTCAGCATCTGAACCAATTGCGCTATGCGCTTTTGAAACAGAGCCTTGCTCTCTAAAACTGGCGCAATTCACCACAGCGCGCCACGTGTCAGCAGCGCAAGCGCGGCGCACTAGAATAGCGCTGTTGCGCTTGCGCTCGCCAGAGCATGACACGTGTCATCACCATATGAGCTTGCGCTCATTACTTGGCGCAAAGCGCCAGACAAATGCACTGCATTGCTTACAAAAGGGCCAAGCCCAATTAAAGAAGGCCTAACAGGCCTAATAAAATGCAATGCATTATTTTAAAAAGGGCAGAGCCCAAACCAAAACAGATGCTCTGCATCATAAATAAAGAGACAGAGCCCAAATCAAAAAGGCCTAGCAGGCCAGAATAAAATGCAGTGCATTATTACATATGGGAAAAGCCCTAGCACAGGCCTAATAGGCCAAAGATCAAGAAAAATGTTGAATATTCTCAACGGGACTTAGCCCAATCATGGCCGTAAGTCGCCAAACTAAATTGACTGAGCAAGAATACTCTCCTAAATCAATTTACGACCGGTTCAAGGGTACATCTCTGAACTCCTCTGATATTTGTCGTTGTAATCATTCAACGTCGTCAGAGAGGTGACGGGTCCCGACAACCACATATCAATACGGACTGCGGGGTCCTTAATACCATGGACCGAAACGTCCTTAAACTAATTTTGGACCGAAACGTCCTTAAACTAATGTCGGACCGAGACGTCCTTAAACTAATATTGGATCGAAACATCCCTAAACTAATATCAGACCGAAACGTCCTTAAACTAATATTGGACCACCATGTCCCTAAATTGGCGATGGACCGAAACGTCCCTAAACTAATATCGGACCGAAACGTCCCTAAACTAATATTGGACCACCATGTCTCTAAACTGGCGATGGACCGAAACGTCCCTAAACTAATATTGGACCGAAACGTCCCTAAACTAATATCGGACCGAAACGTCCTTAAACTAATATTGGACCACCATGTCCCTAAACTGGCGATGGACCGAAACGTCCCTAAACTAATATTGGACCGAAACGTCCCTAAACTAATATTGGACCACCACGTCCCTAAACTGGAACCATAGAGCCTCCAAATGCTCTTTTGCCGGATCTAAACGATCCCGTTTAAGTTGATCTTAGCCCTAAACACGGCTAACGTATCCTTAAACATTCAAACGGACTATAAAACTCCAAATCAACCTTGGTTCAAGGGTACATCTCTGAACACCTCTGACATCTGCCGTTGTAATCCTTCAACGACGTTAGAGAGGTGGCGAGTCCCGATGGCCAGATATTAAATGGATTATCACGTTAAGTTGATCTTAGTCTCAAAGAGGACTATCATATCCTTAACGAACGTTTAAGTTGATCTTAGCCGCAACGCGACTAATGCGTCCTTAAACTAAAATCACCAAACCCAAATCTAAGTAAATACGGATTTAGACTAATCCACGTCCTACGGGCGACGGCATTACTCAGTCTCCGTATACAATCCACGGGCAACCACAAACAAAACAAACACCCACGACACGAAGTGAAATTCTGGAGAAGGAGAAAGTTGTTACCGCGATGCGGTAGCGTAATTAACTGCAGGGACTTGCGCCTGCAGGGAAGAGCGTCCCCACAGTCAAAAACCCCTCTAGCGAGGGGGAATCTAACGAAGTCTGCTACATCTGCCGCATCCGTCTAAACCGCCGATACACGGTGCCATAAATCAACTTGGCATCTTCGGAGAGGTGGACGGATAAAACCATATAGCATCTGTCCCGAATCTCAGCGTCAGGACATCGCAGTCTTGTGCGCCGCCATTCGGAGGGGAACAAGCACTACTGAGTTTCCTATTTCCTTTTAGGGAGTTATGCACTTATGAAGTTGCATACCTATTGAATAGGGTTCCGATCAAATCAGTTGCCTACCACTTTATATATGATATGGAAAGGGAAGAGCCCATATCTTAAGTTTGTTAAGATTTGGGGCTGTCCAGCCTATGTCTAAAAGAAAAATCTGGACAAGCTCGAGGCAAAGACAGATCTGTGGAAGTTTGTTGGATATCCCAAGCATACACAAGGGAATATCTTCTACCTAACCGAGGAACAAAAATGTTTTGTTTCTCAGCATGCCACCTTTGTGAAAGGGAATTTCTTGTGAAGAAATTATTGGTCATGAGGTGGAACTGGAAACAGTTCCAGCTATATAAACTGCAGCTGATGATTTGGTAGAACCAAAGGATTCAATAGCAACCAACGAACCTCAGCCTCTCCGCCAATCTAGTAGGTTTCCTCACCCACCTGAGAGATACTCCGATTTCTCTATGACAGTGGGAGCGAGGATTGCATCATGGGATGATGACCTAACTAGTTTCGAGCTGGCCATCAGGAGTGGGACTCTGTAAGAATGGCTGGATGTTTATCGATCTGAGATGGAATCCTTTTACACCAACAAAGTATGGACTTTGGTTGCTTTATCTGAAGGGTTAAATCCCCATCAGGAGCAAGTATATCTTGAGAAGATTACTTTGTGTACATGGAAAAGTTGAGACTTTCAAACCTAGACTTGTTAAAGGTTTGCATCATTGACCAGCTATGGATTGTGATGAAACCTTTTCTAAGTACCTATGCTTAAGTCCATCCAGATCCTACTTGCGACGGCTACATACCATGACTACGAAATCTGGCGGTTAGGTGTCATGACTGCTTTTCTAAATAAAGATTTAGAAGAGAGAGTCTATAAGTACACGGTCAGAGGGCTTCG
The DNA here is from genome assembly GCA_030015575.1 of Agapanthus africanus. Lineage (NCBI taxonomy): Eukaryota > Viridiplantae > Streptophyta > Magnoliopsida > Asparagales > Amaryllidaceae > Agapanthus > Agapanthus africanus. Next base: position 172,336,874 of record JASDDO010000031.1, on the reverse strand, counting down.
TAGACAGTGGGAGCAGCGGAAACGTGTGCAAGATGTTTTATGTGATAAAGCAAGCATCGCGGAGTTGGAACATCTGGTTTGATGTGGTAGTCAAAGAGTTTGACATCATCAAAATGGTAGATGAACCTTGTATATACAAAAAGGTAGTAGGGAGTATGGTGGTGATCCTCGTAGAGTACGTGGATGACATACTCTTGATAGGGAAGAAGTTTCCTTTGCTACGCTCGGTCAATCTCCGCTTATCACAAGGATTCTCCATATAGGATCAAAGTGATACCTCCTAAATCCTTAGTTTGGATCTATGAGATAGATCTAAGTGGACCTTAGGATCCTCACTAGCTGTAGTGAGAAGGTATCAATTGATCCTGGGGAGAATCACAGGAAAGGTTCCAGAGTGATAAGGATGACTGAATGTCAGTCACAGGCATTGTCTTTACCCTCAGTAAAGGGACGGTATGTTGGAAGAGTTCCAAGCTAGATACTGTGGCATACTAGACGATAAAGGCTGGATACATCGCTACCAAAGATGCTACCAAAGAGTAAGTCTGGGTATATATTAGTTCATGAGATGAACTTAGTTCCTTCCAATGTGTGACAATGGAGTTGTGGCTTATGCCAAGGAACGCCCTTCCCATCAGTGATCCAGACATATTCATAGGCAGTATCACCTGATCGTGGAGATGGTTGATCTCCAGGGGATCGAGGTTAGGAGAGTAGACTAAGAGGACAATACGACGGATCCACTCACAAAGGCTTTTTTCCTAGAGAGAGAATTTTATGGGATGGTTGAGTATGAGATACTACAACCACTGCTATCAGATGGCCCTAGTGCAAGTGGGAGATTGTTAGTTATATGTATACCCTAGAGACCATTACTATACATAGGATGTATATTGTAGTGGATGCTTGGACATATATAGGGATAACTTTCTTGCTCGATATGATAGTATGCTATCTGGTTACTCTTTACCTTAACGTGTACACTGATTGTCTCTCTATTACATGTTGGTAAAGCCCTTAGGATGTGTACTTGACTACCTGGACTATGATGCGGATCATACTAGTGGGGACGTGGTAGTCCATAAGTACATCCTTCAAAGTCCCTAGTCGTGGGTGTATCCAGACGGGGCATTGATATACCAGAGTAGACTAGCGTATACCTTCTCGACCCATATAGATGGACGATGGATGATCCCATATCCATTGGTATTTGACATCAGAGATGATATACGGGTGCTCAGTGGAGACTGGGTACACTGGACGGACTCGCCGAGAACTCCCAGATGGTATTATACCTTACGTCAGATGGCAGTTCTCTGGTGACACTGGTGCAGGTTAGTCTGTAGACCCGAGATCGTCATAGAGTCTTGTGTGATTCCCATTGTGCTTTGATTTCCACCTTACCACGTCCAAGAGGGCGTGCAAAACGGTGGTTTTTGGGTACAGTCCCGAGTCACATGGAGGCAATGAGCGATAGGTTGGGTTTCGTCTCTCCCGGTATAGGGAGTTGATGTTGCGCTGTGCTCGATTGGCTATAACAGGAAGTTCTTGGCCAAGGATGCTTTAGGGATTTACTGGTAAGTGTTACCAGTAGTTTCTCAACCCGTTATGAACCTCATATCGACACGACTTATCGAGTTATTGGGGTCTGACGTTTACCACCCCTAGACGAGATATGCGACATATCAGACGAACAGACCGGACTGTACGGTAAGTGTTACTGGTTGGATTCACAGAAGTGTGAGCGGGCTTGCTCGTTGATCTTCCGATCGCTCAATACCCGGGTGGCCGTTATGTTTAGCAGACCGCTTGCGGCTTGTGGGTGTTTGATATGATCATCACCTACCGCCGGCGTATTGACGAGTCTTTAGAGTCCTACACAGGGGTTTCCTGGCTCAAGCGAAACGAAATAGGAGCGCATATGAGATATGTGCGGGACCGAGAATAATACCAGTATGTGATACTGTATTCTATTCTCGCAATTTGTGACATTAATCGGTTGTATGCGATATAGTCGGGTTATCGAATCAAGTGTTGATTCGATAAGTTGTTACTATAGATATTAGTCGGTTATATGCAATATGACCGGATCGTTAAATCAAGTGTTGATTTAATGTATAATTATATATTTGATATATTACTTTATATTAACTAGTATTGGTTCACTTAAGATTGATTTTCTCACTTGAATGTGCACATTGTTTAAGTGTACAAGTTTGTATCATGCTTGATGATACATACAAGTTGTGTGTATGAGAACTAAACCAAATCAAGGTTAAATTAGGGTTTACTATTTTCCTAGCAAATAACAAAAGAAATGAGACTTTGGTCAAAGTTATCAAGCTTCATAAACATTGACAAAGTCAACTCTTTTGTCATTTGTTTAGGATATTAGTTAACCCAACCTTTAACCTAATACTTTGGTTAATTCTCTACATGAGTTAAGCATGAGGGCTTAACTCAACCATGGTGCCATAATTAAAAGGATAAGTTTCATTTGGATATTGATTCGAATGATTTTATTTTCTTCTTCTTCTTCATCATCAAGCTCCACAAAAGCTTGCTAGCTCCAATGGTGCCATGAGAAAAAGAGTGAGAAATCCAATTCTAAAGTGAACCCACTTCCTATTTCTTCATCCTCTACTACTTGCCATGTAGCATAGGGTGTTCTCTTCACAAAGTTTTTGATCAAGTGAAGAAATAGCTTGAGTTTGAGTCTCCCCGACGTAGATCATCTTCGGCCTCGAAGTCAACGACCTAGCCCGATTATTTCTCCGACGAAATCATCACTAGAGTCCAGGATTCCGATGATTGCAGTGGAGGGATGTCAACACGGAGCAAAAGAAGTAGAGGACCGGATCTACAAAGGTTGTAATCCCTTTCACTTACTAGTAAAGTTGTTTGCTAGCTTATAGTTTCGCCTATCCTCTAGTTAACAATCTATATTAGGGTTTCTCGGCACCTAAAATTTTGAATTTGGCATGATAGATGCCTTGTGGAACCTCTTGAGTGTGCCTAGTAACCCTACAATATATATATATAAGAGATGATGCAATGCAACGGGATGATTAACTAGGAACTACGCCTATAAGTGTAAGTAGTAAACGAAATTCTAACTATTGGGCGTCTTGCGCCATACGAACGATTTCCCCCGTAGATGTATACATCTACTCACCGGAACGCCTCCGCTAGCCTGATCCGATCACCGCCTTTCCTTTCCGCGGCCCGTCCGATGTCTCCGCGACAGATCCTAGAATTTACATAAAACAACACACGTAAGGCTAAAATCCTGCAAAAACGAGATATCAAGACCATACGAGAAATTAGCGTCGCAAGCTAAACGCGTGTACATACAATACACCAAAACGTGTGTGCAACGTCTGAAACCACCCTGACATACCGTGATACACAGCAACACCAAGCCCAACTCGGAGCGTCGTGTCGCGCAAGACCCACTAAACTAATTATAGGTAAAGTGGTACCGGATTTTACCTGGAGCAAAAACAAGAAAAATAAATAAGACTAAACCTCTTATAATACCTACAGACAACTACCTGCAAAGTTTCAAAGTGTTTCTCCAAAATTGGGCCAAGCACGAATGGGGTGATCTCGGGTCAAAACTGGTGAAAAGGGCCCAGGTTTTTACACTACACTCGTAACACAATATATAGTCTAATGTATATGTCTGCTTGTTTTAAAAAAAACCCACGGTAATAGCAGATACCCCGTGTCCTAACACTTGATTTAAAACCGTATTTAAAACACAAATTTGATACAATAAGGTGGTTTAGTGTAAACTGGTGCAACGACTTGGATTAAGCGACACTAACAACACTTAATTAAGCTAATCTAGCCATAACAATCTTAACTTGACCTAATCTCCACTTAAATCACCTAATTAGCACTAAAACACTACTTAAACACTAAATTAAGCTAAATAACTAAAAGTTTAGCAAGAAAGTGATTAAGGTAGGCTTTATACCTCACAAAGGTCAAGTGGTGGCACAAACTTGCTGGCCTTGCCTCCAAGAGCTCAGAGTAGGCTCAAGAACCAACAAAGGAATGATTTTGGAGTGTTAAATGTGAGGTTGGTGTGATAAATGATGGATTTTGTGAATGGAGATGAGGCTTGAAATGATAAGAAGAATGAGAAGTGAAGGTGAGGCTGCAGGAGCTGCTGCTGCTGAGTGAGGGAAAGAGAGAGAGAGTTTGTGCAAAGTCAAAGTTTCCCCATGCCCATTTAATACCCCCCATGCCTCATTATTATTTATTTTCTTAATTATCCTATTTGTTTTGTTTTGTTTGACTTAAAAAGGAAATAAAACCATGAGGGAATTTGAAAATGGTAGACATGTTATAATTTAACCTAGGGTGAAAATTGTGCATGCTACACTAAAATTTGGCTTAGGAAAATAAAAGTTAAGGAAATTTGATTAATGTGTGAACAATGAATTAAATGATAATTAATAAAACACTATTATATAAATATTTACATATTTTCACAATTAAATTAGATTTATTCCAGTTTATGTGAAAAATAATTATTAACGAGGTTTTATGAAAAACACGCATTATCGCTAATTAACACGAAATTAACCTAAACGAATTTCAAAGTGTTACAATATTCCCCCCTTAAAGAAATTCGGTCCCCGAATTTAAAATCTAACTACGCGTACCTTCGAAGAGATGAGGAAATTTCCTCCGCATCTCGCTCGCAGCCTCCCAAGTGATCTCTTCACTAGACGGGCTGCGCCAAGAAGCCTTCACATATGGCAAGACCTTTTACCGAAGTTTCTCCACCTGCCGATCCAATATAACTATCGGCTGTTTGGTGAGCGAAAGATCGCGTCCTGGTTGAAAGGTCTGGTGTTGAATTATGTGAGAATGGCCATGAAGGTATTTGCGAAGTATCGACACAAGGAATACGAGGTGAACATCAGGAAAAACTGGGCAGAAGAGCCAAACAATAGGCAATGGTACTAACTCACTTCAAAGATCTCAAAAGGACCTACAATTCTGGGACTAAGCTTCCCAAAACTCAACACGTCATTCATCGAAAAATCCGTAGGAATACATGATTTCCCACTGCGAACTCAAGTCTGCGACGACGACAGTCGGCATAAGACTTCTGTCTGCACTGGGCTGCTCTCATCCTGACCTGAATCAACTGGATATTCTCCGTAGTCTCATGACTAGCTGGGTTCCAAAATCCTGCTCTCGCGGAGTCAGTAAAACAGACTGGCGATCGACACAATCTACCATACAAAGCCTAAAAGTTGCCACCTGAAACGTCTCCTGATAACTTTTATCGTAGGAGAACTTCATCAATGGTAGTGACGATCCCAACTGCTAACAAACTTAAGTACGTACGCTCGAAGCATATCCTCCATAATCTGTATAGTCTGCTCTGTCTGACCATCAGCCTACGGATGGAAAGCGGAGCTAAAGCCCAACCAGGTACCCAAAGCCTCCTGAAGCTTCTGCCAACGACGGCTAGTGAACTGGGTGCCTCGATTGGATACAACGTATGAAGGAACTCCGTGCAACGCACCAACTTATCGACGGGGCTCCGAAATCATGGAAGATAAAGAAAAGTCATAGCGCATTGCGTGCGCCTGAAAACGAATATAACTCAAAATCGAACTCCGTCAAGCGTCACGCAAATCATCAGATTTGCACGCATATCATCGGAGTTACAAAGGAGATACAGATCTCGAATCCACTACTGAAATCCAATAATCACAGTCAAATACTATAATATATATATAGCGCGCATCCTTGGAAAAAGTCTTAAAACCGAATAAAACGCATGCAAAATCTTTTATGAATTACTGTGTGATGCGTAACTCACGGCATAAGGGGCGGACGCTCATCTGTAAAGTAGTAAATATACTTATATATGTTTTTGCTCAAATTATACGTTCCGCCGTTTTTAAAATATCCCAAAAGGTTTTTGTAGTAATTGTTCGTGTCGCTCGCGGACACGTAAGAAATAGCGAGACTATAGCTCCTTTTTGAAAACCTCTGGTTAAACTTTTAATGCATGCAAAAATACTCAGGTACTGTCCCCAGATCAGTCATGTTTGGCTACTACACAATTTAGTGCCCAAAACGAAAACAAAATGCTCAAAAACAAAATCAGCCTCAAAAGGCGTATCCGACAACCACGTATGTCCGGTGCGCACAGAAATCAAATCCAAACACAGGTGCCACAATATGAAAAAAGCAAAACTAAGTGCAACGGGTGTGCACGAAAGCATATGTCCAGTACAACAGGTGTGCACGACAACACTATCTAGTGCAGCTATTATGCACGAAAATCTCCATTGAGTGCATCCGGTGTGCACAAAATCACATCCCATATCATGCGCGAAAATCCAAATCAAACGCGTCAGGTCCGTAAAAAGCATCTAGTGCAGTAGCATGTACGAAAAAATATAGGTTTGGTGTAACAAATGAATGCACAAAATACCAATCAATAACTCAAGTGTATAAAAGCAATACCGAGTGTACCAAGGTGTATAAAATCATAAACGTGTGCAACTGCGTGCACAAAACACGTATCAATGCACTGCAAGAACATATAAGCCATACCGAGCGCAAGATCAAATCGGGTGCGTACACACGCACAAAATCAACTCAACTGTATGAAATCCGTGAAATCATAAACATGTGCAGCCAAGGCACAAAATCAATATCAAGTGCAATAGATATGCACAAATCATAAATCAACACAACAGTGTATAAAAACATATATCAGGTGCAATAATTATGCACGAAAATGTAAATACCCAGTAGATGCAGCAATGGTGCATGAATTCAATATCATAAAACTCATTATCAAAACTCAAATCCAAACGATATAAGCATGATACTCGGATCACAACACAAATCGCAACAAATGACATCGAGGTACACCTCCTACAATGTCGAAAATAAAATATTGGTGCGCCTAAAGCTGGCAGAGCAAGAACATCTGCTTGCCTCCTGCTCATGGTCTGGCGTCCTCTGTCTCTGAGTCCTCATTTCTCTGTGGATTACTAATCTCGAAATCCATCGGCTCATCGGTTTAGTCAGGTGTGCTGACGGAAACGATTCCGCTCTGGCAATGCTCTGGTCGTCTCTTGGCCAAATTAGTATGACCACTCGTAAAGCAGCACGTCACTGGCGTCGGCCTCTGATCCTCTGAATACACATCACACGTCTGATCCTGGGTGAAAATCTTATTGCAGCAGTAGCCTGGAAGGAACCTTCTCAGGGTCTCTTCCGATCTTGCTTATGCCGAACTACACAGAGGCTGGTACTCTTGCCTAAACTTTCCTCGCTTTCTGGACATCTGCATCCTCAGCACAGCTTTTCCTCGAGAACTGGTCGTATCTCACGCCCTTGTATACATATCAGATCTCTAATCTCAACGGGGAGTAGCAACAGCTCGTTGACATCTCACGCGAACCTCTTGTTCCACCCGTCTTTATTATCGTCTGCTTCGACGTCACGTCATGCTATCTGCGTACTGCAATTGTCTCGGCTACAGTCAATCCGGAGTCTCTCACACGGACTCGAAATCACGAACTCGGTATCTTCATCACTCTGTAGAAGATCTCTAGCCGAATAAGTCCTCGGGAACTCATCCATACCATCGAAGAAATACTCAATACTCGTCCGTTCTCGATCTGCTCACACGCATCTGGGTGAGGTCTTCTATCTGAAGCTGGTCCACTTACTGGTCTCCTATCACATGACATCCGGACGACGTTAAACTTTTCGATCGATTTGTCAAGGTTCCATAATCCCCTCAAGAGCTCAACATCTTGAGTACAGTTTAATAATATCGAGAACATACCACAGCACCTATGGACCAACCGTAGAAGGGCAAACCCAAGCCTCATTAATGGCACCGCGGAACTGCCGCAAAGCCTAAGGTTCAAAGGCTTTCACATGGTCATTATGTCGAGTTAGGGTTTCATTCTTCTAGAGGGTCCGTAGAACTTCTTGCATGTCTTTCTGAATACTTTAAACTTGGAAGAATGAGTTTCTGACATTCGATCGAACTTTAACTTTTCCTAGACAACATGTGAATACCCTTCATCTCTCAACTCAAAATAGACTAGCAATAATTTGCCGTATCTCTGCCTGAAAGCTCCAGCGATCTCAGCTCGTAAGCTCTGCAAGCGACATCACATCAATCTCAGCAACAGCTGGGTCATCTGTCTACACGGTAGACGACATCAAAATCTCTGAGGTATACTGTACATCAACAGTCCTCGCGCACTGACAGCCTCTATCAACGTCCCGATCATACGGTGCAACGTCGAACACTCGCCTCAACGAGAAGTCACAACAACAAAACAAAAATCGAGACGTTCACATGTCACCAGAAAATACGATGGTCAGTCCTCGTCCATGACGAACTCGCCCTGATCGTAACACTAGCAGCGGCTCGATCTGTGCTCAAAAAATGGTGACAGGAACCTCAAGCATGTATCGATGAAACCATAACGGTGGAATGAAAGAAATCAACGAATCCCAAAAATGGATACATGATCATAAGGAGCAACAGAATCAACAAGGGTATGATCATGAAAACAAATAGAATCAAATATCTCAATGTATGTACATCCTAAGGTTTCTCAAGTGGAGTATCGTATCTTAAATATGTCGTACGGTACGTTACTCTACTCAAGCCACCTACTCCATCTTTCGAGGGTCATCCTACACTCAGAAAGGTAAAACCCAACGCTCTGATACCAACTTTGTCACGACCCGAAAAGTACGGAGCGTGACTGGCACTTAAATTACGAAACGTTTCAAGGCGTACATAATCTAAGTAAGCCAAAACACAGAAACCAAAACCAAAAAGAGCAGTAGAGTGAAGGAAAACAAAAATATAGAAAGACTTTTTAAATAATTAAGTCGCATCAGGCTTTTAAAAGCAACATCCATTTTTCCGAAAAATTCGGCAGAGTCTCCTTTGTTAAAACTGGCCCCAACGGGTACAAAACAGGAATATATATACAACATGAAATAAGGAATCCCCAAACGGGAGCTAGCTCTTCGCCCAAAAGCGGATTCACAATCTCTCGCAATATATATCATAACTGTGCAGCAAAGTAATAAAAGCACAAATAAATAAAACAACATGTCGGCTCAAGTGAGCATCGACCCAGAGAAATATCATATAACGCACAAATCTCACTGTCTCGTCTCTAGGTCATAAATATAACAGTACAACTGGTAGATAAGGTAACTACAGTTGATAGATTGCTCTGGATACAAAAATGATACAAGTGGCAAAAAAATAACCCCGCAACCCACCTACGAACGGTGCTGCGAAAACCGTGCAAAAGGTACAAAAGAGGAGGTGTGCCGCCGCTACTGCGCTGACGGGTCAGACCTGCAAAATACTGTGGCACAACGGGGGTGAGTAGCCAACTCGTGAGTAATAAGTAACATCTAATAAGGCTATCGTAAGCATATACACAATGATGTCACAACCTACATATACTAATATGATGCGATGTAATAATATGCATGCAGCATGAATGCAATAAATAACGAGGGATCTAAATATAATTAACATAGGAAATCTGTATTTTTATCTTAAAAAAACTTCTGTAATTTTGTTGTAGTTTCATCAATGAAATCAATGTAAATCTGTGTCAGTATCGACACCAAATGAATATCTCAGTAAATCCGAGCTCCGGCAATCCGGACTGACCCATATATCTAAATCTCAGGCTCCGGCAATCCGGACTGACCTATATCTCAAAACTCAAGACTACGTCAGTATCCTCCGGATATCCGCCGCGTCACAAATAACCGGTCGGTAGTGCTCCCCTGCCAGGCTCAACGCCATCATCTGCGACCATCTTGTCCCGGGGTACCGCACCGGGCCCACCATGCACCCACAAACGGTTCCTCCTCCTCCTCGAATCGGGTGTAGGATACTGCTCAAGCACCGAGAAATCTCATGGTGGGCGATAGATGCATCATATCATGAGGAAACCGCAACTTACATTTTAAAAATGGTAATACGTTTTCAAATCTTTGCGGTTTCTCCAAATCCATAAATCTCATAAATATGGAAATCCTCGATGAAATCAGAATACGTGAATGTTTATGATATTAACAATATAAAATGGGATGCGGAACTAGATAAACAATAATTGGCGCAAGCGATAAGATGCGGATTTAAGCAAGTTATAAAGTGTTCGTGGCATAGCAATTACCAAGGCGTGTGTGTCAGTGCTCGTGCAGCATAAACCAATAGTAATGGTGCGAGTGTCCTAGGAGGTGATATCACAATATATATATATATATATATATATATATATATATATATATATATAAGAGATGATGCAATGCAACGGGATGATTAACTAGGAACTACGCCTAAGTGTAAATACTAAACGAAATTCTAACTATTGGGCGTCTTGCGTCATCCGAACAATTTCCCCCGTAGAAGTATACATCTACTCACCGGAACGCCTCCGCTAGTCTGATCCGATCAACGCCTTTCCTTTCCGCGTCGCGTCCAATGTCTCCGCGACAGATCCTAGAATTTACACAAAACAACACACGTAAGGCTAAAATCCTGCAAAAAACGCGATATCAAAACCATACGAGAAATTAGCGTCGCAAGCTAAACGCGTGTGCATACAATACACCAAAACGTGTGTGCAACGTCTGAAACCACCCCGACATGCCGTGATACACAGCAACACCAGACCCAACTCGGAGCGTACGTGTCGCGCAAGACCCACTACACTAATTATAGGTAAAGTGGTTCCGGATTTTACCTGGAGCAAAAACAAGAAAAATAAACAAGACCAAATCTCTTATAATACCTACAAACAAGTACCTGCAAAGTTTCAACGTGTTTCTCCAAAATTGGGCCGAGCACGAATGGGGTGATCTCAGGTCAAAACTGGTGAAAAAGGCCCAGGTTTTTACACTACACTCGTAACACAGTGTATAGTCTAATGTATATGTCTGCTTGTTTTTAAAAAACCCACGGTAATAGCAGATACCCCGTGTCCTATGTTGGAGATAGTGCCCTCATAGTCAATTATTGGATCACAGGTACGTGATTGCAATGATTGCGGAGGACCTATCCCGGTAGGACAGTCTTACTCGAGATGATAGTATGCTATCTGGTTTGCCTTTATCAGTCGTGTACATGTTCAGGTGACTGATTGCATGTTACACTTTGATAGAGCCCTTAGGATCTTGCTTTACTACCAACAGTATGATGGCGATCATATACGTGAGAGTTGGGTAGTTTATATGCATATCCTTAATTGTGGTCCCTAGTCGTGGGAGTTTCGAGACAGGGCATCGATACTCCGGAGTAGACTAGTGTGTACAGTCGAGACCCCGACGAGGGGCGGTGGCCGGTCTCATAAGCCACTGGTGTCAGTTGGATCACCTAAGATGTATACAGGTGCTCATTGGGTTATGAGTACACCGGACAGGACTCGCCGGGAATCTGCTAGTTAGTACTATACCTATCGTCAGATAGCAGTTCCCTGGTGACATGTGTACAGGTTAGTTCATCGACCTGAGGTCGTCATTTGTCTCGTGTGAGTTCCCACTTTGCTTTGATTTCTACCCTACCACGGCTCAAAGGAGTCGTGCAAACAGGTAGTTTTTGGGTACAGTCCCGAGCCATATGGAGGCACGTGAGCGGATCGGCAGGGGATTCGTCTCTCCCGGTATTGGGGGCGAGGTCGTGCTGTGTCTAGGAGAGCCATTACACAAAGCCCACGGCCGTGGCAGGAGATTTACTGGTAGGTACTCCAGTAGTATCTCAGGGTGTTATTGGGCTTCACTCCGACACGACTTATACTGCTATTGGGGGTCTGACGTTGCTAGCCCCCTAGGCAGATATGCGATACTCATTGACGAACGGACCGGACTGTATATACATTGTCACTGTTAGGCTCAGTAGGGTTTTCGGAGGAGTTCGCTCATCGGTCTCCCTTGAGTTCGCTCCTCGGCCACCCTTGAGGTCAGTCCATGGGCAGCCGTTATGCATAGCTAGTGCCGCTGACGGTTTGTGGTTAAACCCACTGCCAGGGTACTGACGAGTCATTAGAGTTCCCCACAGACAGTTTCCCAAGTTTGGGCGAAACGTTGTAGAGGCCGTATGGTTTTATGGCAGGGTTCGGAAAATGCACGTGCGTTTACGCACGTGTTATTTTTCGGACAGATGATACTGGTCGGCTTTGGTTTAAGCCGGATCCGAGTATTATATTGAGTAGGTATAATATCTTTGTCTCAGTTGCATTTGTATTCGGTCGTAATACAAATGCGGGTATATTTATACAGTTTCGGGGTTGTCCTGAAATTCGTTTCAGGATCACTTTTGGAAGTTGCCAGTTTCCAGTTTTCTATCAGCCGTCTTTTAACATTCGGTTAAAGACGGATTTATCTTTTCTTCAGATATGGTGAGTCAGTGCTTCTAGAAGTTTCTAGAAGGTTCTAGATGATGACTAGGCTTCATGACTCATTAGTGCATTAATGGTTTTTTGATGACTAGCCTAATGACTCATGCTTTGTGATTAATTCCTTTTGGATTGCTTAAGATATTTTGAAGTGAGAAGCTTTTAGCTTATGGTCACCACTTGCTCCTACGGTCACCTCCCTCCATCATATAAAAGTGGCCGGCCTCCTCTCTCTCCTCACTCTCACTTGATGTTTCATTTTGTCTAGAAAAGATTATGATAGTATTCGGGGTGTATGGAATTTTACAGTTCATTTCATTCTATCACCCGATTTCCACGGCAACTTCATTAACCGATCGTCCACGGATTTGGACGAAGTGAGACAAAGTCATCTACTCATTCTCTACATCATTCTTGGTCGTCTCTTTTAGCAAACTTGACGATCGAGTTGCCTCGAGTCAGAGGCGGGAGCCCGTTTAAAGAACCGATCATGTGGTGCCACCTCGACGAGGATATCGGAGATCGACGAGATCGGAGCAGCCGCAACGGAGCGTGGGATGATGGTTGAAGAACGAAGGACTCGGATCGTTCGGTACAATCTTCCTACACTCTTTACAGTTTGTTAGTTTAGCAATAATGGCAGATCCGGGTTAAAGTATACGATAGCGCCAGTTAAAAGTTTTTTGTTCCGCATTTGGCGTCTGTAGACTGCCGGGGCGCTAGCGTACACTTACAGTGGTATCAGAGCCTCACCATTTTGCTATACTAACTTGTGCTAACGCGTTTAAAACATCGATCCGACCGAAAATCGAAAATTGCAAAAATCCAAGCCGACAGTTTCTGTTGATTTTAAACGGTGTCAAAATTGATTTCTGTATATCTTAAAAATCCGTGCAGGCGTTTTTAAGAGCTACGACAAAATTTGGGGTCGTGATCCCTCCAAGCTGCCGCGGAAGGGCGGCCAAACCCATGGTTTGGCCGCGCATCCGCGGCCACGTGGGGAGCACGTGCTCCCAAATTTGGTCAGTGTGTTCAGTGTTGGATTTTGGGGTTTTTGGTATATATCATTTTGGCCCAGGTTTTGTTACTGTTCACCAGTAAGTCGTGGGGCCCACTTTTTGATATTTCGTCGATCGAAATTTAAACATGTTAGTTTACAGTGCTTACATTATATCTCCGACCGGGAATGTCATTTGATCGGTAAACCGTGTCTGAATGCTATAGTTCTTTTAGACGGGTTTGCGAACGTGACATTCCCGTTGATGTTCTGTGTTGTGCTGTGATGTTGCGGATTTGTCGTGGTGGATAGCAGTGTGCAATGGTAGTACAGTTTGAGTTTATTTGTACATTTGATATTGCGGGGCGAGCGTCCAACTTGTGGACAGCCGTCACTGCCTGTTGTATAATATTCTTTTGGGGCACGACCAGGTTGCGGTCGATGTACCTATTGTACTATTTTTCATTACTGTACTAGGTTTTGCCCCGAGACGGAGTGCACGGATAGCCGGGTTCGGGAAAGCAACGGGTCCGCATCTCATGGCTTTGAGAGGCAGAGGGGCCCCACTTCAGAATTGGCAGACTATTCGCCGCACTCGTAGGGGGTACAGGTTGACCCAAGGAGGGGTGCTCAATTTACCGGATTCCGTGAAGTGCCGGGTGTTCCATTCACTATGCTGTGGGAACTACCTCGCTTCAGGTTTTGACGGGTAACTTGCCGCACCCGTAGGGGTCTAGGTTTCATTGCACAGGCTATCCACACGACAGGGGAACGTCGAGTTTCAGCAGCGGCTCTGTGAAACTCGGGGATCCCAGATATCTGTATTGTTCTGTGATACTTATTACTTTTCTGTAATGTTGCATATTATCACGCCTGGAGCGATTATTGTATATTGGCTTATATACTATTAGATGTTGTATATGTTTTACACCCGCGCTAGTCCAGTCCCCGCTCTGTCGTTAGTTAAGTAACCTAACGGGTGATGACGGGACCCAGTGACGAATGCGGATGGCATATACGTACATTTTATTTTCGTTCTTTTCTGGTGTAATCGAATGATGGGACTGCGTTGATTCTGATCAACGCAAAGTTAAAACAAACCTGTATACAGTTGTTGGAACAATTTAAAAAGTGTTGTTACAAAGACGTTTCCTTTTGTTATGCATAGCGGTATTCAGTGGAATATCCTGCACCTCATTCGACGGGGCAAGGGCCGATATCCCTTCACCGGGACTGACCCCTTGGGCAAAAGTTTGCGTTAGAGTAATAACTTTACTATAGTCGATTACAAGTTGCTTTGCATAGCGGTATTCAGTGGAATATCCTGCACCTCATTCCACGAGGAAAGAGCCGAGATCCCTTTACCGGGAGTGACCTCTTTAGCAAAAGGTTTTCGCCACTATATTTTAAAAAGCTATCAGGTTCCTTCAGCGATATCAAGTTCACTACGCTAAAGGTTTTTCGCCAAAAACCAGTCGTAGCCCTCCGTCACTTCTTTTGGGTATTTAGTAGTATTCAAGCTATGCATTTTAGCCAAAGTTAAGGCATAGTGTTTGGTAGCTGCTGGGTATTCAATTGTTGCATAGATAGATGAGTTAGTTTGGGACAGTCGTTCTGCCGATTGGCCAAAGTCAGGGGCATGTGCGGGTGGGTTCAAATTGACAAGATAGTGACGGGTAGAACTTGGCATGTGACTTATGACACTTTGACCAAAGCCAAGGTTATAAGAGCATGGGGCAAAAATCATATCAGGAGTTTCTAAAGAAACTGAAACTTGCCGAGTATGCGCATACCTTCTGGAGTAAGAGTAACGTGGATGCATTCCATCACGTTATCATGCGATGAGAGTTGGATCCTGATTCCCATTGATGAGTTGGTTTACTCTTCGGGTGATCCCGATTGATTCTTCTTTAGGTTTGGAGGAGAATTTGACAGGACAGTGGGAGGTTTCCGGATTAGATAAAGTGATGACCATTCTGATCTAGGATAGAGTGCACGCAGAGTGTTTCTTTTCTCTCTCTCTCTTTGGCAGCGACCTTTGACCGACCCTAGACTATGACTCAGTGACCAGGTTGACCGAACCTTCTTAAAATACTGGCTTTTGGATTGTCTGAGTTGCATATGTCATTGCCACTCCTTCTTTTACCCTTTGCATTTCTCAGAACACCCGTATTACTACGGATATCCACTTCCATTGGATAGATCCATCGTATGGTTATATACGAACTCGAAAGGACTTCTTCGAGGATGGATCCAGGTTCAGGAGAAATAGAATTGGTTTATTCAATTGTCTTTTATTATCACCTTCTCTCAGGTTGCGAGAGCTCCTTGGTTTAGGAGAGTACACCTATTACGCTTATTGGATAGTCTTATTCCAAACCATAGGCTGGTGCCGAAAGGTAGGGAATGAAGAAAACCAATTAGCCTAAGTAGGGTGTGCAGAAGGTAATATGTAAAGACAAAATAAAGGGATTAGAAAGAGGGCAAAGTAAATTGCGACTGATATCATTCACGACCTAAACCGCGTACTTCATCGACACTCCTATTTCACCTTTAAAAGAATAAGGTATTATTCAGTTGTCTTTTAACATCACCTTCTCTCGAGATGCGAGTACTCCTTGGTTTAGGAGGGTACACCTATTATGCTTACTGGATAGTCTTCTTCCAAACCATAGGCTGGTGCCGAACGGTAGGGAAGGAAGAAAACCATTTAGCCTAACGATGGTGTACAGAAGGTAATGACTAAAGACAAATAAAGTGATTTGGAGAGACGGCAATAAAATATACGGTTGAAGTCATGAATAGGATTATGGAAGAGGCATTGCTATGAATACCAGGATACCCCTACGAAACATTTTCATGTTTCAGTGCATTGTTAAAGAAAAACTGTTTTCCCGATTAGACACTTACTCCAAGGGTTTGTATTTACCAGGTTTCATTCTCATATCTGTATGGTTTTACAGATGATGAGTGGGAGTAAGATATTGGGAATTAGGTGATCATCCTCATTATATCGGAATTCGTTGTAATTGGTGATATTTGAGGAAATCGCCAGGGTACAGTTTTCTACCTACAACGCACAGGTTTTGAGTTGTTTAACTCAGCGGACTGATACAGAGTATTGTATGTTGTCCAAGTGTCCATCAGGACAAAGGGGTAGGTCCTCGTACTATGTTCTGTTTACTTATAACTTCTCTAGTATTTAGACGAGTGTTTCGTAGAAATACAAGATCTAAGTTTTGAGAAGTTGTAGGTATAAGAATAAAGTAGAGAACCAGGTATCACAAGTATCGGGATTCTTCAAAGAGATCGAAGATGTAGATTCTTGTGATTGGTATTCAAATGATAGTGATGGTTTTGAGAAACGTGTTTCTCTTTCAGGTTACTCATAATTGGATGGATTCCTAAGTTGAGCAATGCTGATTAGCCTCTTTCCATTAAGATGATATGCACTGGAAACAGCTGCATGATTTGAATATGGTTCCAATTAAATAAGTGCCAAAGTTTCTGTATTGGATATAGAATGGATCGTACCTTAAAAGAAATTAAGGTATGGGGAGTTGTCCAGCTTATGCTTAAAACCAGACTCTGGATAACTCAGGGCACGTTTCTGTAATGGCTGTTTGTGGGTTGACCCTGGCTATGACGAGGGTTGATATTCTACCATTTGGAAGATCAATAGTGATATTGTTCTTGACTCGCCACAGTTTTAGTAAAAATGGATCTTTTTCAGAAAACAGTAGTGGGAGTATGGTAGAACTGGAAGTGATTCCAGAACCGCGAACGATTACGGAAAATTTAATAGGACCTATACATTCAATCAGGTTTGACATTCCAATAGCCACTCCGCAGGTATGGTAGGTAACCTCAGACACCCGAGAGGTACTTCGGTAGGCTCAAGGACGGTGACAGGGAGGTTCTTATCTACCAAGACTTGACACTACTGTTGTTCCAGGATATGAGACCCGGTAGGAGGGTTGTCGTAGTCAGTGGGAGCAGCAGAAGCATGGTGGGCAAGTAGCTTATGTCTATTTATAGACTAGAGCAGTTATAGCGGAGATAGATCATCTAATTTTGATATGACAGTCATGGTTTTGACTTCAATCAGAATAGGGGATGGATCTGTTAAGAAGGTAGTAGGGTGTGATGTCATAGTATCTGGATGACATACACAGAGTGGGAAGTAAAATTCCTATACTACGATCGGTTGTACTGTGGTCGTCACACAGTTGTTTCTCCAGACAGGATATGGATATAATATTTGACATTCTGGTTTCTAGATCTATGGTTTTAGATCTGGATTTGGGTAGTTTCCCAATGTGGGTACTTTGACAGATATTCTAATGGTTTTTGGAATAGTTGACTCCTAGCATGGTGGTGTACCTGCAGGTGATGGAGTCACCCTCTCTAAAGGTGTCTGACAGACTAAAGGGGAGAGGGATGTGCATGATTGGCAGATCACTTGCTTAGGTAATTGAGTCAATCATGTGATGTCAAGTACCACACCAAATGTTGGTTTTGCACTAGATGCAATAAGTTTGTATTAATCCAATCCTGGAGAAACATAAGGAAGCAGTTTTAGAACATTGGTACATGTTCTACGGATTTGATAACGGCAGCCTCTTTCGGGAGACGGTTATCATTCCAGGCTTCAAAGGTGACATGGATGACAGAGTGATTGTCAGAGTTTTAGTTTTCCCTCTGACGAGGGACAGTATTATGGACAGGTGGTTCCAGAGGATACTGTGGGAGGCATGGTGCCCGATACTGATTAGGTTCAGTGATCGATACAGTCTAAGAAGTTTGGATATGGAGTTCATTTATGAACAAAGGTCCCATCAGATATCCAAACATATTCTAAGACAGGTACTACTCAATTCGGGAGATGGCTTTCTCCGCGAACTTGAGATTAAGAGAGATACAGAAAGAAACTTCTAGGCGGATCCACTCACCGAGGCTATTTCTCGAACACAATAGTTTTACAAACGGGCTTTGTGAAACTGATTAGTAGAGGAGATGGATGATCGGTTTCACACGGGCTGTGAGTAGTCGACATCGCAATATTAGCCTTGAGTGCAAGTGGGAGATTGTTGGAGATAGTGCCCTCATAGTCAATTATTGGATCACAGGTACGTGATTGCAATGATTGCGGAGGACCTATCCCGGTAGGACAGTCTTACTCGAGATGATAGTATGCTATCTGGTTTGCCTTTATCAGTCGTGTACATGTTCAGGTGACTGATTGCATGTTACACTTTGATAGAGCCCTTAGGATCTTGCTTTACTACCAACAGTATGATGGCGATCATATACGTGAGAGTTGGGTAGTTTATATGCATATCCTTAATTGTGGTCCCTAGTCGTGGGAGTTTCGAGACAGGGCATCGATACTCCGGAGTAGACTAGTGTGTACAGTCGAGACCCCGACGAGGGGCGGTGGCCGGTCTCACAAGCCACTGGTGTCAGTTGGATCACCTAAGATGTATACAGGTGCTCATTGGGTTATGAGTACACCGGACAGGACTCGCCGGGAATCTGCTAGTTAGTACTATACCTATCGTCAGATAGCAGTTCCCTGGTGACATGTGTACAGGTTAGTTCATCGACCTGAGGTCGTCATTTGTCTCGTGTGAGTTCCCACTTTGTTTTGATTTCTACCCTACCACGGCTCAAAGGAGTCGTGCAAACAGGTAGTTTTTGGGTATAGTCCCGAGCCATATGGAGGCACGTGAGCGGATCGGCAGGGGATTCGTCTCTCCCGGTATTGGGGGCAAGGTCGTACTGTGTCTAGGAGAGCCATTACACAAAGCCCACGGCCGTGGCAGGAGATTTACTGGTAGGTACTCCAGTAGTATCTCAGGGTGTTATTGGGCTTCACTCCGACACGACTTATACTGCTATTGGGGGTCTGACGTTGCTAGCCCCCTAGGCAGATATGCGATACTCATTGACGAACGGACCGGACTGTATATACATTGTCACTGTTAGGCTCAGTAGGGTTTTCGGAGGAGTTCGCTCATCGGTCTCCCTTGAGTTCGCTCCTCGGCCACCCTTGAGGTCAGTCCATGGGCAGCCGTTATGCATAGCTAGTGCCGCTGACGGTTTGTGGTTAAACCCACTGCCAGGGTACTGACGAGTCATTAGAGTTCCCCACAGACAGTTTCCCAAGTTCGGGCGAAACGTTGTAGAGGCCGTATGGTTTTATGGCAGGATTTGGAAAATGCACGTGCGTTTACGCACGTGTTATTTTTCGGACAGATGATACTGGTCGGCTTTGGTTTAAGCCGGATCCGAGTATTATATTGAGTAGGTATAATATCTTTGTCTCAGTTGCATTTGTATTCGGTCGTAATACAAATGCGGGTATATTTATACAGTTTCGGGGTTGTCCTGAAATTCGTTTCAGGATCACTTTTGGAAGTTGCCAGTTTCCAGTTTTCTATCAGCCGTCTTTTAACATTCGGTTAAAGACGGATTTATCTTTTCTTCAGATATGGTGAGTCAGTGCTTCTAGAAGTTTCTAGAAGGTTCTAGATGATGACTAGGCTTCATGACTCATTAGTGCATTAATGGTTTTTTGATGACTAGCCTAATGACTCATGCTTTGTGATTAATTCCTTTTGGATTGCTTAAGATATTTTGAAGTGAGAAGCTTTTAGCTTATGGTCACCACTTGCTCCTACGGTCACCTCCCTCCATCATATAAAAGTGGTCGGCCTCCTCTCTCTCCTCACTCTCACTTGATGTTTCATTTTGTCTAGAAAAGATTATGATAGTATTCGGGGTGTATGGAATTTTACAGTTCATTTCATTCCATCACCCGATTTCCACGGCAACTTCATTAACCGATCGTCCACGGATTTGGACGAAGTGAGACAAAGTCATCTACTCATTCTCTACATCATTCTTGGTCGTCTCTTTTAGCAAACTTGACGATCGAGTTGCCTCGAGTCAGAGGCGGGAGCCCGTTTAAAGAACCGATCATGTGGTGCCACCTCGACGAGGATATCGGAGATCGACGAGATCGGAGCAGCCGCAACGGAGCGTGGGATGATGGTTGAAGAACGAAGGACTCGGATCGTTCGGTACAATCTTCCTACACTCTTTACAGTTTGTTAGTTTAGCAATAATGGCAGATCCGGGTTAAAGTATACGATAGCGCCAGTTAAAAGTTTTTTGTTCCGCATTTGGCGTCTGTAGACTGCCGGGGCGCTAGCGTACACTTACATCCTAACACTTGATTTAAAACCGTATTTAAAACACAAATTTGATACAATAAGGTGTTTTAGTGTAAACTGGTGCAACGACTTGGATTAAGCGACACTAACAACACTTAATTAAGCTAATCTAGCCATAACAATCTTAACTTGACCTAATCTCCACTTAAATCACCTAATTAGCACTAAAACACTACTTAAACACTAAATTAAGCTAAATAACTAAAAGTTTAGCAAAAAATGATTAACGTAGGCTTTATACCTCACAAAGATCAAATGGTGGCACAAACTTGCTGGCCTTACCTCCTAGAGCTCAGAGTAGGCTCAAGAACCAACAAAGAAGTGATTTTGGAGTGTTAAATGTGAGGTTGGTATGATAAATGATGGATTTTGTGAATGGAGATGAGGCTTGAAATGATAAGAAGTAGAAGTGAAGGTGAGGCTGCAGGAGCTGCTGCTACTGAGTGAGGGGAAGAGAGAGAGAGTTTGTGCAAAGTCAAAGTTTCCCCATGCCCATTTAATACCCCCCATGTCTCATTATTATTTCTTTTCTTAATTATCCTATTTGTTTTGTTTTGTTCGACTTAAAAAGGAAATAAAACCATGAGAGAATTTGAAAATGGTAGACATGTTATAATTTAACCTAGGGTGAAAATTGTGCATGCTACACTAAAATTTGGCTTAGGAAAATAAAAGTTAAGGAAACTTGATTAATGTGTGAACAATGAATTAAATGATAATTAATAAAACACTATTATATAAATATTTACATATTTTCACAAATAAATTAGATTTATTCCAGTTTATGTGAAAAATAATTATTAACGAGGTTTTATGAAAAACACGCATTATCGCTAATTAACACGAAATTAACCTAAACGAATTTCAAAGTGTTACATGAAGACAAGCCAGATAGCATATTATCATTTCGAGCAAGACTATTCTATCTGTATAGGCCATCTCTCAATTATCATAATCACCTACTTGCAATCATAAAACTTGCCTTGAGGGCACTATATCCAACGGAAGAAGACTAGATACCGCGGATATCGAACTTCTTTACCAATCATCGGTGTCCTACTGAGTTTTCATTTTCTGATCCTTATTTATTCTAGCTTGCATAATTTTATTATTCATATTATTTTTCCGCAACATTTAGTGTATTGAGTAATAAAGTTTTAATTGTTGGACATCTGTCCTATTACCCACCCATCCACCCCACCCCCGTCTAGGACACTTTTCAAAACTACCATGGCTAAATATCAAATCGGTTAACCTAACGATGTTAAGTGTATGTAAAGTGAGTATTTCACCTTTTCAATTAATGAAATATTAATTATTTTGTTGTTAATTAACGATGGTGATGGAGAAGGCGGTCGACGATGGCAAGGATTGAGGGGAGGAAGGAGTGGGCCGTGAGAAGAATCGAAAATGCAAACTGACTGTGAAGAAAATCCCGGTGTTGCTAGAATTTGTTTCAAAAATAACTAAAAGAACCAACAAAATCAGTTTTAAAAACCTAACAAAAAAACACAAAAACAAATACCTAGAAAATTACAGCGTGAAGCATATCATGAATTTCATAAACTATTCGAAATCGAAATAGATAAATAAATGGCACGTGCCAAGCATTTATCTTTTAATATTTTGTTACCGCATATATCTCATTTCAACTCCTTTTCTAATTTAACCCCGCATTTGGGAGGAAAATAAATTATGCATAACATTATTAAATAGAAATGCATCATTAAAATTTCAGTGTTCCACTCATTTGCGTTAAATGCTATCACACCAAGACGATAATGTTGTGAAAATGTAACCTGCAGAAATGATGCAATGGACGATAGAATGATATAACGAAAAATTATAAAATATGTTAGATACAACTGACAAACCGAAGTTTGCCAAACTCTTTTACTAAGTATACCAAGTGTGTTTACCTCTCAACTCAGATCTTTTTAGCTATTCTTAGAGTGCGCAACTAAACATAAGGAGAAGCTCCAATTAGCAGTGTACATGCATCAATAAAAAGATTTCAATACATTAGCATTTAAAAGATATAATAAACATTGCTCAATGAGATGCTTTGCGAGTTAACCATTTATGTCAATTTCAACAAATATTTAATTCGGACTTTGTATTTCTCCAATAAATAATTATATAGAATTAGTATATAACACTTGCAATTGTATTCACAAAGTGTACGACATATGACATGAAAACGATTTAGCAAAAAAGACATATATTACACTAGAAACAGCCGACAAAAACATGTTTGTGAGCGTGCGTGTATCAACTTCGTATAAAAATTCAGTGGAAAGCATCTAAAATGCAACAGTCGCAAAAAAATTTCCAATAGTTAAATAAGCAGATTAATTGTGCTAGTTTTCATTTGACTAGGAACAATTTTCAAATCTATTATTCCAAAGGTGGAAGTCAATTTAAGCATGAGTAATGTTTATCATAAGCAAGTGTGACGTTTATTGTCTTATATTTGATATATGAACAAAAGGTATATGCTATTTATATGTAATAACCAAACAAATTTGATCTAGCAACATTAATATAGGGCAAAACTGGATTGATACCATTCAACTACACCAAAACTTCTTGATTATATTAGAACACATCACAGGATACATTACTTTAAAGGAAATATATAACAACCATGGAAAACATTGATCGCACTTAAAATACTGCCCTCTTGAAAATTCCGCTATCACTCACCGTATTTCAATAAAAGACCCCTTTTAATTATAATTCCTGGTGGGTTATTAAACCAATCAGAAAAAGGATACATTTGAACCATAATAAAGTTGTGATTCCTTAGCACCTAGCCTAGGATTTGCAAGCGTCACGCATGCCACAACAAGAATTTTAAGGGATGCTAAGCAATCAAACTACGAATCGTACTAGAAAATTAGGGTAACAAAACTTTGCAATCTCACATTACAAGAGAAGTGAACAAGAATACAACCTTTGTAGATCCGGTCCATCACTTCTAAAACTCCGTGTTGACGTCACTTCGCTGCGATCATCGTTGTCCCGGACTCTAGAATGGATTTCCCCGGAGAAATGAACGAGCTTGCTCATAGACTTTGAGGCCGAAGATGATCTACGTCGAGATGACTCAAACTCAAGCTAACTCTTCACTAGGTTATGAACTTTGTGAAGAGAACACTCTAAACTAAATAGCAAGTAGTAGAGCATGATGAAATAGGAAGTGGGTTCAATTTAGATTTTGGTTTCTCACTTTATTTCTTCACTTAGAAAAATCTAGCAAGGTTTTTCTTTTTGGATGAAGAAGAAGAAGAAATAATAGAAACTCAAGTGGAGTGAATAATGAATAATGCAACCATGGGTGAGTTAGTATCATCCACTAACCATTATAGAGACTAAACCATGGTTTAATATAATGGTTTGGTTTAAAAATATCTTAAGTAAAACAAAATGTGTGGACTTTGTCAAAAATGCTTGAAGCTTTAAGCCATGACAAATAAAGCCACCATTTTGAAACACTTAAAATAAATAAAACCCTCACAATTATAAATAAACATGGTGTATGTCTTACACACACCCAAGTTTGCATGTATCATCAAGCATGATACAATCATGTACACAAACATATATCACATATACATTTTGTGCACATCAAGTGAGAAAATAATCTTAAATAAACCAATATTAGTTAATGTAAAGTAATATATCAAATATATAATTATGCATTAAATCATTAAATCAACACTTGATTTAATGATCCGGTCATATCACATATAACCGACTAATATCATGTGTATCAATATATCGAATCAACACTTGATTCGATAACCCGACTATATCGCATATAACCGACCGATGATACAAATCGCGAGAATAGAATACGGTATCACATACTCGTATTATTCTCGGTCCCGCACATATCGCATATGTGCTCCTATTTCGTTTCGCTTGAGCCAGGAAACCTCTGTGTAGAACTCTAAAGACTCGTCAATACGCCGGCAATAGGTGATGATCATATCAGTCACCGACAAGCCGCAAGCGGTCTGCTAAACGTAACGGCCATCCGGGTATTGAACGATCAGAAAATCAACGAGCAAGCCTGCTCACACTCTGCAAATCCAATCAGTAACACTTACCGCACAGTCCGGTCTGTTCGTCTAATATGTCGAATATCTTGCCTAGGGGTGGTAAACGTCAGACCCTAGTAGCTTGATAAGTCATGCCGATGTAAAGTCCATAACGGTCGTGAAACTACTGATAACACTTACCAGTAAATCACAGCAACCATGGCCAGGGATTTCCAGTCATGGCCAGTCGAGCATAGCGCAATATCAACACTCAATACCGAGAGAGACGAATTCTCTCCTATCGCTCATTGCTTTCATGTGACTCGGGACTGTACCCAAAAACCACATGTTTGCACGACTCAGTAGAGCCGTGGTAGGATGGAAATCAAAGCATAGTGGGAGACACACAAGACTCTATGACAATCTCGGGTCGACAGACTAAGCTGTACCAGTGTCACCAGAGAACTGCCATCTGACGTGAGGTATAATACCATCTGGGAGTTCTCGGCGAGTCCGTTCAGTGTACCCAGTCTACACTGAGCACCCGTATACCATCTCCGATGTCAAACACCAATGGATATGGGATCATCCATCGCCTATCAC
Organism: Agapanthus africanus; assembly: GCA_030015575.1. NCBI lineage: Eukaryota > Viridiplantae > Streptophyta > Magnoliopsida > Asparagales > Amaryllidaceae > Agapanthus > Agapanthus africanus. Next base: position 172,311,544 of record JASDDO010000031.1, on the reverse strand, counting down.
ATGGGTCGAGAAGATATACACTAGTCTACTCTGGAATATCGATGCCCCGTCTCGATATTCCCATGACTAGGAATATTGAAGGATGTACTCATGGACTACCCAGGCCCCACTAGTATGATCTGCATCATAATCCTGGAAGTCAAGTATACATCCTAAGGCTTTATCAATATGTAACAGAGAGACGGTAAGTATACATGTTAAGATAAAGAGCAACCAGATAGCATACTATCATGTCGAGCAAGAAAGTCCTTCCTATATATGTTCAAGCACCCACTATAATATACATCATATGTACAATAATGGCCTCTAGGGCATACATATAACTAACAATCTCCCACTTGCACTAGGGCCATATGTTGTAGTATCTAATACCCAACAATCAGCAGTAGTTGTAGTATCTCATACTCAACCATCCCATAAAAGTCTCTTTTGGGAAAAGGCATTTATGAGTGGATCCGCCGTGTTGTCCTCTGAGTCTACTCTCCTAACCTCGATCCCCTGGAGATCAACTATCTCCATGATCAGGTGATACTACCTTAGAATATGTCTGGGTCACTGACGGAACGGGGGTTCTTAGGCCAAAGCCACAGCTCCATTGTCACACAATGGTAGGAACCAAGTTCAACTCATAAACAAATATATACCCAGACCATCTCTTTGTTAGCATGCTTGGTAGCGATGTTTCCAGCCTTTATCTTCTAGTTTGTCCCGGTATCTAGCTTGGAACTCTTCCAACATACCGCCCCTCTACTGAGGGTAAAGACATTGCCTGCGACTGACATTCAGTTGTCCTTACCATCCTGGAAGCTATCCAGTGATTCTCCCCAGGATTGATTGATACCTTCTCACACACTTAGTGAGAATCCTAAAATCCACTTAGATCTATCTCATAGATCCTAAAATCAGGATTTTAGGAGGTATCACCTAGATCCTATATGGAGAATCAATGTGATAAGAGGAGATTGACCGAGTGTAGCATAGGAAACTCTTTTTTTATCAAGAGTATGTCATCCACGTACAATACGAGGAATACCACCATACTCTCTACTACCTTTTTGTATATACAAGATTCATCTACCATTTTGATAAAGTCAAACGCTTTGACTACCACATCAAAACAGATGTTCCAATTCCGCGATGCCTGCTTTAACACATAAAGCAACTTGCTCACGTTTTCACTGCTCCCACTGTCTATGAAGCCCTCTGGCTGTGTACTTATAGATGCTCTCTTCTAAATCAATATTTAGAAAAGCAGTCATGACACCCAACCGCCAGATATCGTAGTCATGGTATGTAGCAATGGCAAGTACGATTTAGATGGACTTAAGCATAGCTTTGAAAGTCTCAACTTTTCCATCTATAACAAGTAATCTTCTCAAGATATACTCGCTCCTGATGGGGATTTAACCCTTTAGATAAAGCAACCAAAGTCCATATTTTGTTGGTGTATATGGATTCCATCTCAGATCGCTTAGCATCCAGCCATTCTTACAGAGTCACTACTCTTGATAGCCTGCTCGAAACTAGTTGGGTCATCATCTCATGATGCAATCATCGCTCCCACTGTCATCGAGAAACCGAAGTATTCCTCGGGCGGATGAGGAATCCTACCAGATCGGCGGAGAGGCTTGGGTTCGTCGGGAGCTAGTGAATCCTCCGGTTCTACCAAATTTTCAGTTGTAGTTTATATAGCTGGAACTTATTCCAGTTCTACCTCAAGACCATAAATTTCTTCCATAAAAAATTCATTTTTCTAAAAAGGTGGCATGCCGAGAAATAAAACACCTTTTGTTTATCGGTGCGGTAGAAGATATTCCCTTGTGAATGCTTGGGATATCCAACACACTTCCACAGAACTGACCTTGTCTCGAGCTTGTCCGGATTTTGCTTTTGACATAGGCCGGACAACCCCAAATCTTAACTTGCTTAAGACATGGGCTCTTCCCATTCCATATCTCATATGGAGTGGTAGGCACCCTTTTTGGTTGGACCCGAATTCAATAGGTATGCAGCTTCACAAGTGCATAACACCCAAAGAAAATAGGCAACTCAGTAGTACTCATCATAGAGCGCACCATATCTAATAGAGTGTGATTGCTCTACCCCGATACACCGTTGTGATATGGTGTACACGGAAGAGTAATGCTGAGAGAGAATCTCATTCTCCTTTAGAATAGTCCAGGATCTCCATGCTCAAGTATTCTCCTCCCCGATCACATCAAAGGACATAATACTTATACCCGTTTTGGTTCTCTACTTCGGATTTATATTCATTGAATTTCTCAAAAGCTTCAGGCTTGTGTTTCAACAGGAACACGTTTCCGAATCCTGAGAGATCATCAGTGAATATAATGAAGTATAAAGAACCAATTCTGGCATGTGTAGACAGGGGACCACATACATCATTATGTATCAGTCTTAAAAGTTTACTAACTCCTTCTCTGTTTCAAGTAAACGGAGCTATGGTCATTTTATCTTTGTGACATGACTGGCAAGTTTCACAAGATGTAAATTCAAACTGATTTAAATATGCATTTTAATGTAACTTAGCTAGTTGGGTCGCATTGATATGACCTAGTCTACAATGCCTCAAGAAGGTTTCGTTCATTTCTGAACTCTTCCTCTTGTGTGTGTTCTGTATGTTAAGAACTGTAGTTTGATTTAGAACATATATGCTTTTAGATAACGTGCCTAAAACCGATCAACTCTTGATATAGAAAATGTTCAAAACATTATCCAACAATATAAAATTATATCCGTCTTTAATAAATAAAGAGACTGATATGATGTTGTATATCAGGTTCGGTATCTAATAACATTCGTTCAGAATCAATGTATTTAGTAATACAGGGTGATAACTGCCAACACCTTGGCTGCAACAATTGCACCGTTTCCAACTCTTGAAACTTATCATACTTTCTCAGTTCTCTACCTATTTGTAGCCCATGTAACAGATTCCATATCTGGGATCCTGATCCGGTATCAAATACCCAGGACGTAGAGGATACTGAGAAACAGTTCTTTGTAATGAACACACCCGAAGGAGATGCATCATCATGCATTTTCTTCGTTTGGGCGGCATGGGAATCCTGGTATTCCCCTATTTCCTGCTCGGTCTTATAACATTTATAAGTTGGAGCGGGACCAACGTTCCCCAGGTCAGTATAACAAGCGGGTCCGGTCAATACATCCATATTATTATCTTGATTAAGACGTGACATGGTCGCTACCTGGAAAAAGAGAGAAGAAAACACTCTGCGTGCGCTCTTGTAGGATTAGATTGGTTATATATTTATCTAATCAGGATGGCTCCCACTGTTTTTTATCAAATCTTCCTTCAAACCCTTAAAGGAAAAACTAGCCGGGATTAATTACACCCTACAAGTTCGCCAATCTTTTAGTCAGACCAGTGCCGGTACTTTGAGGGAGGTTCCTCGTGCTTTCGCTCAGACCAAATTAAAATAAACCTCGTTTTCCCAGGGGCGTAACCCCGTTGACACCTTTCTAGACACCTACTTGATCGGCTAATTGTAAAGTGCAAAATTCTGCCAGGAGTAACAATTACTCGCAGTGGGTATCGGGATCCAACTATCTCATAGAAGGTATGCAATCTCATTGAAAATTTCAATAATTGAAATTCCTGATAATGGTTTTTACCCCTAGTACTTATGACCTTGGCTATGATCAACATATCATAAGTCCTAGTCAAGTTCTACCCGTCATTTCTAGATTAATTGAACCCAGCCACATGACCCTCGGCTATGGTCGACATAATCATGTGACTGTCCTAACTAATCACATCATATGCTTTATAGGAAGACATCACTTAGCTGCCGTACACTACACCTCGGCTATGGTCGACATACGCAACACGAATACTAAGTACTCTACTTCCTAAAATGACGGAGGGTTGCGGATGGTTTTTAAGAAAACCTTTAACGCTTTGAACTTGAAATCGTTGCAGAATCAAAATGATTTAAAATGTAGTGTTTCTAAGGCTTTTACTAGTTTCACTAAAGAGGTCACTCTCGGTGAAAGGATCTCGGCTCTTTCTTCGTCGAATGAGGTGCAAGATATTCACAATACCACTATGCATTGCAAGAACTAGAAAAGCAATCAAAAGACAAAATCGAAGGTTGTAGCATTTGCCAGTTATTGTTAAAGAGGTCACTCCCGGTGAAGGGATCTCGGCTCTTTCCTTATCGAATAAGGTGCTGGATATTCTACAAGGAATACCGCTATACAAAGCAAGAACTGGAGCTACCTGTTTTTGAAAATTCGATTCCACAACATCATTAGGTTTATTTTCTTTCATTAATCTCATTAATTAATGTCCCATCATTTAAGTTACCTAAACATCACAGATAAATACAACGTACGCTTATGTCATCCGCATTCGCCTCGAAATCCCGCCATGCACCGTTAGGTTAGGTAACTAACGGCAGGGCGGGGTAGGGCTAGAGCGGGTGAAAAACATAAGCAACGTCTATAATATATCATATATATTATAATGTAAAGTATCTATCTCAGAATATAAAATGATCACATCACAGAATATCAGCGGCAGAAGACAACATATGAAATATTGGATATACTAGGATGTCCGTATTTTGTATTTAGCCAACAATAGAAAATATGGATTCCACATTCGTGATGAATAGCCAAACCCACATCCCTAGACCCCTACGAGAGCGACAAGCAACCCTGCCAATTCCAAGGTTAGGAGACCCGGTCTCGACTCCTCGAGATGGTCTCCCACTGGACCCCATAACCCGGCTACTTGTGCTCCCCTCCTTGGGTCTATCATAATGCGGAAAAGTAAATAATATACATCAACGGTGACATCTTCCTCAGTCCGGAAGTGCCCCAATAAAAGAATATTACATATAAGTTTTTACATGAATGAAAATGAAAAACACTCATCTTACATAAAAAAAAACCCCAGCTATTCAAACACGATGATCCAATATAACATATCCAGCAACACATAACATCACATGTCATCAACGTAAGTAAATATGCATATCCCAATTGTCGTTGACGTATAGCAACGAAACCGGCGATACACCACATATTACACTTACGGTCGTAGAAAAGAAAGTGAAAAACTACAACAGTTGGAATCCGCAACCACTTTAGACATCACATTCCTAACATTATGAATTCCTTAGACATTGCATGCCAGACAATTATAAACCCCGCATTTTAGTCTCGATATTGAAAACACTTTCTAATAATCAGTCGGGCAATTCAACAAGATTCTCGACATCCCGATCGAATGCTCGTCGGAAACTTTAGTAGACGGACGCACCCCCCGATACCGACGACGAAGTGCACTTAGGCGGAACACCGCGGCCGCGAGCACCCGGACGGATGCTTTTTGGCAACGGAGTTCTCCTACAGTCACTTGGTCGGGGTTATGGGGCATGGCTATCTAATAATGTTACCCGGCAAGTATCCGAATACACAAAGTGATTGCGACGGACTTTTGATCGCATCAAAATCCCGTGGCAACCGATCAAATGAGACTAAATTACTAGACTTATAGAATTCAAATATTGTTGATTCCAAGTATTGTATCACATTATACTAAACGATGTTAAACGTTTCGAGCGAATAAAACACCCTCATCTCCTAATGAGCTCAACACTTGAGCGAAGTTAAAGTACCGAAAACGTGCCACAGTAGCTATGATCCAGCCGTAGAAGGGTCAAACCAACGCCTCACCTATGACACCGCGGAACTACGGCAAACCCTAGGGTTCAAGCCACGGTTCCGAGGGAGTTAAGGTTTATGTGTTCTTCTAGAGGGTCCATAGAGTTACTCGCACGAACATTGAATATAATTAACTTAGAAAAATTCCAACACTTCGAAATTTCAGAAGGGGTCATGGGGTGATGTTTGAAGATCGTCCGAACTGTCAAACATAGCCTAGGTTACTATCACAATGTTAAATTTTACGACTACGAAACACTCCATTTTGGTCCTATAGCAAAATTTACATCACATGAAAATTTGGACCAAGCAAACAATACTTGAAACCCCAAAAAGAGCACAATAAGGCACAAAACAAAAACGACACCAAGGGGAGTAATTGGGGCCGGCCTCACCGGAATTTTGGTGAGGGTGCTCGGGTGAAATCCGAGGTCTTGGCCTCGTTTTTGTTCTGTGCACTAAAGGTATCATATACATCACTCTGCACTTGTTCGCAAAATTTTTACAGACACTTTAAAAAACAACAGAGAGCAAATGTGCAGGGTTCTGGAAATTGTATGTTTACGGATTTGTTTTGTTTTCGTATTAATCTAACATTGTCTAAGTTTCTAGTTTAGCTATGATACCATGTTGAGATTCCTTAGCACCTAGCCTAGGATTTGCAAGCATCACGCATTGCCACAACAAGAATTTTAAGGGGTGCTAAGCAATCAAACTACGAATCGTACTAGAAAACTAGGGTAACAAAACTTTGCAATCTCACATTACAAGAGAAGTAAACAAGAATACAACCTTTATAGATCCGGTCCTTCACTTCTAAAGCTCCGTGTTGACGTCCCTTCGCTGCGATCATTGTTGTCCTGAACTCTAGAATGGATTTCCCCGGAGAAATGAACGAGCTTGCTCGTAAACTTCGAGGCCGAAGATAATCTACGTCGAGATGACTCAAACTCAAGCTAACCCTTCACTAGGTCATGAACTTTGTGAAGAGAACGCCCTAAACTAAATGGCAAGTAGTAGAGGATGATGAAATAGGAAGTGGGTTCACTTTAGATTTTGGTTTCTCACTTTATTTCTTCACTTAGAAAAATCTAGCAAGGTTTTTCTTTTTGGATGAAGAAAAAGAAGAAATAATAGAAACTCAAGTGAAGTGAATAATGAATAATGCAACCATGGGTGAGTTAGTATCATCCACTAACCATTGTAGAGACTAAACCATGGTTTAATATAATGGTTTGGTTTAAAAATATCTTAAGTAAAACAAAATGTGTGGACTTTGTCAAAGATGCTTGAAGCTTCATGAAGCTTTAAGCCATGACAAATAAAGCCACCATTTTGAAACACTTAAAATAAATAAAACCCTCACAATTATAAATAAACATGGTAAATGTCTTACACACACCCAAGTTTGCATGTATCATCAAGCATGATACAATCATGTACACAAACATATATCACATATACATTTTGTGCACATCAAGTGAGAAAATAATCTTAAATGAAGCAATGCTAGTTAATGTAAAGTAATATATCAAATATATAATTATGCATTAAATCATTAAATCAACACATGATCTAATGATCCGGTCATATCACATATAACCGACTAATATCATGTGTATCAATATATCGAATCAACACTTAATTCGATAACCCCTATATCTCATATAACCGACCGATGATATAAATCGCGAGAATAGAATACGGTATCACATACTCATATTATTCTCGGTCCCGCACATATCACATACGTGCTCCTATTTCGTTTCGCCTGAGCCAGGAAACCTTTGTATAGGACTCTAGAGACTCGTCAATACTCCGGCAGTAGGTGGTGATCATATCAGTCACCGACAAGCCGCAAGCGGTCTACTAAACGTAACGGCCACCCGGGTATTGAGCGATCAGAAGATCAACGAGCAAGCCTGCTCACACTCCTGCGAATCCAATCAGTAACACTTACCGCACAGTCCGGTCTGTTCGTCTAATATGTCGAATATCTTGCCTAGGGGTGGTAAACGTCAGACCCTAGTAGCTTGATAAGTCATGCCGATGTAAAGTCCATAACGGTCGTGAAACTACTGATAACACTTACCAGTAAATCACAGCAACTATGGCCAGGGATTTCCAGTCATGGCCAGTCGAGCATAGCGCAATATCAACACTCAATACCGAGAGAGACGAATTCCCTCCTATCGCTCATTGCTTTCATGTGACTCGGGACTGTACCCAAAAACCACATGTTTGCACGACTCAGTAGAGCCGTGGTAGGATGGAAATCAAAGCATAGTGGGAGACACACAAGACTCTATGACGATCTCGGGTCGACAGACTAAGCTGTACCAGTGTCACCAGAGAACTGCCATCTGACGTGAGGTATAATACCATCTGGGAGTTCTCGGCGAGTCCGTTCAGTGTACCCAGTCTACACTGAGCACCCGTATACCATCTCCGATGTCAAACACCAATGGATATGGGATCATCCATCGCCCATCACATGGGTCGAGAAGATATACGCTAGTCTACTCTGGAATATCGATGCCCCGTCTCGATATTCCCACGACTAGGAACATTGAAGGATGTACTCATGGACTACCCAGGCTTCACTAGTATGATCTGCATCATAATCCTGGAAGTCAAGTACACATCCTAAGGGCTTTATCAACATGTAACAGAGAGAAGATAAGTATACATGTTAAGATAAAGAGCAACCAGATAGCGTACTATCATGTCGAGCAAGAAAGTCCTTTCTATATATGTCCAAGCATCCACTATAATATACATCATATATACAATAATGGCCTCTAGGACATAAATATAACTAACAAATAAGGCTTATTAAATACATTTAATTTAGAGATTAATGGGTACAGAGAATGTCCTTACATGATAAAAATAATTGCAATAATGATAGAGAACATTTATAAATATAAATATCCAAGATAATTAAATAAGTTCCATATGTTAGTTATTAATGCAAGATTTGAGAGGACATGGATACCGATTTAAATTTGGATAAGAATTTAAATTTTGGATACAGATTTAAATTTAAATCTCTTATTTAAATTTAACCTTGAATCTAATTTGAATTTTAATCTTTATCTCCAATTTAAATTTAAATTTATCTGCAGTTTAAAATTTGTACTTTTCTCCTAACATTTATTTACCCTATAAATACTGTTACGGTTCCTAATTCCCTTGCTGCTACTATCGCGGTCTATACGGAACGAAGAACAAAAAATTTAGAGACGCTAGAAACTACAAATCCTAGAACCATGACCAAACAATTAAACTAGAAACCAAGAAAGAGTTTTAGCTACTATGATACAAGGGTTACACCAAATGATTCATGTCCTTCGATCTTCTATCCTCTTTCTTAGCTCCTCGGGGTCTCCGTGATCGAGCTTGACCGTCGGTCTTCTTCCGTCGAAGATGATCCATCAGAGAGATATGGTTCATGGCTCTAGCTCCACACTAAGAATCAAGTGAAGCAACTAAAGATCCTATCTTCCTACACTAGAATGTCTAGAGATGTAGTGAGTTGTTATGGTGATTTTCTACCACTCTTCAACCCTTGATTCTCAACTCATGAGAGTGTAGGGATGAAGAGCTTAAGAAAAGAGGGGGGGAGAGAGAATGGTGGAATGAAAAAATCTCTCCACAATAATCATTTAAGCATGGTTTTGATAAAAGGATTTTTGCAATATAAAAAAACCAACCTTACTTGAATAGTGTAGACAAATGAATTAACATCCTATTCATCCATGCCTCTACCATTCTCAAGCCATCTTATTTCCAATTTCCATAAATGGAAATACAAAAGAAATGAGATGTGCTTCTAGAATGTTTTTCCGTATAGATACGGAATACAATCTACCGTGTATACATGTTGGATATAGTGCCCTCTAAGTCAATTATTGGATCGCAGGTACGTGATTGCAATGATTGAGGGAGGACCTATACCTATAAACAGTCTTACTCGAGATGATAGTATGATATCTGGTCTGTCTTTATCATCATGATAAAGCCCATAGGATTCTTGTTTGACTACCAGCAGTATGATGGCGATCATATATGTGGGAGCTGGGGTCTATAAGCACATCCTTAAAGTTTCCCTAGTCGTGGGAGTTTCGAGACAGGGCATCGATACTCCGGAGTAGACTAGTGTATACAGTCGAGACCCCGACGAGGGGCGGTGGCCGGTCTCACAAGCCACTGGTGTCAGTTGGATCACCTAAAATGTATACAGGTGCTCATTGGGTTATGAGTACACCGGACTGGACTCGCCGGGAACATGCTAGTTGGTATTATACATATCGTCAGATAGCAGTTCCCTGGTGACATGTGTACAGGTTAGTTCATCGACCTGAGGTCGTCATTTGTCTCGTGTGAGTTCCTACTGTGCTTTGATTTATACCCTACCACGCTCAAAGGAGTTGTGCAAACAGGTATATTTTGGGTACAGTCCCGAGCCACATTGGAGGCAAGTGAGCGGATCTTCGGGGATTCTTCTCTCCCTGTATTGGGGGTGAGATCGCGCTGTGTTTAGGAGAGCCATTACACGAAATCCCTGGTCAGGGTAATCGAGATATACTGGTAGGTATATCAGTAGTATCTCAGGGTGTTCTGGGCTGCTCTCTGACACGACTTATGCAGCTATTGGGGGTCTGACGTTTACCGGCCCCCTAGGCCTAATATGCGATACTCATAGACGAATGTTCCGAACTGTACGGATATTGTCACTGTCAGACTCAGTAGGGTTTATAGATGAGTTCGCTCATCAGCTTCCCTTCCAATCAATACATAGGCAAAACGTTACGTACAGCTAGTATCTCTGACGTGCCAGGGGTTATACCCAGTGCCAGTATGTTGATGAGTCATTAGAGTCCCCCACCGACACTTTCCCAAGTTCGGGCGAAACGTTGTAGATGCCGTATGGTATTATGGCAAGGTTCGGAAAAAGCACGTGCGTTTTCGCACGTGTTATTTTTCGGACAGATAATACTGGTAGGCTTTGGTTTAAGCCGGATCCTAGTATTATACTGTGTAGATATAATATCTTTGTCTCAGTTGCATTTATATTCGGTCGTAATATAAATGCGGGTATGTTTATACCATTACAGGGTTATCCTGAAATTCGTTTCGGGATGATTTTTGGAAGTTGCCAGTTTCCAGTTTTCTATCAGCCGTATTTTGACATTCGGTTAAATGCGGATTTGTCTTTTCGTGTTCAGGGTGAGTCATGCTTCTAGAAGGTTCTAGAAGTGGTGATTAGGCATATGACTCACTTGAGTCATTAATGGTTCATTAATGATGAAGGTGACTAGGTTTAATTTGATTGGTTGCATTTAATGTTTGATAATGAGTCATTCTTTCATTATTGTTATGATAACTATCATTTGGTTATGCTCACCCTCCCCTCTCCTACACTCACCTCCCTCCTTTCATATATATGGCCGGCCACTTCTTTATGGGAGAGAGAGATTTAATTCATTCATTTTTGGCCAAAGATTTCATATAGTTTAGTGTATGGAAATTTCCTAGTTCAATTTCCATTCACCCGATTCCAAAAGGCAACTTCTTTTAACCGTTCGTCCATGACCTTGGACGTAATGAGACAAAGTATTCTACTCATTCTCTACTTCATCTTGGTCGTCTCTTTTAGCAAACTTGACGAGCGAGTTGTCTCGGTTCAGAGGCGGGAGCCCGTTTAAAGATCCGTCGACGTGGTGCCACCTGGATGACGAGACCGGAGATCGAGCAAGTTCGGATCAGTTGCAACATAGCGTGGGATGATGGTTGAAGACCGAAGGACTCGGATCATTCGGTATAACAATTCTACCCTCTTTACAATTTGTTAGTTTAGCTTTAATGGACGATCCGGGATAAAGTACGCGATAGCGCCAGTCGTAAAAGTTTTGTTCCGCATATCGGCGTCTGTCAGACGGCCGGGACGCCGCCGCGTACTTACAATACATACGCGTATTCGTATGCAAATACGAATACCCAAAGAGATAGAATAATTCAAAGAACATAATACTATAATATACATATCGAAAATATATATATATATATATATATATATACACTATTAAATCAATACCTGATTTAATAATCCGGCATAATACTAAACCGGCTAGTATTATCAACCGTCCGATCAAAAGTCCGAGTAGTTTGTACACTCATTTGATTGGAACTCTGCATGTATTAAAATACGGGCACTACATCATATCGCCTGGACCAGGAAAAGCCTCTGTGTGGGACTCTAAAGACTCGACAGTACGCCGGCAGTGAGTTATGAGATAAATCCATCACCACAAGCACGTCAGTGGCACTAGTTGTACGTAATGGCTACCCGGGTATCTGTCGAAAAGGAAGGCCGACGAGCAAGCTCATCTGAACCCCTATGGAGCCTACGGAACCCATCTGTGACAATCTCCGTACAGTCCGGTCTCTTCGTCTAAGAGTGTCGCATACCGGGTCTAAAGGGTGGCAAACGTCAAGACCCTAATAACCCGATAATTCGTGCTGATGTGGCTCAAGACCAATCCAAGAAACTACTGATCTAACTATTAGTAAATCATAACTGCCTTGGCCAAGGTTTTATGGTGTTGGCCAACCAAACACGGTGCGATATCGACTCCCTAAACCGGGAGAGACAAATCCCCAACAATCGCTCACTGCCTCCATGTGGCTCGGGACTGTACCCAACTATAATCTGTTTACACGACTCAGTAGAGCCGTAGTAGGGCAGTAATCTAAGTATGGTAGGAATTTAGACGAGACAAATGACGATCTAACATATACTCATGTTGCCTGAGAACTGGTATCTGACAATAGGTATAGTACCAACTAGAAGTTCTCGGCGAGTCCGTCCAGTGTACCCTACCCCGGTGAGCACATGTATACGACCTCAGGTGCCAAAGAACAATGGTTGTGGTGTTGGAGATAGTGCCCTCAGAGTCAATTATTGGATTACAGGCACGTGATTGCAATGATTGAGGGAGGACCTATCCCGGTAGGACAGTCTTACTCAAGATGATAGTATGCTATCTGGTTTATCTTTATCATCGTGTACTGCTTTAGGTGACCTTACGAGTCGCTATTACACGTTGATAGAGCCCCTAGGATTCTTGCTTGACTACCAGCAGTATGAGGGCGATCATATACGTAGGAGCTGGGGTCTATAAGCACATCCTTAAAAGGTCCCTAGTCGTGGGAGTTTCGAGACAGGGCATCGATACTCCAGAGTAGACTAGTGTATACAGTCGAGACCCCGACGAGGGGTGGTGGCCGGTCTCACAAGCCACTGGTGTCAGTTGGTTCACCTAAGATGTATACAGGTGCTCATTGGGTTATGAGTACACCGGACAGGACTCGCCGGGAACCTGCTGGTTGGTATTATACCTGACGTCAGATAGCAGTTCCCTGGTGACATGTGTACAGGTTAGTTCATCGACCTGAGATCGTCATTTGTCTCGTGTGAGTTCCCACTGTGCTTTGATTACTACCCTACCACGCTCAAAGGAGACGTGCAAACAGGTTTTAGTTGGGTACAGTCCCGAGCCACATGGAGGCAGTGAGCGGATCTGCAAGGGTTCGTCTCTCCCGGTATTGGGGGTGAGGTCGCGCTGTGTCTAGGAGAGCCAGAACATGAAAAGTCCTTGGCCAAGGCAGGAGATTTGCTGGTAGGTATTCCAGTAGTATCTCAGGGTGTTCTGGGCTACACTCTGACACGACTTGTACCGCTTTTGGGGGTCTGACTTTTACCAACACTCTAGGCCCGCCATGCGATGCTCATAGACGAACGGACCGGACTGTACGGATATTGTCACTGACAGGCTCAGTAGGGTGTCAGGATGAGTTCGCTCATCGACGTCCCTTTTGGTCAATAGCTGGTGGCCCGTCACGTATGGCTAATACCTCTGACGTGCTAGTGGTTAAATCCACAGCCATAGTATTGACGAGTCTTTAGAGTCCACCACACTCAGTTACTCAGGTTTCGGGCGAAACGTTGTAGAGGCCGTATGAAGATATGGTAGGGTTCGATCAGATACGTGCGGTATTGCACGGATCGTGATCGGACAGATTTTACTAGCCGGCTTTGGTTTAAGCCGGATCCTAGTATCAAACAGTGTAGTTTTGTCTCTTTGCATTTGTGTTCAGTGGGAATACAATTGCGGGCATGTATATGCAGTAGCGGGGTTTTCCTGTAATTTATTACGGTATCAGTTTTCTGAAGTTGCCAGTTTGCATTCCGTTCTGGCCAGTTTTCCTTTGTTCTTTCGCGGCCAGACTTTCCGATGGAGGGGGTTATTTGCAAGAGTGCAAATAACTTATAGTGGGGGGGTTTCTTGCATTTGTGGCTTCTATCATCATGAGATGCTTTTTGAGTCCTTTCCTTTGCTTTTTTGTGATGGTGCTTTGATTAGATGAGATAAGAAATTGGTGTGACTTTTTTCTTCACATATTCATTCCCTTTCTTCTCTTGGATGAATTATTCATTTTCTCCACCATGAGAAAAAAGGGCCGGCCACTTTTGAAGGGAAGAAGAGAGAGGTTCATTTGGTGTGGCATTTTTCCTTCATCACATTATCTAGCTTGCTACAAATTCCTCACCTCTCCAAAAGATCATTTCTCCACATACCATGGCAACTTCACTTAAACCCCAAAGAGACATGTTTTCTACACTTGTCTACAGCAAATCTTGGACGCGTCGGCTAGCCAACTTCGCGCCCGAGTTGCCTCGGTCAAAAGGTGGGAGCCCGTAAAAGAGATCGGATATGTGGTGCCCTTTCCGATGAGGACGTGACGGACGGAGATTCCGCAGGAGATCGAAGTGCAGACGAAGACCGAAGGACACGGATCGCTTGGTATAGCTTCTCTACTCTTTTCTTGTATGCTAGTAGCTAGGTTAATGGCCCGATCCGGGTTAAAAGTGCGCGGTGGTGCCGGTTTGCAAGTTCGCAAAATTTTTCGTTTCCGCGTTTCCGGCGTCGGATCAACGGCCGGGCGCCGCCGCGGACTTACATTGGTATCAGAGCCTCGCCATTAACTTAGCCTAGCTTGCTCTAGTATGTTTAGAACTCGATCGAACAAAGATCCCGAAAACCCGATTTCAAGTTGCACAGTTTCTGTCGAAATTTTTTTGGAGTCTAAAAATTTTTCAGGTTGTTGCAGAATACTGTGCAGGGAATTCTAAGCAATCTGTGAAAAATTGGTCAAGTGATCTCACCATAACACCGCGGAACCGCGGCCAAACCCATGCTTGGGCCGCGGTTCCGCCGCGCTTTTGACTGATCATTTGACCAATTTTTTGCAGATAGCTTCTGAGTTGGAAATAGGGATTTTGGGATATTCTTTTTGGGCCCAGATTTTCTGTAAGTGCTACAGTAATGCTTAGGGCCCACTTGATAAAATTTGATCGATCGGATATTTTAAACATGCTAGTTCACAGTATTTACATTATATCTGCGACCGTGAATGTCACTCGATCGGTAAATCCAGTCTATCTGCTATAGCCCTTTTAGACGGATTTGCGAACGTGACATTCACGTTGATGTTCTGTGTTGTGCTGTGATGTTGCGGATTGGTCGTGGGGGATAGCCTGGATGCAATGGTAGTACAGTTTTGTTGTATTATGTACATTTGATGTTGCAGGGCGAGCGTCTGACATGTGGACTGCCGTCACTGCCTGTTTGTATTATTCTTTTGGGGCACGACCAGGTCGAGGTCGATGTACCCGTTGTATGTATATTTTACTTTCTGTACTAGGATTACCCCGCGGAGGGGTGCACGGATAGCTGAGTTCTAGAGGGCAACGAGCCCGCATCTCATGACATTGAGACGGAGGGGGCTTTACTCTAGAATTGGCGGGCTATTCGCCGCACTCGTATGGGGTATAGGTTGACCCAGGAGGGATGCCCAAGTTACCGGATTCCGTGAAGTGCTGGGTGGTCCATTCACGTTGTTGAAGGGGGCTGCCTCGCTTCAGGTTTTGGCGGGTAACTTGCCGCGCCCGTAGGGGTCTAGGATTTCATTGCACAGGCTATCCACACGACCAGGGGAACGTCGGGTTTCAGTAGCGGCTCTATGAAACCCGGGGATCCCAGATATCTGTATTGTTCTGTGATGCTGTACATTTCTGTGATGTTGCATTTTATCACGCCTTGAGCGAAAATTATATATTATATATATACTAGTAGATGTTGTATATGTTTTGCATCCGCGCTAGTCCAGTCCCCGCTCTGTCGTTAGTTAAGTAACCTAACGGGTGATGACGGGACCCAATGGCGAATGCCGATGGCATATACGTACATCATTATTTTCATTCTTTTGTGGTGTGATCAATTGATGGGACTGCGTTGATTCGGATCAATGCAAGATAAACAAACATATTCTGATGTTGTTGGAACACTTTTTCAAAAGCTGTTATTGCAAGGACGTTCACTTTTGTTTTGCACAGTGGTATTCGGTTGTGAATATCCAGCTCCTCAGTCGACGAGGCAAGGGCCGAGATCCCTTCACCGGGAGTGACCCCTTGGACAAAAGTTTGCGTCAGGGCAATAACTTCACTATAGCCGATTACTTTTGCTTTGCATCATGGTATTCAGTTGGAATATCCTGCACCTCATTCTATGGGGAAAGAGCCGAGATCCCTTCACCGGGAGTGACATCTTTAGCAAAGGTTTTCGTCACTATATTTTTACAAAGCTATCCGGTTCCTTCAACGATATCAAGTTCATTACGTTAAAGGTTTTCGCCAGAAACCATTCGTAGCCCTCCGTCGTTTCAGACGGGTAGCACGTAGTATTCATGCTATGTTTGTTGGCCTTCGTCAAGGCATGGTGTATGGTAGCTGCTTGTTGCCTTTCTGCTGCATAGATAGATGCGTTGGTTTAGGACAGTCGTATAGCCTTGTTGACCTTCGTCAAGGGCTTGTACGGGTGGGTTCAAATTAACCTAGATAATGACGGGTAGAACTTGACATGTGACTTATGATTTGTTGACCTTCGTCAAGGTCATAAGAGCATGGGGCAAAAATCCACATCGGGAGTTTCTAAAGAAACTGAAACTTGCCAGATATGCGCATACCTTTTGGAGTGTGATAACGTGAGCGGATTCCGTCACGTTATCATGCGATGATAGTTGGATCCCAATTCCCACTGATGAGTTGGTTTACTCCTCAGGTGATCCCAGCTAATTCTTCTTTCAGGTTTGAGGAAGAATTTGACGTTACAGTAGGAGGTTTCCAGATTAGATAAAGTGATAACCATTCTGATCTAGGTTAGAGTGCACGTTGAGTGTTTCTTTTCTCTATCTCTCTTTGGCAGCGACCATTGACCCGGCCCTAGACTATGACTCAGTGACCAAGTTGACCGAACCTTCTTAACACTGGCTTTTGGATTGTCAGAGTTGCAAACCTCATTGCCACTCCTACTTTTACCCTTTTCTCCAGGACACCCCGTATTACTACGAACGTCCACTTCCATTGAACAAAACCATCGTATGGTTATATACGAACTCGAAGGAATCCGAGGATGGTTTCCGGTTCTGGAGAAAACGAATAGGACTATTCAGTTGTCTTTTCCTTTTACCTTCTCTCAGGTTGCGAGTACTCCTTGGTTTAGGAGGTAGTACACCTATTACGCAAATTGGATAGTCTTCTTCCAAACCATAGGCAGGTGCTGACCGGTAGGGAATGAAGAAAACCAATTAGCCTAACGGTGGTGTACAGAAGGTATTATGTAAAGACAAAGAAAGGGATTAGTAAGAGGGCAAAGTAAATTGCGACTGATATTCACGACCAAACCAAATATTTCTTCGCCAATCCTAAATCACCTTTGTATTTCTCCAGGACACTCCGTATCACTACGAAGATCCCAAGTTTATTGGATAATCCATCGTATGGTTATATACGAACTCGAAAGGAACTTGTTCCAGTTCGGGGATGAATCCTGGTTCAGGAGAAATAGGAATAAGGTTCATTCGGTTGTCTTTTATCTTCACCTTCTCTCGCATTGCGAGTGCTCCTAGGATTAGGACAGTACACCCATTATGCTTATTGGATAGTCTTCTTCCAAACCATAGGCTGGTGCCGAACGGTAGGAAGGAAGAAAACCATTTGGCCTAAAGGGGTGTAGAGAAGGTAATGACTAAAGACATATAAAGGGATTTGGGGAGATAGCAAAGGATTATACGGTTACAGTTGTGAATCTGGATAATGGAAGTGGCATTACTAGGAATACCAGGATACCCCATCGAAACATTTCAATGTTTCAGTATCACTGTGTATTGTTAAAAGAAAACTGATTTCCCAATTAGACACTTGCTCCAGGGTATGTATTTACCAGGAATGATTCTCACATCTGTATGGTTTTACGGATGATGAGTGGGAGTAAGTTATTGGGAATTAGATGATCATCCTCATTATATCGGGAGTCGTCGTAATTGGTGATATTTGAGGAAGTCACCTGGGCTGTTTGTCGGTCGGCAAATATTTGGTTTTGAATATCCGTTGTTATGCACCAATTTCAAATTGATATATCTGTACGTCTATTTTTATAGAGTGAGATATACCTTTTTGAAATTATGTCTATGACATTTACCTATATCAGTGGATGATTAGGTAAGGAGCATTGAACAACGGTGTAATTCTTCTTAACCATAAGTACAGTTTTCAACCTACGACACACAGTGAATGAGTCATTTGACTCAAGGGACTTATACAGAGTATTGTATGTTGTCCAGTGTCCATTAGGACAAAGGGGTAGGTACTCGTACTATATTCTGTTTACTTATAACTTCTCTAGTTCTTAGACAAGTGTTTCGTAGAAACACAAGGTCGAAGTTTTGAGAAGTTATAGGTATAAGAATAAAGTAGAGAACCAGATGTTGCAAGTATCCGGATTCTTCAAGGTGATCGAAGATGTAGATACTTGTGTATGGTATTCAGTTGATAGTAATGATTAAGAGAACTTGCTTCTCTTTCAAGTTACTCATAAATGGAAGTACTCCTAAGTTGAGTAACGCTGATCGGCCTCCTTCCATTTAGTTGACATGCACTGGTGACAGCTGCATGATTTGAATCTGGTTCAATTAAATCAGTGCTTCTGTTTCTATATTGGATATAGAACAGTTCATATCTTGACATTGTTAAGATACAGGGAGTTGTCCGGCTTATGCTTAAAACCAGACTCCTGATAACTCAAGGCACGTTTCTGTAGCTGTTTGTGGGTTGACCCGGGCTATGACGATGGTTGACTTTCTACCATCTGGAAGATCAATAGAGATATTGTTCTTCACTCGCCACAGTTTTAATTAAAAATGGATTTTTTCAGAAAACAGTAGTGGGAGTATGGTAGAACTGGAAGTGATTCCAGAACCGCAAACGATTACTGAAGATTTGATAAGAACCTAAAGATTCAATCTGGTTTGACATTCCATTGGCCACTCCGCAGATAAAGTGGGTAACCTCAGGCACCCGAGAGGTACTTAGGTATGCTCAAGGACAGTGGCAGGGAGGTTCTTGTTTACCCAGACTTGCCATTGCTGTTGTTCCAGACTGTGAGACCCGGCAGGAGGATGAGTATAGCGTCGTTCTAAACTAGCTTTAGAAGTGTACGTCTATATGACTCTGCCAGAGGGTTGTCGTAGTCAGTGGGAGCAGCGGAAGCATTGGTGGACATCAGGCTTATGTCTATTTATAGACTAAAGCAGATATAGCGGAGATAGATCATCTATTTCTGATGTGACAGTCATAGGTTTGACTTCATCAGAATAGGGAATGGATCTATTAAGAAGGTAGTAGGGTGTGATGTCCTGGTGTTTGGATGACATACACAGAGTAGGAAGTAATATTCCTATACTACGATCGGTTATACTTTGGTCGTCACACAGTAGTTTCTCCACATAGGAATTGGATATTATATCAGACATTCTGGTTACTAGATCTATGGTTTTAGATCTAGATTTGGATGGTTTCCCGATCTGGGTACTTAGACAGCATTCTAAGAGTATTTAGAATGGACGACTCCTGGCATGGTGGTGTACCTGCAGGTAATGGAGTCACCCTCTCTAAAGGTGTCTTACAGACTAAAGGGGAGAGGTATGCGCATGATTGGCAGATCACTTGCTTAGGCAATTGAGTCAATCATGAGATGTCAAGTACCACACCAGATGTTTTTTGCAGTAGGTGCAATAAGCTAATATTGATCCAATCCTGGAGAAACAGTCGGAAGCAGTTTTAGAACATAAGTTGATGTTCTAGGGATATGATAACAACATTCTCCTTCGGGAGACGGTTATCATTCCAGGCTTCCAAAATGACCTGGATGGCAGAGTGGCTGTCAGAGTTATAGTTTTCCCTCTGACGAGGGGCAGTAGTTTGGAAAGATGGTCCAGGTGGATACTGAGGGAAGGCATGGCGCAGGATACTGATTAAGTTCAGTTGACGATACAGTCTAAGAAGTTTGGATTTGCAGTTCACTTATGAGCTAGGTCCCATCAGATATCCAGACACATTCTAAGACAGGTATTGCTCATTTCGGGAGATGGCTTTCTCCGCGAACTTGAGATAAAGAGAGACATACAAAGAAACATTACAGCGGATCCAATCACTAAGGCTATTCCTCGAACGCAATAGTTTCGCAAACGAGCTTTGTGAGACTGACTAGTAGAGGAGTTGGGTGTTCGGTATCACACGGGCTGTGAGTACGCGACATCGCAATAATTAGCCTTGAGTGCAAGTGGGAGATTGTTGGAGATAGTGCCCTCAGAGTCAATTATTGGATCACAGGCACGTGATTGCAATGATTGAGGGAGGACCTATCCCGGTAGGACAGTTTTACTCAAGATGATAGTATGCTATCTGGTTTATCTTTATCATCGTGTACTGCTTTAGGTGACCTTACGAGTCGCTATTACACGTTGATAGAGCCCCTAGGATTCTTGCTTGACTACCAGCAGTATGAGGACGATCATACACGTGGGAGCTGGGGTCTATAAGCACATCCTTAAAAGGTCCCTAGTCGTGGGAGTTTCGAGACAGGGCATCGATACTCCAGAGTAGACTAGTGTATACAGTCGAGACCCTGATGAGGGGCGATGGCCGGTCTCACAAGCCACTGGTGTCAGTTGGTTCACCTAAGATGTATACAGGTGCTCATTGGGTTATGAGTACACCGGACAGGACTCGCCAGGAACCTGCTGGTTGGTATTATACCTGACGTCAGATAGCATTTCCCTGGTGACATGTGTACAGGTTAGTTCATCGACCTGAGATCGTCATTTGTCTCGTGTGAGTTCCCACTGTGCTTTGATTACTACCCTACCACGCTCAAAGGAGACGTGCAAACAGGTTTTAGTTGGGTACAGTCCCGAACCACATGGAGGCAGTGAGCGGATCTGCAGGGGTTCGTCTCTCCCGGTATTGGGGGTGAGGTCGCGCTGTGTCTAGGAGAGCCAGAACATGAAAAGTCCTTGGCCAAGGCAGGAGATTTGCTGGTAGGTATTCCAGTAGTATCTCAGGGTGTTCTGGGCTACACTCTGACACGACTTGTACCGCTTTTGGGGGTCTGACTTTTACCAACCCCCTAGGCCCGCCATGCGATGCTCATAGACGAACGGACCGGACTGTACGGATATTGTCACTGACAGGCTCAGTAGGGTGTCAGGATGAGTTCGCTCATCGACGTCCCTTTTGGTCAATAGCTGATGGCCCGTCACGTATGGCTAATACCTCTGACGTGCTAGTGGTTAAATCCACAGCCATAGTATTGACGAGTCTTTAGAGTCCACCACACTCAGTTACTCAGGTTTCGGGCGAAACGCTGTAGAGGCCGTATGAAGATATGGCAGGGTTCGATCAGATACATGCGGTATTGCACGGATCGTGATCGGACGGATTTTACTAGCCGGCTTTGGTTTAAGCCGGATCCTAGTATCAGACAGTGTAGTTTTGTCTTTTTGCATTTGTTTTCAGTGGGAATACAAATGCGGGCATGTATATGCAGTAGCGGGGTTTTCCTGGAATTTATTACGGGATCAGTTTTCTGAAGTTGCCAGCTTGCATTCCGTTCCGGCCGGTTTTCCTTTGTTCTTTCGCGGCCGGACTTTCCGATGGAGGGGGTTATGTGCAAGAGTGCAAATAACTTATTGGGGGGGTTTCTTGCATTTGTGGCTTCTATCATCAAGAGATGCTTTTTGAGTCCTTTGCTTTGCTTTTTTGTGATGGTGCTTTGATTAGATGAGATAAGAAATTGGTGTGACCTTTTTTCTCACATATCCATTCCCTTTCTTCTCTTGGATGAATTATTCATTTTCTCCACCATGAGAAAAAAGGGCCGGCCGCTTTTGAGGGGAAGAAGAGAGAGGTTCATTTGGTGTGGCATTTTTCCTTCATCACATTTTCTAGCTTGCTACAAATTCCTCACCTTTCCAAAAGATCATTTCTCCACATACCATGGCAACTTCACTTAAACCCCAAAGAGACATGTTTTCTACACTTGTCTACAGCAAATCTTGGACGCGTCGGCTAGCCAACTTCGCGCCCGAGTTGCCTCGGTCAAGAGGTGGGAGCCCGTAAAAGAGATCGGCTACGTGGTGCCATTTCCGACGAGGACGTGACGGACGGAGATTCCGCAGGAGATCGGAGTGAAGACGAAGACCGAAGGACACGGATCGCTTGGTATAGCTTCTCTACTCTTTTCTTGTATGCTAGCAGCTAGGTTAATGGCCCAATCCGGGTTAAAAGTGCGCGGTGGTGCCGGTTTGCAAGTTCGCAAAGTTTTTCGTTTCCGCGTTTCCGGCGTCGGATCGACGGCCGGGGCGCCGCCGCGGACTTACATGTGGAACTAACCATCGTCTCTCGTCGGGATCTAGAAACGTATACACCAGTCTACTCCGGAATATCGATGCTCAGTCTCGATATTACCACGACTAAAGACGCTTAAGGATGTGCTTATGGACTACCCAGCCCCGCATGTCTGATCGCCATTATAACGCTGATAGTCAAGCAATAATCTTACGGGTTTTATCAACATGTATTAACGATACGTAACAACAAGTAAAACATACACATGTTAAAATAAAGACAAACCAAATAGCATACTATTATATCAAGCAAGAATGTCATGTACATGCATATATCCAAGCATCCATTATATATATACACACACAATAATAGCCTCTAGGGCATACATATCCAACAAATATAAGACTTTCTCCAGGATTTCATGTATCTATAATTCTCTAATTAAACTAGGGTTGTATTAAAGTGGGAGAATCGGCCAAGCGCGGTCGCTAATAGAGGGTGTCTGAGAAGGTATTTCTTTGTAAAGGAGTGAGAAGTCGGTGTAATCTCTTATAATTCTTGCTTATAGTGGAAGTTCTCGTCACGGTGGTAGGATTAGGTGCTTACAAGTGGTATTTGAGCATCAAGTTCGCGTTTTTGGTAGTTGATTGGGGAGATGACGCCTACAAATTACGAGATCGAAAAGTTCGATGGGGGCGCAAAAGTTTGTTTATGGAGATTGAGGATGACGGCGCTGATGAAATAACAAGGTGTGCACAAGATTGTCTTTATAAAAGACAGAATTCCTAGTTCAATCCAGCTTTGCTTGGCCGATAAGGTTCTTTGCGAAGTGGCGCAAGAGACGATGGAAGCAAGTTTATGGAGCAAGTTGGAGTTCTTTTACATGAAGAAATATCTTACAAATTGGCTCTATCGGTTGAGATTGGATGCTGATTTCAAGAATGACAAGTACAATTTTTACAAGGAGAAAGGACATTGGAAGAGCGATTGTCTGAAGCGCAAAGAGAAAAATAAGCAGATTTCTTCCGATACTACAATTGTGAATGGCGGGGATAGTTTGAAGTTATCGGTATGTGCGATAAGAGATGCATATGGCCTATGGATGTTGGATTCAAGGATTTTGTTCCATGTGACTTCAAATTGGAGTTGGTTTTGCTACATATCGTTCAGTTGATGGATACTCGGTCTTTAAAGGGAACAATGTGTCGAGTAAAGCTGTTGAGATTAGTACAGTTCAGATCCGCATGCATTATGGGATAGTTCGATTGTTGATTGATGTCAGACAAGTGCATAATCGATGGAGATTCCATGAAGATTTCAAGGGGTACTCTTATTGTCATTAAGGGAAAGGAGGTGGGAAACCAATATATTCTTCAAGGACCGACAATCTTCGGAGATGTTGTCGACGTTTCTAACAGTTGGGTTGTTCAGGCTTTGTCATGATATGGCGTCCACGATAGGGTCATATCAGCAAAACGGGTTTGGAGATGTCTTGAAAGAGACGGCTACTTGGAGGTGTAGAGTTTGACAGGTCAGATTTCTGAGTGGGCTGTGTTTAAAGGAAGAAGACAAAGGTTTGGGGTCCGGAAATGGTTCTTCCTCAAGGTGGAGCTAGGTATCTTTTCTTCATTGACAACTTCTTGAGGATGTATATTCTCCAGCTTATGCCTGAGACCTTCGAGAAGTTCAAGATAGCCATAGTGGAAAGGAAAACCAGGAAGCGCGTAGAGATTCTTCGGACTGATGTTGTCAGAGAGGACCATGCATCAGTATACCACTCTAGAAGATCCTCAGTGCAAAGGCATTGCAAAGTTGATGAATCGGACGGTGTTTGAGAAGAACAAGGATTTACGGCTTGCGATTGGATTTCCAAAGGAATTTCGGGCGAAGGCCCTATCTACTACCGAGTACCTCATCAACCGGTCACCATCGACAGAGATAGACAAGACAATTCCTAAGAAGGTATGGACTGAAAGGGCTGGGAAGTACTCGGGGCTTCATGTTTTTGGGTGCACCGAGAAGTTGAGGATCGAGAGGTGTCTTCTTGTTGGCTTGAAGCGGAGCAAAAGGTTACATATCGTAGTGTCATGATACCAAGAGTGTACTCAGTCGAATTACATTCCCGGTGTCAGTCAGATTGAACAATGAACAGGTATGCCACCGAGCGAGGTGGGATCAAAGTTTCAGTCGAGGATACAAGTACAGATAAGATGGTCGATACTCCGATTAAGAAGGAAAGTCCAGTGGTGCGAAGGCCTACGAAAGTTGAGGGAATGGGAGAGGGTAAGGACAAGTTTCCAAAGATATAGGATCGGGAGTTCGCCAAAAAGACTGCATGAAGATTCTTAGCATGGAGATTTTCAGGATAGGAAGCTGCGTCACTTGCAACATTGTATATAGCAAGTTCTCGCTCGGTATGGGATGTAGAGGGCAAGACACGTGTAATCTCATTTGGTGGCCCACTTTGGATTCTCAAAGATGTTATCATCAGTGTCAAATGTAGAAATAGGTCATGTGTCTAGTGCCATATACAAGTGCAGTGGTTGGTGTGGTATGCATGAGACCGGATATTGCATAGGCAGTTGAAGTAGTAAGCAGATTCTTGATTAATCCTAACGAAGAGCATTGACAAGTCAGTAGAGTATATCCCAAAAGGATTGAGAAATGAAGTGTTCGGCTTGCCATTCAGCAGAAGCAGGGTTGAAAGATGGATTGTGACAGGATATTCCAGTGATAGGGGCAGATGTAGTTCGAGGACGGATTATGTATTTACGTTGGGCACGGACGCACTGTCAGGAAGATCGACGCTTCAGTCTGTAATCGCGGTATTTCGAGTTACGTGTTTACATTAGGCATGGACGGGGAGTTGATAGCCGCTATGAAGGCGGTTAGAGAAGCCATTTATTTTCGGAAGTTGTTGGGTTTGGGTGTTCTAGAAGAGGTGAGTGTTTTTCTTAGAGGCTAATAAGACAATAATGTCTCTTATCAATGTTGATACTTTAGAAAATCCGTGTTTCTGAGATGGTTCCGGTCTAACTTCAACCTTTGCCTAGTAGATTGTTGAGGTGCCTTCGAGCACAAGGTGACGACACTGGAGTTCTTAGGTTTTGAGAAAATGAAGAGGCTACGGTGAACATTGCATCAAGGTGGAGATTGTTAATTATTGACGCAAGATTCGAGAGGATTTAAATTTGGTCGAGGATTTAAATTTGGTCAAGGATTTAAATTTTGGATACAGATTTAAATTTAGATCTCTAATTTTAAATTTAATCTTATCTAATCCGAATTTTAATCTTATCTCCAGTTTAAATTTAAACTTATCTGCAGTTTAAATTTAAACTTATCTGCAGTTTAAAATTTAGACTCATCTCCTAGCATTTATTTACCATATAAATAGGAGACTCTCTAGGGTTTCATATATATCCATAATTCTCTGATTAAATTAGGGTTGTATCATAATGGGAGAGGCGGCGAAGCGCGGTCTTGGATAGAGAGAGGGTTTGAGAGGGTATTTCTTCGTAAAGGAAGAGTGAGAAGTCAATGTAATCTTTTATAATTCTTTCTCATAGTGGAAGGTCTCTTCGTGATTGCAGAATTAAATGCGAGTGTGCACCGAAGCTGGGTAAATTCTTGTATCTTTTGTGTTGTGTGCTTTTATTGTGAATTAACACTTGTTTTTATTTTTTCATCGAACCCTAAACAACAGTCCTGGAATTCAGCTGCGCATCACATGATCCTTACAACACCATAGAGTTTGGATCAAACTTCCAACAAACCTGAAGATGCAGTGAATATGGAGTCAACTTGTAATTCCGTCTACACGTAAAATATCAAATTGCAGGAATAAGCATCCATATAACAAAAAGCAATAGCTGGTTCATGACAACAATTAAAGAATTAAATAGGAGCAAATGGAACTAGTGTTCTAAATGTCGGCAGATACCGCCAAAATGTCGTTTTAGCAAGAGAATTACACAGACATGCAAAAAAATCCTTCAACGATATTTAGTGAATGTCGATCGACATTTCGTGATTTCGGGGTTTAAGACGGCATTTACGGTTACACAACATCCGAGCCTTTTTCCAAGCATATAGGGTAGGCTACATAAACCAACATGAGAATCACGTCAAGTCGAGCACATGAATCCTTTTCCTTTACTCACTTCTATCGAACAATATACTTTCATTAAGGCCTTTGGCATCCATATCTTTTCGTATCGCTTCCATCCACGTTTTTTCAGTTCCCCTTTTGTCTTTTTGATATGGCCTAAATCAAGAAAATCCATTCGTCGAACCAGTGCTTCCGTAGGTCTACGTCACACATGAACAAACCATCTCCGACAGTTTTCTCGTATCTCCTCTATAGTTGCTACATCAACCTTTGCACGAATATTCTCTTTTCACTCCTTTTCTTTTCTGGTGTTATCACATATCCAACGAAGCATGTGAGTCTATGCTACATGCATCTTTTGTGCATGATATTTTTAGGAGCCCAGTATTCCGTATCATATAATAAAGCAGACCGAATAGCACTTCGATAAAACTTTCCTTTTAACCTAAACGGAAAGCAACGATCGCACAAAATCCACGTCGCACTCCTCCATTTCAACCAACCAGCTTGGGTCCTCGAGTTGACGTCACGATCGATCTCCCCATCCTTTTGGATAATGGAACCTAGATGTCTAAACCGATCGCTCGGCGACATTTCTTGTCCATCCAGTTTTATACCTCTGCGATCTCGACTTCTCTGTTCGACATTTAACGTTATGAGGAAACAAATTTTGAGGGTAATTTTCTTTCTTGTATTTTGGGCTATTTAAATAACCCCATCCATTTGGACCACCTTAATTTGCAGTAAGTTTGTTTCATCGCTCCCGTTTTATAGGCTCTGAGATATTGATAGTGATATAAATTTAATAAAACTAAAAAACTGAATAAGTTAAAAATATTCAAAATAATAAGTTACATAAATGACGTTTATATTATAAAAATGTAGAACCTAATATTTGATAATATCACCTGACATTTCACAATATCTGATATCCGATCAAAATCTTCGGACATCAGAAATCTAGAGCATTGGGTACGACAAGGAACTACATATCAAGTTCTTGAGCTATATAACATATAATGGCTTGCAATTAATTAAGCAAATATGAGAGGCATTAATTGCAGGGTTTACAAGGAGCAATTTTTGCCAAGCATGGAAGGACAAATTATTTTCTATAAATACATTTGAATTAAGTTATGTTTGTAAATTTGCTTGGTTCGGTGTGGCCAATTAAAGATTCGACCCGATATGGATTCAATGAAAATGAAAAGAGATCTTTAAAAGCCGAGGTCGAAGGAAGACCCATCCCAAAGAATTACTCCGATAGTGTAAGAACCGAACGAAAGAAACCCAATAAGATCCGACCCAAATGCAATCAATTGGTTCTCAAACAAATTCGAACTAAAGGCCGGATAGATCAGATCCGGCCTAAAAGCTATGGGTTGAACCCCCAAGCAACTATGAGCCCTATAGAAGCAAGGATAAAGACTCATATATGGAGCTCTCCCCAAAATCAACAAGAAACCTAGTATTCTAGATCTAGAGGCTCTTAGAACAACCTATATGGTAGATAAGGAACTCCGTCGAGTCTCGCCCGCCGCCATCGAGGCCCTGTTCGAGCTAGAGAACTCCAGCCCTTCTCGAAAAAGTAAAGCCTCCGTCCTCGATCGACCCGGTTAAATACTAGATGGGACGATCCTCGACCTCTCCATCGGCGAGCAACCCTCAAATGGCTGACAGCGCTGATCGAATATGGTAGAAAATGCCTATAGTCGAATTTGGCTTAAGGTCACCGGTGTGAACGATCACGTGTTCAGCTCTTCGTTTGTACTACGGAGGATTTAGGCATGACCTCGACCAAAGGCGAAGTAGTCGACCACCGCTTGGCCCGATAAGCTTCGGCGACCGATCCAGGAGTTTGTTCCTACAGTCGGATCGAGTGATCCCGATGTCCATCCATGTGTTCGAATAACAAGAACGGCCCGATCGGAAATAGTCTACGAGCCTTAAGGCTCGTATTACGAATGATCCAGATCTCCAGTATTGCATTGGCATGCTTTCTTTAAATCAAGTCTCGGTCGATTTGCCTAATTCAGGCCTAAACGTGACAGATCTATTGTATTTCTTATTTTTAGCAACTATGGCTAATTGTCAATTCGGTCCAAAACATGATAAATACATTATATTGGCAATTATGTGTTTAATGAAAATGATGGGATATGTTTTTCTGTGTTGCGCCTATTTTGTACGGCTTATCGCGCATCTATATCTATGCGCTTTAAGGGGTCAAATTCATTGGTAGAATGGTTCTCTCGTCCCTTAAAAATAGGCCGACTATTTAGGAGACCCGTTTGCTAAAAAGATTGAATTAACTACTTGAGATCAAGTATAATTGCGAACAAGTTCTTACAGAATTTATATACAAACGTTTCACATAAAATGAAATTAACCACAAAAATATAATGCATGTATATATTTTCCCAGAGAACTAATAGACCTTGGAAAATAAAAAATTTCTATCTGCCTATTGTTTATAAGCAAGTTTACTGCACAAGCACATAACAATATAAAACATTAATAACCAAGAATCAATATTGAGCAATTTGAATACAACGGGAAGGTTACAGAAAAAAGCATGATTCGTATATATTAAATTCAACTTTTCTAAATAATAATTGATAAGAATTTAAATTTTTAGCGCTCATCATCCCTAAGATGGTTGAAAATACTTTATATATGATTTAATCCTAGCAATAAATATCTTAGGCTTCAGGAAATATACAAATAGCGACAAATAAAATATTGCAACTGATTAAAATATTAAAAAAAGGTTTAAAAGGTATATGATTGATAAGTAAGGTGAGTAGATGTTTTCCTTAACTTAGGGATGATGCCGTCGCCTCTCAGGCCAATGAGAAGTCACCATCCTGGCACTACAATACCCCCCCTTTTTGCCAAAATATAATACCCTGCTTGCCATATTCCAGACAACGCACGAGAGGACAGGAGTGTGACCTCAAGATTGGCACTTCCATCATCCAAGAATAATATAAAATATTAAGATATATTTATTGGAGTTCTTGTTGTGTAGGAGAATGTTATATTGGTTCCAAATTAGGCGGGAATATATGAAGCAATTTTTTTCTGTCACTGCATTTTTAAGGTTTAGCTTTGCTTTTATATATATATAATGAAGGAAAGGTACTGTAGGAGGGAATTCCCTCCTATGGTGTCGAAAAAATACACCCTTCACGATTTTTTCCGACGTTTATCATCTAAGATGTGGATTCACCAAATTTTATATGATTCTATCACTTTTCACCGTTGATTTAGTGTGCAAATTAACGGTTTACCGACAATAGAACATTTTACATTACTAATTCAACGGTATTACTAAATCAACGGTGAAAGTGTTAGAATCACATGAAATTTGGTGTATCCACATCTTTAGATGATAAAGATGATAATGATGGGTGTCGATCGTTGAATAAAATGTTGGAAGATGTATTTTTTCGACGCCACCTGACGTAAAATCCTTCTAACGTCTCTTTCCTTCATCATCAGCATCATCATCATTATACTTCTAAAAGTCGAGGGACTCTAGTCCTATGTTTTTCACCGTTGGATGTTGAATTTGTGATTCAACGGTCGGATGCAAAATAGGTAGTTATTGATGACATCCAATAAAAATTGGTGATAACATCTCATTTCATCCACCACCAGATGAAACGATCTAATAGTTAGAAAAGTGGAAGCACCAGATTCTCTCTCCTCTTAAAAGTAAAATAGTCTTACATATATATGAGGTTAATGGAGGAAAGGTGCCATAGGAAAGGATTTCGTCCTATGGCGTCGGAAAAATGCACCCTCCGTGATTTTTTCGACGATCGGCATACATCACATCCATCTTTATCATCTAAGATGTGGATACACAATTTCATGTGATTATACCATTTTTTCACCGTTGATTTAGTTGGTGCAAAATTAATGGTTTACCGACAATACAACTTTTTACGTTGCTAATTCAACGGTGAAAAAATAGTGGAATCACATGAAATTTGGTGTATGCACATCTTAGATGATGATGATGGATACTGATCGTCGGAAAAAATGATGGAGGTTGTATTTTTTCAACGCCATAATAGAAAATCCCCTCATATGGCCTCTTTTTTCCATTATTCTCTCTCTATATATATATAGATATATACATATATAGTACAACTAAGCTCCTACCGAAAAGATTTGGAACAAATCCTTCCAACATTTTAACTTTTGGATTCATATTAGAATGTGTGCAAACAATTATAGCAAATGTTTGAATAAATGAAAAAAAATCTTCATGCTTGTTTGCACTCAATCCGAAGCAAATCAAATGGTTAAAAAGTTGATAGGATTTGTTTATAAATCCTATCAGTAGAAATATAGTCGTACTATATATATATAAATATATATATATATATATATATGGAGAGAGAGTATGACTATATTCCTATCGGAAAGATTTGGAAATAAATCCTACCCAATTTTAAATATTAGATTTGCTTTCGGATGTATGATATCAATGTTGTGATTAATGCGAAATATAAGAGATTCTCTTCATAATTGCTAACACACATCCCGAAGCAAATCCAATGGTTAAGAAATAGGTAGGATCTGTTTCTAAATCCTACCGATAAGAGCATAGTCGTATTATATATATATATATATATATATATATATATATATATATATGAATGAGAATCGTTGAATCTTATGTTTTTAATTAACGGTTAAAATTAATTCAGCTTATTAAATCGTTCATAAATGGAAGGTAAATATTCTACTCCTTGATTTTAAGGGAAAAGATCAAGAGAAACATCAAATCCTTTATGTTTGGCGGCGGAATATTTCTTTTCCATTTATTAACGATTTAATAAGTTGAATTAATTTTAACCATATATTAAAAACACAAGATTCAACGGTCCTCATTAAGGTTCGTGTTTTTAAAAACACAAACCCGCCTCATAGGATCCGTACTATATATATATGTATATGTATTTGTATATGTATATGTATATGTATATGCTAAAGTTAATTAAACCTCCAAATAAGTTTGGTCATATCTCAGAAAACACCCAAAAAGTTTGATTGATGCAAAAAACCCTCAAAGAACGGCGACACGTCATCACTGTAGGGTTCCTAGGCACACACTAGAGGTCTCATAAGGCATCAACCATGCCAATTTCAAAATTTACGGTGCCGAGAAACCCTAGACTACGGATCGTTGGCTAGAAGTTTAGGCGAAAGATGCAACTAGTAAACTACTTTACTAAAAGAACGGAAATACAACCTATGTAGATCCGGTCCTCCACCTCCATAGCTCCGCAATGAACTCTCCTCGCTGTCCAATGGAATCCCGGGCTCTAGCGTCGGCTTCATCGGAGAAATGGGCGGGCAAGGTCGTCGGCTTGGTGCCGAAGATGATCTACGTCGAGACATCACTAGATCATGCTCCAACTTCACCAAGTCAAGAAACTTGTGAAGAAAACACTCTACTACTTGGCAAGAGGTAGAGGATGAAGAAATAGGAAGTCGGTAGACTTTAGAATTGGATTTCTCACTCATTTTCATCAATCACCATTGATGAGGCAAGCT
This sequence comes from Agapanthus africanus, assembly GCA_030015575.1. Classification (NCBI taxonomy): domain Eukaryota; kingdom Viridiplantae; phylum Streptophyta; class Magnoliopsida; order Asparagales; family Amaryllidaceae; genus Agapanthus; species Agapanthus africanus. The sequence goes on along the minus strand of JASDDO010000031.1, from coordinate 172,279,334 downwards.
TTTTCTTCAAGTAGAAGATGAAGAAGAAGAAGATAATATTATGATAAGTTAATTAGAATAGAAAAGAAAAAGAATACTTATCATAACATTAACTATAGTTAGGTGTAGAGAAATGACTAAGGTTAAAAGAATGGTTAGGGTTAGGCTTGAAGACAAAATGGTCATATGGTCAAAGCTTCATGAAGCTTCATCAAGCTTCATGAAAGAAAGAAAGAATGAAACCATTTTGTTTTCTTTTGTCATTTCATTTTAATCCAAAATAAAAAGATAAATGAATGGACAAATAAATAGAAACCTTAACCATTTACTTAACCTAGGTTTAATTCTTTACACTAACCAATTTTGCATGCATCATCAAACATGATACAAACAAGTGCACAAAAATATATCGCATATACAATGCGCACATCCGAGTGAGAAAATCCATCTTAAGTGAACCGATACTAGTTAATGCAAAGTAATATATCAAATATATAATTGTGCATTAAATCATTAAATCAACACTTGATTTAATGATCCGGTCATATCGCATATAACCGACTAATATCAACAGTAACAACTTATCGAATCAACACTTGATCCGATAACCCGGCTATATCGCATATAACCGATCAATGTCACAAATCGCGAGAATCGAATACAGTATCACATACTGGTATCATTCTCGGTCCCGCACATATCTCATATGCGCTCCTATTTCGTTTCGCTTGAGCCAGGAAACCTCTGTGTAGGACTATAAAGACTCGTCAATACGCCGGCAGCAGGTGGTGATCATATCAAACACCCACAAGCCGCAAGCGGTCTGCTAAACGTAACGGCCACCCGGGTATTGAGCGATCAGAAGATCGACGAGCAAGCCCGCTCACACTCCTGTGAATCCAACCAGTAACACTTACCGTACAGTCCGGTCTGATCGTATGATATGTCGCATATCTCGCCTAGTGGTGGTAAACGTCAGACCCCAATAGCTCGATAAGTCGTGTCGATATGAGGTCTATAACATCTCGAGAAACTACTGGTAACACTTACCAGTATATCTCAGCAACCCTGGCCAGGGATTTCCGGTTATAGCCAATCGAACACAGCGCAACATCAACTCCCTATACCGGGAGAGACGAATCCACTCCTATCGCTCATTGCCTCCATGTGATTTGGGACTGTACCCAAAAACCACCGTTTTGCACGCCCTCTTGGACGTGGTAAGGTGGAAATCAACGCACAGTGGGAACCACACAAGACTCTATGACGATCTCGGGTCAACAGACTACTCTGTACCAGTGTCACCAGAGAACTGTCATCTGACGTAAGGTATAATACCATCTGGGAGTTCTCGGCGAGTCCGTCCAGTGTACCCAGTCTCCACTGAGGACCCGTATATCATCTCTGATGTCAAACACCAATGGATATGGGATCATCCATCGCCCATCTGTATGGGTCGAGAAGGTATACGCTAGTCTATTCTGGTATATCGATGCCCCGTCTCGATATACCCACGACTAGGGACCTTGAAGAATGTACTTATGGACTACCATGTCCTCACTAGTATGATCCGCATCATAGTCCAGGTAGTCAAGTACACATCCTAAGGGCTTTACCAACATGTAACAGAGAGACAATCAGTGTACACGTTAAGGTAAAGAGCAACCAGATAGCATACTATCATGTCGAGCAAGAAAGTCCTCCCTATATATGTCCAAGCATCCACTACAATATACATCCAATGTACAGTAATGGCATCTAGGGCATACATATAACTAACAATCTCCCACTTGCACTAGGGCCATCTGATAGCAGTGGTTGTAGTATCTCATACTCAACCATCCCATAAAAGTCTCTCTCTGGGAAACGGCCTTTGTGAGTGGATCCGCCGTGTTGTCCTCTGAGTCTACTCTCCTATCTCGATCCCTTGGAGATCAATCATCTCCATGATCAGGTGACACTGCCTTAGAATATGTCTGGATCACTGATGGGACGGACGTTCCTTGGCATAAGCCACAACTCCATTGTCACACAATGGGAGGAACTAGGTTCATCTCATGAACTTATATACACCCAGACTTCCTCTTTGGTAGCATCTTGAGTAGCGATGTATCCAGCCTTTATCGTCTAGTATGCCACGGTATCTAGCTTGGAACTCTTCCAACATACCGTCCCTTTACTGAGGGTAAAGACAATGCCTGCGACTGACATTCAGTCGTCTTTATCACCCTGGAACACTTCCAGTGTTTTTCCCCAGGATCAATTGATACCGTCATACTACATCTAGTGAGTATCCTAATATCCAATTACATCTATCTCATAGATGAAAACTCAGAATTTAGGCGGTATCACATTGATCCTTTATGGAGAATCCTTGTGATAAGCGGAGATTGACTGAGCGTAGCATAGGAAACTCCTTTCATATCAAGAGTATGTCATCCACGTACTCTACGAGGATCACCACCATACTCCCTACTACCTTTTTGTTTATACAAGGTTCATCTACTATTTTGATGATGTCAACTTCTTTGACTAACACATCAAAACAGACGTTCCAACTCCGCAATGCCTGCTTCATCATATAAAACATCTTACACATGTTTCCGCTGCTCCCACTGTTTACGAATCCCTCTGACTGTGTACTTATAGACTCTGTCTTCTAAATCATTATTTAGAAAAGCAGTCATGACACCCAACCGCCAGATATCGTAGTCATGGTGTGTAGCCGTGGCAAGTAGGATCTGGATGGACTTAAGCATAGGCACTGGAAAAGGTTTCATCATTATCCACGCCTGGTCGATGACGAAAACCTTTAACAGGTCTAGCTTTGAAAGTCTCAACTTTTCCATGTACACCAAGTAATCTTCTCAAGATATACTTGCTCCTGATGGGGATTTAACCCTTCAGATATAGCAACCAAAGTCCATATTTTGTTGGTGTATAAGGATTTCATCTCAGATCGCTAAGCATCCAGCCATTCTTACAGAGTCTTACTCCTGATGGCCAGCTCGAAACTAGTTGGGTTATCATCTCATGACGCAATCCTCGCTCCCACTGTCATAGAGAAACCGAAGTATCTCTCAGGTGGGTGAGGAACCCTGCTAGATCGGCGGAGAGGCTGAGGTTCGTTGGTTACTATCGAATCCTTTAGTTCTACCAAATCATCTGCTGTAGTTTGTATAGCTGGAACATTTCCAGTTCTACATAACAGACCTTGCCTCGAGCTTGTCCGGATTTTGCTTTTAGACATAGGCCGGACAACCCGAAATCTTAACCAATTTAAGAGATGGGCTCTTCCCTTTCCATATCATATATGAAGCGGTAGGCTACTGATTTGATTGGAACCCTATTCAATAGGTATGCAACTTCACAAGTGCATAACTCCCAAAAGGAAAAAGGTAACTCAGTAGTACTCATCATAGAGCACACCTTATCATATAGGGTGTGATTGCTCCACCCCGATATACCATCGTGCTATGGTGTATTTAGAGGAGTAATGCTGAGAGAGAATCTCATTCTCCTTTAGAATAGACCAGGATTTTCGTGCTCAAGTATTCTCCTCCTTGATCACATCAAAGGACATAATACTTTTACCCATATTTTGGTTCTCTACTTCTAACTTATATTCTGTGAATATCTCAAAAGGTTCGGACTTGTGTTTCAACAGGAACATAGGTCTGAATCTCGAAAGATCATCAGAGAATTTAATGAAGTACAAAGAACCATGTCCTGGCATGTGTAGACTGGGGACCTAACATATATCATCATGTATCAGTCCCAAGAGTTCACTAACTCTTTCTCTGTTTCCATTAAACAGAGCTATGGTCATCTTATCTTTGTGACATGACTGGCGAGTTTCACAAGATGTAAATTCAAACTGATTTAAATATGCATCTATATGTAACTCTAGCTAGTCGGGTCACATTGATCTGACCTAGTCTACAATACCTCAAGAAGAATTCGTTCATTTCTGAACTCTTCCTCTTCTGTGTGTATTCAGTATACTAAAGAACTGTAGTTTGATTTAGAACATCAATGTTTTTAGATAACGTGCCTGAACCGATCAACTTTTGATATAGGAAATGTTCAAAACATTATCCAACAATACAAAATTTTATCGTTTCTTTACTAATAAAGAGACAGATATGATTTTGTATATCAGGTACGGTATCTAATAACATTCGTTCAGAATCAATGTATTCTGGTAATACAGGGTGACAGTGACCAACAGACTTGGCTGCAACTCTTGCCCCGTTTTCTGTCTCATGAAACTTATCACCCGTTCTCAGTTTTCTACCCTTTTGTAGCCCTATGTAACAGATTACATATCTGGGATCCTTATCCGGTATCAAATACCCAGGATGCAGAGGATACTGAGAAACAGTTCTTTGTAATGAACACACCCGAAGGAGATGCATCATATGCACTTTCTTCGTTTGGGCGGCACGGGAAATCTGGTATTCCCCAATTTCCTGCTCTGTCTTATAACAATTATAAGTTGGAGCGGGACCAACGTTTCCCAGCTCAGTATAACAAGCGGGTTCGGTCAATAATCCGTATTGTTATCTTGATTAAGGCGTGATATGGTCGCTACCTGGAGAGAGAGAGAAGAAAACACTCAGCGTATGCTCTTGCAAGATCAGATTGGTTTTTATTTTATCTAATCAGGATGGCTCCCACTGCTTTTTATCAAATCTTCCTTCAAACCCTAAAAGGAAAGACTAGCCGGGATTAATTACACACTACGGGTTCGCCAATCTTTCAGCCAGGCTAGTGTCGGTACTTTGAGGGAGGTCCCCCGTGCTTTCGCACGAACCTAATTAATGTAAACCTCGTTTTCCCAGAGGCGTAACCTCGTTAACACCTTTCTAGACACCTACTTGATCGGCTAATTGTAATGTGTAAAACTCTCCCAGGAGTAACAATTACTCGCAGCGGGTATCGGGATCCAACTATCTCATAGAAGGTATGCAATCTCATTGCAAATTTCAACACTTGAAATTCCCGATAATATTTTGCCCCTAGCGGCTATATGACCTTAACATAGTCAACAAATCATAAGTGCTAGTCAAGTTCAACCCGTCATTTCCTGATTGAATTAAACCCACCCGCACGACCCTTAACATAGTCAATAAAGTCGCACGACTACCCTAATCCAATCGTATCATATGCTTTTGCAGATAAGCACTAATTAGCTACCGCACACTACGCCTTAACATAGTCAACAAACGTAGCACGAATACTAACTAGTACTTATCTGAAATGACGGAGGGCTACGACAGGTTTTTCTGAAAACCTATTGCTTAATGAACTTAATATCGTTGTAGAATCAAATGATTTTGAAATGGAGTGCTTTTGAGGCTTTTCTAGTTTTGCTAAAGGAGTCACTCCCGGTGAAGGGATCGTCGGTCCTTTCCTCGTCGAATGAGGTGCGGGATATATCATATATATCACTGTGCATAAGCAAAAACTCTTACAAGCAATCAAAAAACAAACCGAGTGTGTAGCATCTGCCAGTTATTGCTAAAGGAGTCACTCCCGGTGAAGGGATCTCGGTCCTTTCCTCATCGAATAAGGTGCAGGATATATCAAATATACCGCTATGCAAAGCAAGAACTGTAGCTACCTGTTTTATTTTGAAATTCGATTCTACAACATCTTAGGTTTCTTTTCTTTCATTAATCACATTAATGAAGTCCCATCATTTAAATACCTAAACATCACAGATAAATACGACGTACACTTATGCCATCCGCTTTCGCCTCGATGTTCCCTCGTGCACCGTTAGGTTAGGTAACTAACGGCAGAGCGGGGCAGGGCTAGCGCGGGTGTAAAACATAAGTAACATCTATATAATATATCATATATACTATATACTGTATCTATCACAGAACATCACATGATCACATCACAGATATCGCAGCAGAAGATTCATATGAAATATTGGATATTCTAGGACGTCCGTGTTTTCAATACGAGCCAGTATAAAACACGGATTCCACGGTCGTGACGAATAGCCAAACCCACACCCCTAGACCCCTACGAGAGCGGCAAGCAACCCTACCAATTCTAGAGTTAGGAGACCCGGACTCGACTCCTCGAGATGGTCTCCCACTGGACCCTAGAACCCGGTTACTTGTGCTCCCCTCTATGGGTCAATCCTAGTGCGGAAAAGTAAATAATATACAAACGGTGACATCTTCCGCAACCTGGAAGTGCCCCAATAAAAGAATATTACATACAAGTTTTTACATGAATGAAAATGAAAAACACTCATCTCACATAAAAAAAACCCCGGCTATTCGAACACGACGATCCAATATAACATATCCAGCAACACATAACATCACATGTCATCAACGTAAGTAAATATGCCCATCCCAATTATCGTTGACATATAGCAACGAAACCGGCGATGTCACATATTACACTTACGGTCACAGAAAAGAAAGTGTAAAACTACAACAGTTGGAATCCGCAATCTCCATAGACATCGCATGCCTAATTAAATGAATTACTTAGACATCACATGCCTAACAATTATAAACCCCGCATTTTAGTCTCTTTATCGAAAACACTTTTCAATATCAAGTCGGGTAATTCAACAAGATTGCCGAGATGCTGATCGAATACTCGTCGTAAACTTCAGTAGGCGGCCGCACCCCCGACGCCGTCGACAAAGTGCACCAAGGCGGAACACCGCTGCCGCGAGCACCCGAACGGATGCTTTCGGCGACGGGGTTCTCCTACAGTCACTTGGTCGGGGCTATGGGGTGAGGCTGTCTATTAAGTTTATCCGGCGAGTATCTGCGTACGCTACGTGATTGCGACGGACTTTTAATCACATCAAAATTCCGTGGCAACCGATCAAGTGAGACTAAACTGCTATGTTTATAACATTCATTCAGTTATCTCATAACTACTTGTGAATTCCAATTATTGTATCCCATTCCAGATAAGCAGAAAATGTTAAACTTTCCGATCGAACATTCAAACACCCAAGTTTTCCCGACACAGATCAACACATGAAACAAGTCTAAAAACATTCAGTTCGTGCCTCAGTACCAACGGTCCGGCCGTAGAAGGGTCAAGCCAACGCCTCACATGTGGCACGCCGTACTGCCCCAAACCCGAAGGTTCAAAGGGCAGTTCAAGACGGTCACATAATCGAGTTAAGGTTTGTTGTCTTCTAGAAGGTCCATCGAGTTACTTGCACTATTTAGAACGTCTTTAAACTACGGAAAAATCCAACACTTGGAAATTTCCCGACAGGGGAAAAATTGGGTATTTATATCCGGTCGAACCTTTTAACATATTCAATGAATATCCGGAAAAGCACATAGACAAAGTTTGACAATTCGATCGAATGTACGAACTCCCAATACAACCCAAAATACTCAACTCTTTATTTCAGATTAAAAATTCCCAGGAAAACCAGCACTGCAAAATAGGAATTACTGTGCAAAATTCAATGGGAGATAAGACAAAAGGGCCACGGAACAGCCGCATTAGCACGCTAATGCCGCGGTTCCGCCGCACTTTAGAAAGATCATTAGGTAATTTTTGCATCGTAATTCTTAGAATTTCCTGCTGAATTTTCTGCATATTTTTAATCTGGAAAAAACCCAATTTTTGGAAAAAGTCCAGAGAGCAAATTAGGGTTTGGGTTTCGGTTCGATCGGACTTCTAATTCCGTCTACGCATCGCCTAAGGCTCTAGCTAGGCTCTGATACCACTGTAGGGTTCCTAGGCACACACTAGAGGTCTCACAAGGCATCAACCATGCCAATTTCAAAATTTACGGTGCCGAGAAACCCTAGACTACGGATCGTTGGCTAGAAGTTTAGGCGAAAGATGCAACTAGTAAACTACTTTACTAAAAGAACGGAAATACAACCTTTGTAGATCCGGTCCTCCATCTCCATAGCTCCGCAATGAACTCTCCTCGCTGTCCAAATGGAATCCCGGGCTCTAGCGTCGGCTTCATCGGAGAAATGGGCGGGCAAGGTCGTCGGCTTGGTACCGAAGATGATCTACGTCGAGGCATCACTAGATCAAGCTCCAACTTCACCAAGTCAAGAAACTTGTGAAGAAAACACACTCTACTACTTGGCAAGAGGTAGAGGATGAAGAAATAGGAAGTGGGTAGACTTTAGAATTGGATTTCTCACTCATTTTCATCAATCATCATTGATGAGGCAAGCTTTTTCTTCAAGTAGAAGATGAAGAAGAAGAAGATAATATTATGATAAGTTAATTAGAATAGAAAAGAAAAAGAATACTTATCATAACATTAACTATAGTTAGGTGTAGAGAAATGACTAAGGTTAAAAGAATGGTTAGAGTTAGGCTTGAAGACAAAATGGTCATATGGTCAAAGCTTCATGAAGCTTCATCAAGCTTCATGAAAGAAAGAAAGAATGAAACCATTCTGTTTTCTTTTGTCATTTCATTTTAATCCAAAATAAAAAGATAAATGAATGGACAAATAAATAGAAACCTTAACCATTTACTTAATCTAGGTTTAATTCTTTACACTAACCAATTTTGCATGCATCATCAAACATGATACAAACAAGTGCACAAAAATATATCGCATATACAATGCGCACATCCGAGTGAGAAAATCCATCTTAAGTGAACCGATACTAGTTAATGCAAAGTAATATATCAAATATATAATTGTGCATTAAATCATTAAATCAACACTTGATTTAATGATCCGGTCATATCGCATATAACCGACTAATATCAATAGTAACAACTTATCGAATCAACACTTGATCTGATAACCCGACTATATCGCATATAACCGATCAATGTCACAAATCGTGAGAATCGAATACAGTATCACATACTGGTATCATTCTCGGTCCCGCACATATCTCATATGCGCTCCTATTTCGTTTCGCTTGAGCCAGGAAACCTCTGTGTAGGACTCTAAAGACTCGTCAATACGCCGACATCATGTGATGATCATATCAAACACCCACAAGCCGCAAGCGGTCTGCTAAACGTAAAGGTCACCCGGGTATTGAGCGATCAGAAGATCGACGAGCAAGCCCGCTCACACTCCTGTGAATCCAACCAGTAACACTTACCGTACAGTCCGGTCTGATCGTCTGATATGTCGCATATCTCGCCTAGTGGTGGTAAACGTCAGACCCCAATAGCTCGATAAGTCGTGTCGATATGAGATCTATAACATCTCGAGAAACTACTAGTAACACTTACCAGTATATCTCAGCAACCCTGGCCAGGGATTTCCGGTTATAGCCAATCGAACACAGCGCAACATCAACTCCCTATACCGGGAGAGACGAATCCCCTCCTATCGCTCATTGCCTCCATGTGATTCGGGACTGTACCCAAAAACCACCGTTTTGCACGCCCTCTTGGACGTAGTAAGGTGGAAATCAAAGCACAGTGGGAACCACACAAGACTCTATGACGATCTCGGGTCAACAGACTACTCTGTACCAGTGTCACCAGAGAACTGTCATCTGACGTAAGGTATAATACCATCTGGGAGTTCTCGGCGAGTCCGTCCAGTGTACCCAGTCTCCACTGAGCACCCGTATATCATCTCTGATGTCAAACACCAATGGATATGGGATCATCCATCGCCCATCTGTATGGGTCGAGAAGGTATACGCTAGTCTACTCTGGTATATCGATGCCCCGTCTCGATATACCCACGACTAGGGACCTTGAAGAATGTACTTATGGACTACCATGTCCCCACTAGTATGATCCGCATCATAGTCCAGGTAGTCAAGTACACATCCTAAGGGCTTTACCAACATGTAACAGAGAGACAATCAGTGTACACGTTAAGGTAAAGAGCAACCAGATAGCATACTATCATGTCGAGCAAGAAAGTCCTCCCTATATATGTCCAAGCATCCACTACAATATACATCCAATGTACAGTAATGGCCTCTAGGGCATACATATAACTAACAATCACAGTTAGCGCCACATCAGCAAAAAGAATACAAAATTTCCCAAATTACCCTCCTACCTCTTCAACCAAAAAACCCTAACTAATTTGGAAAAAATCCTTGCCCACCACCGACGCCGCTACAGTGGCCCTTCCTCCTCCCTGCTGCTCCCTCTCTCCCCCTCCTCTAACCTAGCTCCTTGCCTCAACCTCTTCCATCTCCTTCCTTCCTCGCCCGCCCACCACCTCCTCGTGCCCTCCTCCGACCACCCTCCTCCGACCAAGCCGACCCAACCTAATATTATCAATTTTAATATTAATCAATAATTTAATAAATATAATTAACAATTTAATTAACCATGTTTATTCAAAAAGGCAAAATGGTCATTTTACATGCCTACTTAACATTGTTAGCCATTGACCGTTATCCTTAGGAGTTTTCTGCGCTACTCAAACTATTTAGAGGTTTTCTGGGATATGGTCAAACTTATTTTGGGTTTAACGAATAGCCATATATACTATTATTTTTTTGTATTTATTTTGATTTATCTATATTCATTTTTATCTTCTTCGTTCTCATAATTATTTTTTCAGGATTCTATATATTATTGGATAGAATGATGGCTCATATAGTTTATTAGGTTTTGGGGATTGTTTGGTTTCAATTTGAATATTAAAAAGAAAAGTTGCTAAGAAAGTGAGGTTGTATTTATTGCATTTGTCTTGTTATGATGACACGGCACCACCTAATGCATTATAAAAAATAACCTTTTTTCTTCTAGTTTTCTTGAATTTCTAGAATATTAGTGATCTACATGAGTTGTCATTATAATAGTGTGTGTAGAGAGAGCATAATGGAGGAAAGGTATTATAGGTTCCTCTTGTGGCGTCGAAGAAATACACCATGAATTGTTTCGACCATCGGCACCTATCATTATCTTCTTTATCATGCAAGATGTGCATACACCAAATTTCATGTGATTCCATCACTTTTTCACCGTTGATTTAGTGGGTGCAAAATTAACGGTTTACCGACAATAGAACTTTTTACATTACTAATTCAACGGTGAAAAAGTGGTGGAATCACATGAAATTTGGTGTATCCACATCTTACATGATAAAGACGACGATGATGGGTGCCGATCGTCGAAAAAAATCACGGAAGATATAGATATTTGATGCTACCTAACGAAAATGCCTCCTATGGCCTCTTCTCTTCATTATATATATATATATATATATATATATAAAGCCTTACCCAAGATCATATGCAGCCGTTGCATAATTTTGAGGTTAAAGTACCCACATTCGATAAATAGGCAACTCTCTACTGATAGGTTATTAATAGGATAATATTTGGCTAAAACAAAAACTTGTGGGAAAGGAATTAAATGGACAATTAAGCTGGATAACATATTCTTGCTTTAAATAGTTTAATAAAGAATATATAAGCTAAGGCCAAAACTGGGAGGAATAAGAATGATAATAAAGGAGATTAAGAGTGACTTGGTTTTTTCATATAAATTTGGATAAAAAAATTCCCCAACAATTATCATTGCAGTATTCCTCTATTCTATCAAAACAAATACAAAATAATGAAGCAAAGATTGAAAATAAATAAAAAGAGCGGGAAGGAATAAATAGCTTACCAAGGCTAAGTACCTGAACATTTCCAAGCTCGGTTTCGTATTTGGATTATGCATAGCCTTGAACTGCAGCATTTTCATGTCTACATAAAAACAAAAACAGTGAACTGGTAAATAACATAGAAGTCCCAGCATAAATCATAAGTTTCAATGTGAAGGTAAACATAACAAAGATGCTATCTAACAAGTAGATGCACAAATACTGACTAAACATTTACCATATGTTTGCTTCTTGTTGTCGAACATAATGCCATAAGTATTTATAATTTCAAAATTACATAAATAGATTGTAAGATTTAGACTCGGATGTATTAAACTCTGACAGCTGCATTTCTATCAGATCCTGAAGTATGCTATGCAATCACATCAATAGCTACACAGTAGTGTGGGTTGTTGATGTTTTTAATGGACAATAACCAAAGGGTGCGGCTAAGTACTGTATTAAGATTTAACGCCCAAGTATACAAAAAACTAGCATTTCTCTATCCTTGAGTAGTTACGAAAACGAGATGTTGTATGTTAAATGGGCAAACAGGGTTAAGCAGATTATAAAAAGCTGAGGGTGCATCAATTTGTTTATGAACAGACTGAGCAGTGAGCTCCACATAATTACTAGGATGAAGTGGTCTTCTTATCTATAGCATATTAACATTTCCATTTCAACAGTAGACCACATAATTAAGCAGTTCAGAAGATGAAGCTAAAATTCAAAAGGATAAGAATGCTATGCTAAGCAGATCTTTTAACAGTTGAGGTTACAGCAATTTGTTTACAAGCATTAGCTTTATATACAATGCATTAGTATTTCATCCTGTCAGTAGACAATATAAGCAGTAAAGAATGGATAAATATCCTAATACAGATCATTAAGCATTGAAGGTAGCAAATTGTTTAAAAGTACACTGTATGGATCTTTATTCTTTAATGTGTAAGCTCCACATGATTGCAAGATCTAGCATCCTAGTATTATCCATAAAGATCTAGCAGTCTAGTTTAATCTATAACACATTTCTATCATATAATAGATAGACCATAAGAAGGCGAAGAAATTATCACTCAAAACTCAAAAGGATAAGTAGGCTAGTCAACTTGAGTAAAAAGCCCCATAAAGCTCTGCTAAAGCGGGGCTTTGGCAGAAAACGGTCACGAAACGCTTCACTTTCGTATAAAGCACTACGTGCTTTTAGTGGCCTGAAATACCGCTTTGGTCCGTTTTTATGCGCTTGAGACCTCGCTTAAACCCACTTTTTAATCGGTTATAATACAATAAAGTCCTTATTCTCTTAAAATTTTCAAATTATCATATTAAATAATAGAACCAGTGAATCTTATTATTGTCACTAATCTATACCAATATTTTTTTAGACGTTTGATGTTGTCTTAAAATCATTCGATATATTTCTATTATATGATATAAATTTTATAGAATACAGCAAAGAAAAACATCTTTTGTATTTTTATATCTTTTGTTTATAAATCTTTCTATCCAACTTTTCCATCATATAATCTTGTTTAATATTAAAAAAAACATCTTGACCGCTAAAGCCGAAGCCCAATCCTTCCACTTCGCTACACTCTCCGCAACACTGAGGCTAGATATAGTAGAAGTTCAAGGTACGTCATTGTACACGCTCAACTTGTTAAAAAGAGTCATACATGTGGGTTTTGGATATAAATCAAGGCAATATCATATCCTGACAGTAGAGATGAACATAGGGTGTCAAACAAAGCAATTCTCCATCAGCTACACGGAGATGGTCAATTCTCATGTTAATTTGTGGATGTATACAAAACTATGTGTTTTGTGTTCGGATTTGTATCTGCATAGAAAAGAAATTACCCGAAAGAGTAAATCATTGTCGAACAGCAATTAATCAACTTTCATTTAAACATATTACACCAATGTAACATAGTATCTAGCATACACCTATAATAAATTTGGGGGGTATGTCTTCAGATATTCTATAGAAAGATGCGAAAAGAATGTGCATTCCCTATATAAAATCATAAACTTAAATGATGAGCTAATCTTTACATGTAAACATCATATTCGTAGTTCGATTAGAGATGTCTGTCTTTTGCATCAGCGTGCACATGTGATCATGCACTTTCTTCCTATTATATAATAAATTCGGTTTATTATGTTGTTGAGACACCTGACCTGCTAATTAAAGATTTGTTTGTGTCGCCTACATTTTGTTGTTTTCATGTCCTGTGTATTTGATCATGTTACGTGGGCAGAATGGCTTGAGATTATACATAATATGATTTCAATAAAATAGAAACAGAGGTAGAAGATGGGTAAGCCGCATCCTAAATATAAACATGTTTAAAAGAGGCAAAGAGCCATCTATCAATTAGTCTAGCCGGTTTGAGCGTACCATGCTGGGTAATCAAAGGCTGGTTGGGGGTATACAGAAGATAGCGACTGAGCCGTGACGGGGATAAAATATAACTCTTATTAAACAGACAGGATGTGGTTGAGGCAAACTTGGCCCACAACAGTGAGAAAAAAAGCTTTAGATATATATATAACTTATGAGTTCCTTTTAGTCAACCATGCATATCTATAAATCATAAAGGTCGAGAACATATATATATATATATATATATATATATATATATATATATATATATATATATATATATATAAACAAAATGAAAACAAAATGCTGGGCGCATTTATCAACAAGGGGAATTGAAATGTGTCAAGGTATCTCATGCAAACTCATAGATCTAATATATTATATAATACAGAAATCCAACATGTGTCGACATCATATAATCCCAAAGCCAAAGTTTGATGACTAGGGCCAGCTCAAGCTAGTTATGAAGAAAATTAAAGGAGCAAGATAACTGAACTGGGATCATAAATAAGAAACAGGTTGCAGGGGCATAGGAGAGGAGCAACATGACTAAAAAAGAATCATCAAATTAGCAACAATTGGCACCTTAAATAACAGAGGCTCAGATTAACCTTTTCTTCGTATCAATACCGGCAAAACTCCAGAATTACCTCGCAAAAGGAAATGGATAATAGACGGCGAAACTTCAAATAACCAAAAACGAATCAATGTATTCAAGACAGCATGAAATGTTTTCCATTTCCTGAGGTCATTTGAATTAACACCATACCCAAAAAACAAATTCTCATCATTGAGTGGATGCAGGCAGCTCAGCATCGCCCTGTACCTAGAATAAACAGGTAGAAAAGGTAGAGCAGCATAAATAAAGAAACGAAAAATGTTTCCCTCTGTGGAGATGTCGGATTAATAGTCCCGCCAAAAAAGACTATGAAAGGTACATGGCTAACATAACCACACCCCCCCAAAAAAAAAGAAACCAAAAAGTCTTTTAAGTCTATGTGGATAGACCTCATTTATGTTGCAAGCTCATTCACATTCGTACAAATAAAATAACTGATACCCCTCATGTATAAAAATTAACATCCTCGATGCTCCAAAAAAGGAACAGCAAGTGCAGAAGAAGTCAAAAAAAACTATCTTCATCAAACTGAACAGACGATATTGAAAATTAATGCCACAATCAAATGCCCATTTTTCACGCCATTCAAATGAACATGCATGTGCGCGTGGAAAGTTGAATAAAGATCTAAATGGCTAAAATTAATTTTGTAGCACGTGAATTAAAGATATAAAATAGAGGTAATAGATGCTCAGAAGATTCTCTCCTTAATAGGGCTCAAAAGCTTCCTTGCCAATAAATCCCTTGTCTTATATCGAATTTGGTTTGAACCTACCTTTAAAAAGGCTCAAAGCTCCCTTACCAATGTAGCTGCAATTATAGGCTTTATGTTCAAATTTGATTCTTATAAAAAAAATAGCGATATCATGCAAATCAAGTTTGGTAAAAGACCATAAATTGTTTTGAATAGGATAATAAAACCTCTATTTTCTCATAGTTCTGTTTGTGTTTGCGTTTGTGTTTGTTCTGCTGAATACTACAGACTCTGGAAATGGGTGTCATGAAAAGTAAAATTAAATGCATCGAAAATATTGACTCAAGATATACAATTGTATATAGCTGTAGATATAGCACTAGATAAAGAGAATTAATTAAGTGGAAAAGAAAGATGATAGTAGCATCACAACACCAATGATACTATATCACAACTCATTTATACATTCCTCTCTCTCTCTCTCTCTCTAGTTGTCGTCAATTCCAGAAGAAAAAAGAAAAATAAATCACTAAACCCTAAATGCCTAAAAAGGATTATACATATGAACTGAATTGCCTGGATCCTCTTTGACCTCCTCAACCTACAAACTGACCACTCAATTTACAGGTCGTATTTCATTCGAAAACTTTTTACTTTCCTTGTTTGCATTTTTGTCTACTACTCACTCATATTGGGAGCAAAACCTGACTTCTGTAACTGACCTCAACGTTTTCTTGCTTACATGCACTCATGGATCCCCTTGTCTTTTAGTAATAGAGCCAATTATTATACATGAGAACTTGATGAGTTCCAATTGGTAGATTGGGGTATATGGTGAACCTACCATCTGGTATTTTATCCAATTCACATGCAACGCATGTGCCAATTTACTAGTTCATCAGAACGACAAAATAGAGAACGGGGCAGGGGGGCGGATTTGCGGATAGATTAAAAATAAGCAGCAGTAAGCATGGACACAGGACTGGACGTTCTTTAACAGAAAAAAAAATCATCTTCAGTAATGGTGGGTACCATAAAACAGAGACTTAGACTTGCAGTCTCTTGATATCAATAAGCGGGAACACAATTTTTCCTATGCCAAATGGCTTCAACAGCTGCCCAACAGAGTAGCAAACATTCAAAGTTGCCTAGCCGAGTGAAAATTGATGATAATAACTTATGTAATGTAAATCATACCTTCAAACTGACTTCTTTCAAAAACCTTTTAGATTCAGGACACTACAGATCCAATCTTCTCAAGACAAAATGAAAACAATACTGGTGACAATACGAGGATAACAAATGTTTTGAGCACATAACCCACCAAGCTAATCCAACTGCTCACCACTGAGTGAGGGGTTGAAGGTAAAATCGTCACATCATTGTACCCAAAATAAACAGATTGGTGTAACTATAGCTCAAGTAACACCATCGTATAGATTATACAATTTTGGGATAGGTGACTAATAGAAATTTTGTATGGCTACCCAAGCAATTCAAAGCCCCGGGGTAGGGAATTCTTCAAAAAAACTATAGTGGGTGGAGGGGTGTGATCCACACCCTCTTTATTGTTTTCATGTGAGGCAGCCATGGGTTACCATAACTGAAAGAGGGATCACATATAAGAAACAGCAAGCAGGTATAGGAGAAGAGTTGCATTAAGCCCGAAAAATTTTGAAGTTAAACTGAAGTGGGTAGCATAAATAGAGGCGGCTCAGATTTGCCATTTCTACATATCAATAGGTGGTTAAAATCAAATTTTTCCAATGCCAAGTGGCTGCAGCGGCTGCCTACAGGGCAGCAGACGTCCAAAACTGCCTCGCCAAATGAAAAAAGGGACCATGATCATAACGATGTTTTGAACCCCCACCAAGAAAACCCAACCCCTCATCATTGAAGGGTTGATGGCAAAATCATCATTGCCTCATTCTCACTGTACCCACAAAAAACACAGGTTGAAGCTCGAAAGCTCGAACCAATTCCATTGGTCATTGCGTGCCATGGAATGGCAGGACTTTTGTATGGCAACAGAGACACTTTGAATCCCTGGGTCATATATAGAAAATTTCTTCAGAAACTATGGTAGGCAGGAGGGGATTCGGATCCTCTGCCTGTTTGGATGAAACGGGCAGGGTTCTTGCCGATACAATGGCGGATGTGTGCTTAAAACAGGGCCCATGGTTGGTGGGGTCCACTTGGAGATCCAACGGCTGGGAAAAGAAAAGAGCACCCTGCTCTTGATTTTTCAAGAGCAGATGATCCTAATCCGGTAGGAGGGGCTAGCTTGGCACTCTTGGTGCATGCCATGGCTCACAGGCAAAAACCCTGGTGCGGTGCATGGGATAACGACGTGCAGTGTTCTTGGGACCGTGGTAGGGTCCACTGGTGGGGCCCGCTGCTGTGCTTTTTTAAGCACATTCCTGTAGGCAAATGGCTGCAGCGGCTGCCTGCAGGGTCGCAGACGTCCAATGTTGCCTCACCAAATGAATAGACACTAACAATGTTACTTTGAACCAAACAGAAAACGCAGCCCATCATGATTGAGGGGTCGATGGCAAGTCATCATCACCTCATAGTATTTGTACCCACAATAAAAAGGTAGAAGAAGGTCCAATGACTTCTCCACCTGACTTCCAAAACAAAATTTGCCACGCGTGACTCTGAACAATGTTTTCTCTACTGTATAATTAGGGCTAATACTTTTAGTAGCATAGAAGAATCTCAAGACAAATTCACATCCTAGCAACAGAAAAGCATCTACTGCAAGTAAAATTCCAGGAAAAAAACACCCCGAGAGAATACAAATGATATATCTTTGAGAAGAGTGTAAGTAGCAAGTAGAAAGAGAAATGGCATGGAATCTTATACACTATGCATTGGCAAAGAAAGAAGGCACTATGCATTGGCAAAGAAAGTTAAGGATGGGATTATTAATAAGAAACAACCCAAGCATGGGAGCAGAAGTTGCATTAACAGAAAAGAATAATCCCTTGGCAGCTGTGAGTACCATAAACTAGAGGCTTAAAGAAGTCAAGACCACATTGGTACAACACTGGAAGGACAAGAGATATCACCAAGCGATCAGTTTAGATATCTAGGTTCCATCATCCAAAAGGATGGGAAGATCGATAACGATGTTAATCAAAAGATCGAAACTGATTGGTTGAAATGGAGTACAACAGGAATTTTGTGCGATCGTAACTTTCCGTTAAGGTTGAAAGGAAAGTTTTATCGAAGCGTTGTTCGGCCTGTTTTATTATATGGTACAGAATGCTGGGCTCCTAAGAAGCATCATACACAGAAAATGCACGTAGCGGAGAAACGCATGTTTCATTGGATGTGTGGTGACACTAGAAAAAATAAGGTGTGAAATGAGGACATCCGTGCAAAAGTTGGTGTAGCACCAGTGGAGGAGATGCGGGAAAACCGGCTAAGCTGGTTTGGTCATGTGCGACGCAGTCCTATGGAAGTACCGGTTCGACGAATGGATACTATCGATATAGACACATGTCAAAACGGCGAAAGGGAGACCGAAGAAAATATGAATGGAGGTGATACGAAAAAATAAAGTTGCCAAAGCCCTCAATGAAAGTGTATTGTTCGATACGAGTGAGTGGAGGCGGAGGATTCATGTGTTGGACCCGGCGTGATTCTCATGTTGGTTCATGTAGCCTACCCCATATGCTTGGGATAAAAGGCTCGGTTGTTGTTTGGGATCACATATAACTATATAAGAAACCCGAAGCATGGGTATAGGAGAATAGTTACAATAACACCTATTAAAAAAATCAAAAAACTGCAGTGGATACGATAAAAACAGAGGCGGCTCAGATTTGCCATTTCTTCATATCAAATGGCTGCAGCAGCTGCCTGGAGGGTAGCAGACCTCCAAAGTGCCTCGCCAAATGAAAAATAATGACCATACTAATAAAGATATTATGAACCCCCCACCAAAAAAAAACCAACCCCTCATCATCGAGGGGTTGATGGCAAAATCATCATAGCCTCATTCTCAGTGTACCACAAATACACACCAGATAGAAGCTCAAAGTCATTGCGTGCCATGGCACGGTAAAAATTTTGTACCAGGTGCAACATTGGTTCCACCATTCCCACCATGCCCAGCACCATGCTGAAATTTTGTATGGCCACAGAGACTTTGGATCTCCGGGATCATTTCTAGGGGTTTCCCTCCAAAACTATAGCTGGTGAGAGGTGCTTGCTTGGCTCTCTGTGCATGCCATGGCTCATGGGCAGGGGCCATGGCACGGTGCGTGGCATGACGCCGTGCACCACTCTTGGAAACGTGGTTTGAATGCCGGCGGGGCCCAATCCGGGCGGCGCCGGTGGGACCCACTGCAGGCCGCCAGTTGGCGTTTCCAGATTTTTTTCGCTTTCGAAACTCGCTTCTTTCGTACTCGGCGGAGCTACCTCGTCGACCCTTCGCACATTTTGTATGGCTACACCATCAATTTGGAACCCCTGGTTCATTCCTAGAATTCTTAGAAAAACTATAGTAGGTGGAGGGGTGTGCAGACTCAGCACCTGCAGTGGGTAGCATAAAATAGAGGCTCAGATTTGCCATTTCTTCATTTCAATAGGTGGTTGCACACAAATTTTCTGATGCCAGTTGGCTGCAGCGGCCACCTAGAAGATAGCAGACCTCCAAAGCGCCTCGCCAAATGAAAAAAGGGACCATGGTGATAAAGATATTTTGAACCCCCACAGAAAAAAAAAACCTCATCATTGAAGGGTTGATTGCAAATCATCATAGCCTCATTCTCAGTGTACCACAAATAAAAACACCAGGTAGAAGCTCAAATGGTCATTGGTTTGCACCGTGCCCAGCACCATGCTGAAATTTTGTATGGCCACAGACACTTTGAACCCCTGGGTCATCTGTAGGGAATTTCTTCAAAAACTATAGTAGGCGGGAGGGGCTAGCTTGGAACTCTTGGTGCATGCCATGGATCATGGGCAAGATCCATTGCATGGTGCATCGCATGGTGACGTGCGCTGTTATAAAGACCATGGCAGGAACAACCAGTGGGGATTGTGGCAGGGCTACGCCGGAGAGGCCCACTGCAATGCTTAAACACATTTTTCCTATGGCAAATGGCTGCAGTGGCTGTCCAGCATTGCCTCACCAAATGAAGAACACTAATAAATGTTACTTTGAACCAAACATAAAAAGCAGCCCTGCACCATTGAGGGGTTAATGGAAATTCATGATCTCCTCATTGTATATATGTACCCACAATAAACAGGTAGAAGAAGCTCAAATGACTTCTCTGCCTGATTGCCAGAATGAAAATAGAGACTAATTAGTTCCAAAACACCCATAAAATAGAGGCTCAGGTTTGACTTTGCTTCATATCAATAAGTGGTAAAACAATTTTTCCTATGCCAAATGGCTGCAACAGCTGCCCAACAGAATAGAGGATCTTCGAAGTTGCCTCACCAAATGAAAATAATGATAACAATAACAAGGGGAAAACTCATGTAATGTAACTATATGTTCAAACTGACTTGGTTTACAAACCTTTTAATTAGTTTCCAAACACCAACAAGATACAATATTCTCAAGACAGAACCAACTAAAAACTGGTGACAAAACAAAGAAAACCAATGTTTTGAACACAAAACCCACCAGATAATCCAACTGCTCGTCGCTGAGGGGTTGCAGGCAAAATCATCATCCCCTCCTTGTACCCATACTAAACAAATTGAAGCAACTAGAGCTCCAATAACTTTATTTTATAATATATATATTTTAGATTAGATTATTTTGTGTGATAGATGACAATTAGAAATTTTGTATGGCCACACAAGTAATTAGGAACCCGGGGTCATTTCTAGGGGATTCTTCAAAAACAAAAAACTTAACCGCATCTAGAATCTGACTTGTTTTTAAAACCATTTAATTTCAAAACACTGAAAAGATCCAATATTCTAAACACAAAAAGAGACACACATAACCCACCAGAAAATCCAACAGCTCGTCGCTGAGGGGTTGTAGCAAAATCATCATCGCCTCATTGTACCCATAATAAATGGATAAAAGCGACTGGAGCTCCAGTAACTCCTTCAGATTATTCCATAAATTTAAATTTCAGCATATAGATTATGTTATTTTGTGTGATAGATGACAAGTAGGCATTTTGTATGACTACACAATCAATTTGGAACCCAAGGTTCATTTTGGAATTCTTTAAAAAACTATAGTAGGTGGAGGGGCGTGCGCATTTAACACCTTTTTTGTTTTTATATAAGGCAGCAATGGGTAATATGATACCATAACTGAAAATGGGATCACATATAAGAAACGGGCACGAGTATTGGAGACGAGTAGCATTAGCATGGGAAAAAATCAAAAGTTAAACTGCTGCGGGTAGCAATAAATAGAGGCTCAGGTTTGCCATTTCTTCATATCAATAGGTGGTTCCATGCAAATTTTTCGAATGTCAGATGGCTGCAGCGGCTGCCTAGAGAATAGCAGACCTCCAAAGCTGCCTCACCAAATGAACAAAGGGACCATGGTGATAAAGATATTTTGAAGCCCCACCAAAAAAAAACCACCTCTCATCATTGAAGGGTTGATGGCAAAATCATCATAGCCTCATTCTCATCATACCTCAAGAAAACACCAGATAAAAGCTCCAATGGTCATTGCATGACATGGCACAGAAAGAATTTTGTACCAGGTGCAACATTGGTTTGCGCCGTGCCCAGCAACATGCCCACCATGCCCGGCACCATGATGAAATTTTGTATGGCCACAGAGACACTTTGGACCCCTGGTCATATATAGGGAAACTATAGTATGCGGGAGGGGCTAGCTTGGCACTCATGTACTGTAACCATATCTTGAAACTGACTTGAAAACCTTAGTTTCCAACACACCAAAAAGATGCTAGATTCTCAAGACAAAAGGATACTAAAACAGGTGACAAAACGGAAAAAAATGATGTTTTGAATCTCTGGTGACTCATTGATCAACTAAGTATAAAGAACGTATACCAAAATGAATATATACCAAAAAAGATCAGGTTTACGTATGAATCCGTAATACCACCATGAGTATAAAAACATATACCAAAATGAACATATAGCTAAAAAAGATCAGGTTTACCTTCTCTTCTAGTTCTTGTTCCTTTTTATTTATCTTCTTCCTTCTATTTCTTCTTCTTCCTTTTTCTTTTTCTTTTTCTTTTATATATTCCAACTTCTATTCCTTCTTCTTCCTTAGATATGGATACTTAATTTTGAGAGGCTCAATGTGTGAGTGGAAACGATAATGTTGAGAAATTTTCTTTTGTGGCCCGGATCCTCTCCATTGGCTTATACTCAATGGAGGGTCCAGTGCTTAATATCCGGCCGTCTATTTCATTTTGACGGCGATGATTATTTTAGATAGTATGACAAAACGATGATTGATAGCAACAAAACCACAGCCTCAAGAAGAGAAAGAACCGATCGTCGTTGTTAATTTGGGTGATTAGGGTTAAGGTTAAGCCGCCGCCGACCTACAAATAACACGCTCAGCCTGCAATTTTTAGAGCTGTGTGTCAGGCTTCAGAGATCACATTAGGGTTTTGAGTAAAGGTGAGATTTTGAATATAGAGTTTTGTATAAAGGTGAGATTTTGAATATAGAGTTTTGTATAAAGGTGAGATTTTGAATATAAGGCTAGAGTTGGGGCTGTTTAAGCACACCAACAAATGCAAATGATTAGGGTCAGGGATTTTGACGACACTGATAAATATATTTTGAACACCCGCCAAAAAATAACCGACGTTTTGAATAAAGGGCTAGGGTTAGGGATTATTTTTTCACAGCAACAAATGCAAATGATTAGGGTTAGGGTTTTTGCACCATACTGATAAAGATATTTTGACCCCCACCCAAAAAAACACCTAACCCCTAATCATCGAAGGGTTGATGGCAAAATCATCATCGCCTCATTCTCAGTGTACCACAAAACAGCAGGTAGAAGCTCCAATGGGCTATTGCATGGGCCATTAAGTGTCACGGCACAATAGGAATCTTGTATGGAGATAGACAGTTTGAACCCCTGGGTCATATATAGGGAATTTCCTCAGAAACTATGGTAGGTGGGCGGGGATAGCTTGGCACTCTTGGTGCATGCCATGGCCCATGGGCAAGAGCCATTGCATGGTGCATCACATGGCGACTTGTGTTATTATAAAGACAATGGCAGGATCAACCAGTGGGGATCATGGCAGGCCCGTTGGAGAGGCCCGCTGCAATGCTTAAAACACATTTTTTTTCATGGCAAATGGCTACATTGCCTCACCAAATGAACAAGAACACTAACAAATGTTACTTTGAACCAAACATAAAAAAGCAGCCCCGCATAATTGAGGGGTTGATGGTGAGTCATGATCGCCTCATTGTATATGTACCCACAATAAACAGGTGGAAGAAGCTAGAATGACTTCTCCACCTGATTGCCAGAATGAAAGTATAAATTAATTAGTTCCAAAACACCATAAAATAGAGGATTAGATTTGCCCTTTCTTCATATCAATAAGTGGTAAAACAATTTTTACTATGCCAAATGCAAAAGCTGCCCAACAGAATAAAGGAACTTCTAAGTTGCCTCACCAAATGAAAATGACAATAGTAATAACTGGAGGAAAATGCATGTAATGTAACCATATCTTGAAACTGACTTGTTTAAAAAACCATTTAGTTTCCAAACACCAAAAAGATCTGATATTCTCAAGACAAAACAAAACTAAAAGTCTAAAACTTCATACAAAACGAAAAAAACCAAATGTTTTGAACACATAACCCGCCAGATAATCCAAACTACTCATCATTGAGGGGTTGCAGGCAAAATCATCACCACCTCATTGTACCCATAGTAAACAAATTGAAACAACTAGAGCACCAGTAACTTTATTCCATAATATATATAGGGGAGTGATCCATTGCAAAACGGTCCGCATTTTTTAAAAACGGGACCTCTCAGTCTACAACATATTTGAACGATCCGATCCGTTCAAGTTCATTACCCTACCCTCAAATATACGTGTATGAAAAATAAACGGATTTAAAGACCTCTAACGTATGCATCGGATGATGGATGATGTATATGTTGCATTATCGAAAGATGATCATTTTTGCACCCATCAATGCATAGGCTAGAGTTCTTTAAATATCTTGATTTTTCATACACGTATATTTAAAGGTAGGGTGATCAACTTGAACGGATCGGACCAGATCGGGAGTTCCCGTTTTTAAAATATGTCATAGATCGAGAGTTCCCGTTTTTTTCAAAACGAAGAAAACCAATTTATTTGAACACATAACCCACCAGAAAATCCAACAGCTCATCGCTGAGGGGTTGTAGGCAAAATCATCATCACCTCATTGTACCCATAATAAACGGATAAAAGCGACTGGAGCTCCAGTAACTCCTTCAGATTATTCCATAAATTTAAATTTCAGCATATAGATTATGTTATTTTGTGTGATAGATGACAAGTAGGCATTTTGTATGACTACACAATCAATTTGGAACCCGAGGTTCATTCTGGAATTCTTAAAAAAACTATAGTAGGTAGAGGGGCGTGCGCATTTAACACTTTTTTTTTGTTTTTATGTAAGGCAGCAATGGGTAATATGATACCATAACTGAAAATGGGATCGCATATAAGAAACGGGCATGAGCATTGGAGACGAGTAGCATTAGCATGGGACAAAATCAAAAGTTAAACTGCTGCGGGTAGCAATAATTAAAGGCTCAGATTTGCCATTTCTTCATATCAATAGGTGGTTCCATGCAAATTTTTCGAATGTCAGATGGCTGCAACGGATGCCTAGAGGATAGCAGACCTCCAAAGCTGCCTCGCCAAATGAACAAAGGGACCATGGTGATAAAGATATTTTGAGGCCCCACCAAAAAAAAAACCAACCTCTCATCATTGAAGGGTTGATGGCAAAATCATCATAGCCTCGTTCTCAGTGTACCTCGAGAAAACACCAGGTAGAAGCTCCAATGGTCATTGCGTGACATGGCACACTAAGAATTTTGTACCAGGTGCAACATTGGTTTGCGCCGTGCCCAGCAACATGCCCACCATGCCTGGCACCATGCTGAAATTTTGTATGGCCACAGAGACACTTTGGACCCCTGGTCATATCTAGAGAAATTATAGTAGGCAGGAGGGGCTAGCTTGGCACTGATGTAATGTAAACCATATCTTGAAACTGACTTGAAAACCATAGTTTCCAAACACCAAAAAGATGCTATATTCTCAAGACAAAAGGATACTAAACAGGTGACAAAACGGAAAAAATGATGTTTTGACTCCGTCTCCGGTGACTCATTGATCAACTAAGTATAAAAAAACGTGTACCAAAATGAATATATACCAAAAAAGATCAGGTTTACCTATGAATCCATAATACCACCATGAGTATAAAAAACATATACCAAAATGAACATATAAAAAAAAAATATCACGTTTACCTTCTCGTCTAGTTCTTGTTCTTTTTTATTTATCATCTTCCTTCTATTTCTTCTACTTCCTTTTTCTTTTTCTTTTATATATTCCTTCTTCTTCCTTAGCAATGGATACTTATATTTGAGAGGCTCAATGTGTGAGTTGAAACGATAATGTTGAAAAGCTTTCTTTTGTGGCCCTGATCCTCTCCATTGGCTTATACTCAATGGAGGGTCCAGTGCTTAATATCCGGACGTCTATTTCATATTGACGGCCATGATTATTTTAGATAGTATGACAAAAACGATGATTGATAGCAACAAAACCACAGCCTCAAGAAGAGAAAGGACCGATCGTTGTCGTTAATTTGGGTGACTAGGGTTAAGGTTAAGCCGCCGACCGCCTACAAATAACACGCTCTGCCTGCAAATTTTAGAGCTGTGTCGGGCTTCAGAGATCACATTAGGGTTTAGTATAAAGGTGAGATTTGAATATAGCGTTTCGTATAAAGGTGAGATTTTGAATATAAGGCTAGAGTTAGGGCTGTTTAAGCACACCAACAAATGCAAATGATTAGGGTCAGGGTTTTTGATGACACTGATAAATATATTTTGAACACCCGCCAAAAAATAACCGACATTTTGAATAAAGAGCTAGGGTTAGGGATTTTTTTTCACAGCAACAAATGCAAATGGTTAGGGTTAGGGTTTTTGCACCATACTGATAAAGATATTTTGACCCCCACCAAAAAAACACCTAACCCCAAATCATCGAAGGGTTGATGGCAAAATCATCATTGCCTCATTCTCTGTGTACCACAAAACAGCAGGTAGAAGCTCCAATGGGCTATTGCATGGGTCATTAAGTGCCATGGCACAATAGGAATCTTGTATGGAGATAGACACCTTTGAACCCCTGGGTCATATATAGGGAATTTCCTCAGAAACTATGGTAGGCGGGCGGGGATAACTTGGCACTCTTGGTGCATGCCATGGCTCATGGGCAAGAGCCATTGCATGGTGCATTACATGGCGACTTGTGTTATTATAAAGACCATGGAAGCATCAACCAGTGGGGATCATGGCAGGCCCGTTGGAGAGGCCCGCTGCAATGCTTAAACACATTTTTTTCATGGCAAATGGCTGCAGAGGCTGTCCGGCATTGCCTCACCAAATGAACAAGAACACTAAAAAATGTTACTTTGAACCAAACATAAAAAGCAGCCCCGCATCATTGAGGGGTTGGTGGTAAGTCTTGATCGCCTCATTGTATATGTACCCACAATAATCAGGCCTGATTGCCAGAATGAAAATAGAAATGAATTAGTTCCAAAACACCATAAAATAGAGGATTAGATTTGCCCTTTCTCCATATCAATAAGTGGTAAAACATTTTTTACTATGCCAATTGCAAAAGCTGCCCAACAGAATAAAGGAACTTCTAAATTGCCTCACCAGATGAAAATGACAATAGTAATAACTGGAGGAAAACTCATGTAATGTAACCATATCTTGAAACTGACTTGTTTAAAAAAACCATTTAGTTTCCAAACACCAAAAAGATCCGATATTCTCAAGACAAAACGAAACTAAAAGTCCAAAACTGCTGACAAAACGAAGAAAACCAAATGTTTTGAACACATAACCCACCAGATAATCCAACTACTCGTCGTTGAGGGGTTGCAGGCATAATCATCATCACCTCATTGCACCCATAGTAAACAAATTGAAACAACTAGAGCTCCAGTAACTTTATTCCATAATATGTATATATATGGGAGAGATCCATTGCAAACCGGTCCGCGTTTTTTAAGAACGGGAACTCGCGGTCTACAACATAATTGACCGATCTGATCCGTTCAAGTTGATTACCCTACTCCAAATATACGTGTATGAAAAATCAAGAGATTTAAAGACCTCTAGCCTATGCATCGGATAATGTATATGTTTCATTATCGAAAAATGTTCATTTTTGCACCAATCGATGCATAGGCTAGAGTTCTTTAAATCTCTTAATTTTTCAGACACGTATATTTGAGGGTAGGGTGATCAACTTGAACGGAACGGATCAGTTGTTCCCGTTTTTAAAATGTCATAGATCGAGAGTTCCTGTTTTTAAAAAACGCGGACCGGTTTGCAATGGAGCACTCCCCTATGTGTGTGTGTGTGTGTAAAAGACTATTTTGTGTGATAGATGACAATTAGAACCTTTGTATGGCTACTCAAGTAATTAGGACCCCCTGGTTATTTCTAGGGAATTATTCAAAAACCATATTAGGTGGAAGGGTAATAGGTACCATAACTAAAAGAGGAATCACATATAATAAACTGAAGTGGGTAGCACAAATAGAGGAGGCTTTGATTTGCCATTTCTTCGTAGAAAAAGCCAATAGGTGGTCGAGCACAAATTTTTCCGATGCCAAATGGCTGGGGCGGCTGCCTGCAGGGCAGCAAACCTCCAAAACTGCCTCGCCAGACAAAAAAAGAATCATATTCAACCCCTCATCGATGACAAAATCATCATCGCCTCATTCCCAGAACACCCACAATAAACAACATGCAGAAATTTTGCATGGCCACACAAGACACTTTGGACCCTTGGGGTCATATCTAGGGGAATCCTCATAAACTATAGTGCGTGGAAGGGGCTTGCTTGGCACTCTAGGTGCAAAAGCTCGCTTTCGGGAACCGACGGCCCCACCGCAGGCCGCCCGCAGGGGGAAAACTGCAGGCCGACAGCGGGACAGCCTTTTTCAATTTCAAGAAACCGATGATCCCACTTTTCATTCAACTGGTAGAATGCCTTTCGTCTGAGTGGTATTTCCAGCAAAAGAACAATCAAAGGGAATACACAGAC
The DNA here is from genome assembly GCA_030015575.1 of Agapanthus africanus. NCBI lineage: Eukaryota > Viridiplantae > Streptophyta > Magnoliopsida > Asparagales > Amaryllidaceae > Agapanthus > Agapanthus africanus. The sequence continues at coordinate 172,250,756 of JASDDO010000031.1, read as the reverse complement.
GATATGACAAAAATGATGACTGATCGCAACAAAATCACAGCCACAAAAAGAGAAAGGACCGATCGCCATTGTTTATTTGGATGATTAGCGTCAGGGTTAACTGAGAAACCACGCTCTCAGCCTGCAATTTTAAGAATTATGTGTTGGGTTTAAGCGATCAAACAAGGATTTTGTGTAAAGGTGAGATTTTGAATATAGGGTTAGGGCTTTTTGTCACACCAACAAATGATTAGGGTTAGGGTTTTCCTGTAACACCAACAAATGCAACTGGTTAGGGTTAGGGTTTCTTTGTAACATCATGAATCTCAACAATACACACGTTGACTTAGAGAAAATTGGGGTTAGGGTTTTATTTTTGTGACATCATGAAGCTCAACGAGAGAGAGAGGGAGGGTAAACTTACTAACAGCCGAAGCCATGAGAGGTGGAGCATTATCGATCCCTATTCCTTAGGAGCGCTTTGATAACGAATGACCTTCCGCGTTGCGAAAAATGAGGCTTGTTATTGGGTCGGTTGTTAAACTTGGGCTTGGCCGGTTTGGCCACGTATTTGATTAATTAAAAAGGGTAAATTATCAAAAGCCCCCGGTCCGCTTCGATCTTATATAAAAGCCCCTGGACGTTTGGCTCTTGTTAAAATAATCTGCACCAAATTAAAGTCCATTGTACTAGTTGCCCTGTAATATCTAAACAGTTGCCTGTAATATCTAAACAGTTGGTGAGAATTAAGGCCTAAATGAAATGCACCCCAGATTTTTTTCATAAAGATTTTGAACAGTAGGCTCTTCCCAACAATTTTGAGATGGAGGCTACTTCTTGACTCTTTTCCGCTGCAAAGAGGATTCTCTACATGTCCTAGATGATGGTTCATGGATGGTACAAGACCACTATCTGACTATAAATGGAGATCAGAGTTCAGACCGGCTATGGCAGATACCAAACAGGTCGGAAGTATTTTGATAATTTACCGAATTAAAGATTTCGCTATATATTTAACACTTGTATTATTTTTTTTCTTTTTGGTTTTCCTTGGAAATTATAGTTACTGCTTATTTTTGCCTCTTTCATGTATTTGTTTCTTCTTATCAACCAAGGGCTAGAAAGAAAAAATAAAACAAAACGAGCGTACTGAAAATAAGCTGAGCTTGAGAAAAGCGTTTTTCTAAATGCAATAAAACTTGTCATGCAATGTTTAAAATAGTTCGCTACGTGGTTCGCTATTTTGTGTTATGCAGCGTAATTTAGCCTCTTTGCTGTCTAGTATCGGAAAATAGCTTAAATACAAAATTGCATACATTTTTTCCCAAAGTACTTACGTTTTTTAACAAATAGTATACGATGTATGCGTACGCTATTTTCTATTGAGGTTCTTAAGGTTTCAATATCTAATCCTAAATTATATGAAGACGATCTAATTAAAATTCTAACCTCTCAATTTGAAATCATATTTAATAGATATGTTTCTTAAATAAAGATTATTTTATTAATTTTCGATACGTTTAATATAATTATCAATTATACATATGGGCTCAAGGATTAAAAATTAAGAAAATAACATTATGTTACATGTTGTTGTATTTTAATATCTTTATAATATACAATTTATTGTAAATAAGATAATGATAATAACAATCAGTAATAATTAATAATTCGTATAGCTTACACTATGTGCAACTCTGTTTACGGTTTTCGCTATTCAGTAGTAAAGCAGTATGCTATACGCTATCGCTATTTTGAACATTGGGATCATATTTATTTAGTCAATAAAGATATACAGAACATGCAGATTACTCAATAAAAAATGCAGAAACACCAAAAACATGTCATCGTTTTTTACTCGGAACAGGAGATGAAAAGCTGAATCGCATTTTAATGCTTCAATAAAATATATAAATGAAATTCTCTGACAATGTTCTTGGAAGCATTTAAAGTATCATCACTACAGGAATTTTTTAATCACACAGGATTGGAAACGTACAAATAAAAAATATCATTGTTCTCGTTTAAATTTGATTCAAAATGTCTCTCCTACTTAATGCAAACATACATATTAAGATCGTTAATAATTCATAGTTTTCTATGTAATTCAAATCAACGAAATGCCCATCTTTCTAATCAATTCTTTGAAATGGATCAGGAGGCCTTGCCTCTGTCTAAGTACTCGAAAATCCAATGGAAGGCATTGCCTATTTCAAGTGCTCAATCGGGGTTTTTTTAATTATTTTTTGAGTAGTTTCGAAATTGGGCATGGACGGTCATCTATTTTGATATCAGCACAAACCTATAATTTGAATTAACATATCCCCCAACCCCACCCAACCACCAAAAAAAGAACTTATTACTCCTCTTATTCATCTATGTTATTATAATGCGAAAAGGAAATGGTTACAAAATTAAGAATCCAATTTTCAAGCAAAGTCTTACATATGGATATACTATTTTATTTTTTTTCTCAAGTCAAAAAGAAAATTATATTTTTTTGGCTAACTGCCACCTCCACCATCCAAATTCTCTTCGTCCCTCTCTCCCTCCCTCCCTCTCCATAATATTTACGGCGTAAGTTCCGCTATCTTTTAATAACCTCACATTATAATCTTTCTTAGTATTCGAATATCCATCTTTAATGTTTGTGTATTTTGATATTAGGTTAAAAAAGGAGATGAAGATGAGCAAGTAGTTTAAAAGATGAAGAATAATATGAGATCGAGTATATCAGCCAATTAAACCTTCTAACATTGTAAATGTTTCATCGTGTACATGCTCTACACTGTTCAAATATAATTCTATTGCTTTTGCAAGTGTTCAATCGGTCTACGATGATTTCGGATTGGTGCTTTAGACGAATCTCAACCTCTCTATATCACATTTAGAAATTTTGATTAGCAAGTTATTCACACACACACACACACAAAATACATGATAAAAGAAACATTGAAATAATCTTCTTAGCATATTTTTGTTTCTTATGTTAGGTTGTTCTAATGGTTTTGCCGTATTGGACAAAGTGCAAGCAGTCGCATTAAGCAAAATTTATAAAAAGGTCAAGTTGGCATATCATTTATTTACAGTTTCTATGTTTGCATTTTTTCATTCAAAAAAGTGATATAAAAATTTTGGTTCCAGGTACTAGTTAGGGTTAATTCCAAAAAACTACCAAAAACTATAACACAGTTGAAAAAAACTACCAAATAATCTAGAAATTACGAGTAACTACCATGGCTAATGGTCAAACCCGGTATCGCCAACGTGTCGAGTGTGTATGCAAAATGATCATTTTACCCTTTTAATTAATTAAATTAATTAATTATCTTATTATTTATGTTTGTTAGTAATTAGCAGTGGTGATGGAGGAGGAGGTCGCCAGCGACCAAGGTTGAGGAGGATGTGGTCGCATGGGGGTCGAGGTCGTGAGAAAGAGGGGATGGGGGTGGAAGAGGAGGGGCGGGGTTAGGGTTGATGAAGGGGAGGAAATGGCAAGGCGTGAGGGGCGAAGGCGTATCAGGTAAGGTAAGGGAGGAGGGAGAGGGGTCGGGTGGGTGGAAGAGGTGGGGGTTTGAGGGAAGGGTCGAGGGAGGAGGGGGCTGCGGCACCGGCATAGGTGAGGACTAAGGCTAGAGCTAAAGGGGGGTTACAGAGAGGGGGGGAAGAATAAGGGTATTTTCGGAATATTTTTAAATTTTGATGACGCGGCAGGTTTGGTGACTTAGCGGTAAGGTGGCACTAACCTGTTAGTTATATGTATGCCCTAGAGGCCATTACTGTACATTGGATGTATATTGTAGTGGATGCTGGGACATATATAGGTAGGACTTTCTTGCTCGACATGATAGTACGCTATCTGGTTGCTCTTTATCTTAACGTGTATACTTTCCGTCTCTCTGTTACATGTTGATAAAGCCCTTAGGATGTGTACTCGACTTCCAGGACTATGATGCAGATCATACTAGTGGGGCCTGGGTAGTCCATGAGTACATCCTTGAAATGTTCCTAGTCGAGGGAATATCGAGACGGGGCATCGATATTCCAGAGTAGACTAGCGTATATCTTCTCGACCCATGCGATGGGCGATGGATGATCCCATATCATTGGTGTTTGACATCGGAGATGGTATGCGGGTGCTCAGTGGAGACTGGGTACACTGAATGGACTCGCCGAGAACTCCCAGATGGTATTATACCTCACGTCAGATGGCAGTTCTCTGGTGACACTGGTACAGCTTAGTCTGTTGACCCGAGATCGTCATAGAGTCTTGTGTGTCTCCCACTGTGCTTTGATTTCCGCCCTACCACGGCTCTACTGAGTTGCGCAAACAGGTGGTTTTTGGGTACAGTCCCGATTCACATGGAGGCAATGAGCGATAGGAGGGGATTCGTCTCTCCCGGTATTGGGGGTTGATGTTGTGCTATGCTCGATTGGCCATAACAGGAAATCCCTGGCCATGGTTGCAGTGATATACTGGTAAGAGTTATCAGTAGTTTCACGAATGTTATGGGCCTTACGTCGGCATGACTTATCGAGCTATTGGGGTCTGACGTTTACCACCCCTAGGCGAGATATGCGGCATATCAGACGAACAGACCAGACTGTACGGTAAGTGTTACTGGTTGGATTCACAGGAGTGTGAGCGGGCTTGCTCGTCGATCTTCTGATCGCTCAATACCCGGTGGCCGTTACGTTTAGCAGACCGCTTGCGGCTTGTGGGTGTTTGATATGATCATCATCTGCTGCCGGCGTATTGACGAGTCTTTAGAGTCCTACACAGAGGTTTCCTGGCTCAAGCGAAACGAAATAGGAGCGCATATGAGATATGGGCGGGACCGAGAATAATGCGAGTATGTGATACCGTATTATATTCTCGCGATGAATGTATCGAATGGTTATATGCGATATAACCTAGTTATCGAATCAAGGATTGATTCGATAAGCCGATACATATGATACTAGTCGGTTATATCCGATATGACCGGATCGTTAAATCAAGTGTTGATTTAATGATTTAGTGCATATTTATATATTTGATATATTACTTTGCGTTAACTAGTATTGGTTCACTTTAAAAGGATTTTCTCACTTGAATTGTACATATTGTATATGCGATATAGTTTTGTGCACATGTTTGTATCATATTTGATGATACATGCTTACTTGGTTAAGTGTAAAGAATCAAACCATGGTTTAAGTTAATGATTAGGGTTTTGATTATTTATTCATTTATCTTTCTTATTTATTCATTTTGGAAAAAGAAAAAGATAAATGAATGGTTGAATGTTTTGTTTTTAGTTGAAGTTTCTTGAAACTTTGACTAAGTCACTCTTTTGTTCTTATGCTTAACCCTAACCATCCTTTTAACCATGGTCTTTTCTCTACACTTAACTATAGTTGAAAGTATGATAAGTATTGATTTATTTTTATCTAATTATCAAGACTTATCATATCTTCTTCTTCTTCTTCATCTTCTTCTTTCATGAAGAAAGCTTGCTACTCCAATGGCAAGTGATGAAAACTAGTGAGAAATCCAAAACTAAAGTCTACCCACTTCCTATTTCTTCATCCTCTACCTCTTGCCAAGTAGTATAGGGTGTTTCCTTCACAAGTTTTCACGGCTTGGTGAAGGTGGAGCTTGATCTAGTGATGCCTCGACGTAGATCATCTTCGGCACGTCGTCGATGACCTAGCCCGTTTTTCCTCCGATGAAGCCGACGCTAGAGCCCAAGATACGATTTGGACAGCGAGGGGACTTCATCACGGAGACTAGGAGGTGGTGGACCGGATCTACAAAGGTTGTAGCCCCTTCCCTATTTCTATATTTCCGTTTACTTGCTTGCTTTGCCTAAATATCTAATTAACGATCCGTTCTAGGTTTTCTCGGCACCGTAATTTTTAGAAATTTGCGTGTTTGATCACTTGTGAGACTTCACTAGAGTGCCTAGGAAACCTACAGTGGTATCAGAGCCTAGCTAGAGCTTTAGGCGAAGTCCCGACGGAGTTAGAAGTCCGATCGACCCAAAACCCGACTTGAAAAATGCTCTCTGGACATTTCTGTAAAATGTGGATTTTTTGGAATTAAAAATATGCAGAGAAATGTTCAGGAAATTCTAAGAAAAACTGCAGAAAACGACAGCCTGATTCTACAGTACGACCGCGGAACCGCGGCGTTGACCCCCCTTCTGCGGCGGTTCCGCGGCCGTCTGTGATGATGAGGCTGTGAGTTTTCTTCAGTTGTTTCTGTCGGTGTTTCTTGTGTGTTCTGGATGCTTTTAATATTTATTCCAGAGTTGTATTTTCTGAGTTGTATTGGGGACTCGGTGTATTCGATCGGACTGTCTAATTTTGTCGGTGTGCTTTTCCGGGTATTTTTAGAATATGTTAAAAGGTTCGACCGGATATAAATACCCACTTTTTCCCCTGCCGGGAAATTTCCAATTGTTGGATTTTTCCGTAGTTTAACGACGTTCTAAGTAGTGCAAGTAACGCGATGGACCCTCTAGAAGACAGCAAACCTTAACTCGATTATGTGACCGTCTTGAACTGCCCTTTGAACCTTCGGGTTTGGGGCAGTACGGCGTGCCACATGTGAGGCGTTGGCTTGACCTTTCTACGGCTGGACCGTTGGTACTGAGGCACGAACTGAATGTTGTTAGACTTATTTCATGTGTTGAGCTGTATCGGGAAAACTTGGGTGTTCGATTGTTCGATCGAAAAGTTTAGCATTTTCTATTTATCCGGAATGTGATACAACATTTGGAATTCACAATAAGTTATGAGATAACTGAATGAATGTTATAAACATAGCAGTTTAGTCTCACTTGATCGGTTGCCACGGAATTTTGATGCGATCAAAAGTCCGTTGCAATCACGTAGCGTACGCGGATACTCGCCGGGTAAACTTAATAGACATCCTCACTCCATAGCCCCGACCAAGTGACTGTAGGAGAACCCCGTCGCCGAAAGCATCCGTTCGGGTGCTCGCGGTAGCGGTGTTTCGCCTTGGTGCACTTTGTCGACGGCATCGGGGGTGCGGCCGTCTACTGAAGTTTGCGACGAGCATTCGATCAGAATGTCGGGAATCCTGTTGAATTTCCCGACTTGATATTGAAAAGTGTTTTCGATTTTGAGACTAAAATGCGGGGTTTATAATTGTTAGGCATGCGATGTCTAAGTAATTCTTTTGGTCAGGCATGCGATGTCTGAGGAGGTTGCGGATTCCAACTGTTGTAGTTTTACACTTTCTTTTCTGTGACCGTAAGTGTAATATGTGATATCGCCGGTTTCGTTGCTATATGTCAACGACAATTGGGATGCGCATATTTACTTACGTTGATGACATGTGATGTTATGTGTTGCTGGATATGTTATATTGGATCGTCGTGTTTGAATAGCCGGGTTTTTTTTTATGTGAGATGAGTGTTTTTTCATTTTCATTCATGTAAAAACTTGTATGTAATATTCTTTTATTGGGGCACTTCCAGGTTGCGGAAGTTGTCACCGTTGATGTATATTATTTACTTTTCTGCACTAGGATAGACCCAAGGAGGAGAGCACAAGTAACCGGGTTTTGGGGCCCAGTGGGAGACCAACTTGAGGAGTCGAGTCCGGGTCTCCTAACCCTAGAATTGGTAGGGTTGCTTGCCGCTCTCGTAGGGGTGTTGGGGGTGTGGGATTGGCTATTCATCACGACCGTGGAATCCGTGTTTTATACTGGCTCGTATTGAAAACACGGACGTCCTAGTATATCCAATATTTCATATGTTTCTTCTGCTGTGATTTATCTGTGATGTGATCATATGATGTTCTGTGACAGATATTATAGTATATATGATATATTATATAGACGTTACTTATGTTTTACACCCGCGCTAGCCCTGCCCCGCTCTGCCGTTAGTTACCTAACCTAACGGTGCACGAGGGGACATCGAGGCGAATGCGGATGGCATAAGTGTACGTCATATCTATCTGTGATGTTTAGGTAATTTAAATGATGGCATATTCATTAATGAGATTAATGAAAGAAAATAAACCTAATAGATGTTGTGGAATCGAATTTCAAAAATAAAACAGGTAGCTACAGTTCTTGCTTTGCATCGTGGTGTTCCTTGTAGAACATCCTGCACCTTATTCGATAGGGAAAGGACCGAGATCCCTTCACCGGGAGTGACTCCTTTAGCAATAACTGGCAGATGCTACATCACTCGGTTTGTTTTTTGATTACTTCTATATTTTCCGCTTTGCACAGTGATATATATGATATATCCCGCACCTCATTCGACGAGGAAAGGGCCGACGATCCCTTCACCGGGAGTGACCCCTTTAGCAAAACTAGAAAAGCTTCGAAAAACATTCCATTTAAAAACCATTTGATTCCGCAATGAGATCAAGTTCAAAGCGTTAAAGGTTTTCACAAAAACCAGCCGCAACCCTCCGTCATTTTAGGAAGTAGAGTACTTAGTATTCGTGCTGTGTTTGTTGACCATAGTCAAGGCACAGTGTACGGTAGCTAAGTGATGTCTTCCTACACCGCATATGATGCGATTAGTTAGGACAGTCGCGTGACTTTGTTGACCTTAGTTAAGGGTCATGTGGGTGGGTCTAATTAATCACGAAATGACGGGTAGAACTTGACTAGTACTTATGATTTGTTGACCTTAGTTAAGGTCATAGGTACTAGGGGTAAAATCCTTTATCGGGAGTTTCAAGTGTTGAAATTTGCAATGAGATTGCATACCTTCTATATGATAGTTGGATCCCGATACCCACTGCGAGTAATTGTTACTCCTGGGAGAGTTTTGCACTTTGGAATTAGCCAATCAAGTAGGTGTCTAGAAAGGTGTCAACGGGGTTACGCCTCTGGGAAAACGAGGTTTACAGTAATTAGGTTCGTGCGAAAGCACGGGGAACCTCCCTCAAAGTACCGACACTGGCCTGGCTGAAAGATTGGCGAACTTGTAGAGTGTAATTAATCCCGGCTAGTTTTTCCTTTTAGGGTTTGAAGGAAGATTTGATAAAAACAGTGGGAGCCATCCTGATTAGATAAAATATATAACCAATCTGATCTTGCAAGAGCGCACGCAGAGTGTTTTCTTCTCTCTCTCTCTCCAGGTAGCGACCATATCACGCCTTAATCAAGAAAATAAAACGGATTATTGACCGAACCCGCTTGTTATACTGAGCTGGGGAACGTTGGTCCCGCTCCAACTTATAATTGTTATAAGACAGAGCAGGAAATAGGGGAATGCCAGGATTCCCATGCCGCCCAAACGAAGAAAGTGCATGAGATGCATCTCCTTCGGGTATGTTCATTACAAAGAACTGTTTCTCAGTATCCTCTGCATCCTGGGTATATGATACCGGATCAGGATCCTAGATATGTAATATGTTACATAGGGCTACAAAAAGGTAGAAAAACTGAGAAAGGGTGATAAGTTTCATGAGGCAAAAAACGGGGCAAGTGTTGCAGCCAAGTCTGTCGGTCACTGTCACCCTGTATTACCAATACATTGATTCTGAACAAATGCTATTAGATACCGAACCTGATATACAAAATCATATCAGTCTCTTTATTAGTAAAGAAATGATATAATTTTGTATTGTTGGATAATGTTTTGAACATTTCCTATATCAAAAGTTGATCGGTTTAGGCACGTTATCTAAAAGCATTGACGTTCTAAATCAAACTACAGTTCCTCGTATACAGAACACACACAAGAGGAAGAGTTCAGAAATGAACGAATCATTCTTGAGGCATTGTAGACTAGGTTATATCAATGCGACCCGACTGGCTGAAGTTACATTTTAGATGCATATTTAAATCAGTTTGAATTTACATCTTATGAAACTTGCCAGTCATGTCACAAAGATAAGATGACCATAGCTCTGTTTATTGGAAACAGAGAAAGAGTTGGTAAACTCTTGGGACTGATACATTATGATGTATGTAAGGTCTCTTGTCTACACATGCCAGGACCGGTTCTTTATACTTCATTACGTTCTCTGATAATCTCTCAAGATTCAGTCATATGTTCCTGTTGAAACATGAGTCTGAACCTTTTTGAGATATTCACAGAATATAAGTTAGAAGTAGAGAACCAAAATACGGGTATAAGTATTATGTCCTATGATAAGATCAGGGCGGAGAATACTTGTGCATAGAATTCCTGGACTATTCTAAAGGAGAATGAGATTCTCTCTCAGTGTTACTCCTCTGAATACACCACAGCACAACGGTGTATCAGGGCGGAGCAATTGCACAATATTAGATATGGTGTGCTCTATGATGAGTATTACTGAGTTACCTATTTCCTTTTGGGGTTATGCACTTGAGAAGCTGCATACCTATTGAATTAGGTTTGAATCAAATCAGTGCCTACCACTCCATATGAGATATGGTATGGGAAGAACCCATCTCTTAAGCGAGTTAAGATTTGGGGTTGTCCGGCCTATGTTTAAAGCAAAATCCGGACAAGATCGAGGCAGGATCAGTTCTGTATAACTGGAAAGGTTCCAGCTATACAAAACTGCAGTTGATGATTTGACAGAACCAAAGGATTCTATAGTTCCCGATGAACCTCAGCCTCTCCGCCGATCTAGTAGGGTTCCTCATCCGCCTTAGAGATACCTCGGTTTCTCGATGACAGTGGGAGCGAGGATTGCATCATGAGATGATGACCCAACTAGTTTCGAGCAGGCCATCGAGAGTAGGGACTCTGTAAGAATGGCTGGATGCTTAGCGATCTGAGATGGAATCCATATACACCAGCAAAGTACGGACTTTAGCTGCTATATCTGAAGGGTTAAATCCCCATCAGGAGCAAGTATATCTTGAGAAGATTGCTTGGTGTAGATGGAAAAGTTGAGACTTTCAAAGCTAGGCTTATTAAAGGTTTTTGTCATCAACCAGGCATGGATAATGATGAAACCTTTTCCAAGTGACTATGCTTAAGTCCATCCAGATCCTACTTGCCACGACTACATACCATGACTGCGATATCTGGTGGTTGGGTGCCCTGACTGCTTTTCTAAATACTGATTTAGAAGAGAACGTCTATAAGAACACAGCCAGAGGGCTTCGTAAACAGTGGGAGCAGCGGAAACGTGTGCAAGTTGCTTTGCATAATGAAGCAGGCATCGCGAAGTTGGAACGTCTATTTTGATGTGATAGTCAAAGTGTTTGACTTCATCAAAATGGTAGACGAACCTTGTATATACAAAAGGGTAGTAGAGAGTAAGGTGGTCATCTTCGTATTGTACGTAGACAACATACTCTTGATAGGAAGAGAGTTTCCTATACTACGATCGGTCAATCTCCTATTATCACTAGGATTCTCCAAATAGGATCAAAGTGATACCTCCTAAATCCTGAGTTTTCATCTATGAGATAGATGTAATTGGATGCTAGGATTCTCACTAGATGTCGATCCTGGGGAGAATCACTGGAAGAGTTCCAGGGTGATAAAGACGATTGAATGTCAGTCACGGGCATTGTCTTTACCGTCAGTAGAGGGACGGTATGTTGGAAGAGTTCCAAGCTAGATGCCGTGGCAAACTAGACGATAAAGGCTGGTAACATCGCTATTGAAGATACTACCAAAGAGGAAGTTTGGGTGTATATTGGTTCATAAGATGAACTAGGTTCCTGCCATTGTATGACAATGGAAGTATGGCTTTGGCCCTGGAACCCTGGTCCCATCAGTGACCCAGACATATTCTGAGGAAGCATCACCTGATCATAGAGATAGTTGATCTCCGGGGTGATCGAGGTTAGGAGAGTAGACTCAGAGGACAACACGGCGGATCCACTCACGAAGGCCTTTTCCCAGAGAGAGACTCATATGGGATGGTTGAGTATTAGATACTGCGACCACTGCTACAGATGGCCCTAGTGCAAGTGGGAGATTGTTAGTTATATGTATGCCCTAGAGGCCATTACTGTACATTGGATGTATATTGTAGTGGATGCTGGGACATATATAGGTAGGACTTTCTTGCTCGACATGATAGTACGCTATCTGGTTGCTCTTTATCTTAACGTGTATACTTTCCGTCTCTCTGTTACATGTTGATAAAGCCCTTAGGATGTGTACTCGACTTCCAGGACTATGATGCAGATCATACTAGTGGGGCCTGGGTAGTCCATGAGTACATCCTTGAAATGTTCCTAGTCGAAGGAATATCGAGACGGGGCATCGATATTCCAGAGTAGACTAGCGTATATCTTCTCGACCCATGCGATGGGCGATGGATGATCCCATATCCATTGGTGTTTGACATCGAAGATGGTATGCGGGTGCTCAGTGGAGACTGGGTACACTGAACGGACTCGCCGAGAACTCCCAGATGGTATTATACCTCACGTCAGATGGCAGTTCTCTTGTGACACTGGTACAGCTTAGTCTGTTGACCCGAGATCGTCATAGAGTCTTGTGTGTCTCCCACTGTGCTTTGATTTCCGCCCTACCACGGCTCTACTGAGTTGCGCAAACAGGTGGTTTTTGGGTACAGTCCCGATTCACATGGAGGCAATGAGCGATAGGAGGGGATTCGTCTCTCCCGGTATTGGGGGTTGATGTTGTGCTATGCTCGACTGGCCATAACAGGAAATCCCTGGCCAGGGTTGCAGTGATATACTGGTAAGAGTTATCAGTAGTTTCACGAATGTTATGGGCCTTACGTCGGCATGACTTATCGAGCTATTGGGGTCTGACGTTTACCACCCCTAGGCGAGATATGCGGCATATCAGACGAACAGACCAGACTGTACGGTAAGTGTTACTGGTTGGATTCACAGGAGTGTGAGCGGGCTTGCTCGTCGATCTTCTGATCGCTCAATACCCGGTGGCCGTTACGTTTAGCAGACCGCTTGCGGCTTGTGGGTGTTTGATATGATCATCATCTGCTGCCGGCGTATTGACGAGTCTTTAGAGTCCTACACAGAGGTTTCCTGGCTCAAGCGAAACGAAATAGGAGCGCATATGAGATATGGGCAGGACCGAGAATAATGCGAGTATGTGATACCGTATTATATTCTCGCGATGAATGTATCGAATGGTTATATGCGATATAACCTAGTTATCGAATCAAGGATTGATTCGATAAGCCGATACATATGATACTAGTCGGTTATATCCGATATGACCGGATCGTTAAATCAAGTGTTGATTTAATGATTTAGTGCATATTTATATATTTGATATATTACTTTGCGTTAACTAGTATTGGTTCACTTTAAAAGGATTTTCTCACTTGAATTGTACACATTGTATATGCGATATAGTTTTGTGCACATGTTTGTATCATGTTTGATGATACATGCTTACTTGGTTAAGTGTAAAGAATCAAACCATGGTTTAAGTTAATGATTAGGGTTTTGATTATTTATTCATTTATCTTTCTTATTTATTCATTTTGGAAAAAGAAAAAGATAAATGAATGGTTGAATGTTTTGTTTTTAGTTGAAGTTTCTTGAAACTTTGACTAAGTCACTCTTTTGTTCTTATGCTTAACCCTAACCATCCTTTTAACCATTGTCTTTTCTCTACACTTAACTATAGTTGAAAGTATGATAAGTATTGATTTATTTTTATCTAATTATCAAGACTTATCATATCTTCTTCTTCTTCTTCATCTTCTTCTTTCATGAAGAAAGCTTGCTACTCCAATGGCAAGTGATGAAAACTAGTGAGAAATCCAAAACTAAAGTCTACCCACTTCCTATTTCTTCATCCTCTACCTCTTGACAAGTAGTATAGTGTGTTTCCTTCACAAGTTTTCACGGCTTGGTGAAGGTGGAGCTTGATCTAGTGATGCCTCGACGTAGATCATCTTCGGCACGTCGTCGATGACCTAGCCCGTTTTTCCTCCGATGAAGCCGACGCTAGAGCCCAAGATACGATTTGGACAGCGAGGGGACTTCATCACGGAGCCTAGGAGGTGGTGGACCGGATCTACAAAGGTTGTAGCCCCTTCCCTATTTCTATATTTCTGTTTACTTGCTTGCTTTGCCTAAATATCTAGTTAACGATCCGTTCTAGGTTTTCTCGGCACCGTAATTTTTAGAAATTTGCGTGTTTGATCACTTGTGAGACTTCACTAGAGTGCCTAGGAAACCTACATAACCATGCTGGCACCGTTTGAAATTATTTCTAGAGAGGGATGAATAGGAATAAACTACCGATATGCCCAAATTAAAAATTCTATCACACTTGTTAATATAAATCACAATTGCTAAAATTAGACAATAGATATACCAATATAAAAAGTGGCTAAGCAAAACTATAATTGTGATAGCATAAACAAATACCAAGAGATACTAATCAAGCAAGAAATGAGCATATAGAGCGGAAGCTCATAAGCATGCAATTACTGAGTTAATAAGCAATATAAAGCAAGAAGGAAATTGCAACGCAAACACGAGTCGTTTATAGTGGTTCGGAAGATCTCTTAGTCCACTTTCTTTAGACGCACGATCCCGTTCCACTAAAAACGTATTTCTTGGAGATAAACACGTTGCCCGCAAGAAAACTACAACCCCACTTCTGGTGGAGGCCAGATGTCATGACCCGAAAACAGAAGTGACCGACACTTAAATCACGCAACGTCTAAAGACGATGATGCAATTTAAGTAAGCCAAAAACCCAGAATCTAAACCATTTTTAAAAGAAATGGTGGAGGTGAGGTTTTGAAAAGTTTTGTAAGAAGTAAAGCTTGTTTTGAAATATTGTTTGAAAAATGGACATCACCTCCTTTGTAAATTTTGAATAAAACGAATACAATGATAGTAAAAAAAAAGAAGCATCCCACATACGGGAGCTAAATTAACACCCATTCGGCGAAATCACAACCCCACATTATTATACGACGCTCAAATGCGAAGGATCACAAGCAACTATAAATAACTGCTTAGGTAAAGCTAACAGTCGACTCCACATGAGTTTGACCCAAAAGAATATACATCAAGTCTTGATTCGATCTAAGTCAGATAATAATACATGTCCTGCTCGATGGAGTAACACCAGATACAAGAAAAGTATAGTACACAAAAAGGCGGTTACTAAACATGTAACCCACCTAGCAAAATAAGCAAGAACCCAAAAAGATGATATGTCAACAATGCCGCTAGGTATCCTTGCGGTCGGTCCTGCAAGAAGCTAAGGCACAACGAGGGTGAGTTACCAACTCAGTGAATAAAATATAACATCACAAGACACACACACACACACACTATATAATAAGCATGGTGAATAAAAGCGAGTGCAATGAAATCGACATCACCTATAAAATCATCATGAAATCCGTGTCAATTATCGCTATCCAGAATCTCATCATATCACACCGGTATATCCGAATCGGTCTCTCGTCCTTCCTCGATTACCGGATCACACCAAACATATTTTACACCGGTGTATCCGAAATCGGTCTCCCCCCTTCCTCGATTACCGGATCACATCAACCATATCTCACACCGGTGTATCCAAATCGGTTTCTTCCCCTTTTCTCGATTACCGGATCAAACCAAACATATTTACATAAGAAATCCATGATATCAGTACCGGTCTCTCCCCCTTCCTCGATAACCGGATATCACCACATGTAAAACAAGCTTAATAATTATCATACGATAATATATATATATATATATATATATATATATATATATATATTAGCATCCCATACCACTGATATATATATCATCATCAATAAATACCACAATCTCACAAGATCAACAATATATAACGCATAACGAAATCAGGGTAAGCAGCAATTAATACTTACGAGTAGCATGGCAATTTTAAATGTCATGGCAGTACCAACGATGTGTAGTGTTCATGCGAGTCTATGATTGTGAAACATGGCAATCGTTGGTTGTTATGCAGTGTTCTATCGGGTGTGTTCCTATAGCATGGCGATCAGAATATAAGAGATGAAATGGAACATGAAACACGACATTTTAACTAAGTATTGTTTACCGCCGAAAACCGGGAAAGACTGACGTCTTGCCTGAATCTGGGGGCAGATGCTATTTGGTTTTATCCGTCCATCTCTCCGAAGATGCCAAGTTGATTTATGTCACCGTGTATCGGAGGTTTAGACGGATGCGGCCAATGTAGCAGACTTCGTCAGATTCCCCCTCGCTTGAGGGGTTTTTGATTGTGGGGATGCTCTTCCCTGAAGGCGCAAGCCCCTGCACTTAATTACGTTACCGCATCGCGGTAACAACTTTCTCCTTCTCCAGAATTTCACTTCATGTCGTGGGTGTTTTTTTTGTTTATGGTTGCCCGTGGATTGTATACGGAGACTAATTTATGGCGTCGCCCGTAGGACGTGGATTAGTCTAAATCCGTATTTACTTAGATTTGGGTTTGGTGTTTTAGTTTAAAGACACGTTAGCCATATTGAGGCTAAGATCAACTTAAACGTTCGTTAACGATACGTTAGTCTGATTTGAGACTAAGATCAACTTAACGGAAAGAGCATTTAGGGGTTCTATTGTTCCAGTTTAAGGACGTAGTGGTCCATAGGTAGTTTAGGGACATTGCGGTCCATTTCCAGTTTAGGGACATGGTGGTACATTTAATATATGGCCGTCGGGACCCGTCACCTCTCTGACGACGTTGAAGGATTACAACGACAGGTGTCAGAGGAGTTCGGAGATGTACCCTTGAACCAAAGTTGATTGGGGGTCTTATAATTCAATTTAGGACTAAAGTCTGTTTGAATGTTTAAGGATACGTTAGCCATATTTGAGGCTAAGATCAGCTTAAACGGGATCGTTTAGATCCAACAAAAGAGCGTTTGGGGGCTCTATTGTTCCAGTTTAGGGACGTAGTGGTCCATAGGTAGTTTAGGAACATTGCGGTCCACTGCCAGTTTTGGGGATGGATATTAGTTTAAGGACGCATTAGTCCATGGGTTTAGGGACCCCATAGTCCATATGGATGTGTTTAAGGACGCATTAGTCCATTAGTTTAGAGACGCATAAGTCCATGGGTTTAAGGACCCCATAGTCCATATAGATGTGTTTAGGGACGCATTAGTCCATTAGTTTAAGGACGCATTAGTCCATGGGTTTAAGGACCCCATAGTCCATATGGATGTGTTTAAGAACGCATTAGTCCATTAGTTTAGGGACGCATAAGTCCATGGGTTTAAGGACCCCATAGTCCATATAGATGTGTTTAGGGACGCATTAGTCCATTAGTTTAAGGACGCATTAGTCCATTAGTTTAAGGACCCCATAGTCCATATGGGTGTGTGGTTATCGGGACCCGTCACCTCTCTGACGTCGTTGAAGGATTACAGCGATAGGTGTCAGAGGAGTTCGGAGATGTACCCTTGAACCGGACGTAAATTGATTTAAGGGAGCAGCCGTGCTCAGTCAATTTAATTTGAGGACTTACGGCCATGATTGGGCTAAGTCCAGTTGAGAATATTCAACGTTTTTATCTTTGGCCTATTAGGCTTGTGCTAGAGCTTTGCCCTTGTTTAATAATGCACTGCATTTTCTTTTGGCCTGCTAGGCCTTTTTGATTTGGGCTCAGTCCCTTTGTAAATGATGCAGAGCATCTGTTTTAGTTTGGGCTCTGCCCCTTTTTAAAATAATGCATTGCATTTTATTTGGCCTGTTAGGCCTTTTTTAATTGGGCTTGGCCCTTCTGCAGTGCATTAATTACTTGACAGTGGCTTGTCAGGCGCTTTGCGCCAATTACTGAGCGCAAGCGCTTGTCGTGGTGACACGTGTCACACTCTGGTGAGCGCAAGCGCAACAGCGCAGTGCGCTGCGCTGTTGTGCTACTGACACATGGCGCGCTCTGGTGAGTTGCGCCAACTTTAAAGAGCAATGCTCTATTTTTAAAAGCGCATAGCGCAAGTGGTTCTGGAGCTGACACGTGGCGCTCTCTGGTGGCTTGCGCCAACCCAGGAACGCAACAGTGCAGTTTTTGCAAGTGCAAGGCACTGTTTCAATAACTTGAGAATCTTTAAGATTCCAAAACCAATGGTTCATAAAAAAGTGCAAGGCACTGTTATTATTTATTTTTTATTGAAGATCATTGATCTTGTTCTTAGATCAATGATCTATTCAGAAGAAGTTCTTCTCTATTTTTTTTGTAAAGGTTTTTATCTTCTTTCCCTTCTTGAGTTCTTCTCAAAATTCTTCAGAGTTCTCTCTGTTTTGTTGTTTTCGAAGTTCTTGATGTTCCTCCTCATTGAATTGGGGTCTAGGATCCTTTATATAGTGCCCATTAATTTGTTAAAGAGATCATTCTCTGAGTGATTTGGGGAATTTTCCCCACCGTTGGATCTTTGATCCAAGGGCTTCTGTTTTACAGAAGACAATCTTCTTATTTTAACAAGAATAGAAAGATCTTACTGGAATTTTAATTCTGTTTGGCGCAGATGCACCAGCGCTTGACACGTGTCGCGCAGCGCAGAGCGCAGCACAACTGCGCTGCCACGTGTCGCGCAGCGTAACTGCGCTGCCACGTGTCGCGCAGCGCAGAGCGCAGCGTAACTGCGCTGCCACGTGTCGCGCAGCGCAGTGCTTGCGCAACTGAAGCGTGCTTCATTTAATTTTGTTTTAAATAGAGCCTTGCTCTGATTGGGCGCGCTGCCTTGGGCGCTGCGCTGACGTATCATCTTTTGACACGTGGCGCGTTGCGCGCAGCGCAAGAGATTTGAAGCGTTACTTCAATTTTTTTGAATTTTGAAATTCAAACCGAGCTTTGCTCTGATTGGGGGAAACAAATGCCCCCCCACCGTTGCGCTCACGTGGCGCACACGTGAGTGTAGCGGTGGCAAGATCTTGGCCGTTGGATGAACGGGTGAGTTGAAGGGGCGCAAGAGCCTATAAATAGGACCCTTGGTCCTTAGTAAATGTTTTACCATTTTCAAGAATCTTGATTTTCAGAGCCTTGCTCTTGCTTAAGAATTTTAGAGCCTTGCTCTCGTTTCTTCCCAAGAACTTCAGAGTTCAAAATTTAGAATCATCTTAGGTAAAATTTAAATTAAATTAAATTAAACTTAATTAACAGAGCCTTGCTCTCATAGATCTTTGATCTAAAGAAAACCCCTTTAGGGTTTCACCAAGAGAGTCTTGCTCTCAAGAATCCATAGATCTACAGAGATCTTGTTTCATGGGTTTTAACCCATGAACAGAGCTTTGCTCATGGATCAAATGAAGATCATTTTATAAGTTTTCATGGATTTTTTTAAGACCCCAAATTTTTAATCTTTAGGAGTTAAAATTTTCTTTTGATGGATTTTTCCATCATTATTACAGAGCTAGGCTCTTTTTAGGAAATTTTATTCCCTTAAGATCAGAGTTTGACAAATGTCACTCTGTGACAGAGCTTTGCTCTGAAAGAGGAGATTTTCCCCTTGACTCTAAGGATTTCCCATTAATGAGAATATTCTCTTGGGGATCACTTCATTAATTGACAGTTTCATCCAATGATAGGGTTGTCTTATTAAATGATGCACTGTCATCCAGATTTTGTGGGTCCCCATTTGGTCCCCTACCCACTGCATTGCAATGTAGTATAAATTTTAAGATGCCAAACGTTGGAATTACAACACTGGCGGCTAATTTTTGTCCCTCCACAGGAAACATGCCTGCTGACCTATCATTCCCATTTGTTCGCTCGGAGGGAGGTTTTCTCCAGGCACCAGTGGACCGAGAGGTGCTCACTCTCATCAAGGATCATGACCCCGAGCACAAGAACCTTCACCTGTGGGGTAGGTGGTATAACGATATCATCCAGGGTCGCCGAAGCTTCGGTTTCGCTACGCCGTCCGAGCCCATATTTTCGATCCCCTATGCAGATGAACCTTCGGTGAAGTATGCCGTGGAGGTCAAAAATTGGAATTCGGATGACCTCCTCCAGCCTGCAATTGGGGCTATTCCCGTGCAGCCGCCGCCGGCAATACACATTTTGGGGAGGCGAATCTGTCAAGGTGAAGCACGCCCTTGGGGACAGGCCTATAACATTGGATTGATCCCGCGCCCGCCCGCCGGATATTTGCAGTGGGCCCGGTACATCTTATCAGCGAAGAGGACTCATCTGATGAAGATTGGTTTGTATTCGGCCATCTATGTCTCGCTCTTTGAGTATCCCTCTCCTCCAACGTGGTGGGTTAAGGCTTTTATTGAACAATAGAATATCCCCACCCACACCTTCCTGACGACGGACAAGGAAGGTTCTATCTCCTTGGAGGAGTTTGCTGAAATCTCGGGTCTGCCGATGAGGGGGGAGCATTACGAGGAGCTGCTTCCTCCTGACGAATACGTCTTTGCCACCAAGCCGTTGGTGTTTGATCTGATGCCGGAGAACGCTATTCAGCACCAGTTTCCGGGCTTGGTGAATGTGCTGGAGATCTATGAAGGGCTCTATCTGGAATCGAGCACCCGGGGAGTCAGTTTCGTAGATTTTATCGCCCGCTTCATTCGGCCGGAGTTCCTATCGGAGCGGAGCGAGAATTTCGCCCAGCTTGATGACCCTTTTGGCTTCGGCTTGGACCGCTGACCCACATCGGAGGATGATCACAAGGACTTTTATCTCCCCGGCGCCACCGTCATGCCCTTGTCAGAAATCGCCGTCCCGGGCATGGATGAGGAGACCTTTTTTGTAGGGTTCCTGGGATTGTGGCTGTGCAGCTTTGCGCTCCCCATGCACCCGCGCCACATGCGGCCGTCTGTTTTCTACCCAGCGCATCGGATAGTGGCTGGTCTGCATTTGACAGTAGCAATCGTCGGGCTGGCTCACCTTTATAATGGACTTAGCGTAGCGGCGGATGCTAATGAGCCTGGGGTGCAGCCTGCTAACTTCCTGATGCATTACTTCACCTCTTGGATGGAACTGCATGTGCACGGGGTGTTCGGCGCCAACAAGATCCCTCCGTTTTTTGAGAAGTGCAGACTCCCAAGAGTCATGTGGTTGGTCAGTGCTTCGATCGTGCTTGCGTCTCCGCGGGAGGCTAGGGGGTTGCTCCTCCGTCCACACCTGGTCGGAGCGAAGGTTTCTTTTTTGGATAAAGTCATAACCATAGGCTCAGAAACTACCAAGTCAGTGGTGCCGCTGCGCGATGATTTCAAGGACGTGGCCTCCGTACTGAAAGCTCGGGAGATCCTCCACCTCTACTCTATTCGGCCGGGCTACCTGGTGTTTAGGCAGAATGAGACGGCACTCTTCATGAAGTATAAGCCTCACCGGTTCACTCAGCAATCGAGCTATCACCAGGGAATCCCGATGGAAGCTTTCTTGGAAAAGCCCATGGCCAGCCGAGAAGGGATAAGGAATGCAATACACCATTTCATGTGGCTTAACACGGGTTCCTATTTCTTCATCAGCGAGCCGAGCTGCGTCCCCAAGGTGCTCAACGCGTACGTGGCTTGGTACGCGCATGCAATGGGTCCAGTTATCCTTATGGAGAAGCGCATGCTGGTTGACCGCAAGGGTGCGCCTCCCGGCGGCGATCGCAAGGCTCCCTTGAAGCTAAGGACCCCGGTCATTCCTCCGCTGAAAGATGACGGAACCGTGCCACCGCGCGTGTTGAGCCCTTCTCGCGGACTGCCGCTCCGTGGTACTGCGGATGCACCACCAGCGCCCCGTTCTCCAGTGGAGACGGTAGATGTGGTTTCGCCGGAGTCTGGCGTGGGCACAGATATCGGGACCCGCCGCCCTAGGGTGCCTGCAAAGCGCAAGTCGATCTCGGGTGCACCCAGGGCTGGTAGGCAGAAGAGGAAGAAGAAGTCGCTCCTCTCTCTCGACGCAATCCTCGGTTTAGAGCCTCAGGCCCCTCTTACCGAAGGTATAAGCGAGTATGGCAGCAATAAAGGCTTCTCGGTAGACCCCGCAGACACTGACCTGGCGGCTGCCATTGCGGCTTCTGCGCGATCAGCGAGGCTCGAAGCGTGGTTGGATAAACTCGCTCAAGCAGGTAATCATTAGCTGTACTCTTCGTCATTTTATAGCATTTTTATTATTATCTTCGATTAATGCTTTCCCCCTTTTTTAACAGGTGTCACTACCGAAGAAGTCGTCGCTGCCTCTTTAAAAACCTTCCAGGAGGAGGAAGAGAAGCGTGCTTCAATGGGCATCGGTACGTCTCGCCTTATTAAGTTTTTTATCCTCTTTTCTGATGGTCAACCTAACCTTCTTCCTTTGCTTCTTTGCAGGGGCTGCGCCGGCTGATGCGGGGACTCTCCCCGGGCCCGCTACTGAAGTCCCAATCTCCTCAGGGCTGCCGCGAGAGCCTCAACTCGACAAGTCGACGAGGGATGCCTTGAAGGATTTGGAGGCATCCTTGTTCACAGACGAGGACGTCTCAATGAAGGAGGCTTTGAAAAGGTCTGTCTCAACGGCCCAGGAGGAGAGAAAGCAGCTAAGGCGCGAGGCGAAGGCACGCAGGGCTGCTTTGGCCGTGGGAGCTGGCCCAAGCACCGTCCCTCGTGCTGCTACTCCTTTGGAAGAGTCTCCGGTCGCCCTGTCCACTGCTCATAGGCGGGCGTTGCGTGCAGCTCGGGAGACCAACGATCAGTCTACCTCAGGTAGTGTGTCTTTCAAGATTTTGTTGTAAGAATTGTAAACCTATCAGTTCTTATATATCTCGGTCTGCAGGGCCAAGTCCAACCGTTGGGGAGGCAGAAACCGTCGAGCCTAAGGGGACAGAGGAAGAGGCACCGGCCGAACCCGAGCTGACGGTGGGCAACGTCGCCGGGGTTGCTGAGCTTGAGCTGGGGGCTGAGGGAGCTGCACCAGAGAAGGTCGTTGATGCCGAGCCCAAGGTGGCGGCAAATAAGACGACCGCTATAACTGAGCCTGGGGCAGCGGAGGACGAGGCGCCTGAGACCAGTGACCCCATGGTGACGGCGGATGAGACAATGGAGACCGCCGAGCCCGAAGAAGTAGCGGGTGAGAAGGGCACGACTCTTGGGGACAAACCAGCTGCTCTTTGTCAAGAGTCTGGCAATGCTTCAATTATTGCTCTCCCCGTCTACGGTCCCCCGCCGTCTCCTGGTCGGGCGAGTACTACGACAGCCCCTGTCGAGTCCGGTGATGAGGCCACGGGAGGTGGACTCGTATCAATGGAGGAGGGAGACGCCTCCGTTTCGGCTGGCGGCTCATCAGGTAAATTTTGAGTTATTGTCCCTTTTTTTTATATCTTGCGATCCTTTCTGACAAGTTTATCTTTGTTTTTAACGCAGGTGCGGCCAGTGTCGATGCTCCATTGCTCGAGGGAGCACCGTCAACTACTGCCTTGGCGGTGGTCACCTCTCAGCCTTCCCTTGTACCATCGCAGATGTTGGAAGGTATGGATTTGCAACCTATTAGTTTTATCTTTCAAGCGCATAATTTATGTACTAATGTCATACTATTGCGTCTTTTTAGGAGTGCTTTTTGATCATCTCTATCAGGTGTTGCACCCGCACTTCTCATTCCCATCTGAACTCGCTTCTTCCTCCAGTGGCGCTGGTGAGTATTGTTTCCAATCGATGCTTTTCTTTTTTCAATAATGGAATTATTTCTGACTCTTCCGTGTCCTAATTGCAGTGCTACAAATCGAAGGAGGAGATGAAAGATCGTTCGCGCCACCGGCCCTCCCGGCCTTGCCACCTGCTGCAGCTGGTATAGTAAACTATCGCATCGATGAATTTTTTTTGTATTTCTTGAACCGTCATCTAATCGTATTTTGTTCTTTCAGCTGTCGTTCCGATCCCAGCGCTCTTTGAGTCTCGCGTTATAATGCCGGCAGGCCCTTTCCTGAGACGTCCGTCTTCAAAGGGTGCTGTAATGAGCCTGGGCATGCTGAGCGGATACGTCGAGGAGCTTGACGCAGACGCTCTCCCATCTGCTGCGGATTTCGCTGCGGAGGTTAACCCGATGTTGGCGGCGCTTGTGACTTTTCATGATGGAGGCGTCGTCGAGCTTTGGGTTAATCACTGCAGGGAAATCGAGGTCCGCCTGCATCAATCGGAGCTTATGCGCCCTGCTCCCGAGACCTTAGCCGCAAGCAATCAAAGAGCAGCATGGATTGAGCAAAGCGCTTCTTACTTCCAACACCTAGAACAAGAAGCGACTTTCAGGCTGAGGGAATGCCAAGAGATCTCAAACGAGACGGCTCGTCTGCGCGCTGAGGTTGAGGCAAACGCCGCCCAGGTGAAGGTTATCTTCGAGGGCCTTCTGGAGCGTATCTCTAACGGGCTAAACTTGAAGCGGGAGCTGTAAGTGCACGGCGGCGCCCCGGCCGTCAATCCGACGCCGGAATGCGGAAACGAAAAACTTTTCAAACTAGAAAATCGGCACCACCGCGCACAAAAATCCCGGATCGGGCCATTAACCTAACTACTAGCAAACAAGAGATGGGTAGAAAGAAGCTATACCAAGTGATCCGTGTCCTTCGGTCTTCGCCTCCACTCCGATCTCCTCGCGGAATCTCCGATCGTCGCCTCCTCATCGAAACTGGCACCACATCGCCGGATTCTTTTACGGGCTCCCACCTCTGGACCGAGGCAACTCGGGCACGAAGTTGGCGAGCCGACGTGCCCAAGGGGTGGTGTAGATGAAGTGTAGAATGGTTGTCTCTTGGGGTTATAGAAGTTGCCTTTGATGGAGGAATGAGCAATGGACTTTGGAGTGAGGTTGATGAATTTGTGTAGCATGCAAAAATGAGATGATCAAATTTCCCTCATCAAAAATGAAACCCCTCCTCTCACTCTCAAGTGGCCGGCCCCTTTTCTCCATGGTGGAGAAAAAGAATGAATTTCTCCAAAAAAAAGAAAATGAAACAATATGAGAATAAAAAGGTCACCCCAATTTCTAATCAATCCTCATCCAAATCAAATCTCATAAAAGCAAAGGAAAAGACTTAAAAAGAATCTCATGATGGTAGAACCATCATGAAGCCATAAAATGCAAGAAAACCCCTCCACCAATGCTAATTTGCGAACTTGCAAATTAGCCCTCCTACGGAAAAGTCCGGCCGGGAAGGAACAAAGGAAAACCGGCCGAAACTGAATGCAAACTGGCAACTTCAGAAAACTGATCCCATAATAAATTACAGGAAAACCCCGCGACTGCATATACATGGCCGCATTTGTATTCCCACTGAATACAAATGCAAAGAGACAAAATTTACACTGTACAATACTAGGATCCGGCTTAAACCAAAGCCCGCTAGTATTATCCGTCCGATCACGATCCGTGCAATACCGCACGTATCTGATCGAACCCTGCCATATCTCCATACGGCCTCTACAGCGTTTCGCCCGAAACTTGAGTAACTGTGTGTGGTGGACTCTAAAGACTCGTCAATACTATGGCTGTGGATTTAACCACTAGCACGTCAGAGGTATGAGCCATACGTGACGGGCTACCGGCTATTGACCAAAAGGGACGTCGATGAGCGAACTCATCCTGACACCCTACTGAGCCTGTCAGTGACAATATCCGTACAGTCTGGTCCGTTCGTCTATGAGCATCGCATAGCGGGCCTAGGGGGTTGGTAAAAGTCAGACCCCCAAAAGCGGTACAAGTCGTGTCGGAGTGTAGCCCAGAACACCCTGAGATACTACTGGAATACCTACCAGTAAATCTCCTGCCTTGGCCAAGGACTTTTCATGTACTGGCTCTCCTAGACACAGCGCGACCTCACCCCCAATACCGGGAGAGACGAACCCCTGCAGATCCGCTCACTGCCTCCATGTGGCTCGGGACTGTACCCAACTAAAACCTGTTTGCACGTCTCCTTTGAGCGTGGTAGGGTAGTAATCAAAGCACAGTGGGAACTCACACGAGACAAATGACGATCTCAGGTCGATGAACTAACCTGTACACATGTCACCAGGGAACTGCTATCTGACGTCAGGTATAATACCAACTAGCAGGTTCACGGCGAGTCCTGTCCGGTGTACTTATAACCCAATGAGCACCTGTATACATCTTAGGTGAACCAACTGACACCAGTGGCTTGTGAGACCGGCCACCGCCCCTCGTCGGGGTCTTGACTGTATACACTAGTCTACTCTGGAGTATCGATGCCCTGTCTCGAAACTCCCACGACTAGGGATCTTTTAAGGATGTGCTTATAGACCCCAGCTCCCACGTATATGATCGCCCTCATACTGCTGGTAGTCAAGCAAGAATCCTAGGGGCTCTAGCAACGTGTAATAGCGACTCGCAAGGTCACCTAAAGCAGTACACGATGATAAAGATAAACCAGATAGCATACTATCATCTTGAGTAAGACTGTCCTACCGGGATAGGTCCTCCCTCAATCATTGCAATCACGTGCATGTGATCCAATAATTGACTCTGAGGGCACTATCTCCAACAATCTCCCACTTGCAGTCAAGGCTAATTATTGCGATGTCGCATACTCACAGCCCGTGTGATACCGAACACCCAACTCCTCTACTAGTCAGTCTCACAAAGCTTGTTTGCGAAACTATTGCGTTTGAGGAATAGCCTCAGTGAGTGGATCCGCCGTGGTGTTTCTTTCTATGTCTCTCTTTATCTCAAGTTCACGGAGAAAGCCATCTCCCGAAATGAGCAATACCTGTCTTAGAATATGTCTGGATATCTGATGGGACTTAGCTCATAAATGAACTCCAAATCCAAACTTCTTAGACTGTATCATCAACTGAACTTAATCAGTATCTTGCGCCATCCTTCCCTCAGTATCCACCTGGACCACCTGTCCAAAATACTGCCCCTTGTCAGAGGGAAAACTATAACTCTGACAGCCACTCTGTCATCCAGGTCACCTTGGAAGCCTGGAATGATAACTGTCTTCCAAAGGAGGCTGCCGTTATCATTTCCCTAGAACATCCACTTATGTTCTAAAACTGCTTCCGATTGTTTCTCCAGGATTGGATTAATATCAACTTATTGCATCTACTGCAAGAACAACATCTGGTGTGGTACTTGACATCTTATGATTGACTCTATTGCCTAAGCAAGTGATTTGCCAATCATGCACATCTCTCTCCCCTTTAGTCTGTAAGACATCTTTAGAGAGGGTGACTCCATCACCTGCAGGTATACTACCGTGCCAGGAGTCGTCCATTCTAAAAACCTTTAGAATGTTGTCTAAGTACCCAGATTGGGAAACCACCCAAATCTAGATCTAAAACCATAGATCTAGTGATCAGAATGTCTGATATAATATCCAAGTCCCATGTGGAGAAACCACCGTGTGACAACCAAAGTATAACCGATCGTAGTATAGGAATATCACTTCCCACTCCGTGTATGTCATCAAATACCAGGACATCACACCCTACTACCTTCTTAACAGATCCATCCCCTATTCTGATGAAGTCAAACCTATGACTGTCACATTAGAAATAAATGATCTATCTCCGCTATATCTGCTTTAGTCTATAAATAGACATAAGCCACTTGTCCACCATGCTTCCGCTGCTCCCACTGACCACGACAACCCTCTGGCAGAGTCATATAGACGTACACTTCTAAAGCCAGTTTAGAACGACGCTATACTCATCCTTCTGCCGGGTCTCACAGTCTGGAACAACAGCAATGGTAAGTCTGGGTAAACAAGAACCTCCCTGCCACCGTCCTTGAGCATACCAAAGTACCTCTCGAGCGCCTAAGGTTACCCACCATATCCGCGGAGTGGCTAATGGAATGTCAAACCAGATTGAATCTTTAGGTTCTTATCAAATTTTCAGTAATCGTTTGCGGTTCTGGAATCACTTCCAGTTCTACCATACTCCCACTACTGTTTTATGAAAATATCCAATTTTATTAAAACTGTGGCGAGTCAAGAACAATATCACTATTGATCTTCCAGATGGTAGAAAATCAACCCTCGTCATAGCCCGGGTCAACCCACAAACAGCCATTATAGAAACGTGCCTTGAGTTGTCCAGTGTCTGGTTTTAAGCATAAGCCGGACAACTCCCCGTACCTCAACATCGTTAAGATATGAACTGTTCTATATCCAATATAGAAACAGAGGCACTGATTTAATTGAACCAGATTCAAATCATGCAGCTGTCTCCAGTGCATGTCAACTAAATGGAAGGAGGCCGATCAGCGTTACTCAACTTAGGAATGCTTCCAATTATGAGTAACCTGAAAGAGAAGCAAGTTCTCTTAAACATTACTATCAACTGAACACCATATGTTCATATCAGATTTTTGCATTTTTATACCGCCCAATTTTTATCACATTGCATATCGGTAGGTACTCTTGAGCCGTGTTTGCTAGTCAATTGCAGGATACAGGTTCTCGGCTCTAAACGGTGAAATCCATGGAAAAATACGACAAAATCCGAGTTCCTGCCAACCACAGATAAAACACGGGTCTCCGCTCTTTATCCGTCTGTTGCCACACACCAGTTTAGGAGACAAAATGACAAATCAATTGTCACCTTCATGCACAAAGTACAATGGCAACACAAGATCCAAGAAATTTACGCGGAGCTCAAGAAAATCCATGTCCAAAGTCCACCTTTCCCTCAACAGAAATTCTGGAAAAATCGTGAAGACAAATTGAGAAAATACATATACCAGAATTAAGTACAATGAAGACCAGGGAAGCACAAAAAAACAGAGCCTCCAACTCATCTATATGGCCGCGGAAACGCGGCCTAAGCATGCTTAGGCCGCGGTTCCGCGGCCGTACTGGCGCCGCAGACAGAGATTTTTCAGGGGTAGAATTGTCTTTTCATTTGTGTTCTGGTGGTTGCCCTAGGTTTTCATTTTTCAGCCTATAAATAGCCCAGAACTTTGTGAAGGAAAGGGTCCATAATCTTGTATTTTATTTTCTAGGTTTAGTGTGTTTCTTCTTTCTCTTCTCATCTCTTCTCCATTAAAACTTGTAGTGAGCTTGTGAGTGAAGAATGATGAATAAAGAAGAACCGTTTATTATTTTGCTTGTCTTAGTATCTTGTTAATTGTTGTAATTTTAATTTGTTAACTAGTTGTTGTTATTTCTTGTTATTTCTTTCTTCTCTCTTTTTCTTTATCCTTAACACAACCATGATGCTTACGCTTGATCCTTACCAAGGTGAGGTCGCAAATAGCTAGTTGTTATCTTCTAATCTCTTTCTTTCTATCTTCCTCTTTTGTTTTGTTTTATTTTTCCATATCATGATGTGTGAGTAGTTTCATACTTGTTAGGGTAGGATAAGGGAAGTTTGAGAGAAGGAAATCTCTCTCACTCTTTCTTTGCCCAACAGCTTAATTCGACTCCCGTTAATTGAACCACAATCCGCTCCTTACGGCACCCTATCCTACATGATAGCGGTGATTCCGTAGTGAGACCGGTTGTGGTTGAATTAACCGGAGGTTATGGCTAAGAGCCAAGAACGGACGGACAAGCACCAAAAGGAAGAACTTATGCGTTGGAAAGCCTAGCTTATACTCGCAAGTTCCTTCCTAGTCGTGCTAATCCCCGTTGTTGCCGATTACCGTAACACCGATATTAAGAGGGGCAATGAAAGATGTGGGAGACTCCTAACTCAAACTAACCTAATCCTAACCCTAACAAGCTCTCTTCACATATCACTTCAACACTTAGATAATCACAAACAAAATCTGGACTTCCGGACTTAACTCGTTAAAACACATAGAAAAAGATTCCCATCTCCCTGCGGACGACCCGTACTCAACCGGCTAGCTACAAGCGAAACCGTCTTGATTGCGGTAATTAACTAAACTTAAACACGCGGAATCGCTAACAATCAAATGGCGCCGTTGCCGGGGAGACGGTAGTTTATTTCTTTGTGTAATTTCGGGTTAACTTGTGAATATAAAAACAACCAAAAAACCAAACAAAAAAATATACTTTGTAAAAAATCATCTTGTTATTTTTGATTAGTTTTTGTGCAAGTGTGCAGGATAATACGGAGTTCAAGTTCAGTGCCAAAGACGTGGGAAGATAGACCCACATTTCGCGGCTACACCGCGACGGATCAAAACGAAGCAAACGGTCTACTGTAAAAATCTGGAGCATATACAGTAAGCAAACAAAGATTCAGCAACTCCAGGCAAGCAGAGAAGACCCAGACCAGAACACCCCAAAAATTCAGAAGCCCAATTCCACTTTCTTGCCGCGGAACCGCGGCATAAGCAAGCTTAGGCCGCGGAACCGCGGCCGTTTGGTGGCCTCAGGGGTGCAATTTCTCTGTAAGTGTTTCTCTCCTCTCTCCCACTCCTCTGGACTCCAATAAACTGTGTTTTCTGCAGATTTCTTTGCGCAAATTCTCTTCCCCCTTCCAATAAACTGTTCTTGTGCAGGATTCTTTGCGCCGCGCTAAAAAAATAAAAATTGTTTGCAGTTGATTTGTTACTGCTTTGCATTTCTTAATACGGACTTAAGGGGCTTGAAACCAATTCAGATTGGGTGGGGATTTCATCACCTTTCCCAGGACCCCAAAAATCACAAAAAGCATATGCATTGACCATTGTAAAATTAAAAAATACTAGACTTCAGCCCTAAGGACTTCGCGCTCATTAGGACAGAGGACTAGTTACAGGCATCGGCCGTTTATCCTATCTGACTTTTGCGGTGCCTAGGCAAGTGTGACGAAGGCAAGTGGTTATTTAATTAAGGAACTTCGCGAAAGCGTTGGACAACCTCCCACTTACCTGGCACTTATCTGGCCGCATTAGACGGAGAAGAGGCGGTTTGAGGTCCTTTTTCTAGCCCTCTGGAACAATTAGGAGCAGGTCTAGTAGACCTAGGTGACCCTAGATCTAGGTGAGATTGTGCATATCTTATTTGTGATTGCTTAAAGCCATAAGTCCGTACATATTTCTGTAAAGCTCTTTCTAAAAAAAAAAAGAAAAAAAAATCAAAAACTTTTATAAAAACTTGCCCTTTGTCGCCAAATTCATTTTTCACCCTCCACCCATCATTTTCTCCATTGACGTTTTCTTACCCTCACCTTCTCCGCTTTGACTATACTAAACTCGTTTAGTGTATGTCCGCTTGGACTCGGGACACTAGCGCCCGTCTAGTCCGCGTTACGTTAGTCGCTACCGACTACGCGATCGACTCCGAAGTCGAAACTCCGTCCACTCCTCTTTCACCCCTTCCTTTGCCGGCCAACTCCGACGTTGACCGGAATTCTGTTCATACATCTTCACCTTCACCTTCACCTTCACCAACCTCTTCTTCCGCGATGTCAGGATTTAATCCGAACATCTCTTTGACTACCGCTGGATTGGCTCCACCTCCTACGGAGACCAATATCCCACCACCACCGCCCGTTGTAGCGCCGCAGCGAATCGCGCTCCACGATCGTTTCTATCCTACCCGTTCTGCACTTCCCACCTGCCTTTCTCTTCCTATGGCCAATGGGGATAATTTTGAAATTAAGCCCCACTTCATCAACATGCTCCCACGATTTCATGGGCTTGAATCTGAAGATGCCTATATCTTCATCAATAAATTTCAAAACGTCTGTGCCATGATGAAAACCACTCAACTGTCGGACGATGCTATACGTCTACGGGTCATTCCGTTCACTTTATGCGATCTTGCTGAAAAATGGCTGTATAGCACCGCTTCCCACTCCATAACCAGTTGGGACGAGTTTGTAAAAGCGTTTCTAAAGAAATTTTATCCGAATCATAAAACCGCAAGGATTCGAAATGAAATCAACCAATTCTCTCAGCTTCCTTCTGAACCCTTCTGGAAGTGCTTTGACCGATACAAAGACCTTCTTGTTCAGTGTCCTCACCACGGTATAGAGAAATGGCAACTTTGCCAAACCTTATACGAGGGCCTGAACCCAGCAACGAAGCAGTTGTTGGAAACCATTTGTCAGGGCCACTTCCTATCGAAATCTGACGAGGAAGCGTGGCAGTTCTTTGACGACCTTGTGGAGCAAACGCTACAATGGGAGAGCACCAGACCGACTTCTTCTTCTTCTACCTCCACTTCTACCGGTCAGTCTAGGGTAGGAATTCACCAACTTGATGTCTCTATTGCAATGAAAGCTGAAATGGCTGCAATAACGAGAAAGCTTGAAGCGATAGAGAGCAAATTTTCTTCTCCTGCTCCTGCCCCTGTTCTCCCCCTTCGTACCATTTGCGCTTGTTGTTCCGATCCTTCCCACTTGACCGAAGAGTGTCCTTACAATCCACCCTCGCAAGGACAGGATCAGGTTAATGTTGCATTTCAGCAAAGACCGAGGAATGATCCATACTCTTCCACCTACAATCCCGGTTGGAGGAACCACCCCAATTTCTCCTGGAATCAGAATCAGAATCAATTCCAGGGCAACAATTTCCAAAGGGCCCCTCCGCCGCAACAACAAGCGCAACAACAAACTCAGTTTCAGCAGCCCTTCCAACCCCAACCTTTTCAAAATCAGACGAACAACTTTGCACCCAACAATTCTTTTCCACCAAACAACTTTGTTCCGTCAAACAACGATAAGGTTTCCTCGCTCGAACGAAGTCTGGAGGCGTTCGTTAAACAATCGACTCAGTCCACCGCCAACATCCAGTCTTCCATTCAGTCCTTAGTGCAACACACTGCCGCTCACGGGCAAAGCATCAAGACCATCGAGGCCCAGATTGCACAGCTGAATGCGGCCTTAAGCGAGCGAGAGAAGGGGAAGCTCCCGTCCCAACCACTCCCAAATCCCGGTCACCCACATAATGTACATGTTGCTCTTGAACAACAAAATCATAATGTGAGTGCCGTGACCACATTGAGATCGGGAAGGATGCTGTAAAACAACATCGGCACACGTATCAACGAAGACACCCCGGCCGCTTCTTCTTCTTCTTCTTCTTCAGCTTCTTCGCCTTCTGAGCCTATTCTCCATTCTTCAAAAGGCTCTCCTTCTTCTTCTTCTTCTGCTCTGAACGGACCCACTTCTCACTCCATGAAAACACCTGTTCTGGGATCCGTTCCAACTCCACAATCTTCTCCTCCAGCATTAGACTCAACCAATTTTAAAAATGTTCCATTTCCAAACCGGTTGAGGTCTAATAAACAAAATCCTCAAATGGAGAAGATTCTGGAGTTATTTAAGCAGGTTAACATTAACATTCCTCTTTTAGATGCTGTCCAACAAGTCCCGTCCTACGCGAAAATCTTAAAGGACTTGTGCATGAAAAAGAGGAAGTCTCAGATACCCAAGAAAGTTTTCTTGGCCAGTGCTGTGAGTGATGCCCTTACCCAATCTTTACCACAAAAACGGAAGGACCCTGGCTGTCCTACGATTTCAATTACCATTAGGGATAAGAACATCAACCGCACACTATTAGATCTTGGTGCCAGTGTTAACCTGCTTCCGTATTCAGTATACGAGCAATTAGGCGTCGGAGAGCTGAAACCCACGCACTGCACTCTCCAAATGGCCGACCGATCGATCACCCATCCTAGGGGTGAGCTAGAGGATGTGTTAATAAAAGTCGGGGACTTCATATTCCCCGTTGACTTCATTGTATTAGACACACAGCCTGTAGCTAACCCCCGGAATCAAATTCCGGTGATACTCGGTCGCCCATTCCTTGCAACCTCAAATGCTGTGATCAATTGTCGCAATGGTTCGATGAACCTCTCTTTTGGAAACATGACGATTGAACTCAACATTTTTAGGTTGGGGAATCAGCCCGCTGAACCTAATGCTCATATACTGGACGTCTGCTCGATCCAGGAGATCACCCCTGAAGAGTGTGAATTCGAGGAGTTTCTGTTCGAACACGATAATCTTGACGCCACTAGTGCGTTCCTCCTCGAACCTGCTGCTGTTTCTGCGCCCGACAACGACTACGAGTGTTTTACGTTCTCGAACGATCTTAGCCGCGCACAACCCGAGTTTGAATCTTTCGAATTTTCGGATGAGTTACCTGAACCATCCGACTCGGTCGCCTACACTCGCTTTGAACCTTTGCTGGAGTCCTTTGAGTTCGAGACCTCTGCACCAATCTTGCCTTCAATCGTTTCACCTCCATCGCTCGAACTCAAGCCTTTGCCGTCTCACCTTAAGTACGCTTACATAGGTGAGAACGAGACCCTCCATGTCATCATTTCGGCTTCTCTAGCTCCCGAGCAAGAGAAAGCCCTTCTAGCGGTCTTGCACAGCAACAGGCAAGCTTTTGGCTGGTCCATGGCGGACATCAAGGGGATTAGTCCCCTGATCGTTGAGCATCACATTCATCTGATGGATGATGCCAAACCAGCCCGGGATCCACAAAGACGTCTCAATCCAGTCATGAAAGAGGCTGTGAAGAAGGAGATCGTAAAATGTCTAGATAGTGGTATCATTTACCCTATCTCTGATAGCTAGTGGGTTAGCCCCATCCACGTTGTCCCCAAGAAGTCGGGCATCACGGTCATAATCAACGAGGCGAACGAGTTAATCCCTACTCGCACCCAAACTGGGTGGCGAGTATGCATTGATTAAAGAAAACTCAACGCCGCAACGCGGAAAGACCATTTTTCGCTACCTTTCATTGACCAGATGCTTGAACGATTGGCCGGACACGAGTACTACTGCTTCCTTGATGGCTACTCCGGCTACAATCAGATCCCCATCGCCGAAAAAGACCAGGACAAGACCACATTCACTTGTCCTTTCGGCACGTTCGCATATCGTCGCATGCCCTTTGGGTTATGCAATGCGCCCGCTACCTTCCAGCGGTGTATGATGGGAATCTTCTCAGACATGGTGGAAAAATTTCTGGAGATTTTCATGGATGATTTCTCCATCTTCGGCGATTCCTTCAATGAGTGTTTGCTGCATCTTGACGCTGTCCTTACCCGATGTAAGGACAAGAATCTCACTTTGAATTGGGAGAAGTGCCACTTCATGGTGCGCGAAGGTATTGTCTTAGGACATATCATCTCGCAAAATGGCATAGAGGTTGACAAAGCAAAGATTGAGGTCATTTCCAATCTGCCTCCTCCCCGATGCGTCAGAGATATCCGAGCCTTCCTTGGCCATGCCGGTTTCTATAGACGGTTTATCAAGGACTTTAGCAAGATTGCTAGGCCCTTGACTCTTTTGCTGGCCAAGGATACGCCATTCGTGTGACTGCATTCGAGTCACTAAAACGCTCACTCACTTCTGCTCCCGTTCTTTCTTCACCTGACTGGACGCACCCATTTGAGATTATGTGCGATGCATCCGACTTTGCCATTGGTGCTGTCCTTGGACAACACATCAACAAGATGCCGCACGTAATCTATTATGTGAGCCGAACCCTGAACGACGCCTAACTCAATTATACAACAACTGAGAAGGAATTCTTGGCTGTTGTATTTGCTTTAGAAAAGTTCAGGCCCTACCTCATCGGCTCTCCAGTCATTGTCTATACAGATCATTCTGCTCTGCGCCATCTTTTTGCGAAGAAAGATGCAAAATCTCAGTTAATACGTTGGATCCTCTTGCTTCAAGAGTTTGACCTTGTCATTAAGGACAAACGAGGATGTGAAAACGTAGTTGCCGACCATCTCTCACGACTTCCTTCTTCGCCTTCGCTTCCAATTCCGATCAACGACGTTTTCCCGGATGAACAACTCTTGACAGTATCTTGCGAACCCTGGTTCGCAGATATTGTGAACTATTTGGCCACGGGATTACTACCGACTGAATGGTCGAGTCAGGACAGACTTCGCTTCTTATCCCAAGTAAAGCACTTTTACTGGGATGAACCCTATTTGTTCAAGTACTGTCCCGACCAGATTATTCGTCGGTGTGTCCCTGACGAGGAATTCAAGAGTGTGCTGTCATTTTGCCACGATCAAGCGTGTGGCGGGCATTTTGGGCCCAGAAAGACAGCTGAGAAGATCTTGCAATGTGGTTTCTACTGGCCACAACTCTTCAAAGACGCTCATGACTATTGCAAGACTTGCTCCCGGTGCCAACACATGGGCCGGATATCCCGGAGGAACGAGATGCCGCTCCAACCGATCTTGGTTGTGGAGATTTTCGATGTTTGGGGGATAGATTTCATGGGGCCGTTTCCCAGCTCTTTTGGGAACTTGTACATCCTTCTCGCTGTTGATTACGTCTCTAAATGGGTCGAGGCTGCGCCCAGCCGGACTAACGACAACAAGGTTGTCGTTAGGTTCCTTAAAGAAAACATTTTCTCCCGTTTTGGGCACCCCCGAGCGATCATTAGCGACAATGGAAGTCATTTCTGCAACAAAACCTTCGAGGCCTTGATACGGAAATACTCCATTAATCATAAGCTCTCTACGCCCTACCACCCCCAAACCTGCGGGCAGGCCGAAGTTTCAAATCGGCAAATCAAGCAGATTCTGGAGAAGACGGTTTCCAAGAACCGTAAGGATTGGTCGCTGAAACTCACTGATGCCCTTTGGGCATTTCGAACCGCTTATAAGACCGACCTTGGCATGTCTCCCTATCGGCTTGTGTACGGAAAAGCCTGCCACCTACCTGTCGAAATAGAGCATCGCGCATTTTGGGCGATAAAGGAGCTGAATCTATCTCTCGAAGATGCGGGCGGCCATCGGAAGCTGCAGTTGAACGAACTGAGCGAGCTTAGGGATGAGGCTTATGATAACGCGGTTGTCGTTAAGAATCGAACAAAGGTGTTTCACGATAAACACCTTTTGCGCAAAACCTTCGTACCTGGTCAGCAGGTACTGCTTTACGACACCCGACTTCACTTCCATCCAGGAAAGCTCAGATCTCGCAGGAAAGGGCCGTATTTTGTGCGGAATGTGTATCCGCAAGGCGCTGTGGATTTGGAAAATCCAAAGGACGGTTCATTTTTCAAAGTGAACGGACACCGACTAAAACCGTACCTTAGCGCTGAACCAACAGAGGAGCTCCTGTTCTTACAGGAGCCGGTTTACCCTGCCTGATCTTCCTCTGCCTACCTCCAAACTTCGGTTATCCAGCCAAGAACAGTGGACACTGTTCTAAATAAGTTTGGGGGTATGTATAAACCATTTTGTATATATTTGTGGATATTCTTTTTCTTTTCTTTATAAAAAAAAAAAATCTGAAAATTTTCTAAAAACATAAAAACTTTTCTGTCAAGTTAGCTAGTGGGAGGACTCTGATTCAACATTTCGACGGTTTTGTTTGATAAAATAAGAATAACTAAATCTTATGTTTAGATTTTGAAAACCTGAAAGATAACTCTCCTTTGAAGTTAACTATAGCTGATATACGTCTTTACATCACACTACACGTGTCGTGAGTTTTTGGAAATTAGTTGACAAGTCTTTTATGTTTAAAAACTTTTAAACAGATAAATGATTTTCTGAGGATCAAATAGGTTTGTTCTGAAATAAGTAATGTCAAGAATAGTTTATGAAGTAAAGCGAATATGAAGGAATGTTATTGATGCCGTAATTGGAACTAAGTCTGAAAAATAACCCATCTGGAACTTGATTGGAATGATTACACACCAAACCCACTAAACACGTCTTTTATCCAAAAAAATAATGGAACTGCCGGTTATATCTCCGTTCGTATTAAATCATCTGATTTTCACGCCAACTGTCTTTTGTTTTTGGACCTGGGTAACTTGAGTAATTAAGTCCGCCGGGGTGTTTCTACACCTAATGCCCTAAAACCAACTGGTTTGGGTGCATTGGCCCAAAGCTCGCTAAGAAGCCTAGAAAGTCCAGATTAAAACAAAATCAAGCAAGTGTTCTCTCCGAGTTAAAATTCCTAACGGTTCTTTGTGTGAGAATAATCTTGATAAAAGACAGGCTTTTATAAAAAAATTTAGCGGAGATATGAAGGTTTTACTCTATGATAAAGACTATTGCACGTTCACAGAGGTGTGTATGAAATGAAAACAAGAAAAAGGTGGAGTGAAAAAGACGACTTAGTTTCCTGTTAAGGAAGATAGAAATTCTGAAGTTGAAACCTTACTGGAAAACGAAACTTGAAAAATGCTTAACTCTTTATAAAACTTATGTGATCCTTTTAAAATTGTTATCTGGGCTTTACTGTGCGACATGATGATTTTAATCGATCCTTCTGGAACTTAACGACACTATTTGCACTGCACGTAAAGACATATAAAATCTGTAGTTAAATAAGAAGCGAGGTGTGAAAAATAAAGGTTCGATAGTCTAGACTGAGGATTATAGAATTGTTAGTTTCTGAAACAAAACTTTAGGATTTGAATCTTAGTTATTTTACAAAACTAGCTTGACCGGATTTTGTGGGTAGTATCCGCTGAAAACCCTCAGGAGACAACACTCCTCCTACTAGGGACACCTAGAGGTTTAACGGCTTGTTGCACATGCTCAGTGCAATCGCGTTCCCTGCGAAAGTGAGGTTAGGAAATTTTTTGTGAATAAATTGGCTTTGCTCGGGACGAGCAAATGATAAGTTTGGGGGTATTTGTTCATATCAGATTTTTGCATTTTTATACCGCCCAATTTTTATCACATTGCATATCGGTAGGTACTCTTGAGCCGTGTTTGCTAGTCAATTGCAGGATACAGGTTCTCGGCTCTAAACGGTGAAATCCATGGAAAAATACGACAAAATCCGAGTTCCTGCCAACCACAGATAAAACACGGGTCTCCGCTCTTTATCTGTCTGTTGCCACACACCAGTTTAGGAGACAAAATGACAAATCAATTGTCACCTTCATGCACAAAGTACAATGGCAACACAAGATCCAAGAAATTTACGCGGAGCTCAAGAAAATCCATGTCCAAAGTCCACCTTTCCCTCAACAGAAATTTTGGAAAAATCGTGAAGACAAATTGAGAAAATACATATACCAGAATTAAGTACAATGAAGACCAGGGAAGCACAAAAAAACAGAGCCTCCAACTCATCTATATGGCCGCGGAAACGCGGCCTAAGCATGCTTAGGCCGCGGTTCCGCGGCCGTACTGGCGCCGCAGACAGAGATTTTTCAGGGGTAGAATTGTCTTTTCATTTGTGTTCTGGTGGTTGCCCTAGGTTTTCATTTTTCAGCCTATAAATAGCCCAGAACTTTGTGAAGGAAAGGGTCCATAATCTTGTATTTTATTTTCTAGGTTTAGTGTGTTTCTTCTTCCTCTTCTCATCTCTTCTCCATTAAAACTTGTAGTGAGCTTGTGAGTGAAGAATGATGAATAAAGAAGAACCGTTTATTATTTTGCTTGTCTTATTATCTTGTTAATTGTTGTAATTTTAATTTGTTAACTAGTTGTTGTTATTTCTTGTTATTTCTTTCTTCTCTCTTTTTCTTTATCCTTAACACAACCATGATGCTTACACTTGATCCTTGCCAAGGTGAGGTCGCAAATAGCTGTTTGTTATCTTCTAATCTCTTTCTTTCTATCTTCCTCTTTTGTTTTGTTTTATTTTTCCGTATCATGATATGTGAGTAGTTTCATACTTGTTAGGGGAGGATAAGGGAAGTTTGAGAGAAGGAAATCTCTCTCACTCTTTCTTTGCCCAACAGCTTAATTCGACTCCCGTTAATTGAACCACAATCCGCTCCTTACGGCACCCTATCCTACATGATAGCGGTGATTCCGTAGTGAGACCGGTTGTGGTTGAATTAACCGGAGGTTATGGCTAAGAGCCAAGAACGGACGGACAAGCACCAAAAGGAAGAACTTATGCGTTGGAAAGCCTAGCTTATACTCGCAAGTTCCTTCCTAGTCGTGCTAATCCCCGTTGTTGCCGATTACCGTAACACCGATATTAAGAGGGGCAACGAAAGATGTGGGAGACTCCTAACTCAAACTAACCTAATCCTAACCCTAACAAGCTCTCTTTACATATCACTTCAACACTTAGATAATCACAAACAAAATCTGGACTTCCGGACTTAACTCGTTAAAACACATAGAAAAAGATTCCCATCTCCCTACGGACGACCCGTACTCAACCGGCTAGCTACAAGCGAAACCGTCTTGATTGCGGTAATTAACTAAACTTAAACACGCAGAATCGCTAACAATCACCATACACAAGTATCTACATCTTCGATCACCTTGAAGAATCCCGATACTTGCAACATCTGGTTCTCTACTTTACTCTTATACCTATAACTTCTCAAAACTTGGACCCTGTGTTTCTACGAAACACTTGTCTAAGAACTAGAGAAGTCACAAGTAAATCGAATATAGTACGAGGACCATCCCCTCTTTCCTAATGGACATTAGACAATATACAATACTCTGTATAAGTCCCCTGAGTCAAGTGACTCATTCACTGTGTGTCGTAGGTTGAAAACTGTACTTATGGTTAAAAAGAATTACACCGTTGTTTAATGCTCCTTACTTAACCATCCACTGATATAGGTAAACGTCATAGACATAATTTCAAAAAGGTATATCTCACTCTATTAAAATAAACGTACAGATATATCAATTTGAAATTGGTGCATAACAACGGATATTCAAAACCAAATATTTGCCGTCCGGCAAACAACCTAGGTGACTTCCTCAAATATCACCAATTACAACGAATCCCGATATAAAGAGGATGATCACCTAATTCCCAATAACTTACTCCCACTCATCATCTGTAAAACCATATAGACGTGAGAATCATACCTGGTAAATACATACCGTGGAGTAAGGACTAATTGGGAAATCAGTTTTCTTTTAACAGTACACAGTGAAACTGAAACATTGAAATGTTTCGATGGGGTATCCCGGTATTCCTAGTAATACCTCTTCCATTATCCAGATTCACAACTGTAACCGTGTATCTCTTTGCCATCTCTCCAAATCCCTTTATATGTCTTTAATTATTACCTTCTGCACACCCCTTTGGGCCAAATGGTTTTCTTCCTTCCCTACCGTTCGGCACCAGCCTATGGTTTGGAAGAAGACTATCCAATAAGTATAATGGGTGTACTGTCCTAATCCTAGGAGCACTCGCAATGCGAGAGAAGGTGAAGATAAAAGACAACTGAATAAACCTTATTCCTATTTCTTCTGAACTAGAATCCATCCCCGAACTGGAACAAGTTCCTTTCGAGTTCGTATATAACCATACGATGGAGTATCCAATAAACTGTGGATCTTCGTAGTGATACGGAGTGTCCTGGAGAAATACAAAGGTGATTTAGGATTGGAGAAGAAATACTTGGTTTGGTCGTGAATAGCAGTCGCATTTTACTTTGCCCTCTTACTAATCCCTTGATATGTCTTTACTTAATACCTTCTGTACACCTTAGTTAGGCTAATTGGTTTTCTTCATTCCCTACCGGTCGGCACCTGCCTATGGTT
Organism: Agapanthus africanus; assembly: GCA_030015575.1. Taxonomy (NCBI): domain Eukaryota; kingdom Viridiplantae; phylum Streptophyta; class Magnoliopsida; order Asparagales; family Amaryllidaceae; genus Agapanthus; species Agapanthus africanus. The sequence goes on along the minus strand of JASDDO010000031.1, from coordinate 172,209,599 downwards.
TGGAAGAAGATTATCCAATTTGCGTAATAGGTGTACTATCTCCTAAACCAAGGAGTACTCGCAACCTGAGAGAAGGTAAAAGGAAAAGACAACTGAATTGTCCTACTCGTTTTCTCCAGAGCCGGAAACCATCCTCGAATAAAATCCTTCGAGTTCGTATATAACCATACGATGGTTTTGTCCAATGGAATTGGACGTTCGTAGTAATACGGGGTGTCCTGGAGAAAAAGGTAAAAGTAGGAGTGGCAATGAGGTATGCAACTCTGACAATCCAAAAGCCAGTGTTTAAGAAGGTTCGGTTAATCTTGGTCACTGAGTCATAGTCTAGGGTCGGGTCATGGTCGCTGCCAAAGAGAGAGAGAAAAGAAACACTCAGCGTGCACTCTAATTTAGATCAGAATGGTTATCACTTTATCTAATCTGGAAACCTCCCACTGTACCGTCAAATTCTCCTCCAAACCTAAAAGAAGAATTAGTCGGGATCACCCGAGGAGTAAACTAACTCATCAGTGGGAATCAGGATCCAACTATCATCGCATGATGACGTGATGGAATCCGCTCACGTTATCACACTCCAGAAGGTATGCACATATCTGGAAAGTTTCAGTTTCTTTTGAAACTCCCGATGTGGATTTTTACCCCATGCTCTTATGACCATTGTTGGAGATAGTGCCCTCAGAGTCAATTATTGGATCGCAGGTACGTGATTGCAATGATTGCGGAGGACTTATACCGGTAGGACAGTCTTACTCAAGATGATAGTATGCTATCTGGTTTGCCTTTATCAGTCGTGTACATGTTCAGGTGACTGATTACATGTTACACTTTGATAGAGCCCTTAGGATCTTGCTTTACTACCAACAGTATGATGGCGATCATATACATGAGAGTTGGGTAGTTTATATGCATATCCTTAATTGTGGTCCCTAGTCGTGGGAGTTTCGAGACAGGGCATCGATACTCCGGAGTAGACTAGTGTGTACAGTCGAGACCCCGACGAGGGGCGGTGGCCGGTCTCACAAGCCACTGGTGTCAGTTGGATCACCTAAGATGTATACAGGTACTCATTGGGTTATGAGTACACCGGACAAGACTCGCCGGGAATCTGCTAGTTAGTACTATACCTATCGTCAGATAGCAGTTCCCTGGTGACATGTGTACAGGTTAGTTCATCGACCTGAGGTCATCATTTGTCTCGTGTGAGTTCCAACTGTGCTTTGATTTCTACCTTACCACGGCTCAAAGGAGTCGTGCAAACAGGTAGTTTTTGGGTACAGTCCCGAGCCATATGGAGGCACGTGAGCGGATCGGCAGAGGATTCGTCTCTCCCGGTATTGGGGGCGAGGTCGTGCTGTGTCTAGGAGAGCCATTACACAAAGTCCATGGCCATGGCAGGAGATTTACTGGTAGGTACTCCAGTAGTATCTCAGGGTGTTATTGGGCTACACTCCGACACGACTTATACTGCTATTGGGGGTCTGACGTTACTAGCCCCCTAGGCAGATATGCGATACTCATAGACGAACGGACCGGACTGTATATACATTGTCACTGTTAGGCTCAGTAGGGTTTCCGGATGAGTTCGCTCATCGGCCTCCCTTGAGGTCAGTCCATGGGCAGCCGTTACGCATTGCTAGTGCCGCTGACGGTTTGTGGTTAAACCCACTGGCAGGGTACTGACGAGTCATTAGAGTCCCCCACAGACAGTTTCCCAAGTTCGGGCGAAACGTTGTAGAGGCCGTATGGTTTTATGGCAGGGTTCGGAAAATGCACGTGTGTTTACGCACGTGTTATTTTTCGGGCAGATGATACTGGTCGGCTTTGGTTTAAGCCAGATCCGAGTATTATATTGAGTAGGTATAATATCTTTGTCTCAGTTGCATTTGTATTCGGTCGTAATACAAATACGGGTATATTTATACAGTTACGGGGTTATCCTGAAAGTCGTTTCAGGATCACTTTTGGAAGTTGCCAGTTTTCAGTTTTCTATCAGCCGTCTTTTAACATTCGGTTAAAGACGGATTTATCTTTTCTTGGATGAGGGTGAGTCATGCTTCTAGAAGGTTCTAGAAGGTGATGACTAGGTTAAATGGTGTTGTGTTTTCATTGGTTGCATTAATGAATGGATGACTAGGTTTAGTGAGTCATTCATTTCATTAATGAGTTTTGTTATGCTTAAGGATATTTGTTGTTGATATTTATCCTTATGCTCACCCCCTTTGCTCCTACACTCACCCTCCTCCTCCCTATATATGGTCGGCCCCTTCCCCCTCCTCTCTCTCACTTTCTCACACTTGAAAAAGATGTTTGAAAAAGATATGATAGATTTTGGGGTGTATGGAATTCACAGCTCATTTCATTCCATCACCCGATTCCCTCGGCAACTTCATTAACCGATCGTCCACGGATTTGGACGAAGTGAGACAAAGTCATCTACTCATTCTCTACATCATTCTTGGTCGTCTCTTTTAGTAAACTTGACGACCGAGTTGCCTCAAGTCAGAGGCGGGAGCCCATTTAAAGAATCAGTGACGTGGTGCCACCTAGACGAGCAGATCGGAGATCGACGAGATCAAAGAAGCCGCAACGGAGCGTGGGATGATGGTTAAAGAACGAAGGACTCGGATCGTTCGGTATAACCTTTCTACACTCTTTACAGTTTGTTAGTTTAGTAATAATGGCAGATCCGGGTTAAATTATACGATAGCGCCAGTTAAAAAGTTTTTGTTCCGCATTTGGCGTCTGTAGACGGCCGGGGCGCTACCGTAGACTTACAACCTTGACTTTGGCCAACAAATCATAAGTCACATGTCAAGTTCTACCCGTCATTCTCCAGGTTAATTTGAACCCACCCGTACAAGCCCTTGACTTTGGCCAACAAGGCTATACGACTGTCCCAAACCAACGCATCTATCTATGCAGCATATGAATACCCAATAGCTATCAATCACCGTGCCTTGACTTTGGCCAACAAACACAGCTTGAATACTTATTGACTATCCATATGAAACGACGGAGGGCTACGAATGGTTTCTGGTGAAAACCTTTAACGTAATGAACTTGATATCGTTGAAGGAACCGGATAGCTTTTTAAAAATATAGTGACGAAAACCTTTGCTAAAGAGGTCACTCCCGGTGAAGGGATCTCGGCTCTTTCCCCGTAGAATGAGGTGCAGGATATTCCAACTGAATACCACGATGCAAAGAAAAAGTAATCGGCTATAGTGAAGTTATTGCCCTGACGCAAACTTCTGTCCAAAGGGTCACTCCCAGTGAAGGGATCTTGGCCCTTGCCTCGTCGACTGAGGAGCAGGATATTCCAACTGAATACCACGATGCGAAACAAAAGAGAACGTCTTTGCAATAAAAGCTTTTTGAAAAATGTTCCAACAATATCAGAATAGGTTTGTTTAGCTTGCATTGATCCGAATCAACGCAGTCCCATCAATTGATCACTCCAATAAAGAACGAGAATAATGATGTACGTATATGCCATCCGCATTCGCCACTGGGTCCCGTCATCACTCGTTAGGTTACTTAACTAACGACAGAGCGGGGACTGGACTAGCGTGGATGCAAAACATATACAACATCTACTAGTATATATATCAATATATAATATTCGCTCAAGGCGTGATAAGATGCAACATCACAGAAATGTAATAAGCAGCATAGAACAATACAGATATCTGGGATCCCCGGGTTTCATAGAGCCGCTACTGAAACCTAACGTTCCCCTGGTCGTGTGGATAGCCTGTGCAATGAAATCCTAGACCCCTACGGGCGCGGCAAGTTACCCGCCAAAACCTGAAGCGAGGTAGCCCCCTTCAGCAACGTGAATGGACCACCCAGCACTTCACGGAATCCGGTAACTTGGGCACCCCTCCTGGGTCAACCTGTACCCCCTACGAGTGCGGCGAATAGCCCGCCAATTCTAGAGTAAAGCCCCCTCCGTCTCAATGCCATGAGATGCGGGCCCGTTGCCCTCTAGAACCCGGCTATCTGTGCACCCCTCTTTGGGGTAATCCTAGTACAGAAAGTAAAATATACATACAACGGGTACATCGACCTCAACCTGGTCGTGCCCCAAAAGAATAATATACAAACAGGAAGTGACGGCAATCCACATGTCGGACGCTCGCCCCGCAATATCAAATGTACATAATAAACCAAACTGTACTACCATTGCATCCAGGCTATCCCCCATGACCAATCCGCAACATCACAGCACAACACAGAACATCAACGTGAATGTCACGTTCGCAAATCCGTCTAAAAGGTCTATAGCAGATAGACAGGATTTACCGATCAAATGACATTCATGGTCGCAGATATAATGTAAATACTGTGAACTAACATGTTTAAAATTTTCGATCGATCAAATTTATCGAAGTGGACTCCAAGCACTACTGTAGTACTCACAGAAAAACTGGGCCCAAAAAGAATATCCCAAAACCCCCATTTCCTAACCAGAAGCCTATTGTGAAAATTTGGTGCAAAGATAACACTTTCCCACCGCGGAACCGCGGCCAAACCAGGGGTTTGGCCGCGTTTCCGCGGTCGTACTGAGGAATCATTGCATCGAATTTTCCCAGAATGCTTATAATTCTCTGCTCGTGTTTCTGCAATGACCTGAAAAAATTTTAGAGCTAAAAAAAAAATTCGACAGAAACCTGAGCACTAGAAAATACAGTTTTTGGGATTTTTGTTCGATCGAGTTCTAAACATACTAGAGCAAGCTAGACTAGGTTAATGGCGTGGCTCTGATACCATTTTAAGTGCACGGCGGCGCCCCGACCGTCAATCCGACGCCGGAATGCGGAAACGAAAAACTTTTCAAACTAGAAAACAGGCACCACCGTTCACAAAAATCCCGGATCGGGCCATTAACCTAACTACTAGCAAACAAGAGATGGGTAGAGAGAAGCTATACCAAGCGATCCGTGTCCTTCGGTCTTCGCCTCCACTCCGATCTCCTCGCGGAATCTCCGGTCGTCGCCTCCTCGTCGAAACGGGCACCACATCGCCGGATTCTTTTACGGGCTCCCACCTCTGGACCGAGGCAACTCGGGCACGAAGTTGGCGAGCCGACGTGCCCAAGGGGTGGTGTAGATGAAGTGTAGAATGGTTGTCTCTTGGGGTTATAGAAGTTGCCTTTGATGGAGGAATGAGCAATGGACTTTGGAGTGAGGTTGATGAATTTGTGTAGCATGCAAAAATGAGATGATCAAATTTCCCTCATCAAAAATGAAACCCCTCCTCTCACTCTCAAGTGGCCGGCCCCTTTTCTCCATGGTGGAGAAAAAGAATGAATTTCTCCAAAAAAAAGAAAATGAAACAATATGAGAATAAAAAGGTCACCCCAATTTCTAATCAATCCTCATCCAAATCCAATCTCATAAAAGCAAAGGAAAAGACTTAAAAAGAATCTCATGATGGTAGAACCATCATGAAGCCACAAAATGCAAGAAAACCCCTCCACCAATGCTAATTTGCGAACTTGCAAATTAGCCCCTCCTACGGAAAAGTCCGGCCGGGAAGGAACAAAGGAAAACCGGCCGAAACTGAATGCAAACTGGCAACTTCAGAAAACTGATCCCGTAATAAATTACAGGAAAACCCCGCGACTGCATATACATGCCCGCATTTGTATTCCCACTGAATACAAATGCAAAGAGACAAAATCTACACTTTACAATACTAGGATCCGGCTTAAACCAAAGCCCGCTAGTATTATCCGTCCGATCACGATCCGTGCAATACCGCACGTATCCGATCGAACCCTGCCATATCTCCATACGGCCTCTACAGCATTTCGCCCGAAACTTGAGTAACTGTGTGTGGTGGACTCTAAAGACTCGTCAATACTATGGCTGTGGATTTAACCACTAACACGTCAGAGGTATGAGCCATACGTGACGGGCTACCAGCTATTGACCAAAAGGGACGTCGATGAGCGAACTCATCCTGACACCCTACTGAGCCTGTCAGTGACAATATCCATACAGTCCGGTCCGTTCGTCTATGAGCATCGCATGGCGGGTTTAGGGGGTTGGTAAAAGTCAGACCCCCAAAAGCGGTACAAGTCGTGTCGGAGTGTAGCCCAGAACACCCTGAGATACTACTGGAATACCTACCAGTAAATCTCCTGCCTTGGCCAAGGACTTTTCATGTACTGGCTCTCCTAGACACAGCGCGACCTCACCCCCAATACCGGGAGAGACGAACCCCTGCAGATCCGCTCACTGCCTCAATGTGGCTCGGGACTGTACCCAACTAAAACCTGTTTGCAGGTCTCCTTTGAGCGTGGTAGGGTAGTAATCAAAGCACAGTGGGAACTCACACGAGACAAATGACGATCTCAGGTCGAAGAACTAACCTGTACACATATCACCAGGGAACTGCTATCTGACGTCAAGTATAATACCAACTAGCAGGTTCCCGGCGAGTCCTGTCCAGTGTACTCATAACCCAATGAGCACCTGTATACATCTTAGGTGAACCAACCGACACCAGTGGCTTGTGAAACCGGCCACCGCCACTCGTCGGGGTCTCGACTGTATACACTAGTCTACTCTGGAGTATCGATGCCCTGTCTCGAAACTCCCACGACTAGGGACCTTTTAAGGATGTGCTTATAGACCCCAGCTCCCACGTATATGATCGCCCTCATACTGCTGGTAGTCAAGCAAGAATCCTAGGGGCTCTATCAACGTGTAATAGCGACTCGCAAGGTCACCTAAAGCAGTACACGATGATAAAGATAAACCAGATAGCATACTATCATCTTGAGTAAGACTGTCCTACCGGGATAGGTTGTTGGTGATAGTGCCCTCATAGTCAATTATTGGATCGCAGGTACGTGATTGCAATGATTGCGGAGGACCTATCCCGGTAGGACAGTTTTACTCGAGATGATAGTATGCTATCTGGTTTGCCTTTATCAGTCGTGTACATGTTCAGGTGACTGATTGCATGTTACACTTTGATAGAGCCCTTAGGATCTTGCTTTACTACCAACAGTATGATGGCGATCATATACGTGAGAGTTGGGTAGTTTATATGCATATCCTTAATTGTGGTCCCTAGTCGTGGGAGTTTCGAGACAGGGCATCGATATTCCGGAGTAGACTAGTGTGTACAGTCGAGACCCCGACGAGGGGCGGTGGCCGGTCTCACAAGCCACTGGTGTCAGTTGGATCACCTAAGATGTATACAGGTGCTCATTGGGTTATGAGTAAACCGGACAGGACTCGCCGGGAATCTGCTAGTTAGTATTATATCTACCGTCAGATAGCAGTTCCCTGGTGACATGTGTACAGGTTAGTTCATCGACCTGAGGTCGTCATTTGTCTCGTGTGAGTTCCTACTGTGCTTTGATTTCTACCCTACCACGGCTCAAAGGAGTCGTGCAAACAGGTAGCTTTTGGGTACAGTCCCGAGCCATATGGAGGCACGTGAGCGGATCGGCAGGGGATTCGTCTCTCCCGGTATTGGGGGCGAGGTCGTGCTGTGTCTAGGAGAGCCATTACACAAAGTCCATGGCCATGGCAGGAGATTTACTGGTAGGTACTCCAGTAGTATCTCAGGGTGTTATTGGGCTTCACTCCGACACGACTTATACTGCTATTGGGGGTCTGACGTTACTAGCCCCCTAGGCGGATATGCGATACTCATTGACGAACGGACCGGACTGTATATACATTGTCACTGTTAGGCTCAGTAGGGTTTTCCGGATGAGTGCGCTCATCGGCATCCCTTGAGGTCAGTCCATGGGCAGCCGTTACGCATTGCTAGTGCCGCTGACGGTTTGTGGTTAAACCCACTGCCAGGGTGCTGACGAGTCATTAGAGTCCCCCACAGACAGTTTCCCAAGTTCGGGCGAAACGTTGTAGAGGCCGTATGGTTTTATGGAAGGGTTCGGAAAATGCACGTGCGTTTACGCACGTGTTATTTTTCGGGCAGATAATACTGGTCGGCTTTGGTTTAAGCCGGATCCGAGTATTATATTGAGTAGGTATAATTTCTTTGTCTCAGTTGCATTTGTATTCGGTCGTAATACAAATGCGGGTATATTTATACAGTTTCGGGGTTATCCTGAAAGTCGTTTCAGGATCACTTTTGGAAGTTGCCAGTTTCCAGTTTTCTATCAGCCGTCTTTTAACATTCTGTTAAAGACGGATTTATCTTTTCTTGGATGAGAGTGAGTCGTGCTTCTAGAAGGTTCTAGAAGGTTCTAGAATTTGTGACAAGGCTAAGTGACTCATGCTTTGATTTCATTACTTTCTTGTTATGCTTAAGATCTTTATGCAAGATATTTAGTTTGTGTTCACATATGATATTTATCCTATGGTCACCCCCCTCTCCTACGGTCACCCCCCCTCTCTTTATAAGAGGCCGGCCCCCTCCTCTCTCTCTCAAGGTTGTTGATTTCATTTGTAGAAAAGATATGATAGTATTTGGGGTGCATGGAATTTTACAGTTCATTCCATCACCCGATTTCCACGGCAACTTCATTAACCGATCGTCCACGGATTTGGACGAAGTGAGACAAAGTCATCTACTCATTCTCTACATCATTCTTGGTCTTCTCTTTTAGCAAACTTGACGATCGAGTTGCCTCAAGGCAGAGGCGGGAGCCCGTTTAAAGAACCGATCATGTGGTGCCACCTCGACGGAGGAGATCGGAGATCGACGAGATCGGAGCAGCCGCAACGGAGCGTGGGATGATGGTTGAAGAACGAAGGACTCGGATCGTTCGGTACAATCTTTCTACACTCTTTACAGTTTGTTAGTTTAGCAATAATGGCAGATCCGGGTTAAAGTATACGATAGCGCCAGTTTAAAAGTTTTTGTTCCGCATTTGGCGTCTGTAGACTGCCGGGGCGCTAGCGTAGACTTACAGTGGTATCAGAGCCTCACCATTTTGCTATACTAACTTGTGCTAACGCGTTTAAAACATCGATCCGACCGGAAAACAAAAATCGCATTTTTCTTGCTTGACAGTTTCTATTAATTTCAAAACTGGTCCAAATGTCATTTTGACCATACCAGAAAATCAAGCAGGCTTTTTTAGGAAAACTGCAGAAATTCGACGAAGTAATCTTACTGTTCCGCCGCGCATCCGCGGCCCAAGCATGGGTTTGGCCGCGGATGCGCCGCAGGAAAGTCAAATCACTCTGCGCAATTTCTACAGTGCATTCTCTATTGCAAATTGGGATTTTTGGTATATATCTTTTTGGCCCAGGTTTTGTTACTGTTCACCAGTAAGCAGTGGGGCCCACTTTTTGATATTTGGTCTTTGGTCGATCGAAATTTAAACACGTTAGTTTACAGTGCTTACATTATATCTCCGACCGGGAATGTCATTTGATCGGTAAACCGCGTTTAATTGCTATAGTTCTTTTAGACGGGTTTGCGAACGTGACATTCGCGTTGATGTTCTGTGTTGTGCTGTGATGTTGCGGATTTGTCGTGGTGGATAGCAGTGTGCAATGGTAGTACAGTTTGTGTTTATTTGTACATTTGATATTGCGGGGCGAGCGTCCAACTTGTGGACAGCCGTCACTGCCTGTTGTATAATATTCTTTTGGGGCACGACCAGGTTGCGGTCGATGTACCTATTGTACTATTTTTCATTACTGTACTAGGTTTTACCCCGCGACGGAGTGCACGGATAGCCGGGTTCGGGAAAGCAACGGGTCCGCATCTCATGGCTTTGAGAGGCAGAGGGGCCCCACTTCAGAATTGGCAGACTATTCGCCGCACTCGTAGGGGGTACAGGTTGACCCAAGGAGGGGTGCTCAATTTACCGGATTCCGTGAAGTGCCGGGTGTTCCATTCACTATGCTGTAGGGGACTGCCTCGCTTCAGGTTTTGGCGGGTAACTTGCCGCACCCGTAGGGGTCTAGGTTTCATTGCACAGGCTATCCACACGACAGGGGAACGTCGGGTTTCAGCAGCGGCTCTGTGAAACCCGGGGATCCCAGATTATCTGTATTGTTCTGTGATGCTTATTACTTTTCTGTAATGTTGCATACTATCACGCCTGGAGCGATTATGTATATTGGTTTATATACTATTAGATGTTGTATATGTTTTACACCCGCGCTAGTCCAGTCCCCGCTCTGTCGTTAGTTAAGTAACCTAACGGGTGATGATGGGACCCAGTGACGAATGCGGATGGCATATACGTACATTTTATTTTCGTTCTTTTCTGGTGTGATTAAATGATGGGACTGCGTTGATTCTGATCAACGCAAAGTAAAAACAAACCTGTATACAGTTGTTGGAACAAATTTAAAAAGTGTTGTTACAAAGACGTTTCCTTTTGTTATGCATAGCGGTATTCAGTGGAATATCCTGCACCTCATTCGACGGGGCAAGGGCCGATATCCCTTCACCGGGACTGACCCCTTGGACAGAAGTTTGCGTCAGAGTAATAACTTTACTATAGTCGATTACAAGTTGCTTTGCATAGCGGTATTCAGTGGAATATCCTGCACCTCATTCCACGAGGAAAGAGCCGAGATCCCTTTACCGGGAGTGACCTCTTTAGCAAAAGGTTTTCGCCACTATATTTTTAAAAAAAGCTATCAGGTTCCTTCAGCGATATCAAGTTCACTACGCTAAAGGTTTTTCGCCAAAAACCAGCCGTAGCCCTCCGTCACTTCTTTTGGGTATTCAGTAGTATTCAAGCTATGTATTTTAGCCAAAGTTAAGGCATAGTGTTTGGTAGCTGCTGGGTATTCAATTGTTGCATAGATAGATGAGTTAGTTTGGGACAGTCGTTCTGCCGATTGGCCAAAGTCAGGGGCATGTGCGGGTGGGTTCAAATTGACAAGATAGTGACGGGTAGAACTTGGCATGTGACTTATGACATTTTGACCAAAGCCAAGGTTATAAGAGCATGGGGCAAAAATCATATCGGGAGTTTCTAAAGAAACTGAAACTTGCCAAGTATGCGCATACCTTCTGGAGTATGAGTAACGTGGATGCATTCCATCACGTTATCATGTGATGAGAGTTGGATCCCGATTCCCACTGATGAGTTGGTTTACTCTTCGGGTGATCCCGATTGATTCTTCTTTAGGTTTGGAGGAGAATTTGACAGGACAGTGGGAGGTTTCCGGATTAGATAAAGTGATGACCATTCTGATCTAGGATAGAGTGCACGCAGAGTGTTTCTTTTCTCTCTCTCTCTTTGGCAGCGACCTTTGACCGACCCTAGACTATGACTCAGTGACCAAGTTGACCAAACCTTCTTAAAATACTGGCTTTTGGATTGTCTGAGTTGCATAAGTCATTGCCACTCCTTCTTTTACCCTTTGAATTTCTCAGAACACCCGTATTACTACGGATATCCACTTCCATTGGATAGAGCCATCGTATGGTTATATACGAACTCGAAGGGACTTCTTCGAGGATGGATCCAGGTTCAGGAGAAATAGAATTGGTTTATTCAGTTGTCTTTTATTATCACCTTCTCTCAGGTTGCGAGAGCTCCTTGGTTTAGGAGAGTACACCTATTACGCTTATTGGATAGTCTTCTTCCAAACCATAGGCTGGTGCCGAACGGTAGGGAAGGAAGAAAACCATTTAGCCTAACGATGGTGTACAGAAGGTAACGACTAAAGACAAATAAAGGGATTTGGAGAGATGGCAATAAAATATACGGTTGAAGTCATGAATTGGATTATGGAAGAGGCATTGCTATGAATACCAGGATACCCCTACGAAACATTTTCATGTTTCAGTGCATTGTTAAAAGAAAAACTGTTTTCCCGATTAGACACTTACTCCAAGGGTATGTATTTACCAGGTTTCATTCTCATATCTGTATGGTTTTACAGATGATGAGTGGGAGTAAGATATTGGGAATTGGGTGATCATCCTCATTATATCGGAATTCGTTGTAATTGGTGATAATTGAGGAAATCGCCAGGGTACAGTTTTCCACTTATGACACACAGGTTTTGAGTTGTTTAACTCAGCGGACTTATACAGAGTATTGTATGTTGTCCAGTGTCCATCAGGACAAAGGGGTAGGTCCTCGTACTATGTTCTGTTTACTTATAACTTCTCTAGTATTTAGACGGGTGTTTCGTAGAAATACAAGGTCTAAGTTTTGAGAAGTTGTGGGTATAAGAATAAAGTAGAGAACCAGGTATCACAAGTATCGGGATTCTTCAAAGAGATCGAAGATGTAGATTCTTGTGATTGGTATTCAGATGATAGTGATGGTTTTGAGAAACGTGTTTCTCTTTCAGGTTACTCATAATTGGATGGATTCCTAAGTTGAGTAATGCTGATTAGCCTCTTTCCATCAAGTTGATATGCACTGGAGACAGCTGCATGATTTGAATCTGGTTCCAATTAAATAAGTGCCAAAGTTTCTGTATTGGATATAGAATGGATCGTACCTTAAAAGAAATTAAGGTACGGGGAGTTGTCCAGCTTATGATTAAAACCAGACACTGGATAACTCAGGGCACGTTTCTGTAATGGCTGTTTGTGGGTTGACCCTGGCTATGACGAGGGTTGATATTCTACCATTTGGAAGATCAATAGTGATATTGTTCTTGACTTGCCACAGTTTTAGTAAAAATGGATCTTTTTCAGAAAACAGTAGTGGGAGTATGGTAGAACTGGAAGTGATTCCAGAACCGCAAACGATTACGGAAAATTTAATAGGACCTATACATTCAATCAGGTTTGACATTCCAATAGCCACTCCGCAGGTATGGTAGGTAACCTCAGACGCCCGAGAGGTACTTCGGTAGCCTCAGAGACGGTGACAGGGAGGTTCTTATCTACCAAGACTTGACACTACTGTTGTTCTAGGATATGAGACCCGGTAGGAGGGTTGTCATAGTCAGTGGGAGCAGCGGAAGCATAGTGGGCAAGATGCTTATATCTATTTATAGACTTGAGCAGTTATAGCGGAGATAGATCATCTAATTTTGATGTGACAGTCATGGGTTTGACTTCAATCAGAATAGGGGATGGATCAGTTAAGAAGGTAGTAGGGTGTGATGTCATGGTATCTGGATGACATACACAGAGTAGGAAGTAAAATTCCTATACTACGATCGGTTGTACTGTGGTCGTCATACAGTTGTTTCTCCAGACAGGATATGGATATAATATTTGACATTCTGGTTTCTAGATCTATGGTTTTAGATCTGGATTTGGGTAGTTTCCCAATGTGGGTACTTTGACAGATATTCTAATGGTTTTTGGAATAGTTGACTCCTAGCATGGTGGTGTACCTGCAGGTGATGGAGTCACCCTCTCTAAAGGTGTCGTATAGACTAAAGGGGAGAGGAATGTGCATGATTGGCAGATCACTTGCTTAGGCAATTGAGTCAATCGTGAGATGTCAAGTACCACACCAAATGTTGTTTTTGCACTAGATGCAATAAGTTTGTATTAATCCAATCCTGGAGAAACATAAGGAAGCAGTTTTAGAACATAAGTACATGTTCTACGGATTTGATGACGGCAGCCTCTTTTGGGAGACGGTTATCATTCCAAGCTTCAAAGGTGACGTGGATGACAGAGTGACTGTCAGAGTTTTAGTTTTTCCCTCTGACGAAGAGGGACAGTATTATGGACAGGTGGTCCAAGAGGATACTGTGGGAAGCAAGGTGCCCGATACTGATTAGGTTCAGTGATCGATTCAGTCTAAGAAGTTTGGATATGGAGTTCATTTATGAACTAAGGTCCCATCAGATATCCAGACATGTTCTAAGACTGGTATTACTCAATTCGGGAGATGGTTTTCTCCGCGAACTTGAGATTAAGAGAGATATAGAAAGATACTTCTAGGCGGATCCACTCACTGAGGCTATTTCTCGAACACAATAGTTTTACAAACGGGCTTTGTGAAACTGATTAGTAGAGGAGTTGGATGTTCGGTTTCACACGGGCTGTGAGTAGTCGACATCGCAATATTAGCCTTGAGTGCAAGTGGGAGATTGTTGGTGATAGTGCCCTCATAGTCAATTATTGGATCGCAGGTACGTGATTGCAATGATTGCGGAGGACCTATCCCGGTAGGACAGTCTTACTCGAGATGATAGTATGCTATCTGGTTTGCCTTTATCAGTCGTGTACATGTTCAGGTGACTGATTGCATGTTACACTTTGATAGAGCCCTTAGGATCTTGCTTTACTACCAACAGTATGATGGCGATCATATACGTGAGAGTTGGGTAGTTTATATGCATATCCTTAATTGTGGTCCCTAGTCGTGGGAGTTTCGAGACAGGGCATCGATACTCCGGAGTAGACTAGTGTGTACAGTCGAGACCCCGACGAGGGGCGGTGGCCGGTCTCACAAGCCACTGGTGTCAGTTGGATCACCTAAGATGTATACAGGTGCTCATTGGGTTATGAGTACACCGGACAGGACTCGCCGGGAATCTGCTAGTTAGTATTATATCTACCGTCAGATAGCAGTTCCCTGGTGACATGTGTACAGGTTAGTTCATCGACCTGAGGTCGTCATTTGTCTCGTGTGAGTTCCCACTGTGCTTTGATTTCTACCCTACCACGGCTCAAAGGAGTCGTGCAAACAGGTAGCTTTTGGGTACAGTCCCGAGCCATATGGAGGCACGTGAGCGGATCGGCAGGGGATTCGTCTCTCCCGGTATTGGGGGCAAGGTCGTGCTGTGTCTAGGAGAGCCATTACACAAAGTCCATGGCCATGGCAGGAGATTTACTGGTAGGTACTCCAGTAGTATCTCAGGGTGTTATTGGGTTTCACTCCGACACGACTTATACTGCTATTGGGGGTCTGACGTTACTAGCCCCCTAGGCGGATATGCGATACTCATTGACGAACGGACCGGACTGTATATACATTGTCACTGTTAGGCTCAGTAGGGTTTTCCGGATGAGTGCGCTCATCGGCATCCCTTGAGGTCAGTCCATGGGCAGCCGTTACGCATTGCTAGTGCCGCTGAGGGTTTGTGGTTAAACCCACTGCCAGGGTGCTGACGAGTCATTAGAGTCCCCCACAGACAGTTTCCCAAGTTCGGGCGAAACGTTGTAGAGGCCGTATGGTTTTATGGCAGGGTTCGGAAAATGCACGTGCGTTTACGCACGTGTTATTTTTCGGGCAGATAATACTGGTCGGCTTTGGTTTAAGCCGGATCCGAGTATTATATTGAGTAGGTATAATTTCTTTGTCTCAGTTGCATTTGTATTCGGTCGTAATACAAATGCGGGTATATTTATACAGTTTCGGGGTTATCCTGAAAGTCGTTTCAGGATCACTTTTGGAAGTTGCCAGTTTCCAGTTTTCTATCAGCCGTCTTTTAACATTCTGTTAAAGACGGATTTATCTTTTCTTGGATGAGATTGAGTCGTGCTTCTAGAAGGTTCTAGAAGGTTCTAGAATTTGTGACAGGCTAAGTGACTCATGCTTTGATTTCATTACTTTCTTGTTATGCTTAAGATCTTTATGCAAGATATTTAGTTTGTGTTCACATATGATATTTATCCTATGGTCACCCCCCTCTCCTACGGTCACCCCCCTCTCTTTATAAGAGGCCGGCCCCCTCCTCTCTCTCTCAAGGTTGTTGATTTCATTTGTAGAAAATATATGATAGTATTTGGGGTGCATGGAATTTTACAGTTCATTCCATCACCCGATTTCCACGGCAACTTCATTAACCGATCGTCCACGGATTTGGACGAAGTGAGACAAAGTCATCTACTCATTCTCTACATCATTCTTGGTCGTCTCTTTTAGCAAACTTGACGATCGAGTTGCCTCAAGGCAGAGGCGGGAGCCCGTTTAAAGAACCGATCATGTGGTGCCACCTCGACGGAGGAGATCGGAGATCGACGAGATCGGAGCAGCCGCAACGGAGCGTGGGATGATGGTTGAAGAACGAAGGACTCGGATCGTTCGGTACAATCTTTCTACACTCTTTACAGTTTGTTAGTTTAGCAATAATGGCAGATCCGGGTTAAAGTATACAATAGCGCCAGTTTAAAAGTTTTTGTTCCGCATTTGGCGTCTGTAGACTGCCGGGGCGCTAGCGTAGACTTCCAGATAGGTCCTTCCTCAATCATTGCAATCACGTGCCTGTGATCCAATAATTGACTCTGAGGGCACTATCTCCAACAGGAGCTTGATGCCGTCGAGCGTGACACCCAAGGCCGCGAAGCAGCTCAGCAGGCCGTCGGGGAGCAGCTTGCATCCTTCTTGCAGCAGCGGGCTCAAGTGGAGGCGGAACTGGCGGTGACGGCCGACCAGGAAAAGGCGTGGAAGGAAGTGCGCGAACAACTGATAGGGCTATTTAAGACGCTTCCTTCCCAGTAGTTGCCCTTGTATCAATATACTTGTAAAAATTTTCTTTTCCGAATAAGATGTATCCATTCTTTATTCTTTTGTACGATTCACCTTGTACTTGATTGAATTAATAAATAAAGATACACATTTTTTTCTTTGCAATGTCTTGTACTATTTCTTTGCTTTCTCCCTTCTCTTATTATCGGCATGCTGTCTTGATAAACATAGTTGACAGATAATAGAGTAAGAATCTTGATTTCTTCAAGAGATAGCGATGGCTTAGGCCGCAGGTTCAGATCTGCCGCCTAAGACTTTTCAACTCTATGAGCCGTGAGGGTCTCATAGAGACTTTTCTCCTTACGGATCGAGAGGATCTCGTAGGTGGATTTTCTCCTTAGGAATCGTGAGGATTTCTAAGTGCGTTTTCTCTTATAAGTCGTAAGGATCTTATAAGAGAATTTTCCCTCTTACGAGTCGAGAGGGCTCGTAAGCGGTTGTTTCCCTCCTTGTCGAGATTCGACTTTGGAGAGTGAGACCCGTGGATAGTATGCAAGAGACCGTTTTGGGCCAACTCGCAGGGTCCCAGTGCTTAGGAAACATGTTTTTTTAATCCCTGCTGCCTAAGGCTTTATCTTACGAGTCGAGCCGTATCGAGAAGTTCTCGCAAAGACATCAATTTCCTCACAAGTCGAGACGAATCGAGCATTTCTCGCAAGAATATCCTAACGTCACTGTTAACCTCTGCTCTTTACGACAGAAGTCCGTTAGGGTCTGTGGTACTTAGGGTTTTGGCCGTCGTACCGTCGCATCAGCTGATATATTCCTCGATAGGCAATCATGCTGTTCGAGTAGCCCTGCGACTGCCGTGTCTCTGATCCCTTCGGGGGCTGGGCAAGACGTCTTCAAGCAATCCTCCTTGGCAGTTTGACCGTCGGAAGAGCAAGCGTTAGGAATTTTTCCATGCCGCTTTTTACTTGAGGTTAGGCTCATTTTGGAGAGCCCCGACGAGTCATAACCACTCCGCGTTGGTGTGGGATGATCTCCGATAGTCTTTCAGGTTTTATGTGAGTTGCCGTCAAGACCCTGAAGCTAGGAATTTAGCCTTTGCTTCATTTGCTGGCATCGCGTCTGCTGTATCGAGATGAATGTCGCGGTTGTCTCTAGGTTGCCGGTGAACCGTCGAGCTTTGGAACTAGGGATTTTGCCGTGGCTCCATTGTTTGATTGTCGCGTCTAAACCCTGCTGGAGGAAGAACGTTGGGGTGACATCTCGTCTGCTGTATCGAGACGAACGTCGTGGTTGTCTCTAGGTTGCTGGTGAACCGTCGAGGTTTGGAACTAGGGATTTTGCCGTGGCTCCATTTGTTTGATTGTCGCGTCTAAACCCTTCTGGAGGAAGAACGCTGGGGTGACATCTCGTCTGCTGTATCGATACGAACGTCGTGGTTGTCTCTAGGTTGCTGGTGAACCGTCGAGGTTTGGAACTAGGGATTTTGCCGTGGCTCCGTTTGTTTGATTGTCGCGTCTAAACCCTGCTGGAGGAAGAACGCTGGGGTGACATCTCTTCTGCTGTATCGAGACGAACGTCGCAGTTGTCTCTAGGTTATTGGTAAACCGTCGAGGTTTGGAACTAGGGATTTTGCCATGGCTCCGTTGTTTGATTGTCGCTTCCATGCCTTGCTGGCATAAGGAGGAACGCTGTTGTTGGTTTCCTGGGATGCAGATGTGACCGTTGAGACTTGGCTCTCTTTCTGATGGAGCCTGGTGGGATGATATGATCCTCTATTTGTTAGCGCCCCTGGATTGTATACAGGGATCGATATGATTTTACCCGTAGGGTATAAATTTCACTTTTATTTTATCTTATTTCTTTCCGCGATGTTCTATCATTTCAGCTTTTTATATCGCGATGGTCGCGATTGCCCAATCATTTCGGCTATTTATTTTGCTTTCACTCGCTGCTTTTTATTGCGAGTTGCCCAATCATTTCGGCTATTTTGTGTGCATGTGCGGCCTGCTGGCTTTTTGCTGTAAGCCTGGAATTAGACACCGATTTCGGCATCAGTACCGCTACAACTGGGATATTGCCAGGAGCGAATCATCATTTTCCTCTGTCGATGTCGAACAAAGGTGGCTTAGCGAACAAGGTTAAGGTCCTGTCGACTAAGGCTTTTGACTTCATGAGCCGTAAGGGTCTCACAAAGGTATTTCTCCCTATGAGTCGTGAGGATCTTGTAGGTGTGTTTTCTCCTCAGGAATCATGAGGATTCCTAAGTGTATGTTCCCCTGTAAGTCGTAAGGATCTTACAAAAGGGTTTTCTCCTTATAAGTCGAGAGGGCTTACAAGGGTTGTTCACTGTACGAACATATCCCTAGTCACGGATGGGACTTGGTTAGGGAAATGTTTATTCGCGCCCATGGATTATATACAAGGGTCAATGTTGAGCCACTTGTAGGGCAATATCGAAGGTTGTGGGGGTTGCTTAAGCACAGGTTTGGGTCTCTATAACTTAAGACTTCCAAATCTTATGAGCCGTGAGGGTCCCATAAGGGAGTTATCCTTACGAGTCGTGAGGATCTCGTAAGTGTATTTTCTCCTTAGGAATCGTGAGGATCCCTAAGTGTGTTGCTCCCTTGTAAGTCGTAAGGATCTCACGCGGGTGATTTCTCCTTACAAGGTCGAGAGGACCCTGTAAGTGTCCTTTAACGAGGTTGCGCCCTTTCGGGTTTTCACAAACACTCGCCGGTAGTCCTGCTGTTTTTACTCACGGAGCCCTTTCGGGTTTTCATCCGTGCCCATTTTGCTTATGGACGTACCGTTTTTTTTTAATTCTTTTTATTCTCTTTTTTTTACGAGGTCGCGCCCTTTCGGGTTTTCACGAACACTCGCCGGTAGCCCTGCTGTTTTTACTCACGGAGCCCTTTTGGGTTTTCATCCGTGCCCATTTTGCTTATGGACATACCGTTTATTTATTTATTATTATTATTTTTATCTTTTTTTTTTATATCGGCTTTGTGATGTTTCAATCCACCGTAGTTTATCGACATCTCGGTCAACAGATAGTTTTAGGACGTAGTGGTCCGTCATTAGTTTAAGGACATTTCGGTCCGCCGTTAGTTTAAGGACGTTGCGGTCCGTTGTCGCCGTATTCGAGGCGAATCTCTAGTTTACTGACTTTTCGGTCTATGGGGCTTTCTCTATGAATGAGCATGATGCCCCCGGCGTCTCCATCTTTCCCGGCGCGTGCGGTTGTGGCGGGCTCACCTTCCAGTTTTCGGATATGACGAACTTGCCTTGTTGGTATTGATCTTCAACTCAGTTTTTGAAGACGTAGCAATCCTCGATCAGGTGTCCTACCGTTTGGTGGTAAGGGCAATAATCGAGATCGTTGACATCGCCTGGCCGCAACGGACGTTTTGGACTCGGCAGATTGATGAGTCTGTCTGTCGCGCACTGCCAGCTCGAACAGTCTCCTTGTTTTATCTTGAGGAAACGAGTAAGAACGTTTCAACTTTTTCTGGAGGGGTTGCCGCTTGTTGTTTCGGCAAACAACCGGTCTAGGGCCACTCGATTGCTGTTGAGTATTGGCTACGAGGGTTGTTTTTCCCTTCTCTTTATCCTTTTTGCTCGATCCTTTGTTCGCGAGGCCGAGATTTTTTTCCGAGTAGCGTGCGATTGCACGGATGAACGTTCTCGCAACTCCTCAATTCTTTCATTTTTGAAATGGATTCCTTGAGGAGAGGGTTGAGAGCAGCTTCTTCGTCAGAGTCGCTTCCGAAGGTGATAATTTGCGATCCCTTGGAGTTGGCTATGTGAAAATCGTCGGCGGCTCTTTTGCGCTCATCTATCGCATTTTTCTGATGTCTACGAGCTCCACGCTTTGTCCTGTTGAAGTGTTGCTTTTGAGCGACATACCCTTGCCACCAACACTTAAAGGAGTCGCAGTCTTCGGTAGGATGTATGATCTTCTGATGATACAGTCAGAAGTTAGGATGTATCTCCACTCCACCGAGAGTATTTTCTTCAGAGGGTGGTAGCTTCATTCCCGCTGACAGGGCTTTAGCAAACCTTTTCTTTGTCTTGAATTTGTTTTTATCCACAGCGGATGGCTTTTGATTTGACGGGAGTGCCTCGACTCTTTGGTCCAGTTGTCGGTGTTTTGCTCCTTACAGTATGACCATCTCACGCTCTTGATTGGCTTTAACTTTCAGACGAATCTTATTCAGGAAGGCATCGATCAACTCGTCTGACGGCCGCGGAATTTCTGGTTCAGGGTCCGCCCTCGGTTTCTCGGCGCAAGGAGCCTCTTCATCATCCACCAATGAGTGAGAGATCACATGACAACTCGCTACGTAGTCTTCGGATTCATCTGATGAGTCTTCTCCATCGTTTTTGTCCTCAACAAAAGAACAAGCTGCCCCCATCGTGTCCGTCTTCTTTGGAGTGTGCGGCTGTGGTGGGTTTACCTTCCAGTTTTCAGACAGCGCGAATTTGCCTTGTAGGTACTGATCTTCGATCCATCCCTTAAAGACGAAACAATCCTCGATCGGGTGACTTACCGTTTGGTGGTAAGGGCAATAATCGGGATTATTGAGATCACCTGGCTGCGACAGACGTTTTTGATTCGGCAGATTGATGAGTCTGTTGCGTACTGCCAGCTCAAACAGTCTTCTCGTTTTACTCTGAGGAAACGAGTAAGGACGTCCCAGTCTCTCATCGAGGGATAGGCGTGGACGCACGTTGTTTTGGCGAACAATTGGCTTTGAGTTGCTCGGCTGCTGTTGAGCATTGGCGAAGACAATCGCTTTTCCTTTCCCTCTTCCTTTTCGAGAGTCCGGATTTGGAGGAGACGGTCCATGGCCCATCTGGTCCATTTGGGCTGATTTGTCGATTACGGCCTGGAAGGTGGTCGGCCTGAAGAACATCATGAATTGCGAGATGGTCGCTTGCGGATCGAGAGTGCCCACGAACATGCCTACTGCAGGTGCCTCTTCTATGCGTTGTTCGCATTTCGACCATAAGTTCCGCCATCGTGCTGCGTATTGGACCCACGTTTCGCCTGGTCTTATCCTGGCATTTATCAGTGCTGTTATCGGGGTGCGTTCACTAGCACTCGCGAATCTTTGTGTAAACAGTAGCTCCATCTCCGCAAATGTTTTGACAGAGTCGTTAGGTAACTCTGAATACCATTCAAAGGCTGTTTCTGCTAAGCTGCCGACGAATTGGCGAAGCAACAATTTGTCATCGCCTCCAGTATTGCCGCATAAGGCTCTGAATTGAGCGACATGTTGATGGGGATTCCCCGTTCCTTTATATACATGGAACTTAGGGATCGTATATCCCGGCGGGTAACTTATTCGGTCATACCAGCCCGGATAGGGTCGTCCAGTCTTGACAACTTGGCTGGCTGCTTCACTCGCCTGGTGAGCTCGTATTTGCTGAGCTATATAGTCATCCAGGGCAGCTTTGGAAATTGTCTCCTCCTTGGTTGTTGAAAGAGCCGGCGGTGGATTTGACGTTTCTCCTCTGTCATCTTCAAGGATAATCGGCGGATCTTCGGCTGGGGGATCTGGCTGGATCATCATCCCAACCATGTCTTGAAATAGGAGAGCCATCTGCTTTATATTGGCCGCTTGCTCTGCAGCCTCCTTGTCCTTCCTTTCAAGCATTCTACGAAGGAATTCGGCATCGGTTTCTTGCTCGTGACGCTGTTCTGATGATGCCTTCGGGCTTTCTTTTGTCCCGGTGAGTGTGGCCATCGCAGTCATCATCTCTTGGAGCTTCTGCTGCTGCTGCTCCTGGGCTTTTGTCACGGATCGGGTGAGCGGTCGGTGACCCGTCGAAGCGCGGCTTTCCTCCTTTCCGGAAGCCATATAAACAGTGTGCACCATCATGCCCCCAGACCTGGGTGTTTGTGTTCAGCGCTTTTACGCTTCGCCATGTTCACAGGGGCTCTTTGCGGCCTCCTTTTCCTTTGAGGGATTGGAGATGAGGGGCCCGTTGCAGTGGGCACCCAAGTAGCTGTTGCTTTTTGTGGCTTGACGGAGTAATCCTTCTCTTGCCAAACCTTCATCTTTTTCTGTCGGCGGAGATAGTTTTCATCAATCACCGACTCCTGGACCTGTCGCCAAACTTTGTAAATTTTAGAGGACATCCGTTGAGGGGGCTGCTCTAGCTTCTTCTCTGGAGTATTCTTCACAGATGAAGGAGTTCGTTTCAACACCGCAGTAGGAGAGTTTTTGCGCACAGTGTTCAGCAATTCAAAGCTGTTCCCGGTTGGAACAGCAGCCTCGATCCCCACCATCGGAGCTGGTGGCGTAAATCCAGAGGGGGAGTTGCCCCCAGCCTTCCTTACTCGATGCCAGTGGCGACGTCGAGCGCGTCGTGCGGGTGGAATTGATTGAGCCGCGGGGGTGACCTCCTCATGCCCCCTGTGTTGGTCAGAATCTGCTGGTATCAGCCTTTTAAAGACCGACGTCCGTTGAATGGGGACGGCCAACCTGTCAAAAGCAGACTTCCGAGCAGGGAAAGCAACCTTGGTGATCTCGCCTGAAACTGGAGTAGGGATAGCTATCCGCTTCGGGATAACATCTTCTGGTATTGCTGGCGTTTTCATGGGCCCACTGGAGCTCTGACCTAGCCTGTTAAAAACTGAGGCAGTGGAGTTGGGCGACCCGTTGAGAGGGACCGCGACAGTGGTAAGTCGATCAAAGACCGACTTCTTTGGTGCTTCTTGCAACGTCATTGGGGCATTGAAGCTCATCGGTGGGAGCATGGTCCCGAAGAATAGTCCAGTGGTGGCTTGAGTTACCTGCTCCACTGGCATCTTGAAAAGAGAGGCCGCTTGGGGCCCGTAAGTCACTCCTCCAGCAGAGACCGAGCGAGAGTTGCAATTGCAAGCAGTGCAGTTTGAAGCCATTGATCTTCTGTTTTCTGTACGGAGCAAGACACCAAATCTTAGTACCTCGAATCCACAGGCAACCACAGCAAACCGCGATTCGTTCGCGAACACGACACACGAAGTGTGGAGTGGAAAGAGGAAAAGGTCCCACCGGGCGTGCCAGAATCTGTTTACCGCCGGAAACCGGGAAAGACTGACGTCTTGCCTGAATTTGGGGGCAGATGCTATTTGGTTTTATCCGTCCACCTCTCCGACGATGGCAAGTTTATTTATGGCACCGTGTATCGGAGGTTTAGACGGATGCGGCCGATGTAGCAGACTTCGTCAGATTCCCCCTCACTTGAGGGGTTTTTGATTGTGGGGACGCTCTTCCCTGAAGGCGCAAGCCCCTGCAATTAATTACGTTACCGCATCGCGGTAACAACTTTCTCCTTCTCCAGAATTTTACTTCATGTCGTGGGTGTTTGTTTTGTTTGTGGTTGCCCGTGGATTGTATACAAAGACTAATTTATGTCGTCGCCCGTAGGACGTGGATTAGTCCGAATCCGTATTTACTTAGATTTGGGTTTGGTGTTTTAGTTTAAAGATACGTTAGCCATATTGAGGCTAAGATCAACTTAAACGTTCATTAAGGATACGTTAGTCTGATTTGAGACTAAGATCAACTTAACGGAAAGAGCATTTAGGGGCTCTATTGTTCCAGTTTAAGGACGTAGTGGTCCATAGGTAGTTTAGGGACATTGCGGTCCATTACCAGTTTAGGGATATGGTGGTCCATTTAATATATGGCCGTCGGGACCCATCACCTCTCTGACGACGTTGAAGGATTACAACGACAGGTGTCAGAGGAGTTCGGAGATGTACCCTTGAACCAAAGTTGATTGGGGGTCTTATAATTCAATTTGGGACTAAAATCTGTTTGAATGTTTAAGGATACGTTAGCCATATTTGAGGCTAAGATCAGCTTAAACGGGATCGTTTAGATCCAACAAAAGAGCGTTTGGGGGCTCTATTGTTCCAGTTTAGGGACGTAGTGGTCCATAGGTAGTTTAGGGACATTGCGGTCCACTGCCAGTTTTGGGGATGGATATTAGTTTAAGGACGCATTAGTCCATGGGTTTAGGGACCCCATAGTCCATATAGATGTGTTTAAGGACTCATTGGTCCATTAGTTTAGGGACGCATAAGTCCATGGGTTTAAGGACCCTATAGTCCATATAGATGTGTTTAGGGACGCATTAGTCCATTAGTTTAAGGATGCATTAGTCCATGGGTTTAAGGACCCCATAGTCCATATGGATGTGTTTAAGGACACATTAGTCCATTAGTTTAGGGACGCATAAGTCCATGGGTTTAAGGACCCCATAGTCCATATAGATGTGTTTAGGGACGCATTAGTCCATTAGTTTAAGGACGCATAAGTCCATGGGATTAAGGACCCCATAGTCCATATGGGTGTGTGGTTGTCGGGACCCATCACCTCTCTGACGTCGTAGAAGGATTACAACGATAGGTGTCAGAGGAGTTTGGAGATGTACCCTTGAACCGGACGTAAATTGATTTAAGGGAGCAGCCATGCTCAGTCAATTTAATTTGAGGACTTACGGCCATGATTGGGCTAAGTCCAGTTGAGAATATTCAACGTTTTTATCTTTGGCCTATTAGGCCTGTGCTAGGGCTTTGCCCTTGTTTAATAATGCACTGCATTTTCTTTTGGCCTGCTAGGCCTTTTTGATTTGGGCTCAGTCCCTTTGTAAATGATGCAGAGCATCTGTTTTGGTTTGGGCTCTGCCCCTTTTTAAAATAATGCATTGCATTTTATTTAGCCTGTTAGGCCTTTTTTAATTGGGCTTGGCCCTTCTGCAGTGCATTAATTACTTGACAGTGGCTTGTCAGGCGCTTTGCGCCAATTACTGAGCGCAAGCGCTTGTCGTGGTGACACGTGTCACACTCTGGTGAGCGCAAGCGCAACAGCGCAGTGCGCCAGTGCGCTGCGCTGTTGCGCTACTGACACGTGGCGCGCTTTGGTGAGTTGCGCCAACTTTAAAGAGCAATGCTCTATTTTTAAAAGCGCATAGCGCAAGTGGTTCTGGAGCTGACACGTGGCGCTCTCTGGTGGCTTGCGCCAACCCAGGAGCGCAACAGTGCAGTTTTTGCAAGTGCAAGGCACTGTTTCAATAACTTGAGAATCTTTAAGATTCCAGAACCAATGGTTCATAAAAAAGTGCAAGGCACTGTTATTATTTATTTTTTTATTGAAGATCATTGATCTTGTTCTTAGATCAACGATCTATTCAGAAGAAGTTCTTCTCATTTTTTTTGTAAAGGTTTTTACCTTCTTTCCATTCTTGAGTTCTTCTCAAAATTCTTCAGAGTTTTCTCTGTTTTGTTGTTTTCGAAGTTCTTGATGTTCCTCCTCATTGAATTGGGGTCTAGGGGCCTTTATATAGTGCCCATTAATTTGTTAAAGAGATCATTCTCTGAGTGATTTGGGGAATTTTCCCCACCGTTGGATCTTTGATCCAAGGGCTTCTGTTTTACAGAAGACAATCTTGTTGTTTTAACAAGAACAGAAAGATCTTACTGGAATTTTAATTCTGTTTGGCGCAGATGCACCAGCGCTTGACACGTGTCGCGCAGCGCAGAGTGCAGCGCAACTGCTCAAGCGCAACTGCGCTGCCACGTGTCACACAACGCAGAGCGTAGCGCAACTGCGCTGCCACGTGTCGTGCAGCGCAGAGCGCAGCGCAACTGCGCTGCCACGTGTCGTGTCGCGCAGCGCAGTGCTTGCGCAACTGAAGCGTTGATTCCTTTAATTTTGTTTTAAATAGAGCCTTGCTCTGATTGGGCGCGCTGCCTTGGGCGCTGCGCTGACGTATCAGCTTTTGACACGTGGCGCGTTGCGCGCAGCGCAAGGGATTTGAAGCGTTACTTCAATTTTTTTGAATTTTTAAATTCAAACATAGCTTTGCTCTGATTGTGGGAAACAAGTATCAATGAACGTAGCAATGCTAGCAAGTATAGGTATGCAACATGGTAAGTACCCAATACACAATACTAGTCGAATGATAATGCAATTGTCGGAGTTTCTTAGCACGACCACTAGGTTTTAGCAAGCATCGAGTATGAAATTTATAAAAATCTAGAGTGCTAAGGAACACAAACCTAGAATCGAACTAGAGAATTAGGGTTTAATAAAGCATGTAAACAAACTTTACACTAAGTGAACAAGGAATACAACCTTTGTAAACCGGTCCTTCACTTCTAAAGCTCTGTGTAGTATTCCCTTAGCTCCAAGTAGTAGTCCCCGAACTCTTCTTAGGCTCCACTAGGCGAAATGAACGATCTTGTTTAAGGACCTTCGAGGCCGAAGATGCTCTACGTTGAGGAATGTCTAACTCAAGCTACCTCTTCACTAATTGAGGAATTAGTGAAGTAAACAATCTATACTAAATGGCTAGTTTGGTATAGATTGATGAAGTAGATGTTTTGCTCACTTTAGAATTAATTTTCTCTCTTTCTTTCTTCACCTCGTCAAAAGCTAGAGAGCAAAGAAGGAGATCAAGGAGATGATTAAGTGTGAACCCTTGGGTGAGAAAATGTCTCAAGAGAGTTAACTATAGCTAAAGATAATGGTTGGGTTAATAAATATCTAGAGTAAAACAAAATTAGTGGACTAAGTCAAGGCTTCTACATGCTTCCACAAGCATTTTTAGCCATGACATTTTCCACCTAATTTTGGTTTATCCCTTAATAATTAAATCACCCAAATAATCTTTAGTTTGGTGTGAGTCTCATACACCCATGTCCAATGTATCATCTAGCATGACACAATAGTAAATACATTAATATATATCTCATATATATTTATATGTATTTGTAGAAAAGAAATTCTTAAGTGAGCTAATATTAGTTAATATATATTAATATATAAAATATATAATTATACATTAAATTATTAAATCAACACTTGATTTAATAATCCGGCTATATCACATATAACCGACTAATATTATTTATATGTATATCAAATATACATATAACAAATTATTGAATCAACACTTGATTCAATAATCCGGTTATATCACATATAACCTATATCGCGAGATTAGAATATTGTATCACATACACGTATTAATCTCGGTCCCGCACATATCACATATGTGCCCTACTTCGTTTTGTTTGAGCCAGGAAACCTCTGTGCAGGACTCTAAAGACTTGTCAATACGCCAGCAGTATATGATGATCACATCAGTCACCCACAATCCGTCAGCGGTACTAGCTGGACGTAACGGCTACCCAGGTATTGAGCGATCAGAAAATCAATAAGCAAGCTTGTCCAAACTCCCATGAATCCAGTAAGTAACACTACCGTACAGTCCGGTCTCTTCGTCTGATATGTCACATATCGAGTCTGGGGGTGGTAAACGTCAGACCCCAATAACTTGATAAGTCATGCCGATGCGAGGCTCATAACGGGTCGAGAAACTACTGATAACACTTACCAGTAAATCTCATCATCATCCCTGGCCAGGGACTTCCTGTTATAGCCAATCGAGCATAGCGCAACATCAACTCCCAATACCGGGAGAGACGAAACCCCTCCTATCGCTCATTGCCTCCATGTGACTCAGGACTGTACCCAAAATTCACCTGTTTGCACGCTCTCTTAAGCGTGGTAGGGAGGAAATCAAAGCACGGTAGGAATCACACAAGACTCTATGACGATCTCGGGTCTACAGACTAATATGTACCAGTGTCACCAGAGAACTGCTATCTGACGATAGGTATAATACCATCTAGGAGTTATCGGCGAGTCCTGTTCGGTGTACCCATTCTCCAATAAACACATGCATACAATCTTTGATGTCAAACACCAATGGCTGTGGGATCAACCATCGCCCCATACAGGGTCAAGAAACGTACACACTAGTCTACTCTGGAATATCGATGCCATGTCTCGATACTCCCTCGACTATGAACAATTAAAGGATGTACTTGTGGACTACCCTGGCCCCACTAGTATGATCTGCATCATAGTCCTGGTAGTCAAGTACACATCCTAAGGGCTTTATCAACATGTAACGGAGAGACTGTATAATGATACAAGTGTACATGTTAAAATAAAGAGAAACCAGATAGCATACTATCATGTCGAGCAAGAAAGTCCTCTCTCTATATGTCTAAGCATCCACTATAATATACAATCATGTACAATAATGGCCTCTAGGGCATACATATAACTAACAACAATCAAGTGTTGCAAATAGGTTTACAATAACTACACGAAGTTTTATAAGTTTTCTGGTAGTCAGGGGTGCTATACGCTATCCACGCGATTTTCCACTTGTAGATGCTATTCCATTCATCAAAAGTGATCCATGCTAATCGATACCCACGAACGCTTGCCCTTCCTCACCGCGTCGGACGTTTCTGCGATCGACCATAAAATTTGAAGTAATAATGCAACGCATAAGTATCTAAACCATAATGATATCAACGATCTAAGCGTACCTAAGCTAGGATCTACGACCAACATTTTAACGTGTGCTATTTACATCGAACTACCCCTCGGAATCATGAAAACCATTTTTTTAAAGTTAAGAAAACTTGTAACATCGGATGAAAACCAAATTGAAACGCTCCCAGATTTTGTTATCTAAATACTGCGAAAAAAAGATAATGGGAAAAAAGATATATCAAAGTGGCTTAATTAATACTAGATTCAGTTACAGAAAAAATTCAAAAACCAAACGTGGAGGTGGGGCCGATGATTGGCCAAGATCGGCGGCCTGGGAAAGGTCAAATGGCCTCGATTTCCATGCCCAACTCCAAAATTTTATATCTAACCCCCTGGAATCTACTAAATTTTTTCCAGAGTACCCGATTAACTCCAGATTTGGTTTGAATACTAAAACTTCATCAAAATACTAGATTTTGAAAACTTAACTCATGTTGGAAACTTTAAACACATTTTGCAACCAAAAACCTTGCATTAAAATACCATAAACTTACCATAAATGTGATATAGTCCACTAGAACTACTCTAACTTATCAACACAACACACAACTTCATAAAAAAAAAACTACCTTCCAATACCAAAACACTTTAAACCATGATCTTAACTGTACATGGCAAGTATTCTTGAAACTAGGTTAAAGAGAGCATTTTTACCTCTTGATTGAAATTAGGAGAAGTAGCAAGCTTGGAAAATGACCTCAAGACGAAGACTTGCTCACTATTTCAAGTATTTGGATGGAAAATGAATATGTTGGTGGAGGCTTCAAGGTGGAGGGATATGTTTTGGTGTGTATGTGATTTGGAGATAGGAAGTTTTGAGGAGAAGAATGAAAAGAAGGAGAGGAAGAACATATGAGGATGAGAAGGGAAATGGATATGGCTTAACCATATCCGTCCTCTCTCTCTCTCTCTCTCTCTTCCATACTCATTTGTTTGAAAAATAAAACCCATGCCTCCATCCCATACTTTGTCCCTCTCAGGAACAAAAAAAGACAATATAAGGAAAATGATTTAAGGGTAAAGAATGTGATCAACTTGCCATGACAACAAAACATGTTTGGTTAAAGCTTAAGATAATTTTATAGTTAAGAAGACTTAACTACTTATATATGTGTGTCCACTAAATCTTTTAAAAGAAAACCAATTAATAAAAATGTCCTCCATTTAAATAAAACTAAATATATCACTAATTTATAAAAACCCAATTAATCAATTGTTCTCATAATTAAAAAGTTCATTTTATTAACAATTTTTTTAAAGTAAGCATTTAAATTTTCGAAATGTTACAATATCCTCCCGTAAGAAAATTTGGTCTCCGAATTTAAATTTTAACCCAAAACTTAAAAAATATTTTATTAAATCAAAACAACGGGGCTTTGAAGTCTCACACAAGATAGAAATACTACCTAGCGTGATAACGGGTATACATAGCATAAGTAAAAGTAGGCGCATCCTAATGGATCGCGCACAAAATAGAAAATCCTCATTAATAAAACATCATAAAAATCTTGTGCCAATCATCAACACTCAAAATCCCAAAAATCATGATGCAATGTGTATGCATGAGGAATGAAAGTGTGAAACTCAGATAACTAGAACTCCGACACTCGCTACGCTAACCACACCAGCTACGATACGATGTGTGATGCATGAAAATGAAATCAAATGCAACATATGTGCATGAAACAACAATCAAGTCATCAAAACACAAAGGCCAAAACAAAAGGGTGATAGCCAGATCACCAAAAACACAAATCAAACAACTGACATTGAAGCATACCTGCTTCAACGTCGACAGGTGTCTGAGCACCCGAAGAAGTCAGAGCAAGAACTCTCGCTCGCCCACCGCCCACACCTCCCAAACAAGAAATCCTATCAGAATACGGAGGATCAATTTGTCCCACTCTCACTGGAGTACCGTCCTGGTCAGCCGTCGTCTCAGACGAGTCTGTCCCGACCTCATCTCTAACTGCAGCCCTCTTGGCACGTACAGTCTCTGAAGGCATAGTGACGAAAACAAGAAACAAACAACAATCGGTTTTCGAATCTCAATGAAATAGCATCGCGGTGCTAACAAATCGGGAAAGAAGCGGAGAGAATCACGAAATAATTTAGAATAAATCCTAAGGTTACTTAAGAGGAGTGTCGTATCATAAATATGCCGCGAAACATACGTATGGTATGCAACTCTACTTAAGCTACCTACTCCATCATACCAAGATTCACCTATGTAACGAAAGTTCGGGTTTAATACCCCCAAATTCTAAGTTCCGTAAGGTTAAGCCTAGGATTCGAGAATTCATACCCTAGACTCCACATAGTCAAACCTAGACTCAACAAAGGTTAAACCTAGTGCTCTGATACCAACTTTGTCACGACTTGAAAACGGAAGTGACCGACACTTAAATCATGCAACGTCTAAAGATGATTACGCAATTTAAGTAAACTAAAACCCATAATCTAAACTATTTTAAAAAGAAATAGTGGAGATGAGGTTTTGAAAAGTTTTGTAAGAAGTAAAACTTGTTTTGAAATATTGTTTGAAAAACGGGCATCACCTCTTTTGTAAATTTTGAATAAAACGAATACAATGATAGTAAAAAAATAGAAGCATCCTACATACGACAGCTAAATCAATGCCCATTCGGCGGAATCACAACCATGCATTAATATACGACGCTTAAAAACGAAGGATCACAAGCAACTATAAATAACTGCATAGGTAAAGCTAATAGTCGACTCCACATGAGTTCGACCCAAAAGAATATACATCAAGTCTCGACTCGATCTAAGTTAGATAATAATACATGTCCTGGTCGATGGAGTAACACTAGATATAAAAAAAGTATAGTACACAAAAAGGCGGTTACTAAACATGTAACCCACCTAACAAAATAAGCGAGAACCCTAAAAGATGATGTGTCAACAACGCCGCTAGGTATTCGTACGGTTGGACCTGCAAGGAGCTAAGGCACAACGAGCGTGAGTTGCCAACTCAGTGAATAGAATATAACATCACACACACACACACACACACAATATAATAAGCATAGTGAATAAAAGCGAGTGCAATGAAATCAACATCACCTATAAAATCATCACGAAATCCGTGTCAATTATCGCTAACCAGAATCTCATCATATCACACCGGTGTATCCGAATTGGTCTCTCCCCCTTCCTCGATTATCTGATCACACCAAACATATGTTACACCGGTGTATCTGAATCGGTCTCTCCCCCTTCCTCGGTTACCGGATCACACCAACCATATCTCACATCGGTGTATCCAAATCGGCCTCTTCCCCCTTCCTCGATTACCGGACCACACCAAACATATCTACACAAGAAATCCGTGATATCCGTACCGGTATCTCCCCCTTCCTCGATAACCAGATATCACCACATTAAAACAAGTTTTATAATTATCATACGATATAATATATATATATATATATATATGTGTGTGTGTGTGTGTGTGTGTGTGTGTGTGTGTGTGTGTGTGTATTAGCGTCCCATATCACTAATATATATCATCATCAATTAAGGCCGCAATCTCACAAGATCAACAATATAAAACGCATAACGAAATTAGGATAAGTAACAATTAATACTTACTAGTAGCATGGCAGTTTCTAGGTGTCATGGCAGTACCAATGATGTGTATTGTACATGCGAGTCTGTGATTGTGTGCAACATGGCAATCGTTGGTAGTTATGCAATGTTCTATCAGGTGTGTTCCTATAGCAGGGCAATCGGAATATAAAAGATGAAATGGAACATGAAACATGACATTTTAAGTAAGTATCAATGAACGTAGCAATGCTAGCAAGTTTATGTATGCAACATGGTAGGGTACTCAATACAATTCTAATCTAATGATAATGCAATCAAGTGTCACGAATAGGTTTAAAATAACGACACGAAGTTTTATAAGTTTTCTAGTAGTCGGGGGTGCTATACGCCATCTGCCCAATTTCCCACTTGTAGATGCTATTCCACTCACCAAAAGTGATCCGCGCTAATCGAAACCAGCGAACGCTTGCTATTCATATCAGAATTTTGTACTTTTATACCACCCATTCTTGATCGCATTGCATATAGGTAGGTATTTTTGATCTGTGTTTGCTATATAATTGCAGGTTACAGGTTCTCAGTCCAAAACAATGAAAATCATGAACAGTCACGATAAATTCAGGATAACTGCCAACAACGAATAAAAATACGGGTTCCGCTCACCATCCGTCAGGTGCCGCTTACCAGTTCAGGAGATAAAGATCAAGTAAGGGTCATTCAAGCACAAAGAAAGAGAGAGGCAGCATGAGAATCAAGTTGACAACACAGAGCTTGAGAAAAATCAGGACAAAAAGTCCACACATTTTCATCTTTTGGACTGTTGAAAATCTGGGAGTATTTTGGAATGATTCTACAAAAACAAGTGTACTAAACAGAGTAATCAAGCAACACAAAGCAGCCAGAGAAATTTGGAGTTTCAACTCTCCAAAACGGCCGCGGTTCCGCGGTCTAAACACCATATAGGCGGCGGTTCCGCGGCCAATACGTAGCGTCTCGCGCCAAATTTTCAGGGGTAGTTTTGATATTTTGTAAGGGCTCAGAAAAAGACCCTAGGGCGTCACTTCACTGCCTATAAATACTCCAGATCAGAGCCATATCAAGGATGTATATTTTCACTAGTTTTTTTATTAGAATTTAGTATAATCTCTTCTTCTTCTTCTTCTTCTTCTTTTTCTTTATTTTTCCTCCATTAAAATTGTAGTGAGAGCTTTTGAGTGGATGATAAATGAAGATGGGTGTTTTTATATGCATGTCTTGTAAAATTGTTAACTAGTTTTTATATATATTGCTTATTTTTTTCTTTGTTAAGTAGTTGTTGGTTTTCTTGTTCTTTTTCTTCTTCTCTTTTCTTTTATCCTTGCAACCATGATACTTAAGTGTGATCCTTGCCTAGATGAGGTCCCAAGTAGCTAGTTGTAATTTTCTATCTCATTTTTTCTATCTTCTTAACTTGTTTTATTTTATAATGAGCGAGTAGTTTTCTCACTTGTTATGGTAGGATAAGGAAAGTTTGAGAGAAAGAAATCTCCCTCACTCTTTCTTTTGCCCAACAATTTAATTTGAACTCCCGTCAAGGCAACCATAATCTGCTCCTTATGGCACCCTATCCTATATGATAGCGGTGACATCCTAGCGAGACCGGTTGTAGTTGAATTGACCGGAGGATATGGCTAAGAGCCAAGAACGGATGAACAAGGACCAAAAGAAAGGAACTAAGCATTGGAAAGCCTAGCTTATACTCGAAAGTTTCTTTCCTAGTCGTGCTAATCCCCGTTGTTGCCGATTACCGCAACATCAATATCAAGAGCGGCAAACGAAAGAAGTGAACGAACTCCTAACTCAAAATAGCATTATCCTAACCCTAACAAACTTCCTTTAACATACATATCTAAGTACATAGTTAACTTTGAACAAACTCGGACAATTTGGACTTAACTCGTTAAAACACTAAGAAAAAGATTCTCATCTCTCTGTGGATCGACCCGTACTCAACCAGCTAGCTACCAAGCGAAACCTTCTTGATTGCGGTAATTAAAACTAGCATAAAACCTTAACAATCAAATGGCGTCGTTGTCGGGGAGATGGTGGTTTATTTCTTTGTGTAGTTTCGGGTTAATTTGTGAATATATATATAAAAAAAACCAAACAAAACTATAAAAATCATTTTGTTATTTTTGATTCTTTTTGTGCGAGTGTGTAGGATAGGGAGTAGATCAAGTTCAGTGCCAAAGTCGTGGGGAGTTAGACCCACATCTCGTGGCTATACCGTGGCGGATCAAGACGAAACCGCGGCTAACCGTACAAATTCTGGAGCAAATTTAGTGACCAATTCAAGACCTAGAGGCTCCAGACCAGAAGATGAGATCATATTTAGGATAGAGAAGAAATTTGGAGCTCTAGATCGTCCAAACCATCGCGGAACCGCCGCTAAATAGTGCTTTTGACCGCTGAACCGTGGTCAAAGCAGGGCTTTAGAACACCATTTTGTGAGTATTTCTTTCTTCTGTTTACCCCTTCCGAACTCCACTGAACTGTTTTTCCTGCAGTATTCTTTGCGCAAAATCTCTTCCCTTCTCCAATAAACTGTTTGTGTGCAGAATTCTTTGCGCCGCCGCCAAATAAAATTTTTGCAAGTGTTGTAGATTTTTATTTGTTATCGTTTTGCATAAATAATACGGATTTTAAGGGGCTATAACACCAATTCAGATTGGGTGGGGATTTCATCACCCTTCCTAAGACCCCAAAAATCACAAAAAGCATACGCATTACCCTTGAGCTTAATTAAAAAATATCTAGACTCACCCAAATAAGGACTTGTCGTGCTCATTAGGACAGAGGAAGGTTGTAGGCATTCGGTCATTTATCTAAACTTGACTTTGTGGTGCCTATGCTAGACAAGTGAGGAGGTAATTTTAAAAGGCCCGTCTCACGGTGATTCGTGAGCGGAACCCTTCTTACCTCACTTGTGCTTACCTAGCCACAATTGGCAGTGAAGAGGCGGTTTGAGGGTTATATCACAACTTGTCACTTTGGAACGGTTAGGAGCAGTCTAGTAGAATTTGAAGACCATAGCTCTAGGTGTGATTGTGCATATTGTGACTGTGATTATTTGAAGTTGTGTCCATAAATCCGTATATATTTTGCAAAACTCTGTAAAAAAAAACCCAAAACTTTCATAAAAACTTGCCATTTGTCTCAAAATTTCCATCCCACCTACCTTACACCTACTTTTCTCCATTGACGTTTTCTTACCCTCACATTCTACGCTTTGACTACACTAAACTCGTTTAGTGTATATCCGTTTGGACTCAGGACACTAGTGCTCGTCTAGTCCGCATTACGTTAGTCGCTACCGACCATGCAATCGACTCCAACATCGAAACTCCTTCCATGCCTCTTTCACCTTTAACTTTGCCGGTCAACTCCGACGTTGACCGTGATTCTGTTCATACTTCTTAACCTTCACCTTCACCCACTTTTTCTTCCGATATGTCGGGATTTCCTCATAACATCACTTTACCCCCCCAGGAATAATTCCACCTCCACTTGGTGCGAATAACCCATAACCACCTCCAGCAGCACCACAATGAATCGCGCTTCAAGATCGTTTCTATCCTACCCGCTTTACACTCTCACTTGTCTTTCTCTTCCACTGGCCAATGGGGATAATTTCGAAATTAAGCTCCATTTCATCAACATGCTGCCCAAATTTCACGGGTTTGAATCCGAAGATGCCTACATCTTCATCAATAAATTCTAAAACATGTGTGTGATGATGAAGACAACCCAAATGTCTGATGATGCTATACGGCTATGAGTTATACCTTTCACTCTTTGTGACCTTACTGAAAAGTGGCTGTATAGCACCGCATCTCATTCGATAACCAGTTGGGACTAGTTTGTGAAAGCGTTTCTGAAGAAATTCTATCCGAATCACAAGACCACATGGATCCGAAACGAGATAAACCAATTCACCCAGTTTCCAACCGAACCTTTTTTAAAGTGCTTTGACCGGTACAAGGACCTCCTTGTTCAGTGTAACGTTTTGAAAATCGTTTAGGTGAAATTTCGGATAATCGGTAAAATAACTGGTGTTTTCCGTAAAAACCAAGATATAATTATTTTTCGACATAAACTCAAATATACCTATTCTAGGTATGTAATTGCTAGTGGTATTTAATTGGTCACTTGTAAATTTTTAGCTTACTAAAATATTTTCCGTAATTAATTATTTTAAATATTATTTTAAGCCTTCACTAATACATTTAATTAGTGATGATTACAAATTGGAATGGGTTAATACAAGTTTTGTGCATCATGTCTCATTAAACCAAAGTGTAACATGTGGTTTTTGAAATGAAAAGAAATTGTCAAGATGGTTTTAGAAAATATAAAAGAAAAATGCTTAAGTTGTGAGAATAAATTAATTAGAAATTGAGGTATGGTGTTTATCTTTTTTTGTGTTCACTTACTCACTCACACTCACTCACACACACACCTCTTCCCTCACCTAGTGCTGGCCAAGCACAACAGCCCCTCCCCAAAGTTTTCCCCCACTTCAATTGATAAAAGAAATTATAAAGGAAACCAATTAACAAATGAGGTATGGGCTTTGTTCTTTTGTTGACTTGTTTAATTTCCCTACCTCACTCTCTCTCCCCTCTTCCCACATCATGGTCGAGCCTCCCTCTCTCCATTTCCAGCAACAGCCCCTTTCATTTCCCCACCTCATTATCTTCACAAAATCTCACAAAAATCCATCAAAAATCCACAATTTACGTCACAAATTCAAAGCTAAACCTTTACCCATTATTCCTTGGTCATTCAAGCATGGATCTTGGATCCAGTGAACCAAATTGGAGGCTATGTTAGCATGTTAGATCTCAAACATGTTGAGGTATAAATCCCAACCCATTGAGTAATTGTCGATTAATTACTTCAATCTAGTCTAATTAGGTGTTAAATTGTGGGTTTAATTGAATGTTTGGAAATTCAAGTGAGGGGTTTGAATTGAAGCTAGGGTTTGATCACTTGATATTGGTTGTGGTGTGTAGTTTCACATCTTAAGCATGCTAGAATCTAAGCTAGTTGCCAATTTGCAAATTGTTATTTTTAAATTGTCTTAATTAAGATATTTTGCAAACTAGGTTTATAGGATTAATGTAATTAGATGAAATTAAAATCTAGTCAATGTTTATGTGACCTAATTAAGTTATTAAATCAAGATTGTGGCCACTAGAATTGTTAAAACATGAAGTTTTGTACTAAAACGGTTAATTGATGCTTACTAGGTTTTTGGATTAAAACGATTTTAAATTAAGTTTAAGTTTTGATGAGTTACAACTTATTTCATATAATATTTAGTGAGTTGTGAAACCACGATTGGTATGTTTGGGTTTTAAGTTTGGGGATTTTCACGTATAGTGACCCTCGTTGTAGTTTATGGCGTTGTCGCGACGCGTTCGTGGACCAAGTGTGTATGCGTCGGGTTAATGCGCGTGGTTGACTTGTATTGTTTGTGTCCGCGACTATTTATATTTATTCTCTTATTTCCTTGTGTACATTGCTAGGATCGGGTACAGAGGCGTCGGACGTGGCGTGGAAATGACAGAGCTGAAATCGGATCAGATTAGTTGAGGCATCCAGGTGAGTAGATGTATATCTACGAGGGAAGTCGGGTGGATGATGTATAGCACCCCCGCAGTTTCATAGTGTAGCATGCAAATATATATTATATATATATATATATATATATATATATATATATGTGTGTGTGTGTGTGTGTGTGTGTGTGTGTGTATTGTGAGACTTGGATAATTAGTAAGGGAGGTTTTAGCAGACCACGAGTTAGTTTTAGCGTAACTAGAAGATAGTGCTTTTAGTTTAGTTTCTTAGTTACGAAACCCTAGAGTTAAGGTTTACACACACACGCATGCACACACGTGTTATGTTTTGGTGTATATGATATATGTATATATATATATATATATATGTATATGGATGACTTGCTATATATATATATATACATATACGTATACACGTGTGATGAAGATAGTATATGATACTTGGTGACGAGTCGATATGATCGGGCATGATGCCGTGAGATTGGTTATGCGATTTGGGTCGTGCTATGAGACACGACATGATATTATAGCGGATCGATGAGCGATGTGTTTTCATACACACGCGGGTATATGTTGATGGTATCAGAATGTACTAGATTTTAGATCAGTACCCCTAGTGCATGATATTATGATAATGATACCAGATGAATAATGAGGTATATGTGATATTGACCCGTACCCCGATTTTAGGATGCCGTACGATGGATTTTACTGTACGAGGTATAAATATGATGATTGATCCGCACTCTTGACTCGAGGATGTCACATTATATATATTTTATCGTATGTGACGTTATTGAGTCGGGATCACCGACTACTAGATATATCGGCTCGGACTTAGGTGGATTTCCTTACCTTTACTAGTCTCTTAGCTTCGTACTGTAGTTTACTTGGTAGATGTTAGATTAGGCTCGAGTCATACTTATTTTCAAAACTAACGAATCATGAGTAATTTAAAGACATGCCTAGGGATACTATGGATTTTTCAAAGGATGCATCTTTTCTCAAAGACCCCGTAGTCCTATTTTTACTAAAACCACGATTCGTGCGATTTCAGACACCAAAAACGGTATGACTCGTATATAGGAATGTATATTTCTTTATTGTTGTATTTACTATTCATTTTCCATATTGTCACGACCCAAAAGTACGGAACATGACCGGCACTTAAACTACGAACGTCTCGAGGCGTACGTAATCTAAGTAAACCGAAAACCCAGAAATCCAAACCAAGAACGTAGTAGAGTGAAGGAAAACCAATTTAAAATCAAGTAGCTTTAATAGCATAAGCCGAGTTATGCGGTTTAAAAAACATCAAGTATTTCCTGAAAATTTCGGCAGAGTCTCCTTTGTAAATACTGGCTCCCAAACGGGATACAACATGAATAGTATACGAAATCAATAAAAAGGCATCCCCAAGCGGGAGCTAGCTCTTCGTCAATCGACGGCCACAACCACACAAGCAATATAATATACAACGCCAACGGCGAGGATCAAAATTCAAAAGGAAACTCAAAACCACAAGAAAACCACAGAAATATAACGCGTGACTCTAAGGTCGAAGGAATAACATCACTGGTCTCTATCTCAAATAAATACATGTTTTGGTTGATGGAACTTCTAGATACAACAGAATAATGATATACAAGATATAATGATGGGTGCGATACAAATAAACCCACCTACTAGCAAATCACCCGGAAATGGAAAGAGTGCCAGCAAGCCGTAATGAAACCTGTACGGTGAAACCTGCAAGAACTGTGGCACAACAGGGGTGAGTTGCCAACTCGTGAGTAGAAAACATCTACGCACAGAAATCGCATAAATAACGCAACCTAGGTCAATTAATCATAATATATCCTCAAATATATGCATAACATGCAGCCTATAACAATGGCTAGGATAAATATCTAACCTGGGTGTAATCTCATGTGCCTGTGTCAGTGCCTCAGGTAGAAATATAACATATGAATGAGGTATGAATGCATGAAAACAGAATACATGTAAATGAAGAAACTGTTTTCATAATTTAGTGAGATTTCCTTGTATTTTTAAAATGAGGTATCATAATGAAATCAGCATAAAACAATGCCTAGCATCGGCACAAAACGTAATCCCAAAATCTCGATATCTCTGTATCACAGT
This sequence comes from Agapanthus africanus, assembly GCA_030015575.1. Lineage (NCBI taxonomy): Eukaryota > Viridiplantae > Streptophyta > Magnoliopsida > Asparagales > Amaryllidaceae > Agapanthus > Agapanthus africanus. Next base: position 172,169,529 of record JASDDO010000031.1, on the reverse strand, counting down.
CTCTGTACCTCAATATCTCGAAATATCAATGTCCCAATCATAATATCTAGGGCGCCGTCAGTCCAGACCGGCCCCTACCATCCATCTCAAGACCACGACGGTATCCTCCGGATATCCGACGCGTCGGGTAAAATCACCGGTAGGTAGTGCTCCCCTGCCACGCTCACATCGTCATCATCACGCGCTTCTTGCCCCGGGGTACCTTACCGGGTCCACCATGTACCCGAAACGGTTTATCCGCCTCCTCGAATCGGGTCTCGAAATCCATCAGCAAACTCATGGTGGACGACTCATACATCATGTGAAAAACCGCACTTTTTATTTTAAAAGAGCGAAATCAGTTTATATAAGTTTTGCGGTTTCCCCCCCAAATCCAGAAAGTTTCATGGAAATCCGAATCCAAATCATCAATAGCATGTAAAACCATGAATATAGGCATAACAATGAAAAACAGTATGCATGAAGTGACAAGTAATAATTACAATGTTAAGCTGGCATATAAGGCAGGTACTCTAATATCATGTCAAATTACTAACTAACAAGCTAAGTCAAGCAATAATATTTTCTAAGGTGTACGTGACATAGCAATTACCGATGAAGATGTGTGTGAGCCGGCAAGTAAGTGTACGTGGTACATACGCATCATCGGTAATGGTTCTGGTGTCCTAACAATATGATATCAACATTGCAATAAGAAATTATAACATAAGTATGCGATGCGAAGCGAACCACAATAATAAGCGGAAGCTGAATACTAGACGCAACTGTAACTAACCTGCATTAATCTAATATAAGTCCTACAAATGGTGCCTTTTGAAATAACACGAATCATGGGGTTTTGAAAATAGGGGCTACGGTGTTTTTATGAAAAGATACGTCTTTTGAAATATCCGTAGGATCCCTTGAGCTGTCTTTTAAAATACCCACGATTCGTTAGTTTTTGAAATAGGTAAGAAGTCTAATCTAATCTAACAACTACACTAAACTATACGGCTGAACTAACAAGCTGAACTACAGGTAAGGAAACCGCCTATCATCTGAGTCGATACATATACATACCTGTATATGTATAGTCGGTGATCCCGCCTCAATAATATCATATCTATAACCAGACATCCCAAGTCAAGAGTGCGGATCAATCATCAATATATAGCTCGTACGTAAAACCGTCGTACGGCATCCCAAATCTGGGTACGGGTCAAAATCATATTCATCACACTATTCATCCGGTATCCTCTTTATCAAAGATCATGGTCTAAGGTACTGACCTATGTCTAATACAATACTAATATCATCAATATAGTCATGATCTGACTACAGATCGACAATCTCGTACAAACCGATACTGTCAGCATATAGCATCATCAAGGGGTATACATCGCCCAATACAGCCTAGGATCAATATCCTAGCATATCATGACTCATATCACGATCACATGTCGACCATTTTATTTATAACACTATTCACCCATATCGCCGGCCCAAGATCCGCTATAAAACCAGGACGTACCTCAAGTACGAATCCTGCCCTATCACCGATATCACAACCACAAAACAAATCTCATCGACTCAGCTCAATCCCAAGTATCATCCTCAAATCCGTATGTGAACACATAGTCCCATACCCATGTGAACACATAACTATAAAGAATCCCATGAGCACATATAAATAGGAATGTATGCAAGTATGTATGTGTGTATGTGTAGTGCAACACTACCCTAGGGTTCGCAACACTAAAATAATCCAACACACCAATATCCATCCTAAACATCGTTATTAATCCCAAATAGCATATAATAATTGTTGGTGTGTATACGCATCCGTATACACCACCACGGACTGCGGGGGTGCTATACGCCATCCACCCGACTTCTCCCCGTAGATATAAATCTACTCACCTGGTCCTCGCTCGCCGGTGCCGATGTCGCCACGCGCTTGCTTGTCGTCTCGAAGTCCACATGGGGTACCTACATATCATAACACACCATATCGCATTAAAACCCGACTCATGACCAAAACGACTCACGAATCCCACATAGGTCAAAACCTATGGTTCGCTCTCTCAAATCAACCCAAAACCCTCGACATCGGCGTACAAATGCCGAGTGATCGAGAAAACACAAACGCGCCATTCGTGGTTTCACAACCCACAAAATATATATATATAAAATATGGTTTACTTCATCAAAACTTCAAATTCGCTTTAAAAGCTATTTTCCCGAAACTCTAGTAAGCAAAATTTAACCGTTTTAGTACAAAACTTGCTATTTAAACAAATCTAGCGGCCGCAATGTTCACTAATTAGCTTAATTAGGCTACATAACTTTAACTAGATTTTATCACACTAAACTGTATTAAACCAAATTTTTTAGTTAGCACAAAAACCCAATTTTAACCATTTCGAAGCAACAATCCACAAATCCATAACTAGACTAGGTTTTGCATGCTCTAAAATGTTGATCTACACATTATATAGCTAATAATGTGATAAAAACTCTAACCATATTTTAATCTCATATTTTCGAATTAAATCTAAAAACCTAGTTTGCAACAATTAAGCAATTTGGACAAATTAGTTGTAACAATTCGAAATTTAGCAATTAGGTTAGGTTTTAGCATACTAAAGATGTGAAACCACACATCACAACCAACCTCAAGTAATTAAACCCTAGCTCCAAATCAAAACTCTCACTTGAATTTCAAAACCCTTTCTTTAGATTTCAACTTTCAATTAAACCCATAATAAAACACCTAATTAGCTTGGATTACAACAATTATTAACAAGGTAACAATTAGAGTAAGATTGTACCTCACAAAACTAGAGAGCTAGCATGAAAATCTTGGTCTCCAAAATGGCTTCTTGCTTCATGAATCCAAGCTAGATGGGTCAAGGAATAATGGGTAGGATTTAAATTAGGAGATTAATGAGGTTTTATATGGATTTTTGAGGCATTTTGTGATGAATTTTGTAGTGAAATGAGAAGGAGAAGATGAGGGCGGGCTGCAGCCATAGGGCTCGGCTGAAATGGGAGAGGGGATGAGTGAGGAGAGAGAGAGAGAGAGAATGTGGTTTTGTGGCAAAAGTCAAACAAAACCCATACCCCAAAGTCAACTCTTATACACTTTTTTCTTTGTTCATTCTTCTTTTTTGTTGTATGCTTGGACTTTTCTTTTCACAAGTGGGGAATTGGGGCAGCAAGGGTTCGGCCACAATGGAAGTGGGGGTGGGTGAGTGTGGTGTGTGTGTGGGATGAGGGAAAATGATAAATATTATACCCCAAATCTCCATTTACACTGAAAAAAGCCTCTTTTTTTCTTCAATAATTTCTAAACCGTTTTGGCAAACGATTTCGTTTCAAAAACCACATGATAAAATTTTATTTAATGTGTCATGATGCACAAAATTTGTTTCAACTCATTCCAATTTGTAATTTTCCCTAATTAAATATATTAGTGACGGCTTAAAATAATATTAAAATAATTAATTTCGGAAAAAATTTCAGAAAATTTGAAATTTCACCAGTGGCTCAATAAACACCAAATACTAGCAATTACATAGCTAGAATATGTATATTTAATTTTTATAATAAGATATTTGTATTGACTTTTTACAAAAAACCCCCCTTATTTTACCGATTTTCCAAAATTTCACCGAAACGATTTTCAAAACGCTACAATCTTCCCCCCTTAAAGAAATTCGGTCCCCGAATTTATATTCAAACTCCCCCCAAATACAAAAACATCTAACCAAAATCATCAAGCCGTCGGGGCTCCGAAACCATAAGTACATAATACGCATCATAGCGCAATGCATGCGCATGAGCAATGAGCATATAACTCAAAATCAAACTCCGTCAAGCATCCCGCCATCATTGGAGTCATGGTAAAGACACAATGTCAAATCCAATACAAAACCAATATGCTATAATCGGAACTACACACGTAAATATCAAATCTATATATGTAAATATCATAAAAACGTCCTGCTCTATAGGAAAAATCAATCCCAAAATACGCGTATGAGTACTACGTGCGTCTGGTGCGCACGGAAATCAAAATCCAAATATGTGTCATACATATGCACAGAAACAACATCCAAGTGCATCGGGTGTGCATGAAACATCTGTCGTAGGCAACATGTGTGCCTGACAGCAAAATCAGGTGCATCTGACATGCACGAAAAATCTCGATTTAGTGCATCTGGTGTGCACCAAAATCACATCTCAAAACGTGCGCCCAACATGTACGAAAATCCAAGGCAGGTGCATCCATCATGCACGAAATCATGAAATCCAATATCAAGAACCGAACATGCGCAAAATCAAATCAGGTGCACAAAACAAATATCGAGTATCACAATCGAAATCGAAGTCCAGTGCATCTAAGTGCACAAAAGGCGTATCACTGCACTGCAAGCATATATAAACTGTACAGAGTGCAGGAACCAAATCGTGTGCGTGCATACGCACAAAATCAACTCAAATGTCTAAAACCGTAAAATCACAAACATGTGAAACCCAAGCACGAAAACAATATCAAGTGCAACACTGTGCAAAGATCGTAAATCCTCAATCATCAAAATCAAATCATTCGAATAAATCACCCAAAACCTCGAAATCAATAATGGCGGCATAGTACCGCTCAAGCGCATCCTCTAAGAATCTCGGGCCAACTGTCGCGGTCACTAGTGGGACGTCTCGTCGATGATCATGAACTCTGGCCTGCTGGTGTGCGTAACAATGACCACTCCTGGGTCAAGGTCTTCACTGGGAATTACCAATCTCTCGGTCCATCGGCTCATCGGCCCTGTCAGGTGTGCTAACGGGGATGATCCCGTTCTGGCACTTCTCTGGTCATCTCTCGGTCAATCATCGTGACCACTCGTAAGACAGCATATCACTGGCGTCGGCCTCTGGCTCTCTGAATGTACGTGACACATCTGATCCTGGGTGCAAGTATCATTGCAGCAGTGTCCTGGAAGGAATCCTGCTCACGGTCTCTTCCATGTCTCGTCTCTGCCAACTGTCCGGAAGTCATTGTCCTTTCCTATATCTGCATCTTGCTCTGGAATGACTGCATACTCATCGCGACTCCTTCTGGAAGGTAAATCCAAGTACCATGCCTCGGCATGCGCATCGCATCTCTGATGTCAGCGGAGTGGAACGTCGTCTTATCCAGATCTTGTACGGACCTCTTTACTCCACTTTCTCTAATGTCGACTGCTTCGGACTCGTCTCATCGTGGCTACACGGACTGAGCTCCAACGACTATCCTCGTATCTGGAGTCTCCCAAGAATGCATCTCACCACCTAGCATCCGAATTAAGTCGAGCCATCCGATCGAGTCGTCAAAACCTCATAATCCCCTAAGAGCTCAACATCTTGGGCACAGTTTAATAGTATCGAGTACATACTACAGCATCGGTGGTCCAGCCGTAGAAGGGCAAACCCAAGCCTCACTAATGGCGCCGTAGAACTGCCGCAAACCCGAAGGTTCAAAGGCTTTCACACGGTCATTAAGTCGAGTTAGGGTTTCATTCTTCTAGAGGGACCATAGAATTGCCTGCATGTCCTTCCGACCACTTTAAACTTGGAATAATAGGTTTCTGACATTCGATCGCCTCTGTCGACTCCCAACGTCTCCGCGTGAAGTTGTCTCTGGCTGGAATCAATCTATCTGATGACCTCTCATCGGTTAGGCGAACGAACCACATGTCTCAGTCATTCATCCATGGGTGAATAGCGACCTTCTATCGTTGGCTCAACCCTCTGGTGCTGATTTGCCCGTCCGAGTAATCTCATACAGCGATCCATCAACGCTCGTGGCGCGAAAACACAATAAAAAGACACATCTCTGCAATCGTGTGTCGCCAGAATCACGCCCTGGTCAGTCCTCGTTCGTAACGAGTTCGTGTTGACCGCAACTCTAGCCGTAGCTCTCCCTGCCCGTAATCATGGCAGCAAAACCATAACTGGTACCGATGAGGCTAGATCGGAATGAATATAATACTGAGCAAAGAAATGTACATCCTAAGGCTCCTTAAGTGGAGTGGCGTGTCGTAAGTATGCCGCGGAACATACCCACGGTACGTCACTCAACTTTAGTCACCTATTCCATCAACCAAGGGTCATCCTACGCTCCGAAGATAAAACCTAACGCTCTGATACCAACTTTGTCACGACCCGAAAGTACGGAACATGACCGACACTTAAACTACGAACGTCTCGAGGCGTACGTAATCTAAGTAAACCGAAAACCCAGAAATCCAAACCAAGAAAAGTAGTAGAGTGAAGGAAAACCAATTTAAAATCAAGTAGCTTTAATAGCATAAGCCGAGTTATGCGGTTTTAAAAACATCAAGTATTTCCTGAAAATTTCGGCAGAGTCTCCTTTGTAAATACTGGCTCCCAAACGGGATACAACATGAATAGTATACGAAATCAATAAAAAGGCATCACCAAGCGGGAGCTAGCTCTTCGTCAATCGAAGGTCACAACCACACAAGCAAAATAATATACAACGCCAACGGCGAGGATCAAAATTCAAAAGGAAACTCAAAACCACAAGAAAACCACAGAAATATAACGCGCGACTCTAAGGTCGAAGGAATAACATCACTGGTCTCTATCTCAAATAAATACATGTTTTGGTTGATGGAACTTCTAGATACAACAGAATAATGATATACAAGATATAATGATGGGTGCGATACAAATAAACCCACCTACTAGCAAATCACCCGGAAATGGAAAGAGTGCCAGCAAGCCGTAATGAAACCTGTACGGCGAAACCTGCAAGAACTGTGGCACAACGGGGGTGAGTTGCCAACTCGTGAGTAGAAAACATCTACGCACAGAAATCGCATAAATAACGCAACCTAGGTCAATTGATCATAATATATCCTCAAATATATGCATAACATGCAGCCTATAACAATGGCTAGGGTAAATATCTAACCTGGGTGTAATCTCATGTGCCTGTGTCAGTGCCTCAGGTAGCAATATAACATATGAATGAGGTATGAATGCATGAAAACAGAATACATGTAAATGAAGAAACTGTTTTCATAATTTAGTGAGATTTCCTTGTATTTTTAAAATGAGGTATCATAATGAAATCAGCATAAAACAATGCCTAGCATCGGCACAAAACGTAATCCCAAAATCTCGATATCTCTGTATCACAGTCTCTGTACCTCAATATCTCGAAATATCAATGTCCCAATCATAATATCTAGGGCGCCGTCAGTCCAGACCGGCCCCTACCATCCATCTCAAGACCACGACGGTATCCTCCGGATATCCGACGCGTCGGGTAAAATCACCGGTAGGTAGTGCTCCCCTGCCAGGCTCACATCGTCACCATCACGCGCTTCTTGCCCCGGGGTACCTTACCGGGTCCACCATGTACCCGAAACGGTTCATCCGCCTCCTCGAATCGGGTCTCGAAATCCATCAGCAAACTCATGGTGGACGACTCATACATCATGTGAAAAACCGCACTTTTTATTTTAAAAGAGCGAAATCAGTTTATATAAGTTTTGCGGTTTTCCCCCCAAATCCAGAAAGTTTCATGGAAATCCGAATCGAAATCATCAATAGCATGTAAAACCATGAATATAGGCATAACAATGAAAAACAGTATGCATGAAGTGACAAGTAATAATTACAATGTTAAGCTGGCATATAAGGCAGGTACTCTAATATCATGTCAAATTACTAACTAACAAGCTAAGTCAAGCAATAATATTTTCTAAGGTGTACGTGACATGGCAATTACCGATGAAGATGTGTGTGAGCCGGCAAGTAAGTGTACGTGGTACATACGCATCATCGGTAATGGTGCTGGTGTCCTAACAATATGATATCAACATTGCAATAAGAAATTATAACATAAGTATGCGATGCGAAGCGAACCACAATAATAAGCGGAAGCTGAATACTAGACGCAACTGTAACTAACCTGCATTAATCTAATATAAGTCCTACAAATGGTGCCTTTTGAAATAACACGAATCATGGGTTTTGAAAATAGGGGCTACGGTGTTTTTATGAAAAGATACGTCTTTTGAAATATCCGTAGGATCCCTTGGGCTGTCTTTTAAAATACCCACGATTCGTTAGTTTTTGAAATAGGTAAGAAGTCTAATCTAATCTAACAACTACACTAAACTATACGGCTGAACTAACAAGCTGAACTACAGGTAAGGAAACCGCCTATCATCTGAGTCGATACATATACATACCTGTATATGTATAGTCGGTGATCCCGCCTCAATAATATCATATCTATAACCAGACATCCCAAGTCAAGAGTGCGGATCAATCATCAATATATAGCTCGTACGTAAAACCGTCGTACGGCATCCCAAATCTGGGTACGGGTCAAAATCATATTCATCATACTATTCATCCGGTATCCTCTTTATCAAAGATCATGGTCTAAGGTACTGACCTATGTCTAATACAATACTAATATCATCAATATAGTCATGATCTGACTACAGATCGACAATCTCGTACAAACCGATACTGTCAGCACATAGCATCATCAAGGGGTATACATCGCCCAATACAGCCTAGGATCAATATCCTAGCATATCATGATTCATATCACGATCACATGTCGACCATTTTAATTATAACACTATTCACACATATCGCCGCCCCAAGATCCGCTATAAAACCAGGACGTACCTCAAGTACGAATCCTGCCCTATCACCGATATCACAACCACAAAACAAATCTCATCGACTCAGCTCAATCCCAAGTATCATCCTCAAATCCGTATGTGAACACATAGTCCCATACCCATGTGAACACATAACTATAAAGAATCCCATGAGCACATATAAATAGGAATGTATGCAAGTATGTATGTGTGTATGTGTAGTGCAATACTACCCTAGGGTTCGCAACACTAAAATAATCCAACACACCAATATCCATCCTAAACATCGTTATTAATCCCAAATAGCATATAATAATTGTTGGTGTGTATACGCATCCGTATACACCACCACGGACTGCGGGGGTGCTATACGCCATCCACCCGACTTCTCCCCGTAAATATAAATCTACTCACCTGGTCCTCGCTCGCCGGTGCCGACGTCGCCACGCGCTTGCTTGTCGTCTCGAAGTCCACATGGGGTACCTACATATCATAACACACCGTATCGCATTAAAATCCGACTCATGACCAAAACGACTCACGAATCCCACATAGGTCAAAACCTATGGTTCGCTCTCTCAAATCAACCCAAAACCCTCGACATCGGCGTACAAATGCCGAGTGATCGAGAAAACACAAACGCGCCATTTCACAACCCACAAAATATATATATATATATAAAATAGGGTTTACTTCATCAAAACTTCAAATTCGCTTTAAAAGCTATTTTCCCGAAACTCTAGTAAGCAAAATTTAACCGTTTTAGTACAAAACTTGCTATTTAAACAAATCTAGCGGCCGCAATGTTCACTAATTAGCTTAATTAGGCTACATAACTTTAACTAGATTTTATCACACTAAACTGTATTAAACCAAATTTTTTAGTTAGCACAAAAACCCAATTTTAACCATTTCGAAGCAACAATCCACAAATCCATAACTAGACTAGGTTTTGCATGCTCTAAAATGTTGATCTACACATTATATAGCTAATAATGTGATAAAAACTCTAACCATATTTTAATCTCATATTTTCGAATTAAATCTAAAAACCTAGTTTGCAACAATTAAGCAATTTGGACAAATTAGTTGTAACAATTCGAAATTTAGCAATTAGGTTAGGTTTTAGCATACTAAAGATGTGAAACCACATATCACAACCAACCTCAAGTAATCAAACCCTAGCTCCAAATCAAAACTCTCACTTGAATTTCAAAACCCTTTCTTTAGATTTCAACTTTCAATTAAACCCATAATAAAACACCTAATTAGCTTGGATTACAACAATTATTAACAAGGTAACAATTAGAGTAAGATTGTACCTCACAAAACTAGAGAGCTAGCATGAAAATCTTGGTCTCCAAAATGGCTTCTTGCTTCATGAATCCAAGCTAGATGGGTCAAGGAATAATGGGTAGGATTTAAATTAGGAGATTAATGAGGTTTTATATGGATTTTTGAGGCATTTTGTGATGAATTTTGTAGTGAAATGAGAAGGAGAAGATGAGGGCGGGCTGCAGCCATAGGGCTCGGCTGAAATGGGAGAGGGGATGAGTGAGGAGAGAGAGAGAGAGAATGTGGTTTTGTGGCAAAAGTCAAACAAAACCCATACCCCAAAGTCAACTCTTATACACTTTTTTCTTTGTTCATTCTTCTTTTTTGTTGTATGCTTGGACTTTTCTTTTCACAAGTGGGGAATTGGGGCAGCAAGGGTTCGGTCACAATGGAAGTGGGGGTGGGTGAGTGTGGGTGTGTGTGTGGGATGAGGGAAAATGATAAATATTATACCCCAAATCTCCATTTACACTGAAAAAGCCTTTTTTTTTCTTCAATAATTTCTAAACCGTTTTGGCAAACGATTTCGTTTCAAAAACCACATGATAAAATTTTATTTAATGTGTCATGATGCACAAAATTTGTTTCAACTCATTCCAATTTGTAATTTTCCCTAATTAAATATATTAGTGACGGCTTAAAATAATATTAAAATAAATAATTTCGGAAAAAATTTCAGAAAATTTGAAATTTCACCAGTGGCTCAATAAACACCAAATACTAGCAATTACATAGCTAGAATATGTATATTTAATTTTTATAATAAGATATTTGTATTGACTTTTTACATAAAACCCCCCTTATTTTACCGATTTTCCAAAATTTCACCGAAACGATTTTCAAAACGCTACACATATATTCTTGCTGTTCGCATCGTATTGTATGCTTAAATGTGTTTTCATCAGTTATTATGAACCATGTTGTCAGGACACCAACCCCATTACCGATGATGCGTATGCTCCATATATACTTACCTGCCGGCCCACACACATCATCATCGGTAATTTTCATGTCACGTACACTCTAGAAAATATTACTTCATGGATATAACTGCTTGTAGATAGTTCCGATATCTAATTACTATGCTAGTTTAAATATTGCATTCTTTGCCTAAATACCATGCATGTATATGTATTCATTTGTCATGCGATATCATGGAGCTTTATGCCGATATTCACCGTCCACTGACTCGTGATTTTGAGATTTCGGATCTTTTATGAGATTTCTGGATTTGGGAAACCGCATGTGAATGTTTATAAACTTATGATTTGTTTTAAAGAGAAATATGCGATTTTCCTTGATATGATGTTTTCTCGATTTTGAGATAGTTACGGGCCGATCCTGTTCATGCGGAGCCCGAGATATTGAGATATTAAGATTTGATGATATGGTCCGATCCTGATCATGCAGAGCCCATGGGCTGATCCTGTTCATGCGGAGCCCGAGATATTGAGATATTGAGATGGTTATGGGCCGATCTTGTTCATGCGGAGCCCGAGATATTGAGATATTGAGATATTGGGATATATATTTTGTGTCGATGCTTGACACGGATTCTCTGTTAATTTCATTGATGATATTTCGGTTTTTATACAAAAAAAATCTCGCTGAGATAAGAAAACAATTTTCTCCTTCATGATGTATTTTGCTTTCATTCTTAGAGCATCCGTACATCATATATGTGACATGTTACTACCAGAGGCACTGACATGAGCACATGGTATTACACTTATGTATAGTTGTTTACCTTGCCATTTTTAGATGCTTCAGGTTACATATTGAGGATATTATTATTTTATGATTTAGGAGAGAGTCATACATGCGATTTCTTCTCGGTGATGTTTTCTACTCACGAGTTGGCAACTCACCCCCGTTGTGCCACAGTTTCTTCTAGGTTTGTCGGTACAGGTTTCATTGCGACTTGCTGGCAAACTGCTTCCTTCCGGGTGATTGCTTTGGTAGGTGGGTTCACTTGTATCGTGACCACCGTAGCACTTGTATTTATATTCAGTTGTATCTAGTAAACTCCATCAACCAGACTTGTATTAATTTTTAGATTTAGAAGACCGGTTGTATATTCTTTCGACCTTAGAGTCGCGCACTTGTATTATTATGATTCTTCTCTGGTTTTCTTGAGGATGTTAGTTTTCTTCTGAGTTTTTGATCCTCGCCCTTCGGCGTTGTATATTATATTGCTTGTGTGGTGGTTTCCGCCATTTGGCGTAGAGCTAGCTCCCGCTTGGGAATGCCTTTATTCATTATTATATATTTCTTGTGTTGTACCCGTTTGGGGACCAGGATTTACAAAGGAGACTCTGCCGAAATTTTCGGGAAAATATGATGTTGCTTTTAAATGTTTAATGCCATTTATTTTGTTAAACCACGGGCTTTAAAACAAGTTTTCCTTTACTTCTTCTTTTAAATGGTTTAGATTTCTGGGCTTTTGGTTTACTTGAATTAGGTGTGGTCCTTTAGACTTCACATGATTCAAGTACCAGTCACGTGCTATTTCGGGTCGTGACATTCAGTGTCCTCATCACGGTATCGAGAAATGACAACTTTGCCAAACTCTGTACGAGGGCCTGCATTCAGCAACTAGACAGTTGATGGAGACCATCTGTCAAGGCCACTTCTTGTCCAAATCTGACGAAGAGGCTTGGCAATTCTTTGACGATCTTGTGGAACAAACGTTGCAATGGGAGAGCACCCGTCCGAACGCTTCAATTTCTTCTTCTTTGTAACATTTCAGAAAATAAAATATTATTTTTAGGAATTTAAATAAATAAAATAATAACTTTTATGAACATTATTAAAGTATGGGAATTAGTTTCAATAAAATGGTATAATTATATACCAATAGTTTGAGAAAATATTTGGAAATTTATATGAATTATTGATTATGGAAGTATTTATTTGATTTGGGCATTTATAAATTATTATACAATTATTTGTATATTATTTTAATACTAAAACTTGATTAACATTTCACTAATTATGCATTAATCTCATTTATGTATTTCACATGCAACAAAACATATTGCAAAACCTTGTTACATTTTTATGAACCATAGTTTCTTTCTTTAAAATGCCTTTTGTTTTAAAAAGAAAAGAAAAGAGAAGATATTTAGATGAGAGGGGGACATGAGGGTATGGGCATGGGTGAGGATGAGAGAGAGAGAAAGGGGTTATCCTTGACCTTAACCTCCACTTCATTTCTTCACTTCATTCCTCTTCTTCTCCTCCTTCATTTCCCTCATCCGTCCACCTCCTCTAGCACCCCCAAATCCACACCAAAACACCTTGCCACCTTCATAAAAATTGATCACAAGCTCACTACAAACCCCATGGATGAAGCAAGTTAAGGTATTGAGCACTTTGAGCAACCCTAGAATTTTCTTGAGTTGCCAAATGAGCTAAATCCTACATCCTTAGTTAAGAATTTGAGTTTCCTTACCTCCTATAGTAGTTTAGAGCTAAACTATTGTAGTTTGGTGATCTTAGAATTTCCAAGATGAGGTTTAGGGTATATTATGAATTGTGAAAGTGTAATTGAGGTTTAGTTAGTGTTTACAAGACCTTAGTGGTGATATTCCATCTAGACTAGAGACTAGAAACCCAAAGCTTGAGTTTAGAATTTTCCGATGTCGGTTTTGTTGAGTTTTTGAGGATCAAATGAATTCTGGAGCAATTTAGGGTTTTTATAAGAAAAACAAACAACTACATTGACCTAGTTAGACCACTAGAAGACCACCACAGAAGAATGAGACCAAAATCCCAAAATTGGGCTGGCGACACCGGTTACTGTAGCACTTCTCGCCGGCCAAATTTTGGATTTGGATGTTGGGGTTTGGCCTGTAGCCCACTCTCCTTATAACTTAGTCACTGTATTGTCTGTTTTGTCCCAAACTACCTGTGCAAAAATCTGGGAGCATTTTGAGTTGGTTTTGACAATGTTTTCTAATATTTGAATCTTGGATTTTTGGATTTCTTGATGTGACTTGGTTGTTCGACGTTCGCACATTGACGTCAGATAGTATTTTGTTGTTTTACCGCGCCTTGACCATAGGTTCTAACCTATGCGTGCTTCGCGTGTCGTGTCGGTTTTCGAATATGATTTTGATGCGATACGATGTGTTTTGATTTGTAGGTACAAGCGCGTGGATTTTCGGGACGAGGAAGGAGGGCAAGGCATCCGTCGGGATCGACTAGAGCGAGGCGTTGTAGGTGAGTAGATGTATATCTACGGGGGAAGTCGGGTGGATGGCGTATAGCACCCCCGCAACCGTAGGATAGGATAATTATCTATATTATGTATATATAACAATGCGAGATGGATACTTAGTAAGTAGAGCTCTAGGAGATTCTAGGTTAGAATAGGCGTACTGGTAGGAAGGTTTATCCTTAGTCGTGAGCTGTTAGTTTTATATTGTCGCACACATACATGCGCACACTTGGTATGATATGTGTGTATATGTATATATGTATATATATATGGATGTGTTGATATATATATATATATATATATATATATACGTATAAGATGAGAATATGATATGTTATATGGTTTTGAGTCGATATGATGGGATATGATGTCGAGAGATTATGAGATACGATTTGAGTTTGAGACATCGTATACGTTATGATATATATTAAAAGATTGTTGGGCTAATTACACGTAACATGCGATAACATGTGACTTGATGATATAATAGAATGTATGTGACCTTAGATCCATACCCTTGATTATGATATGGTACGATGGATGATACCGTACGAATTATGATATATGCGATATTGACCCGTACCCTCGATTTTGAGGATGCCGTACGACGGACTATACCGTACGAGATATATATATGATGATTGATCCGCACTCTTGACTCGAGGATGCCGTACGATGGATATTACCGTACATGATGCTATGAGACTGGATCGTCGACTACTAGATACATCGACCTGAAAATGTTATAGATTTCTTATCACTTTCGACTCGGTCCTTAGTTTAGTTTTCTAATTACTTAGGTAGATGTTAGAATAGACTTGAGTCATACCTATTTTCCAAACTAACGATTTGTGCTATTTTAAATACGATAAACGGTATGGCTCGTATATAGATTTATATATCTTATAATGTTGCATTTACTATTTATTTCATGTTATGTTCATTTTGTATATACATGTGTTTTTATTAGCTGTTATGATCTCGCCTGCGAGGACACATGCACCATTACTGATGATGCGTATGTTGCACGTACACTTGCTTGCCGGCTTACACACATCATCATCGGTAATTGCCATGCCACACACACTATAGAATCTGCCATGGATAAATATATGTTGTACCGCATTCATTATTGATAGTTAGATAATGATTCTGGTACTAATACGCATCATGATTTGCATCATGCATATATTGCTATAGTGATTTATCTCATATGATGTTTTCATGAGATTCTGTTTCGTGGATTTGGGAAATCGCAAAGTATATTTTGAAAACTTGAAATATTTAAAGGTGCAGTTTTCCCTTGATATGATAATTGTGTCCACCATGAGTTTTCTCGGTTTTGAGCTTTTCCGAGTACCCGATTCGAGGAGTTGGATGAGCCGTCTGCGGGTACATGGTGGACCCAGTAAGCTACCCCGGGGCAAGAAGCTCGAGGTGTATACGATGAGCCTGGCAGGGGGAGCACTACCTACCGGTGATAGTTTGGCGCGGCGGATATCCAGAGGATACCGACCGTAGTTGTGAGATCAGATGATATGAGGCCGATCCGGACAGACGGAGCCCGAGATATGAGGATTATGTGTCGCTGATGGACACGGTTTTCATGATGTTTTCGAGTGTCGATGCTTGGCACTCAGGTTTTATCATGATTTATTGTGTCGTTGCTGGACACACGTTGGATGATGCATTTATACATGATGCACATGACATGTTACTACATTATGACACATACACGAGTACTTTGGTATTGCACTTATGCTTATATTAGTACTCTTGTTTTTACTTGATGTCGCTATATCATTATTATCTTACTGTATGACCTAGGAGATCATCATACATTCGGTTTCTACTCGGTGATGTCTTCTACTCATGAGTTGGCAACTAACCCCCGTTGTGCCACAGTTTCCTTGCAGGTTTGACCGCACAGGTTCCGTTGCGGCTTGCTGGCACACCGCTTTCTTCCGGGTGATTGTTTTGGTAGGTGGGGTTCACTTGCATCGTGACCACCATTGTACTTGTATATTTTATTTCTGGTATTTGGTTTAAGCTCTATCAACCAGACTTGTATATTTTGTAGACTTAGAATCGCAGTTGTATTCTTTCGGACTTAGAGTCAAGCTCATGTATTTATTATTGTTTCTGGTTGCTTGAAGATGCTTAGTTTCTTCACTTTATTTCTGTGCTTTGATCCTCGCCTTTGGCGTTGTATATTTGTAACATTTCAAAAAAATACAATATTATTTTTGGGAATTTTTATAATTTAATATTATTTTATTGAATATTTTAATATTTCGGTATAATTAAATACAGATAAATGGGAAAAATTTTGGAAAAATCTAAAATAGGGTATTTTATGGAATTATGCCATTTTAAAGTTTTTATGATTAATTATATGCTAATTTAGTGCTAATCGCGATTAAAAATCGCTAATCGGTTTTTTAGCATTTTTGTGCAAAACATGCACATATCATTTTTCTTACACTTGTGTTACATTTTTGCATGGCTTTTCATTTGGGTTTACTATTAGTGTTAGAAGGAAATTTGAGGGAAAAGAAAAGGAAAGGAAAAAAAGAGAATAAAGAAATAGGCATGGGCATGACAGAGAGTATTTGGTCTTCTTTGACTTGGCCCCCCTCCATTTCCTTCACCATTTCCTCTCCCTCACCCTCAACTCCCTGCTGCTGCTGCTCCTCATTCCCTCCTCACTTCACCTCCTCAAAACACCTCTAAAACAACTCCAAAACCCTATCTTCATTTTACAAAAAGTGTTCACAAGCTCGAGAGAAGCCATTTGGACCAAACAAGCAAAGATTTTGAACACTAGGGGCAACTCAAGAAAATTCTTGAGTTACCAAATGAGGTATTTACTGAACCATTAGCTTATTTTTTGCATAACTTATACCCCATGTTAATATTGAACCGATGTTGTGTGATTTGGAGGACTTAAGGAAAACCTAGTTAGGGTTTAATGGAAATTGTGAGTGTGATGTGGAATTGAGCTCAGTAGAGGCTGCACAAATACCCTAGTACTTGAATTGAGACCCAAACCTGAGACTTGAAACCCGGAATATGGATTTAGAAACCGATATCGGAAAGATTGTGAAATCAGTGAAGGTTATATTGAATCTGCTATCAACCCGAGACTCTGAATTTTTTTTTGGTTTGACAGTGAGATGTGCAGGCACCCTGGAAGCTACCACCAAGACCCCAACCCCTAACTCTTTTTCCCGGCCGCCAATTTAATCCTTCTGGCCACAATTTGCGGCCAGACCTGCACCATTTTGTATCGTTTTGGTTCTGTAGCTTCTCCATCTGTAGATTAGACCCCTGGCATGTGCAAAATTGTCCAATTTGACCTAGGGTGAAATCTGCGACCCTTTTCTCTAGTTGCTGTTTTGGATTCGTGTTTCTGTATTCCGTATTTTGAATTCTGGATTTGCGTATTGCGTTTTACCTCGAATACTTGGCGTTTATACGACGATATCGAGGATTGTCGATGGTTTTGGAAACGTAGCCTATAGGTTCTAACCTATAGGCCTTAGCATATCGTTTTGGTGTTCGTATGTCGTGTTAGTTTGAATTTGGTTTTAATACCCATTTACGATACGTTGATGTGTAGGTACCCCATGAAGAATTCGGGACGACAAGAAAGCGCGTGGCGACGTCGACAAATGAAGGCACAAGTTGAGTAGATTATATCTACGGGGGAAGTCGGGTGGATGGCGTATAACACCCCCGCAGTCCGAAGTTGGTATACTATATATGTATATATTATATATATGATAGTTGATAGTGTGTCGTGGATATTGTGTTAGGTGTACTATGTATAGATTAGGGTTAGAAGTAAACTAGTGTAGTTCCTAGTCGCGAACCCTAGAATAGGTTTACACCCACACGCACACTCTTGCATATTCATTATACTTATACTGTGTTGATGATGATAGTGGATGACATTGGAGATGAGTCGATGATATTGGGCATAGTGCCGTGAGATTGGTGAGATGATGTGATTCATATTTGGGATACGACATGTGATTTTTGCGGGGTTTTGGACATGTGTTTCACACACGCATTCATACTTATATAGATGGTATCAGTTGTACTAGACTTAGATCTGTACCCCAGATTATGTGATATAACGATAAGGATACCGGATAATTGATAAGATGAATATGATATTGACCCATACCCAGCTATTGGGATGCCGTACGACGATTTACCGTACGAGCTTTATATTGATGATAGATCCACACTCATGACTTGAGGATGTCATATGATATTGTATCGTACGCGGTACCTTTGAGGCGGGATCACCGACCATTATACTTATATATATATATATATATATATATATATATCGACTCAGATTTAGGTGGTTTCCATACCCCTCCGGATTGACTTGATAGTTAGATATAGATTACTTAGTAAATGTTAGACTAGACCCGAGTCATACCTATTTCAAAACTAACGAATCGGGAATATTTCTTAGATAGGAAAAAGGGACTCTACGGACACTTTCAAAGACGCATCCTTTCTTAAAAACGCCGTAGCCCTTATTTTACCAAAAACCCCGATTCGTCTTATTTCAAATGGCATAACTGCATGACATATACATATAGATGTAGATTCTTTACTGTTGCGTTGATTATTCGATTTCCGCATTTTCATGCTATCCTCATCGCTTGCAGGTGTAAATGAGTTTATTGCTATATAAAAACCATGCTGTTAGGACACCAGCACCATTATCGATGATGCATATGTTTCACGTACACTTGATTGCCGGCTCACACACTTCATCATCGATAATTGCCATGTCACTACACTGTAGTACTGTTGCATTCAGGATATGACCTTTGCATGCAATACTTGAGTACCTATATACTGTATATTCATACGTATTTGCACATACATAAATGATTCTGGCATTGATTAAAGATTTGGAAACCGCAAGATACTCTTTAAACTGATTCATTTTAAAAGAGCGGTTTCCCTCAATATGTGCCTATTACTATTCCATGTTGCATGATATACTGATATGCTTGCATTTCTTTTACATGTCGCATACATCATGCTTTTTGATTATACGCATTGAGATATGTTGTTTCCATGATATTTCTGGATTTGGGAACCGTGGGAATTTCAAAGAGAGTATGTAATTGTTTTAAAACCCGGTTACCCTTTATATGATATTTCAGTGCGTCCACCATGTGTTTTCTCGGTGCCGAGAGCGACATGTGAAACCCGATTCGAGGAGTTGGATGATCCGTTTGCGGGTACATGGTGGACCCGGTATGGTTCCCTGGGCGAGAAATGTTTTTCATGGAGCAGACGATGAGCCTAGCAGGGTGGCGAGTACCTACCGGTGATTGGTTGGATCTGGCGGTTATCCGGAGGATACTGACCAGAGTCGATAAATGGATATGGGCCGACCCGTGCTGCCGGGGCCTAGGGCCGATACCGCAGACGGAGCCCGATATATGAGGATTTACGTGTCGATGCTAGGCACAAGTTTTCATGATGTTTTCGAGTGTCGATGTTAGGCACTCGGGTTCCATGATTTTGATTATATCCTCATATTTCCATGCATATGCTTTACGATATTTACATGCATGATACTTATTGTCATTGGATAACATGTGGGCGGGATCCACATACATACAAACTTTGATTACACTAATCATACCTCTGATGTATATATAACAGTGGATGAGGACGCTGTTATATATGCCCTTACACCAATATTAGTGGAATGGGATGCTTATATATGTGTATTGATATCAATTTAGATACTTCATCATATTTACTTCATGCAGACATAACTCATATTCATGATATGTTATTACCTGAGGCACTTGGCACTACTCATATGTATAGATGTTACATTGCCACCTTATCATGCTTCAGACTTATCCTTTTGAGGTTTATATATATATATCTGTTCGTATTGACCTAGGATTATGTCATGCATTCGATTTCTACTTGTAGATATTTTCTATTCACGAGTTGGCAACTCACCCCGTTGTGCCACAGCTTCTTGCAGGTTTTGCCGTACAGTTGCCATGGCGGCATTTCTGGCACACTGTTTCCTTTGCGGGTGATTTGCTCTGGTAGGTGGGTTCTTTTGCATCAGAACCACCATTGTACATGTATTATTCATTGTATCTAGAAATTCCATCAACCAAAACTTGTATATTGTTTCAGACTTAGAAACTAGTTATGTATTATTTTGACCTTAGAGTCGCGTGTAGTAGTATTACGGTTTTCATGCTGTTTGAGTTTCTTTTTTTGAGTTTTGATCCTCGCCCTTCAGCGTTGTATATTATATTGCTTGCGTGGTTGTGACCATCGATTGACGAAGAGCTAGCTCCCGCTTGGGGATGCCTTTTATCATTGCATATATATTATTTCTTGTTGTACCCCGTTCGGGGCTAGTATTTACAAAGGAAACTCTGCCGAAATTTTTAGAAAAGACTATACATTTTAAAAATGCATATTCGGCTTAGTTATTTAAAAACCTTGTATTTAAAACATGTTTTCTTTACTTCTTAAAAACCAGTTTTCTTTAGTTATTCCTTAAAATGGTTTTAGATTTCTGGGCTTTTGGCTTACTTGGATTAGATGGGGTCCTATAGACTTCATATGATTCAAGTGCCAGTTACGGGCTATTTCGGGTCATGACAAAGTTAGTATCAGAGCGCTAGGTTAACCGTGGTTCGAGTCTAAGTTTGACTTTGTGGAGCCTAGGGCGTTTATATATATACGGAACTTAGGCTTAATCTTACGGAACTTAGGCTTAGTTGAGGGGGTATTAGACCCGAACTTTCGTCGTGTAGGATGACCCTTGGTTGATGGAGTAGGTAGCTTGAGTAGAGTGACGTACCGTACGTATGTTCCACGGCATATTTACGACACGCCACTCCGCTTAAGAAACCTTAGGATGTACATTTCCTTGCACAGTATTATATTCATTCCTATGATCTATCCTCATCGATACTGGTTATGATTTTGCTGCCACGATGGCACGGGCAGAGAGAACTACAGCTAGAGTTGCGTCAGCATGAGCTCGTCGCAGACGAGGGCTGACCAGGACGTGATTCCAGAGGCGTACGATTGTATAAAGGTGTCGTCTTATAGTGTTTCGCGCCATGAGCGTTTGACGGATCGCTTTTACGAGATTTCCCAGACGTGCCGATTGGTATCAAAGGATCGGGCTACTGCTAGAGGCCAGCCAGGATGTGATAACCATTGATATACCGCTTATTCATGATGATTGAGGCGCTGTTCAGCGTACAGACAAATGAGCCAGTTGTTGCTGCAATGACGAGATATCGCCCAGATGATTGGAGCTACTGCAGCATGGGTATATACTTAGAGATATGATGGTGAGTCGCTAGTCACCCGAGGATGAATGACTAGGACGTGTGGTTCGTTCTCTTACCCCGATGCGAGGTCATCAGATAGATTGATTCCAGCTATAGACGACTTCACGCAGGTACGTTGAGAGTCGATAGAGACAATCGAATGTCAGGAGCCCATTTTCCAAGTTTAAAGTATTCGGAAAGACATGCAAGCGAGTCTATGGACCCTCTAAAAGAATGAAACCCTAACTCGACATAATGACCGTGTGAAAGCCTTTGAACCTTAGGGTTTGCGACAGTTCCGCGGCGCCATTAGTGAGGCTTTGGTTTCCCCTTCTACGGCTGGACCACTGATGCTGTGGTATGTACTCGATAATATTAAACTGTACCCAAGATGTTGATCTCTTGGGGGATTATGAGGTTTTGACAAATCGATCGGATGATTCGACATCATTCGGATATCATGTGATGGGACACATTGCTTGGGAGACTCCAGATACGAGTATAGCCATTGGAGCGCCGACCACGCAGCCACGATGAGAGGAGTCCGAAGCAGCCGACATCAGAGAAAGGTGGAGTAATAGATTGAGAGAGACTTCGACAGGACCTTTCTGGAATACTATACGAGAAGACTTGGACCCAGGAGTAGTCATATTGCGCACACCCAGCAGGCCAGAGTTCGGCATCGTCGACGAGATAGTTGACCAGGTTAGGATAGAGGTCCTCACCCAGATGCGTTGTGAATTGATCAAGAAAGGACGAGTATGGAGTATACCTCCGCAGGTTGGGACGAGTTCCCGATGACGTGTTCGGCTAGATATCTTCTACAGAGTGATGAAGATACCGAGTTCATGATTTCGAGTCCGTGTGAGACACTTCGGATTGACCGTAGCCGAGAACATTTGCAGTGCGCAGATAGAGATGTGACGTCGAAGTGGACGATGATACAGACAAGTGGGACAAGAGGTACGTGCGAGACACTGATGAGCTGTTGT
This sequence comes from Agapanthus africanus, assembly GCA_030015575.1. NCBI lineage: Eukaryota > Viridiplantae > Streptophyta > Magnoliopsida > Asparagales > Amaryllidaceae > Agapanthus > Agapanthus africanus. The sequence goes on along the minus strand of JASDDO010000031.1, from coordinate 172,146,944 downwards.
TACTCCCCGTTAAGATTAAAGGTCGAATATGTCTACAGAGGCATTTAGATGCGATCAATTTCCGAGGAAATGCTGTGTTGAGGACGCATATGTCCACCGAGCGAGAAGAGATTATGCAAGAGTACCGGCCTCCGTACAGTTCGGCTTAGGCGAGATTGGAAAAGTCCTTGAGCGGGATTCCTCCCAAGACACTGCTGCAATAAGATTTGCACCCAGGAGCAGACGTGTGATGTGCATTCAGAGGACCGGAGGTTGGCGCCAGTGACGTGCTGCTTTACGAGTGGTCGTGAGAATTGACCGAGAGATGACCAGAGAAGTGCCAGAGCGGAATCGTCCCCGTTAGCACACCTGACAGGGCCGATGAGCCGATTGATTGCGAGATTGGTAATCCACAGAGGAGATAAGGACCCAGAGACAGAGGACGTCAGACCGTGAGCAAGAGACAAGTAGATATCTTGTGCTGCTAGCATTGGATGCGCAGACACCTTCTCGACTGCGAAGGAGGATATACCGACGACAGTATTTATGCTTTGTGATTTTGTGATTCGATTATCACGTATCCGTCACTTTGGATTCCGGTATTTTGGACGATTTATTCGCATGATTTGGTCTTGATGGCTGAGTTTCATGATATTTGTTTTCTTGCACCATGGTTGCACCTACTGGGTATTTATATTTTGCGCATAGTTATTACGCTTGAGGTATTGATTATGATTTCATGCCTATTTTATGCCGGTGATTTGATTTATGCTTCCAGCATCGTTTTCATGCACTTTCAGTGGTTTGATTTGATTTGTGCACGCTGATGCACACGGTTGTGAGCTTATACACGCGGTATACCTGATTTGGATTGAGTCGTATTGTATACCGTCGATTTCGATTCTGATATTGATATTGATTCCTTACACTCCGTGCATTTGATTTGGATTTTCGCGCGCGATGAGCGCATGTTTTGAGATACGATTTTGGTGCACACCAGATGCACTAAGTCGGGATTCTTCGTGTATGTCAGATGCACCTGATTTTGTTGTCGGGCACACACGTTGCCTATGACAGATGTTGTGTGCACACCCGTTGCACCTAGATGTTGTTTTGTGCACCTGTATGGCACATATATGGATTTTGATTTCCGTGCGCACCAGACACACATGGTATTCTTATATACATTTTGAGATTGATTTCTTATGGAGCAGTACATTTTGATGATATTTGCTATATGTTTTTGTACTGAGCAGGACTAGTCAGAGGACAGTACTTGGATATATTTTGCATGCATTTACTCTAGTTATTTTCATGTATAGATTTGATATTTACATGTATAGTTCGGATCTATATCATATTGGTTTTGCCTTGGATTTGACATTTGTGTCTTTATCATGACTCCGATGATTGCGGGATACTTGACGGAGTTTTGTTTTGAGTTATCTTCTCATTACTCATGCGCATGCATTGCGCTATGATGCGTTTTATGTATTGATGATTTCGGAGCCCCGACGACTTGGACTTTTTATTAAAATGTTTTAGAATTTGGGGGTTTAAATTTAAATTCGGGCGCCGAATTTCTTTAAGGGGGGAAGATTGTAACATTTCAAAAAAATAAAATATTATTTTTGGGAATTTTTATAATTTAATATTATTTTATTGAATATTTTAATATTTCGGTATAATTAAATACATATAAATGGGAAAAATCTAGGAAAAATCTAAAATAGGGTATTTTATGGAAATATGCCATTTTAAAGTTTTTATGATTAATTATATGCTAATTTATTGCTAATCGCGATTAAAAATCGCTAATCGGTTTTTTAGCATTTTTGTGCAAAACATGCACATATCATTTTTCTTACACTTGTGTTACATTTTTGCATGGCTTTTCATTTGGGTTTACTATTAGTGTGAGAAGGAAATTTGAGGGAAAAGAAAAGAAAAGGAAAAAAAGGGAATAAAGAAATAGGCATGGGCATGAGAGAGAGTATTTGGTCTTCTTTGACTTGGCTCCCCCTCCATTTCCTTCACCATTTCCTCCCCCTCTCCCTCAACTCCCTGCTGCTGCTCCTCATTCCCTCCCCACTTCACCTCCTCAAAACACCTCTAAAACAACTCCAAAACCCTATCTTCATTTCACAAAAAGTGTGCACAAGCTCAAGAGAAGCCATTTGGACCAAGAAAGCGAGGATTTTGGACACTAGGGGCAACTCAAGAAAATTCTTGAGTTGCCAAATGAGGTATTTACTGAACCATTAGCTTAGTTTTTGCATTACTTATACCCCATGTTAATATTGAACCGATGTTGTGTGATTTGGAGGCCTTAAGGAAAACCTAGTTAGGGTTTAGTGGAAATTGTGAGTGTGATGTGGAATTGAACTCAGTAGAGGCTGCACAAATACCCTAGTACTTGAATTGAGACCCAAACCTAAGACTTGAAACCCGGAATACGGATTTAGAAACCGATATCGGAAAGATTGTGAAATTTGTGAAGGTTATATTGAATCTGCTATCAACCCGAGACTCTGAATTTTTTTTTGGTTTGACAGTGAGATGTGCAGGCACCCTGGAAGCTACCACCAAGACCCCAACCCCTAACTCTTTTTCCCGGCAGCCAATTTAATCCTTCTGGCCGCAATTTGCGGCCAGACCTGCACCATTTTGTATCGTTTTGGTTCTGTAGCTCCTGCATCTGTAGATTAGACCCCTGGCATGTGCAAAATTGTCCAATTTGACCTAGGGTGAAATCTGCGACCCTTTTCTCTAGTTGCTGTTTTGGATTCGTGTTTCTGTATTCCGTATTTTGAATTCTGGATTTGCGTATTGCGTTTTACCTCGAATACTTGGCGTTTATACGACGATATCGAGGATTGTCGATGGTTTTGGAAACGTAGCCCATAGGTTCTAACCTATAGGCCTTAGCATATCGTTTTGGTGTTCGTATGTCGTGTTAGTTCGGATTTGGTTTTAATACGCATTTACGATACGTTGATGTGTAGGTACCCCATGAAGAATTCGGGACGACAAGCAAGCGCGTGGCGACGTCGACAAATGAAGACACAAAGTGAGTAGATTATATCTACGGAGGAAGTCGGGTGGATGGCGTATAGCACCCCCGCAGTCTGAAGTTGGTATACTATATATGTATATATTATATATATGATAGTTGATAGTGTGTCGTGGATATTGTGTTAGGTGTACTATGTATAGATTAGGGTTAGAAGTAAACTAGTGTAGTTCCTAGTCGCGAACCCTAGAATAGGTTTACACCCAGACGCACACCCTTGCATATTCATTATACTTATACTGTGTTGATGATGATAGTGGATGACATTGGAGATGAGTCGATGATATTGGGCATAGTGCCGTGAGATTGGTGAAATGATGTGATTCGTATTTGGGATATGACAAGTGATTTTAGCGGGCTTTTGGACGTGTGTTTCATACACGCATTCATACTTATATAGATGTATCAGTTGTACTAGACTTAGATCAGTACCCCAGATTATGTGATATAATGATAAGGATACTGGATAATTGATAAGATGAATATGATATTGACCCGTACCCAGCTATTGGGATGCCGTACGAAGATTTACCGTACGAGCTTTATATTGATGATAGATCCGCACTCATGACTTGAGGATGTCATATGATATTGTATCGTACGCGGTACCTTTAAGGCGGGATCACCGACTATTATACTTATATATATATATATATATATATATCGACTTAGATTTAGGTGGTTTCCATACCCCTCCGGATTGACTTGATAGTTAGATATAGATTACTTAGTAAATGTTAGACTAGACTCGAGTCATACCTATTTCAAAACTAACGAATCGGGAATATTTCATAGATAGGAAAAAGGGATTCTACAGACACTTTCAAAGACGCATCCTTTCTTAAAAACGCCGTAGCCCTTATTTTACCAAAACCCCCGATTCATCTTATTTCAAATGGCATAACTGCATGACATATACATATGGATGTAGATTCTTTACTGTTGCGTTGATTATTCGATTTCCGCATTTTCATGCTATTCGCATCGCTTGCAGGTGTAAATGAGTTTATTGCTATATTACAACCATGCTGTTAGGACACCAGCACCATTATCGATGATGCATATGTTTCACGTACACTTGATTGCCGGCTCACACACTTCATCATCGGTAATTGCCATGTCACTACACTGTAGTACTGTTGCATTCAGGATATGACCTTTGCATGCAATACTTGAGTACCTATATACTGTATATTCATACGTATTTGCACATACATAAATGATTCTGGCATTGATTAAAGATTTGGGAACCGCAAGATACTCTTTAAACTGATTCATTTTAAAAGAGCGGTTTCCCTCAATATGTGCCTATTACTATTCCATGTTGCATGATATACTGATATGCTTGCATTTCTTTTACATGTCGCATACATCATGCTTTTTGATTATACGCATTGAGATATGTTGTTTCCATGATATTTCTGGATTTGGGAACCGTGGGAATTTCAAAGAGAGTATGTAATTGTTTTAAAACCCGGTTACCCTTTATATGATATTTCAGTGCGTCCACCATGTGTTTTCTCAGTGCTGAGAGCGACATGTGAAATCCGATTCGAGGAGTTGGATGATCCGTTTGCGGGTACATGGTGGACCCGGTATGGTTCCCCGGGGCGAGAAATGTTTTTCGTGGAGCAGACGATGAGCCTAGCAGGGTGGCGAGTACCTACCGGTGATTGGTTGGATCTGGCGTTTATCCGGAGGATACTGATCATAGTCGATAGATGGATATGGGCCGACCCGTGCTGCCGGGGCCGAGGGCCGATACCACAGACGGAGCCCGTTATATGAGGATTTACGTGTCGGTGCTAGGCACAGGTTTTCATGATGTTTTCGAGTGTCGATGTTAGGCACTCAGGTTCCATGATTTTGATTATATCCTCATATTTCCATGCATATGCTTTACGATATTTACATGCTTGATGCTTATTGTCATTGGGTGACACGTGGGCGGGATCCACATACATACAGACTTTGATTACACTAATCATACCTCTTATGTATATATAACAGTGGATTAGGACGCTGTTATATATGCCCTTACACCAATATTAGTGGAATGGGACGCTAATATATGTGTATTGATATCAATTTAGATACTTCATCATATTTACTTCATGCAGACATAACTCATATTCATGATATTACCTGAGGCACTTGGCACTACTCACATGTATAGATGTTACATTGCCACCTTATCATGCTTCAGACTTATCCTTTTGAGGTTTATATATATATCTGATCGTATTGACCTAGGATTATGTTATGCATTCGATTTCTACTTGTAGATATTTTCTATTCACGAGTTGGCAACTCACCTCCGTTGTGCCACAGCTTCTTGCAGGTTTTGCCGTACAGGTGTCATGGCGGCATTTCTGGCACACTGTTTCCTTTGCGGGTGATTTGCTTTGGTAGGTGGGTTCTTTTGCATCAGAACCACCATTGTACATGTATTATTCATTGTATCTAGAAATTCCATCAACCAAAACTTGTATATTGTTTCAGACTTAGAAACCAGTTATGTATTATTTCGACCTTAGAGTCGCGCGTTGTAGTATTACGGTTTTCATGCTGTTTGAGTTTCTTTTTTTTGAGTTTTGATCCTCGCCCTTCAGCGTTGTATATTATATTGCTTGCGTGGTTATGACCGTCGATTGACGAAGAGCTAGCTCCCGCTTGGGGATGCCTTTTATCATTGCATATATATTATTTCTTGTTGTACCCCGTTCGGGGCTAGTATTTACAAAGGAAACTCTGCCGAAATCTTTAGAAAAGACTATACATTTTAAAAATGCATATTCGACTTAGTTATTTACAAACCTTGTATTTAAAACATGTTTTCTTTACTTCTTATAAACCAGTTTTCTTTAGTTATTCCTTAAAATGGTTTTAGATTTCTGGGCTTTTGGCTTACTTAGATTAGATGGGGTCCTATAGACTTCATATGATTCAAGTGCTAGTCACGGGCTATTTTGGGTCGTGACAATATTCATATCATTGCGTGGTTGTTTCCGCCAATTGGCGAAAAGCTAGCTCCCGCTCGGGGATGCCTATTATTATTATTGCTTGTATTGCTTTCGGGTTAAGTTTTACAAAGGAGGTGCTTCCCAAATTTCAAACTACGAAAGATGTTTTCAAGATAGATATGAAATATTGCATTTTTCATATGATATTACTTATACTTTTAAAAGATCTTGATTTCATTATGCCGTTATTTCAAAACTCCACCTCCACTATTTTCCCTGAAGGTTTAGATTTCTGGGCTTTGGCTTACTTCAATTAGGTGGGGGTCCTATAGACTTCACATGATTCAAATTCTAGTCACGTGCCTTTTTTGGGTCGTGACATTCTTCAGGTCTCTCTAGGACAGGAGTTCACCAACTCGATATCTCAATTGCAATGAAGGCTGAGATGGCTGCAATCACGCGAAAACTCGAGGTAATTGAGAGCAAATTCTCATATCCTTCTCCTAACCCTACTCCTCCCCTTCGTACCATTTGTGCTTGTTGTTAAAATCCATCTCATTTGACCGAAGGGTGTCCTTACAATCCACCATCTCAAGGACATGATCAGTTTATTGCTGCATTTCAGTAAAGACCAAGAAACGATCCATACTCTTCCACATACAATCCCGGTCGGAGAAACCATCTTAATTTCGCCTGGAATCAAAACCAACACCAATTCCAAAGCCAGAACAACTTTCGGAGGCCTCCTCCTCCTCAACAACAAGCTCAGCAACAATTTCAGCAATCTTTCCAACCCCAACCTTTTCAGAACCCGACGAACAACTTTGCACCTTACAACAATTCTTTTCCTCAAAACAACAACTTTGTTCCGTCAAATAACGATAAGGTCTCCTCGCTAGAATGGAGTCTAGAGGCTTTTGTAAAGTAATCGACTCAATCCACCGCCAACATCCAGTCTTCTATTCAGTCTCTGGTGCAACACACCGCTGCACATGGGCAAAGCATCAAGATCATTGAAGCACAGATTGCACAGCTGAACGCGGCCTTGTGTCATGACCCGGAAATGGCATGTGAATGACACTTGAATCACGTGAAGTCTATAGGACCCCACTTAATCCAAGTAAGCCAAAAGCCCAGAAATCTAAACATTTTTGGAAAATAGTGGAGGTGAAGTTTTAAAATAACGGTATAATGAAATCAAGTTCTTCTTTAAAAGTATAAGTAATATCATATGAAAATGCAATGTTTTGTATCTATCTTGAAAACATTTTCATCATTTGAAATTTGGGCAGCACCTCCTTTGTAATTTTTGAACCAAAACCAATACATAGCAATAATAATATGCATCCCCAAGCGGGAGCTAGCTCTTCGCCAATTGGCGGAAACAACCACGCAAATAATATATATATGACGCCCTAAGTTGAAGATCAAACACAGAAAGAAAATAAGAAACCAAAACATCATGAAGAAACCAAAAACAAGAATAGATACATGAGCGTGACTCTAAGTCCGAAAGAATATACAACTGTGGTTTCTAAGTCTACCAAATATACATAGTCTGGTTGATGGAGCTTTTAACTAGATACAACTGAATAAATATACAAGTACAAATGGTGGTCACGATGCAAGTGTACCCCACCAACCAAAGCAAATCACCCGGAAAGAAACTGTGTGCCAACAAGCCGCTACTGAACCTGTGCGGTCAAACCTGCAAGAAAACGGTGGCACAACGGGGGTGAGTTGCCAACTCGTGAGTAAAAGACATCACTGGATAGAAAACAAATGTATGACGATCTCCTAGGTGATACAGTAATATAATAATAATATAATGACATCGAGTGGTAACAAGGGTAATAGTATAAGCGTAAGTATAATACCAATGTACTCGTGTATGTGTCATAAAGTGGTAACATGTCATGTGTATCATGTATAAATGAATCATCCAACGTGTGTCCAACAACGACACACCAAATCATGATAAAACCTGAGTGCCCAGCACCGACACTCGAAAACATCATGAAAACCGTGTCCAGCAGCAACACATAATCCTCATATCTCGGGCGCCGTCTCATCGGATCGACCCTCATATCCATCTGATCTCACGACTACGGTTGGTATCCTTCGGATATCCGCCGAGCCAAACTATCACTGGTCGGTAGTGCTCCCCTGCCGGGTTCAACGTCTCTCCATACGATCTTCATGCCCCAGGGTACCGTACCGGGTCCACCATGTACCCGCAGCCGGTGCCTCCTCTCTCCTCAAATCGGGTAGACATATAGCTCAAGAACCGAGAAAATCATGGTGGACACCACACATCATATCAAGGAAAACCAATTTTTTTCTTTTAAAACAATCATAAGTTTTCAAAATTCACATACGGTTTTCCAAATCCAGAAATCTCATGAAAACCGAAATCTCATAATCATGAGCCAATAATGAAACAATGAATACCGGCACAAAGTCAATCTACAGTGCATAACTAGAATATATATCTAAATGAATGTGGCATCTAAATAAGAAATGCAATATCTAAACTAGCATGTAAGATCATGAATGCTAAGCAATACTATTAAGCTACAAGCTATCAGGATATATGACGAAGTAACCATTTCTAATGTGTACGTGGCATGGCAATTACCGATGATGATGTGTGTGAGCCGGCAAGTAAGTGTACGTGCAATATGTGCATCATCGGTAATGGAGCATGTGTCCCAGCAGATGAGGTCATAACAGCTAATGAAAGAACATGTATATATATATATATATATATATATATATAATGCAATGAGAATAATATGAGCATGGCAGAAAAGTAAACAATAAACGCAACAATATAAAATATATATCTATATATGAGCCATACAGTTATAGTATTTAAAATAGCACGAATCATTGTTTTTAGAAAAATAGGGCCTACGGTGTTTTTGAGAAAAAGAGATACCATTTGAAAATCAGTAGCGTCTTTCGGGTTTGTCTTTTGAAAATGCATATGATTCGTTAGTTTTGAAAATATATGGCTCTAATTATATTCTAATACCTACTTAAGTGATTGGAAGACTAAAATATATCCGAGTCGAATGTGATTAGAAAAACTATAACATTTCCGAGTCGATATATCCATCAGTCGGCGATCCAGCCTCATAACATCACGTACGACATAGTCCATCGTACGACATCCTCGAGTTAAGAGTGCGGATCAATCATCATATATATCATATCTCATACTGTATATTCCGTCGTACGATATCCTCAAATCAATAATACGGGTCAATCATCATGTATATCATATCTCGTACGATATACTCCATCGTACGATATCCTCAAATCAAGAATACGGGTCAATCATCATATATATCATATATCGTACGGTATACTCCGTCATACGATATCATAATCAAGGGTACGGATCTAAGGTCACGTACATTCTATTATCTCATCTAGGCACATGTTGTCGTATGTTATGTGTATATCGCCCAATGATCCTTTAATATATCATTTCATAATATGATGTCTCAATCTCAAATCATATATCATAACCTCGTGACATCATGTCTGATCATATTGACTCAAATCCTTTTGACATATTATATCCTCATCTTACACATATGTGTGTGTGTGTGTGTATATTGTCACGACCCAAAGTTCACCCAAAGTTCGGCCCGTGACCGGCACTCAATCACGTAACGTCTACAGGCGTAACGCGATTAAGTAAGCCGAAACCCAGAAATCAAAACCATTAAAAGTAGTGAGTGAAGAAAACATTGGTTTAAAACATTTAGAAAACCTCGAGTAAAAATCTTTAAAGTTTAAGTTATTTTCTTAAAAATTTCGGCAGCATCTCCTTTGTAAAAACTAGCCCCGAAAACGGGTATAAGACATGATATAAGTAAAATGACATACAACAAGAATAAGGCATCCCCAAACGGGAGCAATCACGCCCAACGGCGGAAACAATCACCATGAGAAAAATATACGACACCGTAGCGAAGAAATGAGCAACATAAGTGAAAACAACATAAAAGATAAAACTGCATAAATAAAGCCGGCTTACACGATCTCGACATCCAGAGTAAAAACTAATATACAACAACGTCCTCACAACTGGTCTCTAAGTCAAAACATGAAATGGTAGATGGAGAGTACTAGATACAATAGAATGTACAATGAAAAGATAAATGGATACCCGCAACCCACCTATAAGCAAAATGGCCATACGCCAACAGTAACGGGATCCGCAACAAAAAGATACAATGAGGAAGCCCTGCCGCGACTACTCTGATGGTCAACCTGCAAAAACTGTGGCACAACGGGGGTGAGTTTCCAACTCGTGAATAGTAAATAACATATAAAGAAAATCGCAGGTATGCACATGATGCTATACTCTAACATGAGCAAACTGATAACATCAATATGGTAATCTGGGTATGCAATAATCAAGCAAGGTCCTCTATCAGGTACTACAACTACATGATGCAATGCATAAAAATGAATGCTGAGCATGGGATAAAATATCATCTACACGAGTCATCATCGTGGAAAAACCCGGCGTCTACCAAAAACACCCCAAAATCCCGATAACTCAGGCACCGTCACTCTATCCGGCCCTCATATCCTGTAAGTCTCATGGAACTGGAGTGCCCAACATCGGCACTCAAAAACATCATGAAATACTCGTGTCTAGCATCGACACATAAATCCATATATATATCGGGCTCCGTCTACGGGATCGGCCCTCGGGCTTCGGCAGTACGGGTCGGCCCATATCCATCTCTCGACTCCGGTCGGTATCCTCCGGATAACCGCCAGGTCCAACCAATCACCGGTAGGTACTCGCCACCCTGCTAGGCTCATCGTTTATTCCACGAAAAAATTCTCGCCCTGGGGAACCATACCGGGTCCACCATGAACCCGCAAACGGATCATCCATCTCCTCGAATCGGGTTTCAAGCACACGTCTCAGAACCGAGAAAACGCATGGTGGACACACTGAAATATCATATCAAGAGAAACCGGGTTTTCAAAACAGTGCATACTTTCTTAAAATAATACTACGGTTCTCAAATCCAGAAATCACATGAAATTCAAAACTCAATGCGTAAATCCATGCAATGTGTCGTATGCCGCATAAAATCGTACTATGAGTAAAAATGGAAAACCACTCTTTTAAATGGATCCAGTTTTGAAAATATATCATGCGGTCCCCATTTCTCCAAAATCAAAGCCAGCATCATCTATGTATTTGAAATATGTCTGTATGTAGGTATGGATGCACAAGATATACATACGCAAGTCTGAGTGTATAATATGCATGTGCCAATATGGATGTACAAGTGGTATATACACAAGCATGAGTGTACAATATGCATATGTGCCAATACGGATGTACAAGTGGTATATACGCAAGCATGAGTGTATAATATGTATATGTGCCAATACGGATGTACAAGTGGTATATACGCAAGCATGAGGGTACAATATATATATATATATGTGCCAATATGGATGTACAAGTGGTATATACGCAAGCATGAGTGTACAATATGTATATGTGCCAATATGGATGTACAAGTGGTATATACACAAGCATGAGTGTACAATATGTATATGTGCCAATATGGATGTACAAATGGTATATACGCAAGCATGAGTGTACAATATGTATATGTGCCAATATGGATGTACAAGTGGTATATACGCAAGCATGAGTGTACAATATGTAGATGTGCCAATATGGATGTACACAATAGAACAGAATCATGTCTAATCATCAATGATGAGGTAAGCTAAACGATGTATGGTTTATAGCAATTCTATAGTGCGAGTGTCATGGCAGTTACTAACGGTGTGTGTAGCATGCAATTTGTGCTCGTGCAGCATGGACCGTTAGTAACAGTGCGGTGTCTCATAAACACTATGTCTAAATACAATAAAAGAGGGGGTATGCTACAATGGTACATATGCACAACCAATATATATATGAATGTAACATGCGGCTACAACTCCTATCAAGCCCCGACGCATAACACCATACGTGCGATTTCCCCGTAGATGTTAAATCTACTCACTGTGATCTCGATCTACGTGTATCCGACCACCTGCTTCCCTTTCTTCGCGGCATCCGAAGTCCCCGCCTGCGACCCTAGAATTTACACAAAGTAACACACATAAGGCTAAAATCCTGCAAAAGCGCGATATCAAGACAATACGAAAAACTAGCATCGTAAGCTAAACGCGTGAAATCAATACACCAAAACGTGTGTGTGCTAAACCAAGAACTACCCCGATATGCTGTGATACACAGAAACCACCAGACCCAAACTCGAAGCGTACGTGTCGCGCAAGTCACAAAACACTAATAAGGGTATATGGTCCCAGGTTTTTACCTGGAACAAAACTAAGAAAATAAACAACACCAAACACAGACAAACACACACAGACACCTCCCTGCACAGCGCCAACCTCCAAATCCACCAGGAGGCCGGCGAGCTCGGATGAGGAAGTGATCTCGCCGGATTTTGGGGGTTGAAACGAGCTCTAAAACCTACACAATACTCTAAAAACCCTGCACAACATTCTGTATATGTTTGCTAATCAAGAAAATAACTACAGATATAGCAGATATCCCATATCCTAAAGCTTGATTCAAAGGCATTAAAAACACTATTAAGCGACATTAACAACACTTAATACAAGGAAAAACAAAACCTAGAAATCGACCAATACGCACAATTAAACTTAAAACGACACACCGACTCCCACAACCACTTAAGTGTTCGCTTAACGTATAAAGGGGTGTGCGACATAAAAACAACAGATCATGCGTGTAGAATTCACACGAAGCACAAAACTGAAACGGACACCGTATCGTGCGTCGACGTTATACTAAAAACTACCTATATGATCCCAGATTTTACCCACAGTCATTGCTAAAAAAATATAACAGTACCAAAACCCCCTAAACCATAGCAGATAGCTACCCTAAAATTTCCAAGCCCTCATCTCACCACGAGGCCGAGCTCGCCGGAAAATCCCCCTTAGTCGCCGGCCAAAACCGCCCAGGTTGGTCTCGAACTCCATGTGCACACTCAGAGTAACTAGGTCTATACTTCTACACTGTTTGGTTTTACAGAAAACTCTCGGGTTAACAGCAGGTCACACTAACACAAAAACGACACTAAAACACGATATCGACACTAAAACTAAAACCTTATGGTTCTAAACTGGAATTACAAGACAACACTACATGTTAACTAGCTAATTAACAGTAAGAAGAGAGCTACCTTCCCAAACTTGCTCAAAACTTTATCTTTCCAAGCTCCAAGTGATTTCCATGGCTTTATCTTAAGTTTTAGAGAAGGGTGAAGTGTGTCTTGAAGAGGGGTAGTAAAGATTTGGTGATTTGGGTTGGGGTTTGATGAAGGGGGCTGAAGTGTTTCAGTTTGGGGAGAGAGTTGAGGGAAAATATGAGAGAAAGAAATTAGGATTTCAAATAATAGAGAGAGAGAGTGAGAAGGGGGGTATGGGAGCAAGCATGGCACATTCTCTCTCCTCATTTAATGCCGAGCATGCTTTGTTTCCCATGCTTAACCCTCATCATTCCCCCCCTCTCTCTCTTCCTCCCTCCACAAGTCAACCCAAAAGGAAAACTCAATTTTTTTTGAAACTTAAATACTTTATTTAAATACATATTTATCTAATGAAATGGTTAAAGCACCATGGCTACTAAGCATGGTTTAACCCTAAATTAGCCTTAGATTAACATGCACATGTGTGTACAAGACCAAATTAAATTCTAATAAAATATTCATTAATTTTTATAAAATATTTAAAAACCATTTTGGTAAACTTTTTACTAAAAATCCGCATTATCGCTTAATTAACCACTAATCGCATTCTAAGGTGTTACAATCTTCCCTCTTATAGAAATTCGTCCCCGAATTAAAAAATTTTACTGGGCGCACCTTCAAAGAGATGAGGGAATTTATTCCGCATCTCGCCTTCGGCCTCCCAAGTGATCTTCTTACCAGTCGGGCTGCGCCAAAGAACCTTCACAGATGGCAAGACATTTGATCGAAGTTTCTTCACTTGTCGGTCTAATATCACTACTGGCTGCTCGGCGAACGAAAGATCGCGCTCAAGCTGAACGGTCTGGTGCTGAATCATGTGAGAAGGGTCATGAAGGTATCTGCGAAGTATCGACACATGGAATACGGGGTGAACATCTCGAAAGTCGGGTGGAAGAGCCAAACGATATGCAACTGCGCCTACACACTCGAGGATCTCGAAGGGACCTATAAATCTGGGACTAAGCTTCCCTTTCCACCCAAATCTCATCACGCCGTTCATCGGAGAGACCCTCAGAAAAACATGATTGCCAACTGCGAACTCGAGTCTGCGATGGCGTCTGTCATCATACGATTTCTGCCTACTCTGAGCTGTCCTCATCCTATCTCGAATCAACTGTATCTTCTCGGTCGTCTCCTGTACGATCTGCGGCCCCAAAATACTGCTCTCGCTGAGCTCTGTCCAACAGAAGGGCGATCGACATCTTCTCCCATATAAAGCCTCGAAAGGTGCCATCTGAATCGTATCCTGGAAGCTATTATTGTAGGAGAACTCCACCAAGGGAAAATGACAATCCCAGCTACCACTGAAATCTAGAATACAAGCTCAAAGCATGTCCTCAAGAGTCTGAATAGTCCGCTCTGACCGGCCGTCGGTCTGCGGATGGAATGCTATGCTGAAACTCAAGCGGGTGCCCAAAGCCTCCTGAATTCTCTGCCATAGTCGGCTGGTGAACTGGGTGTCTCGGTCGGACACGATACAAGCCGGGACGCCATGCAATCGTATAATCTCGTCGATGTAAATCTAGGCATACTGAGCGAATCCAAAAGTGGTCTTCACCGGCAGAAAGTGAGCCGCTTTCGTCAATCGATCCACGATCACCCAAATGGAGTCATACCATCGACTGGTCATGGGTAAACCCACAATGAATTCCATAAAAATCTGCTCCCATTTCCACTCCGGAATGGGCAACGGCTGTAGCTCTCCCGCGGGCCTCTGGTGCTCGACCTTGACTTGCTGACAAGTCAGGCATCTCGACACGAAGTCTGTGACGTCCCTCTTCATCCCTTCCCACCAGTAAACATATCTCAGATCATGGTACATCTTGGTGGAACCTGGATGAACACTGTATACCGATCGATGAGCCTCCTCGAGAATCTCACGCCTCAGTCCCTCAGAATCTGGTACGCATAGTCGAGTCCCAAATCGCAGTATCCACTGATCATCGATCACGAACTCAGAGTCTCTGCCCTGTATAATCTGCTCCCTGATCTCTGAAAGACGGTCATCACTAGGCTGTGCCTCACAGATACGGTCAAGCAACTGTGGACGTGCATGGATATGCGCAAGCTGTCCCCCGGTCGGAGTAAACTCGAACTGCACTTGGCTGTCGCATAGAGTCTGCCAATCTGCCGACGACTGCCTCTGCACTGCGCTCAAACAAGATAGACTACCTCCGCGCCTCCGACTCAAAGCATCTGTCACTACATTTGCCTTGCCCGGATGATAAAGGATCTCGCAATCGTAGTCCTTCACTAGCTCCATCCAATGGCGCTGTCTCAGATTTAGGTCTCGCTGCTGAAATATGTACTTCAAGCTCTTGTGGTCCATGAATATCTGGCACGCCTCACCGTATAGGTAATGTCTCCAGATCTTGAGTGCAAACACCACTGCAGCCATCTCTAAATCATGAGTGGGGTAGTTCTGTTCGTGTTTCTTCATCTGTCGAGAAGCGTAAGCGATAACCCTGTCGTGCTGCATCAATACACACCCTAGCCCCACTCGAGAAGTGTCACAATAAACCATAAATCCGCCCGATCCCGAAGTCAACGATAACACCGGCGCCGTAGTCAAACGAGTCTGCAACAGCTGAAAGCTATGCTCGCACGCCTCCGTCCAAACAAAAGGAACTCCCTTCCGAGTCAACCCGGTCAACGGTGCAGCGATACGGGAGAAGTCCTGAATAAATCATCGGTAGTAGCCGGCCAGTCCTAGGAAGTTGCGGATCTCCATAACTGATGCTGGCCTGGACCAATGCTGAACGGCCTCGATCTTCTTCGGGTCCACACATATGCCATCTCTCGTCACCACGTGACCCAAGAAGTCTACACTGTCGAGCCAGAAAGCACACTTGGAGAATTTAGCGAATAGCTGATGCTCCCTCAAGGTCTGCAACGTAATACGCAAGTGCTGCTCGTGCTCCTCTCGGCTCCGGGAGTACACTAAGATGTCTTCGATGAATACGACGATGAACTGATCAAGATACGGCCTGAAGACGCGGTTCATCAAGTCCATAAATGCTGCTGGGGTGTTGGTGAGTCCGAACGACATCACCAAAAACTCATAGTGGTCGTAACGCGTGCGAAAAGCCGTCCTCGGAATATCCTCCTGCCGAACCCGCAACTGATGGTAGCCTGATCGCAGGTCAATCTTCGAGAAGTGCCCCGCACCCTGAAGCTGGTCGAACAAATCATCGATACGAGGCAAGGGATATCTGTTCCGCACAGTAACCCGGTTCAGCTGACGGTAATCAATACACAAACACAAACTGCCGTCCTTCTTCTTGACGAACAGGACCGGGGCACACCAAGGAGACACACTAGGTCGAATAAGCCCTTTATATAGCAATTCCTCCAACTGACCCTTCAGCTCTCTAAGCTCCGCCGGGGCCATCTGATAAGGCGGTATGGAAATAGGCCCCGTGCCGGGAATCAAGTCAATGCAGAACACAATATCGCGCTCAGGCGGTAGCCCAGGCAGCTTGTCAGGGAAAACATCAGGGAACTCGCTAACAATCGGGACTTGGCCTAACAGAACCTCTGCAGCTCTTGTATCACAAACATATGCTAGGAATCCCTGACATCCCCTCCTCAAGAGCTGTCCAGCGCGATGAGACGAAATCAAACTATGAGGGGCGGCACCACGGTCCCCCTGCACAACAAAAACTGACTCGCCAGGAAAACAAAACCCAACCGTCTTCTCGCGGCAGTCCACAGATGCGTAGCACGTGGCTAACCGGTCCATGCCCAGGAGAACGTCGAAGTCCAACATCTGAAGAAGGATTAAGTCGACGGACAACTCTCTCTCACCAATACGGACAACACACGATCAGAACACGTGTCTAGAAATAAATGACTCGCCAACAGGAGTGGTCACTACAAGCGGCTGATCTAACAAACAAGACTCTCTGCCCAAACTCAGCACGAAGTGTATGGAAATGTACGAGTGTGTAGACCCCGGATCGAACAACACGTGTGCGTCAAAAGAACATACTGAAAGGGTACCTGAGACCACAGCATTGGACGCCTGCGCGTCCCGATGTGTCAAAGCAAAGACCCGTGCCTTCCCTCTACCTGCGACTGGCGGTCCTCTACTGGCAACTGGCTATCCTCTGCCGGCAACTGGCGGTCCTCTGCCGGCAACTGGCCGTCCTCTGCCTCGGCCACCTCGTCCTCTCTGAGCAAACCCTCCACGACTACGACCCCTCTGTGCATAAGTCTGACGCGGAGCAATAGCAGGTGCAAGAGGCAACGCCCTCTGAGGTGGAGAATACAGTAAGGTAACCTGTGGAACCGCTGCTGCCCTCCGGTGTATCTCTGGACAATCTCTAACGAGGTGAAATCGACTGCCACACCCAAAGCACCCATGCGACGACTGCTGACCATCCTGGGGTTAAGAGCTAAACAACAAGCCTCGTCCCGAGCCTCTGTCACTCCTCGGGCCTGAACGAACTCTGTCGCGGCGCCTAAGTATCTGTCTCCGCGCCGATATACCCGTACGAGCCCTTTTCGGTTCCGGAACTACCGAAGTCTCGGCAAGACGCTCCTCGACCAATAGGGCTGCATCCACGGCTACTGCATAGGTATCACAATGCTGTGCGCTGATGGCGAGGAACAAATAGGTAAGCAGGCCTCGAACAAACCTCTTAATCCGCATCTCCTCAGTAGCTACCAAATACGGGGCATACGTAGATAGCTCGGTAAACTGTACGTCGTACTCTACCACCGTCATCTCTGGGGTCTGGCGCAGCGACTCGAAACTGCGCGCTCGAGCATCCCGGACACTCTGTGGAAGAAAGCGGGTAAGAAACACCGTCACAAACTCAGCCCAGGTCATGGGAGGAAGACCTGCGGCTCTGCCCTTCTCTAGAGATTCACACCACTTCTGCGCAAGACCTTCCAGCCCAAAGCTCGCGAACTCCACCCATCTCGCGTCTGAGCATCTAAGTGAACGACATATCCGGGCCATCCGATCGATAAATGACTGCGGGTCCTCGGCTGCATCGGTGCCTGTGAAGACTGGAGGCTTCAGCCTCATGAACTCTGATAACGATACTGTGATCACCTCTGTAGCTGCAGGTGCAACTGCCTGAACCGTTGGTACCATCGCGGTCCCCACAACAGGTGGAACAACCTCCTGTCTCTGCGGTCAAATAGCCTCAACTAACGACCCCAACATCTGGCGCAACTCCTACATACCGGCCCCTAGCATAGCAATATGGTCTGTCGAAGGGAGATCAATCTGCTCCGGTACAACTGGCGTACCGCCCGGGTCAGTCCTCGTCTCAGACTAGTCAACTCTGATCTCGGGTCTCGCGGCCACTCTCTGCGCCCTCGTAGTCTTCGGCAGGATAATGGGTGGAAATGAAACAAGATTCGATAAGAATACGGAAATTGAATCACAAGAATGTATATAATCACGAAGGAATTTCAACCAATAAGTCCTAAGGTCACTTAGGCGGAGTACCATATCATGAGTATGTCGCGGAACATACACACGCTATGCCACTCTGCTTCAGCTACCTACTCCATCATACCAAGGTCATCCTACACTCCCAAAGGTAAAACCTACTCTCTGATACCAACTTTATCACGACCCAAAGTTCACCCAAAGTTCGGCCCATGACCGGCACTTAACCACGTAACGTCTACATGCGTAACGCGATTAAGTTAGCCGAAACCCAGAAATCAAAACCATTAAAAGTAGTGAGTGAAGAAAACATTTAGAAAATCTCGAGTAAAAATCTTTAAAGTTTAAGTTATTTTCTTAAAAATTTCGGCACCACCTCGTTTGTAAAAACTAGCCCCGAAAACGAATACAAGACATGATATAAGTAAAATGACATACAACAAGAATAAGGCATCCCCAAACGGGAGCAATCACGCCCAACGGCGGAAACAATCACCACGAGAAAAATATACGACGCCGTAGCGAAGAAAAGAGCAACATAAGTGAAAACAACATAAAAGATAAAACTGCATAAATAAGCCGGCTCACACGATCTCGACATCCAGAGTACAAACTAATATACAACAGCGTCCTCACAACTGGTCTCTAAGTCAAAACATGAAATGGTAGATGGAGAGTACTAGATACAATAGAATGTACAATGAAAAAATAAATGGATACCCGCAACCCACCTATAAGCAAAATGGCCACACACCAACATAACGGGATCCGCAACAAAAAGATACAATGAGGTAGCCCTGCCGCGACTTCTGTGATGGTCAACCTGCAAACACTGTGGCACAACGGGGGTGAGTTGCCAACACATGAATAGTAAATAACATATAAAGGTAATCGCAAGTATGCACGTGATGCTATACTCTAACATGAGCAAACTGATAACATCAATATGGTAATCTGGGTATGCAATAATCATGCGAGGTACTCTATCAGGTACTACAACTACATGATGCAATGCATAAAAATGAATGCTGAGCATGGGATAAAATATCATCTACACGAGTCATCATCGTGGAAAAACCCGGTGTCTACCAAAAACACCCCAAAATCCCGATAACTCAGGCGCCGTCACTCTATCCGGCCCTCATATCCTGTAAGTCTCATGGAACTGGAGTGCCCAACATTGGCACTCAAAAACATCATGAAATACTCGTGTCTAGCATCGACACATAAATCCATATATATATCGGGCTCCGTCTGCGGGATCGTCCCTCGGGCTTCGGCAGTACGGGTCGGCCCATATCCATCTCTCGACTCCGGTCGGTATCCTCCGGATAACCGCCAGGTCCAACCAATCACCGGTAGGTACTCGCCACTCTGCTAGGCTCATCGTTTACTCCACGAAAACATTCTCGCCCTGGGGAACCATACCGGGTCCACCATGAACCCGCAAACGGATCATCCATCTCCACGAATCGGGTTTCAAGCACACGTCTCAGAACCGAGAAAACGCATGGTGGACGCACTGAAATATCATATCAAGAGAAATCGGGTTTTCAAAACAGTGCATACTTTCTTAAAATAATACTACAGTTCTCAAATCTAGAAATCACATGAAATCCAAAACTCAATGCGTAAATCCATGCAATGTGTCGTATACCGCATAAAATCGTACTATGAGTAAAAAGGGAAAACCGCTCTTTTAAATGGATCCAGTTTTGAAAATATATCATGCGGTCCCCATTTCTCCAAAATCAAAGCCAACATCATCTATGTATGTGAAATATGTCTGCATGTAGGTATGGATGCACAAGATATACATACGCAAGTCTGAGTGTATAATATGCATGTGCCAATATGGATGTACAAGTGGTATATACGCAAGCATGAGTGTACAATATGTATATGTGCCAATACGGATGTACAAGTGGTATATACGCAAGCATGGGTGTACAATATGTATATGTGCCAATACGGATGTACAAGTGGTATATACGCAAGCATGAGTGTACAATATGTTTATGTGCCAATATGGATGTACAAGTGGTATATACGCAAGCATGAGTGTACAATATGTATATGTGCCAATATAGATGTACAAGTGGTATATACACAAGCATGAGTGTACAATATGTATTGTGCCAATATGGATGTACAAGTGGTATATACACAAGCATGAGTGTACAATATGCATCTGTGCCAATATGGATGTACAAATGGTATATATGCAAGCATGAGTGTACAATATGTATATGTGCTAATATGGATGTACAAGTGGTATATACGCAAGCATGAGTGTACAATATGTAGATGTGCCAATATGGATGTACACAATAGAACAGAATCATGTCTAATCATCAATGATGAGGTAAGCTAAACGATGTATGGTTTATAGCAATTCTATAGTGCGAGTGTCATGGTAGTTACTAACGGTGTGTGTAGAATGCAATTTGTGCTTGTGCAGCATGAACCGTTAGTAACAGTGCGGTGTCTCATAAACACTATGTCTAAATGCAATAAAAGAGGGGGTATGCTACAATGGTACATATGCACAACCAATATATATATGAATGTAACATGCGGTTACAACAACCTATCAAGCCCCGACGTATAACGCCATACGGGCGATTTCCCCGTAGATGTTAAATCTACTCACTGTGATCTCGATCTATGTGTATCCGACCACCTGCTTCCCTTTCTTCGCGGCGTCCGAAGTCCCCACCTGCGACCCTAGAATTTACACAAAGTAACACACATAAGGCTAAAATCCTGCAAAAGCACGATATCAAGACAATACGAAAAAATAGCGTCGCAAGCTAAACGCGTGAAATCAATACACCAAAATGTGTGTGTGCTAAACCCAGAACTACCGCGATATGCTGTGATACACAGAAACCACCAGACCCAAACTCGAAGCGTACGTGTCGCGCAAGTCACAAAACACTAATAAGGGTAAATGGTCCCAGGTTTTTACCTGGAACAAAACTAAGAAAATAAACAACACCAAACACAGACAAACACCTCCCTGCACAGCACCAACCTCCAAATCCACCTGGAGGCCGGTGAGCTCGGATGAGGAAGGGATCTCGCCGGATTTTGGGGGGGGTGAAACGAGCTCTAAAACCTATACAATACTCTAAAAACCCTGCACAACATTCTGTATATGTTTTCTTATAAAGAAAATAACTACAGATATAGCAGATATCCCGTATCCTAAAGCTTGATTCAAAAGCATTAAAAACACTATTAAGCGACATTAACAACACTTAATACAAGGCAAAACAAAACCTAGAAATTGACCAATACGCACAATTAAACTTAAAACAACACACCGAATCCCATAACCACTTAAGTGTTCTCTTAACGTATAAAGGGGTGTGCGACAGAAAAACAACAGATCCTACGCGTAGAATTCACATGAAGCGCAGAACTGAAACGGACACCGTATCGTGCGTCGACGTAACACTAAAAACTACCTATACAATCCCAGATTTTACCCACAGTCATTACTAAAAAAAATCTAACAGTACCAAAACCCCTAAACCAGAGCAGATAACTACCCTAAAATTTCGAAGCCCTCATCTCACCACGAGGCCGAGCTCCCCGGAAAATTCCCCCTAGTCGCCGGCCAAAACCGCCCAGGTTGGTTTCGAACTCTATGTGCACAATCAGGGTAACTAGGTCTATACTTCTACACTGTTTGGTTTTACAGAAAACTCTCGGGTTAACAGCAGGTCACAGTAACACAAAAACGACACTAAAACACGATATCGACACTAAAACTAAAACCTTATGGTTCTAAACTGGAATTACAAGACAACACTACATGTTAACTAGCTAATTAACAGTAAGAAGAGAGCTACCTTCCCAAACATGCTCAAAACTCTATCTTTCCAAGCTCTAAGTGATCTCCATGACTTTGGCTTAAGTTTTAGAGAAGGGTGAAGTGTGTCTTGAAGAGGGGTAGTGAAGATTTGGTGATTTGGGTTGGGGTTTGATGAAGGGGGCTGAAGTGTTTCAGTTTGGGGAGAGAGTTGAGGGAAAATATGAGAGAAAGAAATTAGGATTTCAAATAATAGAGAGAGAGTGAGAAGGGGGGTATGGGTGCAAGCATGGCACATTCTCTCTCCTCATTTAATGCCAAGCATGCTTTGTCTCACATGTTTAACCCTCATCATTCCCTCTCTTTGTCTTCCTCCCTCCACAAGTCAACCCAAAAGGAAAAATCATTTTTTTCCTGAAACTTAAATACTTAATTTAAATACATATTTAACTAATGAAATGGTTAAAGCACCATGGCTACTAAGCATGGTTTAACCCCAAATTAGCCCTAGGTTAATATGCACATGTGTGTGCAAGCCCAAATTAAATTCTAATAAAATATTCATTAATTTTTATAAAATATTTAAAAACCATTTTGGTAAACTTTTTACTAAAAATCCGCATTATCGCTTAATTAACCACTAATCGCATTCTAAGGTGTTACATACACACACACACACATACATACATACGTATACACACATATCATACCAAGTGTGTGCGTGTGCGTGTGTGTGGCAACATATATCCTAAGGGCTCAAGGCTAAGAGAAAATAAGGCTAAGGGTATACCTTCGTACGAGTACGCTTATTCTAACCTATAGTCTCCTAGAATCCCTATTAGCTAAGTATCCATATCCAACATTGAAATATATATATAAATATATAATTACCTTAATCTACGGTTGCGGGGGTGCTATACGCCATCCACCCGACTTCCCCCGTAGATATACATCTACTCACCTACTATCATCGCTTTAGCCGAAGTCGATGAACGCCTTGTTCTCCTTTGTCGTCCCGAAGTCACGCGAAGGTATTTACAGTTCAAGTACATCGTATCGACATCAAAATCAAGTCCGAAAACCGATATGGCAAACGAGACATACATAGGTTAGAACCTATAGTCTACGCATACAAAATAGCCAAACAACTCTCGATGTTGACGTACAAACGTCAATCGACCGAGACAAAACGCAAATACCAAAACTCAAGTTAATAAAAGTCGCAAAACGAAAACAGCAACTCGGAAAAACACTCCCAGATTTTACCCTAGATTGAATTAGGACATTTTGCATATGTGGTAGGTCTAAATATCAGATAAGGGAACCATGGACCAAAAACCAACCCCTTACTCAAAAATGTGGCCGCAAATTGCAGCCACAACCATTAAATATACGGCCTAAATTGGGAGATGGGGGCTCGGGTTTCAGGGGTAGCTTCTAGATAACCTGCACATATATCTGTGTTCGCTAAATATTTTTTAGAGTCCCCGAGTTATAGCAAATCCCAATTTATCATCACATTTTCCACAAAAACCCGATATCGGAAAATTCCAAGTTCATTTTTGGGACTTCTAAACTCAGCCGGGCCCAGAATTCTATCACTAATAGGTTGTAGTTACTAACTAAGCCTCAAACACACTTTCACAACTCAAAATATCCCCTAAACCTTATCTTAGAATTTTCCAAGATCATAACCCTTCACTAGTTTAACTCTAATTTACTATAAGAGGTTAGGAAAACTAATTACTTAACTAAAAGTGTAGGATTTACCTTCCAAGAGCAACTTAAGAAACTTCTAGGATGGCCAAAGTGCTCAAAATCTCAACTTGATCCTACCATGGTGTTTGTGGTGAAGTAAGGAAGGAATTTTATGAAGGTTGTATGGGGTTTTGTTGAATAATTGAGAGGGTTGTATGGTGGTAGTGAGGTGGTGGAGGAGGAGTTGGAGAAAAATAAAGGAGATGAAAAATGGGAGGTGAAGAAAAGAAAGAGATGAAGGAAGGCTAAAGAATGGTGTGGAACCTTCTCACACACACTCTCCCTCTCTCTACCATGACCTCATGTCCCCACCATTTTTATTTATCTTTATTCTTTTCTTTTTCTTTTCTAATAAAAACCAAAACCATTTGAAAACAAAAGGAGCCATGATTCAATAAATGTGGCAAATGTTGCAACATGTTATGTTGCATGTCATGATACATATATAAGGTTAATGCATAATTAGTAAAATATTAATCCAGTTTAGCATTAAACTTGTATACAAATAATTGTATAATAACTTATAAATGTCCAAATCAAATAAATACTTTCAAAATCAATAATTCATATTAATTTTCCAATTATTTTCCAACTATATGTATATAATCATACTATTCCATTTAAAACTAATTTTCATACTTTTATAATATTCATAAAATTTATTATTTATTTATTTAAATTCCAAAAATAATATTTTATTATTCTGAAATGTTACAATCTTCCCCCTTTAAATAAATTCGGTCCCCGAATTTAAATTTAAACCCCCCAAATACTAAAACATTTCAGTAAAACAATCAAGTCAACGGGGCTCCAAAATCAAGAATACATAAGATATATCATAGCGCAACACATGCGCATGAAAACGAGTGCTAAACTCAAAATCGAAACTCCGTCAAGCGTTACGCCATCATGGGAGTCAATGCGAAAATACCAGTTTTAAAATCCATTGTTAAAATCAAGTATAATATAATTAGGACTATAACATATATATAGTACGCATAGTTGTGAAATCGTCAAAACAACTGAATAAAAGCGCATACAAAATCCCTTTTTCAAATCGCCGTGCGATGCGCATATCACGACACAAATAGCGGACGTTCATTTGTAAGGAAATAACTATATATATCCATATATATTTTGTTTAACATATACGTCCCGCCCTTTGAAAAATGATTTTGGAAGGGTTTTCTTGTAAATTTTCGTGTCACTCATGGACACGTAGGAAAATATTGAGAATATAGCTCTTTTGAAATCCTCTCGTAAATATCGATGCATACAAAAATACTCAGGTACTGTTCTCAGACTAGTCCTGCTCAGTTACTATAAAATATAATATATGTCATAAAAACAAGATGCTCGAACGAAATCAACCTCAAATAGGACATATAAAAATACCACGTGCGTATGGTGCGCATGGAAATCGAAATCAAATACAGGTGCCACGAATGTGTACAGAAGCAAAAACCAAGTGCAACGGGTGTGCACGAAAACATCTGTCAAGTGCAACGGGTGTGCACGACAACAATATCAAGTGCATCTAATATGCACGAAGAATCTCGATTAAGTGCATCCAGTGCGCACAAAATCTCATTAAGTGCGCCAAGTGTGTGCAAGAATCTAAGTCAAGTGCACAAGGTGCACGAAAACATAAATCCAGTGCACAAGGGTGCACGAAAACGAATATCGAGTATCAAAATCGAAATCAACAGTATACAACATACAACAATTCAAAATCAAGTATACCGCGGTATATAAACTCATAAACATGTGCAACTGCGTGCACAAAACCATATCAAAGTACTGAAAGTGCGTGTAAACTACACCGAATGCATAAGTCAAATCATGTGCAATACTATATGCACGAAATCAAATCAAGTACTTAGAGTGCATAAAAAAAATTGAGTGCAAATGGGTATGCACAAAAACGAAAATCAGTATAGCTGATACATAAAAATACGAATCAAGTGCATCTGTGGTGCACATAGGAAATATCAATCATTAAACTAAATCCTCAAAATGCCAGAATCAAAACGATGAAAACGCGATATCTGAATCGCCAAGACGCAATTCGTAAATAACTGACGTCAATGTCGAAAAGTGCCGGTGCACCCAAGGCTGGCAGAGCAAGAATATCTACTTGCCTCCTGCCCACGGTCTGGCGTCCTCTTCTCTTAGGTCCTTGTTTCTCTCTGTGGAATACCAGTTGCATGACTCCTCGGTTCAACAACACGATTAAGAGTAGTGACGGAACAATCCCGTTCAGACACTTCTCTGAACGTCTCCTGGCCAATTAACATGGTCACTCGTAATGTATCACGTCAATGATGGTAGCCTCTGGCCCACTGAGTATGTGTGATACAACCGATCCTGGGTCCAAGTCTTTATTGTGTATTATTCCAGAAAGATCCTGTCAGGGTCTCTTCCAATCTCTTTTCTGCCGAACTGCCTGAAAGTTGTCACTCTTACTTAACACGTTACTTGTTCCGGGACAGCTGCATTCTCATCACGACCTTCTTCTGAAAATATGGTTGTATCCAACACCTCTGCGTATGTATCAAGTCTCTGACATCAACGGAGAGGAACGACAACTCGTTAAAATCTCGCACGAACCTCTTACTCCGCTTCCCTTCAATATAGACCAATTCAGAATCATTTCTTCGTAACTGTGTAGACTGTGCTCAAACTGGCTATAGTCATATCCAGACTCTCTTTCGAAGCTACGAACTCGACATCTCTAATATCCTTTAGAATGTTAGTGATATATGCCCGAGATTCCATTATTGTATAGTACTAGTTTTTATATTACATTTTGGAAGCTTAGAATATACACGGATATTATAACAGTCTTGCTCAATATAGTAGTATGCTACTTGGTTTGTCTCTATCTTAATATGTGTATATGTTTCTTTTAACGTATCGCTTATACATATTGGTAGAGCCCTTAGGATCTTTGTTTGACTACCAGCGTTGTGATGGCAGCCATACTAGTGGGGCTGGGTAGTCTATAAGCATATCCTTATACAGGCCCCTAGTCGTAGGATTATCGATACAAGGTATCGATACTCCAGAGTATATTAGTGTATACGCTTCTCATCCTAGCAGGGGAGATGGTCTGTCCCACAGCCATTAGTACGTCGTACTGGAGATAGTATGCAGGTGCTCATTGGGTTATGAGTTACACTGGACGGACTCGTGGGGAACTGCTGGTTGGTACTATGCCTATCGTCAGGTAGCAGTTCCCAGCTGACATGAGTACATCATAGCCCGTTGACTTGACATCGCTACTTCACCTTGAGTGTGTTTCCACTGTTCTTAGATTAATACCCTACCATGGCTCATAGGAGTCGTGCAAACAGGTGTTGGATATATATGACCTAGAGGCCATTATTGTATAGTACTAGTTTGTATATTACATTTTGGAAGCTTGGGATATATACATGGATTGACGACAATCTTGCTCGATATTGTAGTATGCTACTTGATTTGTTTCTATCTTAATATGTGTATATGTTTCTTTTAACATATCGGTAATACATATTTATGGAGTCCTTAGGATCTTTGCTTGACTACCAGCGTTGTGATGGCGATCACACTAGTGGGGGCGGGGTAGTCCATAAGCACATCCTTTTACAGGTCCATAGTCGTAGGATTATCGAGAGAGGTCATCGATACTCCAGAGTAGACTAGTGTATACGCTTCTCATCCCGGCAGGGGAGATGGTCTGTCCCACAGCCATCAGTACGTCGTACTAGAGATAGTATGCGGGTGTTCGTTAGGTTACGAGTATACTGGACAGGACTCGTCGGGAACTGTTGGTTGGTATTATACCTATCGTCAGTTAGCAGTTCCCAGGTGACATGAGTATAGCTTAGTCCGTTGACTTGACACTGCTACTTCGCCTCAAGTGTGTTCCCACTGTTCTTTGATTGCTACCCTTCCACGGCTCTATTGAGTCGTGCAAACAGGTAGTAGTTGGGTGCAGTACCGAAGCACTTGGATGCAGTGGCGGTTAGACAGGTTTCGTCTCTCCCGGTATTGGGGGTTGATATCGCGCTGTGTTTAGGAGAGCCATTACACAAAGTCCCTGGCCAGGGCAAGTGAGATTTACTGGTAGGGTTTCCAGTAGTTTTCTCAGGGTGTTCTGGGCTACACTCCGATACGACTTATACCGCTATTAGGGGTCTGACGTTTGCCACCCCTAGGCCCGATATGCGATACTCTTAGACGAACAGACCGGACTGTACGGAGATTGTCACATTCAGGCTCAGTAGGAGTTCGGATGGGTTTTCCTCATCGGCCTTCTTATCGACATCTACCTGGGGACCGTTACGTACAGCTATTACCGCTTGCGGCCTGTGGTTAAACTCACTACCAGCGTAGTGTCGAGTCTTTAGAGTCCCACACAGAGGGTTTTCCACCTTTGGGCGAAACGAGGTAGAGGTCGTATGGTTTTACGACATGGTTCGTTCACCTACGCGCACTTGTGCGTGTCTGGTGTTTGGGCAGTTGATACTAGTGGGCTTTGGTTTAAGCCAGATCCTAGTATTTGATTTTGGATTGGCTTAGTCTCATTATATTCGTTTTTTCTCGGAACACAGATACGGGTATGTATATACGGTTGATAGGGGCAGAGAAGGAGACCCATCATTAGGGTTTTGACCATTGACTTGATTAAAACTATAATGAGATGGAGGAAATTGTTTATAAATTCTTATTAGCGATAATTGTGTCATGGCTAATTGGTTTGACCATTTGACTTGTTGACCATTGTTGATTTAGATATTTTTGTTGAGCATGAGATATTATGCTTAGCATTAATTGTGACATGATAATGGTCAAATCAAGGTTGCCATCACAATTATTATAATAAAACTTATTATTCTTTTTCCTCATATGAGAGCCCCCTTCATTATTTTTTATACACTCTCTCTCATAGCTCTCTCTCCTTCTTCCTCTCTCAAGACCTTAATGTCTCATGAGTTGAGAATCAAAGGTTGTTGAGACTTAGCCACCAAAATCTTTCTCTACTCACTCTAGGGTTCTTAGTTTAGCATACCAAGTACCCTAGTTACTTCATTATAGAGGTTGGAGCTCAAGGTAGAGACCTTCGGGTGGATCATCTTTGACGTGGAGAAGCCGGTGAGGAGGAACCATCCACAACCACTCCAAGGAGCTCAAAACAAGGAGAAGAAGGACTTCAAGCTTGAGGTATAATCATCTAACATAGTAGTTAGCACTCCTAGTTAGTTTGTTAGTTAATGTTTAGCAAAGATCCTCATGGCTAGTCTATGTTACATTGTAAAGAAAAATTTGATTTTTACCTATTCCGCCTCCCCGCAAACTACCGGAGTGTGTAACATGGCCTAACAACAGGTAGTAGTTGGGTGCAGTCCCGAAGCACTTGGAGGCGGTAGTAGTTAGATAGGATTCGTCTCTCCCGATATTGGGGGTTGATATCGCGCTGTGTTCGGAAAGCCATTACGCAAAGTCCCTGGCCAGGGCAAGCGAGATTTACCGGTAGGTACTCCAGTAGTTTCTCAGGGTGTTTTAGGCTTTACTTCGGCATAACTTATTGCGCTATTAGGGGTCTGACGGCTACCTCCCCTAGGCCCGATATGCGATACTCTTAGACGAACAGACCGGACTGTACGGAGATTGTCACAGATAGGCTCATTAGGAGTTCGGATGAGTTTGCTCATCGGCCTTCTTATCGACAGATACCTGGGTAGCCGTTATGTGCAACTAGTACCGCTGACGTGCTTGTGGTTAAACCCACTGCCAGCATACTGTCGAGTCTTTAGAGTCCCACATAGAGGGTTTCCCCGCTTCGGGCGAAACGATGTAGAGGTCATATGGTTTTACGACAGGGTTCGAACATATACGTGTACTTGTGCACGGATCATGTTCGGACGGATAATATTAGTGGACTTTGGTTTAAGCCGGATCCTAGTATTAGATTATTGGATTAGTTTCGTCTCTTTGTATTCGTATTTTTCGGAATACGAATACGGGTATGTATATATGGTGAGAGGTATTCTTGTAATTTGTGCAAGAATTCTTCTAGAAGAGGACACCTCATTTCTTGTATTACCATTTATCTTAAATGGTTAATGAGGTGGAGGTAAGGGGTGTGGTTTCTCATTAAATGAAGCATGGCTACTTGGGGTGACTCATGGGGTGACTTATCTAGTGACTATTGAAGTATGCTTGATATTTCCATTTATGAATTATTGTATGCTTCATTCATCACAAGACTTAGCCATCTTTATTTCATTATTATCTTCAACACTCTCTCTCTTCAAGAGCTCTATTTTTCTTTCTCAAACCCTAATTGTCTCATGTGTTGAGAAACCTAGGGTTCTTGAGACTAAACAATCCATAATCACTCTCTACATCCTCTAGGCTATCTAGTTTAGCGAATTAGGTACCCTAGTTACCTCGGCATTGAGGTTGGAGCTCGAACTATAGACTCTCGGGTGGATCGTCTTTGAATCGAGGAGGATGACCTAGCAAGCGCGATTCGTACACTTCGAGGAGCTTAAGACGAGGAGGAGGAGAATAAGAAGACCCGAAGGACTTGGTACTAGGAGGTATAACTTTCTTCCGAGTAGTTAAACCTCATAGTAGTTTAGCTAGTTAGAGTTTAGTATCGATCTTGGAGTTCAGTCGGTGTTACGAAGCCAGTAAAAATTGTTTTTTGCGTATTCTGCCTCCCCGCGAACCTGCGGGGTGCGTGACATCGACTTACAGTGGTATCAGAGCCTACTAAACCTTAACTAGCTAGTTAGCAAGTAGTTAGAACTTCGATCGTCGGAAAAACCAGAAATCATAACATCAAAACCCAAGCTTGCTGTCGTTTTTAAAATCTGGTCTAAAAACTATTTCAGAGGCCTTAAAATTACAAGCAGAGAATTCTAAGAACACATAAGAAAAACGAGCCACTAACTCGCTAAGACGACCGCGGAAGCGCGGCGAAACGGTGTGTTTCGCAGCGGTTCAGCGGCTGAGTCGAGGCCGAGTTGACTCGGTTTTCTTCTGTGGTTCTTATTTGTGGTGTTGTGATTTCTGGTATATTTGGTTTCTATCCAGTATTGTTTGTGTACTGGTTTGTACGTGGGTAGACACGGAAAATATGTTCGATCGAAATTCTAAAGTTCTTGGCTATCGAGTTTTCTGTGTTTGGATATATGTGTTCGTAAACTTCCGCTAATTGCTATACGTCAATTAGTTGGGGGTTGCACATATCTGTGATGTTGGTTTGTGTATATGGAATATTGGATCGTCGTTGATGAATAGCCGGGGGATGTGAGAAGAGAGTTTTCTTTCTTTCATTTGATGTAAATTTGTAAAGTGATGTAATATTCTTTTACGGGATACATCCGGGTTGAGGTTTTAGCCACCATTGTATTATTTATTTTACTGTTTTTGCTCTTAGGATAGACCCAATATGGGTGCAAAAACTACCGGGTTCATGAAGTGACAAGTGGCCTACTTATTTTACCGAGGGAGGATGCTTCACTTCGGGAATTTGGAGGATAGTTTGCCGCACCCATAGGGGTCTAGGGTGGGGTTTGGCTATTCATCACTGTTAGTTATATGTATGCCCTAGAGGCCATTACTGTACATTGGATGTATATTGTAGTGGATGCTGGGACATATATAGGTAGGACTTTTTTGCTCGACATGATAGTACGCTATCTGGTTGCTCTTTATCTTAACATGTATACTTTCAGTCTCTCTGTTACATGTTGATAAAGCCCTTAGGATGTGTACTCGACTTCCAGGAATATGATGTAGATCATACTAGTGGGGCCTGGGTATTCAATGAGTACATCATTCATTGTTCCTAGTCGTGGGAATATCGAGACGGGGCATCGATATTCCAGAGTAGACTAGCGTGTATCTTCTCGACCCATGTGATGGGCGATGGATGATCCCATATCCATTGGTGTTTAAAATCAGAGACGGTATGCGGGTGCTCAGTGGAGACTGGGTACACTGAACGGACTCGCCGAGAACTCCCAGATGGTATTATACCTCACGTCAGATGGCAGTTCTCTGGTGACACTGGTACAGCTTAGTCTGTTGACCCAAGATTGTCATAGAGTCTTGTGTGTCTCCCACTGTGCTTTGATTTCCACCCTATCACGGCTCTACTGAGTCGTGCAAACAGGTGGTTTTTGGGTACAGTCCCGATTCACATGGAGGCAATGAGTGATAGGAGGGGATTCGTCTCTCCCGGTATTGGGGGTTGATGTTGCGCTATGCACGACTGGCCATAACAGGAAATCCCTGGCCAGGGTTGCAGTGATATACTGGTAAGAGTTATCAGTAGTTTCACGAATGTTATGGACCTTACGTCGGCATGACTTATCAAGCTACCGGGGTCTGACATTTACCACCCCTAGGCGAGATATGCGACATATCAGACGAACAGACCGGACTGTACGGTAAGTGTTACTGGTTGGATTCACAGGAGTGTGAGCGGGCATGCTCGTCGATCTTCTGATCGCTCAATACCCGGGTGGCCGTTACGTTTAGCAGACCGCTTGCGGCTTGTGGGTGTTTGATATGATCATCACCTGCTGCCGGCGTATTGACGAGTCTTTAGAGTCCTACACAGAGGTTTCCTGGCTCAAGCGAAACGAAATAGGAGCGCATATGAGATATGTGCGGGACCGAGAATAATGCGTGTATGTGATACCGTATTCTATTCTCGCGATGAATGTATCGATTGGTTGTATGCGATGTAACCTAGTTATCGAATCAAGGATTGATTCGATAAGCCGATACATTGGATATTAGTCGGTTATATGCGATATGACCGGATCGATAAATCAAGTGTTGATTTAATGATTTAATGCATAATTATATATTTGATATATTACTTTGCATTAACTAGTATCGGTTCACTTTAAATGGATTTTCTCACTTGAAATGCACAAGTTGTATATGTGATATACTTTTGTGCACTTGTTTGTATCATGTTTGATGATACATGCTCACTTGGGTTTGTGTAAAGAATTAAATCATGGTTAAGTTAGTGGTTAGGGTTTAAATTTTTCTTATTCATTTATTTATTTTTTATTTTGGAAAAGATAAAGAGAAAATGGTGGCTTTCTTTGTTTGTTGTTGAAGCTTCATGAAGCTTTGACTAAGTGACCATTTTGTCTTCATGCTTAACCCTAACCAATCAAACTAACCATAGTCTATTCTCTACACCTAACCATGGTTGGTATATGATAAGTATTCATATTATTTTCCTTTTAGAAAATACTTATAATATTCTCTTCTTCTTCTTCTTCTTCAACAAAGAAAAAGCTTGCCTCCACCAATGGCAACTTGAGAAAAAGAGTGAGAATTCCAATTCTAAAGTGAACCCACCTCCTATTTCTTCATCCTCTACCTCTTGCCAAGTCGTATAGGGTGTTTTCTTCACAAGTTTCATGGCTTGGTGAAGTTGGAGCTTGATCTTGTCTTGCTTCGACGTAGATCATCTTCGGCATCGAAGCCGACGACCTAGCCCGCCCATTTCTCCGATGAAGCCGATGCTAGAGTCCGGGATCCGATATGGACAGCGAGGGGACTTCATCACGGAGCCATGGAGGTGGAAGACCGGATCTACAAAGGTTGTAGCCCCTTCCCTTTAGCTATAAATTCGTTTATTTGCATTGCAGCGCCTATACATCTAGTTAACGATCCGTATTAGGGTTTCTTGGCACTTGTAAAATTTTAATTGGCCATGTTTGATCACTTGTGTGACCTCATTAGTGTGCCTAGGAACCCTACAGTGGTATCAGAGCCTAGCTAGAGCCTTAGGCGATGCGCAGACGGAGTTAGAAGTCCGATCGACCCGAAACCCTAACTCAAAACGGCTCTCTGGACATTTTCTGGATTTGTGGATTTTTGAGAATTAAAAATATGCAGAAAAAGCAGCAGGATTATCTAAGAATTACTGTGAATTTCGAGAACCTGATTCAATCAAAGAGCGGCGGAACTGCGGCATTAGCATGGATAATGCGGCGGTTCCGCGGCAAGTTTGTCGTTTCTGCCATTGATTTTTGCACAGTAATTCTTATATGTTGTTGCTGTATTTTCTGGGAATTTTTAAATCTGACTCAAGAGTTGAGTTTTCTGGGTTGTATTGGGAGTTCGTAAATTCGATCGGATTATCAAACTTTGTCTATGTGTTTTTCCGGGTAATTTTCGAATATGTTAAAAAGTTCGACCGGATATAAATACCCACTTTTTCCCCTGCCGGGAAATTTCCAATTGTTGGATATTTCCGTAGTTTAACGACGTTCTAAGTAGTGCAAGTAACGCGATGGTCCCTCTAGAAGACAACAAACATTAACTCGATTATGTGACCGTCTTGAACTGCCCTTTGAACCTTAGGGTTTGGGGCAGTACGGCGTGCCACATGTGAGGCGTTGGCCTGACCCTTCTACGGCTGGACCGTTGGTACTGAGGCACGAACTGAATGTTTTTAGACTTATTTCATGTGTTGAGCTGTATCGGGAAAACTTGGGTGTTCGATTGTTAGATCGGAAAGTTTAACATTTTTCCTATTTATCCGGAATGTGATACAACAATTGGAATTCACAAGTAGTTATGAGATAACTGAATGAATGTTATAAACATAGCAGTTTAGTCTCACTTGATCGGTTGCCACGGAATTTTGATGAGATCAAAAGTCCGTCGCAATCACGTAGCGTACGCGGATACTCGCCGGGTAAACTTAATAGACAGCCTCACCCCATAGCCCCGACCATGTGACTTTAGGAGAACCCCGTCGCCGAAAGCATCCGTTTGGGTGCTCGCGGTAGCGGTGTTCCGCCTTAGTGCACTTCGACGACGGTATCAGGGGTGTGGCCGCCTACTAAAGTTTGCGACGAGCATTCGATCAGTTTTTCGGGAATCTTGTTGAATTGCCCGACATGATATTGAAAAGTGTTTTCGATAACGAGACTAAAATGCGGGGTTTATAATTGTTAGGCATGCGATGTCTAAGTATTTCATTTGATTAGGCATGCGATGTCTAAAGAGGATGCGGATTCCAACTGTTGTAGTTTTACACTTTCTTTTCTGTGACCGTAAGTGTAATATGTGATATCGCCGGTTTCGTTGCTATATGTCAACGACAATTGGGATGGGCATATTTACTTACGTTGATGACATGTGATGTTATGTGTTGCTGGATATGTTGTATTGGATCGTCTTGTTTGAATAGCCGGGTGGTTTTTATGTGAGATGAGTGTTTTTCATTTTCATTCATGTAAAAACTTGTATGTAATATTCTTTTATTGGGGCACTTCCAGGTTGCGGATGTTGTCACCATTTGTATATTATTTACTTTTCCGCATTAGGATAGACCCAAGGAAGGGAGCACAAGTAACCGGGTTCTGGGGTCCAGTGGGAGACCTTCTCGAGGAGTCGAGTCCGGGTCTCCTAACCCTAGAATTGGTAGGGTTGCTTGCCGCTCTCGTAGGGGTGTAGGGGTGTGGGATTGGCTATTCATCACGACCGTGGAATCCGTGTTTTATACTGGCTTGTATTAAAAACACGGACGTCCTAGTATATCCAATGTTTCATATGATTCTTCTGCTGTGTTATCTGTGATGTGATCATGTAATTTGTTCAGATAGATATAGTATATAGTATATATGATATATTATATAGACGTTGCTTATGTTTTACACCCGCGCTAGCCCTGCCCTGCTCTGCCGTTAGTTACCTAACCTAACGGTGCAGACGGGACATCGAGGCGAATGCGGATGGCATAAGCGTACGTTATATTTATCTGTGATGTTTAGGTGGACTTAAATGATGGGATATTCATTAATGAGATTAATGAAAGAAAATAAACCTAAAAGATGTTGTGGAATCGAATTTCAAAATAAAAAAAGGTAGCTACAGTTCTTGCTTTGCATCGCGGTGTTCCTTGTAGAATATCCTGCACCTTATTCCATGAGGAAAGGACCGAGATCCCTTCACTGGGAGTGACTCCTTTAGCAATAACTGGC
Source organism: Agapanthus africanus (assembly GCA_030015575.1). Lineage (NCBI taxonomy): Eukaryota > Viridiplantae > Streptophyta > Magnoliopsida > Asparagales > Amaryllidaceae > Agapanthus > Agapanthus africanus. Next base: position 172,110,575 of record JASDDO010000031.1, on the reverse strand, counting down.
AGATGCTACAACCCTCGGTTTGTCTTTTGATCGCTTCTATAGTTTCTGCTTTGCACAGTGATATATATGATATATCCCGCACCTCATTCGACGAGGAAAAGGCCGACGATCCCTTCGCCGGGAGTGACCCTTTTAGCAAAACTAGAAAAGCTTCAAAAACATTCCATTTAAAAACCATTTGATTCTGCAACGAGATCAAGTTCAAAGCGTTGAAGGTTTTCATAAAAACCATTCGCGACCCTCCGTCATTTTAGGAAGTAGAGTACTTAGTATTCGTGCTGTGTTTGTTGACCATAGTCAAGGCACAGTGTACGGTAGCTAAGTGATGTCTTCCTACACCGCATATGATGCGATTAGTTAGGACAGTCATGTGGCTTTGTTGACCTTAGTTATGTTGGATATATGTATGCCCTAGAGGCCATTATGAGATAGTGTATGTACTGATATGTATATATATATATATATATTCGGGGACAGTCTTGCTCGATATGATAGTATGCTATCTGGTTTTACTTTATCGTATGTTCACTTGATCATGTTTATATTCATTTGGTGCATGTTGATAAAGCCCTAAGGATATTGGCTTGACTACTGGCATTATGATGAGGATCATACTAGTGGGACATCTGTAGTTTATAAGCATATCCTTGAAATGTTCCTAGTCGTAGGTATATCGAGACAGGGCATCGATATTCCAGTTTAGACTAGCATATACCATTCTTGTTCCATATGATGGGCGATAGATGATCCCATATCCGTCTGGTGTGTTGACACCGAAGATAGTATACGGGTGCTCAGTGAGACTGGGTACACTGAACGGACTCACCGAGAACTCCTATATGGTATTATATCATACGTCGGATAGCAGTTCTCAGGAGACACTGGTACAGGTTAGTCTGTAGACCCGAGATCGTCATAGAGTCTTGTGTGTCCTCCCACTGTACTTTGATCTCCACCCTACTGCGGCTCTACTGAGTCGTACAAACAGGTGGATTTTGGGTATAGTCTCGAGGCATGTGGAGGCAATGAGCGATAGGAGGGGTTTCGTCTCTCCCGGTATTGGGGGTTGATGCTGTGCTGTGCACGATTGGCTATAACGGGAAGTCCCTGGCCAGGGCTGCTGAGATATTACTGATAAGTGTTATCAGTAAGTTTCTCGATCTGTTATAGACCATATACCGGCATGACTTATTGAGTTATTGGGGTCGATGATTCCATCCCTAGACTCGATATGCAGCATATCTGACGAAGAGACCGGACTGTACGGTTAGTGTTGCCGGATGGATTGACAGGAGTTTTGACAGGTTCGCTTGTTCTTATTCTGATCGCTCAATACCCGGGTGGCCGTTACGTTTAGCTGACCGCTTGCGGCTTGTAGGTGTTTGATATGATCATCATCTACTGCTGGCGTATTGACGAGTCTTAGAGTCCCACATAGAAGTTTCTCGGCTCTGGCGAAACGAAGTGGTGCACATATGAGATATGTGCGGAGCCTCGATTAAATACTAGTATATGATACTGTATTTTAATCGGGCATTTAATATTAGTCAGGTCGTATAAGATATGACCAATTTATTAAATCAAGTGTTGATTTAATATTGGCTTTTATATTATTTATTTAAATCCTTTTCTTCTTATGGATACATGCATGTATATGTACATGATGATGTGCATGCATACATACATACATGAAAAGTATCATGGTAGATGATACAAAGAGGATGGCAATATAAGAATCATATTGTAGATAAAATGATATATGGATATTTTCAATAAAGATTAAAGGCAAAAGAAAATATAAATGAGTCATTTTTTCCACACTCTTCTACACATTTCCATGGTTGAATTTAACTCAACCATGGTTTCATTTCCTTTTGCCTTTTAACCTTAATTGAAATATCTAGATATTATTTAACTATGGTTATGGTTATGATAAGATCTCTCTCTCTCTCTTATTTTCTTTTTACATTATTATCATTATCATTCCAAAAGAAAAGAGAGAGCCATCTTCTTCCTCAAAACCCTAGCTCTCTTTTAAATGTTAAAATAGAGTTAGAGAAAGAAAAGAAAAGGTATTAAATAAGAATAGCAACCACTTCATCATCCTACACAACCTTAGCCAACTTGTGTAGGGTGTTGTGCTTCAAGTTTTTCAAAGATCGAAGGAAGCATCAAGCTTAGAGCAAAGTGCTTCGGGTGGATCGTCGTGGACGAGGAGTTGATCAAGCGAACCTTTTCAAAGCCAAGGAGTCTTCTAAAGAGGTCTACAAAGGTTGTAGGCTCATCACTTAGTATAACTTAACTCTTAAATGTTGATACTATTAATAGTTACTTCATATATTCTAGTTCGATCCTTTGTATAGTTTGCTTAGCACCTCAAAATTTTATTGTTATAGCATGTTTGATGCTTCTAAACCCTAATAGAGGTGTTAAGAAAACCCTACAGTGGTATCAGAGCCAAGCTAGAGCTTTCTGCTAACCTAGACGACGTTGAAAACATCGAACGGACGAAAAACGACACCCGGGGGGTGCTCTCTGGAAATTTTTTAAAAACCTGGAATTTTTCAAATTAAAAATATGTAAAAAATTAAGCAGGGAAATATATGGGCTCACCAGAAAAACGATCCCATAAATCGACTATACGGCCGCGGAACCGCGGCCCAAGAGGCCTGTTGCGGCGGTTCCGCGGTGGTATAATTGATTCATGGGCCGTATTTTCTTGTGCTGGCCCATATATGTTTTCTGATGCTTCTGGTATTTTTATAATCTGCTCAGGTGTTGAGCTTTGAGAGCAGTTTGTGGATGTTTAAATCGTTTGATCGGATGTTTCAACGTCGCTTAGTTTAATAGTATGTGATGCAATAATTGAAATCTACAAATTTGTTTGTTGCGTGTAAATCTAGCAGTTCGGTCTCGGGATAAACGGAAATCTTGTTGAATTATCCGGTTTGTTTTGAAAAGGTGTTTTCTTGAATGAGACCCAAATGCGAGCTTTACATTGTTTAGGCATGAAATCTTGTATATGTGATATTCCGGATTTATGTTGTCTAAAGGCAGTTAAAGATTTCAATTGTTGTATTTTTCCTTTTTATTTCTCTGTGACCGTAAGTGTAGTATGTATTACCGGTTTTCGTTGCTATACATCAATGACGATCGGTGTATGCATACTTGCTTACGTTGATGATATTTGATATTATGTGTCGATGAGATTTGATATGCAGGATTGTCGCAATGAATAGCCGGGGGTTTTCTTTTTTATGTGAGATGAGAGTATTCTTTTAATTCAAGTAAAATTAAATTGTATGTAATATTCTTTTATTTGGGGCACTTCCAGGGTGAGGTTGTTGTCACCAGTGTTGTATATTATTTACTTTTCCGCATTAGGATAGACCCGAGGTGGAGAGCACAAATGACCGGGTTCTTGGGTTCAGTGGGAGGCCATCTCGAGGAGTCGAGACCGGGTCTCCTAAACTCCAGAATTGGTAGGGTCGCTTGCCGCTCCGTAGGGGTCTAGGGGTGTGGGCTTGGCTATTCATCGCGACCGCAGAATCCGTATTTTTATTGCTGGCTAAATATAAAATACGGACCTCCTAGATATCCTCTATGTGCTTCTGCTGCGTTTATTATCTGATGTGATCTTTTAATGCATATCTAAGACGAATGAAATATTATATATATATGATATATATTAGACGTTACTTATGTTTTTCACCCGCACTAGCCCCGTCCCGGTATGCCGTTAGTTAAGTAACCTAACGGTGCATATCAGGACACTGTGACGAATGCGAGTGGCATAAGTGCACGTTATATTTTCGTTTCTTTCTGTGATGGCTTAGGATTTAAATGATGGGACTACATTAATGAGATTAATGTAAAAGATAAATGAACCTAAAAAGATGTTGTAGAATCAGATTTAAAACACACTCGGCCTTTTTGTAAGAAAAAAAAAGCAAGTTTCAAAATGCGGAGTTTAAGCCACTCCTTTTAAACCCATTAGATTCTACAACGATATCAAGTTCAAAGCGTCAAAAGTTTTCTTAAAAACTATCCGCAACCCTCCGTCATTTTAGGAAGTAGAGTACTTAGTATTCGTGCTGCGTATTTTGACTTTAGTTAAGGCGTAGTGTACGGTAGCTGAGTGATGTCTTCCTACACTGCATATGATACTGATTAGTTAGGACATTCATATGATTATGTTGACTTTAGTTAAGGGTCATATGAGTGGGTCTAGTTAATCACGAAATGACGGGAAGAACTTGACTATTACTTATGATATGTTGACTTTAGTTAAGGTCATAAGTACTAGGGGTAAAAATTATATCGGGAATTTCAAGAGTTGAAAATTACAATGAGATTGTATACCTACTATATGATAATAGGATCCCGATCCCACTGCGAGCAAATGTTGCTCCCGGGAGAATTTTGCACTTTACAATTAGCTGACTCGGTAGGTGTCTAGAAAGGTGCCAAACGGGGCTAAGCCTCTGGGAAGACGAGGTTTACTTTAATTAGGTCCGTGCGAAAGCACGGGGAACCTCCCTCGAGTACCGGCACTGGCCTGGCTGAGAGGTTGGCGAAGTTGTAGAATGTAATTAATCCCAGCTAGTTTTCTTTTTAAAAGGTTTTAAAGAAAATTTGATAAAAACAGTGGGAGACATCGATTAGACAAGATAATAACCAATCTGATCTTTGCAAGAGCATTCGCTAAGTGTATTCTTTTCTCTCTCTTAATGGCAGATACCCATGACAGGACTTAAGCTTCTATTAGATAAAAACAAGCTGAATGGGACACTGGAAGAGGAACTGTATTGAGTACCTAGCACTCAAGAAGAAGCATGTTGATGCTTCAGCTTCAGGTGTGTTCGTAATTGAAAACTGTTTTTCTATTAATTCTGCATCCTGGGTATTGGATACCGGTTCGGGTTCTCATATTTGCAATTCTGTGCAGGCGTTGAGAAATAGCAGAGTTCTGAAGACAGGTGATCATACTCTCCAAGTTGGAAATGGTTCCAATGTAAATGCAGTTTCAGTAGGAGAGTATCACCTAGGTTTGCCTTCGGGTTGTATATTGGTTTTGAACCCGTGTTATTTTGTACCAAGTATGCTTTGTAATATTATATCTGTTTCCTTGTTAGACAATGAAGGGTATCATTTTGCTGTGCAACACAATGTTATGCACATTCGACTGAATCAAGAGTTGATTGGTTGTGGTACATTAAATAACGGGATATACGTCCTTAATCAACACACAGTTTTCAACGCACAACACAAAAATAAAAGAAAATTTTCAGAGATAAATGAAGCTTTTCTTTGGCATTGTAGACTTGGTCATATTAATGAAACAAGACTAAACAAGCTTCATAAAGATGGATATTTAAATTCATTTGAGTATAAATCTTATGCAACTTGCCCGTCTTGTATCAAAGGTAAAATGACCAAAACCCCGTTTACAGGACACGGAGAAAGAGCTACTGAGCTCCTAGACCTCATACATAGTGATGTATGCGGACCAATGTCTACACATGCAAGAGGCGGTTTTTCATACTTCATAACTTTTACTGATGATTTCTCAAGATTTGGTCATGTATATTTGATAAAACATAAATCTGAAGCTTTCGAGAAATTCAAGGAGTATAAATATGAAGTAGAAAACCAAACAGGAAAGAGTATCAAGATACTTCGATCGGATCGAGGTGGAGAGTACTTAAGTACTGAGTTCTTAGACTTCCTAAAAGAGAATGGGATTCTCTCTCAGCGCACTCCACCTTACACACCACAGCACAACGGTGTGTCAGAACGAAGGAACCGTACCCTATTAGATATGGTACGATCCATGATGAGTGATGCTGAGTTACCTCTCTCGTTTTGGGGGCATGCATTGGAAACAACAGCTTTTTTGTTAAACAAAGTTCCAACCAAGACCGTGTCTACCACTCCATATGAGATATGGCATGGGAAGAAACCATCTCTTAAAAGAGTTAAGATTTGGGGTTGTCCGGCTTTTGTTAAAAAGCAGAATCCAGACAAACTCGAGACACGATCAGTCAAATGTATATTTGTAGGATATCCTAAACATTCGTTTGGGTATCTTTTTTACCACAAAGAGGAACAAAAAGTGTTTGTTTCTCAGTATGCCACCTTTTTAGAAGATGAGATTTTTTCAAACAATACAAATGGCAATGTGGTAGATCTAGAAGAAGTTCTAGAAACACAAGTTACAAATGACAATTTGGCTGAACCTGAAGTTATAACAGAATCTAATGAACCTCAGCCACTCCGTAGATATGGTAGGATTTCTCGCCCACTGGAGAGATACTACGGTTTTCTCGTTGATGGTGATAGAGAAGATTGCATCATGGATGATGATGATCCTGCCAGCTTTCATCAGGCTATCACGAGTGGTGACTCTGTGAATTGGCTGGATGCCATGGGATCCGAGATGGAGTCCATGTACACCAACAAAGTATGGACTTTGGAAGATGTACCCTCCGGGATAAAACCTGTGGGATGCAAATGGATCTTTAAAAGAAAGATCGGTGTAGATGGACAGGTAGAGACCTATAAGGCAAGGTTGGTAGCGAAAGGTTTTCGTCAAAGACCAGGCTTGGACTATGATGAGAGTTTCTCTCCGGTAGCCATGCTTAAATCCATTCGGATCCTACTTGCTATTGCTGCTCACTACGACTATGAAATCTGGCAGATGGACGTTAAAAGTGCATTCCTAAATGGTGATTTAGAGGAATGCGTTTATATGGATCAGCCAGAGGGATTCATTGATAGTGGGAGCAGCAGTAAAGCTTGCAAGCTACTTAAATCCATTTATGGATTAAAGCAGGCATCACGGAGTTGGAACATCTGTTTTGATGATGTTATCAAAGAGTTTGATTTCATCAAAAATCCAGATGAACCTTGTGTTTATAAGAAGACTGTAGGAAGAAATGTCACAATCCTCGTATTGTACGTAGATGACATACTTCTGATAGGAAATGACATTCCTATGCTACAGTCGGTCAAATCATTCTTATCACAAAGGTTCTCCATGAAGGACCTGGGAGATGCCACATACATATTGGGTATACGGATCTATAGGGATAGATCCAAACGGTTATTGGGATTGTCCCAAACCAAGTACATTAACACCATCCTAAAGAGGTTTAGTATGGAAGACTCCAAGCGGGGTGCCTTACCCGCTTGCCACGGAGTCACTCTCTCAAAAGACGATTGCCCAAAGTCTGATATAGAGAGAGCTCGCATGGGCATTATTCCCTATGCTTCGGCAGTAGGATCGATAATGTATGCGATGTTATGTACACGCCCTGATGTTTCTTATGCACTTAGTGTAGTAAGCAGGTATCAATCTAACCCAGGGGAGAATCACTGGATTGCTGTAAAGAACATTCTTAAGTACTTGCGAAGGATTAAAGAATTGTTTTTGGTGTATGGTAATGGGGATCTCCAAATGGAGGCCTTTACCGATTCGAGCTTCCAGAGTGACAAGGATGACAGCAAGTCTATCTCAGGGTTTGCATTTACCCTCAATGGAGGGACGGTGAGTTGGAAGAGTTCCAAACAGGATACCGTTGCAGACTCAACGATGGAAGCTGAATATATTGCTGCAAATGATGCTGCCAAGGAAGCCGTCTGGATGAGAAAGTTCATCGCGGAGCTAGGAGTAGTTCCAACCATTATTGATCCAATACCTCTGTATTGTGACAATAATGGGGCTATGGCGTTGTCCAAAGAGCCCAGGTCCCATCAGAAGTCCAGACACATCCTGAGGAGATATCATGTGATCCGGGAGATAGTTGATCGCCGCGAGATCGAGATTAAGAGAGTAGACACAAAGAACAACGCTGCGGATCCATTCACCAAGGCCCTCCCTCAGCCGCAGCATGAGCGACTTTTTGAGATGTTGGGTATGAGATATGCCAATAACTGGCCTTAGTGCAAGTAGGAGATTGTTGGATATATGTATGCCCTAGAGGCCATTATGAGATAGTGTATGTACTGATATGTATATATATATATATATATATATATATATATATATATATATATATATATATTCGGGGACAGTCTTGCTCGATATGATAGTATGCTATCTGGTTTTACTTTATCATATGTTCACTTGATCATGTTTATATTCATTTGGTGCATGTTGATAAAGCCCTAAGGATATTGGCTTGACTACTGGCATTATGATGAGGATCATACTAGTGGGACATCTGTAGTTTATAAGCATATCCTTGAAATGTTCCTAGTCGTAGGTATATCGAGACAGGGCATCGATATTCCAGTTTAGACTAGCGTATACCATTCTTGTTCCATATGATGGGCGATGGATGATCCCATATCCGTCTGGTGTGTTGACACCGAAGATAGTATACGGGTGCTCAGTGAGACTGGGTACACTGAACGGACTCACCGAGAACTCCTATATGGTATTATATCATACGTCGGATAGCAGTTCTCAGGAGACACTGGTACAGGTTAGTCTGTAGACCCGAGATCGTCATAGAGTCTTGTGTGTCCTCCCACTGTACTTTGATCTCCACCCTACTGCGGCTCTACTGAGTCGTACAAACAGGTGGATTTTGGGTATAGTCTCGAGGCATGTGGAGGCAATGAGCGATAGGAGGGGTTTCGTCTCTCCCGGTATTGGGGGTTGATGCTGTGCTGTGCACGATTGGCTATAACGGGAAGTCCCTGGCCAGGGCTGCTGAGATATTACTGATAAGTGTTATCAGTAAGTTTCTCGATCTGTTATAGACCATATACCGGCATGACTTATTGAGTTATTGGGGTCGACGATTCCATCCCTAGACTCGATATGCAGCATATCTGACGAAGAGACCGGACTGTACGGTTAGTGTTGCCGGATGGATTGACAGGAGTTTTGACAGGTTCGCTTGTTCTTATTCTGATCGCTCAATACTCGGGTGGCCGTTACGTTTAGCTGACCGCTTGCGGCTTGTAGGTGTTTGATATGATCATCATCTACTGCTGGCGTATTGACGAGTCTTAGAGTCCCACATAGAAGTTTCTCGGCTCTGGCGAAACGAAGTGGTGCACATATGAGATATGTGCGGAGCCTCGATTAAATACTAGTATATGATACTGTATTTTAATCGGGCATTTAATATTAGTCAGGTCGTATAAGATATGACCAATTTATTAAATCAAGTGTTGATTTAATATTGGCTTTTATATTATTTATTTAAATCCTTTTCTTCTTATGGATACATGCATGTATATGTACATGATGATGTGCATGCATACATACATACATGAAAAGTATCATGGTAGATGATACAAAGAGGATGGCAATATAAGAATCATATTGTAGATAAAATGATATATGGATATTTTCAATAAAGATTAAAGGCAAAAGAAAATATAAATGAGTCATTTTTTCCACACTCTTCTACACATTTCCATGGTCGAATTTAACTCAACCATGGTTTTATTTCCTTTTGCCTTTTAACCTTAATTGAAATATCTAGATATTATTTAACTATGGTTATGGTTATGATAAGATCTCTCTCTCTCTCTTATTTTCTTTTTACATTATTATCATTATCATTCCAAAAGAAAAGAGAGAGCCATCTTCTTCCTCAAAACCCTAGATCTCTTTTAAATGTTAAAATAGAGTTAGAGAAAGAAAAGAAAAGGTATTAAATAAGAATAGCAATCACTTCATCATCCTACACAACCTTAGCCAACTTGTGTAGGGTGTTGTGCTTCAAGTTTTTCAAAGATCGAAGGAAGCATCAAGCTTAGAGCAAAGTGCTTCGGGTGGATCGTCGTGGACGAGGAGTTGATCAAGCGAACCTTTTCAAAACCAAGGAGTCTTCTAAAGAGGTCTACAAAGGTTGTAGTCTCATCACTTAGTATAACTTAACTCTTAAATGTTGATACTATTAATAGTTACTTCATATATTCTAGTTCGATCCTTTGTATAGTTTGCTTAGCACCTCAAAATTTTATTCTTATAGCATGTTTGATGCTTCTAAACCCTAATAGAGGTGTTAAGAAAACCCTACAAGTTAAGGGTCATGTGGGTGGGTCTAATTAATCACGAAATGACGGGTAGAACTTGACTAGTACTTATGATTTGTTGACCATAGTTAAGGTCATAAGTGCTAGGGGTAAAAATCTTTATCGGGAGTTTCAAGTGTTGAAATTTGCAATGAGATTGCATACCTTCTATGTGATAGTTGGATCCCGATACCCACTGCGAGTAATTGTTACTCCTGGGAGAGTTTTGCACTTTGCAATTAGCCGATCAAGTAGGTGTCTAGAAAGGTGTCAACGGGGTTACGCCTCTGGGAAAACGAGGTTTACTGTAATTAGGTCCGTGCGAAAGCACGGGGAACCTCCCTCAAAGTACCGACACTGGCCTGGCCGAAAGATTGGCGAACTTGTAGAGTGTAATTAATCCCGGCTAGTCTTTCCTTTTAAAGTTTGAAGGAAGATTTGATAAAAACAGTGGGAGACATCCTGATTAGATAAAATATATAACCAATCTAATCTTGCAAGAGCGCACGCAGAGTGTTTTCTTCTCTCTCTTTCCAGGTAGCGACCATATCACGCCTTAATCAAGATAATAATATGGATGTATTGACCGAACCCGCTTGTTATACTGAGCTGGGGAACGTTGGTCCCGCTCCAACTTATAATTGTTATAAGACAGAGCAGGAAATAGAGAATACCAGATTTCCTATGCCACCCAAACGAAGAAAGTGCATATGATGCATCTCCTTCGGGTGTGTTCATTATAAAGAACTGTTTCTCAGTATCCTCTGCGTCCTGGGTATCTGATACCGGATCAGGATCCCAGAAATGTAATCTGTTACATAGGGCTACAAAAAGAAAGAAAACTGAGAACGGGTGATAAGTTTCATGAGACAGAAAATGGGGCAAGTGTTGCAGCCAAGTCTGTTGGTCACTGTCACCCTGTATTATCAATACATTGATTCTGAATAAATGCTATTAGATACCGAACCTGATATACAAAATCATATCAATCTCTTTATTTATTAAAGAAATGATAAAATTTTGTATTGATGGATAATGTTTTGAACATTTCCTATATCAAAAGTTGATCGGTTCAGGCACGTTATCTAAAAGCATTGATGTTCTAAATCAAACTACAGTTCCTAGTATACAGAACACACAAGAGAAAGAGTTCAGAAATGAATGAATCATTCTTGAGGCATTGTAGACTAGGTCATATCAATGTGACCCGACTGGCTGAAGTTACATTTTAGATGCAAATTTAAATCAGTTTGAATTTACATCTTGTGAAACTTGCCAGTCATGTCACAAAGATTAGATGACCATAGCTCTGTTTATTAGAAACAGAGAAAGAGTTAGTAAACTCTTGGGACTGATACATGATGATGTATGTAAGGTCCCCTGTCTACACATGCCAGGACCGATTCTTTGTACTTCATTACATTCTCTGATGATCTCTCAAGATTCAGTCATATGTTCCTGTTGAAACATGAGTCCGAACCTTTTGAGATATTCACAGAATATAAGCTAGAAGTAGGGAATCAATACGGGTATAAGTATTATGTCCAATGATAAGATCAGGGAGGAGAATACTTGTGCATGGCATTCCTGGACTATTCTAAAGGAGAATGTGATTCTCTCTCAGCATTACTCCTCTGAATACACCACAGCACAACGGTGTATCAGGGCGGAGCAATCGCACAATATTAGATATGGTGTGCTCTATGATGAGTACTACTGAGTTTCCTATTTCCTTTTGGGAGTTATGCGCTTGAGAAGCTGCATACCTATTGAATTAGGTTCGAATCAGATCACTGCCTACCATTCCATATGAGATATGGTATGGGAAGAGCCTATCTCTTAAGTAAGTTAAGATTTGGGATTGTCCGGCCTATGTCAAAAGCAAAATCCGGACAAGATCGAGGCAATGTCAGTTCTGTAGAACTGGAAAGGTTCCAGCTATACAAAACTGCAGTTGATGATTTGACAGAACCAAAGGATTCTATAGTCCCCGACGAACCTCAGCCTCTCCGCCGATCTGGTAGGGTTCCTCACCTGCCTGAGAGATACCTCGGTTTCTTGATGACAGTGGGAGCGAGGAATGCATCATAAGATGATGACCCAACTAGTTTCGAGCAGGCCATCAAGAGTAGGGACTCTGTAAGAATGGCTGGATGCTTAGTAATCTGAGACGGAATCCACATACACCAACAAAGTATGGACTTTGGTTGCGATATCTGAAGGGTTAAATCCCCATCAGGAGCAAGTAGATCTTAAGAAGATTACTTGGTGTAGGTGGAAAAGTTAAGACTTTCAAAGCTAGACTTGTTAAAGGTTTTCGTCATCGACCAGGCATGGATAATGATGAAACCTCTTCCAGGGACTATGCTTAAGTCCATCCAGATCTTACTTGCCATTGCTACATACCATGACTACGATATCTGGTGGTTGGGTGTCATGACTACTTTTCTAAATACTGATTTAGAAGAGAACGTCAATATGTACACAGCCAGAGGGCTTCGTAAACAGTGGGAGCAGCGGAAACGTGTGCAAGTTGCTTTACAGGATAAAGCAGGCATCGCGGAGTTGGAACATCTGTTTTGATGTGGTAGTCAAAGAGTTTGACTTCATCAAAAATAGTAGATGAGCCTTGTATATACAAAACGGTAGTAGAGAGTAAGATAGTCATCCTCGTATTGTACGTGGACAACATACTCTTGATAGGAAAAGAGTTTCCTATACTACGATCGGTCGATCTCCTCTTATCACAAGGATTCTCCAATAGGATCAAAGTGATACCTCCTAAATCCTGGGTTTTGGGTCTATGAGATAGATCTAAATGGATGTTAGGATTCTCACTAGTTATAGTGAGATGGTATCAGTTGATCCTGGGGAGAATCACTGGAAAAGTTCCAGGGTGATAAGGACGACTGAATGTCAGTCGCAGGCATTGTCTTTACCCTCAGTAGAGGGACGGTACGTTGGAAGAGTTCCAAACGAGATACCGTGGCAGACTAGACGATAAAGGCTGGTAACATCGCTATTAAAGATACTACCAAAGAGGCAGTTTGGGTGTATATTGGTTCATAAGATGAACTAGGTTCCTGCCATTGTATGACAATGGAAGTGTGGTTTTGGCCCTGGAACCCTGGTCCCATCAGTGACCCAGACATATTCTGAGGCAGCATCACCTGATCATGGAGATAGTTGATCTCCAGGGTGATCGAGGTTAGGAGAGCAGACTCAGAGGACAACACAACGGATCCACTCACGAAGGCCTTTTCCCAAAGAGAGACTTTTAAGGGATGGTTGAGTATGTGATACTGCAACCACTGCTACAGATGGCCCTAGTGCAAGTGGGAGATTGTTAGTTATATGTATGCCCTAGAGGCCATTACTGTACATTGGATGTATATTGTAGTGGATGCTGGGACATATATACGTAGGACTTTCTTGCTCGACATGATAGTACGCTATCTGGTTGCTCTTTATCTTAACATGTATACTTTCAGTCTCTCTGTTACATGTTGATAAAGCCCTTAGGATGTGTACTCGACTTCCAGGAATATGATGTAGAGCATACTAGTAGGGCCTGGGTAGTCAATGAGTACATCCTTCATTGTTCCTAGTCGTGGGAATATCGAGACGGGGCATCGATATTCCAGAGTAGACTAGCGTGTATCTTCTCGACCCATGTGATGGGCGATGGATGATCCCATATCCATTGGTGTTTGACATCAGAGATGGTATGCGGGTGCTCAGTGGAGACTGGGTACACTGAACGGACTCGCCGAGAACTCCCAGATGGTATTATACCTCACGTCAGATGGCAGTTCTCTGGTGACACTGGTACAGCTTAGTCTGTTGACCCGAGATCGTCATAGAGTCTTGTGTGTCTCCCACTGTGCTTTGATTTCCACCCTACCACGGCTCTACTGAGTCGTGCAAACAGGTGGTTTTTGGGTACAGTCCCGATTCACATGGAGGCAATGAGCGATAGGAGGGGATTCGTCTCTCCCGGTATTGGGGGTTGATGTTGCGCTATGCACGACTGGCCATAACAGGAAATCCCTGGCCAGGGTTGCAGTGATATACTGGTAAGAGTTTTCAGTAGTTTCACGAATGTTATGGACCTTATGTCGGCATGACTTATCAAGCTACCGTTGTCTGACGTTTACCACCCCTAGGCGAGATATGCGACATATCAGACGAACAGACCGGACTGTACGGTAAGTGTTACTGGTTGGATTCACAGGAGTGTGAGTGGGCTTGCTCGTCGATATTCTGATCGCTCAATACTCGGGTGGCCGTTACGTTTAGCAGGCCGCTTGCGGCTTGTGGGTGTTTGATATGATCATCACCTGCTGCCGGCGTATTGACGAGTCTTTAGAGTCCTACACAGAGGTTTCCTGGCTCAAGCGAAACGAAATAGGAGCGCATATGAGATATGTGCGGGACCGAGAATAATGCGTGTATGTGATACCGTATTTCATTCTCACGATGAATGTATCGGTTGGTTGTATGCGATATAACCTAGTTATCGAATCAAGGATTGATTCGATAAGCCGATACATTGGGTATTAGTCGGTTATATGCGATATGACCGGATCGATAAATCAAGTGTTGATTTAATGATTTAATGCATAATTATATATTTGATATATTACTTTGCATTAACTAGTATCGGTTCACTTTAAATGGATTTTCTCACTTGAAATGCACAAGTTGTATATGTGATATACTTTTGTACACTTGTTTGTATCATGTTTGATGATACATGCTCACTTGGGTTTGTGTAAAGAATTAAACCATGGTTAAGTTAGTGGTTAGGGTTTACATTTTTCTTATTCATTTATTTATTTTTTATTTTGGAAAAGATAAAGAGAAAATGGTGGCTTTCTTTGTTTGTTGTTGAAGCTTCATGAAGCTTTGACTAAGTGACCATTTTGTCTTCATGCTTAACCCTAACCAATCAAACTAATCATAGTCTATTCTCTACACCTAACCATGGTTGGTATATGATAAGTATTCATATTATTTTCCTTTTAGAAAATACTTATCATATTCTCTTCTTCTTCTTCTTCTTCAACAAAGAAAAAGCTTGCCTCCATCAATGGCAACTTGAGAAAAAGAGTGAGAAATCCAATTCTAAAGTGAACCCACCTCCTATTTCTTCATCCTCTACCTCTTGCCAAGTAGTATAGGGTATTTTCTTCACAAGTTTTATGGCTTGGTGAAGTTGGAGCTTGATCTTGTGTTGCCTCGACGTAGATCATCTTCGACATCGAAGCCGACGACCTAGCCCACCCATTTCTCCGATGAAGCCGATGCTAGAGTCCGGGATCCGATATGGACAGCTTGGGGACTTCATCACGGAGCCATGGAGGTGGAGGACCGGATCTACAAAGGTTGTAGCCCCTTCCCTTTAGCTATAAATTCGTTTATTTGCATTACATCGCCTATACATCTAGTTAACGATCCGTATTACGGTTTCTTGGCACTTGTAAAATTTTAATTGGCCATGTTTGATCACTTGTGAGACCTTATTAGTGTGCCTAGGAACCCTACAGTGGTATCATAGCCTAGCTAGAGCCTTAGACGATGCGCAGACGGAGTTAGAAGTCCGATCGACCCGAAACCCTAACTCAAAATGGCTCTCTGGACATTTTCTGGATCTGTGGATTTTTGAGAATTAAAAATATGCAGAAAAAGCAGCAGGATTATCTAAGAATTACTGTGAATTTCGAGAACCTGATTTAATCAAAGTGCAGCGGAACCGCGACATTAGCATGGATAATGCGGCGGTTCTGCGGCAAGTTTGTCGTTTCTGCCATTGATTTTTGCACAGTAATTCTTATATGTTGTTGTTGTATTTTCTGGGAATTTTTAAATCTGACTCAAGAGTTGAGTTTTCTGGGTTGTATTGGGAGTTCGTAAATTCGATCGGATTATCAAACTTTGTCTATGTGTTTTTCCGGGTAATTTTAGAATATGTTAAAAAGTTCGACCGGATATAAATACCCACTATTTCCCCTGCCGGGAAATTTCCAATTGTTGGATATTTTCGTAGTTTAACGACGTTCTAAGTAGTGCAAGTAACGCGATGGTCTCTCTAGAAGACAACAAACCTTAACTCGATTATGTGACCGTCTTGAACTTCCCTTTGAACCTTAGGGTTTGGGGCAGTACGGCGTGCCACATATGAGGCGTTGGCTTGACCCTTCTACGGCTGGACCGTTGGTACTGAGGCACGAACTGAATGTTTTTAGACTTATTTCATGTGTTGAGCTGTATCGGGAAAACTTGGGTGTTCGATTGTTCGATCGGAAAGTTTAACATTTTTCCTATTTATCCGGAATGTGATACAACAATTGGAATTCACAAGTAGTTATGAGATAACTGAATGAATGTTATAAACATAGCAGTTTAGTCTCACTTGATCGGTTGCCATGGAATTTTGATGAGATCAAAAGTCCGTCGCAATCACGTAGCGTACGCGGATACTCGCCGGGTAAACTTAATAGACAGCCTCACCCCATAGCCCCGACTAAGTGACTTTAGGAGAACCCCGTCGCCGAAAGCATCCGTTTGGGTGCTCGCGGTAGCGGTGTTCCGCCTTAGTGCACTTCGTCGACGGTATCAGGGGTGCGGCCGTCTACTAAAGTTTGCGACGAGCATTCGATCAGTTTTTCGGGAATCTTGTTGAATTGCCCGACATGATATTGAAAAGTGTTTTCGATAATGAGACTAAAATGCGGGGTTTATAATTGTTAGGCATGCGATGTCTAAGTATTTCATTTGATTAGGCATGCGATGTCTAAAGAGGTTGCGGATTCCAACTGTTGTAGTTTTACACTTTCTTTTCTGTGACCGTAAGTGTAATATGTGATATCGCCGGTTTCGTTGCTATATGTCAACGACAATTGGGATGCGCATATTTACTTACGTTGATGACATGTGATGTTATGTGTTGCTGGATATGTTGTATTGGATCGTCGTGTTTGAATAGCCGGGTGGTTTTTATGTGAGATGAGTGTTTTTCATTTTCATTCATGTAAAAACTTGTATGTAATATTCTTTTATTGGGGCTTTGTTGACCTTAGTTAAGGGTCATGTGGGTGGGTCTAATTAATCACGAAATGACGGGTAGAACTTGACTAGTACTTATGATTTGTTGACCATAGTTAAGGTCATAAGTGCTAGGGGTAAAAATCTTTATCGGGAGTTTCAAGTGTTGAAATTTGCAATGAGATTGCATACCTTCTATGTGATAGTTGGATCCCGATACCCACTGCGAGTAATTGTTACTCCTGGGAGAGTTTTGCACATTGCAATTAGCCGATCAAGTAGGTGTCTAGAAAGGTGTCAACGGGGTTACGCCTCTGGGAAAACGAGGTTTACTGTAATTAGGTCCGTGCGAAAGCACGGGGAACCTCCCTCAAAGTACCGACACTGGCCTGGCCGAAAGATTGGCGAACTTGTAGAGTGTAATTAATCCCGGCTAGTCTTTCCTTTTAAGGTTTGAAGGAAGATTTGATAAAAACAGTGGGAGCCATCCTGATTAGATAAAATATATAACCAATCTAATCTTGCAAGAGCGCACGCAGAGTGTTTTCTTCTCTCTCTCTCCAGGTAGCGACCATATCACGCCTTAATCAAGATAATAATATGGATGTATTGACCGAACCCGCTTGTTATACTGAGCTGGGGAACGTTGGTCCCGCTCCAACTTATAATTGTTATAAGACAGAGCATGAAATAGAGAATACCAGATTTCCTATGCCACCCAAACGAAGAAAGTGCATATGATGCATCTCCTTCGGGTGTGTTCATTATAAAGAACTGTTTCTCAGTATCCTCTGCGTCCTGGGTATCTGATACCGGATCAGGATCCCAGAAATGTAATCTGTTACATAGGGAACGGGTGATAAGTTTCATGAGACAGAAAACGGGGCAAGTGTTGCAGCCAAGTCTGTTGGTCACTGTCACCATGTATTATCAATACATTGATTCTGAATAAATGCTATTAGATACCGAACCTGATATACAAAATCATATCAATCTCTTTATTTATTAAAGAAATGATAAAATTTTGTATTGATGGATAATGTTTTGAACATTTCCTATATCAAAAGTTGATCGGTTCAGGCACGTTATCTAAAAGAATTGATGTTCTAAATCAAACTACAGTTCCTAGTATACAGAACACACACAAGAGGAAGAGTTCAGAAATGAACGAATCATTCTTGAGGCATTGTAGACTAGGTCATCTCAATGCGACCCGACTGGCTGAAGTTACATTTTAGATGCAAATTTAAATCAGTTTGAATTTACATCTTGTGAAACTTGCCAGTCATGTCACAAAGATTAGATGACCATAGCTCTGTTTATTAGAAACAGAGAAAGAGTTAGTAAACTCTTGGGACTGATACATGATGATGTATGTAAGGTCCCCTGTCTACACATGCCAGGACCGATTCTTTGTACTTCACTACATTCTCTGATGATCTCTCAAGATTCAGTCATATGTTCCTGTTGAAACATGAGTCCGAATCTTTTGAGATATTCACATAATATAAGCTAGAAGTAGGGAATCAATACGGGTATAAGTATTATGTCCTATGATAAGATCAGGGAGGAGAATACTTGTGCATGGCATTCCTGGACTATTCTAAAGGAGAATGTGATTCTCTCTCAGTATTACTCCTCTGAATACACCACAGCACAACGGTGTATCAGGGAGAAGCAATCACACAATATTAGATATGATGTGCTCTATGATGAGTACTACTGAGTTTCCTATTTCCTTTTGGGAGTTATGCGCTTGAGAAGCTGCATACCTATTGAATTAGGTTCGAATCAGATCACTGCCTACCATTCCTGTAACGTCTTCAAAATAATAAAATATGATTTTTGGGAAATTTTATAATTTAATATTATTTTAATGAATATTTTAATATTCTGGTATAATTAAATACAAATAAATGGGGAAAAATTATGGAAAATTCTAAAATAGGGTATTTTATGGAATTATGCCATTTTAAAGTTTTTAAGATTAGTTATATGCTAATTTAGTGCTAATCGCGATTAAAAATCGCTAATTGGATTTTTAGCATTTTTGTGCAAGAATGTGCACATATCATTTTCCACACTTGTTACACTTGTGTTACATTTCTTTTGCCATGGTCTTTCTTTTGGGTTCACTATTCAAGTGAGAAGAGTTTAGAAAAGAAAAAGAAAAGAAAAAGGTAAGTGATGATGAGAGAGAGAGAGAGTAGGTGGCTTTCGGACTTTTGACCCTTTCCTTCATCATTTTCCCTTCTCATTTTCTCTCCCCTCTCCCTTGCTGCTGCTGCTGCCCTCTCCCCCTCTCTCACCCTCTTCACTAAAACCCTAGATCCACCATGAAAACAAAGCCAAAATCCCATTCCCACTTCACAAAACTTACTCCCAAGCTCACTAGCTACACATTGAACCTAGCAAGATTGGATTTGGAGGACTTTGAGCAACTCAAGAATTTTCTTGAGTTGCCAAAGGAGGTAATTTCTGCACCTATTAGAGTAGTATTTCAATTCCTTGTGTATCTATTCTAGTTTCATATCGATATTGTGTTGTTTGTGGACTTTGGAGAATTCATGTTAGGGTTTAGGGTGAAACTGAAATTAAAGATGAAATTGAGGATTGTGGTGACCTTAGAATCCCTTGTGTGATGCTAATTTGAAACCAAACCTGAACTTGAAACCAGAATACGGAATTACGGAATCGATATCGGGGGAAAACTGTAAATCTGGAAGTGTTTTGTGGAATCTGCTATTACCCCGAGACCCCAAAAATGAAACTGAGTTGACTGTGAGATGTGCAGGCACCAATGAACCACCACCCCAAACCCTAGCCCCCAACTCCACTTTGAGGCCGCCAATTATCCCATTCTGGCCGCAATTTGCGGCCAGAGCAGGGTGGATCTGCCTCGTTTTGCGTGCATGCCCCTATTTCCTCTATTCTTGGCCCTGGGTACTTCTAGTTTTGACTGATTCCATCTAGGGTGAAATCTGGGTTGATTTTCCTATGTTGGTGCATGGTTTACGACTTGATTTAGCATGGATTTTGGTATTTGGTGATTCATTACTGTCGGGTGGCGTTTGGACGTCAACGACAAGTGGATATTGATCGTGTTTACATGCGAGTCGATAGGTTTTTACCTATGCGGGTAGCGTGTGCTATTTTGGTTTCCGATGTGATTTTCATGTGTTTTAGCGTTATGATATACTTGCAGGTACCCTACGAGATGTTGAGGCAAAGAAGATGAAGATGGCGACATCGGCACCGACACATGAGAAGCAAGGTGAGTAGATTATATCTACGGGGAGAAGTCGGGTGGATGGCGTATAGCACCCCCGCAGTCCGTGGTGATGTATACGAATACGTATACACACATATATTTATTATGTGTTGTTTAGGGTTATTGATGGTAATAATGGATTATTAGTAATAAAGGATGTATTGGTTGAGTAGTGCGAAACCCTAGAGTAGTGGTTGCACCCACACTCATACATACACACATACTTGCATACATTCTTTCATATATCTGTGCGCATATGATGGTGTATATCTACACATAGGTATGGGACTATGTGTTTATATATGGGTTTTGAGGATGATACGTGGGATTGAGATGAGTCGATGAGATTCGATTGAGGCCGTGAGATTTGGCGACATGACAGAGTTCGTATTGGAGATGTGATATGATGGTAGTGATACCTGTCATGTAATGAGATAGTGTGATATCGACTCAGATTTAGGTGGTTTCCATACCCCTCTCTTTTGACTTGACTGTGGGTTCGTAGTTCGCATAGTAGGCGTTAGACTAGACCCGAGTCATACCTATTTCAAAACTAACGAATCGGGGATATTTTAAAGATAAGCAAAAGGGTTTATACGGATATTTAAAAAGGCGCATCTTTTCTTAAAACACCGTAGCCCTTATTTTACCAAAAGCCCTGATTCGTCTTATTTCAAAAGGCAAGGTTGCATGATATAGCTATTGAGGCAGGTTCTCTACTGTTGCGTTGACTACTCGATTCCGCACATTCATGCTGTTTGCATTGCATCGCTTGTATTGTTGATATATTTCAGTCATGCTGCTAGGACACCAGCACCATTATCGATGATGCGTATGTTCCACGTACACTGTTGCCTGCTCACACACTTCATCATCGATAATTTCCATGTCACTACACTGTAGTACTGTTGCATTCCGGATATGACCCTTGCATGACATATTGATATTCTTACTTTTCTGCTATATGTCGCATACATGTTGCTTTCTGATTATACGCATTGAGATATGCTGTTTCCATGATATTTCTGGTTTTTGGGAACCGTGGGTGTTTTCAAAGAGGATATGTAATTGTTTTGAAAACCCGGTTACCCTTGATATGATATTTCAGTGCGTCCACCATGTGTTTTCTCGGTGCTGAGAGCGACATGTGAAACCCGATTCGAGGAGGCGGATGAGGCCGATTGCGGGTACATGGTGGACCCGGTATGGTACCCCGGGGCGAGAACGGTTTCGCTGTGCAGTAGACGGTGAGCCTGGAGGAGGGACCACTACCTACCGGTGATTGGTTGGACCTGGCAGTTGTCCGGAGGATACTGACCAGAGTCGAGAGATGGATGCGGGATGATCTGTACTGCCGGGGCCGAGGGCCGACACCGCAGACGGACCCCGTGGGCTGATCCGGACTGATGGAGCCCGGTATATGAGGATTTACGTGCCGATGCTGGGCACAGTTTTCATGATGTTTTCGAGTGCCGATGCTGGGCACTCCGGTTCCATGATTTTGACGTGTCGCGAGGGACACAGGTGGTTTATATCCTCATATTTCCATGCATATGCTGATGATATTTACATGCATGATGGTTATTGTCATTGGGTGACGAGTGGACGAGATCCACGTACATGCAGATTGATTTCATTGATTGTACCTCACATTTATGATATGCTATTACCTGAGGCACTGGCACGAGCATTTGGCATTACACTCATGCATAGTGATTACATTGCCAGTTTAGCATGTTTCAAACTTATTCATATTGAGGTTTATATATATCTGATCGTATTGACCTAAGATGGGTCATGCATTCGATCTCTGCTTGTAGATATTTTCTATTCACGAGTTGGCAACTCACTCTCGTTGTGCCACAGTTCTTGCAGGTTTTGCCGTACAGATTTCATAGCGGCATTTCTGGCACACTGCTTCCATATGGGTAACTTGCGTTGGTAGGTGGGTCTCTTTTGTATCAAGAACCACCATTGTACTTATATTATTTATTGTATCTAGTCATTCTATCTACCAAAACTTGTATATTGTTTCAGACTTAGAAACAGTGTTGTATTATTTCGACCTTAGAGTCGCGCTTGTAGTATTACGGTTTTCTGGCTGTTTTGAGTTTCTTTTTGGGTTTTGATCCTCGCCCTTTGGCGTTGTATATTATTATTGCTTGCGTGGTTGTGATCGTCGATTGACGAAGAGCTAGCTCCCGCTTGGGGATGCCTTTTATCATTTCATATATATTATTCTTGTTGTACCCCGTTTGGGGCCAGTTTTTACAAGGAAACTCTGCCGAAATTTTCTAGAAAGGTTACACATTTTAAAACTACACATTCGGCTTAGTTATTTAAAAACTTTGATTTTCGAAACATGATTTCCTTACTTTTCAAAACCAGTTTTCCTTATTTACTCTTTAAATGGTTTTAGATTGCTGGGCTTTTGGCTTACTTGGATCAGATGGGGTCCTATAGACTTCATATGGTTCAAGGGCCAGTCACGTGCTCTTTCGGGTCGTGACAAAGTTGGTATCAGAGCACTAGGTTGACCTTGGTTCGAGTCTGAGTTTGACTATGTGGAGCTTAGGGCGTTATTTATATACGGAACTTAGGCTTGACCTTACGGAACTTAGACTTAGTCGAGGGGGTATTAAACCCGAACTTTCGTCGTGTAGGATGACCCCTGGTTGATGGAATAGGTGACTAAAGTAGAGTGACGTACCGTGGGTATGTTCCGCGGCATACTTACGACACGCCACTCCGCTTAAGAAACCTTAGGTTGTACATTTCCTTGCACTGTATTATATTCCTTCCTATGATCTATCTTCATTGATACTGGTTATGGTTTTGCTGCCGCGATTGCAAGGGCAGAGTGAGCTACGGCTCGAGTTGCGTCAGCATGAGCTCGTCGTGGACGAGGGCTGACCGGGGCGTGATTCCAGAGACATACGGTTGCTTTGAGGCTTCGTATTTTGTGTATCCGCACTTTGAGCGTTTGACAGATCGCTGTTGCGAGATTTCCCGGGTGTGCTGATCGGCACCAGAGGATTGAGCCACTGATAGAGGCCAGCCAGGATGTGATGACTATTGATATATCGCTTATTCATGATGGTTGAGGCGCTGCTTAGCGTACCGACGAATGAGCCAGTTATTGCTGCGAATGATGAGATATCGCCCAGATGATTGGAGCTACTGCAGCATGAGCATATACTTAGATATATGACGGTGAGTCGCTAGTCACCGAGGATGAATGACTAGGACATGTGGTTCGTTCGCTTACCCCGATGCGAGGTCATCAGGTAGATTGATTCCAGCTAGAGGCGACTTCACGCAGATTCGTTGAGAGTCGATTGAGACGATCGAATGTCAGGAACCCATTTTCCAAGTTTAAAGTATTCGGAAAGACATGCAAGCGATTCTATGGACCCTCTAGAAGAATGAAACCCTAACTCGACTTAATGACAGTGTGAAAGCCTTTGAACCTTAGGGTTTGCGGCAGTTCCTCGGCGCCATTAGTGAGGCTTGGGTTTGCCCTTCTACGGCTGGACCACCGATGCTGTGGTATGTACTCGATACTATTAAACTGTACCCGAGATGTTGAGCTCTTGGGGGATTGTGAGGTTCTGACGAGTCGATCGGATGATTCGACATCATTCGGATATCATGTGATGGGACACTGCTTGGGAGACTCCAGATACGAGCATAGCCGTCGGAGCGCAGTCTGTGTAGCCACGATGAGATGAGTCCGAATCAGTCGATATTGGAGCAAGGTGGAGTAAAGAGTTTGCACGAGATTTCGACGAGATGACGTTTCACTCCGCTGACATCAGAGATGCGATATGCACGCTGAGGACGTGTTCGGCTAGATATCTTCTACTGAGTGATGAAGATACCGAGTTCGTGATTTCGAGTCCGTGTTAGAGACTTCAGATGGACCGTAACCAAGGACATTGCAGTGCGCAGATAAAGATGCGACGTCGAATGGTCGATGATACAGACAAGCGGGACAAGAAGTTCGTGCGAGAGGCAGACGAGCTGTTACTACACCCCGTTAAGATCTAAGGCCGGACATGCATATAGAGGTGCAGAGATGCGACCAGCTTTCGAGGAGATGTTGTACTAAGGGTGCAGATGTTCAGAAAGCGAGGAAAGATTACGCCAGAGTACCAGCCTCCTTACAGTTTGGCTTAGGCAAGATCAGAAGAGACCTTGAGTAGGATTCCTTCCAGTACACTGCTGCAATAAGAGTTGCACCCAGGATCGGATGCGTGATGTGCATTCAGAGGACCCGAGGTCGGCGCCAGAGATGTGCTGCTTTACGAGCGGTCGTGAGGATTGACCGAGAGATGACCAGGAAAGTGCAAGAACGGAATCGTTCCTGTCAGCACACCTGACCGGGCGGATGAGCCGATGGATTGAGATATTGGTAATCTACAGGAAAGATCAGGAACCAGAGGCAGAGGACGCCAGCCGCGAGCAAGAGGCAAGTAGATATCTTGCGCCGCTAGCACCGGATGTACCGGTACCTTCTCGACCCTGAAGAAGGATATACCGACGACGGTATTTATGATTTGTGATTTTGTGATTTGACTATCACGTATCCGTTGCTTTGGATTTCGGTATTTTGGGCGATCTATTCGCATGATTTAGTCTTGATGACTGAGTTTCATGATATTTGATTTTGTGCACCATGGTTGCACTTACTGCGTATTTATACCTGGTACATAGTTATTACTCTTGAGGTGTTGATTGCGATTTCATGCCTATTTTATGCCGGTGATTTGATTTACGCTTCCAGCATAGTTTCATGTACTTTTAGTGTTTTGATTTGTGCACGCTGATGCACGCGGTTGTGAGTTTTCCATCACGGTACACCTGATTTGATTAAGCCGCTTTGTATATTGTTTCGTGCCTTGGCTGCACCTGCTTATGACCTTATGGATTTCATACGGTTGATTTGATGTTGTGCATATGTTACGCACATGATTTGATTTTTGCACTCGGTATAGCTTATATGTGCTTGTAGTGCATTGATATGTGTTTTGTGCACGCAGCTGCACAGGTTTATGATTTTCTTTATATCTGGGTACACTTGGTGTTGCTGCTTACGCATTTGAGTTATTGCTTGGTATTTATGCATGTGATGCACCAGTTTTATATGTCGTGCCTTTGTTGCACTGGATTTATATTTTGTGCATTTCGATTGCACCTGACATCGATTTGATGCCTTTCGGTATGTCGATTTTGATTGTGATATTGATGTGGATTCTTGCACTCCGTGCTTTTGACTGGACTTACGCATATTCGGCGTTGCTATTGGATTTTTGTGATTCCGTGCATATTGAGTGCGCAGGGTTTAGATTTTCATTCGTGCACGATGGATGCACCGATTTGGATTTTCGCGCATGTTGGGCGCATGTTTTGAGATACGATTTTGGTGCACACCCGATGCACTAAATCGAGATTCTTCGTGCATGTCAGATGCACATGTTTGGGCTGTCAGGCACACACGTTGCCTATGACAGATGCTTCGTGCACACCCGTTGCACCTAGATGTTGTTTTGCGCGCCTGTATGGCACATATATGGATTTTGATTTCCTTGCGCACCAGACGCACAGGGTGGTGTTATGTGCATTTTTGGGATTTATTCCTTTGGAGCAGTACATTTTTATGATATTGGATATTTGTTTTCATACTGAGCAGGACTAGTGTCACGACCCGAAGTTTGGCCCGTGACCGGCACTTATCCACGTAACGTCTACAGGCGTAACGCGACTAAGTGAACCGAAAACCCAGAAATCAAACCAGTGAAAGTATAGAGTGATAGAAGTTTTAAAGGAAGCACTAACCAAATCATGATAAGAAAACTAAGTAACAATCTCTAAGAAAACAATATACGACGCCGTAGCGAAGATCAAGATCCACAAGTGGGAACAACACAGATAGAATGAAGTGCAAGTACAGCCGGCTCACAACGAGCTCGACACCAGAATACAAAATAATACAACATCGTCCTCACACTGTTTCTAAGTCAATACATACATGGTAGATGGAGAATACTAGATACAACAATGTACATACTGAAAGATAAACAGATACCGCGCAAAACCCACCTATCAGCAAAAGAGCTAGTACACCAACTGTGGGGGTATCTGTGTCAAAAGATGCAAAGCAGCCTTCCGCGACTACTCCGAAGGGCAACCTGCAAACACTGTGGCACAACGGGGGTGAGTTGCCAACTCGTGAATAGAGATAACATATAAAGGTAATCGCGAGCATGTACGTACTACACTACTCTATCATATGCCAACAGATGATATCAATATGGGATGAGCAGTATGTGCAATAATCGTGCAAGTGCTCTATAGGGTACTGTACTACCAGATGAGGTACAAATGCTCTAACAGGTAATGCATCTACAGGATGAGGTACAAAAGTAATGCTGAGCAGGGGCAATATAATATCTACACGGAATGTCAACGTGGAACATATATAATCGGCTCCTCAGTGCACCCCGATCTCCCCAAGATAGCTCATGCGCCGGCACTCTCCTCGGCCCTCAAATCCTGTACATCTCTGAGAATCCCGAGTGCCCAACATCGGCACCCAAATATCATAAATACTCGTGTCTAGCATCGACACGTAAAACATCCTGTATCGGGCATCCGTCAGTCCGGGTCAGCCCTCTCTCAATGTATGTATATATATATATCGGGAATCCGTCAGTCCGGGTCATCCCTCTCTCAATACATCGGGCATCCGTCATTCCGGGTCAGCCCTATATCAATACCTCGGGCATCCGTCATTCCGGGTCAGCCCTCTCTCAAGTATATATCGGGAATCCGTCAGTCCGGGTCATCCCTCTCTCAATTACTCGGGCATCCGTCAGTCCGGGTCAGCCCTATCTCAATCCATCGGGCATCCGTCATTCCGGGTCAGCCCTATATCAATCCATCGGGCATCCGTCATTCCGGGTCAGCCCTATCTCAGTACATGCCTCTAGCACCGAGAAAAAACACGGGGCGGCGCCCCAAATATCATATCAAGTCATGTCACATATAGATAAGCTACAATGCAATGATCCAATGTGATATAGGTATCAAGTATGAATATCAAGTCATGTCACATATAAATGAGCTACAATGCAATGATCCAATGTGATATAGGTATCAAGTAGGAATATCAAGTCATGTCACATATAAATGAGCTACAATGCAATGATCCAATGTGATATAGGTATCAAGTAGGAATATCAAGTCATGTCACATATAAATGAGCTACAATGCAATAATCCAATGTGATATAGGTATCAAGTAGGAATATCAAGTCATGTCACATATAAATGAGCTACAATGCAATGTTCTAGCTAGTATCCATGAATATGCAATATGTATATAAGGAACACTATAAGGTCCTATCTTCCCTGACGTAGAACGCCATGCGGGCGATATCCCCGTAGATGTGAAATCTACTCACCGTAGCCTCCCACTAGGTATAGCCAACAACCTGTGTCCCCTCCTGCGCGGCGTCCGTTGTACTTGCCTGCGAACCTGGAATTACACAATATATCACACGTAAGCTTGAAATCACGAAAATGCGACACTTAAGCCGAACCAGTAACTCGTGTCGCGAACCAAGCGCGCGTGTGCACGATACGCTAAAATGCGTGGTTACGAACCTAAACGCACCCTGACGCGTCGCGATACGCAGAAACCCAAAACCCACACACACGTATCACGCGTGTCGCGAAAGGTTGAAAATACGGGAAAATAGGTATTCTACCCCAGATTTGATACAGGAAAGATATTTCAAAACTATATATGCCAAAATTACCCACACACAAGCAGAGACCTACACCCCAAACCCCAACCCAAATCTCCCCTATCTGGCCGCAATTTGCGGCCAGAATGCCCATTTTGGCGGCCAGACTTGGGAATTGGGTTCCCAGGTTTGGTTGGTGCACTCAATTCTCCCCATACAAGCTGCAGTACTATCTAGATTTCTACTGAAAAGTCTCGGGTAGTAGCAGATTCCTACAGTGCCTATTTCTAGTTAAAAACCCCACTTTTGCACAAAATTGAGACTTTATGGTATTTTCCTGAAATCTGGAACAAACTGTTAGTGTATATGCCCTAGAGGCCATTACTGTATCATACTAGTTTGTATATTACTTAATGGAAGCTTGGGATATTCACCTTGTATAAACAATCTTGCTCAATATAGTAGTATGCTACTTGGTTTGTTTCTACTTCAATGTGTACTTGTGTTTATTTTACTATATCACTTATACGCATTAGTGGAGCCCTTAGGATCATTGCTTGATTACCAGCGTCGTGATGGCAGTCACACTAGTGGGGGCTGGGTAATCTATAAGCACATCCTTATACAGGTCCCTAGTCGCAGGACTATCGAGACAGGGCATCGATACTCCGGAGTAGACTAGCGTATGCGCTTCTCATCCCAGTGTGGGAGATGGTCTGTCCCACAGCCATCAGTACGTCGTACTAGAGATAGTATACGGGTGCTCGTTAGGTTACGAGTACACTGGACAGGACTCGTCGGGAACTGACAGGTTGCTATTATACCTATCGTCAGTCATCAGTTCCCAGGTGACATGAGTACAGCTTAGTCCGCTGACTTGACACTAGCACTTCGCCTCGAGTGTGTTCCCACTGCACTTTGATCACTACCCTACCACGGCTCAAAGGAGTCGTGCAAACAGGTGGTGGTTGGGTGCAGTCCCGAAGCACTTGGAGGCAGTGCCGGTTAGACAGGATTCGTCTCTCCCGGTATTGGGAGTTGACATCGCGCTGTGTCTAGGAGAGCCATTACACGAGTAGTCCCTGGCCAGGGCAAGCGAGATATACTGGTAGGTTCCAGTGTTATCTCAGGGTGTTTTGGGCTTCACTCCGACACGACTTGTACCGCTATTGGGGGACTGACGTTTTACCGCCCCCTAGGCCCGACATGCGATGTATCAGACGAACAGACCGGACTGTACGGAGACTGTCGCATTCAGACTCAGTAGGAGTACAGATGGGGTTTCACCTCGTCAGCCTTCTTGTCGGCATCTACCTGGGGACCGTTACGCACAGCTAGTGCCGCTTGCGGTCTGTGGTTAAACCCACTGCCAGCGTAGTGCCGAGTCTTTAGAGTCCCACACAGAGGGTATTCGCCTCTGGGCAAAACAGAGTAGAGGTCGCATGGTTTTGCGACAGGGTTCGTTCTCATCCGCGCACTTGTGCACGTTTGGAGTCCGGACGGATTATACTGGCAGGCTCTGGTTTGAGCCAGATACTGGTATATGTTTTGGGGGTTGCTTTTATATCTCGGTATTCTTGTTTCTCGGAACGAGAATGCAGGTGTGTATGCACAGTTGCTTGAGGCGGAGGATGAGATTTTTCATTAGGGTTTCGGAACGGGTGCGTATGCACAGTTGACAGTTATCTTTTTCCAAACCCTAATGGATTTATGAATTATCTATTAATAATAGTAATTAAATGAGAATTATGTTATGGTTGATTTTTGTTGACTTATTGACCTTGGTTGACTTGTTGACCATTGACCACCATCATGCTTTGAAAGATCCTCCTTGATTCATGCTTACACTTCATTTAAAGAAGCATGATAGTGGTCATTCTAAATTACCATCAACTATTCTTATTTTGAATTATTATTATTTAGATAATTCTTTTCTTTTGGCATTATGGTTGCAAGAAAGAAAAACCTAGCTCATTATCTCATTTAGCTTCTCTCTCCTCTCTTGATCTTCTTCTTCCTCAAGCTCAAGGTGAACCCTTCTCATGTGTTGAGAATCCATCACCTTGAAAAGAAAAACAACCCCTAGTTACTCTCTACTCATTCTAGGATCAAGGTTTAGCAAGCCGGAAACCCTAGTTCACTCAAAGATCGAGGAAGAGCCCAAAGGTTGAACCTTCGAGGTGGATCCATCTTCGACGGAAGAAGGCGACAAGAAGAGAACCATCAACCTCTACAAGGTTTGAAGAAGAAGGAGTTCAAGTTTAGGTATAACCCTCATCCGAGTAGCTAAGACTCTTTAGCTTGTATGCTAGTTTAGTTTAGACACGATCCCGACCTTGTTTAGTCCATGTTGCCTCTTGCGATAAAAATTTGTTTTTTATACCGTTTCCGCCTCCCCGTAAGAACCGGGGGTCGCAATATGGACTTACAGTGGTATCAGAGCCTAACTAAACTTAAACTAGCTAGGTAGTGAAGTGTAACGAAGTTCGGAACCGAAAAAGTCACAAAACCGGAAAAACAAAACCCTAAGTTTCTGTTAAAATTTTTTCTGCTCTAAATGAAAAACTTTATACTTGTAAATTCGGCTCAGGGTTTTGTGTGAACACCCAAGAAAAACGATACCCTAATTCATCCAAACCGCCGCGCTTCCGCCGCACGAGGTAGGCATGTGCCGCGGAAGCGCCGCGCTTTGTCGTCTTCTGTGCATCGTTTTTCGTGCAGTGTGTTTGTGTGTTGGTTTTGGGATTTTTAAAATATATTATATGTGCCCAGATTTTCCAGAACAGAAATTTGCTTTTGGGGTCCTATAATTCCGTATTTTTTCCGAACTTCACTGCACTTTGACTATGATGGTTATATCTGTGATGCTTGCATGTATTGAACGTCGGCTAATCGCTATAAGACGATTAGTCGGGGTTATACATGATCTGTGTTTGATATTGGAATGTGTTGGACTGTCGCGGGTGAATAGCCGGGGTTGGATGTGAGATGAGCTTTTGTTTTTCTTTCATTCATTGTAAATGTAAATTGATGTAATAATTATTATTTGTTTGGCCGCACAACCGGGTCGGGGTTGTAGCCGTCATTGTATAATTCTTTTTACTATTTTTGCTCCTAGGATAGACCCATGGAGGGGTGCACAAACTGCCGGGTACTTGGCGGGTAGTTTGCCGCACCCGTAGGGGTCTTGGGTGGGGTATTGGCTATTCACCGCGACCGTGTTATCCGCTTTTCGTTTCAGGCTCGAAAGGATTGCGGATTGCTAGTATATCCAATGTATTCATCTGTGATCTGTAATGTCTATCATAGCTTTCTATTTAGGCGTTGCTTATGTTTTACAGCCGCGCTAGCCCAGCCCCCGCTCTGTCGTTAGTTAAGTAACCTAACGAGTGATGACGGGACCCCGTGGCGAATGCGAATGGCATAAGCGTACGTCATATTTTGGTTGTTTTCTGCAATGGTAGGATTTAAATGATGGGACGCATTAAAAGTACTAATGCAAGAATATCACGCATTAAAAGAACTAATGCAAGATAATAAACCAAGTTAAAATCGTTGGAACACTTTCGAAAAACCACTCGGTTCTTTTCAAAACTAACTTTTAAATGCGGAGCTTGAGCCACTCCTTCTAAAAGCTATCTCGTTCCATCGATTATATCAAGTTCACTACGTTCACGGTTTTACCAAAACCATTCGTAGCCCTCCGTCGCTTCGCATGAATAGGCAGTAGTATTCAAGCTACGTATTTTGACCAAAGTCAAGGCATAGTGATTGGTAGCTATTGAGTGTTCATGTGTAGCATAGATAGATGCGTTGGTTTGGGACAGTCGTGCTGCCATTTTGGCCAAAGTCAAGGGTATGTACGGATGGATCCAAATTAACCTGGATAGTGACGGGCAGAACTTGACATGTGACTTATGATATTTTGGCCAAAGTCAAGGTCATAAGAGCATGGGGCAAAAATCCACATCGGGAGTTTCATAAGTACTGAAACTTGCTAGATTTGCATACCATTTGGAGTGTGGTGATTCTGGTAGGATTCCTTCAGTTTCGTCACACGATGATATTTGGATCCCGATCCTACTGTGAGTATATGCTACTCCTCGGGAAATTTCTCACTAGACGATCAATGCTATAAACCTAGTAGGTGCCAAGAAAGGTGTTAGCGGGGCTACGCCCCCAGAGAAAAGAGGTTATTTAATTAAGGAACTTCGCGAAAGCGTTGGAAAACCTCCCTCGAAGTACCGACACTGGCCTGGCTGAACGGTTAAGCAAGTATTGCACGGTGGGATTGATCCCGGCTAATTCTTCCTTTGTGGTTTGAGGAGGGATTCGAGAGACAGTGGGAGCCATCCTGTTTAGACAAATTAAAAACCATTCTAAACTTGCAAGAGCATCGTGCTAAAGTGTTCCTTCTCTCCCCCCTGCAGCGACCAAATCGAAATGACTGGACTTAAGTTGATTCTAGATAAAAATATATTGACAGGGCCAAACTACAAAGATTGGCTCAGGAATGTCAAGTTGGCAATCACTTACGACAAGCTGGGGTATCTTCTTACCACCAAAGCTCCCCCCGTCCCAGGTCCCACCTCCAGCGTCGCGGATAAGGAAATCCGTAAGACTTGGGAGATTGACAGCGCGAAGGCCAGGTGCCTCGTACTTGCCTCGATGGACAACGAACATCAGAGGAGGCACGAGAATATGGATTTGGAATCCATATTTCTTCATACAAAAGAACTGTATGGAGAGCAGTCTCGTATCGCAAGATACGAAGTGTCGAAGAAGTTGTTTTCGACAAAGTTGGTCGTCGGATCATCGGTAGCGGACCACGTGCTTAAGATGATTGGCTACACTGAGGAGCTCGCGGAACTTGGGACCACGTTGGACAGTGAACTCTACACGGATATAATTCTCCAGTCCCTTCCATCCACTTACGCCCAGTTCATACTGAATTTCAACTTGCAAGAAAAGGAAGTTGAACTTTCAGAACTCCTCAACATGCTGAGGAGCGCAGAGGGCACCCTACAGAAGGGTAGGGAAACACCCGCTTTGTTTGTAGGAGGATCTTCTTCCTCTAGGTCCAAGGCGAAAGCCAAGGGAAAGAGGAAGAAAGCCCCCGCCAAACCAAGAGGCGGTGTTAGTAAAGTGGGTACGAAGGGAAAGGAAAAGGCAACAAAGATTGCGGGGAAGCTTGTTGGAAAGGAAGAATGCTTCTATTGTCATAAGAGTGGACACTGGAAGAAAGATTGCAGGGCTTGGAAGGCCAAGACACAGGAACTGAAGCAGGTTACGGCTTCAGCTTCAGGTGTGTATGTTATTGAAAACTGTCTTTCTATAAACTCTACTTCCTGGGTATTGGATACCGGATCAGGATCTCATATCTGTAATTCTTTGCAGGCGTTGAGAAACCGTAGGTTTTTGAAGGCAGGTGACATGACCCTCAGAGTTGCGAACGGAGCTAGCATGGATGCTAAAGCCGTGGGGGACTATCACCTGGGAATGTCAGATGGGCATGTTTTGGTTTTGCGTAATTGTTTTTTTGTACCCAACGCAACTTGTAATATCATATCTGTATCTTTGGTTTCTAAAGAAGGTTATGAATTTGCGTTTGTAAGTAATGTTGTAAACATTCACCTTAATCACGTTCTGATCGGGTCAGGTACACTGAGCAATGGTATATACGTATTGAACCAACCACAGATTTTCAATGTCCAGAATACACACAAAAGAAAGTCTCAAGATATCAATCAGGCTTTCTTATGGCATTGTAGACTGGGTCACATCAATGAGACACGGTTGACTAAGTTACATAAAGAAGGATACTTGGATCCGTTCGAGTATCAGTCTTATGCCACTTGTGAATCTTGTCTCATGGGAAAGATGACAAAGGCTCCGTTCACTGGACACGGAGTAAGAGCGAGCGAGCTCTTGGGGCTCGTACACAGCGACGTGTGCGGTCCAATGTCTACACATGCGCGAAGCGGTTACTCTTACTTCATTACTTTTACGGATGATTTCTCAAAGTACGGTTATGTCTTCTTAATGAAACATAAGTCCGAAGCCTTTGAAAAGTTCCAGGAATATAAGAATGAAGTAGAGAAACAGACCGGCAAAAGTATCAAGATTCTAAGATCGCATCGAGGTGGAGAATACTTGAGTGCCGAGTTCCTGAATTATTTAAAAGAGAACGGAATTCTCTCTCAGCTTACTCCTCCATACACTCCGCAACACAACGGTGTATCGGAGAGACGGAACCGAACCCTATTGGATATGGTACGGTCCATGATGAGTAGCGCTGAGTTACCGCGATCATTCTGGGGGTATGCGCTAGAATCAGCTGCGTACCTTTTGAACCGAGTTCCTACTAAAACTGTGCCTACTACACCATATGAGATGTGGTGTGGGAAGAGGCCCCATCTCAGTCACATTAAGACTTGGGGAAGTCCAGCTTATGTTAAAAAGCAGCATGCGGACAAGCTCGAGGCGCGCTCAGTACTGTGTAAGTTTGTGGGATATCCAAAGAATTCCAAGGGATATCTCTTCTACTACGAAGAGGAACAAAAAGTTCTTGTTTCTCGTCATGCCCACTTTCTAGAACACCAGTTCATAGAAAAAGAAACAAGTGGGAGCGCAGTAGAACTGGAAGAAATTCCAGAACCACAGACTATTACTGAAAGCTTAATGGAACCAGAGGGTTCAAATGAACAGGACATTCCTATGCCGCTCCGCAGGAGTAGTAGGCAGTCTCATCCGCCCGAGAGATACTACGGTTTTCTCATAGACGGGGATCGAGAGGATTGCATCATAGATTATGATGAGCCTACTAGCTTCCAGCAGGTCGTTCAGAGCGTTGACTCGGTAAAATGGCTGGATGCAATGCGGACCGAAATGGAGTCCATGTACACCAACAAAGTATGGACGTTGGACATTGCTCCAGACGGGGTAAAACCCGTAGGATGCAAGTGGATCTTCAAAAGGAAGATTGGTGTAGATGGACAGGTTGAGACCTATAAAGCTAGACTTGTAGCAAAGGGTTTCCGTCAAAGACCTGGCTTGGACTATGACGAAACCTTTTCTCCAGTGGCTATGCTGAAATCCATTCGGATCCTTCTTGCCATTGCTGCCTTCCACGATTATGAGATTTGGCAGATGGACGTAAAGACCGCTTTTCTAAATGGAAATTTAGAGGAGTGTGTCTATATGGATCAGCCAGAGGGTTTCATTCAGAGTGGGAGCAGCGGAAAGGTGTGCAAGTTGCTTAAGTCCATCTATGGACTAAAGCAGGCATCGCGGAGTTGGAACATCTGTTTTGATGAGACGGTCAAGGAATTTGGCTTTATCAAAAATCCAGATGAACCATGCATCTATAGTAGATTTGTAGCGAGAACTGCAGTATTCCTCGTTTTATACGTGGATGACATTCTCTTAATAGGAAATGACATTCCTATGCTACAATCTGTCAAGGGGTTCTTGTCACACAGGTTCTCCATGAAAGACCTGGGTGATGCCTCATACATCCTGGGGATCCGGATCCATCGTGATAGATCCAAGAGGATATTAGGACTTTCTCAGTCCAGGTACATCGACACCATAGTGAAAAGATTCAGTATGGAAGATTCCAAGCGCGGTAACCTACCGGCTTGTCACGGGATCACCCTCTCTAAAGAGATGTCTCCCAAGACTGATTTGGAGAGGGATCGCATGTCTGTTATACCCTACGCTTCTGCGGTAGGCTCTATAATGTATGCGATGTTGTGTACCAGACCGGATGTAGCTTATGCACTGAGTGTGGTAAGCCGGTATCAGTCAAACCCTGGGGAGAAACACTGGATAGCGGTAAAGAACATTCTCAAGTATCTGAGAAGGACTAAGGAGATGTTCTTGGTGTATGGCGGAAAAGACCTCCAGATCGAGGCCTTTGCTGACTCCAGCTTCCAGAGTGACAAGGATGATTCCAAGTCCATGTCGGGTTTTGTCTTTACCCTCAATGGAGGGGCGGTGTGTTGGAAGAGCTCCAAACAGGAAACCGTTGCAGACTCGACTATGGAAGCGGAATACATTGCTGCATCTGATGCCGCAAAAGAAGCTGTCTGGATGAGGAAGTTCTTAAAAGAACTTCAGGTGGTTCCGTCCATTGTTGACCCAATACCTCTGTATTGCGACAACAACGGGGCTATAGCTTTAGCAAAGGAACCCAGGTCCCATCAGAGATCCAGGCACATCTTGAGGCGGTATCACCTGATCAGGGAGATCGTGGATCGCAAGGAGATCGAGGTTCGGAGGGTTGCTTCAGAAGAGAACACTGCAGATCCATTCACCAAGGCCCTACCCCAGACTCAGTTCGAGCGGCTGATCGAGATGATAGGTCTTCGATACGCCAGTACATGGCCTTAGTGCAAGTGGGAGATTGTTAGTGTATATGCCCTAGAGGCCATTACTGTATCATACTAGTTTGTATATTACTTAATGGAAGCTTGGGATATTCACCTTGTATAAACAATCTTGCTCAATATAGTAGTATGCTACTTGGTTTGTTTCTACTTCAATGTGTACTTGTGTTTATTTTACTATATCACTTATACGCATTAGTGGAGCCCTTAGGATCTTTGCTTGATTACCAGCGTCGTGATGGCAGTCACACTAGTGGGGGCTGGGTAATCTATAAGCACATCCTTATACAGGTCCCTAGTCGCAGGACTATCGAGACAGGGCATCGATACTCCGGAGTAGACTAGCGTATGCGCTTCTCATCCCAGTGTGGGAGATGGTCTGTCCCACAGCCATCAGTACGTCGTACTAGAGATAGTATACGGGTGCTCGTTAGGTTACGAGTACACTGGACAGGACTCGTCGGGAACTGACAGGTTGCTATTATACCTATCGTCAGTCATCAGTTCCCAGGTGACATGAGTACAGCTTAGTCCGCTGACTTGACACTAGCACTTCGCCTCGAGTGTGTTCCCACTGCACTTTGATCACTACCCTACCACGGCTCAAAGGAGTCGTGCAAACAGGTGGTGGTTGGGTGCAGTCCCGAAGCACTTGGAGGCAGTGCCGGTTAGACAGGATTCGTCTCTCCCGGTATTGGGAGTTGACATCGCGCTGTGTCTAGGAGAGCCATTACACGAGTAGTCCCTGGCCAGGGCAAGCGAGATATACTGGTAGGTTCCAGTGTTATCTCAGGGTGTTTTGGGCTTCACTCCGACACGACTTGTACCGCTATTGGGGGACTGACGTTTTACCGCCCCCTAGGCCCGACATGCGATGTATCAGACGAACAGACCGGACTGTACGGAGACTGTCGCATTCAGACTCAGTAGGAGTACAGATGGGGTTTCACCTCGTCAGCCTTCTTGTCGGCATCTACCTGGGGACCGTTACGCACAGCTAGTGCCGCTTGCGGTCTGTGGTTAAACCCACTGCCAGCGTAGTGCCGAGTCTTTAGAGTCCCACACAGAGAGTATTCGCCACTGGGCAAAACAGAGTAGAGGTCGCATGGTTTTGCGACAGGGTTCGTTCTCATCCGTGCACTTGTGCACGTTTGGAGTCCGGACGGATTATACTGGCAGGCTCTGGTTTGAGCCAGATACTGGTATATGTTTTGGGGGTTGCTTTTATATCTCGGTATTCTTGTTTCTCGGAACGAGAATGCAGGTGTGTATGCACAGTTGCTTGAGGCGGAGGATGAGATTTTTCATTAGGGTTTCGGAACGGGTGCGTATGCACAGTTGACAGTTATCTTTTTCCAAACCCTAATGGATTTATGAATTATCTATTAATAATAGTAATTAAATGAGAATTATGTTATGGTTGATTTTTGTTGACTTATTGACCTTGGTTGACTTGTTGACCATTGACCACCATCATGCTTTGAAAGATCCTCCTTGATTCATGCTTACACTTCATTTAAAGAAGCATGATAGTGGTCATTCTAAATTACCATCAACTATTCTTATTTTGAATTATTATTATTTAGATAATTCTTTTCTTTTGGCATTATGGTTGCAAGAAAGAAAAACCTAGCTCATTATCTCATTTAGCTTCTCTCTCCTCTCTTGATCTTCTTCTTCCTCAAGCTCAAGGTGAACCCTTCTCATGTGTTGAGAATCCATCACCTTGAAAAGAAAAACAACCCCTAGTTACTCTCTACTCCTTCTAGGATCAAGGTTTAGCAAGCCGGAAACCCTAGTTCACTCAAAGATCGAGGAAGAGCCCAAAGGTTGAACCTTCGAGGTGGATCCATCTTCGACGGAAGAAGGCGACAAGAAGAGAACCATCAACCTCTACAAGGTTTGAAGAAGAAGGAGTTCAAGTTTAGGTATAACCCTCATCCGAGTAGCTAAGACTCTTTAGCTTGTATGCTAGTTTAGTTTAGACACGATCCCGACCTTGTTTAGTCCATGTTGCCTCTTGCGATAAAAATTTGTTTTTTATACCGTTTCCGCCTCCCCGTAAGAACCGGGGGTCGCAATATGGACTTACACAAACCTAGGTCTAATCACACACTAACAACTTGTTAACAAGCTAATCAAGCCACAACAACATAAGTTTTAACATGTTACACCAAACCCCCTCCAAAAGCACTAAAATAGAACAAAAATGTGCTATTTCTTAACTAAACATACAAGTTATGGAAATTGGGTGCTAGGATTAGGATTTTATACCTTAAAATGACCTTAAAACACCAAGGGTTCCAGCTTTTTTCCCTCAGTTGCAGATTAGCTCCCCAAACACCTCAAAAACTTCATTTTTCCTAAGGTTTAGTGAAGAAAAGAGTTGATTGTGTAGGGTTTTGGTGTAGGATTCAAAGAGGAATGAAAAGAGAGAGAAGAGAGGAAGAAAGAGATGTTCTTTTCTGCAGATTTTTCTGCAGGAAGTGCAGAAAAATGATTGGAAGAGAGAGAGAAAAGAAAAGAAAAAGTCCAAAAGTCAAGGCCTCACCTAACACCATGCTCATTTGTTTAATGGATTTCTTTTCTTTTGTTGTTTCATTTGGAATTATAAAAGGGTTTAGAAAAGGATTAAATGGTGGGGAAAAGAGTTTGCAACCATGCACAAGAATGGTTAACAAGTTACACCCTTAAACCTAAGTTACAAAATGGCTAAGTGTGCATGTGTATGCTAAATAAAGAAAATTCCTAATGAGGGTAACCCGACTAAAAATAATTAATAAACCCTATATAAATGTCTAAGATATAAGTGTATAGCACTTCACAACACAATCATCACTAATTTTCACAAGAGGCATCCAACGGAAATCCAAAGTGTTACAATCTACCCCCCTTAAAGAAATTCGGTCCCCGAATTTAAAAATCTAACTATACGCACCTTCAAAAGATGGGGATACCTCTTCCTCATCTCGCTCTCGGTCTCCCAGGTGACCTCCTCCCTGCTCTGGCCACGCCAAAGTATCTTGACGGGCGGTATCTCTTTCGACCTCAAATCCTTCCCTTGTCGATCTAAGATCATCACCGACTGCTCCGCATAGGCAAGGTCGCGCTCAAACTGGATCGTCGGGTGCTGAAACTCAAGCGAGTGCCCCAAGCCTCCTGAAGCCTCTGCCATAGCCGGCTGGTAAACTGGGTGCCTCTATCGGACACGATGCATGTCGGAACTCCGTGCAGTCGCACAATCTGATCAATGTAGACCTGGGCATACTGAGTAAATCCGAAAGTCGTCTTCACCGGTAGGAAGTGAGCCGCTTCCGTCAAACGATCCACGATCACCCAGATGGAGTTATACCCTCGACTAGTCCTGGGTAGACCCACAATGAAATCCATAGATATCTGTTCTCATTTCCACTCTGGAATGGGTAACGGCTGTAGCTCTCCCGCTGGCCTCTGATGCTCGGCCTTGACTTGTTGACAAGTCAGGCATCTCGATACAAAATCTGCAATATCCCTCTTCATACCGTCCCACCAGTAACATCTCTCAAGTCATGGTACATCCTGGTGACACCGGGATGAACACTATAAACCGATCGATGTGCCTCCTCGGAAACCTCGCGCCGCAATCCCTTAGCATCTGGTACGCACGGTCTAGCTCCCAATCGTAGTATTTCCTGATCATCGATCACGAACTCGGAAAATCTGCCATGTCCCATCTGTGTTCTGATCTCTGAACAGCGGTCAATACTGTGCTGTGCCTCTTATATACGGTCAAGCAACTGTGGGCATGCACGAACATGTGCAATCTGTCCCCCGATCGGCGTAAACTCGAACTGTACCCGGCTGTCGCATAAGATCTGTCAATCTGCCGACGGCTGCCTCTGTACTGCGCTCAAACAAGGTAGACTACCCCCGGGCCTCCTACTCAAGCATCCGCCACTACATTAGCCCTGCCCGGTTGATGCAAGATCTCACCATCGTAGTCCTTCACTAACTACATCCGTCGGTGCTGTCTAAGGTTCGGGTCTCGCTGCTGACATATGTACTTTAAGCTCTTGTGGTCGGTGAATATCTGGCACGACTCCCCATACCGATAATGTCGCCAGATCTTGAATGCAAAGACCACTGCAGCCATCTCCAGATCATGAGTAGGGTAATTCTGCTTATGTCTCTTTACTTGCCGTGAAGCATACGCAATCCCCCTGTCATACTGCATCAAAACGCACCCCAACCCTACTCGTGAAGCATCGCAGTAGACCACAAATCCGCCTGATCCCAAAGGCAATGATAACACTGGTGTCGTAGCCAGTAGAGCCCGTAGCTGCTGGAAACTGTGCTCACACTCCTCCGTCCAATCGAAGTAACTCCCTTCCGGGTCAACCCGGTCAAATGTGTAGCAAAGCGAGAGAAGTCCTGCACAAATTGCCGGTAATAGCCTGCCAGCCCTAGAAAGCTGCGAATCTCCGTCACTGACGTGGGTCTAGACCAACTCCGAACTGCCTCAACCTCCCTCGGGTCAACACATATACCATCTCGTGAAATCACGTGCCCCGAGATGTCCACACTATCTAGCCCGAAGGCATACTTGGAGAATTTGGCGAAAAGCTGATGCTCCCTCAAGGTCTGCAGTGGAATCCGCAGGTGCTGCTCATGCTCCTCTCTACTCCGAGAATATACCAAGATATCGTCCATAAACACCATAATGAACAGATCAAGATACGGCCGAAGAGTACGGTTCATCATGTCCATAAACGCTGCTGGCGCGTTGGTGAGTCCGAACGACATCACCAAAAACTCATAATGGCCGTAACGTGTGCGGAAGGCCGTCCTAGAAATGTCCTCCCGTCTAACCCGCAGCTGATGGTAGCCCGATCGCAAATCGATCCTCGAAAAGTATCCTGCCTCCCCGAAGCTGGTCGAACAAATCGTCGATGCGTGGCAAAGGATATTGATTCCGTACTGTCACCTTATTCAGCTGGCGGTAGTCAATACACAAACGCAACAGCCGCCTTTCTTCTTGACGAACAGGACTGGAGCGCCCCAAGAAGAAACACTAGGTCGAATAAATCCTTTATCCAGCAAGTCCTGCAACTGACCCTTCAACTCTCTAAGTTCCGCCGGGGCCATCCAATAAAGCGGTACCGAAATAGGTCCCGTGCCAGGAACCAAATCAATGCAGAAAGAATTATCACGCTCGGGCGGCCGTCCAGGAAGCTCGT
Source organism: Agapanthus africanus (assembly GCA_030015575.1). Lineage (NCBI taxonomy): Eukaryota > Viridiplantae > Streptophyta > Magnoliopsida > Asparagales > Amaryllidaceae > Agapanthus > Agapanthus africanus. The sequence continues at coordinate 172,068,863 of JASDDO010000031.1, read as the reverse complement.
CAGGGAACATATCAGGAAACTCGCTACCAACCGGAACCTGATCCGAAAGAAACTCTATAGCCCTAGTATCGCAAACATATGCGAGAAATCCCTGACATCCTTTCTGCAAAAGCTGTCCAGCGCGAACAGAAGAAATCACCCCGTGAGGGGTGGCACTACGGTTCCCCAATACAACCACAACAACCGACTTGTCGGAAAAACAAAATCGAACTGTCTTCTCGCGGCCGTCAACAGAAGCATAGCACGTGGCTAACCAATCCATGCCCAAAAGAACGTCGAAGTCCAACCTCTCATGAAGGATCAAATCGACCGGCAACTCTCTCTCGCCGATACGGACGGTACAGGATCGGAACACGTGCCTAACAACAACCGACTCTCCCGCAGGAGTAGTCACAACTAGCGGTTGACCAAGCAAACCGGACTCTCTACTCAAACTCAGCAGAAGGTGTGTGGATACATACGGGTACGTGAAAATATATGAGCACAACGATCCGGATCAAACAATACTGGTGCAACAAAGGACAAACTGAAAGAGTACCTGAAACCACAGCATCGGATACCCGCAAGTCCCGATGAGTCGAAGCAAAAGCTTGTGCCTGTCCTTCATTTGCGACTGACCGAACTCCTCCTCTACTAGCCTGACCCCTCTGTGCAAACCCTCCACGTCCACGACGTCTCCGAGCACGACCCTGACGTGCTGTGAAGAAACAATGCCTGATGAGGTGTTGCAGGCTTCCGCATCGTAAACACCTACGCACTGAATGCCGTCCTGCCTGGGGATGAAAGCCAAACGGCTGTCCTCGTCCTAAGCCTCTGCTCTGGGCTGGTACACTAGTATAATTCCACAACCGTTCCGGAATTCTCACGGTCTCTGGAAGACGTGCCTCGTACACGGGAGCTGCCTCCACCGGTGCTATGTAGGGAACGGAATACTGCATGATGATCGCAAGGAACAACTGGGTAACAGGGGTGGCAACCATCTGTCGCTGCGCTTGAACGACCTCTATCAATGAGCTCATCGCCTGGCATAGGCCCTGCATCTCTACCACTAGTCTAGCAACCTGAGCTGCCGTAGGGGAAACAATCTGTCCTGGTGCAACAGGAGTACTACTCGGATTAGTCCTTGTCTCAGATGAATCAACTCGAGCCTCGGCCCTCACGGCCGCTCTCTGTGCCCTCATAGTCCTTGGCGGCATATTGGCTATCAGAAACAACAGGATTCGATAAGGATACGGAAAATCGAATCACAAGAATGTATATACTCAAGGAGGAATTTAAATCAACAAGTCCTAAGGTCGCGTAGGCGAAGCACCGTGCCGTGAGTATGCCGCGGAACATACACACGCTACGCTACCCTGCCGCAGCTACCTACTCCATCATAGCAGGGTCGTCCTACACTCCGAAAGGTAAAACCTACGCTCTGATACCAACTTTGTCACGACCCGAAGTTTGGCCCGTGACCGGCACTTATCCACGTAACGTCTACAGGCGTAACGCGACTAAGTGAACCGAAAACCCAGAAATCAAACCAGTGAAAGTATAGAGTGATAGAAGTTTTAAAGGAAGCACTAACCAAATCATGATAAGAAAACTAAGTAACAATCTCTAAGAAAACAATATACGACGCCGTAGCGAAGATCAAGATCCACAAGTGGGAACAACACAGATAGAATGAAGTGCAAGTACAGCCGGCTCACAACGAGCTCGACACCAGAATACAAAATAATACAACATCGTCCTCACACTGTTTCTAAGTCAATACATACATGGTAGATGGAGAATACTAGATACAACAATGTACATACTGAAAGATAAACAGATACCGCGAAAAACCCACCTATCAGCAAAAGAGCTAGTACACCAACTGTGGGGGTATCTGTGTCAAAAGATGCAAAGTAGCCTGCCGCGACTACTCCGAAGGGCAACCTACAAACACTGTGGCACAACGGGGGTGAGTTGCCAACTCGTGAATAGAGATAACATATAAAGGTAATCGCGAGCATGTATGTACTACACTACTCTATCATATGCCAACAGATGATATCAATATGGGATGAGCAGTATGTGTAATAATCGTGCAAGTGCTCTATAGGGTACTGTACTACCAGATGAGGTACAAATGCTCTAACAGGTAATGCATCTACAGGATGAGGTACAAAAGTAATGCTGAGCAGGGGAAATATAATAGCTACACGGAATGTCAACGTGGAACATATATAATCGGCTCCTCAGTGCACCCCGATCTCCCCAAGATAGCTCATGCGCCGGCACTCTCCTCGGCCCTCAAATCCTGTACATCTCTGAGAATCCCGAGTGCCCAACATCGGCACCCAAATATCATAAATACTCGTTTCTAGCATCGACACGTAAAACATCCTGTATCGGGCATCCGTCAGTCCGGGTCAGCCCTCTCTTAATGTATGTATATATATATCGGGAATCCGTCAGTCCGGGTCATCCCTCTCTCAATACATCGGGCATCCGTCATTCCGGGTCAGCCCTATATCAATACCTCGGGCATCCGTCATTCCGGGTCAGCCCTCTCTCAAGTATATATCGGGAATCCGTCAGTCCGGGTCATCCCTCTCTCAATTACTCGGGCATCCGTCAGTCCGGGTCAGCCCTATCTCAATCCATCGGGCATCCGTCATTCCGGGTCAGCCCTATATCAATCCATCGGGCATCCGTCATTCCGGGTCAGCCCTATCTCAGTACATGCCTCTAGCACCGAGAAAAAACACGGGGCGGCGCCCCAAATATCATATCAAGTCATGTCACATATAGATAAGCTATAATGCAATGATCCAATGTGATATAGGTATCAAGTATGAATATCAAGTCATGTCACATATAAATGAGCTACAATGCAATGATCCAATGTGATATAGGTATCAAGTAGGAATATCAAGTCATGTCACATATAAATGAGCTACAATGCAATGATCCAATGTGATATAGGTATCAAGTAGGAATATCAAGTCATGTCACATATAAATGAGCTACAATGCAATGTTCTAGCTAGTATCCATGAATATGCAATATGTATATAAGGAACACTATAAGGTCCTATCAGCCCTGACGTAGAACGCCATGCGGGCGATATCCCCGTAGATGTGAAATCTACTCACCGTAGCCTCCCACTAGGTATAGCCAACAACCTGTGTCCCCTCCTGCGCGGCGTCCGTTGTACTTGCCTGCGAACCTGGAATTACACAATATATCACACGTAAGCTTGAAATCACGAAAATGCGACACTTAAGCCGAACCAGTAACTCGTGTCGCGAACCTAGCGCGCGTGTGCACGATACGCTAAAACGCGTGGTTACGAACCTAAACGCACCCTGACGCGTCGCGATACGCAGAAACCCAAAACCCACACACACGTATCACGCGTGTCGCGAAAGGTTGAAAATACGGGAAAATAGGTATTCTACCCCAGATTTGATACAGGAAAGATATTTCAAAACTATATATGCCAAAATAACCCACACACAAGCAGAGACCTACACCCCAAACCCCAACCCAAATCTCCCCTATCTGGCCGCAATTTGCGGCCAGAATGCCCATTTTGGCGGCCAGACTTGGGAATTGGGTTCCCAGGTTTGGTTGGTGCACTCAATTCTCCCCATACAAGCTGCAGTACTATCTAGATTTCTACTGAAAAGTCTCGGGTAGTAGCAGATTCCTACAGTGCCTATTTCTAGTTAAAAACCCCACTTTTGCACAAAATTGAGACTTTATGGTATTTTCCTGAAATCTGGAACAAACCTAGGTCTAATCACACACTAACAACTTGTTAACAAGCTAATCAAGCCACAACAACATAAGTTTTAACATGTTACACCAAACCCCCTCCAAAAGCACTAAAATAGAACAAAAATGTGCTATTTCTTAACTAAACATACAAGTTATGGAAATTGGGTGCTAGGATTAGGATTTTATACCTTAAAATGACCTTAAAACACCAAGGGTTCCAGCTTTTTTCCCTCAGTTGCAGATTAGCTCCCCAAACACCTCAAAAACTTCATTTTTCCTAAGGTTTAGTGAAGAAAAGAGTTGATTGTATAGGGTTTTGGTGTAGGATTCAAAGAGGAATGAAAAGAGAGAGAAGAGAGGAAGAAAGAGATGTTCTTTTCTGCAGATTTTTCTGCAGGAAGTGCAGAAAAATGATTGGAAGAGAGAGAGAGAAGAGAAAAGAAAAAGTCCAAAAGTCAAGGCCTCACCTAACACCATGCTCATTTGTTTAATGGATTTCTTTTCTTTTGTTGTTTCATTTGGAATTATAAAAGGGTTTAGAAAAGGATTAAATGGTGGGGAAAAGAGTTTGCAACCATGCACAAGAATGGTTAACAAGTTACACCCTTAAACCTAAGTTACAAAATGGCTAAGTGTGCATGTGTATGCTAAATAAAGAAAATTCCTAATGAGGGTAACCCGACTAAAAATAATTAATAAACCCTATATAAATGTCTAAGATATAAGTGTATAGCACTTCACAACACAATCATCACTAATTATCACAAGAGGCATCCAACGAAAATCCAAAGTGTTACAACTAGTCAGAGGACAGTGCCTGGATATATTTTGCATGCATTGATAGTTCGAAGGGATTTCCAAGAGCGAGCTATGGTCTCGATATATATATACCTACGTGTCCGATATGACAGGAAACGTTTAAAAACAAGGAAACCCTTCTAAATTGTTTTTAAAACGGCGGAACGTACCTATTAAACAAAGGATATATATATACGTATATAGTTATTTTCTTGTGAAAAACAGCCGCCACTGTGCAGTGTTACGTGCATCGCACAGCGACTTAAAAGATTTGGCATGCATATACATCAGCTATTCACATGTATAGATTGGATGTCTACATGTATAGTTCTGATTTATATCATATTGATTTTGTATTGGATTTGACATTTGTGTCTTTACCATGACCCCGATGATTGCGGGACGCTTGATGGAGTGTTGCTTTTGAGTTATCTGCTTAGTACTTTTGCGCTTGCATTGCGCTATGATGTTTTATGTATAGATGATTTCGGAGCCCCGATGACCTAGAATTTATAATAAAATATTTTAGTATTTGGGGGTTTAAATTTAAATTCGGGGACCGAATTTCTTTAAGGGGGGTAGATTGTAACGTCTTCAAAATAATAAAATATGATTTTTGGGAAATTTTATAATTTAATATTATTTTAATGAATATTTTAATATTCTGGTATAATTAAATACAAATAAATGGGGAAAAATTATGGAAAATTCTAAAATAGGGTATTTTATAGAATTATGCCATTTTAAAGTTTTTAAGATTAGTTATATGCTAATTTAGTGCTAATCGCGATTAAAAATCGCTAATTGGATTTTTAGCATTTTTGTGCAAAAATGTGCACATATCATTTTCCACACTTGTTACACTTGTGTTACATTTCTTTTGCCATGGTCTTTCTTTTGGGTTCACTATTCAAGTGAGAAGAGTTTAGAAAAGAAAAAGAAAAGAAAAAGGTAAGTGATGATGAGAGAGAGAGAGTAGGTGGCTTTTGGACTTTTGACCCTTTCCTTCATCATTTTCCCTTCTCATTTTCTCTCCCCTCTCCCTTGTTGCTGCTGCTGCCCTCTCCCCCTCTCTCACCCTCTTCACTAAAACCCTAGATCCACCATGAAAACAAAGCCAAAACCCCATTCCCACTTCACAAAACTTATTCCCAAGCTCACTAGCTACACATTGAACCTAGCAAGATTGGATTTGGAGGACTTTGAGCAACTCAAGAATTTTCTTGAGTTGCCAAAGGAGGTAATTTCTGCACCTATTAGAGTATTATTTCAATTCCTTGTGTATCTATTCTAGTTTCATATCGATATTGTGTTGTTTGTGGACTTTGGAGAATTCAAGTTAGGGTTTAGGGTGAAACTGAAATTAAAGATGAAATTGAGGATTGTGGTGACCTTAGAATCCCTTGTGTGATGCTAATTTGAACCCAAACCTGAACTTGAAACCAGAATACGGAATTACGGAATCGATATCGGGGGGAAAACTGTAAATCTGGAAGTGTTTTGTGGAATCTGCTATTACCCCGAGACCCCAAAAATGAAACTGAGTTGACAGTGAGATGTGCAGGCACCAATGAACCACCACCCCAAACCCTAGCCCCCAACTCCACTTTGAGGCCGCCAATTATCCCATTCTGGCCGCAATTTGCGGCCAGAGCAGGGTGGATCTGCCTCGTTTTGCGTGCATGCCCCTATTTCCTCTATTCTTGGCCCTGGGTACTTCTAGTTTTGACTGATTCCATCTAGGATGAAATCTGGGTTGATTTTCCTATGTTGGTGCATGGTTTACGACTTGATTTAGCATGGATTTTGGTATTTGGTGATTCATTCCTGTCGGGTGGCGTTTGGACGTCAACGACAAGTGGATATTGATCGTGTTTACATGTGAGTCGATAGGTTTTTACCTATGCGGATAGCGTGTGCTATTTTGGTTTCCGATGTGATTTTCATGTGTTTTAGCGTTATGATATACTTGTAGGTACCCTACGAGATGTTGAGGCAAAGAAGATGAAGATGGCGACATCGGCACCGACACATGAGAAGCAAGGTGAGTAGATTATATCTACGGGGAGAAGTCGGGTGGATGGCGTATAGCACCCCCGCAGTCCGTGGTGATGTATATGAATACGTATACACACATATATTTATTATGTGTTGTTTAGGGTTATTGATGGTAATAATGGATTATTAGTAATAAAGGATGTATTGGTTGAGTAGTGCGAAACCCTAGAGTAGTGGTTGCACCCACACTCATACATACACACATACTTGCATACATTCTTTCATATATCTGTGCGCATATGATGGTGTATATCTACACATGGGTATGGGACTATGTGTTTATATACGGGTTTTGAGGATGATACGTGGGATTGAGATGAGTCGATGAGATTCGATTGAGGCCGTGAGATTTGGCGACATGACAGAGTTCGTATTGGAGATGTGATATGATGGTAGTGATACCTGTCATGTGATGAGATAGTGTGATATCGACTCAGATTTAGGTGGTTTCCATACCCCTCTCTTTTGACTTGACTGTGGGTTCGTAGTTCGCATAGTAGGCGTTAGACTAGACCCGAGTCATACCTATTTCAAAACTAACGAATCGGGGATATTTTAAAGATAAGTAAAAGGGTTTATACGGATATTTAAAAAGGCGCATCTTTTCTTAAAACACCGTAGCCCTTATTTTACCAAAAGCCCTGATTCGTCTTATTTCAAAAGGCAAGGTTGCATGATATAGCTATTGAGGCAGGTTCTCTACTGTTGCGTTGACTACTCGATTCCGCACATTCATGCTGTTTGCATTGCATCGCTTGTATTGTTGATATATTTCAGTCATGCAGCTAGGACACCAGCACCATTATCGATGATGCGTATGTTCCACGTACACTGTTGCCGGCTCACACACTTCATCATCGATAATTGCCATGTCACTATACTGTAGTACTGTTGCATTCCGGATATGACCCTTGCATGACATATTGATATTCTTACTTTTCTGCTATATGTCGCATACATGTTGCTTTCTGATTATATGCATTGAGATATGCTGTTTCCATGATATTTCTGGTTTTTGGGAACCGTGGGTGTTTTCAAAGAGGATATGTTATTGTTTTGAAAACCCGGTTACCCTTGATATGATATTTCAGTGCGTCCACCATGTGTTTTCTCGGTGCTGAGAGCGACATGTGAAACCCGATTCGAGGAGGCGGATGAGGCCGATTGCAGGTACATGGTGGACCCGGTATGGTACCCCGGGGCGAGAACAGTTTCGCTGTGCAGTAGACGGTGAGCCCGGAGGAGGGACCACTACCTACCGGTGATTGGTTGGACCTGGCAGTTGTCCGGAGGATACTGACCAGAGTCGAGAGATGGATGCGGGATGATCTGTACTGCCGGGGCCGAGGGCCGACACCGCAGACGGACCCCGTGGGCTGATCCTGACTGACGGAGCCCGGTATATGAGGATTTACGTGCCGATGCTGGGCACAGTTTTCATGATGTTTTCGAGTGCCGATGCTGGGCACTCCGGTTCCATGATTTTGACGTGTCGCGAGGGACACAGGTGGTTTATATCCTCATATTTCCATGCATATGCTGATGATATTTACATGCATGATGGTTATTGTCATTAGGTGACGAGTGGACGGGATCCACGTACATGCAGATTGATTTCATTGATTGTACCTCACATTTATGATATGCTATTACCTGAGGCACTGGCACGAGCATTTGGCATTACACTCATGCATAGAGATTACATTGCCAGTTTAGCATGTTTCAGACTTATTCATATTGAGGTTTATATATATCTGATCGTATTGACCTAGGATGGGTCATGCATTCGATCTCTGCTTGTAGAAATTTTCTATTCACGAGTTGGCAACTCACCCCCGTTGTGCCACAGTTCTTGTAGGTTTTGCCGTACAGATTTCATAGCGGCATTTCTGGCACACTGCTTCCATATGGGTGACTTGCGTTGGTAGGTGGGTCTCTTTTGTATCAAGAACCACCATTGTACTTATATTATTTATTTTATCTAGTCATTCCATCAACCAAAACTTGTATATTGTTTCAGACTTAGAAACAGTGTTGTATTATTTTGACCTTAGAGTCGCGCTTGTAGTATTACGGTTTTCTGGCTGTTTTGAGTTTCTTTTTGGGTTTTGATCCTCGCCCTTTGGCGTTGTATATTATTATTGCTTGCGTGGTTGTGACCGTCGATTGACGAAGAGCTAGCTCCCGCTTGGGGATGCCTTTTATCATTTCATATATATTATTCTTGTTGTACCCCATTTGGGGCCAGTTTTTACAAGGAAACTCTGCCGAAATTTTCAGGAAAGGTTACACATTTTAAAAATACACATTCGGCTTAGTTATTTAAAAACTTTGATTTTCGAAACATGATTTCCTTACTTTTCAAAACCAGTTTTCTTTATTTACTCTTTAAATGGTTTTAGATTGCTGGGCTTTTGGCTTACTTGGATCAGATGGGGTCCTATAGACTTCATATGGTTCAAGGGCCAGTCACGTGCTCTTTCGGGTCGTGACAATTCCATATGAGATATGGTATGGGAAGAGCCTATCTCTTAAGTAAGTTAAGATTTGGGATTGTCCGGCCTATGTCAAAAGCAAAATCCGGACAAGATCGAGGCAAGGTCAGTTCTGTAGAACTGGAAAGGTTCCAGCTATACAAAACTGTAGTTGATGATTTGACAGAACCAAAGGATTCTATTGTCCCCGACGAACCTCAGCCTCTCCGCCGATCTGGTAGGGTTCCTCACCTGCCTGAGAGATACCTCGGTTTCTCGATGACAGTGGGAGCGAGGAATGCATCATGAGATGATGACCCAACTAGTTTCGAGCAGGCCATCAAGAGTAGGGACTCTGTAAGAATGGCTGGATGCTTAGCAATCTGAGACGGAATCCACATACACCAACAAAGTATGGACTTTGGTTGCGATATCTGAAGGGTTAAATCCCCATCAGGAGCAAGTAGATCTTGAGAAGATTACTTGGTGTAGGTGGAAAAGTTGAGACTTTCAAAGCTAGACTTGTTAAAGGTTTTCGTCATCGACCAGGCATGGATATTGATGAAACCTCTTCCAGGGACTATGCTTAAGTCCATCCAGATCCTACTTGCCATTGCTACATACCATGACTACGATATCTGGTGGTTGGGTGTCATGACTACTTTTCTAAATACTGATTTAGAAGAGAACGTCAATATGTACACAGCCAGAGGGCTTCGTAAACAGTGGGAGCAGCGGAAACGTGTGCAAGTTGCTTTACAGGATAAAGCAGGCATCGCGGAGTTGGAACATCTGTTTTGATGTGGTAGTCAATGAGTTTGACTTCATCAAAAATAGTAGATGAGCCTTGTATATACAAAACGGTAGTAGAGAGTAAGATAGTCATCCTCGTATTGTACGTGGACAACATACTCTTGATAGGAAAAGAGTTTCCTATACTACGATCGGTCGATCTCCTCTTATCACAAGGATTCTCCAATAGGATCAACGTGATACCTCCTAAATCCTGGGTTTTGGGTCTATGAGATAGATCTAAATGGATGTTAGGATTCTCACTAGTTATAGTGAGATGGTATCAGTTGATCCTGGGGAGAATCACTGGAAAAGTTCCACGGTGATAAGGACGACTGAATGTCAGTCGCAGGCATTGTCTTTACCCTCAGTAGAGGGACGGTATGTTGGAAGAGTTCCAAACGAGATACCGTGGCAGACTAGACGATAAAGGCTGGTAACATCGCTATTAAAGATACTACCAAAGAGGCAGTTTGGGTGTATATTGGTTCATAAGATGAACTAGGTTCCTGCCATTGTATGATAATGGAAGTGTGGTTTTGGCCCTGGAACCCTGGTCCCATCAGTGACCCAGACATATTCTGAGGCAGCATCACCTGATCATGGAGATAGTTGATCTCCAGGGTGATCGAGGTTAGGAGAGCAGACTCAGAGGACAACACACCGGATCCACTCATGAAGGCCTTTTCCCAAAGAGAGACTTTTAAGGGATGGTTGAGTATGTGATACTGCAACCACTGCTACAGATGGCCCTAGTGCAAGTGGAAGATTGTTAGTTATATGTATGCCCTAGAAGCCATTACTGTACATTGGATGTATATTGTAGTGGATGCTGGGACATATATAGGTAGGACTTTCTTGCTCGACATGATAGTACACTATCTGGTTGCTCTTTATCTTAACATGTATACTTTCAGTCTCTCTGTTACATGTTGATAAAGCCCTTAGGATGTGTACTCGACTTCCAGGAATATGATGTAGAGCATACTAGTGGGGCCTGGGAAGTCAATGAGTACATCCTTCATTGTTCCTAGTCGTGGGAATATCGAGACGGGGCATCGATATTCCAGAGTAGACTAGCGTGTATCTTCTCGACCCATGTGATGGGCGATGGATGATCCCATATCCATTGGTGTTTGACATCAGAGATGGTATGCGGGTGCTCAGTGGAGACAGGGTACACTGAACGGACTCGCCGAGAACTCCCAGATGGTATTATACCTCACGTCAGTTGGCAGTTCTCTAGTGACACTGGTACAGCTTAGTCTGTTGACCCGAGATCGTCATAGAGTCTTGTGTGTCTCCCACTGTGCTTTGATTTCCACCCTACCACGGCTCTACTGAATCGTGCAAACAGGTGGTTTTTGGGTACAGTCCCGATTCACATGGAGGCAATGAGCGATAGGAGGGGATTCGTCTCTCCCGGTATTGGGGGTTGATGTTGCGCTATGCACGACTGGCCATAACGGGAAATCCCTGGCCAGGGTTGCAGTGATATACTGGTAAGAGTTATCAGTAGTTTCACGAATGTTATGGACCTTACGTCGGCATGACTTATCAAGCTACTGGGGTCTGACGTTTACCACCCCTAGGCGAGATATGCGACATATCAGACGAACAGACCGGACTGTATGGTAAGTGTTACTGGTTGGATTCACAGGAGTGTGAGCGGGCTTGCTCGTTGATCTTCTGATCGCTCAATACCCGGATGGCCGTTACATTTAGCAGACCGCTTGCGGCTTGTGGGTGTTTGATATGATCATCACCTGCTGCCGGCGTATTGACGAGTCTTTAGAGTCCTACACAGAGGTTTCCTGGCTCAAGCGAAACGAAATAGGAGCGCATATGAGATATGTGCGGGACCGAGAATAATGCGTGTATGTGATACCGTATTCCATTCTCGCGATGAATGTATCGATTGCTTGTATGCGATATAACCTAGTTATCGAATCAAGGATTGATTCGATAAGCCGATACATTAGATATTAGTCGGTTATATGCGATATGACCGGATCGATAAATCAAGTGTTGATTTAATGATTTAATGCATAATTATATATTTGATATATTACTTTGCATTAACTAGTATCGGTTCACTTTAAATGGATTTTCTCACTTGAAATGCACAAGTTGTATATGTGATATACTTTTGTGCACTTGTTTGTATCATGTTTGATGATACATGCTCACTTGGGTTTGTGTAAAGAATTAAACCATGGTTAAGTTAGTGGTTAGGGTTTACATTTTTCTTATTCATTTATTTATTTTTTATTTTGGAAAAGATAAAGAGAAAATGGTGGCTTTCTTTGTTTGTTGTTGAAGCTTCATGAAACTTTGACTAAGGGACCATTTTGTCTTCATGCTTAACCCTAACCAATCAAACTAACCATAGTCTATTCTCTACACCTAACCATGGTTGGTATATGATAAGTATTCATATTATTTTCCTTATAGAAAATACTTATCATATTCTCTTCTTCTTCTTCTTCTTCAACAAAGAAAAAGCTTGCCTCCATCGATGGCAACTTGAGAAAAAGAGTGAGAAATCCAATTCTAAAGTGAACCCACCTCTTATTTCTTCATCCTCTACCTCTTGCCAAGTAGTATAGGGTGTTTTCTTCACAAGTTTCATGGCTTGGTGAAGTTGGAGCTTGATCTTGTGTTGCCTCGACGTAGATCATCTTCGGCATCGAAGCCGACGACCTAGCCCGCCCATTTCTCCGATGAAGCCGATGCTAGAGTCCGGGATCCGATATGTACAGCGAGGGGACTTCATCATGGAGCCATGGAGGTGGAGGACCGGATCTACAAAGGTTGTAGCCCCTTCCCTTTAGCTATAAATTCGTTTATTTGCATTGCATCGCCTATACATCTAGTTAACGATCCGTATTAGGGTTTCTTGGCACTTGTAAAATTTTAATTGGCCATGTTTGATCACTTGTGAGACCTCATTAGTGTGCCTAGGAACCCTACAATCACGACCGTGGAATCCATCTTTCGTTATAGGCTTAAACGAAATGCGGAATTCCTAGTATATCCAATATGTTCATTTGTGATCTGGAATGCCTATTATTGCGTGAGGCGAATGGATATTTATATATATGCTATATAATAGATGTTGCTTATGTTTTGCACCCGCGCTAGTCCAGCCCCCGCTCTGCCGTTAGTTAAGTAACCTAACGGTGTATGACAGGACCCCGTGGCGAATGCGGAAGGCATACGCATACGTTGTATTTTCGTTTCTTTCTGCAATGATAGGTGTAAATGATGGGACTGCATTATATGTTTAATGCAAAGCAAACAAACCAAATCTAAATCGTTGGAACAATTTCAAAAACCACTCGGTTTTTTCAAAAAGAAAATTTTAATTGCGGAACTTAAACCACTCCTTTAAAAGCTATCATGGTTCCTTCGACTATATCAAGTTCATTACGTTCACGGTTTCACCAAAACCATTTGTAGCCTTCCGTCATTTCAGATGGGTATTCAGTAGTATTCAAGCTATGTATTTTGACCTTCGCTAAGGCATAGTGATTGGTAGCTGCTGAATATTCATCTGTAGTATAGATAAATGCGTTGGTTTGGGACAGTCGTACTATTATTTTGGACTTCGTCAAGGGTATGTATGGGTGTGTTCAAATTAACGTGGACAATGACGGGTAGAACTTGACTTGCGACTTATGATATGTTGGCCTTCGTCAAGGTCATAAGAGCTTGGGGCAAAAATCCACATCGGGAGTTTCTAAGGAAATTGAAACTTGCCAGTGTTGCATACCATTTGGAGTGTGATGATTTTTGGTAGGATTCCTTCAAGGTTGTCACACGATGATATTTGGATCCCGATCCTACCGTGAGTATTGTTCATCTCAGAAAACTGCATTTTAATACCACTCATTCATTATCTGTTTTGTTATATATCGGTACTATTAACCAGTGTCTACTCAGTAAATACAGATTACAGGTATCTGTGACACAATACTGGAAACACACTCAAAATCACGGATATAACGTTTGTGAGCCGACATTACAACCGGAACTGCAAACCGATCGATATCCAAAGAGTTTCTTTTTGCAACATGCATGTGTACACACTTTTTATCTAAAATGGTCCAACACATACAAGTGTGAACACCTTTTGTGATGCATGGACCATGGTGGGGCTGCCTTACCCAAGTTAGCACACACAAATGATGACTTGTGCAAGTAGTAGGCACACATGGGGGGGGCATGAAGGATAAATGCAAAAAGTTGTTGCTGAAGTCGAAAATTGCACCCCGGTTGACCAAGTCAAAGTCAAAGTCAACCCCAAGCCAAGTGGGCCCATGCCCAGGTCGAGTCCGAACATGAAGCGGCCGGCCCTCCCCCATGCCAAAATGAAATCATGTAATAAATAATTTTTATGTAATTTTTTTATGCATGAATGTAAACAAAATCTGCATAAAGCCAAATTTTTGTAAAGCCCATGGCTTATGCGCAAAAAGAAATGGCACATGAGCTATGGGATGGGCAAAATGCCATTTTGTAAAGCCCAAGGGGCTATATGTAAATATGTAAGCCTATAAAAGGCAATTTGATGATGAATAAAAGAGATACTTTTCATTCCCCCAAAAACTAGGGTTCTTTGTGCCTTCTGCTCCTTCATCAAGGTTCTAAATCTTCTTCCCCTTTTTCAATTAAATCAAGAGTTTTACTCTTCCTTTTCCAAAATTAAATAGTTTTTCACCATAAAACCCACAAAGGGGAACTTAGATCTTCCATCAGATCTTAAAAACAAGAGATTTTTAAAATCTCATATTTCTTGTTCTTCAAGACCCAGCCAACAGAGGAGGAAGGAGGAGATCCATCTCCAAAACTGTAGGGTTACTAGGCACTCTAATAAGGTTCTACAAGGCATCAACCTTGCCCGATTAAAATTTTAGCCGTGCCGAATAACCCTAAAGAAGATCTTTGCTAGATAATTAGGGCAACACATGCAAGTAAATAACATTTATCACTAAGTGAATACGAAATACAACCTTTGTAGATCGGTCCTTCACTTCTAAAGCTCCTTGTTGTAGTCCCTTCGCTGTGATCATGGTTCTTCCGGGCTCTTGCATGGCTTCACGAGGCGAAAGAAGCGCCCTTGCTTGAAGTCTTCGAGGCCGAAGATGATTTACGTCGAGAGAATACTAACTCAAGCTACTACTTCACTAACCTAGAGAATTAGTGAAGCAAACACCCTAAACTAAAGTGCTTGTCTAGTAGAGCATGGAGAAATAGCAAGTGGGTTCTCTTTAGAATTTGATTTATCACAATCTTTCACTCTCTTTTTAAAACCCTAGCAAGCTTTTCTTTTGCTCACTTTTGGATTAGGGGTTAGGTCGTGCCGATCACCAGTCTGTTGTTTTTCTGACTCTGCGTAAGTAGGATTTTGGACCCCAGCCAGTCTAGAGACTTCGGAGATGATCCGGTTGTTCAGGTCAGGATGAGGGTAGCCTAGCGCAAATAGAGGTCTTATGCCGACTGTGTTGGTCGTAGACTCAAGTGCGCAGTGGCAAATCATGTATTCTTGCGGATTTTTCCGATGAATGACGTGTTGGATTTTGGGAAGCTTTCCCCAGGATTTAGGTTCTTCTGAGATCCTATAAGCGAGTTAGTTTTGTTGCCTTTAATTTGGCACTTCCTCCCAGATTATTGAGTTTCCACCCTGTATTCCTTGTGATGATGCTTTACAATTACCTTCATGACCTTTCTCACATGATTGGGCACCAGTCCTTTTGGCATGGACGCGGTCGTTTCACTTACCAGCAGCCAATTGTGTTAATGGCTCGGCAGGTGGAGAAACGTCGGTCAAGGGCCTTGCTATCTGTGAAGGGTTTTTCTTGGACGTAGCCGTATAGTGAGGAAATCACTTGGGAGACTGCGAGCAAGATTTAAGAGTTGTAATCTTCTCTTTGAAGGTACGCGTAACAGTATAATTTTAAATTTGGGGACGAATTTCTTTTAAGGGGGGTGGGGGGAAGATTGTAACACCTTAGAATGTGTTTTGTGGATAATTATATTTTAATGTATGGATTTTAATAAAAAGTTTACCAAATTAAGTTTCAAATATTTTATCCTATTTTATGAGTATTTTATTAGAATTTTTCTAGGCGCACACACACACTTGTGCATGTTAACTAGGGTTGTAATTTGGGGTTAAACATGATTAGCAATCATGGTTAACTAACCATTTTCCCTAATCTAGCTTTTAGTTTTGTTTTAATTGTTATGGGTTTTAAGTATGATGATTGTTTTAAAAATGAAAATGAATTTAAAAAGGGTTTTATTTTGGTTGAATGTTGACTTGGTGAGAGAGAGTGCATTATAAGGCATGATGGCTTGCCCATGCCTTCATTTAATGAAGAGAGAGAGAGGGGAGGGGGTTGACTTGTTGGTGTTCTCTCATTCTCACTCATTTCTCTCATCCTCTCACTCTCAAACTCACACACCCACACACACAAGACCAGCAGCAGCAGCAACAGCAGTGACAACAACATCAGCATCAGCAGCAGCAACAACTCTATCAGCAGTAGCAGCAAGCAGCTGCAGAAGCAAGCAGCAACAGCAGCTGCAGAAGCAAGCAACAACTCCAGCAACTTGCAGCAGCTCTCTCCTCCTCCATTCACTCCTTCACCTGATTCCTAGGGTCCCTTAGGGTATATTTCTTAACCCAATTTCCCTAGTTGCTAAGCTTATGTGTTAGTTTAGCTTCGGTTTGCGATTAATGTGAGTTTAGTGCTAGTTATGGTGTTTTATGTGGAATTTTGGTTAGAATGTGTATGAGTTGGTTAACCTAGCTCATTCTAGTGTTGTTAGGTCACCTCAACTGAGATTTAACCCAGATTACACTAAAATACCATAGGGTTTGCTTTTTGTGCAAAATTAGCGTTTTTAAGCGATGTATTGGCTTTCTGTGATCTGCTATTGACCCGGGACCTTCAGGTTAAAATTGAGAAAACTGGGGCATGTATACTAGGTCTAGATAACACTACCAGAACACGAGACCCAATTGCTTCAACTTGGCCGCGAATTTAATGCATCTGGCCGCAAATTGCGGCCAGGAAGGGGAGTGGGGTGTTGGTTTCTTGGCTAGGGTTGTCTGCTGTGTTGTATAGTGTTTTGGTATGTATAGTTTTGTAAGATTTGACCTGTAGGAAAATCTGGGATCAAATACCGTTTTTCATGTCCGTTGTGTTTGCGCGATACGTGAGTAGGTTCTGCGATCCAGCGTATCGCGGCGTGTCGCGGTAATTTTAGACGCGTATACACACGATTCAGCGTATCGTGCACACGCGCGTTTAGTTCGCGACGCGAGTTTCTCGTTTTGGTTCGATATCGCGTTTTGCGGAATATTTGGCTTATATATGATTTCCATGTCTTATTTGTAGGTTTGCAGGCAGGGACTACGAACAAGGCTACAGGGGGGAGCAGATGGTAGGATTCACCTAGCGTGGAGCGTAGATTTAACATCTACAGGGGAATCACCCGCATGGCGTTATGCGTCTGGGCTAGAATTTAAATACCTGTCGCATATTCTACGTCATTGTTAGAATTGCGCCTTTGCTTTATTTCCTTGGTATAGTTGTACTGTGACTAGCAGCCGTAGGACACTGCACATATTATTGACGGTTCATGTTGCACGAGCACGGATTGTATGCTACACACATACCGTCAATAATTGCCATGTCACACACAACCCTTTATAGATACTTTATTGCTTATCATACTTGACATCTAGCTTATCGGTATACCTATAGTGTATCTTACCATTAGTGATAGGTACATCTACACCTTGCGATACAGCTACAGGTATACCTTGCATATATTTTACTTATACCCGGGGGGGTACCCTTCATATTCTACTTATACCCAGGGGGGTATACGACATCTTTTACTTATAGGTAGACACCTATACTTAGCTGTACCTTATTGATTTCGCATACATCTGGTTTCAGCTACATATTTTCATTTATATGCTCGCATTTCCGATATATCGCCTATATGTATTCCTGGATTTGCGCATTGTTATTCTGATTTCACATGATGATTTCTGGATTTGGGAACCGTGGGAGTTCATGAAATTATGCATTCATTGAAAAACCCGGTTTCCTTGATATGATATTCGCGCAGCCACCATGAGATTTATCGGTTCTGATTGTATACTCCATACGAGGTGTGGTTGCCGTATGAGAGTACATGGTGGGGCCCGGTATGGTTCCCCTCGGCAAGAAGATCGATGGACTTTGCCGATTGAGCCTGGAGGCGGGCGAGTACCTACCGGTGACAGTACTCATGACTCGGCGGGGGATCACGGAGATACCGTTGGGAGTCATGTACGTATGCATACGTCGAAAGGCGAGGGTCAGAGCTAGGCACTCGTGCTTTCTGGATAGCGTATGATACGTGATCAGGATTTCTGTGTCGATGCTTGGCACATGTTTTCATGATATTTCTTTAACACCTTTGTATATATAACAGGGGATTTAGCCGTTGTTATATATACCCTTACACCAATATTAGTGGAATGGGACGCTAATATATGTGTATTGTCCCCATCATATTTATTTCTGTATATATATACCTTTAGGATGTTAGATTCTTACTTGAGATTTAACTTGGGATATTAGGTGATTCATTGAGATTGGATATTGGACATACCTATGTGATTACTGATTTGTACATTCGGGATATAGGAGATTACTCGATATTGTACATTGAGGAGATGTGAGACTTATATGATGTGAGAGCCCAATGTGGGGGCTAAATTGAGGAATTGGGATTTGAGTGTCTTGATGGATTGTGATCCTACCACGATGTCAGGTTTCCGTGGGAACGACATATTTCACTCCATACCTCATACCTATTCACCTATGCACGGTTTCACATATTGATTGTACCTGCTAGTATACTTTCCATTATTCTGCATTCACATGACATGTTATTACTGTAATCGCATATCTTAGATTCATGCTGTACGTACATTCCTGCGATTACCTGCATATGTTATCTACTATTCACGAGTTGGCAACTCACCCCCGTTGTGCCACAGGTGTTTCAGGTTGTTCCCCAGAGTAGTCGAGGCAGGCTATTCAGTATTCATCTATCATCTTTTGCTACAGATACCGCATCAGCTCACAGTACTATTTTGATTAGGTGGGTTTTGGTGGTTTTCTGTATTTGTATTGTACCTTCGTTGTATTTGTACTCTTCATCTACTATCATGTTGTTGACCTAGAGACTTGGTGTGGACGATATTGTATATTATTTATGGATTTGTTGTCTTTTATATACAGCTTTCTCTCTACTGTCTTTATTTCTTTGCTACGGCGTCGTATATTTGTATTGTATTCATCTTGGCTAGTTTTTACAAAAAAAGGGGTGTTGCCAAAATTTTAAAGATAGAAAGTAGAACTTTTAAAGAATTTGGGTTGCGATTTCAAGTGTTTTAAAAACTTATATTATCTTTTCCGTATTTTCTTGGTTTAGATTTCTGGGTTTTGGCTTTCTTTTACTGCGTTACGTCTTTAGGCGTTGCGTAGTATTAGGGCCGTCACGGGCCAATTTTGGGTCGTGACACATAGCAAGCTTTTCTTTTGTTCAAAGAAGAAGAAGAAGATGAACAAAAGAAAAGATTGGGATAATGATCAACTCAAGAGAGCTAACCATGGGTGAGTGAGTATCATATACTAACTCATGTAGAGACATAACCATGGCTAATCCAAAATGGTTAGGTTAATTAAAATCTAAAGTAAAACAAAGTTAGTGGACTTTGTCAAAACATCCATAAGCTTCCACAAGCTTCATGCTTGTGACAAAAGCTCCACTAATCTGTAATTACCTTAAATAATTATAAACCACCATTTAAAATAGAATGGTGTATGTCTTGCACACCCATGCATGATATATCAACAACCATGATACAAAATGAAAACACATTTTAATATATATCACATATATATTAAAGTTGTGCACATGTGAGAAAAATCCTTAAGTGAACAAATGTTAGTTAATGTAAATTAGTATATCAAATATACAATTATACAATAAATTATTAAATCAACACTTGACTTAATAATCCGGTTATATCTCATATAACCGACTAACATCCAATGTATCAACTTATCGAATCAACACTTGATTCGATAACCCGGCTATATCTCATATAACCGATCGATACAAAAAGTCGCGAGAATAGAATACGGTATCACATACACGTATTATTCTCGGTCCCGCACATATCACATACGTGCTCCTATTTCGTTTTGCCTGAGCCAGTAAAACCTCTATGTAGGACTCTAAAGACTCGTCAATACGCCGGCAGTAGGTGATGATCACATCAAGCACCCACAAGCCGTCAGCGGTACTAGCTGGACGTAACGGCCACCCGGGTATTAAGCGATCAGAAGATCAGCAAGCAAGCCCGCTCCAACTCCTGTAAAAGCCTAACGGTAACACTTCCCGTACAGTCCGGTCTCCTCGTCTGATATGTTGCATATCAAGTCTAGGGGTGGTAAACGTCAGACCCCAATAACCGATAAGTCGTGCCGATGTGAGGCTCATAACCGGTCGAGAAACTACTGGTAACACTTACCAGTAAATCTCTAAATCATCCCTGGCCAGGGACTTCCCTGTTATGGCCAATCGAGCACAGTGCAACATCAACCCCCAATTCCGGGAGAGACGAAACCCCTCCTATCGCTAATTGCCTCCATGTGATTCGGGACTATACCCAAAAACCACCGTTTTGCATGCCCTCTTGGACGTGGTAAGGTGGAAATCAAAGCACAGTGGGAATCACACAAGACTCTATGACGATCTCGGGTCTACAGACTAACCTGCACAAGTGTCACCAGAGAACTGCCATCTGACGTGAGGTATAATACCATCTGGGAGTTCTCGACGAGTCCGTCCAGTGTATCCAGTCTCCACTGAGCACCCGTATACCATCTCTGATGTCAAACACCAATGGATATGGGATCATCCATCGCCCATCCTATGGGTCGAGAAGCGTATACGCTAGTCTACTCTGGTATATCGATGCCCTGTCTCGATACACCCACGACTAGGAACATAAAAGGATGTACTTATGGACTACCATGGCCCCACTAGTATGATCTGAATCATAGTCCTGGTAGTCAAGTACACATCCTAAGAGCTTTACCAACATGTAACTATAAGACAGTATCAAGAGACAAGTATACATGTTAAGATAAAGAGCAACCAGATAGCATACTATCATATCGAGCAAGAAAGTCCTCTCTATATATGTACAAGCATCCAATATAATATACATCATCTGTACAATAGTGGCCTCTAGGGCATACATACAACTAACAATCTCCCACTTGCACTAGGGCCAGCTGCTGTAGTATCGCATACCAAGCATCCCGAAGAGTTTCTCAAACTGTATCTGGGGAATGGCCTTCGTGAGTGGATCCGCAGTGTTGTTCTTCGTGTCAACCCTCCTGACCTCGATCTCCCGGCGATCAACTATCTCCCGGATCAGGTGATACCGCCTCAGAATATTCCTGGATCGCTGATGGGACCGGGTTCCTTGGCCAAAGCCACCGCTCCGTTGTTATCACAATACAGAGGTATTGGATGCTCAATGGATGGAACCACTGCAAGTTCAGTAATGAACTTCTTGATCCAGACAGCCTCTTTGGCAGCATCGTTGGCAGCGATGTATTTAGCCTCCATCGTCGAGTCTGCCACAGTTTCCTGCTTGGAACTCTTCCAGGTAATCGCCCCTCCGTAAAGGGTAAAGACAAATCCCGAGTGCGACTTAGAGTCGTCCTTATCACTCTGGAAGCTCGAATCGGTAAAGGACTCCACTTGGAGTTCTCCGTTACCATACACCAAGAGCGTCTATTTAGTCTTTCGCAAGTACTTGAGAATGCTCTTCACAGCTGTCCAGTGACTATCTCAAGGATCAACTTGATACCTACTTACTACACTTAGTGAGTGTGCTACATCAGGTCTGGTACATAGCATCGCGTACATGATAGAGCCTACAGCCGAAGCATAGGGTATCCCTTACATGCGAGCTCTCTCCAAATCAGTCTTGGGAGACATCTCTTTGGAGAGAGTGAGTCCAGAGATCGTGGGTAAGTTTCCACGCTTGGATTCTTCCATACTAAACCTCTTTAGTATGGTGTCAATGTACCTGGATTGGGACAATCCCAATATCCTTTTAGATCTATCTCTATAGATCATAATTCCCAGTATGCAGGAGGCATCACCTAGATCTTTCATTGAGAATCTTTGTGATAAGAAGAGCTTGACCGATTGCAGCATAGGAATGTCATTTCCTATCAAGAGTATGTCGTCCACGTACAATACGAGGAAGACAACCTTACTCTCTGCCACCTTCTTGTAGATACAAGGTTCATCTACGTTTTTGACGAAATCAAACTCTTTGACAACGACGTCAAAGCAGATGTTCCAACTCCGCGATGCTTGCTTTAATCCATAAATGGATTTAAGCATCTTGCATACCTTCCCGCTGCTCCCACTAGCTACGAAGCCTTCTGGCTGAGTCATGTACACGCTCTCTTCTAAATCACCGTTTAGAAAGGCGGTCTTAACATCCATTTGCCAGATTTCGTAGTCATGATATACAGCGATGGCAAGCATGATCCAGATGGATTTAAGCATAGCCACTGGAGAAAAGGTTTCGTCATAGTCCACACCTGGTCTTTGACAAAAAACCCTTTGCAACAAGTCTAGCTTTGAAAGTCTCCACTTTCCCATCTACACCAAGTTTTTTTTGAAGATCCACTTGCTCCCAATGAGTTTTACCCCTTTATGAGCATCTTCCAAAGTCCATACTTTTTTGGTGTACATGGATTCCATCTTGGTCCGCATTGCATCCAGCCATTTCACTGAGTCCCCACTCGTGATGGCCTGCTCGAAGCTAGTTGGGTCATCATCAACCATGATGCAATCCTCGCTCCCACCATCCATGAGAAAACTGTAGTATCTCTCAGGTGGGTGAGGAACCCTACTAGATCGGCGGAGTGGCTGGGGTTCATCGGGTACTACCGAATCCTCTGGTTCCACTAAATCTTCAGTTTGAGTTTGTGTAGCCAGAATTTCTTCCAGTTCTACCTCGTTGCCACTAATTTCTTTTGTAAGAAATTCCTTTTCTAAAAAAGTGGCATGCCGAGAAACTAACACCTTATGTTTCTCGCTATGGTAGAAAAGATATCCATGTGAATGTTTGGGATATCCCACAAACTTGCATAGAACTGACCATGCCTCGAGTTTGTCCGGATTTTGCCTTTTGACATAGGCCGGACAACCCCATATCTTAACTCGTTTAAGACATGGTCTCTTCCCACTCCATATCTTATATGGTGTGGCAGGTACAAATTTAGATGGAACTTGATTCAATAGGTATGTTGCTGTTTCCAGCGCATACCCCCAGAAGGAAATAGGTAACTCAGCTGTGCTCATCATAGAGCGCACCATATCTAATAGGGTGTGATTCCTCCGTTCTGATACACCATTGTGCTGTGGTGTATATGGAGGAGTTAGTTGAGAGAGAATCCCATTCTCTTTTAGGAAGTCCAGGAATTCATTGCTCAAGTATTCACCTCCTCAATCAGATCGAAGGATTTTAATACTTTTCCCGGTTTGGTTCTCGACTTCTTGTTTATATTCTCTAAATTTCTCAAAAGCTTCTGATTTGTGTTTCATCAGGAACACATACCCGAATCTAGAGAGATCGTCAGTGAATGTAATGAAGTACGAAGAACCATCCCTGGCATGTGTAGACATAGGACCGCATACATCACTATGTATCAGTCCTAAGAGTTCCGTAACTCTTTCTCCGTGTCCCGTAAACGGAGTTTTGGTCATCGTTCCTTTGAGACATGACTGGCAAGTATCATAAGATAAAAATTCAAAGGGATTCAAATATCCATCCTTATGCAACTTAGCTAGCCGTGTCGCATTGATGTGACCTAGTCTACAATGCCACAAGAAGGATTCGTTCATTTCTGAACTCTTCCTCTTGTGTGTGTTTTGTATATTAAGGACTGTAGTTTGATTGAGAACGTATATGCCATTAAATAACGAACCTGATCCAATCAACTTTTGATTCAGGAATATATTCATAACATCATCCTGTACTACAAAATTATATCCTTCTTTGCTCAATAAAGAAACTGATATAAGATTGTATATCAGGGTCGGAATGTAATAGCATTCGTTCAGAACCAATGTATTACCATTTGGTAACACAAGGTGATATTCGCCAACTGCTTTGGCTGCAACATTTGCACCATTCCCTACTGTTACGGAATGATCACCCTCTCCCAGTTCCTTACCTTTACGTAGCCCATGTAACATATTACATATATGGGATCCCGATCCGGTATCTAATACCCAGGACGTAGAGTGAACTGAGAAACAGTTCTCTGTAACGAACACACCCGAAGAAAATGCATCAACATGTACTTTCTTCATTCGGGTGGCATGGGAATCCTGGTATTCCCCTATATCCTGTTCAGTCCTATAACTCTTATAAGAAAAAACGGAACCAACGTTCCCCAGCACAGTATAACATGCGGGTTTGGTCAATACATCCATATTATTATCTTGATTAAGGCATGATATGGTCGCTACCTGGAGAGAGAGAGAAGAAAAACACTTTAGCGTATGCTCTTGCAAGATCAGATTGGTTATTATTTTATCTAATCAGGATGGCTCCCACTGTTTTTATCAAATCTTCCTTCAAACCCTAAAAGGAAAGACTAGCTGGGATTAATTACACCCTACAATTTCGCCAATCTTTCAGCCAGGCCAATGTCGGTACTTTGAGGGAGGTTCCCCGTGCTTTCGCACGGACCTAATTAAAGTAAACCTCGTTTTCTCAGAGGCGTAACCCCATTGACACCTTTCTAGACACCTACTAGATCGGCTAATTTTCCTGTGTAAAATTCTCCCAGGAGTAACAATTACTCGCAGTGGGTATCGGGATCCAACTATCTTATAGAAGTTATGCAATCTCATTGCAAATTTCAACACTTGAAATTCCCGATAATATTTTGCCCCTAACCCTTATGACCTTGACAAAGGCCAACAAATCTTAGGATGCTAGTCAAGTTCAACCTGTCATTTCTTGATTGAATCAAACCCACCCGTACGACCCTTGACAAAGGGCAACAAGGTCGTACGACTACCCCAAAACAATCTGCATCACATGCATAAGCAGATAAGCACCATTCAGCTACCGCACACTATGCCTTGACAAAGGCCAACAAACGAAGCATGAATACTAAACAGTTCCTATCTGAAATGACGGAGGACTACGACAGGTTTTTCTGAAAACCTATTGTGTAATGAACTTGATATCGTTGTAGAATCGAGTGAATTTTGAAATGGAGTGATTTTGAGACTTTTATTAGTTTTGCTAAAGAGGTCACTCCCGGTGAAGGGATCTCGGCTTTTTCCTCATCGAATAAGGTGCATGACATATCATATATATCACTATGCAAAGCAAAACTCCAAAAGCAATCAAAAAGCAAACCGAGTGTTGTAGCATCTGCCAGTTTTGCTAAAGAGGTCACTCTCGGTGAAGGGATCTTGGCTCTTTCCTCATCGAATAAGGTGCAGGATATATCATATATATCACTATGCAAAGCAAAAACTGTAGCTACCCTTTTTTAAAATTTGATTCTACAACATCTTTTAGGTTTGTTTTCTTTCATTAATCAGATTAATGAAGTCCCATCATTTAAGTCACCTAAACATCACAGATAAATACGACGTATACTTACGCCATCCGCATTCGCCTCGATGTCCCCTCATGCACCGTTAGGTTAGGTAACTAACGGCAGAGCGGGGCAGGGCTAGCGCGGGTGTAAAACATAAGTAACGTCTATATAATATATCATATATACTATATACAATATCTATCACAACATATCAAATGATCACATCACAGATATCACAGTAGAAGAATCATATGAAACATTGGATATACTAGGACGTCCGTGTTTTATTTTGAGCCTTTATAAAACACGGATTCCACGGTCGCGATGAATAGCCAAACCCACACCCCTAGACCCCTACGGGAGCGACAAGCAACCCTACCAATTCTAGAGTTAGGAGACCCGGACTCGACTCCTCGAGTTGGTCTCCCACTGGACTCTAGAACCCGGTTACTTGTGCTCTCCTCCTTGGGTCTATCCTAGTACGGAAAAATAAATAATATAAAAATGGTGACATCAACCTCATCCAGGAAGTGCCCCAATAAAAGAATATTACATACAATGAATTTTACATGAATGAAAAATAAAAACCCTCATCTCGCATAAAACCCTCGGCTATTCAAAAATGCGACGATCCAATATAACATATCCAGCAACACATAACATCACATGTCATCAACGTAAGTAAATATGCGCATCCCAATTGTCATTGACATATAGCAACGAAACCGGCGATATCACATATTACACTTACGGTCGCAGAAAAGAAAGTGTAAAACTACAACATTTGGAATCCACAATCTCTTTAGACATTGTAAATCTGAAATATCACATACTTCGCATTTCATACCTAACTATATGAATTCCACATATTGTCTCACATTCCAGATAAATAGACAGTATTAAACTTTCCGATCTAATAATCAAATACCCAAGATTTCCTAAATATCTCAACACTTGAGCGGAGTTTAAAAATTCCAGAATACATCACAGTACCAACGGTCCAGCTGTAGAAGGGTCAAGCCAACGCCTCACATGTGGCAAGCTGTACTGCCCCAAACCCTAAGGTTTAGAGGCGGTTCAGACGGTCACATAATCGAGTTAAGGTTTGTGTTCTTCCAGAGGGTCCATCGGTTTACTTGCAGTTCTTCTAGAGTGTGATGATTTTTGGTAGGATTCCTTCAAGGCTGTCACAAGATGATATTTGGATCCCGATCCTACCGTGAGTATTGTTCATCTCAGAAAACTGCATTTTAATACCACTCATTCATTATCTGTTTTGTTATATATCGGTACTATTAACCAGTGTCTACTCAGTAAATACAGATTACAGGTTTCTGTGACACAATACTGGAAACACACTCAAAATCACGGATATAACGTTTGTGAGCCGACATTACAACCGGAACAGCAAACCGATCGATATCCAAAGAGTTTATTTTTGCAACATGCATGTGTACACACTTTTTATCTAAAATGGTCCAACACATACAAGTGTGAACACCTTTTGTGATGCATGGACCATGGTGGGGCTGCCTTACCCAAGTTAGCACACACAAATGATGACTTGTGCAAGTAGTAGGCACACATGGGGGGACATGAAGGATAAATGCAAAAAGTTGTTGCTGAAGTCGAAAATTGCACCCCGGTTGACCAATTCAAAGTCAAAGTCAACCCCAAGCCAAGTGGGCCCATGCCCAGGTCGAGTCCGAACATGAAGCGGCCGGCCCTCCCCCATGCCAAAATGAAATCATGTAATAAATAATTTTTATGTAATTTTTTTATGCATGAATGTAAACAAAATCTGCATAAAGACAAATTTTTGTAAAGCCCATGGCTTATGCGCAAAAAGAAATGGCACATGAGCTATGAGATGGGCAAAATGCCATTTTGTAAAGCCCAAGGGGCTATATGTAAATATGTAAGCCTATAAAAGGCAACTTGATGATGAATAAAAGAGATACTTTTCATTCCCCCAAAAACTAGGGTTCTTTGTGCCTCTTGCTCCTTCATCAAGGTTCTAAACCTTCTTCCCTTTTTTCAATTAAATCAAGAGTTTTACTCTTCCTTTTCCAAAACTAAATAGTTTTTCACCATAAAACCCACAAAGGGGAACTTAGATCTTCCATCTGATCTTAAAAACAATAGATTTTTAAAATCTCATATTTCTTGTTCTTCAAGACCCAGCCAACAGAGGAGGAAGGAGGAGATCCATCTCCAAAACTGTAGGGTTACTAGGCACTCTAACAAGGTTCTATAAGGCATCAACCATGTCCGATTAAAATTTAAGCCGTGCCGAATAACCCTAAAGAAGATCTTTGCTAGATAATTAGGGTAACACATGCAAGTAAATAACATTTATCACTAAGTGAATACGAAATACAACCTTTGTAGATCGGTCCTTCACTTCTAAAGCTCCTTGTTGTAGTCCCTTCGCTGTGATCATGGTTCTCCCGGGCTCTTGCATGGCTTCACGAGGCGAAAGAAGCGCCCTTACTTGAAGTCTTCGAGGCCGAAGATGATCTACGTCAAGGGAATACTAACTCAAGCTACTACTTCACTAACCTAGAGAATTAGTGAAGCAAACACCCTAAACTAAAGTGCTAGTCTAGTAGAGGATGGAGAAATAGGAAGTGGGTTCTCTTTAGAATTTGATTTCTTACAATCTTTCACTCTCTTTTTAAAACCCTAGCAAGCTTTTCTTTTGCTCAAAGGAGAAGAAGAAGATGAACAAAAGAAAAGATTGGGATAATGATCAACTCAAGAGAGCTAACCATAGGTGAGTGAGTATCATATACTAACTCATGTAGAGACATAACCATGGCTAATCCAAAATGGTTAGGTTAATAAAAATCTAAAGTAAAACAAAGTTAGTGGACTTTGTCAAAGCATCCATAAGCTTCCACAAGCTTCATGCTTGTGACAAAAGCTCCACTAATTTGTAATTACCTTAAATAATTATAAACCACCATTTAAAATAGAATGGTGTATGTCTTGCACACCCATGCATGATGTATCAACAACCATGATACAAAATGAAAACACATTTTAATATATATCACATATATATTAAAGTTGTGCACATGTGAGAAAAATCCTTAAGTGAACAAAGGTTAGTTAATGTAAATTAGTATATCAAATATACAATTATACAATAAATTATTAAATCAACACTTGACTTAATAATCCGGTTATATCTCATATAACCGACTAACATCCAATGTATCGACTTATCGAATCAACACTTGATTCGATTACCCGGCTATATCTCATATAACCGATCGATACAAAAAGTCGCGAGAATAGAATACGGTATCACATAAACGTATTATTCTCGGTCCCGCACATATCACATACGTGCTCCTATTTCGTTTTGCCTGAGCTAGTAAACCTCTATGTAGGACTCTAAAGACTCGTCAATACGCCGGCAGTAGGTGATGATTACATCAAGCACCCACAAGCCGTCAGCGGTACTAGCTGGACGTAACGGCCACCCGGGTATTGATCGATCAGAAGATCAGCAAGAAAGCCCGCTCCAACTCCTGTAAAAGCCTAACGGTAACACTTCCCGTACAGTCCGGTCTCCTCGTCTAATATGTTGCATATCAAGTCTAGGGGTGGTAAACGTCAGACCCCAATAACCGATAAGTCGTGCCGATGTGTGGCTCATAACGGGTCGAGAAACTACTGGTAACACTTACCAGTAAATCTCTAAATCAGCCCTGGCCAGGGACTTCCCTGTTATGGCAAATCGAGCACAGCGCAACATCAACCCCCAATACCGGGAGAGACGAAACCCCTCCATCGCTAATTGCCTCCATGTGATTCGGGACTGTACCCAAAAACCACCATTTTGGATGCCCTCTTGGACGTGGTAAGGTGGAAATCAAAGCACAGTGGGAATCACACAAGACTCTATGACGATCTCGGGTCTACAGACTAACCTGCACAAGTGTTACCAGAGAACTGCCATCTGATGTGAGGTATAATACCATCTGGGAGTTCTCGGCGAGTCTGTCCAGTGTAGTCAGTCTCCACTGAGCACCCGTATACCATCTCTGATGTCAAACACCAATGGATATGGGATCATCCATCGCCCATCCTATGGGTCGAGAAGCGTATACGCTAGGCTACTCTGGTATATCGATGCCCTGTCTCGATACACCCACGACTAGGAACATAAAAGGATGTACTTATGGACTACCATGGCCCCACTAGTATGATCTGCATCATAGTCCTGGTAGTCAAGTACACATCCTAAGGGCTTTACCAACATGTAACTATAAGACAGTATCAAGAGACAAGTATACATGTTAAGATAAAGAGCAACCAGATAGCATACTATCATATCGAGCAAGAAAGTCCTTTCTATATATGTCCAAGTATCCAATATAATATACATCATCTGTACAATACTGGCCTCTAGGGCATACATACAACTAACAAAAAATCCCATCTTGGGAAGATCCAGAGCCAAAGGGAGAAATAAAGAAGCCCCCTTTGATCATTTCTAAACTTTTTAGGAGTTTAACTCCACAAATCGGGAGCACAACTCCCAGTGCCGGGACCAAGTCCCCTTTCTGTTTGACGCCCAGTGTCCAGCGCCCAGAGCGCTAGTGCCTACGTGCCGAGAACGTGGTGCGCCCAGCGCGCACGTGCCGAGCACGTGGTGCGCCCAACTCCCAAAGCGCTAGCGCCCATGTGCCGAGCACGTGGTGCACCCAGGGCCCAGCGCGCTCGCGCCCACGTGTCGAGCAAGTGGTGCGCCCAGTGCCTGCGTGCCATGCACGCGAGGCGCTGGCCCCCCACGCATCCTTTGGATGCCCTTTTCCCTTATATATATATATACACATGTATACACACACACACACACATACTCCATGACACTGTTCCTGTTAGAAAAAAATTTCTAACGGGGCGCTGCCCCGCACCCCGTAAGGGGGCTGCTAGCCCCCTTGACCCCTAACCCGCTATCCGGGTAGCGGGACCCCTGTAAAAACTTTGCGGGGCCCCCGATATATCCGAAACCCCTTCAAAACACAACACTTCACGTTGAGTTCGCATGACCTATTTGACCCGTTAATCGGAGGTTCTCTCGCTCCAAAGGCGAGGGGTAATTAACGGCAGCTTAGTCCGCGGCTGTCGGAGATTCGGATCCCCACAATCAATAAACACCCGCCTACCCTTTTCAGAGGGAATTTGTACTGCGCCTGACCAGCGCGCGCGTATTCCCATCTCAATGAGGTGGCGAAAAACACCCTACAGATTCTGGCACGCCCGGTGGGACCTTTCTCTCCTCCCATATTTCGGGTTAAACGTTCATGCGAACTCAATCAATATACATATCAACTTCCTGTACTGAAATCATGCTTCTTTGTGCTGGTTAACAAATTTCAAATTGCAATCTCCGGTCGCAGCAAAAATGTCTCTAAGGACAAGCTCGGCTCTCGACACAGCTCTCATCTCCTACACGATGAAGATGGACGACAGGACGGTCCTTCCGGCCAGTCTCGGGCGACAATAGGAAGAGCCGCCACTGCCATTCGTCTCTATCCTGTTCGTGTCAGCTAACGCCATCCCAGCTCCTCAAGCCCCGGTGACAGACAAACCGGTCTCGAAAGGCAAGATGCCAAATGTGGTGGTCTCGAAGGCGTCCCAACTCAAACGCAAGTCGGTGTTTGAACAACTCTCCTTGGCCCCAGCTGGGGGCAAGGCCATCAACACCACCAAAGAAATAAGGCGTCTCGAGCAAGCTCCGGCGGTGCCCCTGACAACTGCTCGATCGGGTGTCTTCTCTAAGCTCCCCGCTAATCGACCCACTGTGGCTTCCCAGGAAACGGATGCCCGCCAAGCCCTCAAAATCAAGAAGCTAAGGCAGAAAAGGCTCAGATACAGAGCCAACAAAAGGTCTAGGGCTCATACTAGGCTGAGCTTCATGAGGCTCCAAGAACAGGGTTACCCTGCCAGAGATAAAGAGACGGCTCGATATGTGGTCCACACCGTCTACATGGTCGGACAAGAAGAAACGAACCCTCCCATGCTTCACAACCATGGTGATGATATGGCGGACGCTGCCCAACGTCTAATTGGTCTAAATGATGAAGAGCTCGCTCAGGCCGATAAGCCAAAAGAGCCCGGGGTTCCTGCGGAATTGAGCTCAGGCAATAAGGATGACCCGGTTGTCATAACCGGGGCTGCAGAACAAGCATTATTCCGATGGCTTCAGAGGCAGCTTCAGGACAGGGATGAGAAGTTAGCGAAGGTACAGTCTAAGGTCGACGAATTGGCAAACGTCGCGGCAGATCTCGCGAACCAGGTTGCCCGATTGAAATTATAGCAAAATCAAATTTTGGTTTATGAGCCAGGGATTGATTCCCGGAGGAAGCCAACTGATACCCCCTTCAACCTAAGAGCGGAGCGCCTTCACGAAAAACGGCAGCGATCAGCCTCCAGTCCCTCCAATGCATACACCGAAGGGGAATCGCCTCTGAAAGAGAAGATGAAAAAAGTCTATTCCTTCAAAAGGGACAAAGTCCACAAGATATTCAGGGACGCCCTAAGAAACGGTCTACAACTGCCAGAGTTAAAAAGACCGCTGGAAGCTGTTCATAGCAGAATATTGCATTTTATAACGCCCATTCTTACGCTCGTGTGTTTATAGGTAGGTGCTTTTAATCCGTGTTTGTTACATGTTTACAGAATACAGGTTTCCAGTACAAATATTGCAAATCAGGATAAAATCTCCACAGTTACGCCAAAAGCAGAACATCTGTCGACAGCAGATAAAAGCCGGATACCGTTCATCCATATCCGTCCAGTACCGAGTACCGATTCCCGATGTAAGACATGTGACAGTAGTCATTCGTGTCTGGGACAAGCACAGAGCACGAGGAGGGCTGCACATGAATCAATGGGTGCGCGGAGCTCGAGGGAGATAAAAGTCAAAAGTAAAGAAAAGAGTGCAATCTTGGACTTGGAAATCTGGAGATATTCTGAAGACTTTTGTGCAGTTTAAAGTTGGCAAACACGAGGAAACAGGGAACCAGGGAAAATGACAAAACCTCACATCATAACACCACTATAGGGCGCGGATCCGCGGCCAAAGTGGGGTCCAGGCCGCGGATCCGTGGCCGTACGGTGGCCTCGTTCTGTCATTTTTCTGGGGTGTTTTGGTCTTTTCACATGTGGTCTGGTGGTTGCCCTAGAACTCCACTCTCCTGCCTATAAATACAGCAGAACTTGCCAAAGCCAAGGGGGATTCTTTTGGTTCATTCTTGTAGCCTCTTTTGTTAGGATTTTGTATAGTTCTTCTTCTTCTTCTTCATTCCTCTTCCATTAAATTGTAGTGAGATCTTTTGAGTGGGAGATTAATGAAGATGATGGCTTTGTATCATTCTCTTGTGTTTCTTCTTCCTCTTGAGATTCTTGCTTTCCCTTGCTCATTCAACCTCTTCATTGAGCTTGAATGGTTAAGGGTTAGTTATTGATCTCAAGGGTCGTATTTTCTCACGGGACTAGCACTTCATTTCACATGCGTTCTCTACCCTTCCCTTGATCTTGCAACCTCTTCATTGAGCTTGCAAGTTTAAGGGTTAGCTATTGATCACATGCTTGTCTTGAGTCCTAGTTTCGTATTCTTTTTATCGCTTTTTATTAATTGCTTTTTATTACCTTGTCTTTTTATTACTTGCAATTTATTTCATGCATTTATTTTCATGCACTTTAATACTTGTATCTTTTCTTTTCTTTGTTCTTTTCATTTTGGTTTCTTTTGTTCATTTTGTAAATGTTGTAATTATTGTTGTTGTTAAGAATTAATACGGTATTGTAAGTTAACGTTTCTTTGCCAATTCCTTTTTCCGTTATTTTCCATTTGAATTTCGCCCAAACCATACGCAAGCGCTCCGTTAGGCACCGTACCCTGACAAGGTAACGGTGATTCCTAACCGCGACCGGTTGCGTCCGGTTTGGCCGGAGGCGAAAGCAAGAGACAAGAACGGAAGGACAAGGGTAAATAAGCCGGATTCCACGAATACCGCGCTTAAATCCCCTAATCCCCGTTGTTGCCAATTGCTTAGCTTCAATTGGTCAAGACTCGGCTCAAAGGTTTTGAGTACGGATTTCTTAGCTTACAATTTCGTATCTTTTCTTAACAACCTTATACTTGCAGATAAACACATAGGTTAGATCAAACAACATACAGATTCTTTATTGACTCGTCTAAGACAAGAAGGTAAGATACCACCATCTCCCTGTGGACCGACCCGTGCTCACCGGCTAGCTGCATAGCGACACCGTCCTGATCGCGGTTACACTTTAAATCTTTGAACATCCGACACGCCAAAAGCGTGCGATCAAATGGCGCCGTTGCCGGGGAGACGGTAGCGTATTTTCTTTCTTGTTATTCGGGTTAATATTCTTTTTGTATATAAAAAAAATATATATCTTTTTTTTTTATCATTTTTGTGGGCAAGTGTGCAGATTTTTGCAGATTTGCAAACTGCGATTGTGGGAGCAAAGTGTACATTCAAGGCTAAGGTGATTGCAAAGTACAGTGCCAAAGATCCGGGTAGTTTGACCCGCGCAAGCGAACCATCAAGCTTACCGGATTTGATTCAACGGGGGTTTCTTAACCCAAAACTTAACGGTACGTATTTTACTAACACCTTCTTCTCAAATCCGACGCGTCCAATATACTATTCTTTTGCAGGATTCTTTGCAAGTTCGCTAGCAAACAAAAAAAAAATTGACTAACCCGTATTTGTTGCAGTGCCGCGCTTAAACTAAAAAACGATTGTTTTATTCTTTATAGAATTTTTTGAATTGTGCATTGCATCAATTAATACGGACTTAAGGGCAAGCGAACCCCACAACATACGGTAAAGGATTTCATCACCTTTTTTGTGGCCCACAAATCACGAACTTGAGCATAACGTTTACCCGCACAAATTTTAAAAGAAATTAGACTTTAAGCCTTAAGGACTTCGCGCTCACTAGGAGAAGTTAACTGTATTTAGAAGCTTGCTTAACGGTATATTGTTTACGGGGTGTCTAGGAAAGTGTTAACGGCGAAACCGCCAAAAGAGAAAGGGTTATTTAATTAAGGAACTTCGCGAAAGCGTTGGAAAACCTCCCCTTATCTCTGCACTTACCTGGCCTCGTGATCAGTGTATCTTGAGTCTGTTTCTCGACACAGTTTAACTTCGACAATCAAGTTCTTGAGCAGGTCTAGTTGACCTAGGTGAACCCTAGAACGATTAAGTGTGTGGTATTTTTGTGTCATGATTATTTTTGTCCATATTCTTTTTGTGTGTATACTTCATTCTTTTTGTTCATATTTAAAAAAAAAAATCACATTCTTTTTCCCCTCCTTTTCTCTACCTTTCTTTCATTCTCTCTTCATATCATGGGTACTCCACCTCGCAAAACTCTTGCCGAACTTTGGTACCCACAACCAGACATAACTTCCTACGGTTCTTGTTTTGGTCGAACTTCGAACGACCCCTCCATGCCAAAAATTTCATTGAGAGATCGGATAGACGCGTCTAGGACAAACAATTTGACTCCGCAATTCACTTCGTATCAACCATTTCAAACAGTCACCCCTTCTTACGTTGATACCCCTTCTTCGAGTCATGTTCCCACTCCAAGACTTATGTCTATTGCTGAACGTATTGAACAATCTCGTAGCCGATCTTTCACTCCTTTCACCACTACAAATTCTTGGGACCAACAAATCCATTCACCTTCTTATCCCAATGTTGATCCCACTCCTGTCCAGCCATTCAATTCCTACCAATCCTACCCTACTTTTTCACCTTCCCTAGACATTGCATCAGAACCGCCATTTGGGAGTTTTCAGTATCCAAACAACTTTGAATCTTTTACTGAAACCCCTTCACAACCCATGTCTAGTCTAGAACAGTCATTGGAAGACTTTAGGGTAGCGTCAAGCCAACAAATGATGGATTTGAATGCGTCCATGGGCGCCCTCATGCAACCTAGTGACCCGGTAGCTAGTTTTCAACTAGATCCAACTTTTTCAATGTATGATGAGGCGGCAGGACAGGCTGTGAATTTGAGTGGAGAGAGTGAGATGTACCCCCTTCCAAATCAAACCTACTCGTCTCAAATTGAATCCCACAACTCCTGTTTTGAATGTCTATCAAGTGTCCCAAATGAATTATCAGTTGAAGATAGAATGTTGAATGAGTTGTGCGACTTCGTAGTGTTTGATTTGCCCGATTGTGAAGGGTCTCTTCCAAGTGAAACCGATCCTAAACCTTTTGACCTCTACACCTCCACTCTAGAACCCGAATCGATTGAAATCCATGCTTTTGTTGAGGTGTCTGAGAATATAGATTTTCACTTGATCGAGGATATTGACGCTGGGAACATTTTGGATGATGAACCCGTAGATTTGGCTGAGTTTGTCTCTTCAAATCATCATCCCGAGTCTTTAACTGTTTTTCCCGAACTTCATATGCGTCTGGATTTTGAAGAAAAATGCATGGATGAGATAAATTTTGAGGATATTTTTGAGGATGAAACAGTTCTAGATGATGAGTCGGATTTTCCAATTCATCCTGTTCCTTTCACTGACCGTGTACACCCTCCTGAACCCTTAACCGATACCCTTCCCCAGCCACTTCCCTCCATCCTTTCCATCGTTCCGACCTTGCAAGAACCCGTCTCACTTACATTTCATATGTATGGTTTACCAAGTTCGGCGTGCCCATGGTTTCTTACGAATCTTGAGGGATTTGACCCAATCTCTCGACGAGTTAATAGATTAGCACATTCGCTGTTTACACATCGCTCATCACAAATTGTGCTAATCTATTCACTCCATTTGCACCCTCAAGTTCGTATTCCACTTCTTTTTCCCTTCCGCCATTCTTCTTCTCATCTACCGAGACCGCATTCCACTTCTCTCTACATACGGTTTCGCGTAGTCTCCATTTCTTACCTCTTCGCCTTCTTTCACCAACCACTTCTTTACCATGATAAAATCTTTGAATGGTTGGTGTTAACTTTTGGCCTGTGTAAGGCCTTGTATAGATTGATACTGTTCTTTCCCCCCTAGTCCTGAACTTCAACGCTTAACAGTGGAAACACTGTTTTACTTAAGTTTGGGGGGGCACATTTTTTGTACATATTTTTGTTTTCCTTTTTGTATATAATTTGTTTTTAGGGGGAGCGCCGACAATTTTGACCCTCTTGGTATAGCCTGACAGTGAGGGCACTGTCAAGTTTAAGTTTGGGGGTGTGCTCGATAAGCTTTCTTCCTTCGCATTCATTTGTATATTTTGCATTTGCATACCTTATTTGAAAAACCCATAAAAATCAAAAAATTTCTAAAAATATAAAAACTTTTTTGTCAAGTTAGCTTGTGGAAGAACTCTGATTCAACATTCGACGGTTTTTGTTTGAAAAGATAGGAATAACTAAATCCTATGTTTGGATTTTGAAAACCTGAAAGATAACTCTCCTTTGAAGTTAACTATAGCTGATATACGTCTTTACATTACACTACACGTGTTGTGAGTCTTGGAAATTAGATGACAAGTCTTTAATGTTTAAAAAACATTTAAATAGATAAATGATTTTCTGAGGATCAAATAGGTTTGTTATGAAATAAGTAATATATCAAGAATAGTTTATGAAGTAAGTGAATATGAAGGAATGTTATTGATGCCTTAATTGGAACTAAGTCTGAAAAATAACCCATCTGAAACTTGATTGGAATGATTACACACCGAACCCACTAAACACGTCTTTTATCCAAAAAATAATTGAACTACCGGTTATATCTTCGTTCGTATTGAATCATCATGTTTTTCACGCCAAACTGTCTTTTGTTTTTGGACCTAGGTAACTTGAGTAATTAAGTCCGCTGGGGTGTTTCTACACCTAATGCCCTAAAACCAACTGGTTTGGGTGCATTGGCCCAAAGCTCGCTAAGAAGCCTAGAAAGTCCAGATAAAAACAAAGTCAAGCAAGTGTTCTCTCCGAGTTAAAATTCCTAACGGTTCTTTGTGTGAGAATAATCTTGATAAAAGACAAGCTTTTATAAAAAAATTTTAACGGAGATATGAAGGTTTTACTCTATGATAAAGACTATTGCACGTTCACAGAGGTGTGTATGAAATGAAAATAAGAAAAAGGTGGAGTGAAGAATAAGACCTAGTTTCCTGTTAGGGAAGACAGAAATTCTGAAGTTGAAACTTTACTGGAAAACGAAACATGAAAAATGCTTAACTCTTTATAAAACTTATGTGATCCTTTTAAAATTGTTATCTGGGCTTTATTGTGTGACATAATGACTTTATTCGACCTTTCGGGAACTTAACGACACTATTTTGCACTGCACGTAAAGACATATAAAATCTGTAGTTAAATAAGAAGAGAGATGTGAAAAATAAAGGTTCGATTGTCTAAACTTAGGATTATAGAATTGTTATTTTCTGAAACAAAACTTTAGGGGCTTGAATCTTAGTTATTTTACAAAACTAGCTTGACCGGATTTTGTGGGTAGTATGTGCTGAAAACCCTCAGGAGACAACACTCCTCCTACTAGGGACACGTAGAGGTTTAACGGCTTGTTGCACATGCTCAGTGCAATCGCGTTCCCTGCGAAAGTGCGGTTATCATTTTATTTTTGTGAATAATTGGTTTTGCTCGGGACGAGCAAAAGTTAAGTTTGGGGGTATTTGTTCATAGCAGAATATTGCATTTTATACCGCCCATTCTTACGCTCGTGTGTTTATAGGTAGGTGCTTTTAATCCGTGTTTGTTACATGTTTACAGAATACAGGTTTCCAGTACAAATATTGCAAATCAGGATAAAATCTCCACAGTTACGCCAAAAGCAGAACATCTGTCGACAGCAGATAAAAGCCGGGTACCGGTCATCCATATCCGTCCAGTGCCGAGTACCGATTCCCGATGCAAGACATGTGACAGTAGTCATTCGTGTCTGGGACAAGCACAGAGCACGAGGAGGGCTGCACATGAATCAATGGGTGCACGGAGCTCGAGGGAGATAAAAGTCAAAAGTAAAGAAAAGAGTGCAATCTTGGACTTGGAAATCTGGAGATATTCTGAAGACTTTTGCGCAGTTTAAAGTTGGCAAACACGAGGAAACAGGGAACCAGGGAAAACGACAAAACCTCACATCATAACACCACTATAGGGGCGCGGATCCGCGGCCAAAGTGGGGTCCAGGCCGCGGATCCGCGGCCGTACGGTGGCCTCGTTCTGTCATTTTTCTAGGGTGTTTTGGTCTTTTCACATGTGGTCTGGTGGTTGCCCTAGAACTCCACTCTTCTGCCTATAAATACAGCAGAACTTGCCAAAGCCAAGGGGGATTCTTTTGGTTCATTCTTGTAGCCTCTTTTGTTAGGATTTTGTATAGTTCTTCTTCTTCTTCTTCATTCCTCTTCCATTAAATTGTAGTGAGAGCTTTTGAGTGGGAGATTAATGAAGATGAGGGCTTTGTATCATTCTCTTGTGTTTCTTCTTCCCCTTGAGATTCTTGCTTTCCCTTGCTCATTCAACCTCTTCATTGAGCTTGAATGGTTAAGGGTTATTGATCTCAAGGGTCGTATTTTCTCACGGGACTAGCACTTCATTTCACATGCGTTCTCTACCCTTCCCTTGATCTTGCAACCTCTTCATTGAGCTTGCAAGTTTAAGGGTTGGCTATTGATCACATGCTTGTCTTGAGTCCTAGTTTCGTATTCTTTTTATCGCTTTTTATTACTTGCTTTTTATTACCTTGTCTTTTTATTACTTGCAATTTATTTCATGCATTTATTTTCATGCACTTTAATACTTGTATCTTTTCTTTTCTTTGTTCTTTTCCTTTTGGTTTCTTTTGTTCATTTTGTAAATGTTGTAATTATTGTTGTTGTTAAGAATTAATACGGTATTGTAAGTTAACGTTTCTTTGCCAATTCATTTTCCCGTTATTTTCCATTTGAACTTCGCCCAAACCATACGCAAGCGCTCCGTTAGGCACCGTACCCTGACAAGGTAACGGTGATTCCTAACCGCGACCGGTTGCGTCCGGTTTGGCCGTAGGCGAAAGCAAGAGACAAGAACGGAAGGACAAGGGTAAATAAGCCGGATTCCACGAATACCGCGCTTAAATCCCCTAATCCCCGTTGTTGCCAATTGCTTAGCTTCAATTGGTCAAGACTCGGCTCAAAGGTTTTGAGTACGGATTTCTTAGCTTACAATTTTGTATCTTTTCTTAACAACCTTATACTTGCAGATAAACACATAGGTTAGATCAAACAACATACAGATTCTTTATTGACTCGTCTAAGACAAGAAGGTAAGATACCACCATCTCCCTGTGGACCGACCCGTGCTCACCGGCTAGATGCATAGCGACACCGTCCTGATCGCGGTTACACTTTAAATCTTTGAACATCCGACACGCCAAAAGCGTGCGATCAGAAGCGAATATGACTGACGACCCCAAATACTGTCCCTATCACAGAGTGATAGGTCATGCCATTAAGGACTGCTTCGTCTTCAAAGATTGGGTCGAAAGGCAATACAAGACGGGAGAGATAGAACTGTCTAAAGGCGTGCTAGCAAACAGTCAAGCTACGACCGCCGATTTCACACAGATGGAGACCGAAGCCTTTCGGGAACCCAATTCTCTCAGACATGTGCCATTATCTGAAAAGGGCGAACCAAAGTCTGGTCGACCTCAAGGACCACATCAGTAAGGGCACCTACTCTAATGGAGAGAAAGAAGAATGTGTACTCCTTCAGGAGGGATGAGGTCCGCAATATATTCGAGGAAGCCTTGAACAACGGTCTACAACTGCCTATTCCGAAGAGGCCACATGAAATGAATATGACCGACAATCCCGTATACTGCCCATACCATAGGGTGGTGAGTCATGCCATCGAAGACTGCTGTGTTTTCAAAGATTGGGCTGAGGACCAATACAAGCTTGGAAAAACCTCACGGTTCTCGGATGTATCGGCAAGCCACAGAGCTACGGTCATCAACAAAGCTCCGCCAAGATCAAAGTTCAATGAGATGGGATAAGAAAAGAGGACCACCACGTCGTTAAACTGGGAACACCAGAGGACCACCACTTCATTAAACTGGGAACAATCGACCTCTATGTCGTTAAACTGGGAATGTAAGAATATGTAAATAGAAAAAAAAAGTGTAAATAAAAGAAATAAAAGAAAAGACGAAATGATGGGGCAACACGCAATAAAAATCAGCGAGTCAAATAAAAAAACGGCGAATGATGACTTGCTCCTGGTACCATATTCCAGTGCAGCGATGCAGACGCCAACCAAAATCCAATCTCCCAAAATTCTCCCAGCCCTACGGTTGGCCCCCAAATTGACTACCGTATACAATCCACGGGCTCAAATAATTCTCATCATACCCAGGCCCCATCGCAGCCACCAGTTCCGCGGCTGGTCTCCGCCCTCGGAATTATGCTCCATTGGAAAGACCCACTCATGTGTCCTTACGAAACATGAGGAGAACAAACCTTCGTGGGATCCTTACGACTCACAAAGGAAAAACACACTTAGGAGTCCTCACGACTCCTAAGGAGAAAATACACCTACGAGATCCTTTCGACTCGTAGGGAGAAAATGCTTTTATGGGACCCTCACGGCTTATAAAATTGAAAAGCCTTAGGTGATAGGGACCTAAACTTATCTCCTAAGCCATCGCTCCCCAACAGGAAAAGGCAAAGGATGAATTGCTCTTGGCACATGTGCTTCAGTGTTAGCAACGCCGATGCCCACCCTACCCCAAAATTCCTAAACTTCCGATTCAATAGACCTCTAAGTCTTTAAACTGGAAACCAATGAACTCTAAGTCGTTAAAACTGGAACCGATGACCTCTAAGTCGTTAAACTGGAAAGAGATGACCTCTAAGTCTTTAAACTGGAAAACAGATGACCTCTAAGTCGTTAAACTGGGAACAGAAGACCTCTAAGTCTTTAAACTGGAAAACAGATGACCTCTAAGTCATTAAACTGGAAACAGTAGACCTCTAAGTCTTTAAACTGGAAACAGATGACCACTAAGTCGTTAAACTGGAAACCGAAGACCTCTAAGTCGTTAAACTGGGAACAAATGACCTCTAAGTCTTTAAACTGGGAAACAGATGACCTCTAAGTCGTTAAACCGGAAACAATAGACCTCTAAGTCTTTAAACTGGATACAAATGACCTTTAAGTCATTAAACTGGAAATAGATGACCACCACGTCGTTAAACTGGAAACAATTGAACACTACGTCGTTAAATTGGAAACAGATGACCTCTAAGTCTTTAAACTGGAAACATATGACCTTTAAGTTGTTAAAATGGAAATAGATGACCACCATGTCGTTAAACTGGAAACAGCTGACCACCACGTCGTTAAACTGGAAACAATTGACCACTACGTCGTTAAACTGGCAACAGATAACCCCTAAGTTATTAAATTAGGAATGATGGAAATCCACTCATGTGTCCTCACGATGCATGAGGAGAACAAAACTTGCGAGATCCTTACGACTCGTAAGAAAATGCCTTCGTGGGATCCTTACGACTCACAAAGGAAAAACACACTTGGGGGTCCTCACGACTCCTAAGGAGAAAGTACACCTACGGGATCCTTACGACTCGTAGGGAGAAAATGCTTTTATGGGACCCTTACGGCCCATAAAATTGAAAAGCCTTAGGTGATAGGGATCTAAACCTGTCTCCTAAGCCATCGCTTCCCAATAGGCAATGGCGAATGATGAGTCGCTCCTGGTAGCATATTCCAGTGCAGCGATGCAGACGCCGACCAAAATCCAAATCCCCGTGGGGAATGATGATTCGCTCCTGGTACCATATTCCAGTGTAGCGATGCGGACGCTAACCAAATTCCAAATCCAATACCCCAACGGCGAATGATGAGTCGCTCCTGGTACCATATTCCAGTGCAGCGATGCAGACGCTAACCAAATTCCAAATCCCATACCCCAACGGCGAATGATGAGTCGCTCCTGGTACCATATTCCAGTGCAGCGATACAGACGCCAACGAAGTCCCGAAATTTTTCCGGCCCTACAGTCTGGATCATACATCCTGCAAAACCATATACAATCTATGGGCGTAAAACAATCCCAATCTCTCCCAAGTCTTACCGGTGAGACCATATTCAAAGTCCTACCAAAAATAAAATAAAAAAAATAAATTAAAAAAAATGGTATGTCCACAAGCAAAATGGGCACGGATGAAAACCAGAAAGGACTCTGTGAGTAAAAACAGCAGGACTGCCGGCGAGTTTGTGAAAACCCGAAAGGGCGCAAACTTGTAAAAAAAAAGAGATGAAATGCACTCGCAAAGTCCTCTCGACTTTGTGAGGAGAAAATTCCCGCGTGAGATCCTTACGACTCATAAAGGAGCAACACACTTGGGGGTCCTCACGACTCCTAAGGAGGAAATACACCTACGGGATCCTTACGACCCGTAGGGAGAAAATGCTTTGTGAGACCCTTACGGCTCACAAAATTGAAAAGCCTTAGGTGATAGGGACCTAAAACCTGTCTCCTAAGCCATCTCTTCCTGATAAGCAAGCACAAATGATGATTCGCTCCTGGTACCATATTCCGGTGTAGCGATGCTAATGCCAAGCAAAAACCAATTCCCAAATCCTCCCGGGGAAAATGATGAGTTGCTCCTGGCATTATTCCAGTGCAGCAATGCAGATGCTAAACAAAAACCAAAATCCCAAAATCCTCTCAAAGACAGATGATGATTTGCTCCTGGTACCATATTCCAGTGTAGCGATGCTGATGTCAACCCAAATCACGATCAACAAGTCAACTTCAACTCCGACACCGCAGAAAGCGGAGCAAGTCAGAATCCAATCTCGACACCGCAAGAAGCGGAGCAAGTCAAGTTCACCCCTGACACTGCATGAAGCAGAGCAAGTCAAATCAAGGGCGTCGACCGTCCATGTCGTAAAAAGGGCAGTGCAGGCTTCCTACAAAGCAGGAACCAGATCACTCTGGGCCAGGGAAAAGTCTACCATGGACACTCCGTCTCGGAGACGCGTCAAGCGTCGACCGTCCATGTCGCAAAAAGGGCAGTGCAGACAAATCGGGAACCAAATCACTCCGGACCAGAGCGTCGACCGTCCATTTCGCAAAAAGGGCAGTGCAGGTGATTGATGTGAAAAAGTGTTTGTAGTATAACCGCAATCAATAACGGTGTCTCGTGTAGCTAGACCGAGATGAGTATGGGTCGTCCTCTGGGAAACGTTGAATATTTTATTCTTACTTTAGACGTGTTGAGAAAGAAAGGAGGAAGAATAAAGAATGGTGAAGAATGGTTGTAGGATCTAGATCTACGTTAAACACAGATGTAAAATATGTAAGTCCACGTTACCTCTCCCGGTTCTTTCGGGCTTGCGGAAACGGTAAAAAATGATTTTTAGGGTTTAGGTAACATGGACTACGAAAACGGATCTTGGCTAAACTACACACTAGCAACTAACAAGAGAGTTATCTACTCGGTTAGGGGTTATACCTCAACTTGAACTCCTTTTCTTTGACTCTTGATGGTAGTCGGATGATGCTTTCCTCGT
This sequence comes from Agapanthus africanus, assembly GCA_030015575.1. NCBI lineage: Eukaryota > Viridiplantae > Streptophyta > Magnoliopsida > Asparagales > Amaryllidaceae > Agapanthus > Agapanthus africanus. The sequence goes on along the minus strand of JASDDO010000031.1, from coordinate 172,024,627 downwards.
TGCCTTCTCTTGTCGAAGATGGATCCACCTGAGGGTTTCTTCCTTGAGCTCCTTTCTCGAACTTTGAGAAAACTAAAGTCTCCGGCTTGCTAGACCTTTAACCTTAGGAAGAGTAGAGAGTGGCTTAGGGTGTTTTATCTCCAAGGAGATGTTTCTCAACACATGAGAATTGTTCTCCTTGAACTAGAGGAGGAAGAAGAAGAAGAGAGGAGAGAGAATGATTATCATAGAATGAGATGGTTTTTTACAACCATAACAAATATATGTGAATTAATCAATTAAAAAAATTAATCAAAATAAAAAAGGTGATGGTATGTTGAAATGACCATTATCATTTCACATTAAATGAATTTTGCAAAGATCAAAGAGCATCTTTGCTTGAAATGATGATGGTCAACCTTTCAACCTTGGTCAACAAGTCAACAACCCTAACCATGACACAATTTCATTTAATTAATATTATTAATTGATATTTCACATATCCATTAGGGTTTGGAAAAAGACAACTGTCAACTGTGCATACACACCCGTTCCGAAACCCTAATGAAAATCCTCTTCCTCCGCCTCAATCAATTGTGCATACACACCCGCATTCGTGTTCCGAGGAACATGAATACTATGAGATAAAACTAACCCCAAAACATATACTAGGATCTGGCTCAAACCAGAGCCCGCTAGTAATGTCTGTCCGGACGCCAAACGTGCACAAGTGCGCGGATGTGAACGAACCCTGTCGCAAAACCATGCGACCTCTACTCTGTTTTGCCCAAAGGAGAATAACCCTCTATGTGGGAATCTATTCACTCGACACTACGCTGGCAGTGAGTTTAACCACAGACCGCAAGCGGCACTGGCTGTACGTAACGGTCCCCAGGTAGATGCCGATAAGAAGACTGACGAGGTAAACCCATCTGAACTCCTACTGAGCCTGTATGTGACAGTCTCCGTACAGTCCGGTCTGTTCGTCTGAGAACATCGCATGGCGGGCCTAGGGGGCGGTAAACGCCAGTCCCCTACTAGCGGTACAAGTCGTGTCGGAGTGTAGCCCAGAACACCTGAGATAACACTGGAAACCTACCAGTCTATCTCGCTTGCCCTGGCCAGGGACTTTGTGTAATGGCTCTCCTAGACACAGCGCGATATCAACCCCCAATACCGGGAGAGACGAATCCTGTCTAACCGTCACTGCCTCCAAGTGCTTCGGGACTGCACCCAAAAACTACCTGTTTGCACGACTCCTTTGAGACGTGGTAGGGTAGTAATCAAAGTACAGTGGGAACACACTTGAGGCGAAATGACAGTGTCAAGTCAACGGACTAAGCTGTACTCATGTCATCTGGGAACTGATAACTGACGATAGGTATAATACCAACCAACAGTTCCCAACGAGTCCTGTCCAGTGTACTCATAACCTAACGAGCACTCGCATACTATCTCAAGTACGACGTACTGACGGCTGTGGGACAGACCGTCTCCCAAGCTGGGATAATAAGCGTATACGCTAGTATACTCCGGAGTATCGATGCCCTGTCTCGATAGTCCTGAGACTAGGGACCTGCATAAGGATGTGCTTATAGATTACCCAGCCCCTACGAGTGTGACTGCCATCACATCGCTGGTAATCAAGCAAAGATCCTAAGGGCTCCACTAATGTGTAAAGGCGATATGCTAAAAGAAACACATGCACACATTAAAGCAGAAACAAACCAAGTAGCATACTACCATTTTGAGCAAGATTGTCAATACAAGGTGAATATCCCAAGCTTCCATTAAGTAATATACATATTAGTATGATACAGTAATTGCCTCTAGGGCATATACACTAACAAAATATAGATCTAGATTAACTACGGAAGTAAGTTTAATATTAAAAGGGGGCTTGTAGGGTTCATTGGGATTTAGTAGTTATGGATGATTAATTAAAGATTACTCTTTTTATCCTTTAATAGATTTAAAACTAGAACGACAGTGATGCATGTAGATTAGGGTTTCTGGAGGGAAAAAGGGTTCCCACTCTTATCCCCTATCTCGACATGGAACTCCGTTCATATCTAGCCTTTACCAAAACAATAGTTAATCTAATCTTTAATTGTGGTCGCGATTATCAATGAATTGATAGCGCGCCCAATTAGGATGTTAACTATTCTTTTGATAAAGTTTATAAACTTTATAGGACTTAAAAAGAGTTTGAGGATCTTCATCATCCATTACCCTACCCTAATCCCATGAACCCTAACAAGCGAAGAATTACTCGCGCATGTTGGGAGAAGAAGAGATGGAGAGAGAAATCATATTAAAACTACAAAGAGATAGAATAAGAAAAGAAACTACCTTTATTAATCAACAAAATTTATTTACACTTTGTTCCCTTAGAAAATGATTACAAAATGCTAGTTTGCTTCTCGATCTCTTCTAAGGAGGTAGATGAACAGTTGATGATCAGCCTGGATGCGTGGGCCTGTCGTGGACTTCGTGATCTCTTCAGCTTGATCATTTTTCTAAGAGGCTCTCAGTCCTTATTTATAGTCACAGAGCCAGAACCCTAGTTTCTTAATATGGAAACTAGTTGTTAGGATCCTAACCACCAAAATCCCATATCTCAACTCCTCAAATCCGCGGTGGAACCGCGGCCGTTGGATGGGTTTGACTGTGGATCCGCGGTCTTATGGTGGGATCTTGGCCTTAAATTTCTTGTGGCTTCTTCTGGTGACACGTGGTGATCTTTTGAATCTCTGAAAACTGAAAATCTTTTCTACTTCACTGCCAGAATTGATTTCTTTAGTTTACTTTCTTAATTAGGCAGGTTTTTTTTGCCAACTTTGATTTCCTTGATTTCAGCCCTGCAAATTCTGCACAATATCTCAACAAATAATATTAGTAGAGTTTGTTTTATTGGGATATTGACTTAATCATTAAGAATTGGTCAAAGGTATTTAATAAGGTAAGCATATTTAAATGGGCCAAATGTTACATGGATATTATATGCTTACTTTTTCCTACATAATGTTAATTATAATATATAAACACATAAAAATGGTATTTTTATAGATAAACCCTCATATGTATCATATATTATAATAAACACCTTTATAATATAGAAATAGTAGGAAAAATGACATATTAAATGTGCAGTTTTATCAACTGAACAAATACCCCCAAACTTATCTTTGATCGTCCCGAGCAAACTAGTTTATTCAAGAGAAGGAGAAAAAGAAAGGAGAAAGCTAAGCACACTTTCGTAGGAAACACGATTGCACTGAGCACGTGCAACAAGCCGTTAAACCTCTAGGTGTCCCTAGTAGGAGGAGTGTTGTCTCCTAAGGGGTTTCAGCAGATTACACCCACAAAATCCTATAATAAAAGAGAGATGGTGAAAGTTACATGCAAAGATAAGAACTATAAAAGAAAGAACTTGAAAATAAGAGTTTCCAACATACTAGCTTTTCGGTTGTCATGAGCCCTATCTTAATAGTCATGAAAAGATGTTAGAAATCACATCATCCCTCAATAAAACATCGTCTTTATTCTTCATTCCTATCTTTCTTCCAAACACCAATCATATAACCCTACGTGTGTGTAAAAGACATCCTTACACTCGGATAATTCAATTCAAGCTATCATACTCTTGTCCATCTACCTCAGTACTTTTTAATTGATATTTAGATGGAATTTGCTCACACATTTTTCATGCGACCGTTAATACTTCTTGAGGTACTAACCGACCGAGTACTCATGTGATCGCTTATACGGTGTATTTAGTATTTTCCTCGTCTTGCACCACCTAAGGCTTAGCGGTGACTCCCAAACCAGTTGGTCTAAGGCACTAGGTGATGAAGCACCCTCCCTATATTTTTTTATTGCTGCCTTAGCGATAATAAAACCAGTGTTCATTTTTCTCACCATTTTATCTTTTATTTTCCATTTATTATTTTCTTCATACTTTGGCTTTTAGACAAGAGCATTTCAAGGTATCCTCTACTATCCCGAGTTTCAAGATGTGTGTAAGTGCATATAGTGTAAGTCTATGTCACGCACCCCACGAGCTTGCGGGAAGGTGGAATATATGAAAAACAATTATCAAAGTTTCGTAACACGGACTTGAGCACACGGATCGTGTCTAAACCATTACTAGCAAACGACGAAAGGTTAACTACTCGGATACGAAGTTATACCTCACGTTACTTGTCCTTCAGGTCTTCATCACTATCCTCCACTCCTCGTAGGCTCTATGGAACGTCGGCACCTCAACGGCCTCTTCGAGTCAAAGACGATCTACCCGAGAGCTCCTACTCCAAGCTTGACCTCTAACTTGAGGTAACTAGGTTACTCAAAGTGCTAATCTAAGCAACCTAGGGGATATAGAGTTGGATTATGGATTAACAAGTCTTGCTAACCCTTGATCTCAACACATGAGAGGTTAGGGTTAGGATTTGAAGAGAGAGAGAGAGCTTGAGGAGAGAGAAGGTGAGAATGAGAATCCTTTTGGATAAATGATATCATTTGTGTATATATGAAACATATCATATATATTAAATGAATAACAAATAATGATATATCATCATGTTTCATTAATACACTAAGTGATTCATCTCATAAGTCATATGAATCATAAATGAATCATTAACTCCATGGATGATTCACTATCATGACTCATTAATCCAATAAATGCAAATGCCACCTTACCTTCCAAGTCATCTTCCTTCAAGAAGCTTCCCGACAAATTACGAGAACGCCCCTCCTATCCGTGAAAACACAGAAAAACTTTAGACTGTATAAATCCATTAATCCGATACTAGAATCTGGCTTAAACCAAAGCCGACTAGTAAAAACTGTCCGAACATTGTACGTGCGTAAAAACACGTATGCGTCCGAACCCTGTCGTAAAACCATACGACCTCTATATCGTTTCGCCCGAAGCAGGGAAACTCTCTGTGTGGGACTCTAAAGACTCGACACTACGCTGGCAGTGGGTTTAACCACAGACCGCAAGCGGCACTAGCTGTACGTAACAGTCCCCAGGTAGATATCGATAAGAAGGCCGACGAGGAAACCCATCCGAACTCCTACTGAGCCTGCTGTGACAATCTCCGTACAGTCCGGTCTGTTCGTCTAAGACTATCGCATATCGGGCCTAGAGGGGCGGCAAACGTCAGTCCCCTAATAGCGGTATAAGTCATGTCAGAGCATAGCCCATTACACATTGAGAAACTACTGGAACCTACCAGTAAATCTCGCTTGCCTTGTCCAGGGACTTTGCGTAATGGCTCTCTGACACAGCGCGATATCAACCCCCAATACCGGGAGAGACGAATCCTGTCTAACCGCCACTGCCTCCAAGTGCTCGGGACTGCACCCAACTGCTACCTGTTTGCATGACTCCTTTGAGCCGTGGTAGGGTATCAATCTAAGAACAGTGGGACACACTCGAGGCGAAGTAGCAGTGTCAAGTCTGCGGACTATGCTGTACTCATGTCACCTGGGAACTGTTAACTGACGACGGGTATAATACCAACCAACAGTTCCCCGCGAGTCCTGTCCGGTGTACCCGTAACCCAACGAGCACCTGTATACTATCTCCAGTACGACGTACTGATGGCTGTGGGACAAACCATCTCCTCAACTGGGATGAGAAGCGTACACACTAGTCTATTCCGGAGTATCGATGCCCTGTCTCGATAATCCTACGACTAGGGACCTGTATAGGATGTTGCTTATAGACTACCCAGCCCCCACTAGTGTGACTGCCATCACAATGCTGGTAATCAAGAAAAGATCCTAAGGGATCTACTAATATGTATAAGCGATATGTTACAAGAAACATATGCACATATTAAAGTAGACACAAACCAAGTAGCATACTACCATTTTTAGCAAGACTGTCAATACAACTGTGAATATCCCAAGCTTCCATTAAGTAATATACAAACTAGTATGATACAGTAATGGCCTTCTAGGGCATAAACACTAACATATAGTAGGGTATCAACATTCAAATGTTTGTCTTCCAGAATAGAAACTATTTTTCAGACTTATTTTTATCCTCAGATTAGTGACTTCCTTCATCTTACTAACCCTTGGGATAACGGCTCATAACTACTTATTACTAGTTTCGTTTAAGAAAACTTCTAACTTTCTTGGTTTTCTTAAATTTTTCTAATCTTTCAAATATAATTTTTCACTTTCTACTCTTTTATTATAAAAAATAAATTTATGCTTATATATAATATAATGCAATGTAAGGCGTAAATAAGCACAAACCTCCCCCAAACCTGTTTGCAGCAGTGTCCTCACTGTTGTTATCTGTTAATTCTCAAAATCTGTAGACTTGGGAGGAAAAGTTATCAAAGGGGACAAGAAATAATGAATGTGAAATTCTCCCCCAAACTTATTTTTGGCTCGTAATTTTGTAAAAATTTTCTTTCAAGAGCCAAAATATTCCCCCAAACTTGAGTAAAATCATATTAAGCATTTAAAATTATAAGAGAGGGTCAAAGTTTTTGGTCAATGCCAAGCTTTGCAAAGACCAAAAGTCAACACCAACCATTCGAAGAATTTATCAGTGTAGTGTATCAGTTGGTGGAAGAACATGTTGTAGAGAGGCAGGAAGAAGTAGGGAAAAGATAAGTGGCGGGATAGAATGTGTTTGCATCTCGTTTTGGAGAGACGACACAGTGATTGTGATGGATTACTCGCATTCTCTTTATAGTTCAGAAGAAGGGGTGGAGGTTCAATTTCTTTGTTTTATAGATTATTCATCTCAACACCCGTGTTTGCTAAAAATGCGAGTTCATCAGCGAAGATTTCCTTAAAGCTTTCATCGATACCCCGAAGAATAATGTCATCAGAAAAAATGGGGTGATCGTCAGACTCTATAAAAATTTCCTCATCAGCGTTAGATGTTGACCCGGACAACTCGGTGGAAGAGTCCGTGTATGTATAATACATAGTTGGGTTAAACAACAACATATAAAAAGAGTCTAGATCAGTATCATGAAGCTGATCAAATTCGCTGCTGTCGACATCCATTAATTCGATAGAACATGCTTGAGCAGAAGGTTCGGAGGGTACACTTCCCAACTTGTAAATGTTAAGCTCAATTGACATCGTCCCGAAGGATATGTTCATAGAGCCGTTATGGCAATTGATTACAGCATTGGAAGTCGCAAGAAAAGGTCGACCTAAAATCACCGGAATTTGGTTTCGTGGGTCGCTACAGGTTGTGTATCTATAACGATAAAGTTCACAGGAAATATAAATTCCCCGACTTTGATTAACACATCCTCTAGCTCACCCCTAGGTTGGATGATAGATCGATTGGCCATCTGAAGAGTGCAATGCGGCGGTTTTAACTCTCCGATCTCTAATTGCTCATAAACAGAATACGGAAGCAAGTTAACACTAGCATCTAAATCGAGTAGAGCACGATTGATATTTTGACCCCCAATAGAAATAGAAATTATAGGACTTCCAGGGTCCTTTCGTTTCTTGGGTAATTGTTGTGTAAAAGCAGTGCTCACATTACTCGCAATGAAAACTTTTTTAGGTACTTGAACTTTTCTCATCCTAGTGCACAAGTCCTTGAGAATTTTCGCATAAGCCGGAACTTGTTGTATAGCATCTAGGAGAGGGATATTGATGTTAACCTGCTTAAAGATGTCAATAATCTTCTCCATCCGCGGACTCGGTTTGTTGCCCCTTAACCTGTTTGGATAAGGTACTTTATCAATAAGGGTTGGGTCTAACATTGGAGAGGATTGTGGGGATGAAATGGATCCCAGAATTGGAGTGGGGATCGTTTTAGATAGATTTGTGGAAGTGGGCTGAGGATTCAAGCATTGTGGGAAGCGTAGAATAGGCTCGGATGAAGGTAGAAGACTAGACAAATTAGGGGAAGAAGTAGAAGCCGGGGTATCATTGGTATCACTAACATCATCAACTTGCTCACCCACTCGGTTTTCCAGCACTCTTCCCGATCTCAACGTAGTAACGGCACTCACGTTATGATTTTGTGAGTGGCCAGGATTCGGTAGGGGTTGAGATGGGAGTTTCCCTTTCTCTCTCGCACTCATTGCGGCGTTTAACTGTGCAATTTTGTTTTCTATTGATTTAATACTCTCACCGTGGGAGGCGGTGTCTTTCTTTATGGTATCAATAGAAGACCTCATATCAGCCGACATTTGAATGGAATGTTTCATAAACAAATCCATAGTTTGTGCGAGTGAAGAGTTATCAGTACCGGCCAATTGCGGTACAGAAGTGTTGGCCGAATTTTGAAAATTTTGTGACTGAAAGGGGTGTTGACTTTGTGGTTGTGGTTGATGTTGCTGTGGAGGAGGTCTTTGATAATTGCTTTGGAACTGGTTTTGATTTTGGGGTTGGTTTTGGTTCCAAGCAAACTTAGGATGATTCCTCCATCCTTGATTGTACGTGGAAGAATAAGGATCGTTTCTAAGCCGCTGCTGAAAAGCAGCATTAGTTTGCTCGTGACCTTGAAACGATGCATTCATAGGACATTCTTCCGTCAAGTGTGAAGGATCTGAACAGCAACCACATACGGTCTTGGGTAGCGTGACCTGATTTAGGGAGACTGATGAGAATTTGTTCTCAATAGCGTCGAGTTTCTTCTGCATCGCTGCCATTTCGGCTTTTACTGTGATGGAAACATCGAGCTGATGAATACCTCCCCTAGATGAAGGTGGTCTTACGCTTTCCCACTGCAAAGTGTTTTCAGCGAGGTCTTCCAGATATTTCCAAGCTTCACCATCATCTTTAGACATGAAATTGCATTGACAATTTGTTTCAAGCATCTGCTTTGTCGCTGGATTAATGCCCTCATATATAATTCGGCACAAATCCCATCTATTGATTCCATGATGAGGACATTGGACAAGCAGATCCTTGAAATGTTCAAAGCACTTCCAAAATGGTTCATTGGGAAGCTGGGTAAACTGGTTGATCTCGCTCCTAACACAGGCGGTCTTATGGTTTGGGTAAAACTTCTTAAGAAATGCTATTACGAATTCATCCCAATTAGTGATAGAGTGTGCGGCAGTATTATAAAGCCATTTTTCTGCCAAGTCGCACAAAGTGAATGGGAGAAGACGCAAGCGCATAGCATCCACAGTCAGTTGTGAAGTACCTATCATTGCGCATACGTTTTCGAATTTAATGATGAAAACGTACGCGTCTTCAGACTCAAGCCTGTGAAATTTGGGCAACAGATTGATGTAGTGGGGTTTAATTTCAAAATTATCCCCGTTGGTTGGTGGAATAGATAAGCAAGTGGGAAGTGGACCACGGATAGGATAACATCTCTCTTGGAGAGAGATGCGCGGTGGATTCTGCTCACCTACGGGCGGTGGCAGCATGGTGTTATAATTTGATGGAGTACCGTCCATCTCGGTCGATGTGGTGTGTGGTAGGGGAAAGAAGATGAAGAAGTACTGACCTCGGAGTCGATAGCAGGAACGCGGAAAAGACGGGCACTATAATCCCGTGTCTAGCCAAGCATGCACTAAGCGGGTTTAGAGCAAGTGGCAGCGTGTGTACTTTTAAAAAATGGTCTGTTTTGAAAAGTGTGTCGGACTTACACAAATCACACAAAAATGCACAAACAACCCTAGAACTAAGGTTACCTAGGTCAAGTCTCTAGACCGCTCCTAGACTTCCAAAGGAAAAGCCGTAGGATCAATCCTCTACCACCTCTTTACTAATCTTGTGGCCAGGTAAGTGCCAGGTAAGTGGGAGGTATCCACTACATAAGTAGTGGGCCTAATTAAGTAACCACTTGCCTTAGACACACTTGCCTAGACACCATAAAATTAATGCGGATAAGCGATAGATTACCCACGACCTTCCTCTGTCCTTATTGAGCGCGGCAGTGTTGGGTCACGGCAGCGCCCCGGCCGTCTAAACGCGGTCAAAATGCGGAACAAAAATTTTCTAAACCGGCGCTACCGTTACCCGAATCCCGGATCTACCTTAAACCCAAAACTAGCAAACTAAGAAGAGGTTAGAATCGTTATACCGAGTTGATCCGTGTCCTTCGGTCTTCATTCCAAGCTCCTCGTGATCCTTTGATGATGTTTGGTTGCCGGTCTTCCTCCATCTCCGATGATCCGCCCGAGGGAAACGGTGCATGCTCCAACCCCGTCGAACGAGGCAACCGACGCTCCAAAGTCGCTAGCGATGGAGAGTGGGGGTGTATGAAAGTGTCACTATAATTTTTTCTCATCTCATGTGCTCCATGGAGCAACCATAGAAGAAGAAGAAAGAGGTGATGAAGCTTTTTGGCATGAGCAAAGAATTGGCTAAGTATATCTTTTTTGTGTGAATGAGAGAGTAAGAGTATAATGAAAATGTGTAATCCATCAAACGAAAATGAGCCCCCCACCAATATGTGGCCGGCCCCCCTCTCTCCTCCACACAAAAATATGTCATTTCTTTTTCAATAAAATAATAGCAACCATTAAACAAATGAGACCATACCATGCTACATGCACAAACCCATGCCTCAAATCATATCACCTTTTCCACCTCATTAATAAAAAAAATGAATTTCCATAAATGGAAAATCATATAAATGAGGTGGCATCTTCTAGAAGCTATTCCGTGTAAAATAGGGAATACTTCCCGGTACATGTATCGAAATACATATACGCGTATTCGTACCAAAATACGAATAGCCGAGAGAGAAAAAGAATAGTGAACAATAATACTAGAATATGTATATACTAATACATATATAAATTATTAAATCAAAACCCGATTTAATAATCCGGCTTAATCCTAAGCCGCTAGTATTATCAACCGTCTGATTAAAGTCTGCGCAACATGCACATATTTAATCGGACACCTGTATGTACCAACATACGCCATGTACACCATATCGCCTGAACCGTGAAAACCCTCTGTGTGGGACTCTAAAGACTCGTCAATACGCTGGCAGTGGGTTTAACCACAAGCACGTCAGCGGCACTAGCTGTACGTAACGGCTACCCAAGTATTGAGCGAAAGGGAGGCCGACGAGCAAAATCATCCTGAACCCCTACTAAGCCTGACAGTGACAATATCCGTACAGTCCGGTCTGTTCGTCTAAGAGTATCGCATATCGAGTCTAAGGGGGGTGGATAAAGTCAGACCCCTAACAACGCGAACTTTAGTGTCGGTATGAAACCACATCACCACCTGAGAAACTATCGATCCTGGATCGGTAATCCTCATCCACCGTGGCCACGGATTTATGGTGATGGCCATCCTTACACAACGCGACATCAACCCCCAATACCGGGAGAGATGAATCCCCGACGATCCGATCACTGCCTCCATGTGGCTCGGGACTGTACCCAACTAAAACCTGTTTGCACGACTCCTTTGAGCCGTGGTAGGGTAGTAATCAGAGTACAATGGGAACTCACACGAGACAAATGACTATCTCAGGTCGGCAGACTAACCTGTACACATGTCACCCGGGAACTGCTATTTGACAATAGGTATAATACCAACTAGCAGGTTCCCGGAGAGTCCGTCCAGTGTACTCATAACCCAATGAGCACCTGTATACTATCTTAGGTGAAAAAACTAACACCAATGGCTTGTGAGACCTGGACACCGCCCCTCGTCGGGGTCTCGATCAGTATACACTAGTCTACACTGGAGTATCGATGCCCGGTCTCGATACTCCTACGACTAGGGATATTTAAGGATGTGCTTATAGACCCCAGCTCCCACATATATGATCGCCATCATAATGCTGGCAGTCAAGCAAGAATCCTATGGGCTCTATCAACACGTACATGATGATAAAGACAAACCAGATAGCATACTATCATCTTGAGTAAGACTGTTTTATCGGTATAGGTCCTCACCCAATCATCATAATCACAAATCTGCGACTATGATAATTGCCTTGAGGGCACTATAGCCAACAATCTCCCACTTGCATTTAAGGCCAATTATTGCGATGTCGCATACTCACAGCCCGTGTGATACCGAACAACCAACTTCTCTACTAATCAGCTTCGCAAAGCCCGTTTGCGAAAATGATTGCGTTCGAGAAATAGCCTCAGTGAGTGGATCTTCTCCAATGTTTCTCTCTGTATCTCTCTATATCTCAACTTCGCGGAGAAAACTATCTCCCGCAATGAGCAATACCTGTCTTAGAATTTGTCTGGATATCTGATGGGACCCAGTGTAACACCTTAAGATGTGTTTAGTGGCTAATTATATGTTAATAAATGATTTTTAATAAAAAGTTTACCAAATTAGTTTTCAAATATTTTATCAAGAATTATAAATAATTTTCTAGAATTTTCCTAGGCTTGCGCACACATGTGCATGTAAACTGGGGTTAAAAATGAGGTTAAACCATGATTAGCAACCATGGTGGGTTAAACCATTTTAATTAAGCTACGAGGTTTTGAATTAAGTGTTTTTTTTAGGAAAATAGAAATTAATTTGAATTTGTTTTGGGGTTTGACTTGGTGGGAGGGAGAGAGAGAGAGAGAGAGAGTGCATGATGAGGCATGATGGCCATGCCATGCTCCATTTAATGAAGAGAGAGAGAGAGAGGAGGGGTTGACATTGGGAGTTATCATTTTTTTTCCTCTCATTCTTGTTCTCGTTTTCTCTCTCACTCTCACTCATACACTCACACACACACTCACAGCAGACACAGCAGCAGTAGCAGCAAACTCAGCAGCAGCAGGCACAACTTCAGCCCCAGCAGCAGTTGCAAGCATCAGCAACACCAAGCAGTAGCAGCAGCTCCTTGCAACAACAACAACACTTGTAGCATCAGCCCCAGCACAGCAGCATCAGCACCAGCAGCCTCCGCACAACAACAACGGCATCATCAACAACAACATCAACAGCAACAACATCAGGAGCAGCAACAACACCAGCAGCAGGAGAAGCAAACAGCAGCAGCAGTGAGCAACAGCATCAGCATCAGCCCCAGTTGCAGCAGCAGCTCCTTCCCCTCTTCTTCTTCTTTTTCTCCTTCTCCTTGCTTGTGAGGTTCCTAGGGGGGTATAACTTCTGAACTCTTTCCTTAGTTGCTTAGTTTATGTATTTTAACTTCGATTAGCGATAATTATGTGAGTTTTGTTCTAATTGTGGTGTTTTGTGTGAACTTTAGTTAAGTTAGGGTGTTTATAGCTTAATCAACCCTATTAGGTGTTGTTAGGGCCAAGTGAACCTAGGTAAACACCAGATTACACAAAAATACCCTCAGTTTCCTTTTTTGTGCAAAATTGACGTTTTTAAACAAAATCTTGGCTTTTTGAAATCCGCTGTTACCCCAGTGAGTTCAGAATATAACTAAGTGGACTATAGCCTACTTGAGAGACACTGACCCCACCACCAGAGCCCGACCCCACCAGCCCAACTTCAGGCCGCCGTAAAAATCATTCTGGCCGCAAATTGCGGCCAGACCAGGGAGTTAGGAGCTAGGGTTTTTGGTACAGGTGTCTGCTACATTTTGTAGGTCCATGGTACATATAGTTTTGTAATATTTTAACCTAGGTAGAATCTGGGACGATATATCATTTTCTGGTGTTTTTAGTTTGCGCGATACGCGCGATACGCGAGTGGGTTCTGTGATTTAGCGTATCGCGGCGTGTCAGGATGAGTCGTAGACGCGTACACACACGTTTCAGTGTATCGCACACACGCGCGTTAATTCGCGACACGAGTTCACGTTTTGATTCGATATCGCGTTTTGCGAGATTTTGATTATATTTGGTTTCTTGTGCAAATCCCAGGTTCACAGGCGGGTACGTCAGACGCCGCCAGGAAAAGGGAAGCAGGTGGTCGGCTATACTTAGCACGCGGCCAGGTGAGTAGATTTAACATCTACGGGGAAATCTCCCGTATAGCGTTAAGCGTCAGGGCGTAATAGGATATTTATTCATCTGTGGTCACATAAATATACTTGTAGCATACTCTCTTGATATATATAGAACTGGTAGGATAGAACACTGCACTGTCACTAACGGTCCAAGTTGCACGAGCACAATTTATATGCTACACTCACACCGTTAGTGATTGCCATGACACTCACATTATAGGATTGCTATAAACCGCATATCATATTGATTCTGCTTATTTGACGTTTTCATGATTTGCCGCATAATATCATATATATATTCATACCATGCATCACATATATTCATACTTGGACACATATACCTCACATATCCATACTTGTGCCACATACATCACATATATTCATACTTGGGCACATATACATCATATGTCTACATTAGTGCACTTGTACATTGCTATATTCACTTTGCGTACTTATCCATTCGCACATCCATAACTATACCCATATTCATATGTTACATACATGGATGATATTGACTTGATCTAAAATTAAGGGACCGCAAGCGATATTTCAAAACGGTATCTTTTAAAAGAGCGGTTTTCCCTTTCTTTTATTCTTAGTGTCATACGACGCATTGCATGGATTTACGCATTAGATTTGATTTATGTGATTTCTGGATTTGGGAACCGGAGTACTATTTTAAGGAAATACGCACTGTTTAAAAACCCGGTTTCCCTTGACATGATATTTCAGTGCGTCCACCATGTGTTTTCTCGGTGCTAGAGTGATGTATGTAACTCGATTCGAGGAGCGGACGAGGCCGATTGCGGATACATGGTGGACCCGGTATGGTACCCCGGGGCGAGAACGGATCTGCTGTGTAGCTAGACGGTGAGCCTGGTAGTGGGACCACTACCTACCGGTGATTGGTTGGACCTGGCGGTTATCCGGAGGATACTGACTAGAGTCGATAGATGGATACGGGACGACTCGTACTGCCGGGGCCGAGGGCCGATACCGCAGACGGAGCCCGTGGGCTGATCCGGACTGACGGATGCCCGATATATGGGGATTTGCGTGTCGATGCTGGACACGAGTGTTTCTTGATATTTTGAGTGCCGGTGTTGGGCACTCACGATTTCATGGGATTTACAGATTTGAGGGCCGGAGGATGACGGCGCCTGAGTTGTATTGGGATTGGGTGCATTGATAGGCACCGATAATATTTTCCACAATGACATTCTGTGTAGATGTTATATTTTCCCATGCTCAGCATTAGTATATGATATCTCATCCTGTATCTATTATACTGATATAGTACACATGCTTGTACGCTCATTGCATACCCTGCTTATTTTATATAGGGTTGTTAGACTGCATTGCCATACCTGATTATCACATATCTTGCTCATCACATGAAGATGTCATTAGATCGCACTTGTTGCATGATATTGAGCATCCAGTTCATTATATAGATGTTACCTGTTGGCATAGGTTAGAGTATCGCAGCATGTGCATACTCGCGATTACCTTTATATGTTTTCTACTATTCACGAGTTGGCAACTCACCCCCGTTGTGCCACAGTGCTTGCAGGTTGCCTTTTGGAGTAGTCGCGGCTGGCTGTTCATCGCATCTTTTGACACAGATACCACTGCGGAGGCGTGCTAGCCCTTTTGCTATTAGGTGGGTTTTGTGCGGTATCTGTTTACTTTTCAGTTGTACATTGATGTATCTAGTATTCTCCATCTACCTTCATGTATTGACTTAGAGATAGTTGTGAGGACGATGTATGTTTATTTTGTACTCTGGTGTCGAGCTCGCTGTGAGCCGACTTTATTTATGCAGTCTTATATTTTATGATATTTTCCTCTACTTTACTGATCATTCTTCGCTACGGCGTCGTATATCATATTGTGGTGATTGTTCCGCCGTTGGGCACGATTCTCCCATTGCGATGCTCTATTCATTTCACATGTTACTTATACTACACCCTGCCTTTTACCCGATTCCCGGGATAAATTTTTATAAGGAAAATGTTGCCCAATTTATTAAAATATAACTCTTGAACTACAAATGATTTCTACTAAATTACTTAAGGTTTTCTAAACATTTTACAAATGATTCTACTAAAATGTTTTAACACTATATTTTAAATGGTTTTGATTTCTGGGTTTCGGCTAACTTAGTCGCGTTACGCCTGTAGACGTTACGTGGTTAAGTGCCGGTCACGGGCCGAACTTTGGGTCGTGACAAAGCTGGTATCAGAGCGTAGGTTTTACCTTCGGAGTGTAGGATGACCCTGGTATGATGGAGTAGGTAGCTGCAGCAAAGTGGCGTAGCGTGCGTATGTTCCGCGGCATACTCACGACACGGTACTCCGCCTAAGCGACCTTAGGACTTATTGATTGAAATTACTTCTTGATTATATATATTCTTGCGATTCGATTTTCGTATCCTCATCGGATCCTATTTTCCGTTTCAGCCACTATGCCGCCAAAGACTACGAGGGCATAGAGAGCGGCCGCGAGGGCCGAGATTCGTGTTGACTCGTCCGAGGCGAGGACTGATCCGGGCAGTGCACCCATTGTACCCGAGCAGACTGTTCCTCCTATGACAGATCAGATCGCCACGCTAGGGGCTGGTATGCAGGAGATGTGCCAGACGGTGGGATCCAGCATGCAGGAGATGCGACAGATGATAGGATCGCTGGTTGAGACGCTTCGAGCACAGCAACCAGAGGTAGCCCCACCCGTCATAGGGACCGTGATGGTACCTACCGTACAGCCAGTTGCCCCTGCAGCCACGGAGGTGATTACAGTGTCGTTAGCAGAATTCATGAGGCTGAAGCCTCCGGTCTTCACAGGCACCGATGCAGCCGAGGATCCGCAGTCTTTCATTGATAGGATGGCCCGGATATGCCGTTCCCTCAGATGCGCAGATGCGAGATGGGTAGAGTTTGCGAACTTTCGCCTGGAAGGTCTTGCGCAGAAATGGTGCGAATCAGTCGAGTAGGGTAGAGAAGCAGGTCTTCCTCTTATGACCTGGACAGAGTTTGTGACGATATTCCTTGCCCGCTTCCTCCTACTGAGTGTCAGAGATGCTAGAGCACGCAGGTTCGAGTCCTTACGTCAGACTCCGGAGATGACAGTGGTACAGTATGACGTGTTGTTCATAGAGCTATCTATCTATGCCCCGTATTTAGTGGCTACTGAGGAGATGTGAGTCAAGAGGTTCGTTCAAGGCTTGCTCACCCCGTTATTTCTTGCGATCAGCGCACAGCATTACGAGACCTATGCCGCAGCTGTAGATGCAGCCTTATTGGTTGAGGAGCGCCTTGCTGAGACTTCGGTAGTTCCAGAGCCGAAGAGAGTTCATGCGGATGCATCAGCACAGAGACAGCCTTTTCGGCGCCGTGATAGACGTCTTGCAGGTGGCAGAGACTCAGGGCGAGGCCGGTTGTTCAGCTCCTATCCCCAGGAGGGTCAGCGGTCATCATCGGGATGTTACCGCTGTGGGAGTTCTTATCATCGTGTTAGAGATTGTCGTGAGATACCCCGGAGGGAGGCAGCCGTACCGCATGTCACACTACACCCTTCACCACCTCAGAGGGCGTTGCCTATTCTACCCACAGTTGCTCCGTGTCAGACCCATGCACAGAGAGGCCGTGGTCGCGGAGGGTTTGTTCCTAGAGGGAGAGGTGGTCGAGGCAGAGGACAGTCAGCTACCGGCAGAGTGCAGCCAGTTGCTAGTGGGGGATCGCCAGTTGCAGGTGGAGGACAGGCATGGGTTTTCGCGTTGACGCATCAGGACGCGCAGGCGTCCAATGCGGTGGTCTCAGGTACGTTATTAGTATGTTCTGTTGATGCACACGTATTGTTCGATCCCGGATCCATGCACTCGTACGTTTCCGCACACTTCGTGCCGAGTTTGGGTAGAGAGTCTGGTCTGCTTGATCAGCCCCTTGTTGTGACCACTTCCGTGGGAGAGTCGTTTGTTGCTAGGCACGTGTTCCGATCCTATGTTATCCGTATTAGCGAGAGAGAGCAGGAGTTTGCGTTTTACCTAAGTTGTTGCCTGCTGAACAGCTACCGAGGAGGGCGGGCGCTGTAGACCACCGAATTTCGTTTTCGCCCTTTGCTAGGCCGCTTGCCTTTGTGGCGCACTCATGGCACAATCATCCATTTCTGAACAAATAGGAAAGTGAATCAGTTCATCTATGAAATGAAATATTGGTCATTTTCCACTTGAATCTCTTTTCACCCGGCAAAACATGCATTTGAATATCCTGTTAGGTCTATGACAGTGGATCCGGACCGCAAAGTGCGCCGGAAGCCCCCTCTCCTTGCGGCTGGTGCCCGTGGCCTGTGGATGCTTCCGACTCCTCATTTCCCGAACTAGGTTTTTCTTTCTCACTGACTCAAGCCTCTTCGTTCGGAGCCTTGAAACAAATCTCCACACGATTATATAGCCAAAGGGAATACGCCGCGCCTAAAATCATCCCAAGCGCTGCTAATGTGTCTACTAAGCTATTTCTTTGGACAGCTCCTACTGAGATTGGAAATTCCCCTATAAAGCTGCTTCGCCAATCAAGTATCTCAACAATCGGAACTTTATAAGTTCTCAATTATATTAAATAATGTGCGCTGTAAAAAATGAATCATGTCTTCCTCCTTAATAACCAGATTGTTGGAAGGTTTGGTGTTCAGTCCGCCATTCCAAGGTAAATGCCTGGCTCCGACCAATTAAGTAAAACAAAATGGAAAAACGATGTTTCCTTGATTTAAGTAAAGTATAAGAAATAGTAGTTGTAGTAGTAAAAAAAGGCAATCAATCGGAAAAAATTCTTGCGCGGAACCTACCATAGAAAAAACCAAAGACCTTGTCCAGGGACCAACTTCTTTCTATTTTATTAGTATAAGACGAACGAAGTTTCAGTAAACCGTGCTAAAGCCCACCCTCTAGCCCTAATTTTCCCAGACTCATCTCGCCAGCGAAATCCTTGCACCATATCAATCAAACGTAGGAAGTTTGTCTTGCTTGCCATCGTGCCTGTCGCAAGCGCCTTAGTTTCAGATTGGTCAGGAAGTAACTCGTCGCCACAAACTCCGTTCCACTCGTTCACTTGCCTATCCATTCCGCTTCGCTTCACTGACTTGGCTCTTCTTCGGAAAGAGGTCCCATTCGTCTAATGAAATCTGCGATGGAAGTTTTTCTCTGGTTTTTTAGGGCACGAATTATGAACCACCCACGGAGGGGGACTCAATTCGGTTATAGCGCACGAAAACGGCCAATGCAGACAAAGGAAGGAGTCTCCGGGTCCCGTGGTTGCCTCAGAACCATTCACTGCAACGAACGTTGAAAAGAGAAGGAAGGCTGGAATGCCAACAGGCGTCTGTCTATTTTCTAATTCACCCGACCCGATAGTACCCATTTTGAATGTAGCTTGTGAAACGACAGGGAATCATTTAGGACGAATTCTGAAATGGTGTTAATAGGATAATTAGTAGAAGATCGTTTCCCCCCTTAGAAATTTCTTAGTGAGAATCAAACCCCAGTGTAAGTGCTTTAGCTTATTATTGGATAAAGCTTTTAGGTCGGCTTCAGGGCCTTAGGGTGAATCTATATATCTTCCTTTCCCTTTCCCCAAGCGCCGAGGGCTAGGTGCGCAGTTGGGGCCCCGAAGGACTAAGTTCATTATCCTTACCCTAACGCACGAGTAAGCAAACGTTGTGCCTTATGCTAATGTGAACACTTTCAAAACCACACACTAATGGCACCTTTCAGTAAATCGCAAATAAAAGGAAGACACGATCCCGCGCGATAGCTGAAGATAGGGCCCGTGCCACATTAAGAACCCAAGCGGGAACCTTCCCCGGCTTGCAACTGCTGAAGAGAGATAAGAGCTAAAGCTAAGACGGGCGGGAGACCTCCTTCTTGAGATGTTGGACTTCGACGTTCTTTTGGGCATGGATTGGTTAGCCACGTGCTATGCGTCTGTGGACTGCCGCGAGAAGACAGTGAGATTTTGTTTTCCCGATGAGTCGGCTTTTGTTGTGCAGGGGGACCGTGGTGCTACCCCTCACATCTTGATTTCTTCTCTTCGCGCTGGACAGCTATTGAGGAAGGGATGTCAGGGATTTCTAGTCTATGTTTATGATACTAGAGCTACAGATGTTCCATTGGACCAAGTTCCGATTGTATGTGAGTTCCCTGACGTGTTCCCTGACGAGCTTCCTGGGCTACCGCCTGAGCGCGATATTGCCTTCTGTATTGATCTGATTCCCGGCACGGGGCCTATTTCTATACCGCCTTATCGGATGGCCCCGGCGGAGCTTTGTGAGTTGAAGAGTCATTTGCAGGATTTGCTAGATAAGGGGCTTATTCGACCCAGTGTTTCTCCTTGGGGTGCTCCGGTCCTGTTTGTTAAGAAGAAGGACGGCAGTTGGCGTCTGTGTATCGACTACCGCCAGCTGAACTGGGTGATCGTGCGGAACAGATATCCGTTGCCACGCATCGACGACTTGTTCGACCAGCTTTACGGGGCAGGATATTTTTCGAGGATCGATTTGCGATCAGGATACCATCAGCTGCGGGTTCGACAGGAGGATGTACCGAGGACAGCTTTCCGCACACGCTACGACCATTATGAGTTTTTGGTGATGTCGTTCGGACTCACCAACGCCCCAGCAGCATTCATGGACTTGATGAACCATATATTTAGGCCATACCTTGACTTGTTCATCATCGTATTCATTGACGATATATTGGTGTATTCCCGGAGCAGAGAGGAGAACGAGCAGCACCTGCGGATCACACTGCAGACCTTGAGGCAACACCGGCTTTATGCAAAATTCTCCAAGTGCGCGTTCTGGCTGGACAGTGTAAACTTCTTGGGTCACGTGATTACACGGGATGGTATATGTGTAGACCCGAGGAAGATCGAGGCCGTTCAGAGTTGGCCCAGGCCTACATCCGTTACTGAGATACGCAGTTTTCTAGGATTGGCCGGCTACTACAGGCGATTTGTATAGGATTTCTCCTGCATTGCTGCACCCTTGACCGAATTTACCCAGAAAGGAGTTCCTTTCGATTGGACGGAGGAGTGCGACCACAGTTTCCAGCAGCTACGGACTTGTTTGACTACAGCGCCAGTGCTATCATTGCATTCAGGATCAGGCGGATTTGCAGTCTATTGTGACGCTTCACGAGTGGGGCTAGGGTGCGTATTGATGCAGCATGACAGGGTGATCGCGTATGCTTCGCTGCAGTTGAAGAGACATGAACAGAACTACCCTACTCACGATTTGGAGATGGCCGCAGTGGCCTTCCCATCATTATCCAGGTTAATTTGAACCCACCCGTACATACCCTTGACGTAGGCTAAAATGGTAGTACGACTGTTTCAAACCAACGCATTCTATCTATGCAAAAGATAAATATCCGGCAGCTACCAATCACTATACCTTGGCGTGAGGTCAAAATACATAGCTTGAATACAACCGAATATTTAACTGAAATGATGGAGGGCTACGGATGGTTTTGGCAAAACCGTGAACGTAGTGAACTTGATATGAATGATGGAACGAGATAGCTTTTAAAAGGAGTGGCTCAAACTCCGCATTTAAAAGTTAGTTTTGAAAAGAACCGAGTGGTTTTTCGAAAGTGTTCCAACGAATTTTACTTGGTTTATTTCTTGCATTAGTTCTTTTAATGCGTGTTATTCTTGCATTAGTTCTTTTAATGCGTCCCATCATTTAATCCTACCATTGCAGAAAACAACCAAAATATGACGTACGCTTATGCTATTCGCATTCGCCACGGGGCCCCGTCATTACCCGTTAGGTTACTTAACTAACGACAGAGCGGGGGCTGGGCTAGCGCGTCTGTAAAACATAAGCAACGCCTAAATAATATCATATATAGATATATTGCAATGATAGACATTTCAGATCACAGATGAACACATTGGATATACTAGGAACCTGCAATTCGTACGAGCCTGTAACGAAAAGCAGATTACACGGTCGCAGTGAATAGCCAATACCCTACCCAAGACCCCTACGGGTGCGGCAAACTACCCGCCAAGTACCCGAAGCGAAGCAACCTCCCTCAACCCCGTGAGTAGGCCACTCGGCACTTCGGCATACCCGGTAGTTTGTGCACCCCCTCCATAGGTCTATCCTAGGAGCAAAAACAGTAAAAAGAAATTATACAATGACGGCTACAACCCCGACCCGGTTGTGCGGCCATACAAATAATTATTACATCAATTTACAAATTTACATGAATTGAAAGAAAAGAAAACTCTCGTCTCACAACCCCCGGCTATTCACCCGCGACAATCCAATGAATTCATATACACATTCCAATGACATTACAGATCACATATTTGTATAACCCCCACTAATCGACATATAGCGATTAGTAGACGTTCAATACAAATATCACATCTCAGAAAAACCCGTCAGCTTAAGTCTTTTAGATGTTCGATCAAAAATACGGATTTATAGGCCCCAAACACAAAATTTTCGTTCTGGAAAATCTGGGCTGAAAAAACATATACCAAAATTCCATAAATACCCCATAGAACAAACTGCAGTGAAGACGATCCAGAGAGGAGCTCAATCGGCCGCGGAACCGCGGCAATAGCAAGCTATTGCCGCGTTTCCGCGGTGGTTTGGTGAGATCTCTGGACCGTTTTTCTACAGTAGACTATAAAAACCTTGAGTCGATTTTTAAAGCATGATTTATTACTTTTACAGAACTTTAAAAATCGACAGCAACTTTGAATTTCGGGTTTATTTCGGGACTTTTTCTTTGATCGATCTTCTAGTTACTTTGCTAACATGTTAGATAGAGTTTAACTAGGCTCTGATACCACTGTAAGTCCATGCTACCTCTCTCGGTACTTTCGGGCATGCGGAATTTGACGAAAAACAATTTTCTAGAGGTGGTAACATGGACTCAAAACCGGATCTTTGTTAAACATCTAACTAACAACCTAACTAGGAGTTGTTAACTACTCGGTTAAGGGGTTATACCTTTCTTTCTTGAACTCCTTCGTCTTCAAGCCTCGATGGTTGTCCGGATCGTCTTCACTCCGTCGTCTCCTTGCGCCGAAGATAGATCCACCCGAAAGCTTCTACCTTTGGCTTCTTCTTCGATCTTTGAAGAAACTAGTTCACTTGGTTTGCTAAACCTTGTGAACTAGAGTGAGTAGAGAAGAGTGTGTTGGGATTTTCTCTATGGTTCTTGGTTCTCAACACATGAGACAAGTGAACCATAGAACAAAAGAGAGGGAGAGCAAGAGGAAGGAGATGAGAGCTCAAGAACAAGAGAGAGAATGAGAATGATAGAATGAGAAAAGCTTTTTCTCTCTTGGCACTCATAATCCAAAACCATCATCACAAAAATAGTAATCAAGTATTGTGTAAATGGTTTAAGCTACAATAGCCATATCATTTCATGCACTCATTTCTCACAAGAGAAACAAGCAAGTAAAAAGTCTTTGCCATGAAATGATAGCCATTGTCATCATGATGGTCAACTAGTCCAACCTAGTCAACCGGTCAACAAAGTCAACAAGTCAACAAAGTCAACCCCTCAACAACCATGTCACCATAATACTTAATTAATATTATTGTTAATTACATATCATATTCTCATTAGGGTTGAGCAAAAAAGTCAATAGTCAACAGTCAACAGCCAACAACCCTAATGAGAATCCTCCGCCTCTGTCTCTCCGTCAACTGTGCATACACACCCGCATCCGCGTTCCGAGGAACACAGATACATATTGGATAAATCCAATCCCAAAACGTACACTAGGATCTGGCTTAAACCAAAGCCCGTTAGTGTTAACTGTCCGGACACTGTACGTGCACAAGTGCACGGATGTGACCGAACCCTGTCGCAAAACCATGCGACCTCTACTCTTTTGCCTAAAGGCGAATAGCTTTCTGTGTGGGACTCTAAAGACTCGACACTACGCTGGCAGTGGGTTTAACCACAGACCGCAAGTGGCACTAGCTGTGCATAACGGTCCCTAGGTAGATGCCGACAAGAAGACTGACGAGGTGAAACCCATCTGAACTCCTACTGAGCCTCAATGTGACAGTCTCCATACAGTCCGGTCTATTCGTCTTATACATCTCATGGCGGGCCTAGGGGGCGGTAAACGTCAGTCCCCTAATAGCGGTACAAGTCGTGTTGGAGTGAAGCCCAAAACACCCTGAGATAACACTGGAAGCCTACCAGTATATTTCGATTGCCCTGGCCAGGGACTACTCGTGTAATGGCTCTCCTAGACACAGCGCGATGTCAACCCCCAATACTGGGAGAGACGAATCCTGTCTAACCGTCACTGCCTCCAAGTGCTTCGGGATTGCACCCAACTACCACCTGTTTGCACGACTCCTTTGAGCCGTGGTAGGGTAGTAATCAAAGTACAGTGGGAACACACTCGAGGCGAAGTGACTGTGTCAAGTCAGCGGACTAAGCTGTACTCATGTCACCTGGGAACTGATAACTGATGATAGGTATAATACCAACCGGTCAGTTCCCGACGAGTCCTGTCCAGTGTACTCGTAACCTAACGAGCACCCGTATACTATCTCCAGTACGACGTACTGATGGCTGTGGGACAGACCATCTCCCACACTGGGATGAGAAGCGCATACGCTAGTCTTCTCCGGAGTATCGATGCCCTGTCTCGATAGTCCTGCGACTAGGGACCTGTATAAGGATGTGCTTATAGACTACCCATCCCCCATTAGTGTGACTGCCATTACAACGCTGGTAATCAAGCAAAGATCCTAAGGGCTCCACTAATGTGTATAGGTGATATACAAAAATAAACACATGTACACATTGAAGTAGAAACAAACCAAGTAGCATACTACTATATTGAGCAACATTGTTTATACAAGGTGAATATCCCAAGCTTCCATTAAGTAATATACAAACTAGTATGATACAATAATGGCCTCTAGGGCATATACACTAACAATATGAGGCACAACACAGTGATGACCGATGTTCAGAGATCATGACACAGATTGGAGAGGGCTGATTTTCCGAGTTCGTGATCAATAATCAGGGGATACTGCGATTTAGGACTAGACTGTGCGTACCAGATGCTGAGGGACTGCGGCGTGAGATTCTTGAGGAGGCACATCGATCGGTGTACAGCGTATGTACCATGATATGAGAGATGTTTACTGGTGGGACGGAATGAAGAGGGACATTGCAGATTTCGTGTCTAGATGCCGGACTTGTCAGCAAGTCAAGGCCGAGCACCAGAGGCCGGCGGGAGAGCTACAGCCGTTACCCATTCCGGAGTGGAAATGGGAACAGATTTTGATGGATTTCATTGTCGGTCTACCCAGGACTAGGCGAGGGTATGACTCCATTTGGGTGATCGTGGATCGTTTGACGAAAGCGGCTCACTTCCTGCCAGTGAAGACGACTTTCGGATTTGCTCAGTATGCCCAGATTTACATCGACGAGATAGTACGACTGCATGGAGTCCTGACGTGTATTGTGTCCGACAGAGGCACCCAGTTTACCAGCCGACTATGGCAGAGGCTTCAGGAGGCTTTGGGCACCCGCTTGAGTTTCAGCACAGCATTTCATCCGCAGACCGACGGCCAGTCAGAGCGGACTATTCAGACTCTCGAGGACATGCTCCGGGCTTGCGTTTTAGACTTTGGTGGTAGCAGGGATCATCATTTACCCTTGATAGAGTTCTCCTACAACAATAGTTTCCAGGATACTATTCAGATGGCACCTTTTGAGGCTTTGTATGGGAGGAGATGTAGATCGCCCGTCTGTTGGACAGAGCTCAGCGAAAGCAGTATTTTGGGCCCACAGATCGTACAGGAGACGACCGAGAAGATACAGCTGATTCGAGACCGGATGAGGACAGCTCAGAGCAGGCAGAGATCGTATGCTGACAGTCGCCGCCGCAGATTAGAGTTCGCAGTTGGCGATCACGTTTTTCTGAGGGTCTCTCCAATGAAGGGAGTGATGAGGTTTGGACGGAAGGGGAAGCTTAGCCCCAGGTTCATAGGTCCCTTCGAGATCCTCGAGCGTGTGGGCGCAGTAGCATATCGTTTGGCTCTTCCACCCGACTTCCCAGATGTTCACCCCGTATTCCACGTGTCGATGCTTCGCAGATACCTACATGACCCTTCGCACATGATTCAGCATCAGACCGTTCAGCTCGAGCGCGATCTTACTTTCACCGAGCAGCCAGTCGTGATAGTGGACCGGCAGGTGAAGAAACTTAGATCGAAGGTCTTGCTATCAATGAAGGTGCTTTGGCGCAGCCTGAATGGTGAAGAGATCACTTGGGAGGCCGAGGGCGAGATGTGGAAGAAGTTCCCTCATCTCTTTAAAGGTATGCATTACTTTATATTTTAAAATTCGGGGACGAATTTCTTTAAGGGGGGTGGATAAAGTCAGACCCCTAACAACGCGACATTTAGTGTCGGTATGAAACCATATCACCACCTGAGAAACTATCGATCCTGGATCGGTAATCCTCGTCCACCGTGGCCACGGATTTATGGTGATGGCCACCCGTACACAACGCGACATCAACCCCCAATACCGGGAGAGACGAATCCCTGACGATCCGATCACTTCCTCCATGTGGCTCGGGATTGTACCCAAATTAAACCTTTTTGCACGACACCTGATCAGTCGAAAATATTGTATATTTTAGCCGGCAATTTCCCCATCTTTTGCATACATTTAGAAGTGTTCGGTATTCATATTTCACATATTAGCAAATCGGTCGTTAAATATCAGATTTCATGTATTAGACTTTTAAACCGACACTTTAAGGGAAATTAACCGCATTTCATATTATCGCATCATTTCTGTATTTGCGCAACACTTGTCTTGAGTCTGTGCAGGAAAATACGGAAGAAAAAAACCAAAGAGCTGATCAATATAAGCCAACTAAATCATTTCAGATCTGGTAGCAATTTAGATGGAGAAATACAAATCAATACATCAAAAGAAGGCCCAACAATCATCCCAAGAGTGTACCAGAAATATCAAAGCCCAAGGCCCACAAGTAGCCGCGGATCCGCGGCAGGAGCTTGCTTGCGCCGCGGATCCGCCGCGCTTCTGCCACGTCAGCCGTCCAAATTCAGTGCAGAATCTCAATCTCTGGGGCCACATTCCTTTCTGATATGTCAAGTTCCAGAAAGACCTAGAAGCTACTGCCAGATCAGTAAAGAAGATTAAGCAAGGCTAATCCTAATTAAGCTCATAATTAATCCTCTTCTAGAAGCTCCCTCCTAACTAATCACATCTAGAAGCTTCTCCCCTAACTAACTTTTGGAGGGAAATTTGAATTTCTTCAACAAACTTTAGGAGGGAAATTTAGAATTTGAAATCCTAGATCTAGGGTTAGTTATCTATAAATAGGAACCTAGACCTAGGGTTAAAGGCTAATCAATCTTTAATCAAAAATCAATAATCATTGGTTCATTCTACACCATTTTCTTCCACAAGTCTCGTGACAAGGCTTGTGCGAAACCCTAACCCTAATTCCACTCCAAATCCAAGATCTTGAGTACCAAATCAAGCGAGAAGCCTTCAACCTTTTTGGAGCCGAGCCGATCTTCAATCGGGCAAGTGATCCAAGCCGATCCGCGATCCACGGAGACGAGCGAAGCCAAATCGACGATCAAGTTCTTCCTCTTGTAGTTCTTGAGCGAATGTAACTAAATTGTTGATATAAATAAAAGGTGAATTTCTTTAATCTTGCTTTCTTTTAATTCTTGCATCATGATTAGATCTCAATTTGTAATTGTTGCTCTTGTTGTGATGTGTGAGTGAAACTCCGCTCGTTAAGGAGTCGAGACGATTGTAGAATGATGATGTAACAAATCTTAATACGATTTTTAAGTCCTACGAGTTTTGTAAACCCTAGCAAGTTCAAGAATCGATGACCTAGTTTCGTAGCGATGCTTTCTTGATTGTGATCGCTCGAAATTAGGGATCTACGATCGTTTCTTGAATTTACTAGAGGCTAGAATGTGAATGGTATCGACGAAGGAACAAGGGATAAGATGAAACCCTAGTTTCACAAGAAATCCCTAATTCTCGGAGATCATCATCGATCTAGTATCAATTCATCGAAGGATAAGAATGCGTAATTCTTAGATTACATCACATCTATAGATCCGATCGATTCCTACGAGCCTCATTTCGATTCTTGATATTTGGTTTGGAAAAATCATCAAACGATCAATTCTTGATTCTATCTTTTAATGCTTTCTTAGATCTAGTATTTTCTCATTCTTGAACTTCAAATATAAATCTTGAATTGTTTTGTTTTCTTTCTTTAAAGTTTCAATTCATCTAATTCAAAAGACGAACTATTACACTTTCCCTGTGGACGATCCGCACTCACATACTAACTACATCCGACACCGTAGTTGATTGCGGTCAAATAAGTTTTGGTTGTGATTTCTTTACAATTTCATACTACACATCGAGATTTTATAACAATCAAATGGCGCCGTTGCCGGGGATAGTGCGCTAATAGTTCGTATTTTGAAATTTGAGTTGAAAATTTTATTCCATCTAAATTTTGTGATCAAAATTCGTGCAAACACTAATACGTGTGTTGTGATTTGATTGCGAGGAAATCTGGAATCACTGGAGCTGGGATAAAATTTTTGTGAATATTCCAGAGAGCTAAGGGGAGCAACAGAAGCATTTTCCTAAAATTTTATGCAGAGATCTTCTTACTCCACCGCGTTTCCGCGGCCAATACTACCTTCTTGCGGCTGTTCCGCGGCCCCCTTATAGACTCTCTGCACCAATTTTTCTCTGTAAGTCTCCAACTTTCTTATTTCTCCCCTCATCTGCTCCAATAACAATTTTGCTGCAGGTTTCTTTGCAAATAAATCGCTGCGCCACGAAAGCAAAATAAAATTTGTGCGTGTTTTTGATTTTTGGTTGTTTGCATATTAATACGGAAATTAAGGGGAACGACCAAATTCAAATTAGGTGGGGATTTCATTACCCTTCCTAGGTCCCGAAAACCACAAACTTGCATCCGCATTGACCCTCATTAATTAAAAGAAATCTAGAGATGACTCTAAGGACCGTCGCGCTCAATTAGGACAAGAGAAGGCCGTGGGTAATTCATTGCTTATCCGCGTTTTCTTGTGGTGCTTAAGGCGAGTGTGTCTAAGGCTAGTGGTTTTTAATTAGGCCCACTACTTACGTAGTGGAGTACCTTCCCACTTACCTGGCACTTATCCGGCCACAGGGGGACAAAGAGGCAGTGGAGGATTTTATCCTGCGACTTGTCTTTTGGCAGTTAGGAGCGGTCTAGAGTTTGACCTAGGTGACCACTAAATATTAGGGTTTTGTGTGTTGCAATTGTTTTGTTGCATCAATTTTTTCAAAAATCCGTATCATTTTTCAAAGCAAACACCGCATATATCATTTTCCTCTAATTATACCAACGCTGCCACTTGTGCTACAACCATTTAGCACATTGTTAGGCTGGACACGGGATTCCATTTCCCGTCTTTTCCGCGTTTCTTTTATCGACCCCAGAGTCGGTAATTCTTCATCTTCTCCCCCACCACCCACCACACCCGCGATGGACCCAAATCCATCAAACTTTAACACTACTCTGCCACCGCCCGCAGGTGCGCAGAGTATTCCACGCATTTCTCTCCAAGAGAGATGCTATCCTACACGTGTTACCCTTCCCACCTGTCTTTCTATACCACCTGCCATCGGGGAAAATTTTGAAATCAACCCCCAATTCATCAAACTATTACCCAAATTTCATGGTCTTGATTCTGAAAACGCATACATGTTTATTTCCAAATTTGAAAACGTATGTGCTTTGATGGGGAATTCACAACTGTCTTTGGATGCTCTGCGTTTACGTCTTCTCCCATTCACTTTGTGCGATTTAGCCGAGAAGTGGCTTTACATCACACCCGCACATTCTATTTCAACATGGGACGAATTCGTTGCAGCATTCCTTAAGAAATTTTATCCCAATCACAAGACCGCCCGTGTTCGGAGCGAAATCTCTAAATTTACCCAACTTCCCAATGAACCATTTTGGAAATGCTTTGAACGGTTCAAGGATCTTCTTATCCAATGCCCTCATCATGGAATCTCCAGATGGGATTTGTGTCGAATTATCTATGAGGGTATTGATCTCACTACTAGACAGATGCTTGAAACCATGTGTCATTGCCAATTCCTATCTAAAGATGATGGTGAAGCTTGGAAATACTTAGAAGATTTAGCTCAAAACACATCACAATGGGAAAGTATTAGACCACCACCACCTAGGGAAGATGTCAATCAGCTCGATATTTCCGTCACCTTGAAAGCCGAAATGGCCGCAATACAAAGGAAACTCGACGCTATAGAAAATAAAATCTCTTCAGCCTCCCTAAACCAATCCACACTTCCCAAAACCGTGTGTGGCTGCTGTTCAAACCCTTCACATTTGACGGAAGAATGTCCTTTGAATGTACCGTTTCAAGGTCACACTAATACTGCACTTCAGCAAAGACCTGGAAACTATCCCTCTTCTTCCTCATATAATCAATATTGGAGGAATTACCCGAACTTTGCTTGGAACCAATCACAATCTCAAAATACGGTTCCAATCCTAAACAATTTTCAAAGGGTCCCTCCACCACAACAGCAACCACCACTTCAATTGAGTCAGCACCCCTTCCAAGCACAAAATTTCCAAAATCCGGCCAACACTTTTTCACCACATGAAAACTTTTTGCAATTGACCGGTACAGATAATACCTCTGCACTAGCACAAACCTTGGATACTTTCATGAAACAATCCATCCAAGGGACGACAAGTTTGCAATCTTCCGTCGAGAATGTAATGAAGATCATTATCTCTCAAAATGAGAACATCAAACCGATGGAAGAACAAATTGCACAACTAAAAGCCGAAATGAGTGCACGAGAGAAAGGGAAACTTCCAGCTCAACCTTTACCCAATCCTGGCTATTCACATCATGTGGATGCACTTACGTTGAGATCTGGAAGAGTGCTTGACCATCAACTTGGGGAAGTGTTTGATGATACTAATAAATCAATCAATAACACCCCGGCTGAGACCTTTCCTCACACACACACTTCTTTTACCCCACCATCTTCTTCCGAGCCTATTCTTCGTTTCCCAAAAGACTCGCCACTACAGCCCACCTCTTTTACCCCTCCACGGACGATCCCCACTTCTATTTTGGGATCGGTTCCACCCCCACTTCCTTCTCCTATGATGGACCCAGCGCTTATTGCTAAAGCACCTTATCCTAATCGGTTAAGGGCTAACACACCGAGTCCACATATGGAGAAGATTATGAACATTTTTAAGCAAGTAAACACCAACATCCCTCTCCTAGATGCCATCCAACAAGTTCCGTCTTATGCGAAAACTCTTAAGAACTTGTGCACTAGGAAGAGGAAGACTCAAGCGTCCAAGAAGATATTCATGGAAAAAACAATAGACACGGCTTTCCCCCAACAATTACCGAGGAAACGTAAGGATCCAGGATATCCTACTATTTCCGTTTCTATTGGGGAAAAACACATTAACCGTGCTCTACTAGATCTTGGCGCTAGTGTTAACTTGCTTCCATATTCAGTTTATGAGCAATTAGGAATCGGAGAGTTGAAGCCAACCAATTACACTCTCCAGATGGCTGACTGATCAATCACCAAACCTAGGGGTGAACTAGAGGATGTGTTAATAACAATCGGAGAATTTATATTTCCGGTAGATTTTATTGTAATTGATACACAGCCTATAGCGAACCCACGGAATCAAATTCCGGTGATTTTAGGTCGCCCCTTTTTGGCCACTTCCAATGCTATTATCAACTGTCGTAACGGTTCTATGACCCTATCCTTCGGGAATAGGTCAATAGAGCTGAGCATTTACAAGTTGGGAAGTGTACCCTCCGAACCTACTGCTCAGGTCTGTTCTGTCGACTTAATGGATGTCGACAGCAGCGAATTTGATGATCCTCCTGATATTGATCTAGACTCTTTTCATACGTTATTGTTTGACCCAACTATGTATCATACACATAAGGACTCTTCTACCGAGTTGTCCGGGTCAACAACTAACACTGATTATGAACTGATTTTAGAGTCTGAAGATCACCCCGCACTTTGTGATGACATTATTCATCGGGGAATTGAGGAAATCTTCGCTGATAAACTCACATTTTTTGACACGGGTGTTGAGATGAATCATCTCCAAATCAATGAAATTGAACCTCCACCCCTTCTTTTGACTTGTAAAAAGAATGCGAGTAATCCATCACATACACTGCATTGTCTCTCCAAAATGAGACGCACACACATTCTATTCCACCACTTAACCTTTCCCCACTTCTTCTTCCACCAACCAGAGCACTGCATTGATAAAATTTTTGAATGGTTGGTGTTAACATTCGGTCTTTGCAAAGCTTGGCATCGACCACTGATTTTTAACCCCCTCATGTGATTTTCGAAGATTAACATTGCATAAGTTTGGGGGGGCAGTTTTTCTGGCTCTTGAAAAGAAAATTTTTACAAAAAGATGAGCCAAAAATAAGTTTCGGGGAGGTTCTTCACTTAAATATTCTGCCCCCGTTAATAAATTTCCTCCCAAGCTTACAGGTTTTTCGAGATTTAGCAGATGGCAACAGTGAGGAAACTGTTGAAAACAAGTTTGGGGGAGGTTTGTGCTTATTTACGCATCATTTGCATCATACATTTGCATAAGCACAAAACATCTTTGAAAACCTATAAAACTTTAAAAATTTTCAAAACTATAAAAATATTTTTTGTACATAAATAAGATAATAAAAGATTAGATAGTGAAAAATTACATCCATGAGATTAGAAAAATTTATGAAAACCAAGAAAATTAGAAGTTTTCTTATACGAACTAGTAATTAGTAGTTATGAGCCGTTGTCCCAAGGGTTAGTAAGATGAAAGACGTCACTAATCTGAGGATAAAAATAAGTCTGAAAAATAGTTTCTATTCTGGAAGCCAAACATTTTGAACGTTGCTACCCTGCTATTCGCACTTACACACATCTTAAAGCCTGGGATAGTAGAGGATACCTTGAAATGCTCTTGTCTTAAAGCCAAAAGTATGAAGGAAATAAAAAAAATATAAAGTGGTGAGAAAAATGGACACTGGTTTTGTTATCACCGAGGGCAATAAAAATATATAGCAAGGGTGCTTCTTCACCTAGTGCCCTAAGGCCAACTGGTCTGGGAGTCACTGCTATGCCTGAGGTGGTGCAAGACGAGGAAAATACACCAAGCAAGCAAGCACATGAGTAATCGGTCGGTTAGTACCTCAAGAAGTATTAATGGTCGCATGAAAGTGTGTGAGCAATCTCGTTTATCAAAAAGTACTGAGGCTGATGAGCAAGAGTATGATAGCTTGAATTGAATTCTCCGGGTGTAGGGATGTCCTTTACACACACGCAGGGTAATATTATCGATATTTGGAAGAAAGATAGGAATGAAAAATAAGACGTTGTTTTATTGAGGGAGGACGTGATTTCTGACATCTTTTCATGACCATTAAGATAGGGCTCATGACAACTGAAAAGCTAGCTTAGTTGGAAACCCTAATTTTCAAAGTCTTTCTTTTACAATTCTTTTCTGTAAATATAATATTCATGATCTTCCTTTTATTATTGGATTTTGTGGGTGCAATCCGCTGAAAACCCTCAGGAGACAACACTCCTCCTACTAGGGACACCTAGAGGTTTAAAGGCTTGTTGCACGTGCTCAGTGCAATCGTGTTGCCTACGAAAGTGTGCTAGTTAGTTTTTCTCTTTCTTTATTTTCTCCTTCTCTTTTTAATAAAACATTCGCTCGAGACGATCGAAATTAAGTTTGGGGGTATTTGATCAGTCGAAAATATTGTATATTTTAGCCGGCAATTTCCCCATCTTTTGCATACATTTAGAAGTGTTCGGTATTCATATTTCACATATTAGCAAATCGGTCGTTAAATATCAGATTTCATGTATTAGAATTTTAAACCAACACTTTAAGGGAAATTAACCGCATTTCATATTATCGCATCATTTCTGTATTTGCGCAACACTTGTCTTGAGTCTGTGCAGGAAAATACGGAAGAAAAAAACCAAAGAGCTGATGAATATAAGCCAACTAAATCATTTCAGATCTGGTAGCAATTTATATGGAGAAATACAAATCAATACATCAAAAGAAGGCCCAACAATCATCCCAAGAGTGTACCAGAAATATCAAAGCCCAAGGTCCACAAGTAGCCGCGGATCCGCGGCAGGAGCTTGCTTGCGCCGCGGATCCGCCGCGCTTCTGCCACGTCAGCCGTCCAAATTCAGTGCAGAATCTCAATCTCTGGGGCCACATTCCTTTCTGATATGTCAAGTTCCAGAAAGACCTAGAAGCTACTGCCAGATCAGTAAAGAAGATTAAGCAAGGCTAATCCTAATTAAGCTCCTAATTAATCCTCTTCTAGAAGCTCCCTCCTAACTAATCACATCTAGAAGCTTCTCCCCTAACTAACTTTTGGAGGGAAATTTGAATTTCTTCAACAAACTTTAGGAGGGAAATTTAGAATTTGAAATCCTAGATCTAGGGTTAGTTATCTATAAATAGGAACCTAGACCTAGGGTTAAAGGCTAATCAATCTTTAATCAAAAATCAATAATCATTGGTTCATTCTACACCATTTTCTTCCACAAGTCTCGTGACAAGGCTTGTGCGAAACCCTAACCCTAATTCCACTCCAAATCCAA
Source organism: Agapanthus africanus (assembly GCA_030015575.1). Classification (NCBI taxonomy): domain Eukaryota; kingdom Viridiplantae; phylum Streptophyta; class Magnoliopsida; order Asparagales; family Amaryllidaceae; genus Agapanthus; species Agapanthus africanus. Next base: position 171,989,969 of record JASDDO010000031.1, on the reverse strand, counting down.
GATCTTGAGTACCAAATCAAGCGAGAAGCCTTCAACCTTTTTGGAGCCGAGCCGATCTTCAATCGGGCAAGTGATCCAAGCCGATCCGCGATCCACGGAGACGAGCGAAGCCAAATCGACGATCAAGTTCTTCCTCTTGTAGTTCTTGAGCGAATGTAACTAAATTGTTGATATAAATAAAAGGTGAATTTCTTTAATCTTGCTTTCTTTTAATTCTTGCATCATGATTAGATCTCAATTTGTAATTGTTGCTCTTGTTGTGATGTGTGAGTGAAACTCCGCACGTTAAGGAGTCGAGACGATTGTAGAATGATGATGTAACAAATCTTAATACGATTTTTAAGTCCTACGAGTTTTGTAAACCCTAGCAAGTTCAAGAATCGATGACCTAGTTTCGTAGCGATGCTTTCTTGATTGTGATCGCTCGAAATTAGGGATCTACGATCATTTCTTGAATTTACTAGAGGCTAGAATGTGAATGGTATCGACGAAGGAACAAGGGATAAGATGAAACCCTAGTTTCACAAGAAATCCCTAATTCTCGGAGATCATCATCGATCTAGTATCAATTCATCGAAGGATAAGAATGCGTAATTCTAAGATTACATCACATCTATAGATCCGATCGATTCCTACGAGCCTCATTTCGATTCTTGATATTTGGTTTGGAAAAATCATCAAACGATCAATTCTTGATTCTATCTTTTAATGCTTTCTTAGATCTAGTATTTTCTCATTCTTGAACTTCAAATATAAATCTTGAATTGTTTTGTTTTCTTTCTTTAAAGTTTCAATTCATATAATTCAAAAGACGAACGATTACACTTTCCCTGTGGACGATCCGCACTCACATACTAACTACATCCGACACCGTAGTTAATTGCGGTCAAATAATTTTTGGTTGTGATTTCTTTACAATTTCATACTACACATCGAGATTTTATAACAATCAACTCCTTTGAGCCGTGGTAGGGTAGTAATCAAAGTACAGTAGGAACTCACACGATACAAATGACGATCTCAGGTCGACAGATTAACCTGGACACATGTCACCTGGGAACTGCTATTTGACAAAAATTATAATACCAACTAGCAGGTTCCCGGCGAGTCCGTCCAGTGTACTCATAACCCTATGAGCACCTGTATACTATCTTAGGTGAAAAAACTAACACCAATGGCTTGTGAGACCTGGACACCGCCCCTCGTCGGGGTCTCGATCAGTATACACTAGTCTATACTGGAGTATCGATGCCCGGTCTCGATACTCCTACGACTAGGGACATTTAAGGATGTGCTTATAAACCCCAGCTCCCACATATATGATCGCCATCATAATACTGGCAGTCAAGCAAGAATCATATGGGCTCTATCAACACGTACATGATGATAAAGACAAACCAGATAGCATACTATCATCTTGAGTAAGACTGTTTTATCGGTATAGGTCCTCACCCAATCATCATAATCACAAATCCGCGACTATGATAATTTCCTTGAGGGCACTATAGCCAACAATCTCCCACTTGCACTTAAGGCCAATTATTGCGATGTCGCATACTCACAGCCCGTGTGATACCGAACAACCAACTTCTCTACTAATCAGATTCGCAAAGCCCGTTTGCGAAAATGATTGCGTTCGAGAAATAGCCTCAGTGAGTGGATCTGCTCCAATGTTTCTTTCTGTATCTCTCTATATCTCAACTTCGCGGAGAAAACTATCTCCCGCAATGAGCAATACCTGTCTTAGAATTTGTTTGGATATCTGATGGGATCCAGTATAACACCTTAGGATGTGTTTAGTGGCTAATTATACGTTAATAAATGATTTTTAATAAAAAGTTTACCAAATTAGTTTTCAAATATTTTATCAAGAATTATAAATATTTTTCTAGAATTTTCCTAGGCTTGCGCACACATGTGCATGTAAACTGGGGTTAAAATGAGGTTAAACCATGATTAGTAACCATGGTGGGTTAAACCATTTTAATTAAGCTACGAGGTTTTAAATTAAGTGTTTTTTTTTTTAGGAAAATAGAAATTAATTTGAATTTGTTTTGGGGTTTGACTTGGTGGGGGGGGGGAGAGAGAGAGAGAGAGAGTGCATGATGAGGCATGATGGCCATGCCATGCTCCATTTAATGAAGAGAGAGAGAGAGGAGGGGGTTGACATTGGGAGTTATCATTTTTTTTCCTCTCATTCTCGTTCTCATTTTCTCTCTCACTCTCACTCATACACTCACACATACACTCACAGCAGACACAGCAGCAGCAGCAGCAAACTCAGCAGCAGCAGGCACAGCTTCAGCCCCAGCAGCAGTTACAAGCATCAGCACCACCAAGCAGTAGCAGCAGCTCCTTGCAACAGCAACAACACTTGTACCATCATCCCCAGCACAGCAGCATCAGCACCAGCAGCCTCAGCACAACAACAACGTCATCATCAACAACAACATCAACAGCAGCTGCATCAGGAGCAGCAACAGCACCAGCAGCAGGAGAAGCAAACAGCAGCAGCAGTGAGCAACAGCATCAGCCCCAGTTGCAGCAGCAGCTCCTTCCCCTCTTCTTCTTCTTTTTCTCCTTCTCCTTTCTTGTGAGGTTCCTAGGGGGGTATAACTTCTGAACTCTTTCCTTAGTTGCTTAGTTTATGTAGTTTAACTTCGATTAGCGATAATTATGTGAGTTTTGTGCTAATTGTGGTGTTTTGTGTGAACTTTAGTTAAGTTAGGGTGTTTATAGCTTAATCAACCCTATTAGGTGTTGTTAGGGCCAAGTGAACCTAGGTAAACACCAGATTACACAAAAATACCCTCAGTTTCCTTTTTTGTGCAAAATTGACGTTTTAAAACAAAATCTTGGCTTTTTGAAATCCGCTGTTACCCCAGTGAGTTCAGAATAAAACTAAGTGGACTATAGCCTACTTGAGAGACCCTGACCCCACCACCAGAGCTCGACCCCACCAGCCCAACTTCAGGCCGCCGGAAAAATCATTCTGGCCGCAAATTGCGGCCAGACCAGGGAGTTAGGAGCTAGGGTTTTTGGTACAGGTGTCTGCTACATTTTGTAGGTCCATGGTACATATAGTTTTGTAATATTTTAACTTGGGTAGAATCTGGGACGATATATCGTTTACTGGTGTTTTTAGTTTGCGCGATACGCACGATACGCGAGTGGGTTCTGTGATTCAGCGTATCGCGGCGTGTCGGGATGAGTCGTAGACGCGTACACATGTTTCAGCGTATCGCACACACGCGCGTTAATTCGCTACGCGAGTTCACGTTTTGATTCGATATCGCGTTTTGCGAGATTTTGATTATATTTGGTTTCTTGTGCAAATCCCAAGTTTACAGGCGGGTACGTCAGACGCCACCAGGAAAGGGAAGCAGGTGGTCGGCTATACTTAGCACGCGACCAGGTGAGTAGATTTAACATCTACGGGGAAATCGCCCGTATGGCGTTAAGCGTCAGGGCATAATAGGATATTTAGTCATCTGTGGTCACATAGATATACTTGTAGCATACTCTCTTGATATATATAGAACTGGTAGGATAGAACACTGCATTGTCACTAACGGTCCAAGTTGCACGAGGTAAATTTATATGCTACACTCACACCGTTAGTGATTGCCATGACACTCACATTATAAGATTGCTATAAACCGCATATCATATTGATTCTGCTTATTTGACGTTGTCATGATTTGCCGCATACTATCATATGTATATTCATACCATACATCACATATATTCATACTTGGGCACATATACCTCACATATCCATACTTGTGCCACATACATCACATATATTCATACTTGGGAACATATACATCATATGTCTACATTAGTGTACTTGTACATTGCTATATTCACTTTGCGTACTTATCCATTCGCACATCCATGGCTCTACCTATATTCATATGTTACATACATGGATGATATTGACTTAATCTAAAACTAAGGGACCGCAAGCGATATTTCAAAACGGGATCTTTTAAAAGAGCGGTTTTCCCTTTCTTTTACTCTCAGTGTCATACGACGCATTGCATGGATTTACGCATTAGATTTGATTTATGTGATTTCTGGATTTGGGAACCGGAGTACTATTTTAAGGAAGTACGCACTGTTTAAAAACCCGGTTTCCCTTGACATGATATTTCAATGCGTCCACCATGTGTTTTCTCGGTGCTAGAGTGATGTATGTAACCCGATTCGAGGAGAGGACGAGGCCGATTGTGGGTACATGGTGGACCCGGTATGGTACCCCGGGGCGAGAACGGATCTGCTGTGTAGCTAGACGGTGAGCTTGGCAGTGGGAACACTACCTACCGGTGATTGGTTGGACCTGGCGGTTAGCCGGAGGATACTGACTAGAGTCGATAGATGGATACGGGACGACTCGTACTGCTGGGGCCGAGGGCCGATACCGCAGACGGAGCCCGTGGGCTGATCCGGACTGACGGATGCCCGATATATGAGGATTTGCGTGTCGATGCTGGACACGAGTGTTTCTTGATATTTTGAGTGCCGGTGTTGGGCACTCACGATTTCATGGGATTTACAGGATTTGAGGGCCGGAGGATGACGGCGCCTGAGTTGTATTGGGATTGGGTGCATTGATAGGTACCGATAATATTTTCCACAATGACATTCTGTGTAGATGTTATATTTTCCCATGCTCAGCATTAGTATATGATATCTCATCCTGTATCTATTATACTGATATAGTACACATGCTTGTACGCTCATTGCATACCCTGCTTATTCTATATAGGGTTGTTAGACTGCATTGCCATACCTGATTATCACATATCTTGCTCATCACATGGAGATGTCATTAGATCGCACTTGTTGCATGATATTGAGCATCCAGTTCATTATATAGATGTTACCTGTTGGCATAGGTTAGAGTATCGCAGCACGTGCATACTCGCGATTACCTTTATATGTTATCTACTATTCACGAGTTGGCAACTCACCCCCGTTGTGCCACAGTGCTTGCAGGTTGCCTTTTGGAGTAGTCGCAGCTGGCTGTTCATCGCATCTTTTGACACAGATACCACTGCGGAGGCGTGCTAGCCCTTTTGCTATTAGGTGGGTTTTGTGCGGTATCTGTTTACTTTTCAGTTGTACATTGATGTATCTAGTATTCTCCATCTACCTTCATGTATTGACTTAGAGACAGTTGTGAGGACGATGTATGTTTATTTTGTACTCTGGTGTCGAGCTCGCTGTGAGCCGACTTTATTTATGCAGTCTTATCTTTTATGATATTTGCATCTACTTTACTGCTCATTCTTCGCTACGGCGTCGTATATCATATTGTGGTGATTGTTCCGCAGTTGGGCGCGATTCTCCCATTGTGATGCTCTATTCATTTCACATGTTACTTCTACTACACCTTGCTTTTTACCCGATTCCCGGGACAAGTTTTTATAAGGAAAATTTTGCCAAATTTATTAAAATATAACTCTTGAACTAAAAAGGATTTCTACTAAATTACTTAAGGTTTTCTAAACATTTTACAAATGCTTCTACTAAAATGTTTTAACTCTCTATATTTTAAATGGTTTTGATTTCTGGGTTTCGGCTTACTTAGTCGCGTTACGCCTGTAGACGTTACGTGGTTAAGTGCCGGTCACGGGCCGAACTTTGGGTCATGAAAAAGTTGGTATCAGAGCGTAGGTTTTACCTTCGGAGTATAGGATGACCCTGGTATGATGGAGTAGGTAGCTGCAGCAAAGTGGCGTAGCGTGCGTATGTTCCGCGGCATACTCACGACACGGTACTCCGCCTAAGCGACCTTAGGACTTATTGATTGAAATTCCTTCTTGATTATATATATTCTTGCGATTCGATTTTCGTATCCTCATCGGATCCTATTTTCCGTTTCAGCCACTATGCCGCCAAAGACTACGAGGGCACAGAGAGCGGCCGCGAGGGCCAAGATTCGTGTTGACTCGTCCGAGACGAGGACTGATCCGGGAAGTGCACCCGTTGTACCCGAGAAGACTGTTCCTCCTATGACAGATCAGATTGCCACGCTAGGGGCTGGTATGTTGGAGATAGTGCCCTCAGATTCAATTATTCGATCACAGGCACGTGATTACAATGATTGATGGAGGACCTATCCCGATAGGACAGTCTTACTTGAGATGATAGTATGCTATCTGGTTTACCTTTATCATCGTGTACTGCTTTAGGTGACCTGACAAGTCGCTATTACACGTTGATAGAGCCCCTAGGATTCTTGCTTGACCACCAGCAGTATGAGGGCGATCATATACGTGGGAGCTGGTAGTCTATAAGCACATCCTTAAATGGTCCCTAGTCGTGTGAGTTTCGAGATAGGGCATCGATACTCCAGAGTAGACTAGTGTATACAGTCGAGACCCCGACGAGGGGCGGTGGCCGGTCTCACAAGCCACTGGTGTCAGTTGGATCACCTAAGATGTATACAGGTGCTCATTGGGTTATGAGTACACCGGACAGGACTCGCCGGGAACATGCTAGTTGGTCATATACCAGACGTCAGATGGCAGTTCCCTGGTGACATGTGTGCAGGTTAGTTCATCGACCTGGGGATCGTCATTTGTCTTGTGTGAGTTCCCACTGTACTGTGATTACTACCCTACCACGGCTCAAAGGAGTCGTGCAAACAGGTTTTAGTTGGGTACAGTCCCGAGCCACATGGAGGCAGTGAGCGTATCTTCACGGGTTCGTCTCTCCCGGTATTGGGGGTGAGGTCGTGCTGTGTCTAGGAGAGCCATTACACGAAGCCCTCGGCCGAGGCAAGGAGATTTACTGGTAGGTATTCCAGTAGTATCTCAGGGTGTTCTGGGCTACACTCCGACACGACTTGTACCGCTTTTGGGGGTCTGACTTTTACCAACCCCTAGGCCCGCCATGCGATACTCATAGACGAATGGACCGGACTGTACGGATATTGTCACTGACAGGCTCAGTAGGGTTGTCTGGCTGGGTTCGCTCACAGACGTCCCTTTTAGTCAATACCTAGTAGCCCGTTACGTATTGGCTTATACCTCTGACGTGCTAGTGGTTAAATCCACAACCAAGGTGTTGACGAGTCTTTAGAGTCCCCCACATTCAGTTACTCAGCTTTCGGGCGAAAAGTTGTAGAGGCCGTATGGAGATATGGCAAGGTCCGATCAGATACGTGCGGTATTGCACAGATCAGGATCGGACAGTTTGTACTACAGGCCGTATGGATATATGGCAGCGTTCGATCAGATACGTGCGGTATTGCACGGATCAGGGTCGAACGGATATTACTACCCGGTTTTTGTTTAAGCCGGATCCTAGTATAGTACAGTGTAGATTTTGTCTCATTGCATTTGTATTTCGTTCGGAATACAAATACGGGTGTGTATGCACAGTATCGGGGTTTTCCTGTAATTTATTACGGGACCAGTTTTCTGGAGTTGCCAGTTTGCTTTCCGTTTCGGCCAATTTCCTTTGTATCGTTCATTGGCCGAAGATTGGTGGAGGATGGCTTATTTGCATTGTTGCAAATAGGCATTTGTGGAGGGGGTCTTTTGCATATTGCCATGTCATGATCACTTGACTTTTTGACTTCATCATGGTTGCTCCATACCTTGACCTTTTTGACTTGACTTCTTGTCATGATGGCATGATTTTTGTAGACATGATTGTTGATGATGAGAGATGGTTGTTGGTTGAGTGTGGGTTTGATTTTGTGATGATTCTTTTTGCATGATAGCCTTCTCTCTCTCTCTCCCTTGCATTATTGGATGGCTCTCTCATTTTCTATCACACTACACTCTCATTCTTTCCACCACCATTGTCATGGCCGGCCTCATAGAGGAGAGGTGCTGTCCAAAATTTTGGAGTGGGGTTTTTGCTTCATTTCATGCTCCAAAAATCCCCAAGTCCCTCCACATTGTTCTTGTGTCGTCCCTCCACCAATGTGGCATCTCCATGAACCCCATATGAGACATAGCCTCTACACTACATTCTACAGCAAACCTTGGGCACGTGGACTAGCCAGCTTCGTGCCCGAGTTGCCTCGGTATTGAGGTGGGAGCCCGTAAAAGATGCAGACGATGTGGTGCCCTTCCGGCGAGGAGGCGACGACCGGAGATTCCGCGGGAGATCGGGACGACGACGAGAAGACCAGAGGACTCGGATCAGTCGGTATATCTCTATTCCCTATCTTGTAGTTAGCTAGGACTAGTTAATGGTTCGATCCGGGTTTTAGTGCGCGGTGGTGCCGGTTTGCTAACTTCGCAAAATTAAAGTTTATCACCGTTTCCGCATTTTGGCCTCGGGATGGAGGCCGGGGCGCCGCCGTGCACTTATAGTGGTATCAGAGCCTCGCCATTAACTTAGTCTAGCTTGGTTTAATGTGTTTTGCATTTCCGATCGACCAAAACTCCAAAATCCGCATTTTTGCTTGCATCAGTTTTCTGTTGAAATTTTTTGGTGTTGAAATTTTTTTCAGGTTACAGAAAAGTGATCTACTAGAAAATATAAGAGTTCTGTAAAAATTCGATGCAACAACTCCACAGTAGGACCGCGGAACCGCGGCCAAACACCCCTTTGGGCCGTGGTTCCGCCGCACACTGTTGGGTTCCCTGCACCAAATGTCTACAGTATCTTTCTGGGGTTAAAATTGGGGTTTTGGAATAATAACATTGGGCCCAGAATTTCCTGATCTGCTACAGTAATGCTTGGGGGCCCACTTGTTAAAATTTGATTGATCGGATATTTTAAACACATTATTTCCCAGTATTTACATTATATCTGCGACCGTGAATGTCACTTGATCGGTAAATCCTGTCTAACTGCTATAGCCCGGTTAGACGGATTTGCGAACGTGACTTTCACGTTGATGTTCTGTTTTTGCTGTGATGTTGCGGATCGGTCGTGGGGGATAGCCTGGATGCAATGCTAGTACAGTTTTGTTGTATCATGTACATTTGATATTGCGGGGCGAGCGTCCGACATGTGGACTGCCGTCACTGCCTGATTGTATTATTATTTTGGGGCACGACCAGGTTGCGGTCGATGTACCCGTTGTATGTATATTTTACTTTCTGTACTAGGATTAACCCGCGGCGGGGTGCACGGATAGCCGGGTTCCAGAGGGCAACGGGCCCGCATCTCATGGCATTGAGACGGAGGGGGCCTCACTCTTGGATTGGCGGGCTATTCGCCGCACTCGTAGGGGGTACAGGTTGACCCAGGAGGGGTGCCCAAGTTGCCGGATTCCGTGAAGTGCTGGGTGGTCCATTCACGGTACTGAAGGGAGCTGCCTCGCTTCAGGTTTTGGCGGGTGACTTGCCGCGCCCGTAGGGGTCTAGGATTTCATTGCACAGGCTATCCACACGACCAGGGGAACGTCGGGTTTCAGTAGTGGCTCTGTGAAACCCGGGGATCCCAGATATCTGTATTGTTTCTGTGATGCTGTTCATTTTCTATGATGTTGCATTTTATCACGCCTTGAGCGAATATAATATATTTGTATATATATTAGTAGATGTAGTATATGTTTTACATCCGCGCTAGTCCAGTCCCTGCTCTGTCGTTAGTTAGCTAACCTAACGGGTAATGACGGGACCCAGTGGCGAATGAGGATGGCATATACGTACATCAATATATTTTCGTTCTTTGTGGTGTGATCAATTGATGGGACTGCGTTGATTCGAATCAATGCAAGTTAAAAACAAACCTAATCTGATGTTGTTGGAACACTTTTTCAAAAAGCTGTTATTGCAAGGACGTTCAATTTTGTTTTGCATCGTGGTATTCAGTTGGAATATCCTGCTCCTCAGTCGACGAGGCAAGGACCGAGATCCCTTCACCGGGAGTGACCCCTTGGACAGAAGTTTGCGTCAAGGCATTAACTTCACTATAGCCGATTACTTTTTGCTTTACATCGTGGTATTCATTTGGGATATCCTGCACCCCATTCTACGGGGAAAGAGCCGAGATCCCTTCATCGGGAGTGACCTCTTTAGCAACGGTTTTCGTCACTATATTTTTAAAAAAAGCTATCCGTTCCTTCAACGATATCAAGTTCTTTACGTTAAAGGTTTTCGCCAGAAACCATTCGTAGCCCTCCGTCGTTTCAGACGGGTAGCACGTAGTATTCATGCTATGTTTGTTGGCCTTCGTCAAGGCATAGTGTATGGTACCTGCTTGTTACCTTTCTGCTGCATAGATAGATGCGTTGGTTTGGGACAGTCGTATAGCCTTGTTGACCTTCGTCAAGGGCTTGTACGGGTGGATTCAGATTAACCTTGGACATTGACGGGTAGAACTTGACATGTGACTTATGATTTGTTGACCTTCGTCAAGGTCATAAGAGCATGGGGTAGAAATCACATCGGGAGTTTCAAAAGAACTGAAACTTGCCAGATATGCGCATACCTTCTGGAGTGTGACACCGTGAGCGGATTCCGTCACGTTATCGTGCGATGATAGTTGGATCCCGATTCCCACTGATGAGTTAGTTTACTCCTCGGGTGATCCCGACTAATTCTTCTTTCAGGTTTGGAGAAGAATTTGACGGAACAGTGGGAGGTTTCCAGATTAGATAAATTGGTAACCATTCTGATCTAGGTTAGAGTGCACGCTGAGTGTTTCTTTTCTCTCTCTCTTTGGCCGCGACCTTTGACCCGACCCTAAGACTATGACTCAGTGACCAAGTTGACCGAACCTTCTTAACACTAGCTTTTGGATTGTCAGAGTTGCAAACCTCATTGCCACTCCTACTTTTACCCTTTTCTCCAGGACACCCCGTTTTACTACGAACGTCCACTTCCATTGGACAAAACCATCGTATGGTTAGATACGAACTCGAAAGAATTTATTCGAGGATGGTTTCAGGTTCTGGAGAAAACGGATAGGATTATTCAGTTGTCTTTTCCTTTTACCTTCTCTCAGGTTGCGAGTACTCCTTGGTTTAGGAGATAGTACACCTATTACGCAAATTGGATAGTCTTCTTCCAAACCATAGGCAGGTGCCGAACGGTGGGGAATGAAGAAAACCAATTAGCATAACGATGGTGTGCAGAAGGTATTAAGTTAAGACAAAGCAAGGGATTAGTAAGAGGGCAAAGTAAATTGCAACAGATATTCACGACCAAACCAAATATTTCGTTACCACTCCCACATCACCTTTGTATTTCTCCAGGACACTCCGTATCACTACGAAGATCCACAGTTTATTGGATACTCCATCGTATGGTTATATACGAACTCGAAAGGAACTTGTTCCAGCTCGGGGATGGATTCTGGTTCAGGAGAAATAGGAATAAGATTTATTCAGGTGTCTTTTATCTTCACCCTCTCTCATTGCGAGTGTTCCTAGGATTGGGACAGTACACCCATTATGCTTATTGGATAGTCTTCTTCCAAATCATAGGCTGGTGCCGAACGGTAGGGAAGGAAGAAAACCATTTGTCCTAAAGGGGTGTGCAGAAGGTAAAGACTAAAGAAATATGAAGGTTTTTGGAGAGGTGGCAAAGAACTACACGGTTACAGTCGTGAATCTGGAAGAGGCATTGCTAGGAATACCAGGATACCCCATCGAAACATTTCAATGTTTCAGCATTCACTGTGTACTGTTAAAGGAAAACTGATTTCCCAGTTAGACACTTGCTCCAGGGTATGTATTTACCAGGTTTGATTCTCACATCTGTATGGTTTTACAGATGATGAGTGGGAGTAGGTTATTGGGAATTGGGTGATCATCCTCATTATATCGGGATTCGTTGTAATCGGTGATATTTGAGGAAATCACCTGGGCTGTTTGCCGGTCGGCAAATATTTGGTTTTGAATATCCGCTGTTATGCACCAATTTCAAATTGATATATCTGTACGTCTATTTTCATAGAGTGAGATATACCTTTCTAAAATTATGTCTACTACATTTACCTATATCAGTGGATGGTTAGGTAAGGAGCATTAAACATCGGTGTAATTTTTCTTAACCATAAGTACAGTTTTCAACCTACGACACACAGTGAATGAGTTATCAGACTCAAGGGACTTATACAGAGTATTGTATGTTGTCCAGGGTCCATCAGGAAAGAGGGGTTGGTCCTCGTACTATATTCGGTTTACTTATGACTTCTCTAGTTTTTAGACAAGTGTTTCATGGAAACACAGGGTCCGAATTTTGAGAAGTTATAGGTATTTGAATAGAGTAGAGAACCAGGTATAGCAAGTATCGGGATTCTTCAAAGTGATCGAAGATGTAGATACTTGTTTATGGTATTCAGTTGATAGTGATGATAAAGAGATCTTGCTTCTCTTTCAGGTTACTCATAATTGGAAGCATTCCTAAGTTGAGTAACGCTGATCGGCCTCCTTCCATTTAGTTGACATGCACTGGAGAAAGTTGCATGATTTGAATCTGGTTCAATTAAATCAGTGCCTCTGGTCCTATATGGGATATAGAACAGTTCGTATCTTAACGATGTTAAGGTACGGGGAGTTGTCCGGCTTATGATTAAAACCAGACTCTGGATAACTCAAGGCACGTTTCTGTAATGGCTGTTTGTGGGTTGACCCAGGCTATGACGAGGGTTGATTTTCTACCATCTGGATGAACAATAGCAATATTGTTCTAGACTCGCCACAGTTTTATTAAAAATGGATTTTTTCAGAAAACAGAAGTGGGAGTATGGTAGAACTGGAAGTGATTCCAGAACCACAAACGATTACTGAAGATTTGATAAGGAACTTAAAGATTCAATCCGGATTGACATTCCATTGGCCACTCCGCAGGTGAGGTGGGTAACTTCAGGCACCCGAGAGGTACTACGATAGCCTCAAGGACGGTGACAGGGAAGTTCTTGTTTACCCACAATTACCATTGCTGTTGTTCCAGGCTGCGAGACCCGGAGGGAGGATGAGTATAGCGTCGTTCTAAACTAGTTTTAGAAGTGTACGTCTATATGACTCTGCCAGAGGGTTGTCATAGTCAGTGGGAGCAGCGGAAGCATTGGTGGAAAGGTAGCTTATGTCTATTTATAGACTAAAGCAGATGTAGCGGAGATAGATCATCTATTTCTGACGTGACAGTCATGGGTTTGACTTCATCAGAATAGGGGATGGATCTGTTGAGAAGGTAGTAGGGTGTGATGTCATGGTTTTTGGATGACATACACAGAGTAGGAAAAGAAACTCCTATACTACAATCAGTTATACTTTGGTCGTCACATAGTGGTTTCTCTACATGGGACTTGGATATTATATCAGACATACTGGTCACTAGATCTATGGTTTTAGATCTAGATTTGGGTGGTTTCCCAATCAGGGTACTTAGACAGCATTCTAAGAGTATTTAGAATGGACGACTCCTGGCACGGTAGTGTACCTGCAGTTGACGGAGTCACCCTCTCTAAAGGTGTCTTATAGACTAAAGGGGAGAGGGATGTGCATGATTGACAGATCACTTGCTTAGGCAATTGAGTCAATCATGAGATGTCAAGTACCACACCAGATATTGTTCTTGCACTAGATGCAATAAGTTGACATTGATCCAATCCTGGAGAAACAGTCGGAAGCAGTTTTAGAACATAAGTGGATGTTCTAGGGATATGATAACGACAGCCTCATTCGGGAGACAGTTATCATTCCAGGCTTCCAAGGTGACATGGACGACAAGGAGGTTGTCAGAGTTATAGTTTTCCTTCTGATGAGGGGCTGTATTTTGGACAGGTGGTCCAAGGCAATACTGAGGGTGGCATGGCGCAGGATACTGATTAAGTTCAGTTGACGATACAGTCTAAGAAGTTTGGATTTGGAGTTCTTTTATGAGCTAGGTCCCATCAGACATCCAGACACATTCTAAGACAGGTATTGCTCATTTCGGGAGATGAGTTTCTCCGCGAACTTGAGATATAGAGAGACATAGAAAGAAACTTCAAGGCGGATCCACTCACTAAGGCTATTCCTCGAACGCAATAGTTTCGCAAGCGAGCTTTGTGAGACTGACTAGTAGAGGAGTTGGGTGTTCGGTATCACACGTGCTGTGAGTATGCGGCATCGCAATAATTAGCCTTGAGTGCAAGTGTGAGATTGTTGGAGATAGTGCCCTCAGATTCAATTATTCGATCACAGGCACGTGATTACAATGATTGATGGAGGACCTATCCCGATAGGACAGTCTTACTTGAGATGATAGTATGCTATCTGGTTTACCTTTATCATCGTGTACTGCTTTAGGTGACCTGACAAGTCGCTATTACACGTTGATAGAGCCCCTAGGATTCTTGCTTGACCACCAGCAGTATGAGGGCAATCATATACGTGGGAGCTGGTAGTCTATAAGCACATCCTTAAATGGTCCCTAGTCGTGTGAGTTTCGAGATAGGGCATCGATACTCCAGAGTAGACTAGTGTATACAGTCGAGACCCCGACGAGGGGCGGTGGCCGGTCTCACAAGCCACTGGTGTCAGTTGGATCACCTAAGATGTATACAGGTGCTCATTGGGTTATGAGTACACCGGACAGGACTCGCCGGGAACATGCTAGTTGGTCATATACCAGACGTCAGATGGCAGTTCCCTGGTGACATGTGTGCAGGTTTGTTCATCGACCTGGGGATCGTCATTTGTCTTGTGTGAGTTCCCACTGTACTTTGATTACTATCCTACCACGGCTCAAAGGAGTCGTGCAAACAGGTTTTAGTTGGGTACAGTCTCGAGCCACATAGAGGCAGTGAGCGTATCTTCAGGGGTTCGTCTCTCCCGGTATTGGGGGTGAGGTCGTGCTGTGTCTAGGAGAGCCATTACACGAAGCCCTCGGCCGAGGCAAGGAGATTTACTGGTAGGTATTCCAGTAGTATCTCAGGGTGTTCTGGGCTACACCCCGACACGACTTGTACCGCTTTTGGGGGTCTGACTTTTACCAACCCCCTAGGCCCGCCATGCGATACTCATAGACGAATGGACCGGACTGTACGAATATTGTCACTGACAGGCTCAGTAGGGTTGTCTGGCTGGGTTCGCTCACAGACGTCCCTTTTAGTCAATACCTGGTAGCCCGTTACGTATTGGCTTATACCTCTGACGTGCTAGTGGTTAAATCCATAACCAAGGTGTTGACGAGTCTTTAGAGTCCCCCACATTCAGTTACTCAGCTTTCGGGCGAAAAGTTGTAGAGGCCGTATGGAGATATGGCAAGGTCCGATCAGATACGTGCGGTATTGCACGGATCAGGATCGGACAGTTTGTACTACAGGCCGTATGGATATATGACAACGTTCGATCAGATACGTGCGGTATTGCACGGATCAGGGTCGAACGGATATTACTAGCCGGTTTTTGTTTAAGCCGGATCCTAGTATAGTACAGTGTAGATTTTGTCTCATTGCATTTGTATTTCGGTCGGAATACAAATGCGGGTGTGTATGCACAGTATCGGGGTTTTCCTGTAATTTATTACGGGACCAGTTTTCTGGAGTTGCCAGTTTGCTTTCCGTTTCGGCCAATTTCCTTTGTATCGTTCATTGGCCGAAGATTGGTGGAGGAGGGCTTATTTGCATTGTTGCAAATAGGCATTTGTGGAGGGGGTCTTTTGCATATTGCCATGTCATGATCACTTGACTTTTTGACTTCATCATGGTTGCTCCATACCTTGACCTTTTTGACTTGACTTCTTGTCATGATGGCATGATTTTTGTAGACATGATTGTTGATGATGAGAGATGGTTGTTGGTTGAGTGTGGGTTTGATTTTGTGATGATTCTTTTTGCATGATAGCATTCTCTCTCTCTCTCCCTTGCATTATTGGATGGCTCTCTCATTTTCTATCACACTACACTCTCATTCTTTCCACCACCATTGTCATGGCCGGCCTCATAGAGGAGAGGGGCTGTCCAAAATTTTGGAGTGGGGTTTTTGCTTCATTTCATGCTCCAAAAATCCCCAAGTCCCTCCACATTGTTCTTGTGTCATCCCTCCACCAATATGGCATCTCCATGAACCCCATATGAGACATAGCCTCTACACTACATTCTACAGCAAACCTTGGGCACGTCGACTAGCCAGCTTCATGCCCGAGTTGCCTCGGTATTGAGGTGGGAGCCCGTAAAAGATGCAGATGATGTGGTGCCCTTCCGGTGAGGAGGCGACGACCGGAGATTCCACGGGAGATCGGGACGACGAGGAGAAGACCAGAGGACTCGGATCAGTCGGTATATCTCTATTCCCTATCTTGTAGTTAGCTAGGACTAGTTAATGGTTCGATCCGGGTTTTAGTGCGCGGTGGTGCCGGTTTGCTAAGTTCACAAAATTAAAGTTTATCACCGTTTCCGCATTTTGGCCTCGGGATGGAGGCCGGGGCGCCGCTGTGCACTTATTGCTGGTATGCAGGAGATGCTCCAGACGGTGGGATCCAGCATGCAGGAGATGCGACAGATGATAGGATCGCTGGTTGAGACGCTTCGAGCGCAGCGACCAGAGGTAGCCCCACCCTTCATAGGGACCGTGATGGTACCTATCGTACAGCCAGTTGCCCCTGCAGCCACGGAGGTGATTACAGTGTTGTTAGCAGAATTCATGAGGCTGAAGCCTACGGTCTTCACAGGCACCGATGCAGCCGAGGACCCGCAGTCTTTCATTGATAGGATGGCCCGGCTATGCCGTTCCCTCAGATGCGTAGATGCGAGATGGGTAGAGTTTGCGAACTTTCACCTGGATGGTCTTGCGCAGAAATGGTGCGAATCAGTCGAGTAGGGTAGAGCAGCAGGTCTTCCTCCTATGACCTGGACAGAGTTTGTGACGATATTCCTTGCCCGCTTCTTCCTACTGAGTGTCAGAGAAGCTAGAGCACGCGGGTTAGAGTCCTTACGTCAGACTCCGGAGATGACAGTGGTAGAGTATGACGTGTTGTTCACAGAGCTATCTATCTATGCCCCGTATTTAGTGGCTACTGAGGAGATGCGAGTCAAGAGGTTCGTTCAAGGCTTGCTCACCCCGTTATTTCTTGCGATCAGCGCACAGCATTACGAGACCTATGCCGCAGCTGTAGATGCAGCCTTATTGGTTGAGGAGCGCATTGCTGAGACTTCGGTAGTTCCATAGCCGATGGGAGTTCGTGCGGATGCATCAGCACAGAGACAGCCTTTCCGGCGCCGTGATAGACGTCTTGCAGGTGGCAGAGACTCAGGGCGAGGCCGGTTGTTCAGCTCCTATCCCCAGGAGGGTCAGCGGTCATCATCGGGATGTTACCGCTATGGGAGTTCTTATCATCGTGTTAGAGATTGACCTGAGATACCCCGGAGGGAGGCAGCCGTACCGCATGTCACACTACCACCTTCACCACCCCAGAGGGCGTTGCCTATTGTACCCACAGTTGCTCTGCGTCAGACCCATGCACAGAGAGGCCGTGGTCGCGGAGGGTTTGTTCCTAGAGGGAGAGGTGGTCGAGGCAGAGGACAGTCAGCTACCGGCAGAGTGCAGCTAGTTGCTAGTGGGGGACCACCAGTTGTAGGTGGAGGACAACCACGGGTTTTCGCGTTGATGCATCAGGACGCGCAGGCGTCCAATGCGGTGGTCTCAGGTACCTTATTAGTCTGTTCTGTTAATGCACACGTATTGTTCGATCCCGGATACACGCGCTCGTACGTTTCCGCACACTTCGTGCCGAGTTTGGGTAGAGAGTCCGGTCTGCTTGATCAGCCGCTTGTTGTGACCACTCCCGTGGGAGAGTCATTTGTTGCTAGGCACGTGTTCCGATCCTGTGTTATTCGTATTGGCGAGAGAGAGCTGCCTGTCGACTTGATCCTTCTTGAGATGTTGGACTTTGACGTTCTTTTGGGCATGGATTGGTTAGCCACGTGCTATGCGTCTGTGGACTGCCGTGAGAAGACAGTGAGATTTTGTTTTCCCGACGAGTCGGCTTTTGTTGTGCAGGGGGACCGTGGTGCTACCCCTCACATCTTGATTTCTTCTCTTCGCGCTGGACAGCTATTGAGGAAGGGATGTCAGGGATTTCTAGCCTATGTTTGTGATACTAGAGCTACAGATGTTCCATTGGACCAGGTTCCGATTGTATGTGAGTTCCCTGACGTGTTCCCTGACGAGCTTCCTGGGCTACCGCCTGAGCGCGATATTGCCTTCTGTATTGATCTGATTCCCGGCACGGGGCCTATTTCTATACCGCCTTATCGGATGGCCCCGGCGGAGCTTTGTGAGTTGAAGAGTCAGTTGCAGGATTTGCTAGATAAGGGGCTTATTCGACCCAGTGTTTCTCCTTGGGGTGCTCCGGTCCTGTTTGTTAAGAAGAAGGACAACAGTTGGCGTCTGTGTATCGACTACCGCCAGCTGAACTGGGTGACCGTGCGGAACAAATATCCGTTGCCACGCATCAACGACTTGTTCGACCATCTTTAGGGGGAAGGATATTTTTCGAGGATCGATTTGCGATCCGGATACCATCAGCTGCGGGTTCGACAGGAGGATGTACCGAGGACAGCTTTCCGCACGCGCTACGGCCATTATGAGTTTTTGGTGATGTCGTTCGGACTCACCAACGCCCCAGCAGCATTCATGGACTTGAAGAACCATATATTTAGGCCGTACCTTGACTTGTTCATCCTCGTATTCATTGACGATATATTGGTGTATTCCCGGAGCAGAGAGGAGATCGAGCAGCACCTGCGGATCACACTGCAGACCTTGAGGCAGCACCAGCTTTATGCAAAATTCTCCAAGTGCGCGTTCTGGCTGGACAGTGTAGACTTCTTGGGTCACGTGATTACACGGGATGGTATATGTGTAGACCCGAGGAAGATCGAGGCCGTTCAGAGTTGGCCCAGGCCTACATCCGTTACTGAGATACGCAGTTTTCTAGGATTGGCCAGCTACTACAGGCGATTTGTACAGGATTTCTCTCGCATTGCTGCACCCTTGACCGGATTGACCCAGAAGGGAGTTCCTTTCGATTGGACGGAGGAGTGCGAGCACAGTTTCCAGCAGCTACGGACTTGTTTGACTACAGCGCCGGTGCTATCGTTGCCTTCAGGATCAGGCAGATTTGCAGTCTATTGTGACGCTTCACGAGTGGGGCTAGGGTGCGTATTGATGCAGCATGACAGGGTGATCGCGTATGCTTCACGGCAGTTGAAGAGAAATGAATAGAACTACCCTACTCACGATTTGGAGATGGCCGCAGTGGTCTTTGCACTTAAGATCTGGCGACATTACCTTTATGGCGAGTCGTGCCAGATATTCACTGATCATAAGAGCTTAAAGTATATATTTCAGCAGCGGGACCTGAATCTCCGACAGCGCCGATGGATAGAGTTAGTGAAGGACTATGATTGCGAGATCTTGTATTACCCGGGCAAGGCTAATGTAGTGGCAGATGCTTTGCGTAGGAGGCCCGGGGGTAGTCTATATTGTTTGAGCGCAGTGCAGAGGCAGTCATTGGCAGATTGGCAAATATTATGCGACAGCCGAGTGCAGTTCTAGTTCACGCCGATCGGGGGACAGCTTGCGCATGTTCGTTCATGCCCACAGTTGCTTGACCGTATATATAAGGCACAACACAGTGATGACCGATGTTCAGAGATGATGACACAGATTGGAGAGGGCAGATTTTCCGAGTTCGTGATCGATGATCAGGGGATACTGCGATTTAGGACTAGACTGTGCGTACCAGATGCTGAGGGACTGCGGCGTGAGATTCTTGAGGAGGCACATCGATCGGTGTACAGCGTATGTACCAAGATATGAGAGATATTTACTGGTGGGACGGAATGAAGAGGGACATTGCAGATTTCGTGTCTAGATGCCTGACTTGTCAGCAAGTCATGGCCGAGCACCAGAGGCCGGCGAGAGAGCTACAGCCGTTACCCATTCCGGAGTGGAAATGGGAACAGATTTCGATGGATTTCGTTGTGGGTCTACCCAGGACTAGGAGAGGGTATGACTCCATTTGGGTGATCGTGGATCGTTTGACGAAAGCGGCTCACTTCCTGCCAGTGAAGACGACTTTCGAATTTGCTCAGTATGCCCAGATTTACATCAACGAGATAGTACGACTGCATGGAGTCCCGACATGTATTGTGTCCGACAGAGGCACCCAGTTTACCAGCCAACTATGGCAGACGCTTCAGGAGGCTTTGGGCACCCGCTTGAGTTTCAGCACAGCATTTCATCCGCAGACCGACGGCCAGTCAGAGCGTACTATTCAGACTCTCAAGGACATGCTCCGGGCTTGCGTTTTAGACTTTGGTGGTAGCTGGGATCATCATTTACCCTTGATAGAGTTCTCCTACAACAATAGTTTCCAGGATACTATTCAGATGACACCTTTCGAGGCTTTGTATGGGAGGAGATGTAGATCGCCCGTCTGTTGGACAGAGCTCAGCGAGAGCAGTATTTTGGGCCCACAGATTGTACATGAGACGACCGAGAAGATACAGCTGATTCGAGACCGGATGAGGACAGCTCAGAGCAGGCAGAGATCGTATGCTGACAGTCGCCGCCGCAGAATAGAGTTCGCAGTTGGCGATCACGTTTTTCTGAGGGTCTCTCCGATGAAGGGAGTGATGAGGTTTGGACGGAAGGGGAAGCTTAGCCCCAGGTTCATAGGTCCCTTCGAGATCCTCGAGCGTGTGTGTAGGGTTCCTAGGCACTGTTGTGAAGGTTCATAAGGCATCAAACATGCCCGGATAAAATTTTAGACGTGCCGAACAACCCAAAGACGGGATCTTTGCTAGATTATTAGGGTTTAGCATGCAAGATAACATCTTTTTATCTAAGTGTGAGGGATTACAACCTTTGTAGTCCGCTCCTTCACTTCATAAGCTCCGAGTAGAAGTCCCTTCGCCGCGATCCATGATCTCCCGGACTCAAGAGAGGCTCCACAACTCGAACGATCCATGCTAGCTTGAAGTGTTCCGAATCTCCGATGATCTACGTCGAAGTTGCAAAAACCCAAGCTTTCTCACTCTAAAGAGATGAACACCCTAATCTCATGGGCTAGATGAGATGAGGATGAGGGAGTAGTATTTATGCTTTCTTTTTATTCACTTTCTCACATGAAATCATCACAAAAGAATTAAGTAGTAAGTATTTTCTTTTAGAACTCAAGAGAGAAGAAGATGATAATGGAAAAGATAATCCTTTTGTGATGAATAGGAAAGAAATCTATATGATTGATATATCAACCATGGTCAAGGATGAGTGGCTAAGAAGTTGTAGAGAATAACCTAGAGTTAGGGTTTGGTTAGGTTAAGGATAAGTATCAACCATAATATCTTAACCAAGACAAAAGGAAAAGTTTCTAGAATGTGCAAGAAGAAGCTAACCCTAATCAAACCCTAATCCCATTTAATCATCCTTAAACATGTTTAATAATAAATCATATCATGTCACAATAATATATATCACATATATATTATATATTTGCAACAAAAGAAAATAATACATTTAACATATATCGCATATATATCAATGTATTAATCCGGTGAGAAAATGAAATAATAAAGCGAGCCAATATTAGATAATCTAATACAATATATCATATATATTATTATACATTAAATCATCGAATCAACACTTCATCCAACGATCCGGCTATATCGAATATAACCGGCTAATATATCATGTACCGATTCATCGAATCAACACTTGATCCGATGTCCCGATTCATATCAAAATATCTCGAGAATATAATACGGTATCTCATATCGCATTATCCTCAGTCCTGCACATATCACATATGTGCCTCTACTCCGTTTCGCCTGAGCCAAGAAACCTCTGTGTAGGACTCTAAAGAATCGTCAATACGCCGGTAGCAGATGATGATCATATCAAACACCCACAAGCTGCAAGCGGTGAGCTAAACGTAACAGCCACCCAGGTATTGAGCGATCAGAAGATCAACAAGCTAGCCTGTGCGTTCTCCTGTGAATCCAATCAGTAACACTCCCGTACAGTCCGGTCTGTTCGTCTGATATGTCGCATATCAAGTCTAGGGGTGGTAAACGTCAGACCCCAGTAACCGATAAGTCGTTTCGATGTGAGGCTCATAACTGGTTGAGAAACTACTAGTAACACTTACCAGTAAATCTCTATATCATCCTTGGCCAGGGACTTCCAGTTATAGCCAATCGAACACAGCACAACATTAACTCCCTATACCGGGAGAGACGAATCCCCTCCTATCGCTCATTGCCTCCATGTGATTCGGGACTGTACCCAAAAGCCACCGTTTTGCATGCCCTCGTGGACGTGGTAAGGTGGAAATCAAAGCACAGTGGGAATCACACAAGACTCTATGACGATATCGGGTCTACAGACTACCCTGTACCAGTGTCACCGGAGAACTGCCATCTGACGTGTGGTATATCACCAACTGGGAGTTCTCGGCGAGTCCGTCCAGTGTACCCAGTCTTCACTGAGCACCCGTACACCATCCTTGATGTCAAACACCGATGGATATGGGATCATCCATCGCCCATCATATGGGTCAAGATGTGTATACGCTAGTCTACTCTGGTGTATCGATGCCCTATCTCGATATACCCTCGACTAGGAACAGTTATAGGATGTACTCATCGACTACTATGGCCCCACTAGTATGATCTCATCATAGTCCCAGTAGTCGAGTACAGATCCTAAGGGCTTTATCAACATGTGAGAGAAAGACAGTAAACCAATACAAGTCAACATGTTAAGATAAATTGAAACCAAATAGCATACTATCATGACGAGCAAGAAAGTCCTCTCTGTATATATCTAAGCATCCATCATAATATACATCAAATGTACAACAATGGCCTCTAGTGCATATACATAACTAACAATCTCCCACTTGCACTAAGGCCAGCTGCTGTAGTATCTCATACCTAGCATCCCGAATAATCTCTCAAACTGTATCTGGGGAATGGCCTTCGTGAGTGGATCCGCAGTGTTGTCCTTCGTATCTACTCTCCTGACCTCGATCTCCCGGCGATCAACTATCTCCCTGATCAGGTGATACCGCCTCAGAATATGTCTGGATTTCTGATGGGATCTGGGTTCCTTGGCTAAAGCCACAGCTCCATTGTTATCGCAATACAGAGGTATTGGATGTTCAATGGATGGAACCACACCAAGTTCAGTGATGAACTTCTTCATCCAGACAGCCTCTTTGGCAGCATCGTTGGCAGCGATGTATTCAGCCTCCATCGTCGAGTCTGCAACGGTATCCTGTTTGGAACTCTTCCAACATACCGCCCCTCCATTGAGGGTAAAGACAAAACCCGAATGCGACTTAGAGTCGTCCTTATCACTTTGGAAGCTGGAATCGGTAAAGGACTACACCCGGAGTTCTCCGATACCATACACCAAGAACATGTCTCTAGTCCTTCGCAAGTACTTGAGAATGTTCTTCACAGCTGTCCAGTGACTCTCTCCAGGATCTGCTTGATACCGACTCACTACACTTAGTGAGTATGCTACATCGGGTCTGGTACATAGCATCGCATACATGATAGAGCCTACTGCCGAAGCATAGGGTATCCCTTGCATGCGAGCTCTCTCCAAATCGGTATTGGGAGACATCTCTTTGGAGAGAGCGAGTCCAGAGATCGTGGGTTGGTTCCCACGCTTGGATTCTTCCATACTAAACCTTTTTAGTATGGTGTCAATGTACCTGGATTGGGACAATCCCAGTATCCGTTTGGATCTATCTCTATAGATCCTTATCCCCAATATGCATGAGGCATCACCTAGATCTTTCATTGAGAATCTTTGTGATAAGAAGAGCTTGACTGATTGCAGCATAGGAATATCATTTCCTATCAAGAGTATGTCATCCACGTACAATACGAGGAAGACAACCTTACTCTCTGCTACCTTCTTATAGATACAAGGTTCATCTATGTTTTTGATGAAGTCAAACTCTTTGACTACTACATCAAAACAGATGTTCCAACTCCGCGATGCTTGCTTTAACCCATAAATGGATTTAAGCAATTTGCATACCTTTTCGCTGCTCCCACTATCTACGAAGCCCTCTGGCTGAGTCATGTACACGCACTCTTCTAAATCACCATTTAGAAAGGCGGTCTTAACATCCATTTGCCAGATTTCGTAGTCATGGTATGCAGCAATGGCAAGTAAGATCCGGATGGACTTAAGCATAGCCACTGGAGAAAAGGTTTCGTCATAATCCACACCTGGTCGTTGACGAAATCCCTTTGCTACAAGTCTAGCTTTGAAAGTCTCAACTTTTCCATCTACACCAAATTTCTTTTTAAAAATCCACTTCCTCCCAATGGGTTTTACCCTTTCAGGAGCATTTTCCAAAATCCATACTTTATTGGTGTACATGGATTCCATCTCAGATCGCATTGCATCCAGCCATTTCACAGAGTCATTACTCGTGATGGCCTGCTCGAAACTAGTCGGGTCATCATCTTCCATGATGCAATCCTCGCTTCCACCATCAATGAGAAAACCGTAGTATCTCTCAGGTGGATGAGAAACCCTGCTAGATCGGCGGAGAGGCTGGGGTTCGTCGGGTACTACTGAATCCTCTGGTTCTACCAAGTCTTCTGTTATAGTTTGTGTCGCTGGAACCTCTTCCAGTTCTACCTCAATGCCACTAATCTGTTTCATACGAAAACCTTTTTCTAAGAAAGTGGCATGTCGAGAAACAAACACCTTTTGTTCCTCGGGGTGGTAGAAGATATACCCTTGTGAATTTTTGGGATATCCTACAAACTTGCATAAAACTGATCTTGCCTCGAGTTTGTCCGGATTTTGTCTTTTGACATAGGCTGGACAACCCCATATCTTAACATACTTAAGAGATGGTCTCTTCCCTTTCCATATCTCATATGGAGTGGTAGGCACTGATTTGGTAGGAACCATATTCAATAGGTGTATGGCTGTTTCAAGCGCATACCCCCAGAAGGAAATAGGTAACTCAGCTGTACTCATCATTGAACACACCATATCTAATAGGGTGCGATTCCTTCGTTCCGATACACCGTTGTGCTGTGGGGTATAAGGTGGAGTAAGCTGAGAGAGAATCCCATTCTCTTTTAGATAATCTTGGAACTCATTGCTCAAGTATTCACCTCCTCGATCAGATCGAAGGATCTTAATCCTTTTGCCCGTTTGGTTCTCTACTTCATGCTTATATTCTCTGAATTTCTCAAAAGCTTCAGACTTGTGTTTCAATAGGAACACATGCCCGTATCTAGAGAGATCGTCAGTGAATGTAATAAAGTAGGAAGAACCGTTCCTGGCATGCGTAGACATGGGACCGCATACATCACTATGTATTAGTCCTAAGAGTTCAGTAACTCTTTCTCCGTGTCCACTAAACGGAGCTTTGGTCATTTTTCCTTTGAGACATGAATGGCAAGTATCATAAGATGAAAATTCAAATGGATTCAAATATCCATCTTTATGTAACTTAGCCAGTCGTGTCGCATTGATATAACCAAGTCTACAATGCCATAAGAAGGATTCGTTCATTTCTGAACTCTTCCTCTTGTGTGTGTTTTGTATATTGAGGACTGTATTCTGATTAGAATGAATATGCCATTATGTAACGAGCCTGATGCAATCAACTTTTGATCTAGGAATATGTTCATAACATTATCCTGTACTACAAAATTATATCCTTCTTTACTTAATAAAGAAACTGATATAATGTTGCACATCATGTTCGGTATATAATAGCACTCATTTAGAATCAGTGTATTACGACTTGGCAATACAAGGTGATATTCGCCAACTGCTTTGGCTGCAACACTTGCACCGTTCCCTACTTGAACGGAATGATCACCTTTTCCCAGTTCTCTACCTTTACGTAGCCTATGTAACTGTTTACATATGTGGGATCCTGATCCGGTATCTAATACCCAGGACGTAGGGTGAATTGAGAAACAGTTCTCAATAACTAACACACCCGAAGAAGATGCATCAACATGCATGTTCTTTTGGGCGGCTTGAGAATCTAGATATTCTTCTATTCCCTGTTCAGTCTTATAACTCTTATAAGAAAGAACGGGTCCAACGTTCCCCTGCTCAGTATAATAAGCGGGTTCAGTCAATACATCCATATTATTATCTTGATTATGGCCTGGCATGGTCGCTACCTGGAGAGAGAGAGAAGAAAACACTTTAGCGTATGCTCTTGCAAGATTAGATTGGTTATTATCTTATCTAATCAGGATGTCTCCCACTGTTTTTATCAAATCTACCTTCAAACCCTTAAAAGGTAAGATTAGCCGGGATTAATTACACCCTACAATTTCGTCAATCTTTCAGCCAGATCAGTGTCGGTACTTTGAGGTAGGTTCCCCGTGCTTTCGCACGGACCTAATTAAAGTAAACCTCGTTTTCCCAGAGGCGTAACCCCGTTAACACTTTTCTAGACACCTACTTGATCGACTAATTGTCCTGTGTAAAACTCTCCCAGGAGTAACTCTTACTCGCAGTGGGTATCGGGATCCAACTATCTCATAGAAGGTATGCAATCTCATTGCAAATTTCAACACTTGAAATTCCCAATAATATTTTACCCTTAGTGTTCTATGACCTTGACGAATGCCAAACAACCCATAGTCCACTAGTCAAGTTCAACCCGTACATTTCTTGATTGAATTAAACCCACCCGCACGACCCTTGACGAATGCCAAACAACGCCGTACGAATACCCTAATCCAATCTGCATTATATGCGTAAGCAGATAAATACTAGTTAGCTACCGTACACTACGCCTTGACGAATGCCAAACTACCGTAGCACGAATACTAAGTAGTACTTATCTGAAATGAAGGAGGGCTACGCAGGTTTTTTTTTTGAAAAACCATGAGCGTAATGAACTTGATATCGTCGTAGAATCATGTGAAATTTTGAAATGGAGTGTTTTTGAGGTTTTCATTAGTTTTGCTAAAGAGGTCACTCCCAGTGAAGGGATCGTCGGCCCTTTCCTCGTCGAATGAGGTGCGGGATATATCATATATATCACTGTGCAAAGCAGAAACTATAGAAGCAATCAAAAACAAACCGAGTGTGTAGCATCTACAAGTTATTGCTAAAGGGGTCACTCCCGGTGAAGGGATCGTCGGCCCTTTCCTCATCGAATAAGGTGCAGGGTATATCATATATACCGCTATGCAAAGCAAAACTGTAGCTACCCTTTTTATAAAGTTTTGATTCTACAACATCTTTTAGGTTTCTTTTCTTTTTATTAATCTCATTAATAAAAATCCCATCAGCTTATGCTTCCTAAGCATCACAGATAAATACGACGTACACTTATGCCATCCGCATTCGCCTCGATGTCCCCTCGTGCACCGTTAGGTTAGATAACTAACGACAGAGCAGGGAAGGGCTAGTGCGGGTGTAAAACATAAGTAACATCTATATAATATATCATATATACTATATACTGTATCCATCAGAACATATCAAATGATCACATCACAGATATCGCAGCAGAAACATAGATATAATGTGGGATATACTAGAACGTCCGTATTTAGTATTTAGCCAACAATAGAAAATACGGATTCCACAGTCGCGATGAATAGCCAAGCCCACACCCTGGACCCTTACGAGAGCGGCAAGCGACCCTACCAATTCTGGAGTTTAGGAGACCCGGTCTCGACTCCTCGAGATGGCCTCCCACTGAACCCCATAACCCGGTCACCTGTGCTCCCCTCCTTGGGTCCATCCTAATGCGGAAAAGTAAATAATATACAACACTGGTGGCATCAACCTCAACCTGGAAGTGCCCCAAATAAAAGAATATTACATTACAATTGAATTTACATGAATGAAAATATAAAACTCTCATCTCACATAAAACCCCCGGCTATTCAATCGCGACAATCCTGCACATCATATCTCAGCAACACATAATATCTCATATCATCAACGTAAGTAAGTATGCATACACCGATCGTCGTCGATGTATAGCAATGAAGACCGGCAATACAACTACATACTACACTTACGGTCACAGAAAAGAAAGTGTAAAACTACAATATTTGGAATCCACAATCACTTTAGACATCATAAATCCGAAATATCACATACTTCGCATTTCATGCCTAACTATATGAATTCCACATATTGTATCACATTCCAGATAAACAGACAGTATTAAACTTTTCGAACAGATAATCAAATACCCAAAATTTCCCAAAGTGCTCAACACTTGAGCGGAGTTCAAATAATCCCAGAATATGTCATAGTACCAGTGATCCAGCCGTAGAAGGATCAATCCAACGCCTCACATGTGGCACGCCGTACTGCCCCAAACCCGAAGGTTCAAAAGGCAGTTCAAGATGGTCACATAATCGAGTTAAGGTTTGTTGTCTTCTAGAGGGTCCACCGCTTAACTTGTACAATTTTTCCGAAAGATTTAAACCCGATAAAAATTCAACACTTGAAAGTTTGCCGTATCGGGAAACAGTGAGTTAATGATATCCGTTCAAATAGTTTAACAATTTCTAAATATCCGGAAATAAAAACGAATTTAAATATTCCGATCGAATCTAAGATTACAAAAGAAACCCCAGAATACTCAACACTTGAGTCAGAATAAAAATACCCATAAAATAGTAAATACAGATACAAGAATTACTGTGCACAAAACCGTGCCTAATACACTTATACTGCCGCGGAACCGCCGCCAATGGTGGGTCTTTGCCGTGGTTCCGCGGCCAAGTTGTCAAATTGGAGGCACGAATTTCACCATAATTCTTATATTTGATTGCTGTATTTTTCAGGTATTTTTAATTCAGAAAAACCCCAGATTTTGAAAAATTTCCAGAGAGGGGGTAAATTTCGTCGGTTCCGGTTCGATCGGAGTTTTAACTTCGTAAACACGTCGCCTAATGCTCTAGCTAGGCTATAATACCACTGTAGGGTTCCTAGGCACTGTTGTGAAGGTTCATAAGGCATCAAACATGCCCGGATAAAAATTTTAGACGTGCCGAACAGCCCAAAGACGGGATCTTTGCTAGATTATTAGGGTTTAGCATGCAAGATAACATCTTTTTATCCAAGTGTGAGGGATTACAACCTTTGTAGTCCGCTCCTTCACTTCACAAGCTCCGAGTAGAAGTCCCTTCGCCACGATCCATGATCTCCCGGACTCAAGAGAGGCTCCACGACTCGAACGATCCATGCTAGCTTGAAGTGTTCCGAATCTCCGATGATCTACGTCGAAGTTGCAAAAACCCAAGCTTTCTCACTCTAAAGAGATGAACACCCTAATCTCATGGGCTAGATGAGATGAGGATGAGGGAGTAGTATTTATGCTTTCTTTTTATTTACTTTCTCACTTGAAATCATCACAAAAGAATTAACTAGTAAGCATTTTCTTTTAGAACTCAAGAGAGAAGAAGATGATAATGGAAAAGATAATCCTTTTGTGATGAATAGGAAAGAAATCTATATGATTGATATATCAACCATGG
The DNA here is from genome assembly GCA_030015575.1 of Agapanthus africanus. Lineage (NCBI taxonomy): Eukaryota > Viridiplantae > Streptophyta > Magnoliopsida > Asparagales > Amaryllidaceae > Agapanthus > Agapanthus africanus. The sequence goes on along the minus strand of JASDDO010000031.1, from coordinate 171,960,527 downwards.
TCAAGGATGAGTGGCTAAGAAGTTGTAGAGAATAAACTAGAGTTAGGGTTTGGTTAGGTTAAGGATAAGTATCAACCATAATATCTTAACCAAGACAAAAGGAAAAGCTTCTAGAATGTGCAAGAAGAAGCTAACCCTAATCAAACCCTAATCCCATTTAATCATCCTTAAACATGTTTAATAATAAATCATATCATGTCACAATAATATATATCACATATATATTATATATTTGCAACAAAAGAAAATAATACATTTAACATATATCACATATATATCAATGTATTAATCCGGTGAGAAAATGAAATAATAAAGCGAGCCAATATTAGATAATGTAATACAATATATCATATATATTATTATACATTAAATCATCGAATCAACACTTGATCCAACGATCCGGCGATATCGAATATAACCGACTAATATATCATGTACCGATTCATCGAATCAACACTTGATCCAATGTCCCGATTCATATCAAAATATCTCGAGAATATAATATGGTATCTCATATCGCATTATCCTCGGTCCTGCACATATCACATATGTGCCTCTACTCCGTTTCTCCTGAGCCAAGAAACCTCTGTGTAGGACTCTAAAGAATCGTCAATACGCCGGTAGCAGATGATGATCATATCAAACACCCACAAGCTGCAAATGGTCAGCTAAACGTAACAGCCACCCAGGTATTGAGCGATCAGAAGATCAACAAGCTAGCCTGTGCGTTCTCCTGTAAATCCAATCAGTAACACTCCCGTACAGTCCGGTCTGTTCGTCTGATATGTCGCATATCAAGTCTAGGGGTGGTAAATGTCAGACCCCAGTAACCGATAAGTCGTTTCGATGTGAGGCTCATAACAGGTCGAGAAACTACTAGTAACACTTACCAGTAAATCTCTATATCAGCCCTGGCCAGGGACTTCCAGTTATAGCCAATCGAACACAGCACAACATCAACTCCCTATACCGGGAGAGACGAATCCCCTCCTATCGCTCATTGCCTCCATGTGATTCGGGACTGTACCCAAAAGCCACCGTTTTGCACTCCCTCGTGGACGTGGTAAGGTGGAAATCAAAGCACAGTGGGAATCACACAAGACTCTATGACGATATCGGGTCTACAGACTACCCTGTACCAGTGTCACCCGAGAACTGCCATCTGACGTGTGGTATATCACCAACTGGGAGTTCTCGGCGAGTCCGTCTAGTGTACCCAGTCTTCACTGAGCACCCGTACACCATCCTTGATGTCAAACACCGATGGATATGGGATCATCCATCGCCCATCATATGGGTCAAGATGTGTATACGCTAGTCTACTCTGGTGTATCGATGCCCTGTCTCGATATACCCTCGACTAGGAACAGTTATAGGATGTACTCATCGACTACTATGGCCCCACTAGTATGATCTCATCATAGTCCCAGTAGTCGAGTACAGATCCTAAGGGCTTTATCAACATGTGAGAGAAAGACAGTAAACCAATACAAGTCAACATGTTAAGATAAAGTGAAACCAAATAGCATACTATCATGATGAGCAAGAAAGTCCTCTCTGTATATATCTAAGCATCCATCATAATATACATCAAATGTACAACAATGGCCTCTATGGAATATACATAACTAACAGTGTGGGCGTAGTAGCATATCGTTTGGCTCTTCCACCCGACTTCCCAGATGTTCACCCCGTATTCCACGTGTCGATGCTTCGCAGATACCTACATGACCCTTCGCACATGATTCAGCATCAGACCGTTCAGCTCGAGCGCGATCTTACTTTCACCGAGCAGCCAGTCGTGATAGTGGACCGGCAGGTGAAGAAACTTAGATCGAAGGTCTTGCCATCAGCGAAGGTGCTTTGGCGCAGCCCGAATGGTGAAGAGATCACTTGGGAGGCCGAGGGCTAGATGCGGAAGAAGTTCCCTCATCTCTTTGAAGGTATGCATTGTTTTATATTTTAAAATTCGGGGACGAATTTCTTTAAGGGGGGAAGATTGTAACACCTTAGGATGTGTTTAGTGGCTAATTATATGTTAATAAATGATTTTTAATAAAAAGTTTACCAAATTAGTTTTCAAATATTTTATCAAGAATTATAAATATTTTTCTAGAATTTTCTTAGGCTTGCGCACACATGTTCATGTAAACTGGGGTTAAAAATGAGGTTAAACCATGATTAGCAACCATGGTGGGTTAAACCATTTTAATTAAGCTATGAGGTTTTAAATTAAGTGTGTTTTTTTAGGAAAATAGAAATTAATTTGAATTTGTTTTGGGGTTTGACTTGGTGGGAGAGAGAGAGAGAGAGAGAGAGAGTGCATGATGCGGCATGATGGCCATGCCATGCTCCATTTAATGAAGAGAGAGAGTGGAGGGGTTGACATTGGGAGTTATCATTTTTTTCCCCTCTCATTCTTGTTCTCATTTTCTCTCTCACTCTTGTTCTCATTTTCTCTCTCACTCTCACTCATACACTCACACACACACTCACAGCAGACACAGCAGCAGCAGCAGCAAACTCAGCAGCAGCAGGTACAGCTTCACAGCCCCAGCAGCTGTTGCAAGCATCAGCAACACCAAGCAGCAGCAGCAGCTCCTTGCAACAGCAACAACACTTTTAGCATCATCCCCAGCATAGCAGCATCAGCACCAGCAGCCTCAGCACAACAACAACGACATCGACAACAACAACATCAATAGCAACAACATCAGGAGCAGCAACAGCACCAGCAGCAGGAGAAGCAAACAGCAGCAGCAGTGAGCAACAACATCGGCATCAGCCCCAGTTGCAGCAGCAGCTCCTTCCCCTCTTCTTCTTCTTTTTCTCCTTCTCCTTGCTTGTGAGGATCCTAGGGGGGTATAACTTCTGAACTCTTTCCTTAGTTGCTTAGTTTATGTAGTTTAACTTCGATTAGCGATAATTATGTGAGTTTTATGCTAATTGTGGTGTTTTGTGTGAACTTTAGTTAAGTTAGGGTGTTTATAGCTTAATCAACCCTATTAGGTGTTGTTAGGGCCAAGTGAACTTAGGTAAACACCAGATTACACAAAAATACCCTCAGTTTCCTTTTTGTGCAAAATTGACGTTTTAAAACAAAATCTTGGCTTTTTGAAGTCTGCTGTTACCCCAGTGAGTTCAGAATAAAACTAAGTGGACTATAGCCTACTTGAGAGACCCTGACCCCACCACCAGAGCCCGACCTCACCAGCCCAACTTCAGACCGCCGGAAAAATCATTCTGGCCGCAAATTGCGGCCAGACCAGGGAGTTAGGAGCTAGGGTTTTTGGTACAGGTGTCTGCTACATTTTGTAGGTCCATGGTACATATAGTTTTGTAATATTTTAACCTGGGTAGAATCTGGGACGATATATCGTTTTCTGGTGTTTTTAGTTTGCGCGATACACGCGATACGCGAGTGGGTTCTGTGATTCAGCGTATCACGGCGTGTCCGGATGAGTCGTAGACGCGTACACACACGTTTCAGCGTATCGCACACACGCGCGTTAATTCGCGACGCGAGTTCACGTTTTGATTCGATATCGCGATTTGTGAGATTTTGATTATATTTGGTTTCTTATGCAAATCCCAGGTTCACAGGCGGGTACATCAGACGCCGCCAGGAAAGGGAAGCAGGTGGTCGGCTATACTTAGCACGCGACCAGGTGAGTAGATTTAACATCTACGGGGAAATCGCCCGTATGGCATTAAGCGTCAGGGCGTAATAGGATATTTAGTCATCTGTGGTCACATAGATATACTTGTAGCATACTCTCTTGATATATATAGAACTGGTAGGATAGAACACTGCACTGTCACTAACGGTCCAAGTTGCACGAGCATAATTTATATGCTACACTCACACCGTTAGTGATTGCTGTAGGGTTCCTAGGCACACCCATGAGGTTCTACAACTGATCAACCATGTCAAAATCAAAATTTTCTATGTGCCAAAGAACCCTAATGCTAGATCGTCAACTAGAGGTAAGGCGAAACTATGCAAGCAAACAACTTTACTTGAAAGTGAAAGTGACTACAACCTTTGTAGATCCGGTCCTCCACTTCTTTGGCTCCGTGATGACGTCCCTCCGCTGCGACCATCGGGATCCTGGACTCTAGCGTTGGTTTCGTCGGAGAAATGATCGGGCTAGGTCGTCGACTTCGATGCCGAAGATGATCTACGTCGAGGCAACTCAAGATCAAGCTCAATCTTCACTTGGTCATAAAACTTGTGAAGATAACACACTCTACTACATGGCAAGTGGTAGAGGATGAAGAAATAGGAAGTGGGTTCACTTTGGAATTGCATTTCTCACTTGGATTCATCACTTGGAAATTTTCAAGAGAGCTTTCTTCTCTTCATGAAGAAGAAGAAGAAGAAGAAGAAGAAAAGAAAAATGAATAATGAATTATCTCAAAAAGAAAATCAAGTGATGTCTATCATTTAGCAACCATGGGTGAGTAAACTCATGTAGAGAGTAAACTAGGGTTTAGGCTAATGGTTGGGTAAAGAAAAGAAACAAAATGGTTAAGACTTTCAAAGCTTCATGAAGCTTCAAGAGTAAAACAAAACAAGCCACCATTTTATTTCTTGCCAAAAATAAATAAAGAAAATAAATAAAAAAATGTAACCCTAACCATTAACTAAATATGGTGTATAGCATACACACACCCAAGTTTGCATGTATCATCAAACATGATACAATCAAGTGCACAAAAATATATCACATATACTACTTGTGCACATCAAGTGAGAAAATCAATCTTAAGTGAACAAATACTAGTTAATGTAAAGTAATATATCAAATATATAATTATACATTAAATCATTAAATCAACACTTGATTTAATGATCAGGTCATACTGCATATAACCGACTAATATTAAGTGTATCAATGTATCGAATCAACACTTGATTCGGTAACCCGGCTATATCTTATATAACCGTCCAATGATACAAATCGCGACAATAGAATGCAGTATCACATACTGGTATTATTCTCGGTCCTGCACATATCTCATATGCGCTCCTATTTCGTTTCGCTTGAGCCAGGAAACCTCTGTGTAGGACTCTAAATACTCGTCAATACGCCGGCAGCAGGTAATGATCATATCAAACACCCACAAGCCGCAAGCGGTCTGCTAAACGTAACGGCCACCCGGGTATTGAGCGATCAGAAGATCAACGAGCAAGCCCGCTCACACTCCTGTGAATCCAACCAGTAACACTTACCGTACAGTCCGGTCTGTTCGTCTGATATGTCGCATATCTCGCCTATGGGTGTTAAACGTCAGACCCCAGTAGCTTGATAAGTCATGCCGACGTAAGGTCCATAACAAGCGTGAAACTACTGATAACTCTTACCAGCAATTCACAGCAACCCTGGCCAGGGATTTCCAGTTATGGCCAGTCGAGTATAGCGCAACATCAACCCCCAATACCGGGAGAGATGAATCCCCTCCTATCGCTCATTGCCTCCATGTGAATCGGGACTGTACCCAAAAACCACCTGTTTGCACGACTCAGTAGAGCCGTGGTAGGGTGGAAATCAAAGCACAGTGGGAGACACACAAGACTCTATGACGATCTCGGGTCAACAGACAAAGCTGTACCAGTGTCACCAGAGAACTGCCATCTGACGTGAGTTATAATACCATCTGGGAGTTCTCGACGAGTCCGTTCAGTGTACCCAGTCATCACTGAGCACCCGCATACCATCTATGATGTCAAACACCAATGGATATGGGATCATCCATCGCCCATCATATGGGTCGAGAAGATATACGCTAGTCTACTCTGGAATATCGATTCCCCGTCTCGATATTCCCACGACTAGGAACATTGAAGGATGTACTCATGAACTACCCAGGCCCTACTAGTATGATCTACATCATAGTCCTGGAAGTCGAGTACACATCCTAAGGGCTTTATCAACATGTAACAGAGAGACAGAAAGTATACATGTTAAGATAAAGAGGAACCAGATACCGTACTATCATGTCGAGAAAGAAAGTCCTACCTATATATGTCCCAGCATCCACTACAATATACATCCAATGTACAGTAATGGCCTCTAGGGCATACATATAACTAACAATCTCCCACTTGCACTAGGGTCATCTGTAGCAGTGGTTGCAGTATCTAATACTCAACCATCCCATATAAGTCTCTCTCTGGGAAAAGGCCTTTGTGAGTGGATTCGCCGTGTTATCCGCTTAGTCTCCTCTCCTAACCTCGATCACCCTGGAGATCAACTATCTCCATGATCAGATGATGCTGCCTCAGAATATGTCTGGGTCACTGATGGGACCGGGGTTCCTGGGCCAAAGCCACACTTCCATTGTCATACAAGGGTAGGAACCTAGTTCATCTCTTGAACTAATATACAACCAAACTGCCTCTTTGGTAGTATGTTTAATAGTGATGTTACCAGCCTTTATCGTCTAGTCTGCCACGGTATCTAGCTTGGAACTCTTCCAACATACCGTTCCTCCACTGAGGGTAAAGACAATGCCTGCGACTGACATTCAGTCGTCCTTATCATCCTGGAACCTTTCCAGTGATTCTCCCCAGGATCAACTGATACCATCTCACTACAACTAGTGAGAATCCTAGCATCCATTTAGATCTATCTCATAGATCCAAAACCCTGGATTTAGGAGGTATCATTTTGATCCTATATGGAGAATCCATGTGATAAGAGGAGATTGACCGAGCGTAGCATAGGAAACTCTTTTCCTATCAAGAGTATGTTATCAACGTATTCTATGAGGATCACCCCCTTACTCTCTACTACCCTTATGTATGTACAAGGTCCATCTACCATTTTGATGAAGTCAAACTTTTTGACTACCACATCAAAACAGACGTTCCAACTCCGCGATGCCTACTTTATTCTGTAAAGCAACTTGCACATGTTTCCGCTGCTTCCACTGTTTACGAAGCCCTCTGGCTGTGTACTTATAGACGTTCTCTTCTAAATCAGTATTTAGAAAAGGAGTCATGACACCCAACCGCCAGATATCGTAATCATGGTATATAGCCGTGGCAAGAAGGATCCGGATGGACTTAAGCATAGCCACTGGAAAAGGTTTCATCATTTTCCACGCCTGGTCGATGACGAAAACCATTAACATGTCTATCTTTGAAAGTCTCAACTTTTCCATCTACACCAAATAATCTTCTCAAGATATACTTGCTCCTGATGGGGATTTAACCCTTCAGATATAGCAACAAAAGTCCATACTTTGTTGGTGTACATGGATTCCATCTCTGATCACTAAGCATCCAGCCATTCTTACAGAGTCCATACTCTTGATGACCTGCTCGAAACTAGTTGGGTCATCATCTCATGATGCATTCCTCGCTCCCACTGTCATCGAGAAACCAAAGTATCTCTCAGGCGGATGAGAAACCCTACCAGATCGGCAGAGAGGCTGAGGTTCGTCGGGGACTATTGAATCCTTTGGTTCTGTCAAATCATCAGCTGTAGTTTGTATAACTGGAACTTTCCAGTTCTACAGAACTGACCTTGCCTCGATCTTGTCCGGATTTTGCTTTCGACATAGGCCGGACAATCCCAAATCTTAACTTACTTAAGAGATAGGTTCTTCCCATACCATATCTTATATGGAGTGGTAGGCACTGATTTGATTCGAATCCAATTCAATAGGTATGCAGCTTCTCAAGTGCATAACCCCTAAAAGGAAATAGGTAACTCAGTAATACTCATCATAGAGCACACCATGTCATATAGGGTGCTCTTGCTCCGCCCTGATACACCATTGTGTTGTGGTGTATACAGAGGAGTAACACTGAGAGAGAATCTCATTCTCGTTTAGAATAGTCCAAGAATTCCATGCTCAAGTATTCTCCTCCCTGATCCCATCATAGGACATAATACTTATACCCGTTTTTTGGTTCTCTACTTCTAGCTTATATTCTGTGAATATCTCAAAAGCTTCGAACTTGTGTTTCAACAGGAACATACGTCTGAATCTTGAGAGATCATCAGAGAATGTAATGAAGTACAAAGAACCGGTCCTGGCATGTGTAGACAGGGGACCTTACATACATCATCATGTATCAGTCCCAAGAGTTTACTAACTCTTTCTCTGTTTCCAATAAACAGAGCTATGGTCATCTAATTCTCGTGACATGACTGGCAAGTTCCACAAGATGTAAATTCAAACTGATTTAAATATGCATCTAAATGTAACTTCAGCCAGTCGGGTCGCATTGATATGACCTAGTCTACAATGCCTCAAGAAGGATTCGTTCATTTCTGAACTCTTCCTCTTGTGTGTGTTCTGTATACTAGGAACTGCAGTTTGATTTAGAACGTCAATGCTTTTAGATAACGTGCCTGAACCGATCAACTTTTGAAATAGGAAATGTTCAAAAAATTATCCAACAATACAAAATTATATCCTTTCTTTACTAATAAAGAGACTGATATGATTTTGTATATCAGGTTCGGTATCTAATAACATTTGTTCAGAATCAATGTATTGGTAATACAGGGTGACAGTGACCAACAGACTTGGCTGCAACACTTGCACCGTTTTCTGTTTCATGAAACTTATCACCCGTTCTCAGTTCTCTGCCTTTTTGTAGCACTATGTAACAGATTACATATCTGGGATCCTGATCCGGTATCAGATACCCAGGACGCAGAGGATACTGAGAAACAGTTCTGTGTAACGAACACACCCGAAGAAGATGCATCATATGCACTTTCTTCGTTTGGGCGGCATGGGAATCTTGGTATTCCCCTATTTCCTGCTTTGTCTTATAACAATTATAAGTTGGAGCGGGACCAACGTTCCCCAGCTCAGTATAACAAGCGGGTTCGGTCAATACATCCATATTATTATCTTGATTAAGGCGTGATATGGTCGCTACCTGGAGAGAGAGAAAAGAAAACACTCTCCGTGCGCTCTTGCAAGATTAGATTGGTTTTATATTTTATCTAATCAGGATGGCTCCCACTGTTTTTATCAAATCTTCCTTCAAACCCTAAAAGGAAAGACTAGCCGGGATTAATTACATTCTACAAGTTCGCCAATCTTTCAGCCAGGCCAGTGCCGGTACTTTGAGGGAGGTTCCCCGTGCTTTCGCACGGACCTAATTAAAGTAAACCTCGTTTTCCCAGGGGCGTAACCCCGTTGACACCTTTTTAGACACCTACTTGATCGGCTAATTGTAAAGTGCAAAACTCTCCCAGGAGTAACAATTACTCGCAGTGGGTATCGGGATCCAACTATCATATAGAAGGTATGCAATCTCATTGCAAATTTCAACACTTGAAACTCCCGATAATGGTTTTTACCTCTAGCACTTATGACCTTAACTATGGTCAACAAATCATAAGTACTAGTCAAGTTCTACCCGTCATTTCGTGATTAATTAGACCCACCCACATGACCCTTAACTAAGGTCAACAAAGTCACGCGACTGTCCTAACTAATCGCATCATATGCGGTGTAGGAAGACATCACTTAGCTACCGTACACTGTGCCTTGACTATGGTCAACAAACACAGCACGAATACTAAGTACTCTACTTCCTAAAATGATGGAGGGTTGCGAATGGTTTTTATGAAAACCTTTAACGCTTTGAACTTGATCTCGTTGCGGAATCAAATGGTTTTTAAATGGAGTGTTTTTTTAGGCTTTTCTGGTTTTGCTAAAGGGGTCACTCCCGGTGAAGGGATCGTCGGCCCTTTCCTCATCGAATAAGGTGCAGGATATATCATATATACCGCTGTGCAAAGCAAAAACTATAGAAGCAATCAAAAGACAAACCGAGGTTTGTAGCATCTGCAACTTATTGCTAAAGGGGTCACTCCCGGTGAAGGGATCTCGGCCCTTTCCTTATCGAATAAGGTGCAGGATGTTCTACAAGGAACACCGCGATGCAAAGAAAGAACTGTAGCTACCTGATTTTATTTTTGAAATTCGATTCCACAACATCTTTTAGGTTTATTTTCTTTCATTAATCTCATTAATGAATGCCCCATCATTTAAGTCCACCTAAACATCACAGATAAATATAACGTACGCTTATGCCATCCGCATTCGCCTCGATGTCTCGTCTGCACCGTTAGGTTAGGTAACTAACGGCAGAGCGAGGCAGGGCTAGCGCTGGTGTAAAACATAAGCAACGTCTATATAATATATCATATATACTATATACAATATCTATCTGAACATATTACATGATCACATCACAGATAACGCAACAGAAAATATCATACGAAATATTGGATATACGAGGACGTCCGTGTTTTTAATACGAGCCAGTATAAAACACGGATTCCACGGTCGCGATGAATAGCCAATCCCACACCCCTAGACCCCTACGAGAGCGGCAAGCAACCCTACCAATTCTAGGGTTTGGAGACCCGGACTCGACTCCTCGAGATGGTCTCCCACTGGACCCTAGAACCCGGTTACTTGTGCTCCCCTCCTTGGGTCTATCCTAATGAGGAAAAGTAAATAATATACAGCAACGGTGACATCTTCCGCAACCTGGAAGTGCCCCAATAAAAGAATATTACATACAAGTTTTTACATGAATGAAAATGAAAAACACTCGTCTCACATAAAAAAAACCCGACTATTCAAACACGACGATCCAATATAACATATCCAGCAACACATAACATCACATGTCATCAACGTAAGTGAATATGCACATCCCAATTGTCGTTGACATATAGCAACAAAACCGGCGATATCACATATTACACTTACGGTCACAGAAAAGAAAGTGTAAAACTACAACAGTTGGAATCCGCAACCTGCATAGACATCGCATGCCTAACCAAATGAATTCCTTAGACATCGCATTCCTAACAATTATAAACCCCGCATTTTAGTCTCATTATCGAAAACAATTTTCAATATAATGTCGGGCAATTCAACAAGATTCCCTGCATCCAGAATGAATGCTCGTCGCAAACTTTAGTAGGCGGCCGCACCCCCGATGCCGTCGACGAAGTGCACCAAGGCGGAACACCCCTGCCGCGAGCACCCGAACGGATGCTTTCGGCAACGGGGTTCTCCTACAGTCACTTGGTCGGGGCTATGGGGTGTGGCTGTCTATTAAATTTATCCGGCGAATATCCGCGTACGCTACGTGATTGCGACGGACTTTTGATCGCATCAAAATTCCGTGGCAACTGATCAAGTGAGACTAAAGTGCTAGATTTATAACATCCAAATCAGTTATCTCATAACTAATTGTGGCTTCCAAATATTGTATCACATACCAGATAAATAGAAAATGTTAAACTTTCCGATCGAACAATCAAACACCCAAGTTTTCCCGAAACAGCTCAACACATGAAATAAGTTTAAAAACATCCACTTCATGCCTCAGTACCAACGGTCCAGCCGTAGAAGGGTCAAGCCCATGTGTCACGCCGTACTGCCCCAAACCCTAAGGTTCAAAGGGCAGTTCAAGACGGTCACATAATCGAGTTAAGGTTTGTTGTCTTCTAGAGGGTCCATCACGTTACTTGCACTACTTAGAACGTTCTTAAACAACGGAAAAATCCAACGCTTGGAAATTTCCCGGTAGAGGAAAAAGTGGGTATTTATATCCGGTCGAACTTTTTAACATGTTCTAAAATTACCCGGAAAAACACATAGACGAAATTAGACTTCCCGATCGAAACACCGAGTCCCCAATACAACCCAGAAAACTCAACTCTTGAGTAAACATTAAAAATTCTCAGAAAACACAGCAATAAAAGAAAGAAATTACCGTGCAAAATTAAAAGAATATTGTGACTGTACGGCCGCGGAACCGCCGCACGAGCCATGCTCGTGCCGCGGTTCCGCGGCGCCTTGATAGATTTAGGCGCACGTTTTGCACAGTATTTCTTAGAAAACCCTGCTGATTTTTCTGCATATTTTTAATTCACAAAAATCACAGTTTTGAAAAATTGTACAGAGAAGGGTTTTCAATTAGGGTTTCGGGTTCGATCGGACTTCTAACATCGTCTACTCATCGCCTAAAGCTTTAGCTAGGCTCTGATACCACTGTAGGATTCCTAGGCACACCCATGAGGTTCTACAACTGATCAACCATGCCAAAATCAAAATTTTCTATGTGCCAAAGAACCCTAATGCTAGATCGTCAACTAGAGGTAAGGCGAAACTATGCAAGCAAACAACTTTACTTGAAAGTGAAAGTGACTACAACCTTTGTAGATCCGGTCCTCCACTTCTTTTTCTCCGTGATGACGTCCCTCCGCTGCGACCATCGGGATCGTGGACTCTAGCGTTGGTTTCGTCGGGGAAATGATCGGGCTAGGTCGTCGACTTCGATGCCGAAAATGATCTACGTCGAGGCAACTCAAGATCAAGCTCCATCTTCACTTGGTCAAAAAACTTGTGAAGATAACACACTCTACTACATGGCAAGTGGTAGAGGATGAAAAAATAGGAAGTGGGTTCACTTTAGAATTGGATTTCTCACTTGGATTCATCACTTGGAAATTTTCAAGAGAGCTTTCTTCTCTTCATGAAGAAGAAGAAGAAGAAGAAAAGAAAAAAGAATAATGAAATATCTCAAAAAGAAAATCAAGTGATGTCTATCATTTAGCAACCATGGGTGAGTAAACTCATGTAGAGAGTAAACTAAGGTTTATGCTAATGGTTGGGTTAAGGAAAGAAACAAAATGGTTAAGACTTTCAAAGCTTCATGAAGCTTCAAGAGTAAAACAAAACAAGCCACCATTTTATTTCTTGCCAAAAATAAATAAAACAAATGTAACCCTAACCATTAACTAAACATGGTGTATAGCATACACACACCCAAGTTTGCATGTATCATCAAACATGATACAATCAAGTGCACAAAAATATATCACATATACTACTTGTGCACATCAAGTGAGAAAATCAATCTTAAGTGAACAAATACAAGTTAATGTAAAGTAATATATCAAATATATAATTATACATTAAATCATTAAATCAACACTTGATTTAATGATCCGGTCATTCTGCATATAACCGACTTATATTAAGTGTATCAATGTATCGAATCAACACTTGATTCGGTAACCCGGCTATATCTTATATAACCGTCTAATGATACAAATCGTGAGAATAGAATGCAGTATCACATACTGGTATTATTCTCGGTCCTGCACATATCTCATATGCGCTCCTATTTCGTTTCGCTTGAGCCAGGAAACCTCTGTGTAGGACTCTAAAGACTCGTCAATACGCCGGCAGCAGGTAATGATCATATCAAACACCCACAAGCCGCAAGCGGTCTGCTAAACGTAACGGCCACCCGGGTATTGAGCGATCGGAAGATCAACGAGCAAGCCCGCTCACACTCCTGTGAATCCAACCAGTAACACTTACCGTACAGTCCGGTCTGTTCGTCTGATATGTCGCATATCTCGCCTAGGGGTGGTAAACGTCAGACCCCAGTAGCTTGATAAGTCATGCCGACGTAAGGTCCATAACAAGCGTGAAACTACTGATAACTCTTACCAGCAATTCACAGCAACCCTGTCCAGGGATTTCCAGTTATGGCCAGTCGAGCATAGCACAACATCAACCCCCAATACCGGGAGAGATGAATCCCCTCCTATCGCTCATTGCCTCCATGTGAATCGGGACTGTACCCAAAAACCACCTATTTGCACGACTCAGTAGAGCCGTGGTAGGGTGGAAATCAAAGCATAGTGGGAGACACACAAGACTCTATGACGATCTCGGGTCAACAGACTAAGCTGTACCAGTGTCACCAGAGAACTGCCATCTGACGTGAGGTATAATACCATCTGGGAGTTCTCGGCGAGTCCGTTCAGTGTACCCAGTCATCACTGAGCACCCGCATACCATCTATGATGTCAAACACCAATGGATATGGGATCATCCATCGCCCATCACGTGGGTCGAGAAGATATACGCTAGTCTACTCTGGAATATCGATGCCCAGTCTCGATATTCCCACGACTAGGAACATTGAAGGATGTACTCATGAACTACCTAGGCCCCACTAGTATGATCTACATCATAGTCCTGGAAGTCGAGTACACATCCTAAGGGCTTTATCAACATGTAACAGAGAGACAGAAAGTATACATGTTAAGATAAAGAGGAACCAGATACCGTACTATCATGTCGAGCAAGAAAGTCCTACCTATATATGTCCCAGCATCCACTACAATATACATCCAATGTACAGTAATGGCCTCTAGGGAATACATATAACTAACAATCTCCCACTTGCACTAGGGCCATCTGTAGCAGTGGTTGCAGTATCTAATACTCAACCATCCCATATAAGTCTCTCTCTGGGAAAAAGGCCTTTGTGAGTGGATTCGCCGTGTTATCCTCTGAGTCTCCTCTCCTAACCTCGATCACCCTGGAGATCAACTATCTCCATGATCAGATGATGCTGCCTCAGAATATGTCTGGGTCCCTGATGGGACCGGGGTTCCTGGGCCAAAGCCACACTTCCATTGTCAGACAAGGGTAGGAACCTAGTTCATCTCTTGAACTAATATACACCCAAACTGCCTCTTTGGTAGTATGTTTAATAGTGATGTTACCAGCCTTTATCGTCTAGTCTGCCACGGTATATAGCTTGGAAATCTTCCAACATACCGTTCCTCCACTGAGGGTAAAGGCAATGCCTGCGACTGACATTCAGTCGTCCTTATCACCCTGGAACCTTTCCAGTGATTCTCCCCAGGATCAACTGATACCATCTCACTACAACTAGTGAGAATCCTAGCATCCATTTAGTTCTATCTCATAGATCCAAAACCCAGGATTTAGGAGGTATCATTTTGATCCTATATGGAGAATCCATGTGATAAGAGGAGATTGACCGAGCGTAGCATAGGAAACTCTTTTCCTATCAAGAGTATGTTATCAACGTACTCTACGAGGATCACCCCCTTACTCTCTACTACCCTTTTGTCTGTACAAGGTTCATCTACCATTTTGATGAAGTCAAACTTTTTGACTACCACATCAAAACAGACGTTCCAACTCCGCGATGCCTACTTTATTCTGTAAAGCAACTTGCACATGTTTCCGCTGCTCCCACTGTTTACGAAGCCCTCTGGCTGTGTACTTATAGACGTTCTCTTCTAAATCAGTATTTAGAAAAGGAGTCATGACACCCAACCGCCAGGTATCGTAATCATGGTATGTAGCCGTGGCAAGAAGGATCCGGATGGACTTAAGCATAGCCACTGGAAAAGGTTTCATCATTTTCCACGCCTGGTCGATGACGAAAACCATTAACATGTCTATCTTTGAAAGTCTCAACTTTTCCATCTACACCAAATAATCTTCTCAAGATATACTTGCTCCTGATGGGGATTTAACCCTTCAGATATAGCAACCAAAGTCCATACTTTGTTGGTGTACATGGATTCCATCTCAGATCACTAAGCATCCAGCCATTCTTACAGAGTCCATACTCTTGATGACCTGCTCGAAACTAGTTGGGTCATCATCTCATGATGCATTCCTCGCTCCCACTGTCATCGAGAAACCAAAGTATCTCTCAGGCGGATGAGAAACCCTGCCAGATCGGCGGAGAGGCTGAGGTTCGTCGGGGACTATTGAATCCTTTGGTTCTGTCAAATCATCAGCTGTAGTTTGTATAACTGGAACTTTTCCAGTTCTACAGAACTGACCTTGCCTCGATCTTGTCCGGATTTTGCTTTCGACATAGGCCGGACAATCCCAAATCTTAACTTACTTAAGAGATAGGTTCTTCCCATACCATATCTTATATGGAGTGGTAGGCACTGATTTGATTCGAATCCAATTCAATAGGTATGCAGCATCTCAAGTGCATAACCCCTAAAAGGAAATAGGTAACTCAGTAATACTCATCATAGAGCACACCATATCATATAGGGTGCTCTTTCTCCGCCCTGATACACCATTGTGCTGTGGTGTATACAGAGGAGTAACACTGAGAGAGAATCTCATTCTCCTTTAGAATATTCCAAGAATTCCATGCTCAAGTATTCTCCTCCCTGATCCCATCATAGGACATACTACTTATACCCGGTTTTTGGTTCTCTACTCCTAGCTTATATTCTGTGAATATCTCAAAAGTTTCGGACTTGTGTTTCAACAGGAACATACGTCTGAATCTTGAGAGATCATCAGAGAATGTAATGAAGTACAAAGAACCGGTCCTGGCATGTGTAGACAGGGGACCTTACATACATCATCATGTATCAGTCCCAAGAGTTTACTAACTCTTTCTCTGTTTCCAATAAACATAGCTATGGTCATCTAATTCTTGTGACATGACTGGCAAGTTCCACAAGATGTAAATTCAAACTGATTTAAATATGCATCTAAATGTATCTTCAGCCAGTCGGGTCGCATTGATATGACCTAGTCTACAATGCCTCAAGAAGGATTCGTTCATTTCTGAACTCTTCCTCTTGTGTGTGTTCTGTATACTAGGAACTGCAGTTTGATTTAGAACGTCAATACTTTTAGATAACGTGCCTGAACCGATCAACTTTTGAAATAGGAAATGTTCAAAACATTATCCAACAATATAAAATTATATCCTTTCTTTACTAATAAAGAGACTGATATGATTTTGTATATCAGGTTCGGTATCTAATAATATTTGTTCAGAATCAATGTATTGGTAATACAGGGTGAAAGTGACCAACAGACTTGGCTGCAACACTTGCACCGTTTTCTGTTTCATGAAACTTATCACCCGTTCTCAGTTCTCTGCCTTTCTGTAGCCCTATGTAACAGATTACATATCTGGGATCCTGATCCGGTATCAGATACCCAGGACGCAGAGGATACTGAGAAACAATTCTGTGTAACGAACACACCCGAAGAAGATGCATCATATGCACTTTCTTCGTTTGGGCGGCATGGGAATCTTGGTATTCCCCTATTTCCTGCTTTGTCTTATAACAATTATAAGTTGGAGCGGGACCAACGTTCCCCAGCTCAGTATAACAAGCGGGTTCGGTCAATACATCCATATTATTATCTTGATTAAGGCGTGATATGGTCGCTACCTGGAGAGAGAGAAAAGAAAACACTCTGCGTGCGCTCTTGCAAGATTAGATTGGTTTTATATTTTATCTAATCAGGATAGCTCTCACTGTTTTTATCAAATCTTCCTTCAAACCCTAAAAGGAAAGACTAGCCGGGATTAATTACATTCTACAAGTTCGCCAATCTTTCAGCCAGGCCAGTGCCGGTACTTTGAGGGAGGTTCCCCGTGCTTTCGCACGGACCTAATTAAAGTAAACCTCGTTTTCCCAGGGGCGTAACCCCGTTGACACCTTTCTAGACACCTACTTGATCGGCTAATTGTAAAGTGCAAAACTCTCCCAGGAGTAACAATTACTCGCAGTGGGTATCGGGATCCAACTATCAAATAGAAGGTATGCAATCTCATTGCAAATTTCAACACTTGAAACTCCGGATAATGGTTTTTACCTCTAGCACTTATGACCTTAACTATGGTCAACAAATCATAAGTACTAGTCAAGTTCTACCCGTCATTTCGTGATTAATTAGACCCACCCACATGACCCTTAACTAAGATCAACAAAGTCACGCGACTGTCCTAACTAATCGCATCATATGCGGTGTAGGAAGACATCACTTAGCTACCGTACACTGTGCCTTGACTATGGTCAACAAACACAGCACGAAAACTAAGTACTCTACTTCCTAAAATGACGGAGGGTTGCGAATGGTTTTTATGAAAACCTTTAACGCTTTGAACTTGATCTCGTTGCGGAATCAAATGGTTTTTAAATGGAGTGTTTTTTGAGGCTTTTCTGGTTTTGCTAAAGGGGTCACTCCCGGTGAAGGGATCGTCGGCCCTTTCCTCATAGAATAAGGTGCAGGATATATCATATATACCGCTGTGCAAAGCAAAAACTATAGAAGCAATCAAAAGACAAACCGAGGGTTGTAGCATCTGCCAGTTATTGCTAAAGGGGTCACTCCCGGTGAAGGGATCTCGGCCCTTTCCTTATCGAATAAGGTGCAGGATGTTCTACAAGGAACACCGCGATGCAAAGAAAGAACTGTAGCTACCTGATTTTATTTTTGAAATTCGATTCCACAACATCTTTTAGGTTTATTTTCTTTCATTAATCTCATTAATGAATGACCCATCATTTACGTCCACCTAAACATCACAGATAAATATAACCTACGCTTATGCCATCCGTATTTGCCTCGATGTCTCGTCTGCACCGTTAGGTTAGGTAACTAACGGCAGAGCGAGGCAGGGCTAGCGCGGGTGTAAAACATAAGCAACGTCTATATAATATATCATATATACTATATACAATATCTATCTGAACATATTACATGATCACATCACAGATAACGCAGCAGAAAATATAATATAAAATATTAGATATACTAGGACGTCCGTGTTTTTAATACGAGCCAGTATAAAACAAGGATTCCACGGTCGCGATGAATAGCCAATCCCACACCCCTAGACCCCTACGAGAGCGGCAAGCAACCCTACCAATTCTAGGGTTAGGAGACCCGGACTCGACTCCTCGAGATGGTCTCCCACTGGACCCTAGAACCCGGTTACTTGTGCTCCCCTCCTTGGGTCTATCCTAATGCGGAAAAGAAAATAATATACAGCAACGGTCACATATTCCGCAACCTGGAAGTGCCCCAATAAAAGAATATTACATACAAGTTTTTACATGAATGAAAATGAAAAACACTCGTCTCACATAAAAAAAAAACCGGCTATTCAAACACGACGATCCAATATAACATATCCAGCAACACATAACATCACATGTCATCAACGTAAGTGAATATGCACATCCCAATTGTCGTTGACATAAAGCAACGAAACCGGCGATATCACATATTACACTTACGGTCGCAGAAAATGTAAAACTACAACAGTTGGAATCTGCAACCTGCATAGACATCGCATGCCTAACCAAATGAATTCCTTAGACATCGCATGCCTAACAATTATAAACCCCGCATTTTAGTCTCATTATCGAAAGCACTTTTCAATATAAAGTCGGGCAATTCAATAAGATTCCCGGCATCCAGAACGAATGCTCGTCGCAAACTTTAGTAGGCGGCCGCACCCCCGATGCCGTCGACGAAGTGCACCAAGGCGGAACACCCCTGCCGTGAGCACCCGAACGGATGCTTTCGGCAACGGGGTTCTCCTACAGTCACTTGGTCGGGGCTATGGGGTGTGGCTGTCTATTAAATTTACCCGGCGAGTATCCGCGTACGCTACGTGATTGCGATGGACTTTTGATCGCATCAAAATTCCGTGGCAACCGATCAAGTGAGACTAAAGTGCTAGATTTATAACATCCAAATCAGTTATCTCATAACTACTTGTGGATTCCAAATATTGTATCACATTCCAGATAAATAGAAAATGTTAAACTTTCCGATCGAACAATCAAACACCCAAGTTTTCCCGAAACAGCTCAACACATGAAATAAGTTTAAAAACATCCACTTCATGCCTCAGTACCAACGGTCCAGCCGTAGAAGGGTCAAGTCAATGCCTCACATGTGGCACACCGTACTGCCCCAAACCTTAAGGTTCAAAGGGCAGTTCAAGACGGTCACATAATCGAGTTAAGGTTTGTTGTCTTCTAGAGGGTCCATCACGTTACTTGCACTACTTAGAACGTTCTTAAACAACGGAAAAATCCAACGCTTGGAAATTTCCCGGTAGGGGAAAAAGTGGGTATTTATATCCGGTCGAACTTTTTAACATGTTCTTAAATTACCCGGAAAAACACATAGACGAAATTAGACTTCCCGATCGAAACATCGAGTCCCCAATACAACCCAGAAAACTCAACTCTTGAGTAAACATTAAAAATTCCCAGAAAACACAGCAATAAAAGAAAGAAATTGCCGTGCAAAATTAAAAGAATATTGTGACTGTACGGCCGCGGAACCGCCACACCAGCCATGCTCGTGCCGCGGTTCCGCGCCGCCTTGATCGATTTAGGCGCACGTTTTGCACAGTATTTCTTAGAAAACCCTGCTGATTTTTCTTCATATTTTTAATTCACAAAAATCACAGTTTTGAAAAATTGTACAGAGATGGGTTTTCAATTAGGGTTTTGGGTTCAATCGGACTTCTAACATCGTCTACTCATCGCCTAAAGATCTAGCTAGGCTCTGATACCACTGTAGGGTTCCTAGGCACACCCATGAGGTTCTACAACTGATCAACCATGCCAAAATCAAAATTTTCTATGTGCCAAAGAACCCTAATGCTAGATCGTCAACTAGAGGTAAGGCGAAACTATGCAAGCAAACAACTTTACTTGAAAGTGAAAGTGACTACAACCTTTGTAGATCCGGTCCTCCACTTCTTTTGCTCCGTGATGACGTCCCTCCGCTGCGACCATCGGGATCGTGGACTCTAGCGTTGGTTTCGTCGTGGAAATGATCGGGCTAGGTCATCGACTTCGATGCCGAAGATGATCTACGTCGAGGCAACTCAAGATCAAGCTCCATCTTCACTTGGTTATAAAACTTGTGAAGATAACACACTCTACTATATGGAAAGTGGTAGAGGATGAAGAAATAAGAAGTGGGTTCACTTTAGAATTGGATTTCTCACTTGGATTCATCACTTGGAAATTTTCAAGAGAGCTTTCTTCTCTTCATGAAGAAGAAGAAAAGAAAAATGAACAATGAATTATCTCAAAAAGAAAATCAAGTGATGTCTATCATTTAGCAACCATGGGTGAGTAAACTCATGTAGAGAGTAAACTAGGGTTTATGCTAATCGTTGGGTTAAGGAAAGAAACAAAATGGTTAAGACTTTCAAAGCTTCATGAAGCTTCAAGAGTAAAACAAAACAAGCCACCATTTTATTTCTTGCCAAAAATAAATAAATAAAATAAATAAAACAAATGTAACCCTAACCATTAACTAAACATGGTGTATAGCATACACACACCCAAGTTTGCATGTATCATCAAACATGATACAATCAAGTGCACAAAAATATATCACATATACTACTTGTGCACATCAAGTGAGAAAATCAATCTTAAGTGAACAAATACTAGTTAATGTAAAGTAATATATCAAATATATAATTATACATTAAATCATTAAATCAACACTTGATTTAATGATCCGGTCATACTGCATATAACCGACTAATATTAAGTGTATCAATGTATCGAATCAACACTTGATTCGGTAACCCGGCTATATCTTATATAACCGTCCAATGATACAAATCGCGAGAATAGAATGCAGTATCACATACTGGTATTATTCTCGGTCCTGCACATATCTCATATGCGCTCCTATTTCGTTTCGCTTGAGCCAGGAAACCTCCGTGTAAGACTCTAAAGACTCGTCAATACGCCGGCAGCAGGTAATGATCATATCAAACACCCACAAGCCGCAAGCGGTCTGCTAAACGTAACGGCCACCCGGGTATTGAGCGATCAGAAGATCAACGAGCAAGCCCGCTCACACTCCTGTGAATCCAACCAGTAACACTTACCGTACAGTCCGGTTTTTTCGTCTGATATGTCGCATATCTCGCCTAGGGGTGGTAAACGTCAGACCCCAGTAGCTTGATAAGTCATGCCGACGTAAGGTCGATAACAAGCGTGAAATTACTGATAACTCTTACCAGCAATTCACAGCAACCCTGGCCAGGGATTTCCAGTTATGGCCAGTCGAGCATAGTGCAACATCAACCCCCAATACCGGGAGAGACGAATCCCCTCCTATCGCTCATTGGCTTCATGTGAATCGGGACTGTTCCCAAAAACCACCTGTTTGCACGACTCAGTAGAGCCGTGGTAGGGTGGAAATCAAAGCACAGTAGGAGACACACATGACTCTATGACGATCTCGGGTCAACAGACTAAGCTGTACCAGTGTCACCAGAGAACTGCCATCTGACGTGTGGTATAATACCATCTGGGAGTTCTCGGCGAGTCCGTTCAGTATACCCAGTCATCACTGAGCACCCGCATACCATATCTGATGTCAAATACCAATGGATATGGGATCATCCATCGCCCATCACATGGGTCGAGAAGATATACGCTAGTCTACTCTGGAATATCGATGCCCCGTCTCGATATTCCCACAACTAGGAACATTGAAGGATGTACTCATGGACTACCCAGGCCCCACTAGTATGATCTACATCATAGTCCTGGAAGTCGAGTACACATCCTAAGGGCTTTATCAACATGTAACAGAGAGACAGAAAGTATGCATGTTAAGATAAAGAGCAACCAGATAGCGTACTATCATGTCGAGCAAGAAAGTCCTACCTATATATGTCCCAGCATCTACTACAATATACATCCAATGTACAGTAATGGCCTCTAGGGCATACATATAACTAACAATTGCCATGACACTCACATTATAGGATTGCTATAAAACGCATATCATATTGATTCTGCTTATTTGACGTTATCATGATTTGCCGCATACTATCATATGTATATTCATACCATACATCACATATATTCATACTTGGGCACATATACCTCACATATCCATACTTGTTCCACATACATCATATATATTCGTACTTTGGCACATATACATCATATGTCTACATTAGTGCACTTGTACATTGCTATATTCACTTTGCGTACTTATCCATTCGCACATCCATAGTTATACCCATATTCATATGTTACATACATAGATGATATTGACTTGATCTAAAACTAAGGGACCGCAAGCGATATTTCAAAATGGGATCTTTTAAATGAGCGGTTTTCCCTTTCTTTTACTCTTAGTGTCATAAGACGCATTGCATGGATTTACGCATTAGATTTGATTTATGTGATTTCTGGATTTTGGAACCGGAGTACTATTTTAAGGAAATACACACTGTTTAAAAACCCGGTTTCCCTTGACATGATATTTCAGTGCGTTCACCATGTGTTTTCTCGGTGCTAGAGTGATGTATGTAACCCGATTCGAGGAGCGGACGAGGCCGATTGCGGGTACATGGTGGACCCGGTATGGTACCCCGGGGCGAGAACGGATCTGATGTGTAGCTAGACGGTGAGCCTGGCAGTGGGACCACTACCTACCGGTGATTTGTTCGACCTGGCGGTTATCCGGAGGATACTGACTAGAGTCGATAGATGGATACGGGACGACTCATACTGCCGGGACCGAGGGACGATACTGCAGATGGAGCCCATGGGCTGATCCGGACTGGCGGATGCCCGATATATGAGGATTTGCGTGTCGATGCAAGACACGAGTGTTTCTTGATATTTTGTGTGCCGGTGTTGGGCATTCACGATTTCATGGGATTTACAGGATTTGAAGGCCGGAGGATGACGGCGCCTGAGTTGTATTGGGATTGGGTGCATTGATAGGTACCGATAATATTTTCCACAATGACATTCTGTGTAGATGTTATATTTTACCATGCTCAACATTAGTATATGATATCTCATCCTGTATCTATTATACTGATATAGTACTCATGCTTGTACGCTCATTGCATACCCTGCTTATTCTATATAGGGTTGTTAGACTGCATTGCCATACCTGATTATCACATATCCTGCTCATCACATGGAGATGTCATTAGATCGCACTTGTTGCATGATATTGAGCATCCAGTTCATTATATAGATGTTACCTGTTGGCATAGGTTAGAGTATCGCAGCACGTACATACTCGCGATTACCTTTATATATTATCTACTATTCACGAGTTGGCAACTCACCCCCGTTGTGCCACAGTGCTTGCAGGTTACCTTTTGGAGTAGTCGCGGCTGGCTGTTCATCGCATCTTTTGACACAGATACCACTGCGGAGGCGTGCTAGCCCTTTTTCTATTAGGTGGTTTTGTGCGGTATCTGTTTACTTTTCAGTTGTACATTGATGTATCTAGTATTCTCCATCTACCTTCATGTATTGACTTAGAGACAGTTGTGAGGACGATGTATGTTTATTTTGTACTCTGGTGTCGAGCTCGCTGTGAGCCGACTTTATTTATGCAGTCTTATCTTTTATGATATTTGCCTCTACTTTACTGCTCATTCTTCGCTACGGCGTCGTATATCATATTGTGGTGATTGTTCCGCCGTTGGGCGCGATTCTCCCATTGTGATGCTCTATTCATTTCACATGTTACTTCTACTACACCTTGCCTTTTACCCGATTCCCGGGACAAATTTTTATAAGGAAAATGTTGCCAAATTTATTAAAATATAACTCTTGAACTAAAAAGGATTTCTACTAAATTACTTAAGGTTTTCTAAACATTTTACAAATGCTTCTACTAAAATGTTTTAACACTCTATATTTTAAATGGTTTTGATTTCTGGGTTTCGGCTTACTTAGTCGCGTTACGCCTGTAGACGTTACGTGGTTAAGTGCCGGTCACGGGCCGAACTTTGGGTCGTGACACCCAGTTCACAAATGAACTCCAAATCCTGCAAACTACTTAGACCGTATCGTCCACTGAATTTAATCAGTATCCTGCGCTATGCCTTTCCTCAGTATTCGCTTGGACCACCTGTCCAACATACCGTCCCTCAGAAGAGGGAAAAACTATAACTCTGACAGTCACTCTGTCATCCAGGTCACTTTGGAAGCCTGAAATGATAACCGTCTCCTGAAGGAGGCTGCCGTTACCATATCCGTAGAACATCCATTTATGTTCAATAACTGCTTCCCAATGTTTCTCCAGGATTGGATTAATATATCTGCTTATTGCATCTAGTGCAAAAGCAATGTCTGTTGTGGTACTCGACATTTTATGATTAACTCAATTGCCTAAGCAAGTGATATAATAATCATGCATATCCCTCTCCCCTTTAGTCTGTAAGACACCTTTAGAGAGGGTGACTCCATCACCTGCATGTACACCACCTTGCTAGGATTCATCCATTTAATGTCAAAGTACCCACATTAGGATACTTCCCAAATCTAGATCTAAAACCATAAATCTAGTAACCAGAAAACCTGATATTATATCCATATCCTATGTTGACAAACAGCTTTGTGATAACCACAGTATAACCGATCGTTGTACAGGAATATCACTTCCTGTCAAGTGCATGTCATCCGAATACCTGGACATCACTCTCTACTACCTTCTTATCAGATCCATCTCCTATTCTGATGAGGTCAAAGCCTATGAATGTTACATCAAAATTAGATGATCTATTTCCGCTATACATGCTTTAGTCTATAAATAGACATAAGCTACTTGCCTACTATGCTTCCGCTGCTCCCACTGACTACAACAATCCTCTGGCAGAGTCATATACACATGCACTTCTAAAACTAGTTTAGAATGACACTATACTCATCCTCCCGCCGAGTCTTATAGTCTAGAACAACGGCAATGGCAAGTCTGGGTAAACAAGAACCTCCCTGTCACCATCTCTGAGAAGACCTAAGTACCTCTCGGGTGCATGAGGTTACCCACCAAATTTGCGGAGTGGCTAATGGAACGTCGAAACTAATTGAATCGTTAGGTTCTATTAAATCATCAGTGATCGTTTGTGGTTCTGGAATCACTTCCAGTTCTACCATACTCCCACTTTTGTTTTCTGAAAAAAATCAATTTTACTAAAACTGTGGCGAGTCAAGAACAATATAAATACTGATCTTTCTGATGGTAGAAAGTTAACCCTCGTCAAAGCCCGGGATAACCCACAAACTGCCATTACTGAAACGTGCTTTGAGTTTATCTGGATTCTAGTTTTAAGCATCAGCCGGACAACTCCCTATACCTTAACATCGTCAAGATATAAATTGATTCTATATATATCTGATATAGAAGCAAAAAGCACTAATTTAATTGGAACCAGATTCAAAAACATGCAGCTGTCTCCAGAGCATACCAACCAAATGGAAAAAGGATAATCAACATTACTCATCTAGGAGTGCATCCATATATGAGTAACCCGAAAGAGAAGCAAGTTCTCAAAACCATTACTATTAACTGAATACCAAACACAAGTATCTACATCTTCGACTTCCTTGAAGAATCCTGATACTTACAACAAATGGTTCTCTACTTCATTCTTATACCTATAACTTCTGAATATCTGGACCTTGCATTTCAACGAAATACATGTCCAGAACTGGAGAAGTCATAAGTAAACAGAATATAGTACGAGTACCAACCCCTTTGTCCTAATGGACACTGGACAACATACAATACTTTGTATAAGTCCCCTGAGTTCAATAACTCAAACCCTGTGCGTCGTATGTTGAAAAACTGTACTATGGTTAAGAAGAATTACACCGCTGTTGAATGCACCTTACCTAATCACCAGCTGATATAGGTAAATGTCACAGACATAATATCAAAAAGTTATATCTCACTTTATAAAATAAAAGTACATATATATCAGTTTGAAATTGGTGCATAACAACGGATATTCAAAACCAAATATTTTCCATCCGGCAAAATCCAGACGATTTCCTCAAATATCACCAATTACAACGAATTCCGATATAACGAGGATCTAATCACCCAATTCCCAATATCTTACTCCCACTCACCATCCGTAATAACATGCAGATGTGAGAAACTGATCTGGTAAATACATACCCTGGAGTTAGATTCCAATTGGGAAAACAGTTTTCAATTAACATTTCACAGTGAAACTGAAACATGAAAATGTTTCAAAAGGGTTAACTGGTATTCCTAGTAATGCCTCTTCCATTATCCTGAATCATGACAGTAACCATATACTTACCTGCCCTCACTACAATCCCTTTATTATGTCTTTACTTATTACCTTGTGTACACCTCCTTTACGCTAATTGGTTTTCTTCATTCCCTACCCTTCGGCACCAGCCTAAGGTTTGGAAGAAGACTATCCAATAAGCGTAATAGGTGTACTCTCCTAATCCTAGGAGCCCTCGTAACCTGAGAGAAGGTAAAGAGAAAAGACATCTGAATAATCCTATTCTTTTTCTCCTGAACCAGAATCCATCCTCGAAAAAGTTCCTTCGAGTTCGTATGTAACTATACGATGGATTTATCCAATGGAAGTGGATATCCGTAGTGATACGGAGTGTCCTAGAGAAATGCAAAGTGGATGTAGGAGTGGCAGGGGTATACCTGGTTTCATCGTGAATGATGGTGGCCGCAATTTCTTTTGCCATTGTTCTAATCCCTTTATATGTTTTTACTTATTACCTTCTGTACACCACACTTAAGCTTAATTGGTTTTCTTCCTTACCTACCGTTCGGCACCTGCCTATGGTTTGGAGGAAGACTATCCAATAAGCTCAATAGGTGTACCCTCTCCTAATCCTAGGAGCCCTCACAACTTGAGAGAAGGTAAAGAGAAAAGACAACCGAATAATCCTATTCAATCTCTCCAGAACCAGAATCCATCCTCGAAAAAGTTTCTTTGAGTTCGTATATAACCATACGATGGATTTATCGAATGGAAGTGGACGTTCGTAGTGCTACGAGGTGTTCTGGAGAAATGCAAAAGTGATATACAGCTGGCAATGATGTATGCGACACCATGACATTCCGAAAGCCAATGTGTTTTAAGAAGGTTCGGTAAACTTGGTTTCATAAGTTTTAGTCAAAGGTCGAGTCATAGTCGCAGCCAGAGAGCGAGAGAGGGAAGAAACACTCAGCGTGTACTCTAACCTAGATCAGAATGGTTAATCATTTTATCTAATCTGGATGGCTTCCACTGTTTCCTCGAATCCTCCTCCAAACCCAAAAGGAGAATTAGTCGGAATCACCCGAAAAGTAATGCTACTCATCAGTAGGAATCGGGATCCAACTATCATCACATGATAACTTGATGGAAGCCACTCAAGTCACCACACTCTAGAAGGTATGCTCAAGCCTGGCAAGTTTCCTGTATGTTTGAAACTCCCGATGTGATTTTTACCCCAAGCAGCTCATGACCTTGACGGATGCCAACAAATCATAAGTTGCAAGTCAAGTTCTACCCGTCATTGTCCTGATTAATTTAGACCCACCCGTACTCGCCCTTGACGGATGCTAACAAGGCTGCACGACTGTCCTAGATTAATGCATATCCATGCTACAAATAAGTAACACATAGCTACCGCACACTATGCCTTGACTGAAGCCAACAAACATAGCACGAATACTAGGCGCTACTTTTCTGAAATGACGGAGGGCTACGACTGGTTTTTGGTGAAAAACCTTTAACGTAATGAACTTGATCTCGTTGAAGGAATCCAAGTGGTTTTATAAATATATAGTGGCGAAAACTTTTGCTAAAGAGGTCACTCCCGGTGAAGGGATCTCGGCTCTTTCCTCGTAGAATGAGGTGCAGGATATTCCAAACTGAATACCACGATGCAAAGAAAAAGGAAACGACTATAGTGAAGTTATTACATTGACGCAAACTTTTACTCAAGGGGTCACTCCCGATGAAGGGATCTCGGCCCTTGCCTCGTCGAATGAGGTGCAGGATATTCCAAACTGAATACCACTGTGCAAAGCAAAAGAGAACGTCTGTAATGCCAGTTTTTTAAAAACTTGGTTCCAACAACATCATATATATAGGTTTGTTTTATCCTTGCATTGATAAGAATCAATGCAGGCCCATCAATTAATCACACCAGAAAAGAACGAAAATAAAATGTACGTATATGCCATCCACATTCGCTACTAGGTCCCGTCATCACCCATTAGGTTACTTAACTAACGACAGAGCGGGGACTGGGCTAGCGCGGATGCAAAACATATACAACATCTACTAGTATATATATATATATATATATATATATATAAATATATATATATATATATATAAATATAACAATCGTCCCAGGCATGATAAAAAGCAACATCACATAAACATCACAGAAACAACACAGAATGGTGGATAATATGGAGCCTCGGGTTTCACTTGAGCCGCAAGTGAGACCCGACGTTCCCTGTCGTGTGGATAGCCTGTACAATGAAACCTAGACCCCTACGAGCGCGGCAAGTTACCCGCAAAACCTAGAAGCGAGGCAGCCCCCTTCAGCAACGTGAATGGACCACCCAGCACTTCACGGAATCCGGTAACTTGAGCACCCCTCCTGGGTCATCCTATACCCCATACGAGTGCGGCGAATAGCCCGCCAATTCTAGAGTAAGGTCCCCTCCGTCTGAATGCCTTGAGATGCGAACCAGTTGCCCTATTGAACCTGGCTATTCGTGCACTCCACCTCGGGCTAATCCTAGTACATAAAATAAAATAATATACAAGGGTGACATCGACCTCAGCCCGGTCGTGCCCCAAAAGAATAATATACAAACTGGCAGTGACGGCAGTCCACATATCGGACGCTCGCCCCGCAATATCAAATGTACAAATGAAATAAAACTGTACTAACATTGCACCATTGCTATCCACCACGACGATCCAACAAACATCACAGCACAACACAGAACATCAACGTGAATGTCACGTTCGCAAACCTGTCTAAAAGAACATATAGCAGTTAGACGGGTTTACCGATCAAATGACATTCACGGTCGCAGATTATAATGTATGTACTGTCAAACGCACGCTTAAATTATCGATTGACTAAGTTCCAAATTGGCCCCAATAGCAATAACGGTACTGCACAGAAAACTGGGCCAAAACAGAATATATCAAAAATCACAATTCCAAGTAAGGGGGCTACAGGAAAAATTTAGAAGCCCGTGGCCACTAAATGGCCGCGGATCTGTCGCCAATGGGGGGTAAGTGCGGCGGTTCCGCGGCGCTTTGGAGGCTTCATGGTCTCAAATTTTTTCTGTACCTTTAAAATTGCCTGCACGGATTTTTAAGCCTCTGTAAATAATTTTTTGAACACTTTTGAAAATCGACAACAAACACAAAAAATGAAATCGTGATTTTGGAAATTTCCGTCGATCGATCTTTCAAGCACGTTTAAACAAGCTAGTAAGGGGTTTAAAGGGTGGCTCTGATACCATGTTGGGTCACGGCAGCGCCCCGGCCGTCGAAACGCGGCCAAAATGCGGAACAAAAATTTCTAAACCGGCGCTACTGTTACCCGAATCCCAGATCTACCTTAAACCCAAAACTAGCAAACTAAGAAGAGGTTAGAATCGTTATACCGAGTTGATCCGTGTCCTTCGGTCTTCATTCCAAGCTCCTCGTGATCCTTTGATGATGTTTAGTTGCCGGTCTTCCTCCATCTCCGATGATCCACCCGAGGGAAATGATGCAAGCTCCAACCTCGTCGAACGAGGTAGCCGACGCTCCAAAGTCGCTAGCGATGGAGAGTGAGGGTGCATGAAAGTGCCACTATAATTTTTTCTCATCTCATGTGCTCCATGGAGCAACCATAGAAGAAGAAGAAAGAGGCGATGAAGCTTTTTGGCATGAGCAAAGAATTGACTAAGTATATTTTTTTGTGTGAATGAGAGAGTGAGAGTGTAATGCAAATGTGTAATCCATCAAATGAAAATGAG
The DNA here is from genome assembly GCA_030015575.1 of Agapanthus africanus. Classification (NCBI taxonomy): domain Eukaryota; kingdom Viridiplantae; phylum Streptophyta; class Magnoliopsida; order Asparagales; family Amaryllidaceae; genus Agapanthus; species Agapanthus africanus. Next base: position 171,930,041 of record JASDDO010000031.1, on the reverse strand, counting down.
CCCCCCCACCAATATGTGGCCGGCCCCCCTCTCTCCTCCACACAAAAATATGTCATTTCTTTTTCAATAAAATAATAGCAACCATTAAACAAATGAGTCCATACCATGCTACATGCACAAACCCATGCCTCAAATCATATCACCTTTTCCACCTCATTAATAAAACAAATGAATTTCCATAAAAGAAAAATCATATAAATGAGGTGGCATCTTCTAGAAGCTATTCCGTGTAAAATACAGAATACTTCCCGGTACATGTATCGAAATACATATACGCGTATTCGTACCAAAATACGAATAGCCGAGAGAGAAAACGAATAGTGAACAATAATACTAGAATATGTATATACTAATACATATATAAATTATTAAATCAAAACCTGATTTAATAATCCGGCTTAATCCTAAGCAGCTAGTATTATCTACCGTCCGATTAAAGTCTGCGCATCATGCACATATTTAATCGGACAACTGTATGTACCAACATACGCCATGTACACCATATCGCCTGAACCGTGAAAACCCTTTGTGTGGGACTCTAATGACTCATCAATACGCTGGCAGTGGGTTTAACCACAAGCACGTCAGCGGCACTAGCTGTACGCAACGGCTACCCAGGTATTGAGCGAAAGGGAGGCCGACGAGCAAACTCATCCTGAACCCCTACTGAGCCTGACAACGACAATATCCGTACAGTCCGGTCTGTTCGTCTGAGAGTATCGCATATCGAGTCTAAGGGGGGTGGATAAAGTCAGACCCCTAACAACGCGACATTTAATGTCGGTATGAAACCCCATCACCACCTGAGAAACTATCGATCCTGGATCGGTAATCCTCGTCCACCGTGGCCACGGATTTATCGTGATGGCCATCCATACACAATGCGACATCAACGCCCAATACCGAGAGAGACGAATCCCCGACGATCAGATCACTGCCTCCATGTGGCTCGGGACTATACCCAATTAAAACCTGTTTGCACGACTCTTTTGAGCCGTGGTAGGGTAGTAATCAAAGTACAGTGGGAACTCACACGAGAAAAATGACGATCTCAGGTCGACAGACTAACCTGTACACATGTCACCCGGGAACTGCTATCTGACAATAGATATAATACCAACTAGCAGGTTCCCGGCGAGTTCGTCCAGTGTACTCAAAACCCAATGAGCACCTGTATACTATCTTAGGTGAACAAACTAACACCAATGGCTTGTGAGACCTGGCCACCGCCCCTCGTCGGGGGCTCGATCAGTATACACTAGTCTACACTGGAGTATCGTTGCCCGGTCTCGATACTCCTACGACTAGGGACATTTAAGGATGTGCTTATAGACCCCAGCTCCCTCATATATGATCGCCATCATAATGCTGGCAGTCAAGCAAGAATCCTATGGGCTCTATCAACACGTACATGATGATAAAGACAAACCAGATAGCATACTATCATCTTGAGTAAGACTGTTTTATCGGTATAGGTCCTCACTCAATCATCATAATCATAAGTCCGCGACTATGATAATTGCCTTGAGGGCACTATAGGATGTGCTTATAGACCCTGGCGCCCACGTGCCGAGCACGTGGTGCGCCCAGCGCCCAGAGTGCTCGCGCCCATGTGCCGAGCACGTGGTGCGCCCAGTGCCCAGCGGGCTCGCGCCCACGTGGAGCGCCCAGCGCCCAGCGCGCTCGCGCCCACGTGGTGCGCCCAGCGCCCAGCGCGCTCGCGCCCACGTGCCGAGCATGTGGTGTGCCCAGCGCCCGGAGGGCTAGCGCTAGCGTCCATCGCCTGCGTGCCATGCACGTGAGGCGCTGGCCCCCCACGCATCCTTTGGATGCCCTTTTCCCTTATATATATATATATATATATATATATATACACACACACACATGTCTACACAAACACACACTCCACGACATTGTCAAGAAAAAGAATGGTATTGTAAGTTAAGGTTTTCTTTGCTCATTTTCTTTGCCCGATATTTTCCAATTGAACTCTGCCCAAACCTTACGCAAGCGCTCCATTAGGCACACTACCCTACCAAGGTATCGGTGATCCCTAACCGTGACCGGTTGCGTTCGGTTTGGCCGGAGGCGAAAGTCAAGAGACAAAAACGGATGGACAAGGGTCAATAAGCCGGATTTCACAAATACCGTGCTTAATCACCCTAATCCATGTTGTTGCCAATTGCTCTAGCTTCAATGGTCAAGCTCGGCTCAAAGGATCGAGTGCGGATTTACCTAACTTACACTAACCTATCTATTCCTAACAACTTATACTTTGCATATACAACACATAGGTTAGAATCGAACCGCTCCGAACCTTGCATTTACTCGTCATAACAAGAACGCAAAACGCACCGTCTTCCTGCAGATGACCCGTACTCATCGCGGCTAGCTACACGTGACGCCGTCTTGATTGCGGTTAACTTTAAATTCTTTGTAAAACGAAACGCAAAATCTTCTAACAATCAAATGGCGTCGTTGCTGGGGAGACGGTTATGTTTTTATTCTTGTTATTTCGGGTTAATCTCTGTATATCTTATTTATAAATCTAACACCATTCTAAAACAAAACTAAAAAAATAAAAAAATTTCAAAAACCAAAACAAAAATTGACATTCTAACTTTTTGCTTTCTGGAAATTTGACCTGTGGGACTAATTAAAAAAGATAGACAATAACATTGAGACACTAGTAGAACACTGAGATCACTGAAAAAAATTGGAGCCTAACTGCCCAAACGAGACCGGCGAGATCCCCTAAAAACCGGTGCTGCCAGATTTTTGTTCTCCTTTTGCTCCAAAATTTTGTTCTCTGCTCCATTGTTCTATTATCATCCCAATTTTATTGTTTGATTTTTTTAATTATATATGTGCAGGAGTTTGGGCATTCATATCGCTTTTCGCACTAAAAATCCATTTTTCCGACATTTGCAGATTTTGACGGATTTGCGAATTGCGATCGTATGGAGCAAAGTGTACATTCAAAGCTAAGGTGATCGTGAAGTACAGTGCCAAACATCCGGGTAGTTTGACCCGCGCAAGCGAACTTTTCAAGCTAGCCGGATTCAATTCAAAGAGGGTTTCTTAACCCGAAAACTTATCGGTACGTATTTCCTAACACCTTTTTCTCAAATCCGACGCATCCAATATACTATCTTTGCAGGATTCTTTGCAAGTTCGCTGTCAAACTCTAAAAGTGACTAACCCGTATTTGTTGCAGTGCCATGCCTAAACATAAAAAACGATTGTTTGACGTTTTGAATTCTTTCATTGATTTGCGCATTGCATCCATTAATACGGACTTAAGGGCAAGCGAACCCCACAACATATGGTAAATGATTTCATCACCTTTTCCGTGGCCCAAAAATCAAGAAATTGAGCATAACGTTTACCCACACAAAGTTTAAAAGAAAATAGACTTTAAGCCTTTAAGGACTTCGCGCTTATTAGGTGAAATTAACTGTGTTTAGAACACCGCTTAACGGTATATCGTTCACGGCGTGTCTAGGAAAGTGTTCACGGCGAAACCGCCAAAACAGAAAGGGTTATCTAATTAAGGATCTTCGCGAAAGCGTTGGAAAACCTCCCCTTATCTCTGCACTTACCTGGCCTCGTGATCAGTATATATTGAGCCCGTTTCTCGACACAGTTTTACTTCAACAATTAAGTTCTTGAGCAGGTCTAGTTGACCTAGGTGAACCCTAGATCGATTATGTGTGTGGTATTGTGTCGTGATTATTTTTTTTGTGTATATTCCATACTTTTGTTGATAACTAACAAATAAAAAAAATAAAAATCACATTCTTTTTCATCTCCTTTTCTTCTTCTCTTCATATCATGGGTACCCCACATAGACCAACTCTTGCCGAACTTTGGTACCCTCAACCAGACATTACTTCCTACGGTTCTTGCTTTGGTCGAACTTCAAACGATCCCTCCATGCCTAAACTTTCTTTGAAGGATCGGATAGACGCATCTAGGAAAAACAATTGGACTCCGCAATCAACCTTGTATCAACCATTTCAACCTCTCCCACCTTCTTACATTGATACCCCTTTTGCGAGTCATGTTGCAACTCCGAAACCCATGTCCATTGCCGACAAAATCGAAAAATCTCATAGCCGATCTTTCACTCCTTTCACCACTTCGAATTCTTTCGATCAACGACTCCAATCACCTTCTTATCAGAATGTTGATCCTACTCCTATCCAACCATTCGATTCCTATCCATCCTACCCGACTTTTGCACCTTCCCTAGAAATTGCTTCTGAACAGCCTTTTGGGAGTTTCAAGTATCCAAACGAGTCTGAATCTTTTATTGAAACCCCTTCACAGCTTATGTCTAGTCTTGAACAGCCGTTGGAAGAATTTTGGGTAGCGTCATGCCAACAAATGATGGATTTGAATGCGTCCATGGCCGCCATAATACAACCTAACGAACTGACAGCTAGTTTCTAACTAGCTCCAAATTTTCCAATATATGATGAGGCGATAGGACAGATTGAGAATTTGAGTAGTGAGAGTGAGCGGTACACCCTTCCAAATCAAACCTACCCATTGCAAATTGAATTCCACAACTCCTGTTTTGAAAGTCTATCAAGTATCCCAAATGATTCACCAATTGAAGATAGAATGTTTAATGAGTTGTGCGACTTTGTAGTGTTTGATTTACCCGATTGTGAAGGGAGCACCCAATCCCTTTGACCTCTACACCTCCATCTTAGAACCACAATTGATTAAAATCCATGTTTTGATGAGGTGTCTAAGAAATTTGATTTTCACTTGATTGAGGATATCGACGCTGGGAATATTTTGGATGATGAACCCGCAGTTTTGGATGAGTTTTTCTCACCAATTCATCATGTTCTTTCTCTTCCGCATCGACATCATCCTGAGTCATTAACTATTTTTTCAGAACTCCATATGCGTCTTGATATTGATGATAAATGCATGGATGAGCTAATTTTTGAGGAGAATTTTGAGGACATTTTTGAGGATGAACCAGTTTTACTTGATGAGTCGGATTTTCCAATTTACCCTGTCCCTTTCACTGACTGTGTACACCTTCCTGAACCTTTAACTGATGCCCTTCCTGAATCACTTCCCCCCATCTTTTCCATCGTTCCTACTTCGAAAGACACCGTATCACTTTCATTTCCTGTGTCTGGTTTACCAAGTTCGGTCTATCCATGTTTTCTCACGAATCTTGAGGGGTTTGACCCCATTTCTCAAGGGATTAATAGATTAGTACAATCGCTTTTTACACATTGGTCATTACAAATTGTACTAACTTATTCACTCCATCTCCACCCTCAAGTTCGTATTCCATTTCTTTCTCCTTTCCGCCATTCTTCTCCACCACCGAGACCGTATACCTCTTCCATCCCCATACGGTCTCGCGTATTCTCCATTTCTTTCCTCTCCGCATTCTTCCACCAACCGTGGTCGTATCATGATAGAATTTTTGAATGGTTGGTGCTAACTTTTGGCCTGTGTAAGGCCTTGTATAGATTAATATTGTTCTCTTCCCCTAACTCTGAACATTAACACTTAAACAGTGGCAACACTGTTTTACTTAAGTTTAGGGGGATCTTTTTGTGTATATATTTTTGGTTTGCTTTTTTTTTGTATAAAATAAAATAAAATTAAAAAACTGATCTTTTTGTGTATATATTTTTGGTTTTCTTTTTGTTTAGTATAAAAAAATAAAATAAATAAAATAAAATAAAAAAAAACAGGGGAGCGCCGAAAATTTTGACCCTCTTGGTGTAGCCTGACAGTGAGGGCACTGTCAAGTTTAAGTTGGGGGTGTGCTTGGTAAGCTTTCTTCGTTCGCATTCATGTGTATATTTTGCATTTGCATGCTTATTTAAAAACCCATAAAAATCGAAAAAAATTACAAAAATATAAAATCTTTGTCGTCAAGTTAGCTAATAGGGTAAATTAGATTTTTATTCCGAAAGTTTAGTTGATACGTTAGAAATAACTAAATCCTAGGCTTAGGAATTGAAAACCCTAAAAATAACCCTCCTTCTGTTTAACTTTGGTAATTATACGCCCTTGCAGTTTTTTTAGAAGTAGGCAATCTTGAGTTAAGTCGAGATGAAGGGAAAGTATTGAAATATTTACTGAAGGATAAGTATGAAAAATAGTTTCTATTCTTGAGTCCAAATTTAGAAAGTATATACCCTACAAACTGCACATACATGCACCTTGAAACTTGGGATAGTAGAGGATACCTAGAAATACTCTTGCCTGAAAACCTAGTATGAAAGAAAAAACGGTTTTTAAAGTTAACCACCAAAAGAGCATCATTGAAAAATATATCCGGTCTTGAAAAAGAAAAAAAAAATAAAAATAAAGTCAGGACCTGGAAACTGCTATTTACGCTTTAAGCTCACACATTCAGTAATCGGCTGTTAGTGCCTCAAGAAGCATTTATAATCGCATGAAATGTGTGTGGGCATAACCGTCCATCATTAACTAAAAGAAGTAGTATTAGGCATTAGGGCAATGGTACTATAGCTTGAATTGAATTCTTAAGTGTAAGGGTGAAATTTTACACACACGTAGTGTAAGTCCATGTCGCGCACCCTACGTGACCGCGGGGAGGCGGAATTTGCAAAAAACGATTTTTCAAAGCTCGCAACACGGACTTAAACTTCAGGATCGATGATAAACCCTAGCTAACAAATACTGTAGGAGGTTTAACTACTAGGATGAAAGTTATACCTCACGAAACCAAGTCCTTCAGGTCTTTTAGTCGCTGTCCTCTTCGTCATCGTAGGCTCCGAGGATCGTAACGGATCGTGGCTTCCTCGAGTCAAAGACGATCCACCCGAGAGTCTATAGTCCGAGCTCCAACCTCAACTCCGAGGTAACTAAGGCAAGTAGCTTGCTAGACTAGATGGCCTAGGTGATGTAGAGAGTGAAGATGGAATACTTTGTCTCTTGGAACCCTAGGTTTCTCAACTCATGAGACAATTATGGTTTATATGAGAATAGAAGTAGACTTGACAGTACGCTGGTAGTGGGTTTAACCACAAGCCGCAAGCGGTACTAGCTGCAGGTAACGGCTACCCAGGTATCTGTCGATAAAAAGGCCGATGAGGAAACCCATCCGAACTCCTACTGAGCCTGCATGTGACAATATCCGTACAGTCCGTTCGTCTAAGTGTATCGCATATCGGGCCTAGGGGGGAAGTAATCGTCAGACCCCTAATAACGCAATAAGTCATGCCGGAGTGTAGCTCAGAACACCCTGAGAACCTACTGATATACCCAGCAGTAAATCTCGCTTGCCCTGGCCAGGGACTTTGTGTAATGACTCTCCAAATACAGCGCGATATCTACCCCCAATACCGGGAGAGACGAATCCTATTTAACCGCCACTTCCTCCAAGTGCTTCGGGACTGCACCCAACTACTACCTGTTTGCACGACTCCTTTGAGCCGTGGTAGGGTAGTAATCAAAGTACAGTGGGAACACACTCGAGGCGAAGTAGCAGTGTCATGTCGACGGACTAAGCTATACTCATGTCATCTGGGAACTGCTACCCGATGATAGGTATAAAACCCACCAACAGTTCCCTACGACTCCTGTCCAGTGTACTCATAACCTAATGAGCACCTGCATACTATCCCCCAGTACGACGTACTAATGGCTGTGGGACAGACCATCTCCCTTGCTGGGATGAGAAGCGTATACACTAGTCTACTCCGAAGTATCGATGCCCCGTCTCGATAATCCTACGACTAGGGATCTGTATAAGGATGTGCTTGTAGATTTCCCAGCCCCCACTAGTGTGACTTCCATCACAACGCTGGTAATCAAGCAAAGATCCTAAGGGCTCTACTAATATGTATAAGCGATATGCTAAAAGAAACACATGCACATATTGAAGTAGAAATAAACCAAGTAGCATACTACCATTTTGAGCAAGACTGTCAATACAACTGTGAATATCCCAAGCTTCCATTAAGTAATATACAAACCAGTATGATACAATAATGGCCTCTAGGGCATACATCACTAACAATCTCCCACTTGCACTAGGGCCATGTACTGGCGTATCACAGACCTATCATCTCGATCAGCTGCTTGAACTATGTCTGAGGGATGGCCTTCGTGAGTGGATCTGCAGTGTTATTCTCCGTATCTACTCTCCTCACCTCGATCTCCCAGCGATCTACGATCTCCCTGATCAGGTGGTACCGCCTCAAAATGTGTCTGGACATCTGATGGGACCTGGGTTCCTTCGCTAAAGCTATAGCGCCGTTGTTGTCACAATACAGAGGTATTGGATCAACAATGGTCGGAACCACTTGAAGCTCTGTGAGGAACTTCTTCATCCAGACTGCTTCTTTTGCGGCATTGCAAGCAACTATGTACTCCGCTTCCATTTTCGAGTCAGCAACGGTGTCCTGCTTGGAGCTCTTCCAACAGACCGCCCATCCATTGAGGGTAAAGGCATAACCCGACATGGACTTGAAGTCATCCTTGTCACTCTGGAAGCTGGAGTCAGCAAAGGCCTCGATCTGGAGGTCTTTTCCGCCATACACCAAGAACATCTCCTCAGTCTTTCTCAAGTACTTGAGAATGTTCTTTACTGCTATGCAGTGCTTCTCCCCTGGGTTTGAATGATACCGGCTTACAATGCTCAATTCGTACGCTACATCTGGTCTGGTATACAACATCACATACATTATAGAGCGTACCGCCGATGCGTAGGGTATAGTTGACATGCGAGCCCTTTCCAAATCAGTCTTTGGAGACATCTCTTTGGAGAGGGTGATTCCATGATAAACCGGTAGATTACCGCGCTTTGAATCTTCTATACTTAATCTTTTCAGTATGGTGTCGATGTACCTTGACTGTGAAAGTCCAACTATCCGTTTAGATCTATCACGATAGATCTGGATCCCCAGAATGTAGGAGGCATCACCCAGGTCCTTCATGGAAAACCTCTGTGACAAGAATCCTTTGACTGACTGTAGCATAGGAATGTCATTTCCTATTAAGAGAATGTCATCCACGTACAAGACGAGTGATACCACAGTTCTCCCTACAACCTTACTATATATGCATGGTTCATCTGGATTTTTGATAAAGTCGAATTCCTTGACAGTATCATCAAAACAGATGTTCCAACTCCGTGATGCCTGCTTTAGTCCATAAATGGACTTAAGAAACTTGCACACTTTCCCGCTGCTCCCACTCTGAATGAAACCCTCTGGCTAATCCATATAGACGCACTCTTCTAAATTACTATTTAGAAAAGCCATCTTTACGTCCATCTGCCAGATCTCATAATCGTGGAAGGCAGCAATGGCAAGAAGGATCCGAATGGATTTGAGCATAGCCACTGGAGAAAAGGTTTCATCATAGTCCAAACCAGGTCTTTGACGAAAACCCTTTGCAACAAGTCTAGCCTTATAGGTTTCAACCTGTCCATCTACACCAATCTTCTTTCTGAAGATCCATTTGCAGCCTACGGGTTTTACCCCTTCTGGAGCAATGTCCAAAGTCCAAACTTTGTTGGTGTACATGGACTCCATTTCGGTCCGTATTGCATCCAGCCATTTTACTGAGTCGCCGCTCTGAATGGCTTGCTGGAAGCTAGTAGGCTCATCATTGTCAATGATGCAATTCTCTCGATCCCCGTCTATGAGAAAACCGTAGTATCTCTCGGGCGGATGATACTGCCTGCTAGTTCTGCGGAGTGGCGCGGGGACGTCCGGTTCTTTTGAAACCTCTGGTTATACCATGCTTTCAGTAATAGCTTGTGGTTCTGGAATTTCTTCCAGTTCTATTACGCTTCCACTTATCTGATTTTCTAAAAATTCAGTTTCTAAGAAGCGGGCATGACAAGAAACAAAGACCTTTTGCTCCTCTACGTAATAGAAAAAATACCCCTTGGAGTTCTTTGGGTATCCCACAAACTTACACTATACTGAGCGTGCCTCGAGCTTGTCCGCATGCTGCTTTTTGACAAAAGCTGGACATCCCCATGTCTTAAAGTGTTTAAGACAGGCTTTCTTCCTACTCCACATCAGATATTGTGTGGTAGGCACTGACTTAGTAGGAACCTGGTTCAAAAGATATGCAGCTGATTCTAGTGCATATCCCCAGAAGGATCGCGGCAACTCAGCCTTACTCATCATTGAACGAACCATATCCAATAGGGTTCTGTTCCGCCTTTCCGATACACCATTGTATTGTGGCGTGTATGGAGGAGTAAGCTGAGAGAGAATTCCATTCTCTTTTAGGTAATCCAGGAACTCGGCACTCAAATATTCACCACCTCGATCAGATCTTAGCGTCTTGATACTTTTGCCTGTTTGTTTTCCACTTCATTCTTATATTCCCGTAATTTCTCAAAGGCCTCGGATTTATGCTTCATCAAGAAGACATGTCCATACCTAGAGAAATCATCCATAAAAGTAATGAAGTAAGAATAACCACTTCGCGAATGTGTAGACATTGGACCACACACATCGCTGTGTATGAGTCCCAAGAGCTCGCTCGCTCTTACTTTGTGTCTAGTTAACGGAGTCTTTGTCATCTTTCCCATGAGACAAGATTGACAAGTTGCATAAGACTGATATTCGAACGGATCCAAATATCCCCCTCTATGTAATTTCTTCAACCGTGTTTCATTGATGTGACCTAGTCTACAATGCCATAAGAAAGCCTGATTTAGTTTCGGAGACTTTCTTTTAAGTGTGTTCTGGACACTGAAAACCTGAGCTTGATTTAATACGTATATACCGTTATCTAATGTACCTGACCCAATCAAAACTGGATTAAGGTGGATGTGGACCACATCGCTTACAAATGTAAAATCATATCCTTCCTTAGAAAGTAAGGATACAGATATGATATTACAAGCTAGACTAGGTACATACAAACAGTTATGTAGAATCAATATCTGCCCACTTATCAATCCAAGGTGATATTCCCCTACGGATTCAGCGTCCACGTTCATTCTGTTAGCAACCTTGAGAGTCATATCACCTACCTTGATAACTCTACGGTTTCTCAAAGCTTGTAATGAATTACAGATATGAGATCCTGATCCGGTATCTAGTACCCAGGAAGTAGAGTTAATTGACATACAGTTTTTTATTACAAACACACCCGAAGTCGAAGCCACAACATGCTTCGGATCCTGGATTCTGTCTTTCAAAGCCCTGCAATCCCTCTGCCAATGCCCTTTCCCGTGACAATATGAACATCCCTCCTTCCTTCCTGTTAGCCCAGAAACTTTTGCCCTTCCCTGCCCTTCTACCTTACTGACACCACATATCGTCTTTGTGGAGGTCTTCTTCTTCTCACCCTTTGCTTTCGCCTTGGATGCAGAAGAGGAAGATTTCCCAATAAGCTGAGTGGGTGTCACCCTGGTTTCCTTCAGGGTGCCCTCAACTGGAAGTATAACTTTCTTCCCCTGGGCAAAAGTAGATGGTAGGGACTGTAGAAACAAGTCAGCATATGACCCGTTTCCCAACGTAGTCTTCAGGCCGTGAGCTCATCAATATAGCTAGTCATCGTAAGGACATTGTCCCCTACAGATTACCCGACAGCCAACCTCGCTTGAAGCAATTCCTTCGAGGTCTCATATCTTGCGACACGAGATTGCTCTCCATATAAATCTTTGTTTAATGGAAGCTAAGTCCATCTTCTCGTGCTTCCTCTGGTTTACACCATCTACTGAGGCCAACATGAGGCACTTGGCATTCACACTATCTCTTTCCAATGTCTTACGGATATCAATATCCACGACGGTGGAAACTGGACCTGGGACGACAGGAGCTTGAGTAGTAATGAGGTGTCCCAGTTTGTCATAGGCAATGGACATCTGGACAGACCTTTGCCAGTCATTATAGTCAGATTCAGTCATTTTATTATCTAGATGTAACCTATGTTCGGTCACGGGGTTGCTGCAATTAAGAGAGAGAAGAAAACACTTAGCATGATGCTCTTGCAATTTTAGATTGGTTTTTATTTATCTAAACAGGATGGTGATCAGTCGAAAATATTGCATTTTTAACACGACAATTTCCCAACTATTTGCAATCATCTAAAGGTGTTCGGTATGAATATAGCACATATTAGCAAAACAGCCGTAAAATACCAAATTACTTGTGTTATATTGTAAAACCGACATTTTGAAAGAAATTGAGTGTTTATCATTGCATCGCATAATCTGTGTATAGCGCAACACTTGTCTCGAGAATCTGTGCAGGAAATTGCAGGAAAAGAACCGAAACTGTCAAAAGTGTTGAGAAAAATACGCCAAGTCCAAGACTTGAGATCTGGCAGAAATAAAAAAGGCAAAATGAGATTCTATACATGAGAAAATTGCCACAATGTCAGTGAAAGAATATTCCAGAAAGATTATGCACAGAAGCCTTCATTGAGCCGCGGATCCGCGGCCAAAAGGCCATTCCTGCCGCGGATCCGCGGCTGTATAGTGACGTCAGCGCTTCGAATTTCCTCATGAGCTTCCTGTAACGGCAACTGCTTCCAGAAGATTCCAGAAACACCACGTGGCTTCATCCAGAAGGCTCGGCCTAACAACCTTACCCAAGAATATTCCTCATTCTAGAATATTTCCTACAACAAACTTCTTCTAGAAGCCTCCTTATAACAACCTTCTTCTAGAAGCCTCCTTGTAACAACCTCATTCTAGAATATTCCCTCCAACAAACTTCTTCTAGAAGATTCTTTCTAACAACTTCATTTTGGAGGGAAAATTCAAATTAGGTAGTTAATTTTGGAGGGAAAATTCAAATGAGGTGGTTCATTTTGGAGGGAAAAGTTGTTCATTTTGGAGGGAAAAGTGGTTCATTTTGGATGGAAATTTGAATTTTGAATTCTATATCTAGGGTTGAGATGGTTATAAAAGGAAAGCTAGATCTAGGGTTTTGGGTTGTTCATAAACCATTACATCAATTCCTAGAACAAGTTGAGTGACACAACTTGTAAACCCTAATCCCCAATTCAAAATCCAAAGCCAAATTCAAGAACACCGAGTATCAAATCAAGCGAGAAGCCTTCAACCTTTTAGGAGTGAAGCCGATCTTCATCCGAGCAAGTGATCCAAGACGATCCGCGACTCACGAAGACGAGCGAAGCCAAATCGACGATCGAGTTCTTTCCTCATTGTAGATCTTGAGAGAATTATAACAAAATTGTTGATAAATAAAAGGTGAAATTCTTTATCTTGCTTTCTTTACATTCTTGCATCATGATTAGATCTCGACTTGTGATTGTGTTCTTTGATATGATGTTTGAGTAAAACTCCGCTCGTGAAGGAGTCGAGAGAATCAATAGATGATGTTGTTACAAATCTTGAAACGATTCTTAATTCCTATAAGTTTTGTAAACTTTAGTAAATTGAAGAATCGGCAACCTAGTTTCGAGCGATGCTTTCTTGATTGTGTTCTCTCTTAATTAGTGATCCACGATCGATTCTTGAATTTACTAGAAGCTAGTTTTTGAATGAGATTCGTCGAAAGGACAAAGGATGAGATGAAGAAACCCTAGTTTCTTCGAAAGATCCTTAAACCTCGATTAATCGTCATCGATCTAGTATCAAATCATTAATGGATAAGAAAACGTAATCAATAGTTTTCATCACGTCTATAGATTCGATCGATTCCTACGAGCCTCACTTCGATTCTTGATTATTGGATTGGATATCATCAATTCTTGATTCTTGATTTTAATGTTTTCTTGTTAATTAGATTTAGATCTAGATGATTCTTGAATTCATTTTATAAATCTTGAATTGAAATGTCTTTTCTTTCTTTTCTTTAATTTTCAATTCATCTAATTCAAATTCGAACGGATCTCACTTTTCCTGTGGACGATCCGCACTCGCTAACGCGCTACATCCAACACCGTTATTAATTGCGGTCAAAAATTTCTTTGATTGTGAAACATCATTTCTTAAACACGACACATCGAGAAATCGAATCAATCAAATGGCGCCGTTGTAGGGGATAGTGCGCTAATTCGTTCATTTTTGAAATTTGAGTTGAAAAGTTTATTCCATCATAATTTTGAGATCAAAACTCGTGCAAACACTAAACAATTTGTTGCGAGGAAATCTGGAATCCGTGGAGCTTGGGAAATTTTTTTCTGAATATTCCAGAGAGCTCAGGAGGTGAACAGGAACAGTACCAAAAATTTCCGTGCAGAGAACTCATTGGACCGTGGCGGATCCGCGGCACGAGCCCTCTATTGCGGCGGAAGCGCGGCGCTCCTGTAGGTACAGTGCACAAAAAAATTGCTCAGTAACTTCTTGACTTTCTTATCTCTCTCTCTGTCTGCTCCAATAACAAATTTACTGCAGGTTTCTTTGCAAAAATTCGCAGCGCCGCAAAATAAAAAAATTGTGCGTGTTTTGATTTTTGGTTGTTTGCATATTAATACGGAATTTAAGGGGCACGGCCAAATCCAGATTAGGTGGGGAGTTCATTACCCTTCCTAAGCCCCGAAAATCACAAAATTTGCATCCGCATTACCCTCATTAACTAAAAGAAATCTAGACATGACTCTAAGGACCGTCGCGCTCACTTAGGACAGAAGAAGGCCGTGGGTAATTCATTGCTTATTCGCGTTTCTTTTGTGGTGTCTAAGGCAAGTGTGTCTAAGGCAAGTGGTTACTTAATTAGGCCCACTACTTACGTAGTGGAGAACCTCCCACTTACCTGGCACTTACCTGGCCACAGGAGGGACAAAGAGGCAGTGGAGGATTGATCCCGCGACTTGTCTTTTGGCAGTTAGGAGCGGTCTAGAGCCTTGACCTAGGTGACAACTAGACTTAGGGTTTTTCTTGTGCATTTGTTGTGATTTGCATCATTTTTTTTTCCAAAAATCCGTATTCTTTTTCAAAACAAACACCAACCAACATTTCCCCTAATTATTACCAACGCTGCCACCTGTGCTACAACCATTTAGCACAATGTTAGGCTGGACACGGGATTCCATTTCCCGTCTTGTCTGCGTTTCTTTTATCGACCCCAGAGTCGGTAATTCTTCGTCTTCTTCCCCACCACCCACCACGACCGCGATGGACGGATTTCCATCAAACTTTAACACCACTCTGCCACCGCCCACAGGTGCGCAGAATCCTCCACGCATTTCTCTCCAAGAGAGATGCTATCCTACACGTGTTCCCCTTCCCACCTGTCTTTCTATACCACCTGCCAACGGGGGAAATTTTGAAATCAACCCCCAATTCATCAAACTGCTACCCAAATTCACGGTCTTGATTCTGAAAACGCATACATGTTTATTTCCAAATTCGAAAACGTATGTGCTTTGATGGGAAATTCACAACTGTCTTTGGATCCTCTGCGTTTACGTCTTCTCCCATTCACTTTGTGCGATTTAGCCGATAAGTGGCTTTACAACACACCCGCACATTCTATTTCAACATGGGACGAATTCGTTGCAGCATTTCTTAAGAAATTTTATCCCAATCACAAGACCAGCCGTGTTCGGAGCGAAATCTTCAAATTTACCCAACTTTCCAATGAACCATTTTGGAAATGCTTTGAACGGTTCAAGGATCTTCTTATCTAATGCCCTCATCACGGAATCTCCAGATGGGATTTGTGTTGAATTATCTATGAGGGTATTGATCTCACTACTAGACAAATGCTTGAAACCATGTGTCATTGCCAATTCCTATCTAAAGATGATGGTGAAGCTTGGAAATACCTAGAAGATTTAGCTCAAAACACATCACAATGGGAAAGTGTTAGACCACCACCGCCTAGGGAAGATGTCAATCAGCTCAATGTTTCCGTCATAATGAAAGCCGAAATGGCCGCAATACAAAGGAAACTTGACACTATAGAAAACAAAATTTCTTCAGCCTCCCTAAACCAATACACACTTCCCAAAACCGTGTGTGGCTGCTGTTCAAACCCTTCACATTTGACGGAGGAATTTCCTTTGAATGTACCGTTTCAAGGTCACACTAATGCTGCATTTCAGCAAAGACCTGGAAACGATCCTTCTTCTTCCTCATATAATCAAGATTGGAGGAATCACCTTGATTTTTCTTGGATCCAACACCAACCTCAATACACGGATCTAAACCAGAACACTTTCCAAAGGGCTCTTCCACCACATCAGCAACCACTTCAATTGAGTCAGCACCCCTACCAATCACAAAATTTCCAAAATCTGGCCAACACTTTTGCACCACGTGAAAACTCTTTGAAATTGGCCGGTACTGATAATACCTCTGCACTAGTACAAACCTTGGTTACTTTCATGAAACAATCCATCCAAGGGTCGGCAAGTTTTCAATCTTCCGTCGATAATATGATGAAGATCATTCTGACTCAAAATGAGAATATTAAATCGATGGAAGCACAAATTGAACGAATAATAGCCGAAATAAGTGCTAGAGAAAAAGGGAATCTTCCATCTCAACCCCTACCTGATCCTGGACCTCCACATTGCACTAATGTGGATGACTTTACAACGTTGAGATCTGGAAGAGTGCTAGACAATCATGTGGGTAAACAAATTGATGTTGAGGAATCAAGTGAACCCCAGGCTTCCACTTCCACTCCCACTTCTACTTCTTACCCTATTTCGTCTAATTTACCGTCTTCTTCCGAGCCTATTCTCCATTTTCCCAAAGGCTCGAACCCACCACCCACTTCATCCTTCCCACCCCCACAACCTTCTCCACAAATATTGGACCCAACACTTATTGATAGAGCTCCATTTCCAAATAGGTTGAGGCCCAACAAACATGATGCACAAAGGGAGAAGCTTCTGGACATGTTTAAGGAAGTTAACATCAAGATCCCTCTCCTAGATGCTATCCAACAAGTTCCGTCCTATGAGAAAACTCTTAAGAACTTGTGCACTAGGAAGAGGAAGACTCAAGTGCCCAAGAATATATTCATGGCAAAGACAGTAGAAACGACTTTCCCCCAACAATTACCACGGAAACGTAAGGACCATGGCTGTCCTACTATTTCTATTTCTATCGGGGAAAAACACATCAACCGTGCTCTACTTGACCTTGGCGCTAGTGTTAACTTGCTTCCTTACTCGGTCTACGAGCAACTAGGTATCGGAGTGTTAAAGCCCTCGAACATAACTGTACAGATGGCTGACCGATCAATCACCAAACCTAAGGGTGAACTGGAGGATGTGTTAATAAAAATCGGGGAATTTGTATTCCCTGTGGACTTTATTGTACTTGATACACAGCCTGTAGCTAACCCACGAAATAAGATTCCGGTGATTTTAGGTCGCCCCTTTTTGGCCACTTCCAATGCTATAATCAACTGTCGTAATGGTTCTATGACCCTATCTTTCGGGAATAGGCCAATTGAGCTGAACATTTACAAGTTGGGAAGTGTACCCTCCGAACCTACTGCTCAGGTCTGTTCTGTCGAATTAATGGATGTCGACAGCAGCGAATTTGATCAGCTTCACGATACAGATCCAGACTTCCTTTATACGTTGTTGTTTGACCCAGCTATGTATCATATACATACGGACCCTTCTTTTGAGTTGTCCGGGTCAACATCTAACGTCGACTATGAACCTTTTCTGGAGTCTGAGTATCAACCCGCACGTTTTGATGACATTATTCTTCGGGATATCGATGAAAGCTTCGCTGACAGACTTGCATTCTTAGAAAACACGGGTGTTGAGATGAATCATCTCCAAAACAAAGAAATTGAACCTCCACCCCTTCTTCTGGACTGTAAAGAGAATGCGAGCAATCCATCACATTCACTGCATCGTCTCTCCAAAATGAGAAGCTCACACATTCTATTCTACCACTTACCCTTTCCCCATTTCTTCTTCCACCAACCTGAGCACTACATTGATAAAATCTTCGAATGGTTGGTGTTAACTTTCGGTCTTTGCAAAGCTTGGCATCGACCAATAAACTTGACCCCCTCATGTGATTTTCAAAAGCTTAACATGTTTTAACTCAAGTTTGGGGGGGGGGGATTTTCTGGCTCCTAAAAAGAAATTTTTTACTCAAAATGATGAGTCAAAAATAAGTTTGGGGGAGGATTTTCACTTAAATATTTTTCCCCCATTAATAAATTTCCTCCCAAGCTTACAGGTTTTTGAGATATAGCGGATGGCAACAGTGAGGACACTGTTGAAAACAAGTTTGGGGGAGGTTTGTGCTTATTTTCGCAACAATTGCATCGTACTTTGCATAAGCACAAAACATTTGAAAACCTATAAAAATTTAAAAAATTTCAAAAAATATAAAAAAAAATTGTACATAAATAAGATAATAAAAGATTAGATAGTGAAAAATTACATCCAGAAGATTAGAAAAATTTAAGAAAACAAAGAAAATTAGAAGTTTTCTTATACGAACTAGTAATAAGTAGTTATGAGCCGTTGTCCCAAGGGTTAGTAAGATGAAGGAAGTCACTAATCTGAGGATAACAATAAGACTGAAAAATAGTTCCTATTCTGGAAGCCAAACATTTGAACGTTGATACCCTACTATACGCACTTACACACGTCTTGAAACTCGGGATACTAGAGGATACCTTGAAATGCTCTTGTCTAAAAGCCAAAGTATGAAGGAAATAAAAAAAATGAATAAAATATAAAATGGTGAGAAAAATGAACACGTTATCGCCAAGGCAGCAATAAAAAATATAGCGAGGGTGCTTCATCACCTAGTGCCTTAGACCAACTGGTCTGGGAGTCACTGCTAAGCCTTAGGTGGTGCAAGACGAGGAAAAACACCTAATAAGCAAGCACATGAGTAATCGGTCGGTTAGTACCTCAAGAAGTATTAACGGTCGCATGAAAGTGTGTGAGCAAATTCATCTAAATATTCATTAATTAAAAAGTACCGAGGCAGATGGACAAGAGTATGATAGCTTGAATTGAATTCTCCGGGTGTAGGGATGTTCTTTACACACACGTAGGGTTATATGATCGATGTTTGGAAGAAAGATAGGAATGAAGAATAAAGACGATGTTTTATTAAGGGATGATGTGATTTCTAACATATTTTCATGACTATTAAGATAGGGCTCATAACAACCGAAAAGCTAGCATAGTTGGAAACTCTAATTTTCAAAGTCTTTATTTTACAATTCTTATCTTTAAATGTAATATTCACGGTCTTCCTTTTATTATTGGATTTTGTGGGTGCAATCCGCTGAAAACCCTCAGCAGACAACACTCCTCCTACTAGGGACACCTAGAGGTTTAAAGGCTTGTTGCACGTGCTCAGTGCAATCGTGTTGCCTATGAAATTGCGCTAGTTAGTTTTTCTCCTTCTTTATTTTCTCCTTCTCTTTTTAATAAAACAGTTCGCTCGAGACGACCGAAAATAAGTTTGGGGGAATTTGATCAGTCGAAAATATTGCATTTTTAACACGACAATTTCCCTACTATTTGCAATCATCTAAAGGTGTTCGGTATGAATATAGCACATATTAGCAAAACAGCCGTAAAATACCAAATTACTTGTGTTATACTTTAAAACCGACAATTTGAGGGAAATTGAGTGTTTATCATTGCATCGCATAATCTGTGTATAGCGCAACACTTGTCTCGAGAATCTGTGCAGGAAATTGCAGGAAAAGAACCGAAACTGTCAAAAGTGCTGAAAAAAATACGCCAAGTCCAAGACTTGAGATCTGGCAGAAATAAAAAAAGCAAAATGAGATTCTACACATGAGAAAAGTGCTACAATGTCAGTGAAAGAATATTCCAGAAAGATTATGCACAGAAGCCTTCATTGAGCCGCGGATCCGCGGCCAAAAGGCCATTCCTGCCGCGGATCGGCGGCTGTATAGTGACGTCAGCGCTTCAAATTTCCTCATGTTCTTTCTGTAACGGCAACTGCTTCCAGAAGATTCCAGAAACACCACGTGGCTTCATCCAGAAGGCTCGGCCTAACAACCTTACCCAAGAATATTCCTCATTCTAGAATATTTCCTCCAACAAACATCTTCTAGAAGCCTCCTTATAACAACCTTCTTCTAGAAGCCTCCTTGTAACAACCTCATTCTAAAATATTCCCTCCAACAAACTTCTTCTAGAAGATTCTTTCTAACAACCTCATTTTGGAGGGAAAATTCAAATGAGGTAGTTCATTTTGGAGGGAAAATTCAAATGAGGTTGTTCATTTTGGAGGGAAAATTCAAATGAGGTGGTTCATTTTGGAGGGAAAAGTTGTTCATTTTGGAGGGAAAAGTGGTTCATTTTGGAGGGAAATTTGAATTTTGAATTCTAGATCTACGGTTGAGATGGTTATAAAAGGAAATCTAGATCTAGGGTTTTGGGTTGTTCATAAACCATTACATCAATTCCTAGAACAAGTTGAGTGACACAACTTGTAAACCCTAATCCCCAATTCAAAATCCAAAGCCAAATTCAAGAACACCGAGTACCAAATCAAGCGAGAAGCCTTCGACCTTTTAGGAGCGATGCCGATCTTCATCCGAGCAAGTGATCCAAGACGATCCGCGACTCACGAAGACGAGCGAAGCCGATCTTCATCCGAGCAAGTGATCCAAGACGATCCGCGACTCACGAAGACGAGCGAAGCCAAATCGACGATCGAGTTCTTTCCTTATTGTAGATCTTGAGAGAATTGTAACAAAATTGTTGATAAATAAATGGTGAAATTATTTATCTTGCTTTCTTTACATTATTGCATCATGATTAGATCTCGACTTATGATTGTGTTCTTTGATATGATGTTTGAGTAAAACTCCGCTCGTGAAGGAGTCGAGAGAATCAATAGATGATGATGTTACAAATCTTGAAACGATTCTTAATTCCTATAAGTTTTGTAAGCTTTAGTAAATTGAAGAATATGCAACCTAGTTTCGAGCGATGCTTTCTTGATTGTGTTCGCTCTTAATTAGTGATCCACGATCAATTCTTGAATTTACTAGAGGCTAGTTTTTGAATGAGATTCATCGAAAGGACAAAGTATGAGATGAAGAAACCCTAGTTTCTTCGAAAGATCCTTAAACCTCGATTAATCGTCATCGATCTAGTATCAAATCATTAGTAGATAAGAAAACGTAATCAATAGTTTTCATCACGTCTATAGATTCGATCGATTTCTACGAGCCTCACTTCGATTCTTGATTATTGGATTGGATATCATCAATTCTTGATTCTTCATTTTAATGTTTTTTTGTTAATTAGATTTAGATCTAGATGATTCTTGAATTCATTTTATAAATCTTGAATTGAATTGTCTTTTCTTTTTTTCTTTAATTTTCAATTCATCTAATTCAAATTCGAACGGATCTCACTTTCCCTGTGGACGATCCGCACTCGCTAACGCGCTACATCCGACACCGTTATTGATTGCGGTCAAAAATTTCTTTGATTGTGAAACATCATTTCTTAAACACGACACATCGAGAAATCGAATCAATCAAATGGCTCCCACTGTCTCTCGAATCCTTCTCAAGCCATAAAAGAAGAATTAGTCAGGATTGATTTCACCGTACAATTCTTGCTTAAGCGTTCGGCCAGGCTAGTGTCGGTACTTCGAGGGAGGTTTACGACGCTTTCACGAAGTTCCTTAATTAAATAACCTCTTTTCCCTGGAATAGTAGCCCCACTAACACTGTTCTAGACACCTACTTGGTTTATAGCATTGATCGTTAAGTGAAAAAAATCTCCCGAGGAGTAGCATATACTCACAGTAGGATCGGGATCCAAATATCATTGTGCGATAATCCTGAAGGAATCCTACCAACATTATCACACTCCAAATGGTATCCAGCACTGGCATGTTTCAGTTTCTTTCGAAACCCCCGATGTGGATTTTTGCCCCATGCTCTTATGACCTTGACTAAGGCCAACAAATCATAAGTCACATGTCAAGTTCTACCCGTCAATGTCCAGGTTAATTTGAACCCACCCGTACATACCCTTGACTAAGGCCAACAAAGTAGTATGACTGTCCCAAACCAACACATCTATCTATGCAATATATGAATACCCAGCATCTACCAATCACTATGCTTTGACTAAGGTCAACAAACATAGCTTGAATACTATTGAATATTCATATGAAATGACGGAGGGCTACGAATGGTTTTGGCGAAACCGTGAACGTAGTGAACTTGATATAATCGAAGGAACCTGATAGCTTTTAAAAGGAGTGGTTTAAGCTCCGCATTTAAAAGTTTGCTGTTTTGTAAAAAACCGAGTGGTTTTAAAATTGTTCCGACGATCTAACTTTGGTTTATTTACTTTGCATTAATGTAATGCAGTCCCATCATTTACACCTATCATTACAGAGAGAAACGAAAATATAACGTCCGCTTATGCCATTCTGTAACGTCTTCAAAATAATAAAATATGATTTTTGGGAAATTTTATAATTTAATATTATTTTAATGAATATTTTAATATTCTGGTATAATTAAATACAAATAAATGGGGAAAAATTATGGAAAATTCTAAAATAAGGTATTTTATGGAATTATGTCATTTTAAAGTTTTTAAGATTAGTTATATGCTAATTTAGTGCTAATCGCGATTAAGAATCGCTAATTGGATTTTTAGCATTTTTGTGCAAAAATGTGCACATATCATTTTCCACATTTGTTACACTTGTGTTACATTTCTTTTGCCATGGCTTTCTTTTGGGTTCACTATTCAAGTGAGAAGAGTTTAGAAAAGTAAAGAAAAGAAAAGAAAAAGGTAAGTGATGATGAGAGAGAGAGTAGGTTGCATTGACTTTGACCCTTTCCTTCATCATTTTCCCATCTCATTTCTCTCTCCCCTCTCCCATAGAGCTGCTGCCCTCTCTCCCTCTCTCACTTCACTAAAACCCTAGATCCATCATGAAAACAAAGCCAAAACCCCATTCCTACTTCACAAAACTTACTCCCAAGCTCACTAGCTACACATTGAACCTAGCAAGATTGGATTTGGAGGACTTTGAGCAACTCAAGAATTTTCTTGAGTTGCCAAAGGAGGTAATTTCTGCACCTATTAGAGTAGTATTTCAATTCCTTGAGTATCTATTCTAGTTTCATATCGATATTGTGTTGTTTGTGGACTTTGGAGAATTCAAGTTAGGGTTTAGGGTGAAACTGAAATCAAGATGAAATTGAGGATTGTGGTGACCTTAGAATCCCTTGTGTGATGCTAATTTGAACCCAAACCTGAACTTGAAAACAGAATACGGAATTACGGAATCGATATCGGGGAAAACTGTAAATCTGGAGGTGTTTTGTGGAATCTGCTATCACCTCGAGACCCCAAAAATAAAACTAAGTTGACAGTGAGATGTGCAGGCACTATTGAACCACCACACCAAACCCTAGCTCCCCACTGCATTTCCTGGCCGCCAATTCTTCCTTTCTGGCCGCAATTTGCGGCCAGAGCAGGGTGGATTTGCCTCGTTTTGCGTGCATGCCCCTATTTCCTCTATTCTTGGCCCTGGGTATGTCTAGTTTTGACTGATTCCATATAGGGTGAAATCTGGGTTGATTTTCCTATGTTGGTGCATGGTTTACGACTTGATTTAGCATGGATTTTGGTATTTGGTGATTCATTCCTGTCGGGTGGCGTTTGGACGTCAACGACAAGTGGATATTGATTGTGTTTACATGCGAGTCGATAGGTTTTTACCTATGCGGGTAGCGTGTGCTATTTTGGTTTCCGATGTGATTTTCATGTGCTTTAGCATTGTGATGTACTTGTAGGTACCCTACGAGATGTTGAGGCAAAGAAGATGAAGATAGCGACATCGGCACCGACACATGAGAAGTAAGGTGAGTAGATTTATATCTACGGGGAGAAGTCGGGTGGATGGCGTATAGCACCCCCGCAGTCCGTGGTGATGTATACGAATACGTATACACACATATATTTATTATGTGTTGTTTAGGGTTATTGATGGTAATAATGGATTATTGGTGATAAGGATGTATTGATTGAGTAGTGCGAAACCCTAGAGTAGTGGTTGCACCCATACTCACACATACACACATACTTGCATACATTCTTTCATATATCTGTGCGCATATGATGGTGGGTATATCTACACATGGGTATGGAACTATGTGTTTATATACGGGTTTTGAGGATGATACGTGGGATTGAGGTGAGTCGATGAGATTCGATTGAGGCCGTGAGATTTGGCGACATGACAGAGTTCGTATTGGAGATGTTATATGATGGTAGTGATACCTGTCATGTGATGAGATAGTGTGATATCGACTCAGATTTAGGTGGTTTCCATACCCCTCTCTTTTGACTTGACTATGGGTTCGTAGTTCGCATAGTAGGCGTTAGACTAGACCCGAGTCATACCTATTTCAAAACTAACGAATCGGGGATATTTTAAAGATAAGCAAAAGGGTTTATACGGATATTTAAAAAGGCGCATCTTTTCTTAAAACACCGTAGCCCTTATTTTACCAAAAGCCCTGATTCGTCTTATTTCAAAAGGCAAGGTTGCATGATATATCTTTTGAGGCAGGTTCTCTACTGTTGCGTTGACTACTCGATTCCGCACATTCATGCTTTTTGCATTGCATTGCTTGTATTGTTGATATATTTCAGTCATGCTGCTAGGACACCAGCACCATTATCGATGATGCGTATGTTCCACGTACACTGTTGCCGGCTCACACACTTCATCATCGATAATTGCCATGTCACTACACTGTAGTACTGTTGCATTCAGGATTTAACCCTGGCATGACATATTGATATTCTTACTCTTCTGCTATATGTCGCATACATGTTGCTTTCTGATTATACGCATTGAGATATGCTGTTTCCATGATATTTCTTGTTTTTGGGAACCGTGGGTGTTTTCAAAGAGGATATGTAATTGTTTTGAAAACCCGGTTACCCTTGATATGATATTTCAGTGCGTCCACCATGTGTTTTCTCGGTGCTGAGAGCGACATGTGAAACCCGATTCGAGGAGGCGGATGAGGCCGATTGCGGGTACATGGTGGACCCGGTATGGTTCCCCGGGGCAAGAAATGTTTTTCGTGGAGTAGACGATGAGCCTGGCAGGGTGGCGAGTAACTACCGGTGATTTTGTTGGACCTGGCGGTTATCCGGAGGATACCGACTAGAGTCGATAAATGGATATAGGCGTACTGCCGGGGCCGAGGGCCGATACCGCAGACAGAGCCTGTGGGCCGATCCGGACTGACGGAGCCCGATATATGAGGATTTACGTGCCGATGCTGGGCACAGTTTTCATGATGTTTTCGAGTGCCGATGCTGGGCACTCCGGTTCCATGATTTTGACGTGTCGCGAGGGACACAGGTGGTTTATATCCTCATATTTCCATGCATATGCTAATGATATTTACATGCATGATGGTTATTGTCATTGGGTGACGAGTGGACGGGATCCACGTACATGCAGATTGATTTTATTGATTGTACCTCACATTTATGATATGCTATTACCTGAGGCACTGGCACGAGCACTAGTCATTACACTCATGTAGAGATTACATTGCCAGTTCAGCATGTTTCAGACTTATTCATATTGAGGTTTATATATATATCTGATCGTATTGACCTAGGTTGGGTCATGCATTCGATCTCTGCTTGTAGATATTTTTCTATTCATGAGTTGGCAACTCACCCCCGTTGTGCCACAGTTCTTGCAGGTTTTGCCGTACAGGTTCCTTTGCGGCATTTCTGGCACACTGCTTCCTTGTGGGTGAATTGCATTTGGTAGGTGGTCTCTTTTGTATCAAGAACCACCATTGTACTTATATTAATTATTGTATCTAGTCATTCCATCAACCAAAACTTGTATATTGTTTCAGACTTACAAATCAGTGTTGTATTATTTCGACCTTAGAGTCGCGCTTGTAGTATTACGGTTTTCTGGCTGTTTTGAGTTTCTTTTTGGGTTTTGATCCTCGCCCTTAGCGTTGTATATTATTATTGCTTGCGTGGATGTGACCGTCGATTGACGAAAAGCTAGCACCAGCTTGGGGATGCCTTTTATCATTCCTTATATATTATTCTTGTTGTACCCCGTTCGGGGCCAGTTTTTACAAAGGAAACTCTGCCGAAATTTTCAGGAAAGGTTACACATTTTAAAAATACACATTCGGCTTAGTTATTTAAAAACTTTGATTTTCGAAACATGAACTCCTTACTTTTCAAAAACCAGTTTTCCTTATTTACTCTTTAAATGGTTTTAGATTGCTGGGCTTTTGGCTTACTTGGATCAGATGGGGTCCTATAGACTTCATATGGTTCAAGGGCCAGTCACGTGCTCTTTCGGGTCATGACAAAGTTGGTATCGGAGCGCTAGGTTGACCTTGGTACGAGTCTGAGTTTGACTATGTTTTGCCTAGGGCGTTATTTATATACGGAACTTAGGCTTGACCTTACGGAACTTAGACTTAGTCGAGGGGGTATTATACCCGAACTTTCGTCGTATAGGATGACCCTTGGTTGATGGAATAGGTGACTAAAGTAGAGTGACGTACCGTGGGTATGTTCCGCGGCATACTTACGACACGCCACTCCGCTTAAGAAACCTTAGGTTGTACATTTCCTTGCACAGTATTGTATTCCTTCCTATGATCTATCTTCATCGATACTGGTTATGGTTTTGCTGCCGCGATTGCACGGGCAGAGTGAGCTACGGCTCGAGTTGTGTCAGCATGAGCTCGTCGGGGACGAGGGCTGACCGGGGCGTGATTCCAGAGACATACGATTGCATTGAGGCTTCATATTTTGTGTTTCCGCACTATGAGCGTTTGACAGATCGCTGTTGCGAGATTTCCCGGGTGCGCTGATCGGCACCAGAGGATTGAGCCACTGATAGAGGCTAGCCAGGATGTGATGATTGTTGATATATCGCTTATTCATGATGGTTGAGGCGCTGCTTAGCGTACCGACGAATGAGCCAGTTGTTGCTGCGAGTGATGAGATATCGCCCAAATGATTGGAGCTACTGCAGCATGAGCATATTCTTAGAGATATGATAGTGAGTCGCTAGTCACTGAGGATTAATGACTAGGACCTGTGGTTCGTTCGCTTACCCTGATGCGAGATCATCAGGTAGATTGATTCCAGCTAGAGGCGACTTCACGCAGATTCGTTGAGAGTCGATTGAGACGATCGAATGTCAGGAACCCATTTTCCAAGTTTAAAGTATTCGGAAAGACATGCAAGCGATTCTATGGACCCTCTAGAAGAATGAAACCCTAACTCGACTTAATGACCGTGTGAAAGCCTTTGAACCTTAGGGTTTGCAGCAGTTCCTCGGCGTCATTAGTGAGGCTTGGGATTTCCCTTCTATGGCTGGACCACCGATGCTGTGGTATGTACTCGATACTATTAAACTGTACCCGAGATGTTGAGCTCTTGGGGGATTATGAGGTTCTGACGAGTCGATCGGACGATTCGACATCATTCGGATATCATGTGATGGGACACTGCTTGGGAGACTCCAGATACGAGCATAGCCATCGGAGCGCAGTCTGTGTATCCATGATGAGATGAGTCCGAATCAGTCGATATTGGAGCAAGGTGGAGTAAAGAGTTTGCACGAGATTTCGACGAGATGACATTTCACTCCGCTGACATCAGAGATGCGTTATGCACGCTGAGGACGTGTTCGGCTAGATATCTTATACCGAGTGATGAAGATACTGAGTTCGTGATTTCGAGTCCGTGTTAGAGACTTCGGATGGACCGTAGCCGAGGACATTGCAGTGTGCAGATAAAGACGCAACGTCGAATGGTCGATGATACAGACAAGCGGGACAAGAAGTTCGTGCGAGAGGCAGACGAGCTGTTACTACACCCCGTTAAGATCTAAGGCCGGACATGCATACAGAGGCGCAGAGATGCGACCAGCTTCCGAGGAGATGTTGTACTAAGGATGCAGATGTTCAGAAAGCGAGGAAAGATTACGCTAGAGTACCAGCCTCCTTACAGTTTGGCTTAGGCAGGATCAGAAGAGACCTTGAGTAGGATTCCTTCCAGTACACTGCTTCTATATGATTTGCACCAGGAGTAGATGCGTGATGTGCTTTCAGAGGACCCGAGGTCGGCTCCAGAGATGTGCTGCTTTACGAGCGGTCGTGGGGATTGACCGAGTGATGACCTGAAAAGTGCCAGAACGGAATCGTTCCTGTCAGCACACCTGACCGGGCCGATGAGCCGATGGATTGCGAGATTGGTAATCTACAGGAAAGATAAGGAACCAGAGGCAGAGGACGCCAGCCGCGAGCAATAGGCAAGTAGATATCTTGCGCCACTAGCACCGGATGTACCGGTACCTTCTCGACCCTGAAGAAGGATATACCGACGACGGTATTTATGATTTGTGATTTTGTGATTTTGTGATTTGATTATCACGTATCCGTTGCTTTGGATTTCGGTATTTTGGGCGATCTATTCGCATGATTTAGTCTTGATGAATGAGTTCCATGATATTTGATTTTGTGCACCATGGTTGCATTTACTGGGTATTTATACCTTGCACATAGTTATTACTCTTGAGGTATTGATTGTGATTTCATGCCTATTTTATGCCGGTGATTTGATTTACGCTTCCAGCATAGTTTCATGTACCTTTAGTGTTTTGATTTGTGCACGCTGATGCACGCGGTTGTGAGTTTTCCATCGCGGTACACCTGATTTGATTAAGCCGCGTTGTATATTGTTTCGTGCCTTGGCTGCACCTGCTTATGATTTTATGGATTTCATACGGTTGATTTGATGTTGTGCATATGTTACGCACACGATTTTATTTTTGCACTCAGTATAGCTTATATGTGCTTGTAGTGCATTGATATGTATTTTGTGCACGCAGTTGCACACGTTTATGATTTTCTTTATATCGGGTACACTTAGCGTTGCTGCTTACGCATTTGAGTTATTGCTGGTATTTGTGCATGGGATGCACCAGTTCTATACTTCGTGCGTTTGTCACACCAGTTTTGTGTTTCTTGCGTTTATCGCATCAGATTTATATTTCGTGCCTTTGTTGCACCGGATTTATATTTTGTGCATTACGATTGCACCTGACTTCGATTTGATGCCTTTCGGTATGTCGATTTTGATTGTGATATTGATGTGGATTCTTGCACTCCGTGCTTTTGACTGGACTTACGCATATTCGGCGTTGCTATTGGATTTTGTGATTCCGTGCATGTTGAGTGCGCAGGGTCTAGATTTTCATTCGTGCACGATAGATGCACCGATTTGGATTTTCGCGCATGTTGGGCGCAGGCTTTGAGATACAATTTTGGTGCACACCAGATGTACTAAATCGAGATTCTTCGTGCATGTCAGATGCACATGTTTGGGCTGTCAGGCACACATGTTGCCTATGACAGATGCTTCGTGCACATCCGTTGCACCTAGATGTTGTTTTGTGCACCCGTATGGCACATATATGGATTTTGATTTCCGTGCGCACCAGACGCACAGGGCGATGTTATGTGCACTTTTGGGATTTATTCCTTTTGGAGCAATACATTTTTATGATATTGGATGTTTGTTTTCATACTGAGCAGGACTAGTCAGAGGACAGTACCTGGATATATTTTGCATGCATTGATAGTTCGAAGGGATTTCCAAGAGCGAGCTATGGTCTCGATATATATATATACTTATGTGTCCGATATGACACGAAACGTTTAAAAACAAGGAAACCCTTCTAAATTGTTTTTAAAACGGCGGAACGTACCTATTAAACAAAGGATATATATATACGTATATAGTTATTTTCTTGTGAATAACATCCGCCACTGTGCAGTGTTACGCGCATCACACATCGACTTAAAAAGATTTGGCATGCATCTACATCAGCTATTCACATGTATAGATTGGATGTCTACATGTATAGTTCTGATTTATATCATATTGATTTTGTATTGGATTTGACATTTGTGTCTTTACCATGACTCCGATGGTTGAGTGACGCTTGATGGAGTGTTGCTTTTGAGTTATCTGCTCAGTACTTTTGCGCATGCATTGCGCTATGATGTTTAATGTATAGATGATTTCGGAGCCCCGATGACTTGGAATTTGTATTGAAATATTTTAGCATTTGGGGGTTTTAAATTTAAATTCGGGGACCGAATTTCTTTAAGGGGGGTAGATTGTAACGTCTTCAAAATAATAAAATATGATTTTTGGGAAATTTTATAATTTAATATTATTTTAATGAATATTTTAATATTCTGGTATAATTAAATACAAATAAATGGGGAAAAATTAGGGAAAATTCTAAAATAAGGTATTTTATGGAATTATGCCATTTTAAAGTTTTTAAGATTAGTTATATGCTAATTTAGTGCTAATCGCGATTAAGAATCGCTAATTGGATTTTTAGCATTTTTGTGCAAAAATGTGCACATATCATTTTCCACACTTGTTACACTTCTGTTACATTTCTTTTGCCATGGCTTTCTTTTGGGTTCACTATTCAAGTGAGAAGAGTTTAGAAAAGAAAAGAAAAGAAAAGAAAAAGGCAAGTGATGATGAGAGAGAGAGAGAGTAGGTTGCATTGACTTTGACCCTTTCCTTCATCATTTTCCCATCTCATTTCTCTCTCTCCTCTCCCATAGAGCTGCTGCCCTCTCTCCCTCTCTCACCCTCTTCACTAAAACCCTAGATCCATCATGAAAACAAAGCCAAAACCCCATTCCCACTTCACAAAACTTACTCCCAAGCTCACTAGCTACACATTGAACCTAGCAAGATTGGATTTGGAGGACTTTGAGCAACTCAAGAATTTTCTTGAGTTGCCAAAGGAGGTAATTTCTGCACCTATTAGAGTAGTATTTCAATTCCTTGTGTATCTATTCTAGTTTCATATCGATATTGGAGAATTCAAGATAGGGTTTAGGGTGAAACTGAAATCAAGATGAAATTGAGGATTGTGGTGACCTTAGAATCCCTTGTGTGATGCTAATTTGAACCCAAACCTGAACTTGAAAACAGAATACGGAATTACGGAATCGATATCGGGGAAAACTGTAAATCTGGAGGTGTTTTGTGGAATCTGCTATCACCCCGAGACCCCAAAAATAAAACTGAGTTGACAGTGAGATGTGCAGGCACTATTGAACCACCACACCAAACCCTAGCTCCCCACTCCATTTCCTGGCCGCCAATTCTTCCTTTCTGGCCGCAATTTGCAGCCAGAGCAGGGTGGATTTGCCTCGTTTTGCGTGCATGCCCCTATTTCCTCTATTCTTGGCCCTGGGTATGTCTAGTTTTGACTGATTCCATATAGGGTGAAATCTGGGTTGATTTTCCTATGTTGGTGCATGGTTTACGACTTGATTTAGCATGGATTTTGGTATTTGGTGATTCATTCCTGTCGGGTGGCGTTTGGACGTCAACGACAAGTGGATATTGATTGTGTTTACATGCGAGTCGATAGGTTTTTACCTATGCGGGTAGCGTGTGCTATTTTGGTTTCCGATGTGATTTTCATGTGCTTTAGCATTGTGATGTACTTGTAGGTACCCTACGAGATGTTGAGGCAAAGAAGATGAAGATAGCGACATCGGCACCGACACATGAGAAGCAAGGGAGTAGATTTATATCTACGGGGAGAAGTCGGGTGGATGGCGTATAGCACCCCCGCAGTCCGTGGTGATGTATACGAATACGTATACACACATATATTTATTATGTGTTGTTTAGGGTTATTGATGGTAATAATGGATTAGTGGTGATAAGGATGTATTGATTGAGTAGTGCGAAACCCTAGAGTAGTGGTTGCACCCATACTCACACATACACACATACTTGCATACATTCTTTCATATATCTGTGCGCATATGATGGTGGGTATATCTACACATGGGTATGGAACTATGTGTTTATATACGGGTTTTGAGGATGATACGTGGGATTGAGGTGAGTCGATGAGATTCGATTGAGGCCGTGAGATTTGGCGACATGACAGAGTTCGTATTGGAGATGTTATATGATGGTAGTGATACCTGTCATGTGATGAGATAGTGTGATATCGACTCAGATTTAGGTGGTTTCCATACCCCTCTCTTTTGACTTGACTATGGGTTCGTAGTTCGCATAGTAGGCGTTAGACTAGACCCGAGTCATACCTATTTCAAAACTAACGAATCGGGGATATTTTAAAGATAAGCAAAAGGGTTTATACGGATATTTAAAAAGGCGCATCTTTTCTTAAAACACCGTAGCCCTTATTTTACCAAAAGCCCTGATTCGTCTTATTTCAAAAGGCAAGGTTGCATGATATATCTTTTGAGGCAGGTTCTCTACTGTTGCGTTGACTACTCGATTCCGCACATTCATGCTTTTTGCATTGCATTTCTTGTATTGTTGATATATTTCAGTCATGCTGCTAGGACACCAGCACCATTATCGATGATGCGTATGTTCCACGTACACTGTTGCCGGCTCACACACTTCATCATCGATAATTGCCATGTCACTACACTGTAGTACTGTTGCATTCAGGATTTAACCCTGGCATGACATATTGATATTCTTACTCTTCTGCTATATGTCGCATACATGTTGCTTTCTGATTATACGCATTGAGATATGCTGTTTCCATGATATTTCTGGTTTTTGGGAACCGTGGGTGTTTTCAAAGAGGATATGTAATTGTTTTGAAAACCCGGTTACCCTTGATATGATATTTCAGTGCGTCCACCATGTCTTTTCTCGGTGCTGAGAGCGACATGTGAAACCCGATTCGAGGAGGCGGATGAGGCCGATTGCGGGTACATGGTGGACCCGGTATGGTTCCCCGGGGCAAGAAATGTTTTTCATGGAGTAGACGATGAGCCTGGCAGGGTGGCGAGTACCTACCGGTGATTTTGTTGGACCTGGCGGTTATCTGGAGGATACCGACCAGAGTCGATAGATGGATATAGGCGTACTGCCGGGGCCGAGGGCCGATACCGCAGACAGAGCCTGTGGGCCGATCCGGACTGACGGAGCCCGATATATGAGGATTTACGTGCCGATGCTGGGCACAGTTTTCATGATGTTTTCGAGTGCCGATGCTGGGCACTCCGGTTCTATGATTTTGACGTGTCGCGAGGGACACAGGTGGTTTATATCCTCATATTTCCATGCATATGCTGATGATATTTACATGCATGATGGTTATTGTCATTGGGTGACGAGTGGACGGGATCCACGTACATGCAGATTGATTTCATTGAATGTACCTCACATTTATGATATGCTATTACCTGAGGCACTGACACGAGCACTAGTCATTACACTCATGAAGAGATTACATTGCCAGTTCAGCATGTTTCAAACTTATTCATATTGATGTTTATATATATCTGATCGTATTGACCTAGGTTGGGTCATGCATTCGATCTCTGCTTGTAGATATTTTTCTATTCACAAGTTGGCAACTCACCCCCGTTGTGCCACAGTTCTTGCAGGTTTTGCCGTACAGGTTCCTTTGCGGCATTTCTGGCACACTGCTTCCTTGCGGGTGAATTGCATTTGGTAGGTGGTCTCTTTTGTATCAAGAACCACCATTGTACTTATATTAATTATTGTATCTAGTCATTCCATCAACCAAAACTTGTATATTGTTTCAGACTTAGAAATCAGTGTTGTATTATTTCGACCTTAGAGTCGCGCTTGTAGTATTACGGTTTTCTTGCTGTTTTGAGTTTCTTTTTGGGTTTTGATCCTCGCCCTTGGCGTTGTATATTATTATTGCTTGCGTGGTTGTGACCGTCGATTGACGAAGAGCTAGCTCCCGCTTGGGGATGCCTTTTATCATTCCTTATATATTATTCTTGTTGTACCCCGTTCGGGGCCAGTTTTTACAAAGGAAACTCTGCCGAAATTTTCAGGAAAGGTTACACATTTTAAAAATACACATTCGGCTTAGTTATTTAAAAACTTTGATTTTCGAAACATGATCTCCTTACTTTTCAAAAACCAGTTTTCCTTATTTACTCTTTAAATGGTTTTAGATTGCTGGGCTTTTGTCTTACTTGGATCAGATGGGGTCCTATAGACTTCATATGGTTCAAGGGCCAGTCACGTGCTCTTTCGGGTCGTGACACATCCGCATTCGCCACTGGGCCCCGTCATCACCCGTTAGGTTACTTAACTAACGACATAGCGGGGGCTGGACTAGCACGGGTCAAAAACATAAGCAACGTCTAATATATGTAATATATATATTATAACCATTCATATCACGTAATAATAGGCATTCCAGATCACAGATGAACATATTAGATATACTAGAAATTCCGTGTTTCGTTCAAGCCTGTAACGAAAGACGGATTCCACGATCGTGATGAATAGCCAAACCCTACCCCAGACCCCTACGAGTGCGGAAAACTACCCGCCAAATACCCGAAGTGAAGCAACCTCCCTCATCAAAGTGAGTAGGCCACTCGGCACTTCAAAGTACCCGGTAGTTTGTGCACCCCACCTTGGGTCTATCCTAGGAGCAGAAAACAGTAAAAGAAATAATATACAACGGTGGCTATAACCTCAACCCGGATGTGCCCCGCAAAATAATATTACATCACTTTACAATATTACATCGAATGAAAGAATGAAAAACCCTCATCTCACATCCCCGGTTATTCATCCACGACGATCCAATAAGTTCATATACACAAACCACAAGAACAACAACACAAATATGTGCAACCCCGACTAATCGACGTATAGCAATTAGTCGACGTTTTCAAACACATATATCACAACTTGAAACTTGTTAAACGACGTTAAAACTGCGACTTCGAAACACCCCGTATTGCCACAGGAAAAAGATAACAGTATATCTAAAATTGGCAAAAACAAGCAACACCTGAGACCTTAGAAAGAGAGAACATGTTACAAAATAAGTTTTAAGTTGTCATGGTGCACTAAACTTGTATTAACCCATTCTAATTTGTAAATATCACCAATTAAATGTATTAGTGAAAGTTTAAAATAATATTAAAAATAATTAATCAAGGAAAATATTTAAGTAAACTAACAATTTTATAAGCGACTAATTAAATATCAATACTAACCATTACATAGCTAGAATAGGTATATTTAAGTCTATGTGGTAAAATAATTATATCTTGGTTTTTACGGAAAACACCAGTTATTTTACCGATTATATGAAATTTTACCTAAACGATTTTTCAGAACGTTACAATCTTCCCCCCTTAAAGAAATTCGGTCCCCGAATTTAAATTCAACTACGCGTACCCTCGAAGAGATGGGAATATTTCTTCCGCATCTCATCCTCGGTTTCCCACGTGAACTTTTTTGCCGTTCGGGCCACGTCAAAGAACCTATACGGACGGTATGACATCGGACCTGAGTTCCTTCACCTGCCGATCTAGAATGACTATCGGCTGTTTGGTGAAAGAAAGATCGCGCTCCAGCAGGATCATCTGATGCCGTATCACGCGAGAGGGGTCATGAAGGTACTTGCGGAGCATTGATACATGAAACACATGGTGAATATCTGGAAAGCTGGGTGGAAGAGCCAAACGATAAGCAACTGTGCCGACACGCTCAAGAATCTCAAAGAACCCACATATCTGGAACTAAGCCTTCCTTTTCTTTCCTAATCTCGACATGCCCTTCATCGAAGAAACCTTCAAGAAAACATGATCTAGAACGACGTGCTCAAGTACGCTCCAACGTCGGTCTGCATAAGATTTCTTCCTGCTCTGGGCTGCTCTCATCCTATCCCGAATCAGTTAAATCTTTTCGGTGGTCTCCTGCACAATCTGTGGTCATAAAATACTATTCTCACTGAGCTCTGTCCAACAAACTGGTGATCGATACTTCCTCCTATATAATATCTTGAAGGGTGCCATCTGAATCTTCTCCTGAAAGCTGTTATTATAGGAAAACTCTATCAAGGGAAAGTGGCGATCCCAACTGCCATGAAATCTAGAACGCAAGCTCGGAGCATATCCTCAAGAATCTGAATGGCCCGCTCTGACTGACCGTCGGTCTGCAGATAGAAAGCTGTACTGAAACTCAATCGGGTGTCCAAAGTCTCTTAATGTTTCTACAATAGTCGGCTGGTGAACCGGGTGCCTCCGTCGGACACAAAACAAGTCGGAACTCCATGTAATCGCACAATCTCATCAACATACATCTGAGCATACTGAACGAATCCGAAAGTGGTCTTGACTGGCAGAAGGTGAGCCGCTTCCTTCATTCGGTCTACGATCACTCAAATAGATCCATACTCTTGATTGATCCTAGGTAGACCCACAATAAATTCCATAGAAATTTGTTCCCATTTCCACTCCAGAATGGGAAAAGGTTGTAATTCTCCTGCTGGCCTCTGATGCTCAGCCTTAACTTTGCTGACAAGTCATCATCCCGAAACAAAATCTGTGACATCTCTCTTCATCCCTTCATACTAGTAGACTTCTCTCAAATTATGATACATCTTGGTGGAACCCGGACGAACACTATATACTGACTGATGCGCCTCCTCTATGATCTCGCGTCACAACCCCTCGGAATCTGGCACACATAGTTGAGTCCCAAATTATAGTACTCCCTGATCATCAATCACGAACTTTAAATCTCTGCCCTGTCGAACCTGCTCCATAATTTCTGACAAATGAACGTCATCGTACCGTATCTCACGGATACGATCAAATAACTGTGGATGTGTACGGACACGGACAATTTATCCCCTGGTCGACGTAAACTCGAACTGTACTCGGCTGTCACAAAGAATCTGCTAATCTGTCGTCGACTGTCTCTGAACTGCGCTCAACAAGAAAAGCTACCTCCGGGCCTCCGACTCAAAATATCTGCCACACATTCGCCTTGCCTGGATGATAAAGAATCATCGCAGTCATAGTCTTTCACTATCTCCATCCATCTGTGCTGTCTCAAATTTAGATCTTGCTACTGAAAGATATACTTTAAGCTTCTTGTGGTCCGTAACTATCTGGCACGACTCTCCGTATAAGTAGTGTCTGTAAATCTTAAGTGTAAAAATCACCGCAGCCATCTCTAAGTCATATGTAGAATAGTTCTGCTCGTGCTTCTTCGACTGCCGAGAAACTTCGCAATAAACAACAAAACCGCATGATCCTAAAGGCAAAGTTAATACTGGCGCCGTAATAAAACGAGTCTTCAACTGCTGAAATCTCTGCTCGCATACCTTAGCCCACCAAGAATGAAACGCCCTTCCGGGTCACCCGGTCAACGTTGCAGCTATATGCGAAAAATCCTTTACGAAATATCAATAGTATCCGCCCAAAATCCAAAATGCTGCGAACCTTCGTCGCTAATACAGGTTTGGGCCAGTGCTGAACGGCCTCGATCTTCTTCGGTTCCATACTTACCATCTCTCGTAACTATGTGTCCCAAGAAGTCTATGCTATCCAACCCGAAAACACACGCGGATAATTTAGCGAATAGCTGGTGCTCCCTCAAAGTCTGCAACGAAATCCTTAATTACTGACTAGGCTCCACTCGGCTCCAAAAGTATACCAGGATGTCCTCAACGAACACGATGATAGACTGATAAAGAAATGAACTGAATATACGGTTCATCAAATCCATAAACACTGCTGGGGCATTGGTGAGCTCGAACGACATCAGCAAGAACTCATAATGCCCATAACGCGTACGAAAAGAAGTCTTCGGAATATCATCCTCTCGAACCCGCAACTAATGGTAACCTGATCACAAGTCAATCTTTGAGAAATGTTCCGCACCCTGGAGCTAATCGAACAAATCTTCAGTACGAGGTAAGGGATATCTGTTCCGTACAGTAACCTGATTCAACTGACAAAAATCGATGCACAAACACAACTGCCATCTTTCTTCTTGACGAACAGAACATGAGCTCCCCAAGGCGACGCACTCGGACGAACAAGCCCTTTATCCAACCAATCTTGCAACTGATCCTTCAGTTCTTTAGGCTCCGCCAGATCCATCCGATATTGCGGTATAGAAAAAGAATCCGTGCCGGAAATCAAGTCAAAGCAGAACTCAATATCGCGCTCTGGCAACAAACCAAGCAACTCGTCAGGAAAACATCTGGAAACCCTCTCTCAATCGGGACCTGGTCTAACGGGACCCTGCGGCTCTAACATCACAAACATATGCCAAGAATTCCTGACATCCCTTTCTCAAAAGCTGACTAGCGTGAAGAGAAGAAATCAAACTGGGAAAGGAGACGCTACGGTCTCCCCAAAAACAAACAAGAACCGGCTTACC
The DNA here is from genome assembly GCA_030015575.1 of Agapanthus africanus. NCBI lineage: Eukaryota > Viridiplantae > Streptophyta > Magnoliopsida > Asparagales > Amaryllidaceae > Agapanthus > Agapanthus africanus. The sequence continues at coordinate 171,891,812 of JASDDO010000031.1, read as the reverse complement.
CAGAAAACTAAATCTGACTGCCTTCTCACGGCAGTCCATGGATGCATAACACATGGCTAACCAATCCATGCTCAGAAGAACTTCGAAGTTAAACACATTGAGAAGAATCAAATTGACAGAAGGATCCCTATCTCCGATATGAACAAAACAAGCACGAATAAGAAACACATAGAGCTACAAAAGACTAGCCTATGGAAGAAATTACAACAAGCAGCTGATTTAGCAAGGACTACTATCGGCTAGACTTCGATACAAAATATATAGATACCATTTCAAAACCACCAAAAAGAAATACGCATCGGAAGAAAACACCGAAAGAATAACTGTCATAACGGTGTCTATCTAATCGCCTCTGAGCTGGCATACCGGTACAAATCCGCTTCGATCCTAGAAATGACCAAAGTCTCAAAAATGCGCTCCTCTAGCAGTAAGGCTGCATCCATCGCGGCTGCAAAAGTGTCAAAATGCCGGGTGCCGATGGCAAGAAATAACTGCATGTCTAATCTCTACACGAACCACTTTATCCGTTTCTCTTCAGTGTCTACCAGGTAAGGATCATATCGGACCACTAAGTAAACTAAATGTCATACTCGGACATTGTCATCCATGAAGTCTTAAGCAAAGGCTCGAAACTACGTGCTCGGCATCTCGAACGCTCTCCGGAAGGAAACGAGCAAGAAATATAGCTATGAACTCATCCCAAGTCATAGGAAGTAGATTTGCAGCTCAGCCTCTCTCAATCGACCCACACTACGTCTGGACAAGACCTCTCTAGACGAAAACTCGCAAGCTCAATCCATATCTCGTCAGAACATCTCTGTGAACGACAAATCCTAGCTATCCTGTCAAGGATTGTCTATGGATCCTCCGCTGCATCTGTGCCGGTAAAAACAAACTGGAGGTCTCAGCCTCAAAAACATCTATAAGGGTACGGAAATAAACTTGGTAATAATTGTTAGTGTTTATGCCCTAGAAGGCCATTACTGTATCATACTAGCTTGTATATTACTTAATGGAAGCTTGGGATATTCACATGTATATAACAGTCTTGCTAAACATGGTAGTATGCTACTTGGTTTTTCTATCTTAATATGTGAGTGTACGTATTGATAGAGCTCTTAGGATCTTGCTTGTCTACCAGCGTTGTGATGGCAGTCACACTAGTGGGGGCTGGGTAGTCTACAAGCACATCCTTATTCAAGTCCCTGGTCGTTGGATTATCGAGACAGAGCATCGATACTCCGGAGTAGACTGGTGTGTACGCTTCTCATCCCAGTTGGGGAGATGGTCTGTCCCACAGCCGTCAGTACGTCGTACTGGAGATAGTATGCAGGTGCTCGTTAGGTTACGGGTACACCGGACAGGACTCACAGGGAACTGTTGGTTGGTTTGATACTAGTCGTCAGTGAACAGTTCCCAGGTGACATGAGTACAGCGTAGTCCGCAGACTTGACACTGCTACTTCGCCTCGAGTGTGTCCCACTGTTCTTAGATTGCTACCCTACCACGGCTCAAAGGAGTCGTGCAAACAGGTAGCAGTTGGGTGCAGTCCCGAGCACTTGGAGGCAGTGTCGGTTAGACAGGATTCGTCCCTCCCGGTATTGGGAGTAGATATCGTGCTGTGTCAGAGAGCCATTACGCAAAGTCCCTGGCCAGGGCAAGCGAGATTTGCTGGTAGGTTCCAGTAGTTTCTCAGGGTGTAATGGGCTTCACTCCGACACGACTTATACCGCTATTAGGGGACTGACGCTTGCCGCCCCCTAGGCCCGATATGCGATAGTCTTGGACGAACGGACCGGACTGTATGGAGATTGTCACATCAGACTCAGTAGGTGTTCGGATGGGTTTTCTCATCGGCCTTCTTATCGACAACTACCTGGGGACCGTTACGTACAGCTAGTGCCGCTTGCGGTCTGTGGTTAAACCCACTGCCAGCGTAGTAGTCGAGTCTCTAGAGTCCCACACAGAGAGTTTCCTACTCCAGGCGAAACGATATAGAGGTTGCATGGTTTTGCGACAAAGGGTTCGGACGCATACGTGCGTTTACGCGCGTACGACTTTCGGACAGTTTTTACCAGTCGGCTTTGGTTTAAGCCAGTTACTGGTATCCGGTTATTGGATTTATACAGTCTAAAGTTTTTTCGTATTTTTACGGATCGGAGGGCGTTCTCGTAATTGTTCGAGAAGCTTCTAGAAGATGGTGACTAAGGAGGGTTATGTGTCATATTCATTAAATGAGGTTATGAGTCATGGTTGTGATTCATTCATTTCATTAATGCACATTTATTGCTTAATGACTCATGCTAATGAATCACCACTAGATATTTTATGAAGCATGATTTATCATCACTCTTTATTCTTTTCTCATTATTAGAAAATGCTTCATAATATATTATGATACTCTCTCTCTCATCTCATTATCTTATCTCACATTCTCTCTCCTCAAGCTCTCATCTTCAAACCCTAATCCTTACACCTCATGAGTTGAGATCAAAGGATTAGTTAGACTAAACAATCCATAACCATCACTCTATCTCATCCTAACCTCTTTGATTAGCAATCCAAGAAGGTTAGTTGCCTCAAGTTTAGAGGTTTAGCTTGGAGTTTCGCTCTCGGGTGGATCGTCTACTACCTAGAGAAGGCCGAGGAGAACAAGGAGATCGTAAAGACGAAGGACAAGTTTCGATAGGTATAATCCCTAAGCATAGTAGTTTAGAATAACTATATGTTTGGTTAGTTATCGTTTAGCTTCGATTTAAGCGGTTAGTCGATGTTCGTTCTTTAAACATGATCGTTTTTGAAAATTCCGCCTCCCCACAAGTACTGGGGTGAAGTACATCGACTTACAGTGGTATCAGAGCCTCGCTAAACAATAAATAACTTAATTGCAAATTTGTACGAATTTCGAACGGAAAAACGAAGCCGAAAAACCCTAATTCTGTCATGTTTCTGTCGAACTTAAAATGAAGTCCTAAAATTGTTCAGGTGTATTCAGAGAGCATGAAATGAACACAGAAAAACACCCAAAAAATTTGAGCTTCTGATTCGTCTACAGTGCCGCGGAAGGGCGGCGGATCCCACCGATCCGCCGCGCAACCGCGGCCGAGTTGACGAGTCAGGAACTCGTTTTTTTTGGGTGGGTCCCCTGTAGTGTTTTGGGTTTTCTGGAATGTTTAATTATTGCTCAGGTTACTGTTTAACAGAGCAGATTTTGGAGCAATATTGATGTTGTTTATTCGATCGAAATTGTACAGTATTTGCATATTGGATTATATCTGTAATTGTTTAATGTGTTCGTAAACCTCCCCTAACTGCTAGTATGTCGGTTGGCAGGGGGTTGCACATTTCTGAAATGGTTATATCTGTTTGTGCATATAAACTGTATTGGACTGTTATGGTGTATAGCCGGGGTTAGCAATGGGTTATTGTTTAATTCATTTGTTGTAAATGTAATTTGTTGTAATATTATTTTGCGGGGCACATCCAGGTTGCGGTTGTAGCCACCGTTGTATTATTTCTTTTTACTGTTTTTGCTCCTAGGACTGACCCAAGGTGGGGTACACAAACTGCCGGGTGGGTAGTTTGCCGACCCGTAGGGGTCGAGGGTGGGGTAACGGCTATTCATCACAACTGTGTAATCTGTCTTTTCTTGCAGGCTCAAAAGAAATACAGATTGCTTGCAAATCCAATATTGTTTATCTGTGTTCTGGAATGAATATCATTGCGTCAGACGAATGTAAAATATCTATATTTATAATAGCTATTTAGACGCCACTTATGTTTTACACCCGCGCTAGCCCAGCCCCCGCTCTGTCGTTAGTTAAGTAACCTAACGGGTGATGACGGGACCCCGTGGCGAATGCGGATGGCATAAGAGGACGTTGTATTTTCGTTGTTTTCTGCAATGATAGGTTAATGATGGGACGCATTATCTATAATGCAAAGTAAAACAAACCAAAGTTTAAATCGTTGGAACAATTTAAAAGAAACCACTCGGTTATTTTTAAAACAGATATTTTTAAATGCGGAGCTTTAACCACTCATTTTAAAAGCTATCAGGTTCCTTCGGTTATATCAAGTTCACTACGTTCACGGTTTCGCCAAAACCATTCGTAGCCCTCCGTCATTTCATCTGGGTATTCAGTAGTATTCAAGCTATGTATTTTGACAAACGCCAAGGCATAGTGTTTGGTAGCTGCTGGATATTCATTTGTTGCATAGATAGATGAGTTAGTTTGGGACAGTCGTATGATCATTTTGGCCAACGTCAAGGATATGTACGGATGGGTTCAAATTAACAAGATAATGATGGGTAGAACTTGACATGTGACTTATGATATTTTGACCAACGCCAAGGTCATAAGAGCATGGGGCAAAAACTTATATCGGGAATTTCTAAAGAAACTGAAATTTGCAAAGAGATGCATACCATTTTGAGTTTGATGAATGTTGGTAGCATTCCTACAACATTATCAGACGATGATATTTGGATCCCGATCCTACTGTGAGTATTTGATACTTATCAGGATATTCGTCACTTAACGATCAATGCTATAAACCTAGTAGGTGTCCAGAAAAGTGTCAGCGGGGTTACGCCCCCAGAGAAAAGAGGTTATTTAATTAAGGAACTTCGCGAAAGCGTTGGAAAACCTCCCTCGAAGTATCGACACCGGCCTGGCTGAACGGTTAAGCAAGTATTGTACGGTGAGAATAGTCTTGGCTAATTCTTCTTTTATGGTTTGAGGAAGGATTCGAGAAACAGTGGGAGCCATCCAGTTTAGATAAATTAAAAACCACTCTAAACTTGCAAGAGCATCATGCTAAAGAGTTTTCTTCTCTCTCTCCTAATTGCAGCGACCCTGAAAATGACTGGACTTAAGTTACTTTTAGAGAAAAATATACTGACGGGGCCAAACTATAAAGATTGGCTGCGGAATGTCAAAATGGCTTTGACCTATGACAAACTGGGGTACGTCCTCACCGCTACGGCACCTGCTGTCCCTGGTCCCAAATCCAGCAATGCGGATAAGGAAATCCGCAAAACCTGGGATTTAGATTGCGCGAGAGCCAAGTGCATCGTGCTTGCCTCGATGAACAATGAACATCAGAGGAGGCACGAGGATATGTCCTTAGATGGCATATTTCTCCATACAAAGGAACTTTATGGAGAGCAATCTCGTATAGCAAGATACGAGACCTCTAAGAAATTGTTTCGAGCGAGGTTGGCTGTCGGATCATCGGTAGGTGAACATGTCCTACAGATGATTGGCTATATAGAAGAGCTCGCAGACCTTGGGACGACTTTGGATAATGAGCTCTATACAGACCTTGTTCTCCAGTCCCTTCCTCCTACCTACGCCCAGTTTATCCTCAACTTCAATCTTCAAGGAAAAGAAGTTGAACTTGCGGAACTCCTGAACATGTTAAGGAGTGCGGAGGGCACCTTGCAGAAGGCAAGGGAAACACCCGCTATGTTTGTTGGCGGTTCATCTTCTTCCGGGTCCAAGGCTAGGGCCAAAGGAAGGAAGAAGAAGGCCGCACCCAGACCTAGAGGAGGTGTTAGTAAGGTGGGTGGGAAGGGAAAGAAAAAGAAAGCAGTACCGATAGTTGGTCAGGATGAGTGCTTCCATTGTCACAGGAAAGGGCACTGGAAGAAGGATTGCAAGGCTGGAACGCCAAGAACCAGGAACCGAAGCAAGCTGTGGCTTCGACTTCAGGTGTGTTTGTAATTGAGAATTGTCTGTCGATCAACTCTACTTCCTGGGTATTGGATACCGGATCAGGATCTCATATTTGCAATTCATTGCAGGCACTGAGAAACCGTAGAGTGCTGAAGGAAGGTGATATGATCCTCAGGGTTGCTAACGGAGCTAGCGTGGGAGCTGCGTCCGTCGGGGATTATCACCTAGGATTGACAAGTGGACACATTTTGGTTTTACATAACTGTTATTTTGTACCCAGCTTAACGTGTAATATCATATCAGTTTCCTTGTTATCTAATAAAGGTTATGATTTCACGTTTGTAAGAGATGTTGTCAACATCCACCTTAATCATGGTTTGATTGGGTCCGGTACTCTAAATAACGGCATATATGTTTTAAACCAACTCCAAATTTTCAATGTCCAGAACACACTAAAAAGAAAGTCTCCAGATTTAAATAAAGCTTTCTTATGGCATTGTAGACTGGGTCACATCAATGAGAGAAGATTGACTAAGTTGCATAGAGAAGGATACTTGGACTCGTTCGAATATCAATCATATGACACTTGTCAATCTTGTCTAAAAGGAAAGATGACAAAGACTCCATTCACTGGACAAGGAGTAAGAGCGAGCGAGCTCTTAGGACTCATACACAGCGATGTATGCGGTCCAATGTCTACACATGCGAGAGGTGATTTTTCCTATTTCATTACTTTCACGGATGATTACTCAAGATACGGATTCATTTATCTGATGAAACATAAATCCGAGGCTTTTGAGAAATTCCAAGAGTATAAGAATGAAGTAGAAAACCAAACCGGCAAAAGTATTAAGACACTAAGATCTGATCGAGGTGGTGAATACTTGAGTGCCGAGTTCCTTGGTTACCTAAAAGAGAAAGGAATTCTCTCTCAGCTTACTCCTCCATACACTCCACAGCATAACGGTGTATCGGAGAGACGGAATCGAACCCTATTGGATATGGTACGATCCATGATGAGTAATGCTGAGTTACCGCGATCTTTCTGGGGTTATGCGCTAGAATCAGCGGCATATCTTTTGAACATGGTTCCTACCAAGACCGTGCCTACCACACCATATCAAATGTGGAGTGGGAAGAAACCCTATCTTCAGTATCTAAAGATTTGGGGATGTCCAGCTTTTGTTAAGAAGCAGCATGTGGATAAGCTCGAGGCACGATCAGTAAAATGTCAGTTTGTGGGATATCCAAAGAACTCCAAGGGATATCTATTCTATTACGCAGAGGAACAAAAGGTGTTTGTTTCTCGTAATGCCCATTTTCTAGAATATCAGTTTTTAGAAAAGGAAATAAGTGGGAGCGAAATAGAACTGGAAGAAATTCCAGAACCACAAACTGCTACTGAAAGTTTGGTAGAACCAGAGGTTCAAGAAGAACAGAACATTCCCGCACCCCTCCGCAGGAGTAGTAGGCCGTCTCATCCGCCTGAGAGATACTACGGTTTTCTCATAGACGGGGATAGAGAGGATTGCATCATAGATGATGATGAACCTACTGACTTCCAGCAGGCCATCCAGAGCGGCGACTCGGTACGATGGCTAGATGCAATGCGGACCGAAATGGAGTCTATGTACACCAACAAAGTATGGACTTTGGACTTTGCTCCAGATGGGGTAAAACCCATAGGATGCAAATGGATCTTCAAGAAAAAGATTGGTGTAGATGGACAGGTGGAAACCTATAAGGCTAGACTTGTTGCAAAGGGTTTTCGTCAAAGACCTGGTTTGGACTATGACGAAACTTTTTCTCCAGTGGCTATGCTCAAATCCATTCGGGTCCTTCTTGCTATTGCTGCCTTCCATGATTATGAAATCTGGCAGATGGACGTAAAGACGGCTTTTCTGAATGGAAATTTAGAAGAGAGTGTCTATATGGATCAGCCAGAGGGTTTCAATCAGAGTGGGAGCAGCGGAAAAGTATGCAAGCTGCTTAAGTCTATTTATGGACTAAAGCAGGCATCGCGGAGTTGGAACATCTGTTTTGATGAGACAGTCAAAGAATATGACTTTATCAAAAATCCAGATGAACCGTGCATATATAGTAAAGTTGTGGCCAGAAGTGTCGTATTCCTCGTCTTGTACGTGGATGACATTCTATTGATAGGAAATGACATTCCTATGCTACAATCTGTCAAAGGATTCTTGTCACACAGGTTCTCCATGAAAGACCTGGGTGATGCCTCTTGCATTCTGGGGATCCGGATCTATCGTGATAGATCCAAGAGGATGTTGGGGCTTTCGCAGTCCAGGTATATCGACACTGTACTGAAAAGATTCAGTATGGAAGATTCTAAGCGCGGTAATCTACCGGCTTGTCACGGAATCACCCTCTCCAAAGAGATGTCTCCCAAGACTGATTTGGAAAGGGAACGCATGTCGATTATACCCTACGCTTCTGCGGTAGGCTCTATAATGTATGCGATGTTGTGTACCAGACCAGATGTAGCTTACGCACTGAGCGTGGTAAGCCGGTATCAGTCGGACCCAGGGGAGAAACACTGGATAGCAGTAAAGAACATTCTCAAGTACCTGAGGAGGACTAAGGAGATGTTCTTGGTTTACGGCGGAAAAGACCTCAGGTTGGAGGCCTTTGCTGATTCCGGCTTCCAAAGTGATAAGGACGATTCCAAGTCCATGTCGGGTTATGTCTTTACCCTCAATGGAGGGGCGGTGTGCTGGAAGAGCTCTAAGCAGGACACCGTTGCCGACTCGACGATGGAAGCGGAGTATATAGCTGCTTGCAATGCCGCAAAAGAAGCAGTCTGGATGAAGAAGTTCCTAACAGAACTTCAGGTGGTTCCTACCATAGTTGATCCAATACCTCTGTATTGCGACAACAACGGAGCTATAGCTTTAGCGAAGGAACCAAGGTCCCATCAGAAGTCCAGACACATCTTGAGGCGGTATCACCTGATCAGGGAGATCATTGATCGTCAGGAGATCGAGGTTCGGAGAGTTGCTTCAGAAGAGAACATTGCTGATCCATTCACGAAGGCCCTTCCTCAGATTCAGTTCGAGAAGCTGCTCGAGATCATTGGTCTACGATATGCCAGTACATGGCCCTAGTGCAAGTGGGAGATTGTTAGTGTTTATGCCCTAGAAGGCCATTACTGTATCATACTAGCTTGTATATTACTTAATGGAAGCTTGGGATATTCACATGTATATAACAGTCTTGCTAAACATGGTAGTATGCTACTTGGTTTTTCTATCTTAATATGTGAGTGTACGTATTGATAGAGCTCTTAGGATCTTGCTTTTCTACCAGCGTTGTGATGGCAGTCACACTAGTGGGGGCTGGGTAGTCTACAAGCACATCCTTATTCAGGTCCCTGGTCGTTGGATTATCGAGAAAGAGCATCGATACTCCGGAGTAGACTGCTGTGTACGCTTCTCATCCCAGTTGGGGAGATGGTCTGTCCCACAGCCGTCAGTACGTCGTACTGGAGATAGTATGCAGGTGCTCGTTAGGTTACGGGTACACCGGACAGGACTCACAGGGAACTGTTGGTTGGTTTGATACCAGTCGTCAGTGAACAGTTCCCAGGTGACATGAGTACAGCGTAGTCCGCAGACTTGACACTGCTACTTCTCCTCGAGTGTGTCCCACTGTTCTTAGATTGCTACCCTACCACGGCTCAAAGGAGTCGTGCAAACAGGTAGCAGTTGGGTGCAGTCCCGAGCACTTGGAGGCAGTGGCGGTTAGACAGGATTCGTCCCTCCCGGTATTGGGAGTAGATATCGTGCTGTGTCAGAGAGCCATTACGCAAAGTCCCTGGCCAGGGCAAGCGAGATTTGCTGGTAGGTTCCAGTAGTTTCTCAGGGTGTAATGGGCTTCACTCCGACACGACTTATACCGCTATTAGGGGACTGACGCTTGCCGCCCCCTAGGCCCAATATGCGATAGTCTTGGACGAACGGACCGGACTGTATGGAGATTGTCACATCAGACTCAGTAGGTGTTCGGATGGGTTTTCTCATCGGCCTTCTTATCGACAACTACCTGGGGACCGTTACGTACAGCTAGTGCCGCTTGCGGTCTGTGGTTAAACCCACTGCCAGCGTAGTAGTCGAGTCTCTAGAGTCCCACACAGAGAGTTTCCTACTCCAGGCGAAACGATATAGAGGTTGCATGGTTTTACGACAAAGGGTTCGGACGCATACGTGCGTTTACGCGCGTACGACTTTCGGACAGTTTTTACCAGTCGGCTTTGGTTTAAGCCAGTTACTGGTATCCGGTTATTGGATTTATACAGTCTAAAGTTTTTCCGTATTTTTACGGATCGGAGGGCGTTCTCGTAATTGTTCGAGAAGCTTCTAGAAGATGGTGACTAAGGAGGGTTATGTGTCATATTCATTAAATGAGGTTATGAGTCATGGTGGTGATTCATTCATTTCATTAATGCACATTTATTGCTTAATGACTCATGCTAATGAATCACCACTAGATATTTTATGAAGCATGATTTATCATCACTCTTTATTCTTTTCTCATTATTAGAAAATGCTTCATAATATATTATGATACTCTCTCTCTCATCTCATTATCTTATCTCACATTCTCTCTCCTCAAGCTCTCATCTTCAAACCCTAATCCTTACACCTCATGAGTTGAGATCAAAGGATTAGTTAAACTAAACAATCCATAACCATCACTCTATCTCATCCTAACTTCTTTGATTAGCAATCCAAGAAGTTAGTTGCCTCAAGTTTAGAGGTTTAGCTTGGAGTTTCGCTCTCGGGTGGATCGTCTACTACCTAGAGAAGGCCGAGGAGAACAAGGAGATCGTAAAGACGAAGGACAAGTTTCGATAGGTATAATCCCTAAGCATAGTAGTTTAGAATAACTATATGTTTGGTTAGTTATCGTTTAGCTTCGATTTAAGCGGTTAGTCGATGTTCGTTCTTTAAACATGATCGTTTTTGAAAATTCCGCCTCCCCACAAGTACTGGGGTGAAGTACATCGACTTACAATAATAGAAACAGCTGCCTGAGCAGTAGGTACAATCACAGTCCTTGCAGCAGGAGGGACATCATCGGCTCTCAGAGCTCGGCTAGCCTCAACTAACAATCCAACCATCTGTCGCAAGTCCTGAATACTCGACTCCAGCTTAGCCATCCGTCCTGGAGAAGGCGGATCACTCTGTCCCTGAGGGGTAGGCGTACCGCCCTGATCTGTCCTCGTCTCAAATGAGCCTACTCTAATCTCATCCCCGGAAGCAGCCCTCTGGCCCTCGTAGTCTCCGGCGGCATAGTGTCTGGAGATGAAAACAGGATTGATAGGAACATTGCGATCAAATAAAAGGATTTCCGGAATCAAGGAAGGAAATACAAGCAAATATATATCCTAAGGTTACTTAGGCGGAGTACCGTATCGTAAGTATGCCGCGAAACATACACACGCTACGTCACTCTGCTTAAGTCACCTACTCCATCTACCAAACGTCATCCTACACTCAGAAAGGTAAAACTTAACGCTCTGATACCAACTTTGTCATGACCCGAAGGTACGGAACGTGGCTGGCACTCAAAATTACGAAACGTCTCAAGGCGTATGTAATCTAAGTAAGCCAAAGCCCAGAAATCAAAACCGTGTAAAGAAATAGAGTGAAGGAAAAATTGTTTTAAAGCAAGTGTTTTTAACAAATAAGTGTCATTAAACATTTAAAAACAACATCATATTTTCCCGAAAATTTCGGCAGAGTCTCCTTTGTAAATACTGGCCCCCAAACGGGTACAACACATGAAAATACATATAAATGATGAAATAAGGCATCCCCAAGCGGGAGCTAGCTCTTCACCAATGGCGGAATCACAACCGCAAGCAATATTTATCAAAAGTGCACAATAAACATCTGAAAGTAAGAAATAAGAAGATACCACGCCGGCTCAAGTGAGCATCGACACTAAACACCACAAATATAAGTCTCACGAGTCTCACTGTCTAGTCAAATATACAAGGGTAGATGGAGTATACTAGATACAAACTAATGTACATGGTGGGGGCAAAAGAAAGTCCTCCAAAACCCACCTATGAGCGAAGCTGCCAAACGATGCAATGAAGCAAAAGAGGAAGTACGCCCGTCGCTACTGCGCTGACGGGACAGACCTGCAAGATACCGTGGCACAACGGGGGTGAGTTGCCAACTCATGAATAGTAAGTAACATCATACAGATAATCGCAGGTATGCACGAACAACGATAATCTATAACATGCAATCTGATGGCATAAATATGGCAATATGAATATGCAACAATCATGATCAAGGTACATCATCAGGGACTACAACTACATGAACAATGCATATCAAATAACTACTGAGTATGGGATAAAACATATCATCATCAATGAATCATCATCGTGGAAAGTCCGGTGTCCATCAACGACACTCCAAATCCCAATACCTCAGGCGCCGTCACTCTGATCGGCACTTATATTTGTAAATCTCATGGAACCTGAGTGCCCAACATCGACACTCGAAACATCATGAAAACCCGTGTCCATCAACGGCACGTAAATACTCATCTCTCAGGCGCCGCATACCCAGATCGGCCCTCAAAATATCTCATATCATAACTCCCAAACGGTATCCTCCGGATATCCGTCGGGTTCTATACTATCACCGGTAGGTAGTGCTCCCTCTGCCAGGCTCATTGTCTACACCACAAAAATCATTTCTTGCCCCGGGGTACCATACCGGGTCCACCATGTACCCGCAGACGGTGCCTACCGCTCCTTGAATCTGGTTTCTAACACAAGTCTCAGAACCGAGAAAACTCATGGTGGACGCACCGAAATATCATAACAAGAGAAATCGGGTTTTCAAAACAATGCATACTTTCTTGAAATATCCCCACAGTTCTCAAATCCATAAATCACATGAAATCCATATCTCAATGCGTAAATCCATGAAACATGATGTATGCAACATAGAACAGTAATATGCACATATCAAGGGAAAACCGCTCTTTTAAATGAATCCAGTTTTTAAATATATCATGCGGTTCCCAATTCCTCCAACGTCAATGCAACTTCATATAAAGGTGTATAAGTAGCTATAACAAGGTGTGTGTATATACATGTAAGTATGTATGCATGATGCGTTTCATATGTGCAATAGAACAAGAATCAACGTCTCAATATCAATAAAAATACAATACCGCATATGTTAGGTTGTGCGTGTCATGGCAAATACCAACGGTGTGTGTGTAGCATGCAATTTAGTGCTTGTGCAACATGAACTGTCAGTAATGGTGCAGCGTCCAATGGGTACTAAGTCAAGGCACAACAAGTAATGGTATGCAATGATGCTCATGCACAATCGACTCATATGCATATAACATGTGACTATATATCATATCTAGCCCTGACGCTTAATGCCTTACGGGCGATATCCCCGTAGATGTTAAATCTACTCACTCGGACGCCTCGGCTAATCTGATCCGATTTTAGCTCTGCCATTTCCACGCCACATCCGACGCCTCCGCACCCGATCATAGAAACGTACACAACTAAATAAGAGAATAAATATATAAATAGTCGCGGACACAACAATACAAGTCAACCACGCGCACTAACTAAACGCGCATGCACTTGGTGCACAAAACGTGCTCGCGACAATGCCACAAATCACCACTAGGGTCGCAATACGTGAAAACCACTAATCCTAGTACCCACTCGTACCAATTTTGCATTCACAACACACTAAAAATATTGGAAATAGGTTGTATATCATCAAAACCCCAAACTTAACTAAAATCGATTTATTCCAAAAAACCTTGTACGTATCAATTAACCGTTTTAGTACAAAACTAGTGGCCACAATAATTACTTAATAACTTAATTAAGCCACACAAAGCCTAACTAAATTTTAATTTCATCTAATTACACACTAATTAAAAACCTATTTTGCAAAATAGCTTAATTTGGACAATTTAAAAGTAACAATTTGTAATATAGCAACTAGCTTAGATTTTGCATATCTTAAGATGTTAAACTATACATTGCAATCTTAATGATGTGAATAAAACCCTAACTTGAATTCAACCCTTCTCTTGAAAATTTAAATCTTGACATAAAAACCATAATTAAACACCTAATTAGACTAGATTGAATTAATTAATCGACAATTAACCAATGGGTTAGGATTTATACCTCACAATTTTTTGTAGATCTCACATGCAACTTTAGCCTCCAAAATGGTTCTCTTGCTCTAAGATCCTTGCTAGTTTGGCAAAAGAAAAAATGGGTATAGGTTTAATTTCAATTTAGTGGGAATTTGGAAGGATTTTTGAGGCAAAAATGATGAATTTTTGATGTGAGAATGAGGTGGAGAAAGTTGGTGCTGCTCATGGGGGAGGCTCGGCCAAGACCAGGGAGTGAGGAGAGAGAGTGAGGTGAGGAAAAATACCAAGTATAGAAAAGCCCATGCCTCAATTATTAATCCCCATGCCTCTTTCTTTAATCCTTTCATTTTATTTCTTATTCTTTTCTCTAATTGAAGTGGGAGTTTGGGGAGGGGGCTGCTGGTGTGGGCTCGGCCAACAAGGTGAGAAGGGAAGTGTGTGTGTGTGTGGGTGAGAGGGAAGCCAAGTCACAAGCAAGCAAACCCTAAGTCAACATGACCATCTATTTATTTATTTCCTTTATTTTTTAGCCTTTATCTTAGAAATATCTAGAACCTTTGAGAGAAAAATTAGAAAGATAGAACATGTTACAAAATATGTTTTAAGTTGTCATGGTACACTAAACTTGTATTAACCCATTCTAATTTGTAATTATCACCAATTAAATGTATTAGTGAAAGTTTAAAATAATATTAAAAATAATTAATTGAGGATAATATTTAAGTAAACTAACAATTTTATAAGCGACTAATCGAATATCAATACTAGCCATTACATAGCTAGAATATGTATATTTAAGTCTATGTGGCAAAATAATTATATCTTGATTTTTACGGAAAACACCAGTTATTTTACCGATTATCGGAAATTTCACCTAAATGATTTTTCAGAACATTACAATGGACCATGGTGGGGGTTGCCTTACACAAGTTGGCACACACAAATGATGATTTGTGCAAGTAGTAGGCACACATGGGGGACATGAAGGATTAATGCAAAAAGTTGTGATGTGATATAAAGCTAAATGTTTCCCTCAAAATCCCTGAATGCAGATCAGGTTCATATAGACAAATCAAACAGCACCAGTGGAATTGCCGAGAGAAAACTAGACAACCACACCAACACGAGACAAATTTCTCGGATTAAGCCCGGCGACTTCCCTCTTAAACCCGGCACCACCGGTCCCCCCAGCTCCATTCGTCCCCAATTTTCTTCTGTCCATCCCTTGCTGTCACATCATCTTATTTTTATTGCTTGTTTAATCTTATTTTGGGCCTATAAATTCATATCAGCGAGCAAGGGAAAGGGGACTCATAGACCATACTTTATATACTTTTGGACTTGGATACTTCATTTTTTCATTTTGTTCTTGTACATAGCTAGTTCACCTTGAGTTCTTTGCCTTCTCTTGATCTTGCAACTTCTTCATTGAGCTTGCAAGTTTAAGTTTTGGTTATTGAACTCATGGTTTGTATCATCAATTGAAGTTAATAAAGCTTTAATTTTGCACTTGGGTTCTTAGTATTTATCTCTTTTACTTACTTGCAATTTATTTCTTGCCATTTACTTACTTGCAATGTTGTTCTATTCTTTTCTTTTATCATCTCATTTGCTCTTTCTTTTTGTTGTTTTAATGTTTTGTAAATAATTGTGTTGTTAAGAAAAAGAATGGTATTGTAAGTTAAGGTTTTCTTTGCTCATTTCCTTTGCCCGATATTTTCCAATTGAACTCCGCCCAAACCTTATGCGAGCGCTCCGTTAGGCACTTTACTCTACCAAGGTATCGGTGATCCCTAACCGTGACTGGTTGCGTTCGGTTTGGCCGGAGGCGAAAGTCAAGAGACAAGAACGGATGGACAAGGGTCAATAAGCCGGGTTTCACAAATACCGTGCTTAAGCACCCTAATCTACGTTGTTGCCGATTGCTCTAGCTTCAATGGTCAAGCTCGGATCAAAGGATTGCGTATGGATTTCCCTAACTTACACTAACTTATCTATTCCTAACAACTTATACTTTGCATATACAACACATAGGTTAGAATCGAACTGCTCCGAACCTTGCATTAACTCGTCATAACAAGAACGCAAAACGCACTGTCTCCCTGCGGACGACCCGTACTCATCGCGGCTAGCTACACGCAACACCGTCTTGATTGCGGTTAACTTTAAATTCTTTGTAAAACGAAATGCGAAATCTTCTAACAATCAAGTATCCGCTACTCCTCGGAAGATTTTTTCACTAAAACAATCAATGCTATAAACCAAGTAGGTGTCTAGAACGGTGTTAGCGGAGCTGCGCCTCCAGAGAAAAGAGGTTATGTAATTAAGGAACTTCGCAAAAGCGTTAGAAAACCTTCCTCGAAGTACCAACACCAGCCTGGACGAAAGGTTAAGCATGAATTGTTGGGTGAGATTAATCCTGACTAATTCTTCTTTTATGGTTTGAGGAAGGATTCGATAAATAGTGGGAGCCATCCTGTTTAGATAAACTAATAACCAATCTAAACTTGCAAGAGCATCATGCTAAGTGCTCTCTCTCTCTCTCTCTCTCTTGACTGCAGTGACGAAAATGACTGGGCTTAAGTTACTTTTAGCTAAAAAATTGATTGAGCCAAACTATTCTGATTGGCTAAGGAATGTCCAGATGGCCATTACCTTTGACAAGCTGGGCTACCTTCTTACTACTAAGTCCTCCGCCGTCCCAGGTCCAGATTACACCTTCGCGGATGTTGATATCCGTAAGACATGGGAAAAAGACAGCACAAGAGCCAAGTGCCTCGTGTTAGCCTCAATGGATTATGAACACCAGAGGCAGCACGAGAAGATGGACTTTGCTTCCATCTTCCTCCATACCAAAGATTTATATGGAGAGCAATCTCGTATCGCAAGATATGAGACCTCGAAGAAATTGTTTCAGGCGAGGTTGGCTGTCAGGTCATCTGTAGGGGACCACGTCCTTATGATGATTAGCTATATTAAAGAGCTCGCGGACCTAGACACCACGTTGGAGAACGAGTTATATACTGACTTGATTCTACAGTCGCTCCCCTCCACCTACATCCAGTTTATCTTGAATTTCAACATTCAAGGGAAGGAAGTTTCACTTCTAGAACTTCTCAACATGTTGAGAAGCTCAGTGGGCACCCTGAAGGAATCCAGGGAGACGCCCGCTCTGCTCATTGGGGAATCTTCCTCTTCTAGATCCAAGGCGAAAGCCAAGGGAGAGAAGAAGAAGGCTTCCACCAAGCCGATAGGCGGTGTCAGTAAGGTAGAGGGAAAGGACAGGGCAAAAGTTTCGGGGCTAATATTATTGTTAGTGATATATGCCCTAGAGGCTATTATTGTATCATACTGGTTTGTATATTACATATTGGAAGCTTGGGATATACACGGATATAGTAACAGTCTTGCTCGAAATTGTAGTATGCTGCCTGGTTTGTTTCTACCTCAATATGTGCATGTGTATCTTTTAGCATATCGCTTATACATATTAGTAGAGCCCTTAGGATCTTTGCTTGATTACCAGCGTTGTGATGGCAGTCACACTAGTGGGAGCTGGGTAGTTTATAAGCACATCCTTATACAGATCCCTAGTCATAGGATTATCGAGACGGGGCATCGATACTCCAGAGTAGACTAGTGTATACGCTTCTCATCCCAGCAGGGGAGATGGTCCGTCCCACAGCTATTAGTACGCTGTACTAGAGATAGTATGCAGGTGCTCATTGGGTTATGAGTACACTGGATAGGACTCGTAGGGAGCTGCTGGTGGGTATTATACCTATCGTCGGGTAGCAGTTCCCAGGTGACATGCGCACAACTTAGTTCGTCGATTTGACATTGCTACTTCGCCTCGAGTGTGTTCCCACTGTTCTTAGATTACTACCCTACCACAGCTCAAAGGAGTCGTGCAAACAGGTAGTAGTTGGGTGCAGTCCCGAAGCACTAGGAGGCAGTGGCGGTTAGATATGATTCGTCTCTCCTGGTATTGGGGGTTGATATCGTGTTTTGCTCGGAAAGCCATTACACAAAGTCCCTGGACAGGGTAAGCGAGGTTTACTGGTAGGTACTCCAGTAGTTTCTCAGGTGTTTTGGGCTACACTCCGGCATGACTTATTACACTATTAGGGGTCTGACGGTTACCACCCCCTAGGCCTGATATGCGATACTCTTAGACAAACAGACCAGAGTGTACGGAGATTGTCACAGATAAGCTCAGTAGGAGTTCAGATGAGTTTGCTCGTCAGCCTTCTTATCGACAGATACCTGGGTAGCCGTTACGTGCATCTAGTACCGCTGAAGGTTTGTAGTTAAACCCACTGCCAGCGTAGTGTCGAGTCTTTAGAGTCCCATACAGAGGGTTTCCCTGCATCGGGCAAAAGATGTAGAGGTCGTATGGTTTTACGAAAGGGTTCGATCAGGTACATGTACTTATGCATGGATGATGATTCAGACAGATAATACTATTGGATATAGTGCCCTCAAGTCAATTATTGAATCGCAGGAAAGCTATTGTGATGATTGAGGGAGGACCTATATGAGTAGAACAGTCTTACTCAAAATGATAGTATGCTATCTGGTTTGTCTTTATTATCAGGTACATGCATTATGTGGTATTACAGATCACTATTACATGTTGATAGAGCCCATAGGATTCTTGCTTGACTACCAGCATTATGATGGCGATCATATACGTGGGAGTTGGTTGGTCTATAAACAAATCCTTAAATGTCCATAGTCGAGGGAGTATCGAGACCGGGCATCGATAGTCCAGAGTAGACTAGTGTATACTTATCGAGACCCCGAAAAGGGGCGGTGGCTGGTCTCACCAGCCATTGGTGTCAGTTAGTCATCTAAGATAGTATACAGTTGCTTATTGGGTTATGAATACACTGGACAGACTCGCCGGGAACATGCTAGTGGGTACTATACCTATTGTCAAATAGCAGTTCCTAGGTGACATGAGTACAGGTTAGTCTGTCGACCTGAGATCATCATTTATCTCGTGTGAGTTCCAACTGTGCTTTGATTACTACCCTACCACGGCTCAAAGGAGCCGTGCAACCAGGTTTTAGTTGGGTACAGTCCCGAGCCATATGGAGGCAGTGAGTGGATCGTTGGGGATTCGTCTCTCCCGGTATTGGGGGTTGATGTCGCGTAGTGCACGGGTAGCCATCACCAGAAATCCTTGGCCAAGGTGGACGAGAATTACTGATTTGGATCAGTAGTTTCTTAGTGGGTGATGGGTTTCATACTGACACGAAATATAACGTTATTAGGGATATGACTTTATCCACCCCCTAGACTCGATATGTGATACTCTTAGACGAACAGACCGGACTGTATGGAGATTGTCACGGACATGCTCAGTAAGGGTTTGGATGGGTTTGCTCGCCGGCCTTCCTTTCGCTCAATACCTGGGTAGCCGTTACGTACAGCTAGTGCCGCTGACGTGCTTGTGGTTAAACCCACTGCCAGCGTATTGACGAGTCTTTAGAGTCCCACACAGAGTGTTTTCCTGGTTCAGGAGAAACCATGTAGTAGCTGTATTGGATACGTGCAAGGTTCCAATCGATTAATTGTACTATGTACCCAGACTTTCGATCGGACAGTTGATAATACCATCCCGCTTAGGTTTGAGCCGGATTATTAAATCTGATATTGATTTAATAATTTACATATATATTTCGATATGTATAATCTAGTATTATGTTCTTTGTATTATTCTATCTCTTCGGGTATTCGTATTTTGGTACGAATACAGGTATGTATATACAATAGAATGCAATCCGTATTTTTTACAGATAACATTCTAGAAGGTGGACACCTCATTTTGAGTTTGACCATTTATTCTAAATGGATAATGAGGTGGCATAGACTTGATGGGAGTAAGGTGAGGACCATGCTTGCATAGTGTGCACAAATGAATTATTAATTCATTTGTGCAAACTATTCAAGTATGGGTTGTATATTATATTAGAAAATTGGTTTTGATAAAACCATTCTTCACTTGGTTTTTCCTCACTTGGTCACTTGGAGACTTGTTGTAAAATGAAAAGAGATGGTTCATTTTTTCATGAGCTCTCTTTCTCCTCACCATTAGCTTCACTCTCTTCTTGCTTTCTTGAGTTCCCTCCACCTTCATCTTCCACCCCCTCTCAACCCTCTCATGTGTTGAGAATCATGAGAGGGGGTGAGATGTGATAGATAAACATTTGGAACACTCACTACATCCTAAGCTTTCTAGATTAGCAACCTAGAATCCCTAGTTGCTTCACTTGCTTTCGATGTGGAGTTAGAGCCATGAGCTACATCCCTCGGGTGGATCATCTTCGACGGAGGAAGACCGACGGCTAAGTTTGTTCGAGCATGCCTCAAGGAGCTAAGGAAGATGATGGAATACCGAAGGAATTGGTTCATTCGGTATAACATTTCTAAACCTAGTAGTTTAGCTCTTTGTATTTGCTAGTATAGGTTTATGGTTTCGATCTTGGAGCGGGTTTTGATTGCGCCGAAATTTTTAAACGCCAGTTTTTGTTCTTCATCGGCCACGGTAGATGGCCAGTGCGCCAGCAGAACCCAACATGGTATCAGAGCCACCCATAAACCAATACTAGCTAGTTTACACAAGGTTAGAATATCGACCGACCAATTTTTTCAAATCAAAATTCCATGTTGCCATGCTTACTGCCGATTTTAAAACTTGAACAAAAAATCTTTCTGGTTGTCTTAAAAATACATGCAGGCAATTTTAGGGCACCTCAAGAAATTTGTGCACGTGACCCCACTAAATGGCCGCGGAACCTCGGCATTATATGCACATTTGCCGCGGTTCCGCGGAGGATTTGTAGCCGTTGCGCTCCAAATTTCTTCTGGCACTCTCTGACATGGAAATTTGATTTTTGGGATATTTGGTTTTGGCCCCGATTTGTTTAAAGTTCTAGTTTGCATTTGGGGCCAATTACGGAAATGTTTAGTCGATCAAAATTTTAAGTGTGTGATTATCAGTACATGTGATGATATCTGCGACCGTGAATATTAATGAGTGGTTCAACCCGACTAGTTGCTATATGTTCAACTAGACGTGTTTGCGAACTTAATATCCACGTTGATATTCTGTGTTGTGCTGATTCTGTAGTTAGATTGTCGCGGTGGATAGCCTACGGTGCAATGATAGTTTTACAGTTCAGATTCATTTGTATATTTTTTTATTGCGGGGCGAGCGTCCGACATGTGGACAGCCGTCTCTGCCAGATTGTTTATTCTTTTATTGGGGCACGACCGGGTTGAGGTCGGTGTCGCCATTGTTTATATGCTTGTTTTCTGTACTAGGATTACCCCATGGTGGAGTGTACGAATAGCCGGGTTCTAGAGGGCAATGGGCCCGCATCTCATGGCATTGAGACGGAGGGGGCCTTACTCTAGAATTGGAGGGCTATTCGCCGCACTCGTAGGGGGTATAGGATGACCTACGGAGGGGTGCTCAAGTTACCGGATTCAATGAAGTGCTGGCTGGCCCTTTCACTTTGATGATTGGGGTTTCCTCACTTCTGGGATTGGCGGGTAACTTGCCGTGCTCGTAAGGGTCCAGGTTTTCATTGCACAGGCTATCCACACGACCGGAGAACATCGGGTTTTCATTTGCGGCTCAAAGGAAACCCGGGGCTACTAGATTATCCATTATTCTGTGATGCTTCTGTGATGTTGCTTATATCATGACTGGGATGAATGTTATATATATATATTTATATATACTAGTAGATGTTGTATATGTTTTGCACCCGTGCTAGTCCATCCCCCGCTATGCCGTTAGTTAAGTAACTTAACGGGTGATGATGGGGCCCAGTAGCGAATGCGGATGGCATATACGTACATTATATTTTCGTTCTTTTATCTGGCGTGATATGTTTAATTGATGGGACTACGTTGATTCTGATCAATGCAAGGATAAAATAAACCCTAACGCTGTTGTTGGAACCAAATTTTCAAAAAACTGTTATTACAAGATATTTCCTTTTGCTTTGCACAGTGATATTCGGTTATGAATATCCAGCACCTCATTCGACGAGGCAAGATCCGAGATCCCTTCACAGGGAGTGACCTCTTGGGCAAGAGTTTACACCATTGTAATAACTTCACTATAGTCGATTCTTTTACTTTGCATCTTGGTATTCAGTTAGGAATATCCTGCACCTCATTCGATGAAAAAAGAGCCGAGATCCTTTCACGTGGAGTGACCTCTTTAGCAAAAGTTTACGCCACTATATATTTGTAAAACGACTCGAGTTCCTTCAACGATATCAAGTTCATTCCGTTAAATGTTTTTCGCCAAAAACCAGCCGTAGCCCTCCGTCATTTCGGATAAGTAGTACCTAGTATTCGTGCTGCGTTTGTTGGCCTTTGTCAAGGCGTAGTGTACGGTAGCTAGATATTGTTTGTCTGTTGCATAGAGTTGCGATTATCTAGGACAGTCGTATAGCCTTGTTGGACTTTGTCAAGGGTTTGTACGGATGGGTCTAGATTAATCCAGGATAATGACGGGTTGAACTTGACTAGTGTTTTATGATTTGTTGGCCTTTGTCAAGGTCATAAACCGTTAGGGGTAAAAACCACATCGGGAGTTTCAAACATACAGGAAACTTTCCAGGCATGCGCATGACTTCTGGAGTGTGGTAACTTGAGTGGCTTCCATCAAGTTATCATGCGTTGATAGTTGGATCCCGATTCCCACTGATGAGTAGGTATTAATCCTCGGGTGATTTTAGATGATCCCGACTAATTCTCCTTTTAGGGTTTGAAGGAGAATTCAAGGAAACAGTGGGAGCCATTCTGATTAGATAAAGTGATTAACCAATCTAATCTAGGTTAGAGTACACGCTGAGTGTTTCTTTTCTCTCTCTCTCTTTGGCAGCGACCATAGCCTGACCTCAAACTAAAACTCATGAACCAAGTTAACCGAACCTTCTTAAAACATTTTGGCTATTGGATTGTCATTTAGTCGCATATATCATTGTCACCCATACATCCCCGTTGCATTTCTCCAGAACATTCCGTATCACTACGAAGATCCATATTTTTTGGATATTCCATCGTATAGTTACATATGAACTCGAAGGAACTTGTTCCAGTTCGAGGATGGATTCTGGTTCTGGAGAAATAGAATAGGATTATTCGGTTGTCTTTTCCCTTTACCTTCTCTCAGGTTGTGAGAGCTCCTGGTATTAGGAGAGTACACCTATTGTGCTTTTTGGATAGTCTTCTTCCAAACCTTAGGCTGGTGCTGAAGGGTAGGGAAGGAAGAAAACCAATTAGCCTAAATGTGGTGTACAGAAGGTAATAATTAAAGACATATAAAGGGATTAGAGTAAGGGCAAAGGAAATTGCGACTACTATCATTCACGACGAAAACACGTATATCTTTGCCACTCCTGCCTCCCCTTTTTCATTTCTTCATAACACTCCGTATCACTACGAAGATCCATATTGATTGGATATGCCATCGTATAGTTACTTACGAACTCGAAGGAACTTGTTCCAGTTCGAGGATGGTTTCCGGTTCAGGAGAAATAGAATAAGGATTATTCAGTTATCTTTTATCTTTACCTTCTCTAAGGTTGTGAAGGCTCCTGGTATTAGGAGAGTACACCTATTGCGCTTATTGGATAGTCTTCTTCCAAACCATAGGCAGGTGCCGAAAGGTAGGGTAGGAAGAAAACCAATTAGCCTAAATGTGGTGTACAGAAGGTAATAAGTAAAGACATATAAAGGGATTGGAGTGAGGGAAAGGAAGTATACGGTTACTGTCATGAATCTGGATAGTGGAAGAGGCATTACTAGGAATACCCGGCTACCCCTTCGAAACATTTTCATGTTTTAGTTTTACCGTGCACTGTTAATTGAAAACTGTTTTCCCAATTTGATTCTAACTCCAGGGTATGTATTTACCAGATTTGATTCTCACATTTGTATGGCGTTACGGATGCTGAGTGGGAGTAAGATATTGGGAATTGGGTGATTAGATCCTCTATATATCAGAATTCTTTGTAATTGGTGATATTTGAGGAAATCACCTGGGTTTTTCCTGACGGCAAATATTTGGTTTGAATATCCGTCGTTATGCACACATTTCAAACTGATATATCTGTACGTTTATTTTATAAAGTGAGATATAACCTTTTGAAATTATGTCTATGACATTTACCTATATCAGTTGATTGTTAGGTAAGGAGCATTTAACAGCGGTGTTATTCTTCTTAACCATAGTATAGTTTTCAACTTACGACGCACAGGGTTCGAGTTATTAAACCCGGTGGACTTATACAGAGTATTGTATGTTGTCCGGTGTCTATTAGGATATAGGGGTTGGTACTCGTACTATATTCTGTTTACTCATGACTTCTCTAGTTTTAGACAAGTATTTCATTGAAATACAGGGTCCAAGTTTTATGAAGTTATAGGTATAAGAATAATATAGAGAACTATATATTGCAAGTATCAGGATTCTTCAAGGTGATCGAAGATGTAGATACTTGTGTTTGTTATTCCGTTGTAAGTAATAGTTTTGAGAACTTGCTTCTCTTTCAGGTTACTCATACGTGGATGCATTCCTTGATGAGTAATGCTTCCTGGCCTTCTTCCATTTGGTTGATATGCACTGGAAACAGCTGCATGATTTTTGAATATGATTCCAATTATATTAGTGCATTTGTTTCTATATTGTATATATAGAATGAATTCATATCTTAACGATATTAAGGTATATGGAGTTGTCCGGCTTATGCTTAAAACCAGAATTCGGATAAACTCTAGGCATGTTTCAGTAATGGCAGTTTGTAGGTTATCCCGGGCTTTGATGAGGGTTAACATTCTACCATATGGAATATCAATAGTTATATTGTTCTTGACTCACCACAGTTTTAATAAAATGAATTTTTTTTCAGAAAACATTAGTGGGAGTATGGTAGAACTGGAAGTTATTCCAGAACCACAAACGACTACTGAAAATTTAATAGAACCTAAAGATTCAATTAGATTCGACAATCCATTAGCCACTCCGCAGATATGGTGGGTAACCTCAGGCACTCGAGAGGTACTTTGGTCTCCTCAAAGACCGTGACAAGGAGGTTTTTGATTACCTAAACTTGCCACTACTGCTGTTCTAGACTACGAGATCTGGCAGGAGGATGAGTATAACGCCGTTCTAAATCAGCTTTAGAAATGCACGTGTATATGACTCTGCTAGAGGGTTGTTGTAGTTAGTGGGAGCAGCGGAAGTATAGTGTGCAAGTAGCTTATGTCTATTTATAGACTAAAGCAGGTATAGCAGAGATAGATCATCTATTTTGGATGTGACAGTCATAGAGTTTGACTTCATCAAAATAACAGATGGATCCGGTAAGAAGGTAGTAGGGAGCGATGTCCTGGTAATTGGATGACATGCTCTTGATACGAAGTGCTATTCCTATACTACGATTGGTTATACTGTGGTTGTCACAAGGTGTTTCTCCAAATAGGATCTGGATAAAATATCAGGGTTTCTGGTCACTAGATCTATGGTTTTAGATCTAGATTTGGGAAGTGTCCCAATTTGGGTACCTGACACTATTCTAAAGTGTTTTAGAATGGATGACTCCTGGCGTGGTGGTGTACCCGCAGGTGATAGAGTCACCCTCTCTAAAGAGATGTCTTCTAGACTGATGAGGAGAGGGATTTGCATGATTGACATATCACTTGCTTATGTAATTGAGTCAATCATGAAATGTCAAGTACCACACCAGATTTTGCTTTTGCACCGGCTGCGATAAGCATATTTTAATCCAATCCTGGAGAAACGTTGGGAAGCGGTTATGAACATAAGTGGCTGTTCTTAGTATATGGTAACGGCAGCCCCTTCGGGAGGCGGTTATCATTTTAGTCTTCCAAGGTGACCTGGATGACAGAGTGACTATGAGAGTTATAGTTTTCCCTCTTTTGAGGAGCAGTATGTTAGACAGGTGGTCCAAGCGGAAACTGAGGAAGGCATGGCGCAGGATACTGATTAAATTCAATGGAAGATAAAGTCTAAGAAGTTTGTTGGATTTGGAGTTCATTTGTGAATTAGGTCCCAACAGATATCCAGACAAATTCTAAGACAGGTATCACTCATTTCGGGAGATGGTATTTCTCTGCGAAGTTGAGATATAGAGAGATGAAGAAAGAAACACTGAAGCGGATCCACTCACTGAGGCTATTTCTTGAACGCAATAGTTTCGCAAAGGGCTTTGCGAGACTGATTAGTAGAGAAGTAGGTGTTCGGTATCACACGGGCTGTGAGTATGCGACACCGCAAAAATTATCCTTAAGTGCAAGTGGGAGATTATTGGATATAGTGCCCTCAAGTCAATTATTGAATCGCAGGCAAACGATTGTGATGATTGAGGGAGAATTTATACGGGTAGAACAGTCTTACTCAAAATGATAGTATGCTATCTGGTTTTTCT
Source organism: Agapanthus africanus (assembly GCA_030015575.1). Taxonomy (NCBI): domain Eukaryota; kingdom Viridiplantae; phylum Streptophyta; class Magnoliopsida; order Asparagales; family Amaryllidaceae; genus Agapanthus; species Agapanthus africanus. The sequence continues at coordinate 171,865,465 of JASDDO010000031.1, read as the reverse complement.
TTATCATCATGTACATGCATTACATGGTATTACAGATCACTATTACATGTTGATAGAGCCTATAGGATTCTTGCTTGACTACTAGTATTATGATGACGATCATATACGTGGGAGCTGGTTGGTCTATAAGCACATCCTTAAATGTCCCTAGTCGAGGGAGTATCGAGACTGGGCATCGATACTCCGGAGTAGACAAGTGTATACTTATCGAGACCGTGACGAGGGGTGCTGGCCGGTCTCACAAGCCATTGGTATCAGTTAGTCACCTAAGATAATATACAGGTGCTCATTGGGTTATGAGTATACTGGACGGACTCGCCGGGAACATGCTAGTTGGTATTATATCTATTGTCAGATAGCAGTTCCCAAGTGACATGAGTACAGGTTAGTCTGTCGACCTGAGATCGTCATTTGTCTCGTGTGAGTTCCCACCGTGCTTTGATTACTACCCTACCACGGCTCAAAGGATTCGTGCAAACAGGTTTTAGTTAGGTACAGTCCGGAGCCACATGGAGGCAGTGAGTGGATCGTCGGGGATTCGTCTCTCCCGGTATTGGGGGTTGATGTCGCATAGTGCACGGTGACCATCACCAGAAATCCTTGGCCAAAGTGGACGGGAATTTTTGATTTGGATCAGTAGTTTCTTAATGGGTGATGGGCTTCATACCGACACGAAATATCGCGTTATTAGGGGTCTGACTTTATCCACCCCCCTAGACACGATATGCGATACTCTTAGACGAACAGACCGGACTGTATGGAGATTGTCACGGACAGGCTCAGTAGGGGTTTGGATGAGTTTGCTTGTCGGCCTTCCTTTCGCTCAATACCTGGGTAGCCGTTATGTACAGCTAGTGCCACTGACGTGCTTGTAGTTAAACCCACCGCCAGCGTATTGACGAGTCTTTAGAGTCCCACACAGAGGGTTTCCCTGGTTCAGGCGAAACGATGTAGTATCCATATTGGATACGTGCAGGGTTTCGATCGATTTATTGTACTATGTACCCGGACTTTCGATCGGACAGTTGATAATACTAGCCGGCTCAGGTTTGAGCCGGATTATTAAATCAGGTATTGATTTAATAATTTACGTATATATATTTCGATATGTATATTCTAGTATTATGTTCTTTGTGTTATTCTTTCTCTTCGGGTATTCGTATTTCGGTACGAATACAGGTATGTATATACAGTAGAATGGAATCCGTATTTTTTACAGATAACTTTCTAGAAGGTGGACACCTCATTTTGGGTTTGACCATTTATTCTAAATGGATAATGAGGTGGCATATACTTGATGGGAGTATGGTGAGGACCATGCTTGCATAGTGTTCACAAATGAATTAATAATTCATTTATGCATAATATTCATGTATGGGTTGTATATTATATTGGGAAATTGGTTTTGATAAAACCATTCTTCACTTGGTTTTTCCTCACTTGGTCACTTGGAGACTTGTTGTAAAATGAAAAGAGATGGTTCATTTTTTCATGAGCTCTCTTTCTCCTCACCATTATATTCACTCTCTTCTTGCTTTCTTGAGTTCCTTCCACCTTCATCTTCCACCTCCTCTCAACCCTCTCATGTGTTGAGAATAATGAGAGGAGGTGAGATGAGATAGATAAACATTTGAAACACACTACATCCTAGGCTTTCTAGATTAGCAACCTAGAATCCCTAGTTGCTTCACTTGCTTTCGATGTGGAGCTAGAGCCATGAGCTACATCTTTCGGGTGGATCATCTTCGACAGAGGAAGACCGGCGGCCAAGGTTGTTCGAGCATGCCTCAAGGAGCTAATGAAGATGATGGAAGACCGAAGGACTTTGTTCATTCGGTATAACATTTCTAAACCTAGTAGTTTAGCTTTTTGTATTTGCTAGTCTAGGTTTATGGTTTTGATCTTAGAGCGGGTTTTGTTTGCGCCAAAATTTTTAAACGCCAGTTTTTGTTCCGCATCAGCCACGGTAGATGGCCAGTGCGCTGGAAGAACCCACCAAATACTAGTGGGCTTTGGTTTAAGCCGGATCCTCGTATTATATTGTTGGATTATTTTCGTCTCTTTGTATTCGTATTTTTCGGAATTCGGATACAGGTATGTATATACGGTTGAGGGGCATTCTTATAATTTACTCAAGATTGCTTCTAGAAGAAGACACCTCATTTGGGTTTTAATCTTTTGATTAAATGTTTAATGAGGTGGAGGAAATGAGGTGGAGATTTACATTAAATGAGGCATGGCTACTTGGTGACTCATGGGGGTGACTCATTAAGTGATAATTGAAGCATACTATATATTTTGCAAGAATGCTAGATATTTTGCAAACATGCTTGATATTTAGGGATTGCATTATTGTATGATTTATTATTCATCACAAATGAGAGCCGTCTCATTCTAATGTTCTTGCTTCACTCCCTTTTCCTCAAGCTCCCCTTCTTTTTCCTCATACCCTTCATGTCTCATGTGTTGAGAAACGTAGGGTATTTAGAGACAAAGTAATCCATCTACACTCTCTACATCATGTAGGACATCTAGTTTAGCGAACTAGGTTCCTTAGTTACCTCGGATTTGAGGTTGGAGCTCGGACTATAGAATCTCGGGTGGATCGTCTTTGACTTGAGGAGATCGACGAGGAGGCCCAATCCGTATACGATCCGAGGAGCTTATGAAGAGGAGGATGACTACAAGAAGACCTGAAGGACATGATGCTGTGAGGTATAACATTCTTTCCAAGTAGTTAACCTCATACAGTTTTGCTAGTTAGGGTTTAGTATCGATCCTGGAGTTCAAGTCGTTGTTGCGAAGCCCGTAAAAATCATTTTTTGCGTATTCCGCCTCCCCGCGAACCCGCGGGTGCGCGACATCAACTTACAGTGGTATCAGAGCCTACTAAATCTTAACTAACAGTTTAGACAACGTGTAAAACAACGAAACCGAAATAACTCCGAAACATCGAAACATAGATCCAAGTTTCTGTCAAAATTTTCATTGGCTCTAAATTTTTTTTAAACAATTGCAGAGTGTTCCTTTGGTTGTGAGATGAACACAGAACAAAAATGAGGCAATTCCACCATACTATGGCCGGCCAAAGTGCTAAAATGACCGGCATCACCGGTTGAAGTATGGAGATTTGTCTTGGGTTTTGTTCTGTATTCTTGTCCCTTAGATTTAAGGTTTATGGTGGTGTTTGATTTTGCCAAGTTTGCATATACTGTTATCTTTCTGTTATGGCAATACAGAGTATTTCGAAGTCGCAGTTTAAACGTCATTTAACATGTTTCAGTTGTTATATGTGTTCATAAACTTCCGCTAATTGCTATACGTCGATTAGTTGGGGTTGCACATATCTGTGTTGCTGTTGTGGTGTGTGTATGGAATATTGAATCGTCGATGATGAATAGCTGGGGGATGTGAGAAGAGAGTTTTCTTTCTTTCATTCGATGTAATTGTAAAGTGATGTAATATTATTTTGCGGGGCACATCCGGGTTGTAGACACCGTTGTATTATTTCTTTAACTATTTTCTGCTCCTAGGATAGACCCAAGGTGGGGTGCATAAACTACCGGGTTATTTGAAGTGCCGAGTGGCCTACTCATTTTATTGAGGGAAGTTGCTTCACTTCGGAAATTCGGCGGGTAGTTTGCCGCACCCGTAGAGGTCTAGGGTGGGGTTTGGCTATTCATCACGACCGTGGAATCCGTCTTTCGTTACTAGCTTAAACGAAACGCGGAATTTCTAGTATATTCAATATGTTCATCTGTGATCTGGAATGCCTATTATTGCGTGAGACGAATGGATATTATATATATGCTATATAGTAGACGTTGTTTATGTTTTGCACCCGCGCTAGTCCAGCCCCCGCTCTGGCGTTAGTTAAGTAACCTAACGGTGTTAGACGGGGACCAGAGGCGAATGAGGATGGCATAAGCGTACGTGGTATTTTCGTTTATTTCTGCAATGGTAGGTGTAAATGATGGGGCTGCATTATATGTTTAATGCAAAGCAAACAAACCAAAGCTAAATCGTTGGAACAATTTCAAAAACCACTCGGTTTTTTTTAAAAAAGTAACTTTTAAATGCGGAGCTTAAACCACTCCTTTAAAATCTATCACGGTTCCTTCGATTATATCAATTTCATTACGTTCACGGTTTCTCCAAAACCATTCGTTTCCCTCCGTCATTTCAGATGGATATTCAGTAGTATTCAAGTTATGTATTTTGACCTGCGCCAATGCATAATGATTGGTAGCTACTGAATATTCATCTGTTGCATAGATAAATGCGTTGGTTTGGGACAGTCGTACTACTATTTTGTCCTTCGTCAAGGGTATGTACGAGTGGGTTCAAATTAACCTGGATAATGACGGGTAGAACTTGACTTGCGACTTATGATATGTTGGCCTTCGTCAAGGTCATAAGAGTTTGGGGCAAAAATCCACATCGGGAGTTTTTAAAGAAACTGAAACTTGCTAGTGTTGCATACCGTTTGGAGTGTGATAATTTTGGTAGGATTCCTTCAAGGTTATCACACAATGATATTTGGATCTCGATCCTACTGTGAGTATCCGCTACTCCTCGGGAGTTTTTTTTCCACTAAAACAATAAATGCTATAAACCAAGTAGGTGTCTAGAACGGTGTTAGCGGGGCTACGCCTCTAGGGAAAAGAAGTTATGTAATTAATGAACTTCGCAAAAGCGCTGGAAAAGCTCTCTCGAAATACCAACACCAGCCTGGCTGAAAGGTTAAGTAAGTATTGTAGGGTGAGATTAATCCTGACTAATTCTTCTTTTATGGTTTGAGGAAGGATTCGAGATACAGTGGGAGCCATCCTGTTTAGATAAACTAAAAAACAATATAAACTTACAAGAGTATTGTTGGGGTAAAAATTTACATCCCGGTTGACCGAGTCAAAATCAAGGTCAACCCCAAGCCAGGTGGGCCCAAGCCCAGGTCAAGTGGGACAATGCCCGGAAGAGAGCCCGAACATGAAGCAGCCGGCCTTCCCCCATGCCAAAATAAAATTTTTGTAATAAATAATTTTGTTGTATTTCTTTTATTTTATTTTATGAATAAATGTAAGAAAATGGGCATAAAGCCAAATTTTTGTAAAGCCCATGGCTTATGTGCAAAAAGAAATAGCACATGAGCCATGAGATAGGAAAAATGTCATTTTGTGAAGCCCAAGGGGCTATGTGTAAAGTGTATAGCCTATAAAGGCAAGGATAATGAAAATATCCCAAAAACTTTTTCTCTCTCCAAAAAAAAATTAGATCTGAGATCTTTCTCGTTCCTCTGGGTTCTAAAACCTTCTTCTTTCTTTTGAATTAAATCAAGAGTTTTACTCTTCATTTTATAAAACTAAATAGTTTTTCACCACAAAACCCATAAAGGGGAACTTGGATCTACCATTAGATCTCAAAAATAAGAGATTTTTAAAATCTCACATCTCTTGATCTTTAAGATCCTTCCAACAGAGGAGGAAGAAGGAGGCCCATCTCCGAAAACCCCATTTTTGGGAAGACCCAGGGCTCCAAAGAAGAACCCCTTTCATCAACTCCAAAACATCTTAGGAGTTTAACTCCACCCTAAATCCTCTTTCGGGATTTTAAATCCCATTTCTGGGGCTAAAAATCCCCTCTTTCGCACCGGCGCCGAAGCGCCCGAGCGCCTTGCGCTCAAGCGCCCAGCGCCCACGTGCCGACACGTGGCATGCTTGCGCTCGAGCGCCCAGCGCCCATATGCCGACATGTGGCACGCTAGCGCTCGAGCGCCCAGCACCCACGTACCGACACCTGGAGCGCCCAGCGCCCGAGCGCCCACTTGCCGACATGTGGCACGCTCGTGCTTGAGCGCACAGCGCTCAAGCACCCAGCACTCAAGCACCCAGCGCCCAAGCACTAAGCGCCCACGTGCCGACACGTAGCGCGCTAGCGCTCGAGCGCCTCCAAAACTCTGCGTGGCTCCCGATATATCCAAGCCCCCTCCAAAACAAAATACACATACACTGCACATTGAGTTCGTATGACCAGTTTAACCCGTCAATCGGAGGTTCCCTCGATCCAAAGGCGAGGGGTAATTAACGGAAGCATAGTCCGCGGCTGCCGGAGATTCGGATCCCCAAAATCAATAGACCCCAACCTACCCTAGGCAGGGGGAATCTGTAGTATGCCTGACAAGCGCACGCGTATTCTCATCTCAATGGGGTGACAAAAAACACCCTACAGATTCTGGCACGCCCGGTGGGACCTTTCTCTCCTCCCATATTTTGGGTTAAACGTTCATACAAACTCAATCAATATACATATCGATTGCCTATACTGAAATGATGTTTTTTTCCGTGCAGCAATCAACTTTCCAACGATAATGTCTCCCAAGACGAATTCAGCTTCCAACGTGACCCCGACCTCGTACATGGTCAAGATCAATGCTCGTGTGGTTCTCCCCGCAAGCCTCAGTCGACAGTGGGAGGAACTGCCCCCGCCAGTTTGGTTCCGTCATCATCTACCCTGCTAGAAGCGCTCATCTGGCAGAAATCCCGGCGAAACAGGCTGCCATGCCGGTCTCAAGGGGCAAGAGGCCGAATGTTGTGATCGCTAAGGCACCACAATCGAAACTTAAGATGGTGTCTGAACGATTCCCTGGCGCTCCAGCTGGGGGCAAGACTTTCGGTACGAAGAGCAACATCAAACGTTGCGGACGAGCTCAGGCGATGACTCCAACAAATGCACGATCGAGCGTCTCCTCTGGCCTCTCTATCAATCGATCTACGGCATTTTCTCGAAGAGCCGAAGTCTGCTAAGTGCTTAAAACAGAAAAGTTAAGGCAGAAGCAACTCAGGTATCGAGCCAACAAGAGGGCCAGGACCCCCGCCAGGTGGAGTCGTATGAGATTCCAAGAGCAGAGTCATCCTGCGACATCGACTGAATCGGCCGTAAAAATCAGCAATTCCTTCGAACCTCTGAAGTGGGTTCAGAAAAATGCCATGACCGCCAGAATCAAGAAGACAGCGGTCCGAACGTCGCTACAAAGAGACGTGTCCCGGCCCCAACAGAAAAAGTATGACACTGTCTCTTCAAGAGTCTATCAGGCGCTCTTTGCTGCACGAAAGCAGCGGGGCAAACCCAGAAAAGAAGCGCCAGCACCATTCAAGAACCTGGTCAGGCCAGCCGCCGATAATAAAAAGATGGCTGGATATATTATCCATACGGTCTATATGGAGGGAGGGCGTCCCAACGACAACCTTCGCAGCAAAAGCAAGGATGGGGCCACCATATCCCAAGCCCAATCTGGCTTGAATGTGGTTGCCGCTGCCTAAGAACAGCCACCTTCGCTGGATGAAGAAAATCCTCTCGATGAGGATGATAGGCAGAAAGACCCCTCGGTACATGCAGATTCAAGCTCGGACAGCGAGGAATTGCCGACTTTCCGCCCCAGGACCGCGGAGCAAGTGCTGCTTCAAGAGCTTCGGAAACATCTCAAGAGCAAAGATAAAGAGATGACCAAGCTCTATTCGAAAATTGACGACCTAACAAATGTTGTGATGCAGCTTACGGCTCAAATCGCTCGAGTGCCTCCCAATCAAGCACAAGTCGCTACTCATCAGCCGGGTGATGACAATCCGAAGCAGCCAATGCATGTTCCTTTGGGTCCAAGGTTGGTCGAGCAACACGAAAGCCGGCCACATTCCGCTTCTGTGGACGCTTTGGCCCCAGATAGCACTATCCCGCTAACACAAGATCGGATAATGGATTTGGTCACCAGCAAAGTTAAAACATTGGTGGCTAAAGCTGAAGCTCAGAAAGAAATTGGCAGTAGTGGGTGTCCATATCCCGCACAGTACAATCTGATCGGGTTCCCGAGCGGCTACGTCATTCCTAAGTTCGGAAGATTTGACGGGACGGGAAATGCAAATCAGCACGTCGCCCACTTTAAAGCATCGTGCGAAAATACATGGGGAAATGATGCACTCCTTCTTCATCAGTTTGTCAACAGCCTGACCGGTGTCGCTTTCGACTGGTACGCGAGTATCCTAGAAGGGTCTGTTATTACCTTTGCCTAAATGGAGTCTCTGTTTCGGCAAAGGTTCATGAGTGTCAGTGATAAAATCTCTATTGCTGACCTTGTGAGGACCAAGCCGGGGAAGAATGAAAGCAACACCGACTTTATCGCCCGATGGCATAATCTCACGGTCAAGTGCGAACAGCCGCTGGAGCAGGACCAGTCTGTCAGCCTTCTCATTAGGAACCTCAGCAATTAGATGGTCCCATTCTTATGTACAGCAGGCCTCAGGATGTTTCAAGAGCTAACCAAGAAAGTCCAAATGCTGGAACGCTCGAAGCAAGAGTCTACCCCGGACTCTCAGAGAGACAAGACTTGGAAAAGCAAGCGGGACGACAACCGTAGAAGCGGGAGTTCCAGCAGTACCATTGTCTTCAATGCGTCCGACAATGAAGAAAAGCGAAGGGCGGGCGAGTCCAAAACCAACTGGTCTCGAAAGCCAGTGCTGGGAGGAGAAGGGCCTTCCCTAGAGGAGAAAAAGAACAAGGTTTACACTTTCAGAAGGGACAAGGTCTGGAAGATATTTAAAGATGCCTTGAACAACGGTCTACAATTGACGGAGTCGAAAAGACCTCAAGAAGAAAAAATGACCGACAATCCCCTGTATTGCCCGTACCACCGAGTAGTGAGCCATGCGATCGAGGATTACTATATCTTCAAGGACTGGGTCGAGAAGCAGTACAAGGCTGGAGAGATCGAGCTGTCCAAAAGTGTGTTGGTGAACAATCAAGTTGCAACCATCAACTTTATACAGACAGAAGCTGAAACCTTCTGGGAGCAGATAGCCGGACCCGCTGCCCTGAGAAATGAAACGGACTCATCGCGGCCTCCATGGAGTACGCACATATCTAATAAGACGAAGAAGATGATAAAGCTATTTTGGAAAGAGCCCAGGACAGAATGGGAAGAACAGAAGAAGCCTACCTTTCCAGCTGCCAATGCGGCTCCATCAGGCTCAAAATCCAAAAAGCTCAAGAAAAAGAAAAGTGCAGCTCGGCGCAAAAAGGAGTCTGCAGGGAGATCGACCATTCAAAAATATATCGATTCCCTCGAAGAATATGAACAGAAGGAAAAAACTCTGATTCAATTGAAGGAGTTCCTCCCTGTACGAGCGGCTGAAATTCTGGAGGAGTTAGAAGAAGACTCCAATGAAGAGATCCCAGTAGTGACCTGCTACGCCATCCATCTTGGTAGCGACTCTGAGGAGGAGCTCTGTTTTCCCGAAGAGGACGAGGAGCTCGCCACAAAGACCAGCCAAATCCAGCTTAGAAGCGGCAGGGCTCTATCGCCAAATCAGGGCAACGCCCCAAAAGGGAAGGAAAAACAAGTCGCTAATGAAGAAGATGACAGGGAACTTGCTCATGAAGATTCGAGTCCTTCCCCGTAGACTATAATATCTTGGCTCACCTCCGAAAGCTTCCGTCTCTCCTTAGCATCTACGATGCCTTGGTTCTATCTCAAGAGGTTAGAGATGTTCTCATTCATGCTCTACAAAACCCTGAGCGGTATCAGGCTCGCTTTGCAGAAATTAATATGAAAGAAGCTCAATACACATTGCAAGCTGTCGCAGTCACGTTTAAGAATGACAACTTGCTACTGGGAACGGCTGAGCATAATCGGCTGCTTTACGTGAACGGGTACAGCGACGGAGATCGGATTAATCGCATGTTGATTGATCCGGGGTCCTCAGTGAACATCATGAACTTGCGGACACTGAAGAGTTCGTCAATGGACATCCGACACCTGTCAAGGGAAAGGTTTGTCATTCAAGGCTTCAATTAAAACTGCCAGCAAGTTCTGGGGTCTATAGCTTTGCCAATCAAATTCGGGGATCTGCAAACTGAAGCTAAGATATATGTGATCGACGCCGACATGTCTTATAAGATTCTCTTGGGACGGCCGTGGCTCCATGATTACGGCATCGTTCCGTCAACTCTCCATCAATGCATGAAGTATACTAAAAATGGTGAAGAAAGACGCATTGACGGAGACATCCAGCCGTTCGGTGTGCATGAAGTCCGATATGAAGATTCTCGGTACTTTATGAACCACCAAAATGCTAAGCCACAACTGACTGAGGATAGAGCGGCCCCAAGACTCAAAAGCAAATCTGAGCCGGCTGTCACTTTCAAAAGAAAAAACGCCCAAGTGCGCTCGCGTTTCGGTAGCGACACTGATGAGTCCGACGCTGGAAGTCCGTCCTTCCGTAAAACTCGCCCTCGTTTCGGTAGCGATACGGATGAATCTGTTACTGAAGCCCCATCTAGTAGCAAAGTCCGCCCTCATCTTAGTAGCGACACTGAAGAGTCGGAGGAAGAGGACCTGCCGTGCGACAGCTATGCAGATTGGACCCCCATGCCACAAGCAAAACTACGAGAGACCTTCGAAATTGCAGAAGTGTCCCTAGCTGTCACAAGGGTGCCGGAGCAGATGTGCAAAGAGTTCGATGCATTGTCAGTCTCCACCGTGGACCAGATGAAAAATTTCTACGTCCCAAGGAGGAAAAGTGGATAGAAGGGCATCCTGTTTTATGGGTCAAACCCTGTTGTGAACCCGGACGATTTGTCTGTCGCGTGCCTTCCCTATGAGAGAGGCATAAGAGCCGTCCTCAATCCCAGATACTATGCACCCGAGATGCGGGAATATTTCAAAAAGTGCGGATGCCGGTTATATCAAACGGAGTCCGAAGCAAAGTTTTATGAAGGGCTATGGCATCCGCACCAGGTCCGAGCACTCATCGATGGACGAATTCCAGACAGACGGGGCATAGGCTTCATTCAGCCTGATCCCAAAGTGTGCTACATGATCCATATTGGTGAAGCCAGCGAAAGATCAAATGATGATGACGAGATAGCCGAGCCAGAAGAAGCTCCGCAAGAGCTCGAAGATGGAGGACAAGCAACCTTCGACGAGCTAGATGAGATTGACTTAGGAACGCCCGATAATCCAAGGCGCCCAGAGCGTTGAATGGAAAGGCTGACATACTCGCTCGCTTAGCAAAGGAGCTGGCTGATCCTGACATGGATGAAATTCTGATCACAGTCAGGAGCCGGCAAATTATACCCCTATTCTCTCTATGAGAAGAGGAAAGCGCGGAACAGAATAGCAGTCCCGCCAAAGAAGCTTCGATCATCCAAGACGAGCCCGATTGGAGAGAACCTTTCATAGAGTACTTCCGATACGACAAGCTGCTCGAAGGAAGGTCTGCGAGGGTTCAACTGAAGAAGAGAGCTCTCCGATACGTGTTTGTAAACAACACGCTATACCGCAGGTCATATGACCAACTCTGGCTCAGGTGCCTGTCATCGGCCGAAGCCCAAAAAGTCATGAAAGAAGTTCACTCAGGCGTTTGCGGTGCTCACCAATCTGGCCCCAAGACGCGACTTCAAATTAAACGGCTTGGGTATTACTGGCTTACCATGATACGGGATTGCGGAGAGCATGCAAAGAAATGTTATATCTGCCAAATTCACGGTGATTTCATTCACAAGCACCCCAATCCGTTGCATCCTACGATGGCGTCGTGGCCCTTCGAAATTTGGAGCAACGACATAGTTGGCCCAATTGATCCACTGTCATCTAGAGGCCACCGGTTCATACTGGACGCAACAGACTACTTCTCCAGATGGGCTGAAGCTGTCCTGCTAAAAGAAGTCAATGTTAGTTATATGTATGCCCTAGAGGCCATTACTGTAGATAGGATGTATATTGTAGTGGATGCTCGGACATATATAGGGAGGACTTTCTTGCTCGACATGATAGTATGCTATCTGGTTACTCTTTACCTTAACGTGTATACTGATTGTCTCTCTGTTACATGTTGGTAAAGCCCTTAGGATGTGTACTTGACTACCTGGACTATGATGCGGATCATACTAGTGGGGACATGGTAGTCCATAAGTACATCCTTCAAAGTCCCTAGTCGTGGGTGTATCGAGACGGGGCATCGATATACCAGAGTAGACTAGCGTATACCTTCTCGACCCATACAGATGGGCGATGGATGATTCCATATCCATTGGTGTTTGGCATCAGAGATGATATACGGGTGCTCAGTAGAGACTGGGTACACTGGACGGACTCGCCGATAACTCCCAGAAGGTATTATACCTCACGTCAGATGGCAGTTCTCTGGTGACACTGGTACAGGTTAGTCTGTAGACCCGAGATCGTCATAGAGTCTTATGTGATTCCCACTGTGCTTTGATTTCCACTTTACCACATCCAAGAGGGCATGCAAAACGGTGGCTTTTGGGTACAGTCCCGAATCACATGGAGGCAATGAGCGATAGGAGGGGATTCGTCTCTCCCGGTATAGGGAGTTGATGTTGCGCTGTGTTCGATTGGCTATAACCGGAAATCCCTGGCCAGGGTTGCTGAGATTTACTGGTAAGTGTTACCTGTAGCATCTTGAACTGTTATAGACCTCATATCTACACGACTTATCGAGCTACTGGGGTCTGACGTTTACCACCCCTAGGCAAGATATGCGACATATCAGACGAACAGACCGGACTGTACGGTAAGTGTTACTGGTTGGATTCACAGGAGTATGAGCGGGCTTGCTCGTCGATCTTCTGATCGCTCAATACCCGGGTGGCCGTTACGTTTAGCAGACCGCTTACGGCTTGTGGGTGTTTGATATGATCATCACCTGCTGCCGGCGTATTGACGAGTCTTTAGAGTCCTACACAAAGGTTTCCTGGCTCAAGCGAAACGAAATAGGAGCGCATATGAGATATGTGCGGGACCGAGAATAATGCGTCTATGTGATACCGTATTCTATTCTCGTTATGAATGTATCGAATGGTTGTATGCGATATAATCTAGTTATCGATTCAAGGATTGATTCGATAAGCCGATACATTGGATATTAGTCGGTTATATGAGATATGACCGGATCGTTAAATCAAGTGTTGATTTAATGATTTAATGATTTAATGCATAATTATATATTTGATATATTACTTTGCATTAACTAGTATTGGTTCACTTTAAATGGATTTTCTCACTTGATGTGCACATTGTATATGTGATATACTTTTGTACACTTGTTTGTGTCATGTTTGATGATACATGCATGTTTGTGTGTATGTTTAGTTTAAACCTTGGTTAAGTAAACGGTTAGGGTTTTGTTTAATTTATTTATTCATTTATTTATTTATTTCATTTTGGCAAGAAATAAAATGGTTGCTACTTTTGTTTTACATTGAAACTTCATGAAGCTTTGAAGCTTTGACCATTTTGTCTCTTAGCCTTAACCTAACCATTAAACCTAACCTTAGTTTATTCTCTACACCTAACTATGGTTGCTATATGATAAGTATTCATTTATTTTCTATTTGGAGAATAACTTATGATATTCTTTTTCTTCTTCTTCTTCATCTTCAACAAGAAGAAAACCTTGACTTCATCAATGGCAACATGAGAAAAAGAGTGAGAAATCCAATTCTAAAGTGAACCCACTTCCTATTTCTTCATCCTCTACCACTTGCCAAGTAGTATAGGGTGTTTTCTTTACAAGTGTCATGGCTTGGTGAAGTTGGAGCTTGATCTTGTGTTGCCTCGACGTAGATCATCTTCGGCATCGAAGTCGACGACCTAGCCCGACCATTTCTCCGATGAAGCCGACGCTAGAGCCCGGGATCCGATGATCGCAGCGAGGAGACATCATCACGGAGCTATGGAGGTGGAGGACCGGATCTACAATGGTTGTATTTTCCGTTCACTTCTTAGTAAAGTAGTTTACTAGTTGTAGTTATCGTCTAAACTCTAGTCAACGATCCATATTAGGGTTTCTCGGCACTTGTAAAATTTGAAATTGGCATGGTTGATGCCTTGTGAGACCTCATTAGTGTGCCTAGGAACCCTACAGTAGTATCAGAGCCGAGCTAGAGCCTTAGGCGAAATGTAGACGACGTTTGAAATCCGAACGAACATCGAAACCCTAACTCTTATTACTCTCTGGACAATTTTTAAAACAGTGAGTTTTTCTATATTAAAAATATGCAGAAAATTAAGCAGGGTCTTATATGAATTACTGTGAAATATGGGGGCCTAATTCAATTAAACCACCGCGGAACCGCGGCAGGAGCCTGGCATGTGCGGCGGTTCCGCTGCCGTACGGTCTCCTCTTGAATTGAGTTTTGCACAGTAATTCCTATTTTCTGGTGCTGAGTTTTCTGGGAATTTTTAATTTGCACTCAAGAGTTGAGTTTTCTGGGATGTTTTGGGGCTTCGATGATTCGATTGGAAATTTCAAACTTTGTCTATGTGCTTTTCCGGGTAATTTTAAAATATGTTAAAAAGTTCGACCGGATATAAATACCCAATTTTTTCCCCTGTCGGAAAATTTCCAAGTGTTGGATCTTTCCGTAGTTTAATGACGTTCTAAGTAGTGCAAGTAACGCGATGGACCCTCTAGAAGACAACAAACCTTAACTCGATTATGTGACCGTCTTGAACTGCCCTTTGAACCTTCGGGTTTGGGGCAGTACGGCGTGCCACATGTGAGGCGTTGGCTTGACCCTTCTACGGTTGGACCGTTGGTACTGAGGCATGAAGTGAATGTTTTTAAACTTGTTTCATGTGTTAAGCTATTTCGGGAAAACTTGGGTGTTCGATTGTTCGATCGGAAAGTTTGACATTTTCTATTTATCCGGAATGTGATACAATAATTGGAATTCACAAGTAGTTATGAGATAACTGAATGAATGTTATAAATCTAGCGGTTTAGTCTCAATTGATCGGTTGCCACGGAATTTTGATGTGATCAAAATTCCGTCGCAATCACGTAGCGTATGCGGATACTCGCCGAATAAACTTAATAGACAGCTACACCCCATAGCCCCGACCAAGTGACTGTAGGAGAACCCCGTCGCCGAAAGCATCCGTTCGGGTGCTCGCGGCAGCGGTGTTCCGCCTTGGTGCACTTCGTCGACGGCGTCGGTGGGGCGGCCGTCTACTAAAGTTTGCGACGAGCATTCGATCAGGATGTCGGGAATCTTGTTGAATTGCCCGACTTGATATTGAAAAGTGTTTTCGATTTTGAGACTAAAATGCGGGGTTTATAATTGTTAGGCATGTGATGTCTAAGCAATTCATTGGTTTAGGCATGCGATGTCTAAGGTGGTTGCGGATTCCAACTGTTGTAGTTTTACACTTTCTTTTCTGTGACCGTAAGTGTAATATGTGATATCGCCGGTTTCGTTGCTATATGTCAACGACAATTGGGATACGCATGTTTACTTACGTTGATGACATGTGATGTTATGTGTTGCTGGATATGTTATATTGGATCGTCGTGTTTGAATAACCGGGGTTTTTTTTTATGTGAGATGAGTGTTTTTCATTTTCATTCATGTAAAAACTTGTATGTAATATTCTTTTATTGGGGCACTTCCAGGTTGCGGAAGTTGTCACCGTTGATGTATATTATTTACTTTTCCGCACTAGGATAGACCCAAGGAGGAGGGCACAAGTAACCGGGTTCTGGAGTCCAGTGGGAGACCAACTCGAGGAGTCGAGTCCGGGTCTCCTAACTCTAGAATTGGTAGGGTTGCTTGCCGCTCTCGTAGGGGTCTTGGGGTGTGGGTTTGGCTATTCATCGCGACCGTGGAATCCGTGTTTTATACTGGCTCGTATTAAAAACACGGACGTCCTAGTATATCCAATGTTTCATATATTTCTTCTGCTGTGATATCTGTGATGTGATCATTTGATATGTTCTGTGATAAATACTGTATATAGTATATATGATATATTGTATAGACGTTACTTATGTTTTACACCCGCGCTAGCCCTGCCCTGCTCTGCCGTTAGTTACCTAACCTAACGGTGCACGAGGGGACATCGAGGCGAATGCGGATGGCATAAGTGTACGTCGTATTTATCTGTGATGATTAGGTACTTAAATGATGGGACTTCATTAATGTGATTAATGAAAGAAAAGAAACCTAAAGATGTTGTGGAATCGAATTTCAAATTAAAAAAGGTACCTACAGTTCTTGCTTTGCATCGCGGTGTTCCTTGTAGAACATCCTGCACCTTATTCGATAAGGAAAGGACCGAGCTCCCTTCACCGGGAGTGACTCCTTTAGCAATAACTGGCAGATGCTACAACCCTCGGTTTGTCTTTTGACTGCTTCTATAGTTCTGCTTTGCACAGTGATATATATGATATATCCCGCACCTCATTCGACGAGGAAAGGACCGACGATCCCTTCACCGGGAGTGACTCCTTTAGCAAAACTAGAAAAGCCTCAAAAACACTCCATTTCAAAATTCATTCGATCCTACAACGATATCAAGTTCATTACGCAATAGGTTTTCAGAAAAACCTGTCGTAGCCCTCCGTTATTTCAGATAAGTAGTAGTTAGTATTCGTGCTGCGTTTGTTGGCCTTTGTCAAGGCGTAGTGTGCGGTAGCTGACTAGTGCTTATCTGCTTATGCATATGATGCAGATTGAGTTAGGGTAGTCGTGCGACCTTGTTGGCTTTTGTCAAGGGCCGTGCGGGTAGGTTTAATTCAATCAAGAAATGACGGGTTGAACTTGACTAGCAGCCTATGGTTTGTTGGCCTTTGTCAAGGTCATAGGAAGCTAGGGGCAAAATATTATCGGGAATTTCAAGTGTTGAAATTTACAATGAGATTGCATACCTTCTATGAGATAGTTGGATCCCGAGACCCACTGCGAGTAAGAGTTACTCCTGGGAGAGTTTTACACATTACAATTAGCCGATCAAGTAGGTGTCTAGAAAGGTGTCAACGGGGTTACGCCTCTGGGAAAAAGAGGTTTACATTAATTAGGTTCGTGCGAAAGCACGGGGGACCTCTCTCAAAGTACCGACACTGGCCTGGCTGAAAGATTGGCGAACTTGTAGCATGTAATTAATCCCGGCTAGTCTTTCCTTTTAGGGTTTGAAGGAAGATTCGATAAAAACAGTGGGAGCCATCCTGATTAGATAAAATAATAACCAATCTGATCTTGCAAGAGCATACGCTGAGTGTCTTCTTCTCTCTCTCTCCAGGTAGCGACCATGTCACGCCTTAATCAAGATAATAATACGGATAAATTGACCGAACCCGCTTGTTATACTGAGCTGGGGAACGTTGGTCCCGCTCTAACTTATAATTGTTATAAGACAGAGCAGGAAATTGGGGAATACCAGATTTCTCGTGCCGCCCAAACGAGGAAAGTGCATATGATGCATCATCTTCGGGTGTGTTCGTTACAAAGAACTGTTTCTCTGTATCCTCTACGTCCTGGGTATTTGATACCGGATCAGGATCCCAGATATGTAATCTGTTACATAGGGCTACAGAAAGGTAGAGAACTGAGAACGGGTGATAAGTTTCATGAGACAGAAAACGGTGCAAGTGTTGCAGCCAAGTCTGTTGGTCACTGTCACCCTGTATTACCAATACATTGATTCTCAACAAATGCTATTAGATACCGAACCTGATATACAAAATCATATCAGTCTCTTTATAAGTAAAGAAATGATAAAATTTTGTATTGTTGGATAACGTTTTGAACATTTCCTATATCAAGAGTTGATCGGTTCAGGCACGTTATCAAAAAGCATTGATGTTCTAAATCAAAATACAGTTCTTAGTATACGGAACACACACTAGAGGAAGAGTTCACATATGAACGAATCCTTCTTGAGGTATTGTAGACTAGGTCATATCAATGCGACCCGACTGGATGAAGTTACATTTAGATGTATATTTAAATCAGTTTGAATTTACATCTTGTGAAACTCGCCAGTCATGTCACAAAGATAAGATGACCATAGCTCTGTTTATTGGAAACAGAGAAAGAGTTAGTGAACTTTTGGGATTGATACATGTTTATGTATGTAGATCCCCTGTCTACACATGCCAAGACCGGTTCTTTGTACTTCATTACATTCTCTGATGATCTCTTTAGATTCAGACATATATTCATGTTGAAACACAAGTCCGAACCTTTTGAGATATTCACAGAATATAAGTTAGAAGTAGAGAACCAAAATACGGGTATAAGTATTATGTCCTATGATGAGATCAGGGAGGAGAATACTTGTGCACGGAAATCCTGGACTATTCTAAAGGAGAATGAGATTCTCTCTCAGCATTACTCCTCCGAATACACCACAGCACAACGTTGTATCGGGGCGGAGCAATTACACCCTATATGATATGGTGCGCTCTATGATGAGTACTACTGAGTTTCCTATTTTCTTTTGGGAGTTATGCACTTATATAGTTGCATACCTATTGAATAGGGTTCGAATCAAATCTGTGCCTACCATTCCATATAAGATATGGTATGGGAAGAACCCATCTCTTAAGATAGTTAAGATTTGGGGTTGTCCGGCCTATGTCTAAAAGCAAAATCCGGACAAAATCGAGGCAAGGTCTGTTATGTAGAACTGAAAATGTTCCAGCTATACAAACTGCAGCTGATGATTTGGTAGAACCGAAGGATTCAATAGTAACCAACGAACCTCAGCCTCTCCGCCGATCTAGTAGGGTTCCTCACCCACCTGAGAGTTACTTCGGTTTCTCTATGACAGTGGGAGCGAGAATTGCATCATGAGATGATGACCCAACTAGTTTCGAGCTGGCCATCAGGAGTGAGACTCTGTAAGAATGGCTGGATGTTTATCGATCTGAGATGGAATCC
Source organism: Agapanthus africanus (assembly GCA_030015575.1). NCBI lineage: Eukaryota > Viridiplantae > Streptophyta > Magnoliopsida > Asparagales > Amaryllidaceae > Agapanthus > Agapanthus africanus. Next base: position 171,846,733 of record JASDDO010000031.1, on the reverse strand, counting down.
TTATACACCAACAAAGTATGGACTTTGGTTGCTATATCTGAAGGGTTAAATTCCCATCAGGAGAAAGTATATCTTGAGAAGATTACTTGGTGTACATGGAAAAGTTGAGACTTTCAAAGCTAGACTTGTTAAAGGTTTGCATCATTGACCAGGTATGGATTATGTTGAAACCTTTTATAAGGATCTATGCTTAAGTCCATCCAGATCCTACTTGCCACGGCTACATACCATGACTACGATATCTGGTGGTTGGGTATCATGACAGCTCTTCTAAAATGATGTTTTGGAAGAGAGCATCTATAAGTACACAGCCAGAGGGCTTCGTAGATAGTGGGAGCAGCAGAAACGTGTGCAAGATGTTCTATGTGATGAAGCAGGCATCGCGGAGTTGGAACATCTATTTTGATGAGTTAGTCAAACAGTTTGACATCATTAAAATGGTAGATGAACCTTGTATATACAAAAAGGTTGTAGGGAGTATGGTAGTGATCCTCGTAGAGTACGTGGATGACATACTCTTGATAAGAAAGGAGTTTCCTATGCTACGCTCGGTCAATCTCGGCTTATCACATGGATTCTCCATGTAGGATCAAAGTGATACCTCCTAAATCCTGAGTCTTCATCTATGAGATAGATGTTATTTGGGTGTTAGAATACTCACTAGCTGTAGTTGTTGGAGATAGTGCCCTCAGAGTCAATTATTGGATCACAGGCACGTGATTGCAATGATTGAGGGAGGACCTATCCCGGTAGGACAGTCTTACTCAAGATGATAGTTTGCTATCTGGTTTACCTTTATCATCGTGTACTGCTTTAAGTGACCTGACATGTCGCTATTGCACGTTGATAGAGCCCCTAGGATTCTTGCTTGACTACCGGCAGTATGAGGGCGATCATATACGTGGGAGCTGGTAGTCTATAAGCACATCCTTAAAAGGTCCCTAGTCGTAGGAGTTTCGAGACAGGGCATCGATACTCCAGAGTAGACTAGTGTATACAGTCGAGACCCCGACGAGGGGCGGTGGCCGGTCTCACAAGCCACTGGTGTCAGTTGGTTCACCTAAGATGTATACAGGTGCTCATTGGGTTATGAGTACACCGGACAGGACTCGCCGGGAACATGCTAGTTGGTCTTATACCTGACGTCAGATAGCAGTTCCCTGGTGACATGTGTACAGGTTAGTTCATCGACCTGGGGATCGTCATTTGTCTCGTGTGAGTTCCCACTGTACTTTGATTACTGCCCTACCACGGCTCAAAGGAGTCGTGCAAACAGGTTTTAGTTGGGTACAGTCCCGAGCCACATGGAGACAGTGAGCGGATCTTCAGGGGTTCGTCTCTCCCGGTATTGGGGGTGAGGTCGCGCTGTGTCTAGGAGAGCCATTACACAAAGACCTTGGCCAAGGCAGGAGATTTACTGGTAGGTATTCCAGTAGTATCTCAGGGTGTTCTGGGCTACACTCCGACACGACTTGTACCGCTTTTGGGGGTCTGACTTTTACCAACCCCCTAGGCCCGCCATGCGATGCTCATAGACGAACGGACCGGACTGTACGGATATTGTCACTGACAGGCTCAGTTGGGTGTCGGGGTGAGCTTCCTCATCGACGTCCCTTTTGGTCAATAGCTGGTGGCCCGTCACGTATTGGCTTATACCTCTGACGTGCTAGTGGTTAAATCCACAGCCATAGTATTGACGAGTCTTTAGAGTCCACCACACTTTCAGTTACTCAAGCTTTCGGGCGAAACGCTGTAGAGGCCGTATGGAGATATGGCAGGGTCCGATCAGATACGTGCGGTATTGCACGGATCAGGATCGGACCGTTTGTACTAGTGGCCGTATGGTTATATGGCAGCGTTCGATCAGATACGTGCGGTATTGCACGGATCAGGATCGGACGGATCTTACTAGCCGGTTTTGGTTTAAGCTGGTCCTAGTTTAGTACAGTGTAGATTTTGTCTCATTGCATTTGTATCCGGACGGAATACAAATGCGGGTGTGTATGCACAGTGTGGGGTTTTCCTGTAATTTATTACGGGACCAGTTTTCTAGAGTTGCCATTTTGCTTTCCGTTCCGGCCGGTTTTCCTTTGTTCTTTCCCGGCCGGACTTTTTCGATGGAGGGGGTAATTTGCAGTTTTGCAAATTACACTTTGTGGAGGATTTATTTGCATAAGGATTAATTATGAAAGCATCTTTGCTTTTCTTGCATTCATTGTGATAAGAAAGGATTAGAAATGAAGTGAGGTTTGATTTGAGTTTAGTGATGATTATGCTTTGGATATGGTTACCCTCCACCTTTTACTACCATCACCTCCCTTCATGCTTAATAATTTTTTCCTCCACCATTTTCTAAGGATGTTAGTTTTTCATTAGAGAAGTGAGAAGAAGAAAAGAGAAGAAGAGAGAGCTTCATCTTTGAGAGAGGTTTTCATTCTTGATCTCATTCCATGCCAAGAAAAATGCAAGCACCATTTTTCTTATCTTTATTTCCTCCATCCTCTTCAAATGGCAACCAACCCCAAAGTGAGACATACATTCTACATTACACTCCCTACAGCATATCTTGAGCATGTCGAGTAGCCGGCTTCATGCGCGAGTTGCCTCGGTATTGAGGTGGGAGCCCGTAAAAGTACCCGGCTTCGTGGTGCCCTTTCCGACGAGGAGGAGACGGACGGAGATCCCGCGAGGAGATCGGAGTGGAGATGAAGACCGGAGGACTCGGATCGTATGGTATACATCTCTAACCTATCTTGTTACTTAGCTTAGACTAGTTTAATGGCACGATCCGGGGTTTAGTGCGCGGTGGTGCCGGTTTGCTAAGTCCGCAAATTTTAAAGTTCATCACCGTTTCCGCGTTTGGCCGTCGGGTTGACGGTCGGGGCGCCGCCGTGCACTTACAGTGGTATCAGAGCCAGGCCATTAACATAGTCTAGCTTGGTGTAATGTGTTTTTCTGTTTCGATCGATCGAATGTTCCAAAACTGCATTTTAGTTCGAATCAGTTTCTGTTGAAAATTTTTGGTCTCGAAAAATTTTTCAGGTTGTAAAATATTGATGTACTGGTAAATCTAAGAGTTCTGTAAAAATTTGACGAAGTAACTCCACAGTTGGAGCGCGGAACCGCCGCGAAACCCCCCCTCGAGCGGCCCTTCCGCCGCGCACTATTCACATCACTTCACCAAATTTTTTCAGAGGCCTTCTGGGCTTAAAATATGGGTTTTGGAATATTAAAATTGGGCCCAGGATTTCTGTGAGTGCTACAGTTTTGATTGAGGGCCCACTTGTTATTTTTTGATCGATCGGATATTTTAAACACATTTTTCACAGCATTTACATTATATCTGCGACCGTGAATGTCACTCGATCGGTAAATCCTGTCTGACTGCTATAGCCCGGTTAGACGGATTTGCGAACGTGACTTTCACGTTGATGTTCTATGTTTATGCTGTGATGTTGCGGATCGGTCGTGGGGATAGCCTGGATGCAATGCTAGTACTGTGCTGTTGTATTATGTACATTTGATATTGCGGGGCGAGCGTCCGACATGTGGACTGCCGTCACTGCCTGTTTGTATTATTATTTTGGGACACGACCTGGTTGCGGTCGATGTACCTGGTGTATGTATATTTTACATTCTGTACTAGGATTACCCCGCGGTGGGGTGCACGGATAGCCGGGTTCTAGAGGGCAACAAGCCCGCATCTCATGGCATTGGGACGGAGGGGGCTTCACTCTAGGATTGGCTGGCTATTCGCCGCACTCGTAGGGGGTTCAGGTTGACCCAGGAGGGGTGCCCAAGTTGCCGGATTCCGTGGAGTGCTGGGTGGTCCATTCACGGCGCTGAAGGGGGCTGCCTCGCTTCAGGTTTTGGCGGGTAACTTGCCGCGCCCGTAGGGGTCTAGGATTTCATTGCACAGGCTATCCACACGACCAGGGGAACGTCGGGTTTCAGTAGTGGCTCTGTGAAACCCGGGGATCCCAGATATCTGTATTGTTCTGTGATGCTGTACATTTTCTGTGATGTTGCATTTCTTTTCACGCCTTGAGCGAATATAATATATTGGTATATATATTAGTAGATGTTGTATATGTTTTTCATCCGCGCTAGTCCAGTCCCCGCTCTGTCGTTAGTAAGCTAACCTAACGAGTGATGACGGGACCCAGTGGCGAATGCGGATGGCATATACGTACGTCAGTATATTTTCGTTCTTTATTGGTGTGATCAATTGATGGGACTGCATTGATTCGGATCAATGCAAGTTTAAAAACAAACCTAATCTGATGTTGTTGGAACACTTTTCAAAAAGCTGTTATTGCAAGGACGTTCACTTTTGTTTTGCATCGTGGTATTCATTTGGAATATCCTGCTCCTCAGTCGACGAGGCAAGGGCCGAGATCCCTTCACCGGGAGTGACCCCTTGGACAGAAGTTTGCATCAGGGCATTAACTTCACTATAGCCGATTACTTTTGCTTTGCATCGTGGTATTCATTTGGAATATCCTGCACCCCATTCTACGGGGAAAGAGCCGAGATCCCTTCACCGGGAGTGACCTCTTTAGCAACGGTTTTCGTCACTATATTTTTAAAAGCTATCCGTTCCTTCAACGATATCAAGTTCATTACGTTAAAGGTTTTCGCCAGAAACCATTCGTAGCCCTCCGTCGTTTCATATGGGTAGTCAATAGTATTCAAGCTGTGTTTGTTGGCCAAAGTCAAGGCACAGTGTTTGGTAGCTGTTGGTTATTCATATGCAGCATAGATAGATGCGTTGGTTTGGGGCAGTCGTATAGCCTTGTTGGCCAAAGTCAAGGGCTTGTACGGGTGGGCTCAGATTAACCTGGAGAATGACGGGCAGAACTTGACATGTGACTTATGATTTGTTGGCCAAAGTCAAGGTCATAAGAGCATGGGGCAGAAATCACATCGGGAGTTTCAAAAGTACTGAAACTTGCCAGATATGCGCATACCTTCTGGAGTGTGATACCGTGAGCGGATTCCGTCACGTTATCATGCGATGAGAGTTGGATCCCGATTCCCACTGATGAGTTGGTTTACTCCTCGGGTGACCCCGACTAATTCTTCTTTCAGGTTTGGAGGAGAATTTGAGGTACAGTGGGAGGTTTCCTGATTAGAAAAAGTGATAACCATTCTGATCTAGGTTAGAATGCACGTTGAGTGTTTCTTTTCTCTCTCTCTTTGGCAGCGACCATTGACCCGACCCTAGACTATGACTCAGTGACCAAGTTGACCGAACCTACTTAACACTGGCTTTTGGATTGTCAGAGTTGCAGACCTCATTGCCACTCCTACTTTTACCCTTTTCTCCAGGACACCCCGTATTACTACGAACGTCCACTTCCATTGGACAAAACCATCGTATGGTTATATACGAACTCGAAGGACTTCGAGGATGGTTTCTGGTTCTGGAGAAAACGGATAGGATTATTCAGTTGTCTTTTCTTTTCACCCTCTCTCATGTTGCGAGTACTCCTTAGTTTAGGAGTAGTACACCTATTATGCAAATTGAATAGTCTTCTTCCAAACCATAGGCTGGTGCCGACCGGTAGGGAATGAAGAAAACCAGTTAGCCTAAACGGTGTACAGAAGGTATTAAGTTCAGACAAAGCAAGGGATTAGTAAGAGGGCAAAGTAAATTGTGACTGCTATTCACGACCAAACCAAGTATTTCTTCGCCAATCCTAAATCACCTTTGTATTTCTCCAGGACACTCCGTATCACTACGAAGATCCCATTTTATTGGATAATCCATCGTATGGTTATATACGAACTCGAAAGGAACTTTTTCCAGTTCGGGGATGGATCCTGGTTCAGGAGAAATAGGAATAAAGTACATTCAGGTGTCTTTTATCTTCACCTTCTCTCGCGATGCGAGTGCTCCTAGGATTAGGACGGTACACCCTTTATGCTTTTTGGATAGTCTTCTTCCAAACCATAGGCTGGTGCCGAACGGTAGGGAAGGAAGAAAACCATTTGGCCTAAAGGGGTGTACAGAAGGTAAAGACTAAAGACATATGAAGGGATTTGGAGAGGTGGCAAAGAACTATACGGTTACAGTCGTGAATCTGGAAGAGGCATTACTAGGAATACCGGGATACCCCATCGAAACATTTCAATGTTTCAGTCTCACTGTGTAATGTTAAAAGAAAACTGATTTCCCGATTAGATACTTACTCCAGGGTATGTATTTACCATGTTTGATTCTCACATCTGTATGGTTTTACAGATGATGAGTGGGAGTAAGTTATTGGGAATTGGGTGATCATCCTCATTATATCGGGATTCGTTGGAATCAGTGATATTTGAGGATGCCACCTGGGTTGTTTGCCGGTCGGTAAATATTTGGTTTTGAATATCCGCTGTTGTGCACCAATTTCAAATTGATATATCTGTACGTCTATTTTCATAGAGTGAGATATACCTTTTGATATTATGTTGATGACATTTACCTATATCAGTGGATGGTTAGGTGAGGAGCATTGAACAGCGGTGTAATTCTTCTTAACCATAAATACAGTTTTCAACCTACGACACACAGTGAATGAGTCGCTAGACTCAAGGGACTTATACAGAGTATTGTATGTTGTCCAGGGTCCATCAGGACAGAGGGGTTAGTCCTCGTACTGTGTTCTGTTTACTTATGACTTCTCTAGTTCTTAGACAAGTGTTTTCGTAGAAACATAGGGTCGAAGTTTTGAGAAGTTATAGGTATTTGAATAAAGTAGAGAACCAGGTATTGCAAGTATCGGGATTCTTCAAAGTGATCGAAGATGTAGATACTTGTGTATGGTATTCAGATGATAGTAATGATTAAGAGAACTTGCTTCTTTTTCGGGTTACTCATAATTGGAAGCATTCCTAAGTTGAGTAACGCTGATCGGCCTCTCTCCATTTAGTTGACATGCACTGGAGACAGCTGCATGATTTGAATCTGGTTCAATTAAATCAGTGCCTCTGGTTCTATATTGGATATAGAACAGTTCATATCTTAACGTTGTTAAGGTACGGGGAGTTGTCTGGCTTATGATTAAAACCAGACTCCGGATAACTCATAGGCACGTTTCTGTAATGGCTGTTTGTGGGTTGACCCAGGCTATGACGAGGGTTGATTTTCTACCATCTGGGAGATCAATAGAAATATTGTTCATGACTTGCCACAGTTTTATTAAAAATGGATTTTTTCAAAAACAGCAGTGGGAGTATGGTAGAACTGGAAGTGATTCCAGAACCGCAAACGATTACTGAAGATTTGATAAGGAACCTAAAGATTCAATCTGATTTGACATTCCATTGGCCACTCCGCAGATAAGGTGGGTAACTTCAGGCACCCGAGAGATACTTCGGCAACCTCAAGGACGGTGACAGGGAAGTTCTTGTTTACCCACACTTGCCATTGTTGTTGTTCCAGGCTGCGAGACCCGGCAGGAGGATGAGTATAGCGTCGTTCTAAACTTGCTTTAGAAGTGCACGTCTATATGACTCTGCCAGAGGGTTGTCGTAGTCAGTGGGAGCAGCGGAAGCATTGGTGGACATCAGGCTTATGTCTATTTATAGACTAAAGCAGATGTAGCGGAGATAGATCATCCATTTCTGATATGACAGTCATAGGTTTGACGTCATCAGAATAGGGGATGGATCTGTTGAGAAGGTAGTAGGAAGTGATATTCCTATACTACGATCGGTTAGACTTTGGTCGTCACACAGTGGTTTCTCCACAAAGGACTTGGACATTATATCAGACATACTGGTTACTAGATCTATGGTTTTAGATCTAGATTTGGGTGGTTTCCCAATCTGGGTACTTAGACAGCATTCTGAGAGTATTTAGAATGGACGACTCCTGGCACGGTAGTACACCTGCAGGTAATGGAGTCACCCTCTCTAAAGGTGTCTTACAGACTAAAGGGGAGAGGGATGTGCATGATTGGCAGATCACTTGCTTAGGCAATTGAGTCAATCATGAAATGTCAAGTACCACACCAGATGTTGTTCTTGCAGTAGATGCAATAAGTTGATATTCATCCAATCCTGGAGAAACAGTCGGAGGCAGTTTTAGAACATAAGTGGCTGTTCTAGGGATATGATAACGAAAGCCCCATTCGGGAAACAGTTATCATTCCAGGCTTCCAAGGTGACATGGACGACAAGAAGGTTGTCAGAGTTATAGTTTTCCTTCTGACGAGGGGCAGTATTTTGGACAGGTGGTCCAAGGCAATACTGAGGGTAGCATGGCGCAGGATACTGATTAGGTTCAGTTGACGATACAGTCTAAGAAGTTTGGTTTTGGAGTTCATTTATGAGCTTGGTCCCATCAGACATCCAGACATTCTAAGACAGGTATTGCTCATTTCGGGAGATGGCTTTCTCCGCGAACTTGAGATATAGAGAGACATAGAAAGAAACACCACAGGCGGATCCACTCACTGAGGCTATTCCTCGAACGCAATAGTTTCACAAACGAGTTTTGTAAGACTGACAAGTAGAGGAGTTGGGTGTTCGGTATCACACGGGCTGTGAGTATGCGACATCGCAATAATTAGCCTTGAGTGCAAGTGGGAGATTGTTGGAGATAGTGCCCTCAGAGTCAATTATTGGATCACAGGCACGTGATTGCAATGATTGAGGGAGGACCTATCCCGGTAGGACAGTCTTACTCAAGATGATAGTTTGCTATCTGGTTTACCTTTATCATCGTGTACTGCTTTAAGTGACCTGACATGTCGCTATTGCACGTTGATAGAGCCCCTAGGATTCTTGCTTGACTACCGGCAGTATGAGGGCGATCATATACGTGGGAGCTGGTAGTCTATAAGCACATCCTTAAAAGGTCCCTAGTCGTAGGAGTTTCGAGACAGGGCATCGATACTCCAGAGTAGACTAGTGTATACAGTCGAGACCCCGACGAGGGGCGGTGGCCGGTCTCACAAGCCACTGGTGTCAGTTGGTTCACCTAAGATGTATACAGGTGCTCATTGGGTTATGAGTACACCGGACAGGACTCGCTGGGAACATGCTAGTTGGTCTTATACCTGACGTCAGATAGCAGTTCCCTGGTGACATGTGTACAGGTTAGTTCATCGACCTGGGGATCGTCATTTGTCTCGTGTGAGTTCCCACTGTACTTTGATTACTGCCCTACCACGGCTCAAAGGAGTCGTGCAAACAGGTTTTAGTTGGGTACAGTCCCGAGCCACATGGAGACAGTGAGCGGATCTTCAGGGGTTCGTCTCTCCCGGTATTGGGGGTGAGGTCGCGCTGTGTCTAGGAGAGCCATTACACAAAGACCTCGGCCAAGGCAGGAGATTTACTGGTAGGTATTCCAGTAGTATCTCAGGGTGTTCTGGGCTACACTCCGACACGACTTGTACCGCTTTTGGGGGTCTGACTTTTACCAACCCCCTAGGCCCGCCATGCGATGCTCATAGACGAACGGACCGGACTGTACGGATATTGTCACTGACAGGCTCAGTTGGGTGTCGGGGTGAGCTTCCTCATCGACGTCCCTTTTGGTCAATAGCTGGTGGCCCGTCACGTATTGGCTTATACCTCTGACGTGCTAGTGGTTAAATCCACAGCCATAGTATTGACGAGTCTTTAGAGTCCACCACACTTTCAGTTACTCAAGCTTTCGGGCGAAACGCTGTAGAGGCCGTATGGAGATATGGCAGGGTCCGATCAGATACGTACGGTATTGTACGGATCAGGATCGGACCGTTTGTACTAGTGGCCGTATGGTTATATGGCAGCGTTCGATCAGATACGTGTGGTATTGCACGGATCAGGATCGGACGGATCTTACTAGCCGGTTTTGGTTTAAGCTGGTCCTAGTTTAGTACAGTGTAGATTTTGTCTCATTGCATTTGTATCCGGACGGAATACAAATGCGGGTGTGTATGCACAGTGTGGGGTTTTCCTGTAATTTATTACGGGACCAGTTTTCTAGAGTTGCCATTTTGCTTTCCGTTCCGGCCGGTTTTCCTTTGTTCTTTCCCGGCCGGACTTTTTCGATGGAGGGGGTAATTTGCAGTTTTGCAAATTACACTTTGTGGAGGATTTATTTGCATAAGGATTAATTATGAAAGCATCTTTGCTTTTCTTGCATTCATTGTGATAAGAAAGGATTAGAAATGAAGTGAGGTTTGATTTGAGTTTAGTGATGATTATGCTTTGGATATGGTTACCCTCCACCTTTTACTACCATCACCTCCCTTCATGCTTAATAATTTTTTCCTCCACCATTTTCTAAGGATGTTAGTTTTTCATTAGAGAAGTGAGAAGAAGAAAAGAGAAGAAGAGAGAGCTTCATCTTTGAGAGAGGTTTTCATTCTTGATCTCATTCCATGCCAAGAAAAATGCAAGCACCATTTTTCTTATCTTTATTTCCTCCATCCTCTTCAAATGGCAACCAACCCCAAAGTGAGACATACATTCTACATTACACTCCCTACAGCATATCTTGAGCATGTCGAGTAGCCGGCTTCATGCGCGAGTTGCCTCGGTATTGAGGTGGGAGCCCGTAAAAGTACCCGGCTTCGTGGTGCCCTTTCCGACGAGGAGGAGACGGACGGAGATCCTGCGAGGAGATCGGAGTGGAGATGAAGACCGGAGGACTCGGATCGTATGGTATACATCTCTAACCTATCTTGTTACTTAGCTTAGACTAGTTTAATGGCACGATCCGGGGTTTAGTGCGCGGTGGTGCCGGTTTGCTAAGTCCGCAAATTTTAAAGTTCATCACCGTTTCCGCGTTTGGCCGTCGGGTTGACGGTCGGGGCGCCGCCGTGCACTTACAATAGTGAGATGGTATCAATTGATCCAGGGGAGAATCACTGGAAAGGTTCCAGGGTGATAAAGACGACTGAATGTCAGTCGCAGGCATTGTCTTTACCCTCAGTAAAGGGACAGTATGTTGGAAGAGTTCCAAGCTAGATACCGTGGCATACTAGACGATAAAGGCTGGATACATCGCTACTTAAGATGCTACCAAAGAGGCAGTCTGGATGTATATTTGTTCATGAGATGAACTTAGTTCCTCCCATTGTGTGACAATGGAGTTGTGGCTTATGCCAAGGAACGTCCGTCCCATCAGTGATCCAGACATAATCTAAGGCAGTATCACCTGATCATGGAGATGGCTGATCTCCAAGGTGTTCGAGGTTAGGAGAGTAGACTCAGAGGACAACACGGTGGATCCACTCACAAAGGCCTTTTCCCAGAGAGAGACTTTTATGGGATGGTTGAGTATGAGATACTTCAATCACTGCTACAGATGGCCCTAGTGCAAGTGGGAGATTGTTAGTTATATGTATGCCCTAGAGGCCATTACTGTACATAGGATGTATATAGTAGTGGATGCTCGGACATATATAGGGAGGACTTTCTTGCTCGACATGATAGTATGATATCTGGTTACTCTTTACCTTAACGTGTATACTGATTGTCTCTCTGTTACATGTTGGTAAAGCCCTTAGGATGTGTACTTGACTACCTGGACTAAGATGCGGATCATACTAGTGGGGACATGGTAGTCCATAAGTACATCCTTCAAAGTCCCTAGTCGTGGGTGTATCGAAACGGGGCATCGATATACCAGAGTAGACTAGCGTATACCTTCTCGACCCATACAGATGGGCGATAGATAATCCCATATCCATTGGTGTTTGACATCAGAGATGATATACGGGTGCTCAGTAGAGACTGGGTACACTGGACGGACTCGCCGAGAACTCCCAGATGGTATTATACCTCACGTCAGATGGCAGTTCTCTGGTGACACTGGTACAGGTTAGTCTGTAGACCCGAGATCGTCATAGAGTCTTGTGTGATTCCCAGTGTGCTTTGATTTCCCCCTTACCACGTCCAAGAGGGCGTGCAAAACGGTGGCTTTTAGGTACAGTCCCGAATCACATGGAGGCAATGAGCGATAGGAGGGGATTCGTCTCTCCCGGTATAGGGAGTTGATGTTGCTCTGTGTTCGATTGGCTATAACAGGAAATCCCTGGCCAGGATTGCTGAGATTTACTGGTAAGTGTTACCTGTAGTATCTCGAACTGTTATAGACCTCATATCGACACGACTTATCGAGCTACTGGGGTCTGACGTTTACCACCCCTAGGCAAGATATGCGACATATCATACGAACAGACCGGACTGTACGGTAAGTGTTACTGGTTGGATTCACAGGAGTATGAGCGGGCTTGCTCGTCGATCTTCTGATCGCTCAATACTCGGGTGGCCGTTACGTTTAGCAGACCTCTTGCGGCTTGTGGGTGTTTGATATGATCATCACCTGCTGCCGGCGTATTGACGAGTCTTTAGAGTCCTACACAGAGGTTTCCTGGCTCAAGCGAAACGAAATAGGAGCGCATATGAGATATGTGCGGGATCGAGAATAATGCGTGTATGTGATACCGTATTCTATTCTCGCGATGAATGTATCGAATGGTTGTATGCGATATAATCTAGTTATCGATTCAAGGATTGATTCGATAAGCCGATACATTGGATATTAGTCGGTTATATGAGATATGACCGGATCGTTAAATCATGTGTTGATTTAATGATTTAATGCATAATTATATATTTGATATATTACTTTGCATTAACTAGTATTGGTTCACTTTAAATGGATTTTCTCACTTGATGTGCACATTGTATATGTGATATACTTTTGTACACTTGTTTGTGTCATGTTTGATGATACATGCATGTTTGTGTATATGTTTAGTTTAAACCTTGGTTAAGTAAACGGTTAGGGTTTTGTTTAATTTATTTATTCATTTATTTATTTATTTCATTTTGGCAAGAAATAAAATGGTTGCTACTTTTGTTTTACATTGAAACTTCATGAAGCTTTGAAGCTTTGACCATTTTGTCTCTTAGCCTTAACCTAACCATTAAACCTAACCTTAGTTTATTCTCTACACCTAACTATGGTTGCTATATGATAAGTATTCATTTATTTTCTATTTGGAGAATAACTTATGATATTCTTTTTCTTCTTCTTCTTCATCTTCAATAAGAAGAAAACCTTGACTTCATCAATGGCAACATGAGAAAAAGAGTGAGAAATCCAATTCTAAAGTGAACCCACTTCCTATTTCTTCATCCTCTACCACTTGCCAAGTAGTATAGGGTGTTTTCTTCACAAGTTTCATGGCTTGGTGAAGTTGGAGCTTGATCTTGTGTTGCCTCGACGTAGATCATCTTCGGCATCGAAGTCGACGACCTAGCCCGACCATTTCTTCGATGAAGCCGACGCTAGAGCCCGGGATCCGATGATCGCAGCGAGGAGACATCATCACGGAGCTATGGAGGTGGAGAACCGGATCTACAAAGGTTGTATTTTCCGTTCACTTCTTAGTAAAGTAGTTTACTAGTTGTAGTTATCGTCTAAACTCTAGTCAACGATCCGTATTAGGGTTTCTCGGCACTTGTAAAATTTTAAATTGGCATGGTTGATGCCTTGTGAGACCTCATTAGTGTGCCTAGGAACCCTACAGTCAAGACAGAAAATATTCTGACATTCTTCCAGCATAATATTCTATACCGCTTCGGTTCACCAAGAAGAATCATTTCTGACAACGGGCCTTCTTTTAAGAGCTTCAAAGTCTCAAGATTCGCTACTCAACACAAGATAGACTGGAGATATTCCTCCATCTATAATCCAAGAGCCAATGGGCTAGCTGAAGCCTTCAATAAGACTCTATGCATGCTTCTGAGGAAAAATGCTTCAGCTAACAAGAGAGACTGTAATCTCAAGCTTCACGAGGCGTTGTGGGCATATCGTACCACGCACCGTACTCCAACTCAATCCACTCCATACTCATTGCTCTTCGGAGTGGAGGAGGTCCTCCCCCTCGAAGTCGAAGTTCCAAGCTTAAGAATGGCTGTTCAGCACGAATTGACGGAGGAGGAAAACATGCTCCTTCGGCTCGAAGAGCTCGACGCCCTCGAAGAAAAGAGGCTCGCGGTGCAGCAAAATCTGGAGCTATACCGATCCCAAATGTCATGTGCCTATGACAAGATAACCCGTCTTCGCGCTTTCAAGAAAGGTGAATTGGTGTTGGTCCTCAAAAGACCGATCATCCCCAATCGACATGCGAAGGGAAAATTCGAGCCAAACTAGGAAGGACCATACGCCATCGAGAAAGTGTTCGACGGAGGATCCTACCAACTAATAAGTGTCGAGGGAGAAAGGCCCATGCCACCCATCAATGGCCGATATCTCAGGAAATACTACGCGTGAATGCTCCAAGTCGCAGGCGAATTGAGCACACCAGCCCTACGGTCTGGATCATACATCCAGCAAAACCGTATACAATCCACGGGCGAAAACGACCCCTATCTCTCCCAAATCCGGCTGGTGAGACTACTTTTAAAGTCCCACCAGCGGAAAAAAAAAAACAAAAAACAAAAAAAAAACAAAAGAGATAAACGGTATGTCCACAAGCAAAACGGGCACGGATGAAAACCCGAAAGGGCTCCGTGAGTAAAAACAGCAGGACTACCGGCGATTCTGTGAAAACCCGAAAGGGCGCAAACTCGTGAAAAGAGATGAAATACACTCGCAAAGTCCTCTCGACCTTGTGAGGAGAAAATCCCTGCGTGAGATCCTTACGACTCACAAAGGAGCAACACACTTAGGAATCCTCACGATTCCTAAAGAGAACATACACCTGCGAGATCCTCTCAACTAATAGAGAGAAAATGCTTTTATGGGACCCTTACGGCTCATAAAATTGAAAAGCCTTAGGTGATAGGGACCTAAACCTGTCTCCTAAGCCATCGTTCCCCAACGGGCAACGGCAAATGATGAGTCGCTCCTGGCATTACGCTTCAGTGTTTGCGGTGCTGATGCCGACCCAAAAACTAAATCCCAAGTCCTCCCGGGGAAAATGATGAGTTGCTCCTGGCATTATTCCAATGCAGCAATGCTGATGCCAAACAAGATCCAAATTCCAAGTCCCCAAACGGCGAATGATGAGTTGCTCCTGATATCATGTTCCAGTGCAGCGATGCAGACGCCAACTAAAATCCAATTTCTCAAAATTCTCCCAGCCCTACGGTTAGTCCCCAAATTGACTGCCACATACAATCCACGGGCTTAAATAATTCTCAGCATACCCATGCCCCACCGTAATCACCAGTCCAGCGGCCGGTCTTTGCCCTTGGACTTATGCTCCATTTTGGAAGACCCACTCATGTGTCCTCACGATACATGAGGACAACCAACTTACGGGATCCTCACGACTCATAAGAAAACACCTTCGTGGGAACCTTACGACTCACGAAGGAAAAACACACTTGGGAGTCCCCACGACTCCTAAGGAGAAAGTACACCTACGAGATCCTTTCGACTCGTAGGGAGAAATGCTTTTATGGGACCCTTATGGCTCATAAAATTGAAAAGTCTTAGGTGATAGGGACCTAAACCCGTCTCCTAAGCCATCGCTCCCCAACAGGAAAAGGCAAATGATGATTGCTCCTGGCACATGTGCTTCAGTGTTAGCAACGCTGATGCCTACCCTAATCCCAAAATTCCAAACTCCAATCCAATAGACCCCTAAGTCTTTAAACTGGGAAAAGATAATCTCTGAGTCATTAAACTGGGAACAAATGACCCTTAAGTCGTTAAACTGGGAACGAGGGAAATTTCCTCATGGCAAACGTTGATTCGCCTCTGGTACCATATTCCAGTGTAGCGATGCTGATGTCAACCCAAATCACATCAAATCAGAAAAACAACTAATGACCTCGCGGGCAGAATCTGTTAGTTATATGTATGCCCTAGAGGCCATTACTTTACATACGATGTATATTGTAATGGATGCTTGGACATATATAGGGAGGACTTTCTTGCTCGACATGATAGTATGCTATCTGGTTGTACTTTATCTTAACATGTACTCTGATTGTCTCTATGTTACATGTTGATAAAGCCCTTAGGATATGTACTCGATTACTGCGACTATGATGAGATTATACTAGTGGGGCCACGGTAGTCGACGAGTACATCCTATAACTGTTCCTAGTCGAGGGTGTATCGAGACAGGGCATCGAAACACCAGAGTAGACTAGCGTATACGCATCTTGACCCATATGATGGGCGATGGATGATCCCATATCCATCGGTGTTTGACATCAAGGATGGTGTACGGGTGCTCAGTGGAGACCGAGTACACTGGACGGACTCGCCGAGAACTCCCAGATGATATTATACCTTACGTCAGATGGCAGTTCTCCGGTGACACTGGTACAGAGTAGTCTGTTGACCCGAGATCGTCATAGAGTCTTGTGTGATTCCCACTGTGCTTTGATTTCCATCATACCACGTCCAAGAGGGCGTGCAAAAAGGTGGCTTTTGGGTACAGTCCCAAATCACATGGAGGCAATGAGCGATAGGAGGGGATTCGTCTCTCCCGGTATAGGGAGTTGATGTTGCGCTGTGTTCGATTGGCTATAACCGGAAATCCCTGGCCAGGGTTGCTGAGATTTACTGGTAAGTGTTATCAGTAGTTTATCGAACTGTTATAGACCTCATATCGACACGACTTATCGAGCTACTGGGGTCTGACGTTTACCATCCCTAGGCGAGATATGCGACATATCAGACGACGAGACCGGACTGTACGGGAGTGTTACTGATTGGATTTACAGGAGAATGTACAGGCTTGCTTGTTGATCTTCTGAGCGCTCAATACCTGGGTGACTGTTACGTTTAGCTGACCGCTTGCAGCTTGTTGGTGTTTGCTATGATCATCACCTACTGCCGGCGTATTGACGATTCTTTAGAGTCCTACACAGAGGTTTCTTGGCTCAGGAAAAACGGAGTAGGAGCACATATGTGATATGTGCGGGACCGAGGATAATGCGGTATATGATACCGTATTGGATTCTCGCGATATGAGATATCGGCCGGGTATATGTGATATAGCCGGGCCATCGTATTAGTCGGTTATATGCGATATAGCCGGATTGTCGGATCAAGTGTTGATTCGATAATTTAATGTATAATAATATATGTGATATATTAAATTACATTAACTAATATTAGCTCACTAAAAGATTCATTTTCTCACAGGATAATACATTGATATATATGCGATATATGTTAATTGTATTATTTTCTATTGTTACAAAATATATTGTATATGTGATATATAATATTGTAACATGTTAAGGTTACAAATTTAACATTGGATTAGGGTTTAAACTTGGTTAAGGTTTGGATTAGGGTTAGCTTTTGCATGAAGCTTCCATGAAGCTTCATGAAGCTTTGACTTTGTGGTTGCTTGATATTTTTGTGAGATATTATGTTAATCCAATCCAAACCATTAACCATAGTTAACTCTCTACAAGGGTTAACTCTTCTCATGCTTAACCCTTGGTTAGATTTGTAACCACTACAATAATTCATTATTCATCACAAAAGGATTAAGGTTATCTTCTTCATTCTTCTTTTTCATGCTTGAGTTCCTTCATCAAAAAGCTTTCTTTTGTAATGAAAGTGAGTGAGAAAAAGATTTCAAATGAGAGCAAAAATCCTACTTCATCATCCTCATCTATCCTTGCCATTTAGATGAGGGTGTTCACTTCATATTATGAGTGTTAGCTTGTGTTATCGAAACTTCAAGGTAGATCATCTTGGTATCGAAGATCAGAAGCAAAGGTTGCATCATTCTCTTCGTGAAGCCTCTCGAGAGTCCACAACATGATGATCGCAGCGAAGGGACCACAACACGGAGCTTAAGAAGTGAAGGACCAGATCTATAAAGGTTGTAATCCCTCTCACTTAGTGTTAAAGCGTTTAACATGCATATTTTCGCCTAAACCCTAGTTTAAAGATCCGGCTTCGGGTTGTTCGGCACGGCTAAAATTTTAATCGGGCATGGTTGATGCCTCGTAGACCCTTGTGCGCGTGCCTAGCAATCCTACAGTGGTATCAGAGCTACTAGGTATTGGATGTCGACCTATGGGGGGTTCTCACTGTGTGACAGTGTGGCGAATCATAGGCTCTTACCCCCAGGGTGTCCCGAGACCGGAAGGTGTTCCGGCGGGTTGTAGTCCTTGCGAGGGGGCATGCGTAAAAAGTAGCGGCTGAGGGACCCGTTGGTGCCACGGAGACCCCATTGGATGGGGTGGCTGCCTGACCTACAGTGGTATCAGAGCCAAGTTAGAGCTTTAGGCGAAGTGTAAGCGAAGTTTAAAGTCCGATCGAAACACGAAACCCTAATCCGAACCCTTCTCTGGAGATTTTCTGAAAATGCGATTTTTTTCAAATTAAAAATCCTTAAAAAAATCAGCAGGGAATTCTATGGACACGTGTGCAAAACGACACACTGAATCGCTCAAAGCGCCGCGGTACCGCGGCCAAACTAGGGTATTGGCGGCGGTTCCGCGGCCGCATCTGGGGATTAAGTGTTAGTTTTTGCACAGTAATAATAGTTGGTACTTGCCGATTCTTCTGGGAATTTTTATTTTTCACTCAAGTGTTGAGTTTTCTGGGTTGTATTGGGGAATTAATGATTCGATCAGATATTTGAATTTTGTTTTGTTTTTCCTGATAATTTTTAGAAACTGTTAAAAAGTTCGAACGAATATCAATAACTCACTTTTTCCCTTGTCGGAAATTTTTTCAAAAGTTGGATTTTTTCTCGAGTTTAAGAACGTTCTAAGTCGTGCAAGTAACGCGGTGGACCCTCTAGAAGACAACAAACCTTAACTCGATTATGTGACCGTCTTGAACTGCCATTTGAACCTTAGGGTTTGGGGCAGTACGGCGTGCCACATGTGAGGCATTGGCTTGACCCTTCTACGGCTGGACCATTGGTACTGTGGCATGTAATGGATATTTTTGAACTCCGCTCAAGTGTTGAGCTATTTGGGAAAACTTTGGTGTTTGATTATTCGATCGGAAAGTTTTACATTGTCTATTTATCTGGATTGTGATACAATATTTGGAATCCATAAGTAGTTATTAGATAACTAATTTGAATGTTATAAACATAGCAGTTTAGTCTCAGCTGATCGGTTGCCACGGAATTTTGATGTGATCAAAAGTCCGTTGCAATCACGTAGTATACGCGGATACTCGCCGGGTAAACTTAATAGATAGCCATGCCCCATAGCCCCGACCAAGTGACTGTAGGAGAACCCCATCGCCAAAAGCATCCGTTCGGGTGCTCGTGGCAGCGGTGTTCCGCCTTAGTGCACTTCGTCGATGGCATCCGGGGTGCGGCTGTCTACTAAAGTTTGCGACGAGCATTCGATCGGGGTGTCGGGAATCTTGTTGAATTGCCCGACTTGATATTGAAAAGAGTTTTCGATGGTGAGACTAAAATGCGGGGTTTATAATTGTTAGGCATGCGATGTCTAAGGAATTCATTTGGTTAGGCATGCGATGTCTAAGGAGGTTGCAGATTCCAATTGTTGTAGTTTTACACTTTCTTTTCTGTGACCGTAAGCGTAGTATGTGGTGTATCGCCGGCTTCGTTGCTATACATCAACGACAATCGGGATACGCATACTTGCTTACGTTGATGATATGAGATATTTTGTGTTGCTGTGATATGCTATATTGGATCGTCGCGTTCTGAATAGCCGGGGGTTTTATGTGAGATGAGAGTTTTTTCTTTTTCATTCATGTAAAATTCATTTGTATGTAATATTCTTTTATTGGGGCACTTCCGGGCTGAGGATGATGTCACCGTTGTATATTATTTACTTTTCCGCATTAGGTAGACCCAAGGCGGGGAGCACAAGTAACCGGGTTCTGGGGTCCAGTGAGAGACCATCTCGAGGAGTCGAGACCGGGTCTCCTAACCCTAGAATTGACAGTGTTGCTTGCCGTTCTCGTAGGGGTCTAGGGATGTGGGTTTGGCTATTCATCGCGACCGTGGAATCCGTGTTTTATACAGGCTCGTATTGAAAACACGGACGTCCTAGTATATCCAATATTTCATATATGTTCTTCTGCTGCTATGTTCTGTGATGAGATCATATTACCGCCTGAGACGAATGTTTATATTATATATATGAGATATATGTTATATTGCAGATTTCGTTTCAAATGTGATGCTTGTGAAGCATAATAAAATGGGACTTCATTAATGAGATTAATGAAATAAAAGAAACCTAAAGATGCTGTAGAAACATGTTTAAAAATTGGTAGCTCTAGTTCTTGCTTTGCATAGCGGTGTTCCTTGTAGAACATCCAGCACCTTATTCGATAAGGAAAGAGCCGAGATCCCTTCACCGGGAGTGATCTCTTTAGTGAAATTAGCAGATGCTACAAACTCGGTTTGTCTTTTGATTGCTTATATAGTTCTTGCTTTGCATAGTCATATTTGTGAAATATCCTGCACCTTACTCGATGAGGAAAGGGCCGACGATCCCTTCACCGGGAGTGACCCCTTTAGCAAAACTAGAAAAGCCTAAAAAACACTCCATTTAAAATCACTCGATTCTACAACGATATCAAGTTCATTACGCAAAGGTTTTTTCTTAAAAACCTGTCGTAGCCCTCCGTCATTTCAGATGAGTACTAGTTAGTATTCGTGCTGCGGTAGTTTCGCCTCCGTCAAGGCGTAGTGTACGGTAGCTAACTAATGCTTATCTGCTAGCATACGATGTGATTGGATTAGGGTATTCGTACGGCGTTGTTTGGCCTCCGTCAAGGGTCGTGCGGGTGGGTTTAATTCAATCAGGAAATGACGGGTTGAACTTGACTAGCGGACTATGGGTAGTTTGGCCTCCGTCAAGGTCATAGGACGCTAGGGGTAAAATATTATCGGGAATTTCAAGTGTTGAAATTTGCAATGAGATTGCATACCTTCTATGAGATAGTTGGATCCCGATACCCGCTGCGAGTAAGAGTTACTCCTGGGAGAGTTTTACACATTACAATTAGCCGATCAAGTAGGTGTCTAGAAAGGTGTTAACGGGGTTATGCCTCTGGGAAAACAAGGTTTACTTTAATTAGGTTCATGCGAAAGAACGGGGGACCTCCCTCAAAGTATCGACACTGGCCTGGCTGAAAGATTGGCGAACTTGTAGCGTGTAATTAATCCCGGCTAGTCTTTCCTTTTAGGGTTTGAAGGAATATTTGATTAAAATTGTGGGAGACATCCTGATTAGATATATTAGATAACCAATCTAATCTTGCAAGAGCATACGCTGAGTGTTTTCTTCTCTCTCTCTCCAGGTAGCGACCATATCACGCCTTAATCAAGATAATAATACGGATATATTGACGGAACCCGCTTGTTATACTGAGCTGGGGAACGTTGGTCCCACTCCAACTTATAATTGTTATAAGACAGAGCAGGAAATTGGGGAATACCAGATTTCCCGTGCCGCCCAAACGAATAAAGTACATGCTGATGCATCATCTTCGGGTGTGTTCATTACAGAGAACTGTTTCTCAGTATCCTTTACGTCCTGGGTATGAGATACCGGATCAGGATCCCGCATATGTAATCTGTTACATGGGCTATAGATAGGTAGAGAACTGAGAACAGGTGATAAGTTTCATGAGATAGAAAACGGTGCAAGTGTTGCAACCAAGTCTGTTGGTCACTATCACCCTGTATTACCAGAATACATTGATTCTGAACAAATGTTATTAGATACCGAACCTGATGTACAAAATCATATTAGTCTCTTTATTAGTAAAGAAAGGATATAATTTTGTATTGTTGGATAATGTTTTGAACATTTCCGATATCAAGAGTTGATCGGTTCAGGCACGTTATCTAAAAGCATTGACGTTCTAAATCAAACTACAGTTCTTAGTATACAGAACACACACGAGAGGAAGAGTTCAGAAATGAACGAATCCTTCTTGAGGCATTGTAGACTAGGTCATATCAATGCGACCCGACTGGCTGAAGTTACATTTAGATGCATATTTAAATCTGTTTGAATTTACATCTTGTGAAACTTGCCGGTCATGTCACAAAGATAAGATGACCATAGCTCTGTTTATTGGAAACAGAGAAAGAGTTAGTGAACTCTTGGGATAGATACATGCTGATGTATGAAAGTCCCATGTCTACACATGCCAAGACCGGTTCTTTGTACTTCATTATATTCTCTGATGATCTCTCAAGATTCAGACATATGTTCCTGTTGAAACACAAGTCCGAAGCTTTTGAGATATTCACAGAATATAATTTAGAAGTAGAGAACCAAAAACAGGTATAAGTATTATGTCCTTTGATGAGATCAAGGAGGAGAATACTTGAGAA
The DNA here is from genome assembly GCA_030015575.1 of Agapanthus africanus. NCBI lineage: Eukaryota > Viridiplantae > Streptophyta > Magnoliopsida > Asparagales > Amaryllidaceae > Agapanthus > Agapanthus africanus. The sequence goes on along the minus strand of JASDDO010000031.1, from coordinate 171,824,462 downwards.
CGGAATTCCTGGACTATTCTAAAGGAGAATGAGATTCTCTCTCAGCATTACTCCTCCGTATACACCACAGCACGTTGGTGTATCGGGGCGGAGCAATAACACCCTATGTGATATGGTGTGCTCTATGATGAGTACTACTGAGTTTCCTATTTTCTTTTGGGAGTTATGCACTTGAGAAGCTGCATACCTATTGAATAGGGTTCAAATCAAATCAGATGCCTACCACTTCATATGTGATATGGAAAGGGAAGAGCCCATATCTTAAGTTTGTTAAGATTTGGGGTTGTCCGGCCTATGTCTAAAAGCAAAATCCGGACAAGCTCGAGGCAAGGTCTGTTATGTAGAACTGGAAATGTTCTAGCTATACAAACTGCAGCTGATGATTTGGTAGAACCAAAGGATTCAATAGTAACCAACGAACCTCAGCCTCTCCGCCGATCTAGTAGGGTTCCTCACCCACCTGAGAGTTACTTCGGTTTCTTTATGACAGTGGGAGCGATGATTGCATCATGAGATGATGACCCAACTAGTTTCGAGCTGGCCATCAGGAGTGTGACTCTGTAAGAATGGCTGGATGCTTATCGATCTGAGATGGAATCCTTATACACCAACAAAGTATGGACTTTGGTTGCTTTATCTGAAGGGTTAAATCCCCATCAGGAGCAAGTATATCTTGAGAAGATTACTTGGTGTACATGGAAAAGTTAAGACTTTCAAAGCAATGCTTAAGTCCATCCAGATCCTACTTGCCACGGCTACATACCATGACTACGATATCTGGTGGTTGGGTGTCATGACTGCTTTTTCTAAATGATGTTTTAGAAAAGAGCGTCTATAAGTACACAGCCAGAGGGCTTCGTAGATAGTGGGAGCAGCGGAAACGTGTGCAAGATGTTTTATGTTGATAAAGCAGGGATCGCGGAGTTGGAACATCTGTTTTGATGTGGTTGTCAAAGAGTTTGACTTCATCAAAATGGTAGATGAACCTTGTTTATACAAAAAGGTAGTAGGGAGTATGGTGGTGATCCTCGTAGAGTACGTGGATGACATACTCTTGATAGGGAAGGAGTTTCCTATGCTACGCTCGGTCAATCTCCGCTTATCACAATGATTCTCCATATAGGATCAAAATAATACCTCCTGAATCCTGGATTTTGGATCTATGAGATAGTTCTAATTGGATGTTAGGACACTCACTAGTCGTAGTGAGATGGTATCAATCGATCCTGGGGAGAATCACTGGAAAGGTTCCAGGGTGATAAGGATGACTGAATGTCAGTCATAGGAATTGTCTATACCCTCAGTGGAGGGACGGTATGTTGGAAGAGTTCCAAGCTAGATACCGTGACATACTAGACGATTAAAGGAAAGATACATCGTTACCAAAGATGCTACCAAAGAGGCAGTCTGGATATATATAAGTTCATGAGATGAACATCGTTCCTACCATTGTGTGACAATGGAGTTGTGGCTTTAGCCAAGGAACTACCGTCCCATCAGAAATCCAGATATAATTCTTAGGCAGTATCACCTGATCATGGAGATGGTTGATCTCCAGGGAGATCGAGGTTTGGAGAGTAGACACAGAGGACAACATCGCGGATCCACTCACAAAGGCCTTTTTCCCAGTAGAGACATTTATGGGATGGTTGAGTATGAGATACTTCAACCGCAGCTAATTGTTGGGTATGTGATACCACAACAGATGGCCCTAGTGCAAGTGGGAGATTGTTTGTTATATGTATGCCCTAGAGGCCATTACTTTACATACGATGTATATTGTAATGGATGCTTGGACATATATAGGGAGGACTTTCTTGCTCGACATGATAGTATGCTATCTGGTTGTACTTTATCTTAACATGTACTCTGATTGTCTCTATGTTACATGTTGATAAAGCCCTTAGGATATGTACTCGACTACTGGGACTATGATGAGATCATACTAGTGGGGCCACGGTAGTCGACGAGTACATCCTATAATTGTTCCTAGTCGAGGGTGTATCGAGACAGGGCATCGATATACCAGAGTAGACTAGCATATACGCATCTTGACCCATATGATGGGCGATGGATGATCCCATATCCATCGGTGTTTGACATCAAGGATGGTGTACGGGTGCTCAGTGGAGACTGAGTACACTGGACGGACTCGCCGAGAACTCACAGATGGTATTATACCTTACGTCAGATGGCAGTTCTCCGGTGACACTGGTACAGAGTAGTATGTTAACCCGAGATCGTCATAGAGTCTTGTGTGATTCCCACTGTGCTTTGATTTCCATCATACCACGTCCAAGAGGGCGTGCAAAAAGGTGGCTTTTGGGTACAGTCCCGAATCACATGGAGGCAATGAGCGATAGGAGGGGATTCGTCTCTCCCGGTATAGGGAGTTGATGTTGCGCTTTGTTCGATTGGCTATAACCGGAAATCCCTGGCCCGGGTTGCTGAGATTTACTGGTAAGTGTTATCTGTAGTTTCTCGAACTGTTATAGACCTCATATCGACACGACTTATCGAGTTACTGGGGTCTGACGTTTACCACCCCTAGGCGAGATATGCGACATATCAGACGACGAGACCGGACTGTACGGGAGTGTTACTGATTGGATTTACAGGAGAATGTACAGGCTTGCTTGTTGATCTTCTGAGCGCTCAATACCTGGGTGACTGTTACGTTTAGCTGACCGCTTGCAGCTTGTGGGTGTTTGATATGATCATCACCTACTGCCGGCGTATTGACGATTCTTTAGAGTCCTACACAGAGGTTTCTTGGCTCAGGCAAAACGGAGTAGGAGCACATATGTGATATGTGCGGGACCGAGGATAATGCGGTATATGATACCGTATTGGATTCTCGCGATATGAGATATCGGCCGGGTATATGTGATATAGCCGGGTCATCGTATTAGTCGGTTATATGCGATATAGCCGGATTGTCGGATCAAGTGTTGATTCGATAATTTAATGTATAATAATATATGTGATATATTAAATTACATTAACTAATATTAGCTCACTAAAAGATTCATTTTCTCATGGGATAATACATTGATATATATGCGATATATGTTAATTGTATTATTTTCTATTGTTACAAAATATATTGTATATGCGATATATAATATTGTAACATGTTAGGGTTACAAATTTAACATTGGATTAGGGTTTAAACTTGGTTAAGGTTTGGATTAGGGTTAGCTTTTGCATGAAGCTTCCATGAAGCTTCATGAAGCTTTGACTTTGTGGTTGCTTAATATTTTTGTGAGATATTATGTTAACCCAATCTAAACCATTAACCATAGTTAACTCTCTACAAGGGTTAACTCTTCTCATACTTAACCCTTGGTTAGATTTGTAACCACTACAATAATTCATTATTCATCACAAAAGGATTAAGGTTATCTTCTTCATTCTTCTTCTTCATGCTTGAGTTCCTTCATGAAAAAGCTTTTTTTATGATGAAAGTGAGTGAGAAAAAGATTTCAAATGAGAGAAAAAATCCTACTTCATCATCCTCATCTATCCTTGCCATTTAGATGAGGGTGTTCACTTCATATTATGAGTGTTAGCTTGTGTTATCGAAACATCAAGGTAGATCATCTTGGTATCGAAGATCAGAAGCAAAGGTTGCATCATTCTCTTCGTGAAGCCTCTCGAGAGTCCACAACATGATGATCGCAGCGAAGGGACCTCAACACGGAGCTTAAGAAGTGAAGGACCGGATCTACAAAGGTTGTAATCCCTCTCATTTAGTGTTAAAGCATTTAACATGCATCTTTTCGCCTAAACCCTAGTTTAAAGATCCGGCTTCGGGTTGTTCGGCACGGCTAAAATTTTAATCGGGCCTGGTTGATGCCTCGTATACCCTTGTGCACGTGCCTAGCAACCCTACAGAATCAAACTCCGCCTCGGAAACAAGTCAACTTCATCCCTGACACCGCAAGGAGCGGAGCAAGTCCAAATCCAGCACCGACCGTCCCAGTCGCTAAAAGGGCACAACCGACCGTCCAAGTCGCTAAAAGGGCAGAACCAACCGTCCACGTCGCAAAAAGGGCAGCACCGACCGTCCACATCGCTAAAAGGGCAGCACCGACCGTCCAAGTCGGTAAAAAGGAAGCACCGACCGTCCAAGTCGCAAAAAGGGCAGCACTGACCGTCCACGTCGCAAAAAGGGCAGAACCGACCGTCCAAGTCGCTAAAAGGGTAGCACCGACCGTCCACATCGCTAAAATGGCAGAACCGACCATCCACATCGCTAAAATGGCAGATCCGACCGTCCATGTCGCTAAAATGGCAGAACCGACCATCCAAGTCGCAAAAAAGGCAGAATCGACCGTCCATGTCGTAAAAAGGGCAGCGCCAGCTTCCCAAAAAGCGGGAACCACATCAAGTCGCCTCTAAGTAAAAGAAGATCCATCAACTTCATGCACATGACCCACATATGTGGTGTGCATTTATTGATGGGGGGCAATTTGTTGGGGTAAAAATTTACACCCCGGTTGACCGAGTCAAAATCAAGGTCAACCCCAAGCTAGGTAGGACCAAGCCCAGGTCAAGTGGGCCAATGCCCGGAAGAGAGCCCGAAAATGAAGCAGCCGGCCTTGCCCCATGCCAAAATAAAATTTTTGTAATAAATAATTTTGTTGTATTTATTTTATTTTATTTTATGAATAAATGTAAGAAAATGGGCATAAAGCCAAATTTTTCTAAAGCCCATGGCTTATGCGCAAAAAGAAATGGCACATGAGCCATGGGATAGGCAAAATGCCATTTTGTGAAGCCCAAGGGGCTATGTGTAAAGTGTATAGCTTATAAAGGCAAGGATAATGAAAATATCCCAAAAAAATTTTCTCTCTCCAAAAAAAAATAGATCTGAGATCTTTCTCCTTCCTCAAGGTTCTAAAACCTTCTTCTTTCTTTTGAATTAAATCAAGAGTTTTACTCTTCATTTTATAAAACTAAATAGTTTTTCACCACAAAACCCATAAAGAGGAACTTGGATCTACCATTAGATCTCAAAAATAAGAGATTTTTAAAATCTCACATCTCTTGATCTTTAAGATCCTGCCAACAGAGGAGGAAGAAGGAGGCCCATCTCCGAAAACCCCATTTTTGGGAAGACCCAGGGCTCCAAAGAAGAACCCCTTTCATCAACTCCAAAACATCTTAGGAGTTTAACTCCACCCTAAATCCTTTTTCGGGATTTTAAATCCCATTTCTGGGGCTAAAAATCCCCTATTTCGCACCGGCGCCCAAGCGCCCTGCGCTCGAGTGCTCAACGCTCAAGCTTCCAGCACCCACGTGCCGACACGTGGCACGCTAGCGCTCGAGCGCCCAGCGCTCGAGTGCCCAGTGCCGACGTGCCGACACGTGGTGCGCTAGCGCTCGAGCGCCTATCGCTCAAGCTCCCAGGGCCCACGTGCCGACACGTGGAACGCTAGTGCTCGAGCGCCCAGCGCTCAAGCGCCAAGCGCCCACGTGCCGACACGTGGCGCGCAGCGCTCAAGAGCCAAATGCCCACGTGTCGACACGTGGTGCGCTAGCGCCTAAGCGCACAGCACCTATGCGCACAGCGCTCAAGGTGCTGGCCCCACGCGTCCTTTGGACGCTTTTTTCCCTTTTTAATATATGTATACATGTATATATATATGGATACACACACACACACTCCACAACACTGTCCCTCCCTTAAAAACTCTGCGCGGCTCCCGATATATCCAAGCCCCCTCCAAAACAAAACACACGTACACTGCACATTGAGTTCGCATGACCAGTTTAACCCGTCAATCGGAGGTTCCCTAGCTCCAAAGGCGAGGGGTAATTAACGGCATCTTAGTCCACGGCTGCCAGAGATTCGGATCCCCACCCCACAATCAATAGACCCCGACCTACCATAGGCAGGGGGAATCTGTAGTACGCCTGACAAGCGCACGCGTATTCTCATCTCAATGGGGTGACAAAAAACACCCTACAAGTATCATGCTGAGTGTTTCTCCTCTCTCTCCTAATTGCAGCGACCAGGTGACCGGATTTAGGTTACAGTTAGATAATTAATTTACTGGGCCAAACAATATTGATTGGCAAAGTTTTTTCCAGATGTCCATTACCTATGACAAGCTGGGCCACCTCCTTACTACTAAAGCCCCCGCCGTCTCAGGTCCAGATTCCACCGTTGCGGATGTTGATATCCGTAAGACAAGGGAAAAAGACTGTGTGAATGCCAAGTGCTCATGTTGGTCTCAATGGATAGTGAACACCAGAGAGGGCACGAGAAGATGAACTTAGCTTCTATCTTCCTCCATAACAAAGATTTATATAGAGAGCAATCTCGTATCGTAAGATATGAGACCTCGAAGGAATTGCTTCAAGCGAGGTTGGCTGTCGGGTCATCTGTAGGGGACCACGTCCCTACAATGATCAGCTATATTATAGAGCTCACGGACCTGGGGACCACGTTGGATCACGAGTTATGTACTAACTTGATTCTACAGTCCCTCCCTTCTACTTACGCCCAGAAGAAAACCAGGGAGACGCCCGTTCTGCTTATTGGGGAAGCTTTCTCTTCTACATCCAAGGAGAAAGCCAAGGGAGAGAAGAAGAAGGCCTCCAACAAGCCGATAGGCGGTGTCAGTATGGTAGAAGGAAAAGGCAAGGCAAAAGTTTCAGGGCAAACAGTAAGGAAGGAGGGACGTTCCTATTGTCACGGGAAAGGGCATTGGCAGAAGGAATGCAGGGCTTGGAAAGCCAGAATCCAGGATCCGAAGCATGTTGTGGCTTCGGCTTTGGGTGTGTTTGTGATTGAAAAATGTATGTCAATTAACTCTACTTCCTAGGTACTAGATACCGGATCAGCATCTCATATCTGTAATTCATTACAGACTTTGAGAAACTGTAGAGTTATCATGGCAGGTGATATTACTCTCAGGGTCGCTAACAGAATGAGCGTGGACGCTGTATCCGTAGGGAAATATCACCCAGGATTGACAAGTGCGCAGATATTTATTTTACGTAATTGTTTATGTGTACCTAGTCTAGCTTGTAATATCATATCCATATCTTTACTTTCTAAAGAGGATATTATTTTACATTTGTAAGCGATGTGGTTCACATCCACCTTAATCATGGTTTGATTGGGTCAGGTACACTAGAGGACATTATATATGTGTTAAATCATGCTCAGGTTTTCAACGTCCAGAACACACTTAAAAGAAAGCCTCCAGAATTAAATCAAGCTTTCTTATGGCATTGTAGACTGGGTCACATCAATGAAACACGGTTGACCAAGTTACATAAAGAGGGATATTTGGATCCGTTCGAATATCAGTCTTATGCAACTTGTCAATCATGTCTCAAAGGAAAGATGACAAAGACTCCATTCACTGGACATGGAGTAAGAGCAAGCGAGCTCTTGGGACTCATACACAGCGACGTGTGTGGTCCAGTGTCTACACATGCAAGAAGTGGTTATTCCTATTTCATTACTTTTACGGATGATTTCTCTAGGTATGTACATGTCTTCTTGATGAAACATTAATCCGAGACCTTTGAGAAATTCCGAGAATATAAGAATGAAGTGGAAAAACGAACCGACAAAAGTATCAAGACACTTTGATCTGATCGAGATGGTGAATACTAAAGTGCCGAGTTCCTGGATTACTCAAAAGTGAATGGAATTCTCTTTCAGCTTATTCCTCCATACACACTACAACACAACGGTGTATCAGAATGGCGGAACTGAACCTTATTGGATATGGTACGTTCAATGATGAGTAACACTGAGTTACCGCGGACCTTCTGGGGCTATGCACTAGAATCAACTGCATATCTTTTGAACAAGGTTCATACAAGACTGTGCCTACCACACCAAATCAGATGTGGAGTGGGAAGAAACCCTATCTTCAGTATCTAAAAATATGGGGATGTCCAGCATTTATAAAAAAGCAGCATGCGGACAAGCTCGAGGCACGCTCAGTACTGTGTAAGTTTGTGAGATACCCAAAGAACTCCAGGGGGTATCATTTCTATTAGGAACAAAAGATTTTTGTTTCTCGTCATGCCCACTTTTTGGAAAATCGATTTTTGGAAAAAGAAACTAGTGTGAGCGCAATAGAACTGGAAGAAATTCCAGAACCAAAAGCTATTACTGAAAGCATGGTAGAACCAGAGGTTTTTAAAGAACATGACATTCCCGCGCCACTCCGCAGGAATAGTAGGCCGTCTCATCCACCTGAGAGATACTACGGTTTTCTCATAAACGGGGATAGAAAGGATTGCATCATTAATAATGATGAGCTAACTAGCTTCCAACAAGCCATTCAGAGCGGTGACTCGGTAAAATATCTAGATGCAATGCGGACCAAGATGGAGTCCATGTACACCAACAATGTATGGTCTTTGGACATTGCTACAGAAGGGGTAAAACCCGTAGGCTGCAAATGGATTTTCAGAAAGAAGATTGGTGTAGATGGACAGGTTGAAACCTATAAGTCTAGACTTGTTGCAAAAGGTATTCGTCAAAGACCTGGTTTGGACTATGATGAAACCTTTTCTCCAGTGGCTATGCTCAAATCCATTCGGATACTTCTTGCCATTGCTGCCTTCCACGATTATGAGATTTGGCAGATGGACGTAAATACCGCTTTTCTAAATGGTATTTTGGAAGAGTGCATCTATATGGATCAGCCAGAGGGTTTCATTCAGAGTGGGAGCAGCGGGAAAGTGTGCCAAGTTGCTTAAATCCATTTATGGATTAGGCATCGCGGAGTTGGAACATCTGTTTTGATCAGACGGTCAAAGAATTCGACTTTATCAAAAATACAGATGAGCCATACATCTATAGTAAGATTGTAGAGAGAACTGTGGTATTACCCGTATTGTACGTGGATGACATTCTCTTGATAGGAAATGACATTCCTATGCTACAATCAGTCAAAGGATTCTTGTCACAGAGGTTCTCCATGAAAGATCTGGGTGATGCCTCCTACATTCTGGGGATCTAGATCTATCATGATAGATCTAAGAGGATGTTGGGACTTTTGCAGTCCAGGTACATCGACACCATACTAAAGTGATTTAGTATGGAAGATTCAAAACGCGGTAGTCTACCGGCTTGTCACGAAATCACCCTCTCCAAAGAGATGTCTCCGAAGACTGATTTGAAAAGGGCTCGCATGTCGATTATACCCTACGCTTCTGCGGTCGGCTCTATAATGTATGCAATGTTATGTACTAGACCAGATGTTGCTTATGCACTTAGCGTGGTATGCCGGTATCAGTCAAACCCAGGGGAGAACCACTGGATAGCAGTAAAGAACATTCTCAAGTACCTGGGAAGGACTAAGGAGATGTTCTTGGTGTATGGAAGAAAAGACCTCCAGATTGAGGCCTTTGCTGACTCCAGCTTCCAGAGTGACAAGGATGACTCCAAGTCCATGTCGGGTTATGTATTTACCTCAATGGAGGGGCGGTCTATTGGAAGTGCTCCAAGCAGGACACCGTTGCTGACTCGACGATGGAAGTGGAGTATATCGCTGCTTGTGACGCCGCGAAAGAAGCGGTCTGTATAAGGAAGTTCCTAACAGAACTTCAGGTGGTTCCGTCCATCGTAGATCCAATACCTCTATATTGTGACAACAACGTCGCTATAGCTTTAGCGAAGGAACCCATCAGAAGTCCAGACACATCTTGAGGCGGTACCACCTGATCATGGAGATCGTTGATCACCGGGAGATCGAGATGAGGAGAGTAGATACAGAGAACAACACTGCAGATCCACTCACAAAGGCCACCCCTCAGACACAGTTTGAGAGGCTATTCGAGATAATAGGTTTACGATATGTTAATACATGGCCTTAGTGCAAGTGGGAGATTGTTAGTGATATATGCCCTAGAGGCCATTATTCTATCATACTGGTTTGTATAATACATATTGAAAGCTTGGGATATACACGGATATAGTAACAATCTTGCTTGAAATGGTAGTATGCTATCTGGTTTGTTTCTACCTCAATATGTGCATGCCTTTCTTTTAGCATATCGCTTGTACATATTGGTAGAGCCCTTAGGATCTTTGCTTGATTACCAACGTTGTGATGGCAGTCATACTAGTGGGAGTTGGGTAGTCTATAAGCACATCCTTATACAGATCCCTATTCGTAGGATTATCGAGATGAGGCATCGATACTCCAGAGTAGACTAGTGTATACGCTTCTCATCCCAGTAGAGGAGATGGTCTGTCCCACAGTCATTAGTACGCCGTACTGGAGAGAGTATGCATGTGCTCATTGGGTTATGAGTAGACCAGACAGGACTCATAGGGAACCGCTGGTGGGTATTATACCTATCGTCGGGTAGCAGTTCCCAGGTGACATGAGTACAGCTTAGTCCGTCGACTTGACACTGCTACTTCGCCTCGAGTGTGTTCCCACTGTTCTTAGATTACTACACTACCACGGCTCAAAGTAGTTGTGCAAAGAGGTAGTAGTTGGGTGCAGTCCCGAAGCACTGGGAGGAAGTGGCGGTTAGATAAGATTCGTCTCTCCCGGTATTGGGGGTTGATATCACGCTGTGTTCGAAAAGCCATTACACAAAGTCCCTGGTTAGGGCAAGCGAGATTTACTGGTAGGTACTCCAGTAGTTTCTCAGGGTGCTTTTGGCTACACTCCGACGTGACTTATTGCGCTATTAGGGTCTGACGGTTACCGTTCCTAAGCCCGATATGCGATAGTCTTAGACGAACAGACCGGACTGTATGGAGATTGTCACAGATAGGCTCTGTAGTAGTTCGGATGAGTTTGCTCATCGGTCTTCTTATCGACAGATACATGGGTAGCCGTTACGTGCAACTAATACCGCCGACGGTTTGTGGTTAAACCCACTGCCAGCGTAGTGTCGAGTCTTTAGAGTCCCACACAGAGGGTTTTCCTGCATCGGGCAAAAGATGTAGAGGTCGTATGGTTTTACGACAGGGTTCAATCACGTACGTGTACTTATGCACGGATGATGATTCAAACAGATAATACTAGTGGGCATTAGTTTAAGTCGGATCCTAGTATTATATTGATGGATTATTTTTGTCTCTTTGTATTCGTATTTTTCGGAATACGGATACAGGTATGTATATACGGATGAGGGGCATTCTTGTAATTTACTCAAGATTGCTTCTAAAAGAAGACACCTCATTTGGGTTTTAATCTTTTGATTAAAAGATTAATGAGGTGGAGGAAATAAGATGGAGATTTACATTAAATGAGGTATGGCTACTTGGTGACTCATGGGGGTGACTCACTAAGTGATAATTGAAGCATACTTCATATTTTGGAAGCATGCTAGATATTTTGCAAGCATGCTTGATATTTAGGGATTGCATTATTGTATGCTTCATTATTCATCACAAATGAGAGCCATCTCATTCGAATGTTCTTGCTTCACTCTCTTTTCCTCAAGCTCCCCTTCTTCTTCCTCATACCCTTCATGCCTCATGTGATGAGAAACCTAGGGTATTTAGAGACAAAGTAATCCATCTACACTCTCTACATCATCTAGTACATCTAGTTTAGCGAACTAGGTGCCTTAGTTACCTCGGATTTGAGGTTGGAGCTCAGACTATAGACTCTCGAGAAGACCCGAAGGACATGATACTGTGAGGTATAACATTCTTTCCAAGTAGTTAACCTCATACGGTTTTGCTAGTTAGGGTTTAGTATCGATCCTGGAGTTCAAGTCGGTGTTGCGAAGCCCGTAAAAATCGTTTTTTGCGTATTCCGCCTTCCCGCGAACCCGCGGGGTGTGTTGATCAGTCGAAAATACTGTATATTTTAGCAGGCAATTTCCTTAACATTTGCATACACTTAGAAGTGTACGGTATTCATAATTCACATATTAGCTAATCGGTCGCAAAATATCAAATTACATGTATTCAACCTTAAAACCGGCATTCCTAGGGAAATTAACTGCATTACATTACATAGCATATTTTCCATATCATGCAACCCCTGTTTCAAAGTCTATGCAGGAAAAAGAAGCTTGCTCGATCATTACATCGCTCGACCATTACAATTGCTCGTAAACTCATTGAAAGCAAATCTGGTATCAACATAGAAGGGATTATACAAATCAAAACATCAGAATAAAGCCCATACAGAAGTACAAGACCACTGAAGAAAGAACAGATCCCAACCTCATCAATGTGCGGCGGAAGGGCGGCCAATGCCCACCTCATGCGGCGGTTGCGCGGCGGACCCAGGGACTTAGCTCCTCGAATTTCACCAAAACTCCTGATTCAATGCCCACTGCTCAAAAATACACACAAAAGTCCAGAATATTCCAGACACTTCCACCAGATCAGAAAACTCCTAAACTAGCCTAAACTTCTAGAACTTTCCTAAACCCTTGCTTAAACCCTAAGCTAAACCCCAACAAACTTGGCCAACAAACTTTGGGAGGGAAAGTCCAATTCAAACCTAAACCTAGTTCTATAAATAAGACCCTAGGCTCACTCATTAATCATCTTGGAAAAATCTTGATTCAATCTTGGAGATAGATAGATTCAACCCATTTTTAGTTTTAGCCATTCTTTTTCTCCATCTTCTTCTTCCTCAAGATTAGTGAGAAATCTTGTAGGAAACCCTAACCCTAAATCCAACCACAATTCAAGATCTTGAGTGCAATCCAAGCAAGATTCCTTCAACCCTTTTATGAGCCGAGCCGATCTTCCAACGGGCAAGAGATCAAAGTAGATCCACGATCCACGGAGACGAGCGAAGCCGAGTCAACGATCGATTTTCTTTCTTCTTGTAGATCTTGAAAGAATGTATTGACATTGTTGATTAAATAAAAGGTGATATTTTCTTCTATCTTGTTTTCTTTAAATTCCGCATCATGTTATCTTTACTATTCTTGAATATTGTCTATGTGGTGATGTGTGAATAAAACTCTGCTCGTTAAGGAGTCGAAACGATCTTTAGTATGATGATGTAGCAAATTTGTAATCAATTCTTGAATCCCACGAGTTTGTAAACCCTAGCAAGTTCAAGAATCGACAACCCAATTTGATGCGATGCTTTCTTGATCAACATCGCTCGAGATTGGGGTGATCCGATCGTTTCTTGAAATTGCTAGAGGCTAGAATATAAATGGTATCCTCGAAAGAGCAAGGGTTAAGAGATGAAACCCTAATTTCATCAAGAAAACCCTAACTCGCGTCGATAACCATTGATCTAGTATCAACTCTTCGAAGGACAAGAATACGAAATATTGTAGACTACAACACATCTAAAGATCCAATCGATTCCTACGAGCCTCTCTATTATTCTTGATTGTTGTTTGGAAAATACCATTGAAACCCCGATTCTTGATTGTTTATAATTTCTTGATTCTTTAATAGAGAATTGTGACACACAAATACAAATCACTCTTGAATCTTGTTTTCTTGTTGCTTAACATTTCATTTCAAACGAATTAAAATACAAACGAATCTCGAGATCCCTGTGGACGATCCGCACTCATTCATTAACTATATCCGACCCGTAGTTTGATTGCGGTCAATTTAAATATTTGATTTGATTTACACATCGAGAATTTACATCCAATCAAAATGGCGCCGTTGCCGGGGATCGCGCGCTAATTCGTTTACATTTTATAGTTTGAAGTGAAAGAATTATTACGTTTCATTTCTTGAAATCAAAATTCGTACAAACTCTTACACGTGTGTTGTGATTTGATTGCAAGGTGATCTGGAGCATTCTGAGCTGTGGAAAAATTATTTGGGATATACAGGAAAGTTGAGGAAAGCAACAGAGACTCTCTGTTGAAATTTGGTACAGTGAACCAACAATCGGAGCGCGGAAGAGCGGCCTGAGCCCAGTATTTGCGGCGGAAGCGCCGCAGTGTAGGGGGTTCTCTGAAAAATTTTCCAGCAGGTGATTTCTGTCTCTCTCCCCTCGCCCTTTTTAGCTCCAACTAATCCTTTCTGCAGGATTCTTTGCAAACAATAGCTGCGCCGCAAAAGCAAATTAAAATTGTGCGTGATTTTGCTTTTCTTGGTTGTTTTGCATATTAAATACGGAATTTAAAGGGCACGGCCAACTCCAAATTAGGTGGGGATTTCATTACCCTTCCTAGGCCCCGAAAACCACCAAACTTGCATCCACATTTACCCCCATTAACTAAAAGAAATCTAGAGATGACTCTAAAGACTGTCGCGCTCATTTAGGACAAGAGAGGGCCGTAGGTAATTCATTGCTTATCCGCGTTTTCTTGTGGTGCCTAAGGCGAGTGTGTCTAAGGCTAGTGGTTATTAATTAGGTCCACTGTAGTGGTGGTTCCTTCCCACTTACCTGGCACTCATCCGGCCACAGGGGGACAAAGAGGCAGTGGAGGATTGATCCTGCGACTTGTCTTTTGGCAGTTAGGAGCGGTCTAGAGCCGGACCTAGGTGACCATTAGATTCTAGGGTTTGTGTGCTGCATTTGGTTGTCGCATCATTTTTTTCAAAATCCGTCCCTTTTCAAAGCAAACACCGCATTCATTTTACCCCTAATTATAAGCCAACGCTGCCACTTGTACTAACCCTTTTTAGTACAAGATAGGCTGGACACGGGATTCTAGTGCCCGTTTAGTCTGCGTACCTTTTATCGACTCCGAAGTCGATAATTCTCCATTTACCTTTTCTTTACCTACTACCACACCCACACCGATGGATCCGAATCCATCCAACTTCTTTAACCCTAATCTGCCACCGTCCGTAGGTGCGCAGAATCCTCCACACATTTCTCTCCAGGAAAGATGCTATCCACTTAGAGGTCCTCTTTCGACCTGCTTATCCACACCACCAGCCAATGGGGATAACTTTGAAATAAAGCCCCAGTATATCAACCTTTTACCTAAATACCACGGACTCGAGACCGAGGACGCTTACGTTTTCATTACCAAATTTGAAAACGTATGCGCTATGATGGGTACGTCTCAACTTTCTGTGGATGCGATGCGTCTACGACTTCTTCCTTTTACCTTGTGCGATATAGCCGAGAAGTGGCTATATAACACCACCGCACACTCTATTACGAATTGGGAAGAATTCGTCGCTGCATTCCTAAAGAAATTTTACCCAGTCCAAAGAACGGCTCGAATCCGTAGCGAATTGAACCAATTTGCCCAGCCCCCTACCGAACCATTTTCAAAGTACTTTGAACGTTTCAAGGATCTAATGGTTCAATGTCCTCATCACGGCATCCCGAGATGGGAGCTTTGCCGAATCATCTATGAGGGCAGTAACCCTAGCACTAAACAGAGACTTGAAAATATGTGTCAGGGTACATTTATGACTAAAGACGATGGGGAAGCCTGGCGATACTTAGAAGTGTTCGCTGAAAAATCACTAATTTGGGAGAGTGGAACCCAACCATTGAATAGGGGTGGCATACACCAAGTAGATGTGTCCATAGGTGTTCGAGCAGAAATGGCAGCAATGCAAAAGAAGCTCGACGCTATGGAACACAAATTTGCAGCAGCCTCCCTAAACCCGGTATCACTCCCCAAAACTATTTGTGGGTGCTGTTCTGATCCGTCACACTTAACGGAAGAATGTCCTTTAAACTCGGCGTTTCAAGGTCACGAGCATTCTAATGCCGCATTTCAACGACCTCGAAACGATCCATATTCTTCCACGTACAATCAGGGTTGGAGGAACCACCAGAATTTTGCTTGGAACCAAAATCAATCTCAAAACACGGTTCCAAACACAAATAACTTTCAAAGGGCTCTTCCTCCACCACAACAGCAACCCCTTCAACTCACTCAGCACCCCTACCAGTCACAAAATTTCCAAAATCAGGGCAACACTCCTGCACAGTCTAATCCTATGCAGCCCTGTTCTGACGATTTCTCTCAATTTACTCAAACCATGAAATCACTTTTATCAAATTTCATGGAGGTTTCGACTGAGGTTAGATCTTCCGTCAATGAGATAAAGAAAAACTCAGCGTCACAAGCTGAGAGTATTAGAACGATGCAAGCTGAAATCGCACGCCTCAAAGCTGAAATGAGTGCGAGAGAAAAAGGGAAACTTCCCTCTCAACCCCTTCAGAATCCTGGGCATTACAATGTAAATGCCATCACTACGTTGAGATCGGGAAGAGTGCTGAATAATAATGTCGGGGAAGATATTGATAATACTGAAAATCATGTCAAAACCCCGGCTGAGACCTTTCCACATACACACACTTCTCCTTCTGATCCTTCTTCTTCTACCAAACCACCTTCGCACGAGCCTATTCTCCAGTTCCCTTTAGGCTCAACACCTTCACCCAACCCTTATAGTTCTCCACAGACGGTCCCCACACCTCTTTTAGGATCTCGTCTACCCCCCTTTCCTTCTCCTATGATGGACCCTGCGCTTATTGCGAAAGCACCTTACTCGAATCGGCTAAGGGCTAACAGAACGAGTCCTCATATGGAGAAAATATTAGAAATGTTCAAACAGGTTAACATCAATATCCTTCTCCTAAATGCGATTCAACAAGTCCCCGCTTATGCGAAAATTCTAAAGGACTTGTGCACTAGGAAGAGGAAGACTCAGGTGCCGAAGAAGGTCTTTATGGCTAATAATATCAGCACTGCTTTTATTCCCCAGCTACCAAAGAAACGAAAGGACCCAGGATGTCCTACAATATCGATTTCGATTGGGGGTAAAAACATAAATCGTGCTCTTTTAGACCTTGGCGCGAGTGTTAACCTGTTACCTTATTCTTTCTATGAGCAACTAGGAATTGGAGAGCTGAAACCTGCTCATTGTACTCTCCAGATGGCGGACCGATCTATCACCAAACCAAGGGGTGAATTAGAGGATGTGTTAATAAAGGTCGGGGAATTTGTTTTCCCTGTAGACTTCATTGTGCTCGACACACATCCTGTAGCAAACCCCCGGGGCCAAATTCCGGTGATCTTAGGTCGTCCTTTCCTTGCCACTTCCAACGCTGTTATAAACTGTAGAAACGGTTCAATGAATTTATCATTTGGAAATATGACCATTGAACTAAATATCTACAGAGTTGGGAGTCAGCCATCAGAACCTAGTGCTCATATTTTAGATGTCTGTTCTGTCCATGAGATCGCTCCCAATAGTTGTGGAGCCGAGGAACTTTGCTTTACTGATCTCGATGACATTAGCACATCTCTGCTTGATCTTACACTTAGTGAGGACACTACACTTACACTTGAGTCCTGCACTTCTGACTTTTCTCCACCCGAGTCTGTATCTTTCACAGGCTCTGAGCTTCTTTGTAAATCCAAAAATCACTCTATGATCCTTCCTTCGATCATTTCTCCGCCTGAATTAGATCTCAAGGTCTTACCTTCTCACCTAAAATATGCATATCTTGGTGAGAAAGAAACTTTACCGGTTATAATTTCCGCTTCCCTTGCATCAGAGCAAGAGAATGCACTTTTATCGGTATTAAGATCTAATAAAGAGACATTTGGTTGGAGTATGGCGGACATCAAAGGGATTAGTCCCTTGATAGTTGAACATCATATACATGTGATGGATGATGCCAGACCGACCCGAGAACCACAGAGACGGTTAAATCCCGTCATGAAGGAAGCTGTCATGAAAGAGATCGTCAAATGCTTAGATAGTGGTATTATATACCCGATCTCCGATAGCCAGTGGGTAAGTCCTATACACGTCGTTCCTAAGAAATCCGGCATCACAGTTATCACAAATGAAGCGAATGAGTTGATTCAGACACGCACCCAAACTGGGTGGCGTGTATGCATTGATTATAGAAAACTCAACGCTGCTACGAGGAAAGATCATTTTCCTCTACCATTTATTGATCAAATGCTGGAACGCTTAGCGGGACGACAATACTATTGTTTCATGGACGGTTACTCAGGCTACAATCAGGTCCC